>MCGE01000001.1:2597009-3895514 GCA_002105175.1 Absidia repens | reverse complement strand
ACATGGTCAATGGTCAAAAAAAAAAAAAAAAGATTTTGCGTATGATTCTCACACTTCAGAAAAAAATAAAACTAAAAATTGATCCACTGGGTGTCACGAATAGACTGTGGAAATGTGGGTTTTGATAAAATTAGACACCGTCAATCATGTTGAGCTTTAATAGACGATTATATGAATGACAGGGTGGGGAATAATACAACTACATTTCATATGAAGTGACCTAGGGCTGTCAACCAGTCGCTATGTCTCTCCGAGGAACTGGGAGGTTGGGCGGTGGGCAGGGGGGAGGGGTGCAAACAGTCTTAGAGAAGCTAGAATGCAGTTAAAAATAATTTATCGGAGCAGCTACACGCGCAGCATGACCTGAATTTATTTATATGGTTGGTTGAGTATGAATATGGCTACTTTTAATAGTACCTGGGGCTACGAGAGCGGGAGGGGAGGGGAGGGACAAAGTCATACTGAGGGAACTATAAAGCAGGAGCTTAGTAGGTCTCACGTAAAAATAACTAAAGTAACGGCATTGTTTATTATCCGATGGTTTATGTAAAAAGGCATATTTTATTGAAGCGTATTGATAGATACTAAAACTAAAGGCGTGGGGTTCATTGTAACAAGTGATTCAATAGGAAGATCTGTTGGAGGAAGAATCATGATGAGGACAGGTGAAATTTGAAGGAATAGTCAGCTCTGTTTATCCAAGGGGACAATTATAAAATGGGAGTTAATATAATGTACAACGCACGAGGAAAACTGAAGGGTTTGATATCTGTCATTGAAGAATAAATATTAATCAATACTAATCAAAACGTGAAGGATGGTAGCTATTGTACAAAAAACAAAAGACACAAATGGGACATAACTAATTAAAGGATGTAAGAAAAAAAGCTGACACATTTTATTCAGATACAGATACAAATTATGGACTAACTAACAGTAAACTAAGCTAATGAAGACTCCAAAAGCCACCTAAATGGTGGGTCCAAATCCTGAATCCAAAATGAAAGGCTTTCCTCATGCATGTTTTAATCCCTGGTCTGAAAACCCTTCTAAACTAATCCTAACACTATTCTAAGATCACCAGCACTTCAAAGAAGTTGAATGATGAAGGGGAAAAAAAGAAGAAGGGAAGAAGAAAAAAGAAGGGAAGAAAATAAAAATTGGGAGTCAATAAACATTCACGTGGGCGGGATCTGAATTGATTTTTTTTTTTTTGACGCTCGACCTCTCAGCCAAAGCAACCGACAGATAAACCAACCCCGTATTTTTCCATTCCTCTTCATTTTCACTGTCCTATTATGTGGCTAACATTCTATTGTCACATAAAAATAAATATATGTATCATTTTCAGTGGAAAGATCCCAAGTTTTTTTTTTCTAAGTTTTTTCTGAGCTTCACCATCAATGCATGACAAAAAAAAACAAAAAAAAAAGCTAACATAGATAAATGATGGTCCAACCGATTTTTTATTTTATTTTTAAAAACAAATGATAATGCAAGAATTATGTAAAATGGCGGTGAATAAGTAAAAAGATATATGTATGTGTATATATAAAAGGTACTGACTATCTAAACTAATTTCTAAACTGATCCTACTAAAAAAAAAAAAAAAAGGACTCTATACTATCTAAGCGAATGATCATCGACGACCAGGGCTGGTAGATCGATCTAACCACGGCACTTCCGTATCGTCAACATTGGGTGGTGTATGTTCGGCAATGGGCTGTTGTTGCTGTACTTCTGGAGTCGTCGTTGCCACAGGGATAGGTGGGAGTTCTTGGTTTGGTGGAGGCGACGCTGCAGTCGATTGAAGACCAAGGAAGGGAGGAGAAAAATGGGGTTGATTGGATGATGAAGGCGGTGGTGGTGGTGGCAATGGAGACGAGAAAGGAAGAGGAGGGGGTGAAGAAGGAGAGGATAAGAACGATGCTGGTGAAGGCGATCGTGAGGAGGGTGAAAAGTAGTAATGGTTGGGCGCATGGTAATGGTCCACAGCTGAGGCATAGGCCATTGCATTACTGTTGTTGGTGTTGGCATTGTAATTCGTATTAGCAGCAGAGTTGATCATTGAGAAAGATATAGGTTCGTTAGCATAAGGATCGTCGATGGAAACCACATTTGATCGTTGATAATGACGAGGGTGATGAAGGCCACCGCTATTGATTGGTGTAGTCATGTTGATAGATTCCTGTGCTAAAGAATCCATATAGTCCAGGTCGCTGTCGCTTTCTTTGGTCAATACTTTGGTGCTGTCCATATAATAAGCTTGGTTGTTGTTATTGTTGGCATAAGCATAGCGAGGCGGTGATAAAGACGCCGCTTTGGCCACATCATTGTCAAGAGGATCGATGGTTGGTGTTACCGTCGTCGTCGCCATCCCGGCTGTTCCCCGTGTAACTTGTGTTGCTGTACGATCGGTTGTCACTCGCTTCTTTGAATCAATCGCCACGCGAGCTGGATGGAAGATCCCAATCTATTGTATAAAAAAAGTTATCATTAGTAAAACAAAAACAAAACAAAAAAGATCTCCACCATGAGCCATTTATCAAACGACCAACGTCCAGGGACGACGGCGGTAATTCTCAACTTACAATGATGAGCCAGAGAAAGATGGAACTAATGTTGGTGTTGCAAATCAAGAGATCCGCTGCAAATTTGTTCGAGTTTATGATCTTGTTTTCTGTAAATCCATCAATACATAAGATAAACATGCCGCCACCGAATGCCACCAATGATACTGATAGAAGAAGATTCATGTCACGGAAGTAAGCCAAACGATCAGTCACATGATGATCCGTCTTTTTTCCATCACCAATGGCAGCTTTGATAAGCCGGTTGAATCGTGTGTGGTTTCGAAAGCCCAATAAAGCCACGACTAAAACTGTTGACGACCGACACAAAAAAGAAAAAGGGAGACGCAGTTAATGAATTGTTTTCAATGCCCGCTCGATGCTCTCATCAGGTGGCAAATATAGGTGATATATATTTCTTTTAAGACGTACTTTCACAAGAATATGCAGTTTGAGGCACCACTTCTTCCAAAACGGTGTGCTTGTAAAAATAATTCAATACAGGAAACATTGCGATTGTACCAACAGTCCTATCATGGGATGATTAGTTTAAATTTTTTTTTCTCACTGTTTTGCATTGATAAAAATTACAATTCTGTGGCACTTACCATACGATATAGAAAGTGAATTCTTTTGATCCCATAAAACTATGCTTTGCAACAACATTGCTCAGGTAGTTCCAAAAACATTGCAATAACAGAAGAATGCTTACTTGAAGGGAAAAGGTGACACATTGAATATAGTTCATCACCTGAAAAAAAGAGAAAGATAAGCATATATGCATGATTAAATGAAGCTAATTTTTTTTAAGGACAAAAAAATTACCTCAATAGGATCCTGGTTACTAGGTGCCCAATATTCAAAAGGTTTACTAATAATCACATCAGGTGAAACCTGCATGAACCCTTCCGTATATTTTATGTAAGTGCAAAGGAAATCTATGATATAGATAAAAAAAAGGTCGGAGTTAGTTTGACCGAAGTAAAATATTACCCAGGATCTGATATAGGAAACCATTGATCCGGTAAGGCCGGTCGGGCGGGGCGGCTTTCTCGTCGCGCGTTTCTTTGCTTTCTAGTTTAATTTTTTTTTTTTTTTTTTTATGATTCTTACCCCATGAAGCTTGTGCTATCATTAGTAAAAACATAAACCAAGTGACAATACTTCGCAGTTCGCCATTGATGACTCGTCTTGGTGATAAGCATTTAAATCCATCGGCTTGCCACATGCGAAGCAGAAGAAACGCTGACAAGTATATTTCTTGAGCGTCTCTTTCTATATATATAAATTATTTAATAAGACTATACTTTTTTGTGTGTGTATGTTTTCTCCTCGGTTTGGTTGAAAAAGTAGTCTTACGTAGATAAGAGAAATCACTAATGAATATGATACAATTGATTAGAATGCTATGAATAAAAAAAAAGCATGGTTTCATTTAAGTGTGATCAGCTCTTTACCTAAGATGTGTCATTCTTTCAATGAAGAAAAAGAAGAAGAAAAGAAATAAGAAGTAAATAAAACAAGATAAAAGGTATGTAAGAATGGATGACTTTTAAAAAAAGTGAATAAATTTAGTGTGACATAGAAATAGATCGTTCATTGGTAGCCATGACCATGCCAGGGACGACAATAGGGTGTACCCTATTCCTTTTTGGGAATCGAGTCCATTTTCGCCGCTTGGAAAAATAATGGATATCCTGTCCCCCCCCCGTTTCCCTCACTTTCCTCGCCGGTCAAAAAATTTGACGCTTTTCTTATATCTCGCGTGGCAAAAGGATTTTCTTTATTCTTTTTCTTTCTATTTTCTTTATTCTAGTTCTTCGGGCATTTTTCTTCATGCACACACACACACACACAAAATGAAACCGACACTTCTTATTTTATCAATCTTCGTCTCTTATTTCAGTATAGATCTCGTCACAGCAGTTGCCCCATTATCTAATGGAGCGGCTACTTTGCCCTTCAACACCTTACCAAACAACCATTGTTCCGTACCTGCCGTCTGCGGTCAAGTCAACGGCGCCAAGATTCAATGTCGATGCGACGAAACGATTACGGTCTGTTACAACGATCAGCATCAATACTGTTGGGGATCAAGTACATTACACCAAACCACTGGTTGTCCGTCCATGCCCAATGCTTGTAGCTCTCGATTCAACTCGACTGTCTCATGTCTCTGCAATTCCTCCAATGTCCTGTGTGTTGATCAATACAGTCATGCTTGTTATGGTAGTTATCGCCAAGGCACCTCGAATGTCACTTTATTACCTCTGGGTGGGTTGCCTCCTCCCCCATCATCAGCATCATCGGCAGTGTCCTCGGTCATACCATCAACGTCTTCTGTCTCACCCTCCTCTTCATCATCCATTGTAACCCAATCCAAAGGTACCATGGCTGCCACATCCACCCCAACACCAAACCATAGTGCCGCCTTATCCCCATTTTTATGTTTACCCCTTCTTGTAGTTGTTACATTTGCCATTATTTAGTACGCACCACATCCATCCTTTTTCATAGCATTTTTTTTTTTTTTTGCATCATTCAATAAAAACCCAATTTTACAGCATTTCCTTTTCATAGCATTTGTCTCCATATCATTCAATAAGTATTCTTGTTTGTTTTTTTTGTTTTTTGTTTTGTTTTTGTTTTTTGTATGTACATAGTATATAATTCCATTCATATTATTCAATAAAAATCATCTTTTATTCATATATACATAAATATCAATAACTAGTCTACAAAAACAAATAATGGAGGGGATCTATCATCTAGCTAAACGTATGTAGTGTTTGCTGTGCGTGAGGGGCATCTATTGACTAGGGGGAATAAGGTATACGGGGGTCAGAAACAACAAAGACAGAGTGTGGCCATTGGACACGTACAAGAGTATCCATAGTAGCAGAAGGAAACTTGCCTCTAAAAAAAGCATCCACCACATCATCATCTTCATGCTGTTTGCGTTGTTGTTGTTGTTCATCAAGCCAGTTTTTATAAGAGCTCCATGTCTTGACATACTGAATCAGTTGTGCTAAAGGCATGGTGGCATCATCCATCCAAGGATCGTTCAGCGTGTTTGACGAGGGCGTTAGGCGATCTGGATAAGACCAATGTTGGACATGCTGGAAAGTGGAATGGAAAGCTGGAAGCCAAGATACAAACCCAGCCGTTGCAATCGCGCGGTTTTTTTCCCAATACGGACCCAAGGCACCCCCTTTTGCACTATCCCCTAATTGAGCCAAGATATCTTCATACACTTCTTGGCAGTCGCTGTTGTTGTTGTTGTTGTTGTTGTTGTTGTTGTTGTTGTTGTTGTTGTTGTTGTTGTTGTTGTTGTTGTTGTTGTTGTTGTTGTTGTTGTTGTTGTTGTTGTTGTTGTTGAGCAAAGAAAGACGTCCAAACATATATCCCCATGCAACCAAGGTCCCGTTGGGTCGTAAGACGCGGGTTACTTCGGATAAAAAGCGTTGCGAATCAAACCAATGCAAGCTTTGAGCTACCGTCAGTACATCCACAGATTGATCCGCCAGGGGTAATGCCTCGCCATAGCCTTGGCGATATGTCACGTTCCCGAGTCCTTGCTCCTCGCTTGTTTGCTGTGCCACTTGGATCATACTGTTGGAAGGATCAATACCTATCACTTGGCGGAAATGCTTGGCTAATTCAACTGTCACGGTTCCTGGTCCACAACCTAAACAATTATGAATAATAAAATAAACCTTGATGAATAAAAGGAAATAAACCTTGGGTGAGGGTGAGGGAGGGTGTGTGTATTTTACCAACATCAGCCGCGGTTTCCATTTCACCTTTATGTTCATTTAAAATATGGGTGTATGCTGTTTGGTTGTATATGGGTCGATAGGTCAGATATTTTGCTGCATTGAATCCAGTTTTGGAGAAGGTAGTCATGATAATGAAAGAATGAAAGGGAACATATTCGTTGGTTGCGAAGACGCACACAAACAACCCAATGGCGGTGTTTTAATGTTTTGTTGTTTTTTTTAATTCTGGAAAGAGAGAATTGGAGTTGGGGCAGTTGAAAGGGGGGGGATCGGACAGACTTGCTTTTCGTAAGGTTATCACGCCCTTTTTTTTCTGTCACTATTTTTAAATATTAATACGATACAAAGACATTCTGTCACTAAAAAAAATAGACCACTTTCCATATATGCTCTGATGGGTCCTAATGCCTCATATCATATTATTTTAATCTGACTGATAAAAGCGCGCTGATGGATCATGGCAAGAAAAAATTTTTAATAGTATCAGATCATCATATGATACATAAAAAAAAAAAAAACGGAAAAACTTTTTACATAAAATATGCATGTAATAAAATGGAGATCAATATTTTAGATGATGGATGCATTGCAAAGGTCGACCTTGTTTATTACTTTTTTTTATTAGAGAGTCATGGTTATGATTTTGATCTTCATTGACCCCGAAATTGTGTAGTACTTTATAGAGCTAAAAGGATCATATCACTGCTACCCAATAAAAAAGATAAAAAAGGCAATAATAACCCGTATTACTGTCCTAATAATAATTATAATCGGAGTTTTCGATTCATGTCCGAATGTAAAAACCGCTGTCAATGCAAAAATGTGTTGCAAAGAAACAAAAAAAAAAAAAGCAAGCCACTCTTTATTGTAACATACGCAAAAAGACAAATATTTAATCATCATATGAACAAAAACCCAAAGTCTAATATGGAAAGCCACAGGCTTCGCATTAAAACGATGACTAATGAAAACCCCTTGTTTTTTTTCCTTAGAGTTATTATGGATCAAGATGAAACTAACCATACGCTCGGTTAGGGGTGTGGGGTGGATGTATTTTTTTCTACATTGGCCCCTTTTCACCAGCCGTAATTCTTTTTTTTTTGTACATACTGAGGGTAGACATTTGATCTAACTTATGGATTTCACATGGGAATAATAAAAAAGGTTTAATGGTATACTATGATATTATATATATATAGTTATAATTCAGTAATAATTCAAAAAAGTATTAAATGGTAAAGTGTAATGAACGAACGAAACTGTAACAAGGGAGTCGAATTAGAGTTATTTCATTTCTGGGTAAATGGAGCTGTTGACTTTTTTTTAAGGCTGGCACCATGATCGGAGTTTAATTGATCAGCATAGCAAATCGACCCAAGTCCTTGGAGGAGGATTTTTTTTAACTCTTTTCCTTTCTTTTTCTTTCTTTCACCATTCCCCCCAACTCTTCTCTTGACTTCAATGCGTTTTTCAACTATTTCTTGATTCCTTCCATATTATTTATACACTTTTCTTTTTATATTGATATACTCTTACACTTTTTATTCTACCGTCCTTTTTTTTTTATCGAAATATACGTGTTTTCTTATTTATTTCTTGAACAAAAGTTACCAGTCTCCAATGACCACATCCTCTTCTTCCAATGTCAACACACGTCATGGAACTCATAGGTACAATATAATCGAACTTCAAGTACAAATATACCGACTTTTTCTTTTATTTCGTCCTTTAGATATAAACTCAAAGTACTTCAACAACCAAGCAAGGCGAGACTCTGTAGTTTTCGGGAAAAAGGTACACTTGAGAAATGTCATATAGATTAGCCAACTGCCTGTGTGATCGTATTTTGATATTCTTGACTATTTAGTTGATCGCAGGCCGATTGATCCACCTCCTATTGTCCAACTTTATTGTGCTTGCCAACAACAGCAATGGTAAGTGAACAGATTTTTGAAAATAGCCTTATTGAATGTTTTTTTTTTGTTTTGTTTTGTTCTTCTTTTTTGATAAATCTAATAGTCATCAAACGATTTTACACAACCCTTATTTTTTCCTGTACGCCAACCTGACAAGTATCACCGACGACACGGATTTATATCTGCATCATGGACATCGTACTACGGCAGGCACGGTCGTGCAATCATCACACAAATTGAAAGATGCTGACAATATAGGTATATGTATTCCATAGTAGTATTGTGCATGTGGCGTGGTTTCGGCAGATGGTTTTATTAGAAGCTCAGCCTGACTTGTGATCATACTGTAGATCTGTTTACTAATGGAGTCTGATTTTTGTTTTGTTTTGCAATAGATGGTAGTTTCTTTGTATTTGCTGATATTAGTGTACGGTTAGAAGGAGACTATCGATTGAAATTTACCTTGTTTGAAATTGTTAGGTAAGTCAAAATATCACCTCTTCCTTCTATCAGTAAACACACAACAAAAATAAAAGTATCGTCGGTGGACTAAAAAAAGTTTTTTTTTCTGAAACCTTAATCCGTCCTCGAATATAGTGAACATGTACAAAGGTTGGCATCTGTGATCTCAGATCCGTTTACAGTATACTCTCCAAAATGTAAGCTCTCATTTGCTACATATCTGTTTATTTTTTTATTGATGTGCATCCTTTTTCTCTTTTGACATTGATTGTGTTCAAAATGTAGATTTCCCTGGCATGTCAGGTACTGTGTCTGAACAAAAAAAAAAAAAAA
The DNA here is from genome assembly GCA_002105175.1 of Absidia repens. Classification (NCBI taxonomy): domain Eukaryota; kingdom Fungi; phylum Mucoromycota; class Mucoromycetes; order Mucorales; family Cunninghamellaceae; genus Absidia; species Absidia repens. The sequence continues at coordinate 3,886,454 of MCGE01000001.1, read as the reverse complement.
AAAAAAAAAAAGGATAATGCAATTCAAACTAAGTGAATCATTTTTTTGAATATATATATATATATAGAATCATCTCTTTTGACAAGATTATTCTCTGAACAAGGTGTACGCATAAGGATAAGAAAGGATACTAGAAATAATGGGTAAGTGAGTGTGGGATACTTTTAGTAATAGTGACTGATTTTCCCGATCTTATATTTTTAATAATAGAAAACGTCAAAAAATCCAGGAAGATGACGCTACCACAGAGAAAAGTCCCACATCACCTCAGATTTTGCCCCCCATATCATCAAGTATCACGACAACATCAACACCATCCAGAGTAGCCATGTCTATGCAGAATATATTATCCCCATCTCTAGAAGATAGTTGTAATTTTTATAGTACACGTACTCTCCCACCACCTACACGACTTTTATCACATACTACTTTACCATCTCTATTTCCCCATGCATCATCATCGTCTTCTTCTTCTTCTTCTTCATCTACTTCATCCTCATCTTCATGAATTTCAATTTTTCTTTTTTTTTAACAATAAAAGTTTTGTCAAGTTTTTACAATTGTACATGTTTGCGGTTTATCATTTTTAATTGTTGTACTACGTTATCAAACCAGGTGCCCGGGTTTATATCATTTTGTGGTCAGGTTAACATATCTCAGGGGGAAAGTCTCAAAATCATTAGCCAACCAAAAGATTTGACCAATCTACTGGTAAGCTTCGGCATTTCAATTTTTTGTTGGTGCTCATGCTCAATAGAAATCTCCAAATTTTGATTATGATAGAATATGAAACCCCGCCTCTTTCTTTCTTTCTTTCTTTCTTTCTTTCTTTCCTTCTTTCTTTCTTTGTTTCTTATTTTATCAACTCTGTCTATTTGGATTCTCTTGTGGCTCGCATTGTTGCCATTTTTATAATATGGATCGTTTAGGTGTTAATAAACCTCATGAAGATTGCTCCACGGGCGTTGTGGAAGAAACGCGGCATAAAGGACGCGTCCGGGGTAAAGTCAACATTGAATATATTGAAGATATAAAAAAGCGCCGTGTCACCTTTTCTAAAAGAAAAGCCGGTATTATGAAAAAGGTAAGACAAAACCCAGTCATTGATTTTTGGATGGGAAAGGGAAGGATGCATAAGAACCACTTGCTTGATATGGTTGAATAGGGTGCAACTGATTCTTTTTTTTTTTAAAAAAAAAAATACTAGGCATATGAGCTTAGCGAATTGACTGGAACTGAAGTCTTACTGTTGGTTGTTTCTGAAACTGAACGTGTGCATAGTTTTTCTACTTCCAAGCTCCTACCTATCGTTACCAAAACTCCTGGCAAAGAGTTGATCCAAGAATGTTTGAATACACCAGATGAAATGGTACAGTTTATAAAAGGACAGCCAGAAACAGGAAGTCTTACCATTTCACTTCTTTTTCTTTTTTGTAGGAATCGCAATCAACTGTTAAATCACCACAACCTGACACAGAGTCCATTGATGAACGATTTGTCCCAAGTTCCTCATCATCATCCATTTCCAATACTGATGTTCATGCTCATTCATCAAGTGCTTCCCCTGACCAGACCTATGGTATCCCTGAAAGCGCATATCCTTTATTTACTTCTTACACTGGCAATCGATACGAACTGCCTTCGTTTTCTCCATTGATGCGTCAACCTTCGCGTCCATTTTTCCCACTTTACCCACTGCAACAACCTTCATCAACCCAGCAATCTTATGGAATGTCATCTTCTGCTCACAATGATCAACAACATTCTTACCATGCCTCTTACAGCCAACCCGAAAACTATTGCATCAAGGAAGAAGATAACTACTATGAGTAGTGCCCCCATCTCTTCCCCCCCCATTGCATATTTCCCTCCATTACTCAATTATTCCCTAGCGTATTCCCTCACTCCTCTTTCTTCTTCACATTGCATATTTCTCTCCATTACTCAATCATCCCTAGCGTATTCCCCCCCCCTTTGTTCATCGCTTAGTATAGCCATGACATTCTTCTCTCATATTATTTTAAAACAACAACAAAAATAAAGACAATCATATATTACGTACTTGCAAATAAAGAAATGCCTTTTTTTTACATTGTGTTCCTGCAACGATCGCTCTTTGAATACAGCGTGACAGTAATTTGACCAGCATTTTTGAAAGCCCAAACAAAAAATTACCTGCCTCTTCTTTTTTTTTTTTTTTTTTTTTTGGTTTGATCTTGTCCACATTTACCATGTTACGATTTTCTGCAAGATTTATCAAACGTCCAGTTACACAACATTCACATCACTTCAGTAGCTCTACTGTTGTCGGCTCACACATTGGTCGAACACCCATTTACTTCCCCCAAGAGGTGACCTTGGACCATGACCTTACACCTATCCAGACCCCGCGCATTCCTTCTGAACTGAACAATACCATGCTCACCGTCAAGGGACCTTTAGGTCAACTCCAATTACCCATCAAACCCTTTGTCCATCTGAATACCACGTCTTTTGCCGATCGCGATGACCAAGAAGAATCCATGCTCCAAGTCAGTATCAAGGATGCCACCATCAAAGAACAACGAGCCATGTGGGGGACCACACGCAATCTCATTCGGAACATGATCACCGGTGTGTCGGAAGGCTATCGACTTCATCTTCGGCTGGTCGGTGTAGGGTATCGTGGTGTTTTGGAAAACAACAATCGAAGTGTGTCCTTGAAGCTTGGCTATGCGCATCCTGTGGTGGTCGATTTACCCCAAGGCGTCACCTGTACCATCCCTCAACCCAATCGTTTGGTTTTACAAGGCATCGATTTGCAACAAGTCTCGGAACTCGCCGCCAAGATTCAACGCTGGAGAAAACCCGAACCATACAATCAAAAGGGCATCTTTATCAACGATGAAACCATCAAGAAGAAGGAAGGCAAAAAGAAATAGGATTCATCCCCATCCACACCTTCGACCAACACATACATACACTCTCACGCATTCACACTATCTGCTCCGTTTTTATTTGCACCATGTATATTTTCCCCAGTACTACCCCTCCCCCCCCCAATGTTTTTTGTTTTGTTTTTTTTTATTATCATTCATATTAGTCTTTCATGTTCCCTCTTTTTTTTTTTTTTTCTCTCCATTTTAGATTTAGTTTGTTATCATCAACAGCTCTATTTATTCTTCTTGTTATTTTGATCAATAAAAACTCTGGCGCTGCTATGGCAGGCAGTTTTGGGAAATCAGAGATTTTATTTCTTGTTGTGTTGAAAGTGTGCGTTTTGAATGGGTAGTGGCATTAGTTTTTTTTTTTTTTTTTTTTTGGATGTATGCGGGGAAAAAAAGACGGGGTGATTTCGACGCTCCAGTTAGGCTAACCATCCACCTTGAGGGAGAAGGGGGGGTGATCTTTATTGAATTAGCTTAGTATTTAGTATTTGATATTATATAATTTTTTTTTTTTTTTTTTACCAACAGCCTCTTTCATGGGTATCCAAGGATGGTTCAAAAAAAGAGCCATAATACAAAACGCTGATGGTTCGAGAATGAAAAAAAAAAAAAGATTGCGCTACGAAGCTAGAAAGTAGGTGCGTTAGGCAGGGCACTCCCACAACAATCCTCAATAACGTCTTTGATCACAATCCATGAGTCAGAGGATGTTAAAAAAAGGTCTTTTTTTTTTATTGATTCCTATTGGTGGGCACTAAACTAAAGGGGCAAATGCCAAAAAGAAGTTTCTATTGTACTTTACAGGGCGTGAAGGAAGCGAATGGGGAAGGAGGCGTCTGAACTATGGATAACAGTTGTCTAACATAAAATAAAAAAAAAGAAGTAAAAACTGTGACCTACTGTGTAGTATAGTACAGTACAAAAATGAGAATAAGCAATTGATCTATTTTATGTACATTGCAGGAGAGAAGTATGTAAATGAAATCTCTTGCACTGTATAGTACAAGGAATGGTAGGAGAGTTGGGACACTTTTTTCATTGTAGTATGCGCAAAGAGACTTATTTTATTCAGATTTAGATACAAATTATTGTCAAAGTAATACTAAACTAAGCTAATGAGTGCACCATTCGTTGGGGATTCTAAATCCTGGATCCAAAATGAAAGTGTTTCCCCATGCATCTTGTAATCCCTAATCTGAAAACCTTTCTAAACTAGTCCTAACACTAATATAAGATCATCAAAACCTCAAACAAGTCAAATGGTGAGCAAAAACAGAAAGGAAAGAAAGAAAGGGAGAGTAAAAAAAATTAAACCTTGGCAGTAAATAAGTATCCACGTGGACGGGATTTGAAATATTTCAGCTGACTGCAATTCTTTTTTTTGGGAGGGGCCAATACCTTGTGGATCCAAAACGATAAAATCTCCTTATACAATAAAGAATTGACAAAATCCATAATTTTAAAAAAGGAGAAGATCATATTCAACGTTGTGTTATAAGAAATAGAGTGGTCGTCCTTTCTCCGGCCGCCATCGGCTAAAAAAAGCAACCTCTTCTTTCAAACGTCTTCTCTGCGCTCCGCTTTTCCCTCTATTTTTTTTTCTTTTTTTACTACGTACGTAGAACAGCCGCACCCATTCACCTCGGCAGGATATCGTTTCATACTGAATAGTAAATATCACTACAATCTGATCAAAGCAGTGTGCTAACGTATTATAATAAAAGTAGTTTTTTTATTGTTATGATAAATATACAAAATGATAAAAGATAACTTATTCTAATCTAAGGGCGGAAAGATATAATATACTAAACTACAAATGTATACTCTAAGGGTGGAATGATACAAGATAATAAACTACAAATGTATACAGCGGAGAAAAAGCAAAAAACAGAACACCGTCTATTTGGTCGCCACTAGAACCATGTTTCGAGGAGATACAATATCGTCAAAGAGAGGAAGTAGGCGAACACTTTTCGATGTACTTGGTGGTATATTTTCATCCAAATAAAGGTAGCGATCAATCAAAATAAGAGCTTCTATGACAGGGCCTAAAAGTGCTATAAATTTAAATAAAAGTTCAATTAAGAAAGTTCACAGATTCACTTACTCCTTCTCCCCCCTCCACCCTATTCTTTTAGCTTCGATTACCTCTGATAGTCCAAAGTACCGCGATTCGCTTATCCACTTGATAGCCGAGCTTATATTGATCATAGTAAGCCTCAGCTTCTTCAGTTGGAATAATGTCCAGAGGATAACCCAATCTTGTCAAAGCCGCCTTCACATAAATCGGAAATGAGTCAAAGTCCCGCTTTTTGTTGAGTCGACCAATCACTGGTGCCTTTTCTGCTGCTGTAATTACTCCCTTTTGGATCATGATCCTCTATTCTCCATCCCCCCCAAAAAAAGGCAAGAATATCAGTATATTGTCTTCTTTTTCACGTCAATGTTCCCCTTCCTCCTTTTCATACCTGTAGCAAACATCTAAAAAAGTGGTGTTCGTACGACTTGATCGTTGATTCTTTTTGATCCAGCCAGCGGGTGGGAGCTTGACACGCCAACATACATGCAGTGGAACCAAGTTGGAAGTTGCTGAGATTGCTAGACATTGGGAATCCGGGAGAGTTGCCATTGTGATGGGACAAAAAGTGGTAGCAGCAGCCAACGTTTACCAAAGCTCGTATCTCCGATCGTTGAGTAAATAGTCGAAGCATCATGCTGGATAAATCACCGCACGCATGGAGCCCACATATTAACCAAGGAAGTGATTGAGTTGTTGCCGCATCGCTGTTGTTTTCTTGATCGCCATGTCGTATTTGTACACTTGCTAGGATATCGGCCGCATTGTCGGATGTAAAAAGATCGGTGACGTGGTGTATCATATGCTGTTTGTCCCTAAATCCTTTAACAGCAATATCATCGAAACGTTTCGCACCACATGTTTGTACTTCAGATCCATCCACCGCCACCACCTCCAAATCATACTGGAATGCCACTGTCCTGGAGAGATAGCCCTGCCCTGCACCCAAATCCACGACGTGCCCAATATCTTCCCTTCTGGCAACTTCATTTATCAATGGCGCCATCCTTTCTACCTAAGCATAAATAAAAGAAAATAAATGTTGTAAGTATGTCAGTAGTTCTAACAAAATAAAAAATTTGACTTTACCTCGTGTATCTTTTTAGCTGTCATACCAGGCTTGATGTGTTTGTCAATTGAGCGTGCAAATCTATCTACAAAAACCACGTTAAACTGAGGTTTGGCGTTTTTGTATCCTTCCCATATAAAGAACTTACCACCCAATCCTGACCGTCTTGATAAAGAGAGTGATCTTGTTGTTTCAATAAAATTTTTCAGCGATAATGGCCACTCTGGGTTCATGCTAAATTCCTACTTGTCATAGTTGGCGATAAATGAGATTGCAGTACTGGACAGTATAATAATAATAATAATAATAAAATGAGGCTGTGGGTTACCTTTGTAGTATCAGCGGCAGTAGAAAGATGGATCATTGAGTCCCACCATCCATTGTCATCGATTCCACAGTCATCGGGTAATAAGGCCTGACGCCACGCAGGATCAATTAGATCCCATTGATCATTGGTCAAAAAGTCCACTACGTGTATATTTGTCAAGAATCGATATTGTTCAATAAAATCACATAAAGCATCAGTATAAGTGTTGATGTCGTTATAGGCACTAGGTAAAGGGCAAGCAGTAGAAGAAAATGTCATTGGCATAGCCAGGGAAATGTGAAATATTGAAGAGTAGCCAAAAAAAAAAAAAAAAAAAATCGTGGCCGGTTAAATTTCGATTTTCAGCCACCGCCCAATGGCGTCTCATTGATTCTAAATATGCTTTTTTTTTTTATCACCATTATAATTGCCATTTCTACTAAATCCTGCTTTTGCTTGCTGTTGTTTACAATCTAACTTGATCCCTCCCCATCCTAAAATATTTTTCCCTGCCTCAATTTTATTTTATCACCGTCCTAATTCAATGTGAATATATATTCCCTCTGAAGCATTTCGTTTTCTCAACCTTTTTACGGAAATCTTTTTGCGAAAATGCTAATATCTAACTGCTGATCAAATTAGCAACTGTGACACCTTCAATGCCACATTTGGGTTGAAATTTGACATTAATTGACTATTTTTTGAGTTGGAATGCTTGACTGAGGTGGGAAAAAAATGGTAATGGGATGAAATGTCCACCTAGACACGTTGTATGTTTTTAGTCATAAAGCAACCAGTTAGAATTAATTGTTAGAGTAGAAATCGAAAGTTGATGAGGGGTAGTTCCCCATAATAACGTCCTATAACATCAAAACTGACGTTCTAGATAGTCTAAATTGATCAACATGGGATCACTTGGTCTGAGTGGACGGCGTGCAATTATTATTGTAGATCTGAAGAAATGAAATCTCGAAGATAATCCCTAATATACCATAAAAAAATTTGAAGAACTATTACATGACAAAAGCAATCAATCCGGCAGTTATTTATACATTTGATAGAGGCATCTGAATTAACAGTATACGATGAAAACAATCAATTTTTTCAACGCCAGGTGCTGATAAACGAGCATTAGGAAATACTAATTGAAATTGATACGGTAGCCAAGACTATTTTTTTGTTCACTGTTTGATCGGGGTTTAATTTAAATCCAGAGTGTCACATTTTTAATACTCCGCTCTGCATGAACACAGTTCTAGTGCAATATCATAAATATATTGCGGTTCATGTTATTTGTAGGCCATTAGTGGAAGACACATTGTGAAAAACATATATTTCATACAAGTAGCGCGAAATAAATATAGCATAAAAAACTGTGTAGTCGACAAAGTCAAAATTGCATCAAAAGATTTAATTCGGTATACTGCTCAGCCTAGCTTGGCAGATACAATCATCTAAAACCCTTTTCGGATCTTCCGCCGTCGACAATTGCATAAACACCCACATACCTTGTTTATAAAAAAACATGACAATAATGGCATGAATACCGACACAGTTTTATTTTTCTCTAAAATTAACATAATAACATCAATGAAGGTAATAAGCACAACACACAACAGATACATAAAAACGATACATTTATTTATAAAGAGATAGGGGACTGTATGTACAAAAGATATTCTAAAAGGGAATAAATAAATAAGGAAATAAATAAATGAGGAATCAATGAGCAAATAGCTGTTCAACAACATCATGAGGAGAGGGATAATCTAAATTTCTTGGTAATGCATTCTGCCTACAATATTTCTATAATCAGAATAAAAATGATTTTGAGTAACCCAAGAAAAAAAAGGGAATCGGACATGCAGACTTACCAGGGTCATAGTAGATTGAGATTTCCGTAGCACCCTGTTCATCGCAGGCCTGGTTATGCTAGTCGACTGAGAGTCTATAAAAGTCAAAAATGATGTAAGTATGACATGGATGCTGAGCACGTGAAACCTGTGTTTTTTTTTTGCCTACCTTTCGACTTTTCAGTTGGTATCTGCGTAGTAGTTGATTTCCGTTCAATGATAAAAGATGGTATGCTTGCTGAAAGTTGTCTTTTTTTATTGATTGGTCTATGATTATAATAATACAAATGAGCTGATACCATGTTTTCATATTCAATGACATTCTTTTAACTTACATTTCAAATGCTATCCCAGGATCTGATTTCTGATGTAACTTGATTGCCAGCTACAGAATGATATTTAAAAAAGTAACACAAATTTTGAATAACAATGTAACACATATGACTTGGCCCGCCCCAACCCCCACTTCACTTTTTTGCCAAGTTACCTTTAATGTTGAATTGAATTTGGAATGGTTCAAAAGGAAACGATCCGTTGTTGATTGACTGTCTACATATTCGGATAAATTGATGGTCAGGTCGCCAATACTTGAGACTTGTTTCCCACCGAGTTCTTGAAACACTTCCAGTTTAAGTTCACAAGGCCCCAGCAACCGCTGTTTGCTTATGACCATTTGAGACAATACCTTAATGGGCTGATTCCAACATACAGTGTGATCCTTGATAGGTAGTCTAAGGGTAATAGAACAATCCAGTACGTTAGTCTTATTTAACTGGGTCACAGTTTATCGATGTGTTTCTTGCCTTGCTGTGGCACCGTAAGCGTGAGATGCGTTTTTGATTCGCCAACTGACGAAGAAGAGCCCACTAACCAAAGGAATGTTCACCAAATCTCTTATGACTACGGCAATATCATAATGGACTTTGCGATGTTTCGATATAAAGAGATGCGTGAGCGGTGTCATGGAGCAATAAGGATGTCTAGTTCGATTGAGGTATTAACAGAGTGTGTGTGTGTGTGTGTGTGTGTGAGAGCGAGCAGAAAATAAAAAAAAAAAAATAGAAGAAAAAAAAAAGAAAATAAGAAAAAGTAGTCAGATAAACTTTCTAGGCTCCTTTTTGTATTGAAAAAAACCGCCCCTCTTTTTTTTTATCGTCTGTCGCACAAGCAGAGACATATTTTATAATGCCTTTTTTTTTCGGCGGCCTTCCGTTTTTATTTCCCCATTCCTCGAACCTCTTTCCCCATGTTTCTATTTAACTTGCCAAAAAAACACTATTTGTTTAGACTCAATCACCTAAACACACAAACTATATTGTGATACCTTCCTCTTACCTTTCCTTTTATATATTTGTTTCAGCAATACCTTCACAACGTCATCCGTTTATCACTCCATTACTCTCTCATTTATGCCTATTTTGAACCAGCCACCCCCTTCTCTTCCCATATCTCTCCCACTATGATATTCCTTTAACAATTTCAACCTCAACGACAAGTACCTTTTCAAACACACCACGGAAAACACCTTTTGTTGGATTTGGACGAACGTTTTGGTACGACTGTTCGGCTTGGCAGCATCAAGATCCTACAATCTATGCACGCAGCATGCAGCGAAAATGAGGTTTTTTAATAGAAAGAAAATATACTGCTTACAGTATAAAAAGTTCTTCTTTCTGAAATCGGCAAGCTCAAAAAAAAAAAAAAAAAGGTGATAGAAATTGATGTGTATCATTTGAATCTAATCCATCTTTGTTTTTTCAATAGATGATACAAAGTGATTGTTTTTACGGCATCTATGGCGGAATATATTGAACCGTCAGTAGACTGGTTAGACCAGGATACTATGATACATATTGCAGACAGGTCTCTTATTTTTTCATTTTTTCATTGGTGATTATGTGTATCAAAGGACGGTAATTATTGAAAAATAAAAAATAAAAACAAATGATAGAATGGTGATAACGATTGGTATTTACTAAAGGGCTTTGATTGTTTATTTTGGGTGTATATCGGAACCTGACCTTTTCAATATTTGTTTGATAGCTAATAAATAGTCCTATGTGTATGAACTTCAACGTAAGAAAAAAAAAAAAAAAAAAAAAAAGCTGTCGATCAATAGTGTAGTGTTAGGTACGGGGCAATCTGAACTTTATTTGTTGTTTTGGGCGGTTTAGAAAATGGAATAATCCCGATATTCAAATGACAGAAGGCCTTTCTTTTTTTTGGGGGGTGGGGATAGGAATCCATCACCGCTTTTGGAAACATTTCGGTTTGCATCTGACGTTCACAGTGTTTTGAAACTTGGAAATTCGACAACCTCCATTACAAATTAGTCTACTATTACCATCGAACTCTTTTATCACATAGTTTTTATGACATTATTAATTATACCCCATTTGCATATTTGTCTGTAACCATACCAATTTTAGATTCTATCGCAATTCTATCCAAATTATCAAACCAATAAAAAAACCTTGTCATTTTGCTATCGTTTTTTTTTTTCTTTTCGTCCTCTTCATCGTCCCTGTAATGTCTCCTGTAGTACGTTTCCCTGCAACTTGTGAATTGTGCGGTCAATGGATTCCAAAGCATGAGGTAAATATTTCATATGCATTGGTATCTCAATAATGGTTAATCATGATCTAAATATGTATATTATATAGGGAGGTTGTCCTCGAAATGGTGTCCATCCATCACAATGGTTATTGTTTCAATCGCCTGTTGCCAAAAAACCACATTCCAGAATCAATGGCCACGATCATAGTGCTAACTCATTTTTTGCGATTAACCAGCATACTGTAGATGATGACATTTTTACAAGCATATATGCCAACATCCATGATTTGTAGCAACTCGTTTTCACCATACCCCAAATTCGTATAAAAAAATGATGACCACCCTACACATAAATAAACATAAATAAAAGAAGTCTTTTGCTGTTTTGTAGAATGATAAATGATTGTTTATTAAATACAATAAAAAGGTTTCATGGGAGGGGAGGTCATAATTCCAATGGCTAATCCCCCCTCTCCAAAAAAACTAGCCAGCTAAAAACTAATCTAAATTCAGTTAATGAAGACTATTACTATCACTATGCCGATCCAAATAGTTCACCCCGCATAATAACATCCAAATCGCTGAGTGCCACTCTTGCTTGGTGTCTTGTTAATTCATCTGGATCCGCGTGTTCAATATATCGTAATGTCCTATACGCCCGCCGTAAGTTGTCTGTTGGAAAGTCGTATAGTGTTTGTTGTGCCATGCCCCTGAAGAGTGATAAAATCAATACTGTACCAGCTATTAAAAAGGAATGATACAAAAAAAAAAAAAAACAGTTCCATTAGTATATCAAATAAAAAGAAGCCATTATCAGTAAAACCAATCAATTTTTCTTTTACATAATATTTACCTCGACGGATTTCTGGTGCTTGTTCAATTTCAAGAATATTCAGTACCCAGTCAGTGAGCTCCCATAAAATACCGCTAATGGCTGCCGGACTTGTTTGACACACTGTACTAAGAATGGATAAAGCTGACACACGAAGGTGGGTATCCATTTGACGACCAGCCAAGACAACTTCCAAAGGTTTGATCAATGTGTTCACTACAAAAGAAAAAACGAAAGAGTAAATAACACATACACCATACTTTGCTGAGGAAAGTTGATTTCCTTACCATATTTTCCAAGGGCATCCCCGCAACGTTGTACTGTTTGCAATAACGCTTCACCCACGCGTAATCGATTGTCCAGTTTTTCGTTCTTATCGCTGTATATCCTTCCAAGTTTTTCAATAATTGTTTTCCCATGCACATCAGTTAAAGCAGCAAGACCCTTGATCGCATTCAAATATATAAAACTAGACAAAGCATTTGATATTAGAAACAAAAAAAAAAAAAAAAAAAAATAAAGAATCAGTTCCTCTCCTTTTGTATATATATATATATTCCTTCTCTGACCAAGTTTTCTTCTTACCTATCTTCGTCTTGGACTAACCGCACAAACAAGTCCAATATGTCGTCCAGTTGACTACCAGAGGACACTAGAGGGTCTTTGCTAAGAATCATTTCCTTCAAAATACCCATGCCATGAGCCCGTATAGGCAGTAATTCGTCCTGAAGAGCCTTCATCGCATCCCGGTATTTCAGTTTTGACTGCTCCAATTGATCATTTCCACTGGATTTGCCGCGTGCCATATCATATGCCGCTAAAAAGGTGGTGATAGCCAAGATGACTTCATGGACTTGATCTTCCAAAAGTTCGCCAGCATATTTTTCAAGTCGTTTTAGTGGTTCCAAGATCGATCCGAGCTGTTGCGTTGCTTGTATATCCAATTCGTCATTTTCTAATCGACAACAATTCAAATGTCAGATCACTTTTTTCTGCCCCCCCCCTTACATCCAGTTCCTTTTTCCTTCTTTTACCTTGTATCACAGCTCGGACAAGGTTAATGGCTAAAAGCAGAGATTCCAGGTCCTCTTCCGCCGTAAAGCTATCATCATGCACATCTTCTAGCATTTCACGTTGTTCGTCACTCACAATGTTGGTGATATCGGGGAATCCACCTTGTTGCTTCGTTTCATGTTGATTTTGTCGTAGTTGAGCATTTTCAAAACGATCCAGATGGTCTAATACAATGTTGCTCGCAAAGGAAAGAATCTGCGTAGGCTTTCCAAGAATCGTCGGGCCTAAAGTATCTGCCATACCCATAATTAACTGAAGAATCATCAAGATGCTAATAATAACAATAAAAAAAAAAAAAACGTCAAGTTATCTATATATATATATATATATATATATATATATATATATGGTTTTTTATAGATCATAAATGTAGTACCTTTTTGGGTCCGTTGAGGAAGAAGCGGCCTGCATGGAAGTGTAAATATTTAGAAGATAAACAAAGAAGTCACCACATAGATCAGGATCTTCCAACGATTGAAGAAATTCTATCAGTACATTTGTATCCAAAGGAAGTTCGTTTCCGCCCAAAAGTTTTTTTTTCCTAAAAAAAAAAAAAACATGACATAGTTAGCCTCTCCCTCTTTTTTTTTTTTTTTTTTTTTTTTTTTTTTGTATGGTTGCATGTGTGTATATTACCTCTTCAAGCGCAAAACAACGCCACCAGTGGATGATGGGGAGAAATAAGCAACCCTATCACCCTTGATTCCCATTGGATCCAGTATAATTTTGTTGAGATCTGCCAAAGCGTCTTTTGTTGTCATGATCCGGAAGTATGTTGTAAGTAGGTCTAAAACAGTTCCGCGCAAGTTTGATTTCGTTCGACAGGTGAATTCATACAAATGATAGAATGGAGGTATGCAGGACGCCATGAAAGATTGAATCACTACAGGAGAAGGTTCACCACCAATCATGACACTATGTAGTGTTCGCAATAGGCCAGCTATTTCACCATCATTCAACACAATTCGATCCTTGTCGCTGTTGTCCTTTCCTATTGAAATAATGCCGTCGTCGTTATCGTCAATATCGTAGTCATTTTGTCGCCAGTATTTTTCTAAAGGGCCAACGATAGGATCCACTAGGTACTTTTTGGAGAGTTCGGTGTGTTTTGTTATCATGCGCCCCACAATGAAAGTAATCACTTGATCCTTCGCTGTCAACGGTTGTCCAATACTTCGTAGAAGATCCAAAATCTGAGGTGTAATAACTGCATAATAGCTCTAATAAAACAAATAGTTAGTAATATCATCCCAATTCCATTAAACCCTAAATCCCTCCTTTTTTCACTTACTTCTACTGATTCCATTTGCCTAGGAATTGACAAAATCAATTTGGAAAATTTTTCCATCTCCGCTAGTTTGACTAAATGCAAGTTGAAGGGCATTGTGAGTTCGTGATTGTCAACTGCACACAGTTTCTTCCTATGCTTTCATATATCCATTTTTCTTACCTTGTTCCACATTTCCAACCGTAAATTCTAGTACAACAGCTACACCGTTAGGCTTCAGTAGTATTCTTGACAAAAACCGACCACAGATGCTGCGCAACCAAGCAGGGACAGGGTGTAACGGTGAAGTTCCAAGGAGAAGCATCAATGATTCCATCGCTCGATACAGGTCGGATCTAATGGATGTGAATAATAATCAGTGAGCACCTTCATGTCTTTCTCTTCGTTTTATTGACTTTCTTACCTTTACCTTTCAAATAACCACATAAACATTCGAGCACATTTGTTCTTTTCGTCGGGTGTCAGTATTGCGTGATTTGATGACGAATTTGATGGCGACTGTTTGCCCATAGTAGCTGGACTAAGCTGCTGTGTTGTTATAGATGAAGGAAGTGATGGCGTAGGCGTAGCTTTCGAAGAAGTGTTTGTCGATGTAGGTTGATAAGCAAGTTGAAGTAATGCAGCGTAAAGATCTGGTAGGTGTCGTAATAACAGTATACTTGCAATGGTGGTGCCGTGATTTCTAGCCATCGTTTTTTCGTCCTTTGCAATGATATCTGTTAGTTGAGTTGCTATATTCAAAAGGGTTTTGGTGGAAGCTTCTGTACCCAAAGCATCGTTGTCGTCGTCCTTGGTCAAAAGCTCTAAAGAAACACAAATAAATGTTTAGCCACGATAAGTAATGATATATAATTGCCATAAATTACCATGATTTGTGTAGCCAGATTTGACACGCTTTGACAGAGGTACACCAACGCCAGGTAAGAGACATGGATATAACCCCCAAGAAATCACCACTTGAAGTAGAGTATGAACAAGTCGTAGGTCACGAACACCGAGATAGTCGCGATCAGTTTGTGTTTCTATTGAGATAAGTAACAGTTTTTTTTTCATGTAAGTACCAAAGCCTTATTCAGTTACATACAGATCGCTGTTTTACCATTTGTAGATATTTCATCGATAAGTGCGTCTTGGATTTTTACTAAAAGCCGGAGGCATTCTTGAACAAACGTAGGACGAATGGAGGCGTCGTTTTTCCCTTCAGTGTAAGCAACTTCGCTGTGATCACTGCCCATGTCCGTTGTCAACTTCAATTCGTGTAGGCGCTGTGATAATTGTTGTTCCAGGCCAGTATCTAAAGCGCATAAAACAGGAAATAGTATTTAGACTTTTGTATCCGTCAAAGAGCGGGTTTATCTTACCTTCCGCTATTGGTTGTTGCTGGGTACTACCAGTCAGAACAGCTGCTTGCGATAATAGTTGCCTTAGCTGGCTTTCTTGTACTCCAACCTGTACATCTTCTGTTTCTATGGATTCCATTTTATTCATCAGTCAGAAAAAAAAGAGGAGGAAAGGAAGAACGCTGAAAAAAAAAAAAAACGGAACTGCTTCCCAAGTCTAGCGGTACAGTCACAGGCCATAAATCGGTCTTCCAAAAATACATTTTTTTGTTTTTTCTTTTTTTTTTTTTCTTCGTCTTCCTTGTTGTTCTCACTTTGCTTACTGCGCCAATCTTTCATCAAATCGATTCTTTATACTCGTAAAGATCTTCAACTTGACAGTGTAAATCACCCTTTTACTTTTGCCTCTACCCGATCTTTTGATTATCTTTTGGGTTGAAAAAAGTTATCATGGCCGCGAATTATCAGGGAACCAATCAATTTGATCATACCGATGAACAACAACAACAACAACAACAACAACAACAACAACAACAACAACAACAACAACAACAACAACAACAACAACAACAACAACAACAACAACAGTACACCAATGGCAACGACGAAGCTTATAACCAACATACCCAAATGAAGTCATACACGGAACGTTTGGATGAAAAAGCAAGAAAATGGCAACAGCTTCAAAATAAGCGTTATGGTGAAAAGCGAAAGTTTGGTAACTCTTTTTGAATGTCATGAGCCACCTTGAAAATACTCATCTTAAATCATTCATATATTGCTAGGTTTTATTGAACACCAAAAGGCTGATATGCCTCCTGAACATTTACGAAAAGTTATCAAGGATCACGGTGACATGTCAGCAAAGAAATTCCGCCACGACAAACGGATTTATCTCGGTGCTCTGAAATATATTCCTCATGCAGTACTCAAGTTATTGGAAAACATGCCTATGCCTTGGGAACAGGTTCGTGAAGTGTCCGTCCTTTATCATATTACCGGTGCCATTACATTTGTCAATGAAATACCTTGGGTAGTGGAACCTGTTTATATTGCTCAATGGGGTACAATGTGGATTATGATGCGACGCGAAAAACGTGATCGACGACATTTCAAACGTATGCGTTTTCCTCCTTTTGACGACGAAGAACCTCCTTTGGATTATGGCGACAATATTATGGATGTGGAACCTTTGGAAGCTATTCAAATGGAACTCGACGAAGACGAAGATGGTGCTGTATTTGACTGGTTTTATGATCCAAAGCCTTTGATGGACACCAAATTTATCAACGGCTCAACATATCGAAAATGGCGTTTGGATTTACCGATCATGTCGACGTTGTATCGTTTGGCTCATCAACTCTTATCCGATCTGAACGACAAAAACTACTTTTATCTCTTTGACTTACCATCGATGTTTACTGCAAAGGCACTCAGTATGGCTATTCCTGGTGGTCCAAAATTCGAACCCTTATATCGTGATTTGGAAAATGCTGACGACGACTGGAATGAATTCAACGATATCAACAAAATCATCATTCGACAACCTGTGCGAACGGAATACAAGATTGCCTTCCCCTTCTTATACAACTCTTTGCCTCGCAGCGTCCAGGTTTCTTGGTATCACTTCCCTACTGTGGTGTTTGTACGTGCTGAAGATCCCGAACTTCCTGCATTCTACTTTGATCCTATTATCAATCCTATTTCCTCAAGCTCGGTGGACACAAGTGATCGATCTCATGAAGACAGCATCTTTGGTGATGAAGAAGAAGACTTGGAATTCTCGCTCCCTACAGCTGTCAAGCCATTCCTGGATGAAACGCCTGTATACACTGACAATACTGCTAATGCTATCTCTCTTTATTGGGCTCCTCATCCTTTTGACAAGCGATCTGGCCGTACCCGCCGTGCTGAAGATGTTCCGTTGGTCAAAAATTGGTATCTTGAACATTGTCCTGCTGGCCAACCCGTCAAAGTACGCGTGTCCTATCAAAAACTTCTCAAATGCTATGTTCTCAACGCTCTCAAACATCGTCACCCCAAGGCTCTCAACAAGAAATATCTCTTCCGAAGTCTCAAATCTACCAAATTCTTCCAAACTACTCAATTGGATTGGGTCGAAGCTGGTTTGCAGGTGTGTCGTCAAGGTTACAATATGCTTAATCTACTCATCCATCGCAAGAATCTGAACTACCTCCATCTGGATTACAATTTCAATCTCAAGCCTGTCAAAACCCTTACCACCAAGGAACGAAAGAAGTCTCGATTCGGTAACGCCTTCCATTTGTGTAGAGAAATCTTGCGCCTCACGAAGCTCATTGTCGACGCTCATGTACAATATCGTCTCGGAAATGTGGATGCTTATCAATTGGCTGACGGGTTACAGTATATCTTTGCACATGTTGGTCAGCTTACTGGGATGTATCGATATAAATATCGGTTGATGCGACAAATCCGTATGTGCAAAGATTTGAAACATTTGATTTGTAAGTACATGTGTATTTTTCATAAAAAAATAAGGTAACTGATAGAAAAAGGGAATTTTGATACTCACATATATGATTCTTCGTTCCATTAGATTATCGATTCAATACTGGTCCTGTTGGCAAAGGTCCTGGTGTTGGTTTTTGGGCTCCTACATGGCGTGTATGGCTCTTCTTTATGCGCGGTATTGTCCCTCTTTTGGAACGATGGTTAGGAAATCTCTTGGCACGTCAATTTGAAGGAAGGTATGGTATTAGCAAAATATATATATATTGGAGAAACAGAAGACGTAGTTATTGACAAACTGTATTTTATTAGACATTCCAAAGGAATTGCCAAGACAGTTACAAAACAACGGGTTGAATCTCACTATGATCTCGAATTGCGTGCTGCTGTTCTCCATGACATTACTGACGCTATGCCCGAAGGAATCAAGGGAAACAAATCTCGAACTATTTTACAGCATTTGTCTGAAGCATGGAGAGGTATGTATAGAAGTAGAAGAAAAAAAAAAGCTACTAGTTAAAGGGGAGTAAAAACTAATGATTTCATTTTTTCATTAAAATTAGCTTGGAAGGCAAATATCCCTTGGAAAGTGCCAGGATTACCTACTCCTATTGAAAACATGATTTTACGGTACATCAAATCCAAGGCAGATTGGTGGACTAGTGTTGCTCATTACAATCGTGAACGTATTCGACGTGGTGCTACTGTGGACAAGACTGTGTGTCGCAAGAATTTGGGCCGTCTCACTCGTTTATGGCTCAAAGCAGAACAAGAACGTCAACACAACTATCTCAAGGATGGTCCTTACGTCACTGCCGAAGAAGCTGTTGCTATTTACACATCTACTGTGCATTGGTTGGAAAGTCGCAAATTCTCTCCTATCCCCTTCCCTCCTTTATCTTACAAGCATGACACCAAGCTTCTTATTCTGGCTCTGGAACGACTTCGGGAAGCCTACAGCGTACAAGGTCGTCTGAATCAAAGTCAACGTGAAGAATTGGGTCTGATTGAACAAGCATATGACAATCCTCACGAAGCTCTGTCAAGAATCAAGCGTCTCCTGTTGACTCAACGTGCATTCAAGGAAGTCGGTATCGAATTTATGGATCTTTATTCCCATTTGGTGCCTGTGTATGATGTGGAGCCTTTGGAAAAGATTACTGATGCCTACCTCGATCAATATCTTTGGTATGAAGCTGATAAGCGAAATCTATTCCCTGCGTGGATTAAGCCTGGTGATTCTGAACCTCCTCCCCTTCTAGTGTACAAATGGTGTCAAGGAATCAACAACTTGTCAGATGTATGGGACACTTCTGAAGGCCAATGCAACGTGATGATGGAAACGAGCTTTAGTCGGGTGTATGAAAAGATCGATCTTACTCTATTGGGTCGTCTTCTTCGACTTATTTTGGATCACAATTTAGCCGATTATGCTACTGCAAAGAACAACGTGGTACTGAACTACAAGGATATGAACCACGTCAATGCCTTTGGTTTGATTCGCGGTCTTCAATTTGCTTCATTCATCTTCCAATACTACGGTCTTGTTTTGGATTTGTTGGTTCTTGGTCTCCACCGCGCAAGCGAAATGGCTGGACCTCCTCAATTACCCAATGACTTTTTACAATACCGTGATAGTGCTACCGAATCTCGTCACCCAATTAGACTCTATTCTCGCTATGTTGATCGTTTACATGTCTTCTTCCGATTTACAGCTGATGAAGCTCGTGACTTGATTCAGCGTTATTTGACTGAACACCCTGATCCAAACTTTGAAAACATTGTTGGTTACAACAACAAGAAGTGCTGGCCTCGGGACTGTCGTATGCGATTGATGAAACATGATGTTAACTTGGGACGTGCTGTGTTTTGGGATATCAAGAACCGCTTGCCTCGCTCTTTGACAACTATTGAATGGGAAAACAGTTTCGTCAGTGTGTACTCCAAAGACAATCCAAACCTACTCTTCTCAATGTGTGGTTTTGATGTCCGCATTTTGCCCAAGATTCGCAACTTGAATGAAGAATTTACTCTCAAGGATGGTGTATGGAATTTGATCAACGAACAAACCAAAGAACGTACTGCTCAAGCATACCTCCGTGTGGATCAAGAATCTATGGACAAGTTCCACAATCGTATTCGTCAAATCCTCATGTCATCTGGAAGTACCACCTTTAGCAAGATCGCCAATAAATACAACACTGCGCTTATTGGCTTGATGACCTATTATCGTGAAGCTGTGGTGCATACTCGTGAATTGTTGGATTTGCTGGTGAAGTGTGAAAACAAGATTCAAACACGTATCAAGATTGGTCTCAACTCCAAGATGCCTACTCGTTTCCCTCCTGTGCTCTTCTATTGTCCTAAAGAATTGGGTGGTCTCGGTATGCTTTCGATGGGTCATGTATTGATTCCTCAAAGTGATTTACGTTGGTCTAATCAAACTGAAACGGGTATTACACATTTCCGCTCTGGTATGAGCCACGACGAAGATCAACTCATCCCCAATTTGTACCGATACATCCAATCCTGGGAATCTGAATTCATTGATTCGCAGCGTGTGTGGGCCGAATATGCACTCAAGCGTCAAGAAGCCAATGCTCAGAATCGCCGACTTACTTTGGAAGATTTGGAAGATTCTTGGGATCGTGGTATTCCTCGTATTAATACGCTATTCCAAAAGGATCGTCATACTCTGGCTTACGACAAGGGATGGCGTGTACGAACCGACTTTAAGCAATATCAAGTGCTCAAGAACAATCCCTTCTACTGGACACATACTCGCCATGACGGTAAACTCTGGAATTTGAACAACTATCGAACTGATATGATCCAAGCTCTTGGTGGTGTGGAAGGTATTTTGGAACATACTTTATTCAAGGGCACTTACTTTACTTCCTGGCTCGGTCTCTTCTGGGAAAAGGTAAATTTTTCACCCTCTCCGTTACTTTTTTTATATACCTTTTATAGGAATTACGTTTATTGATTTTCTCCCCTTCGTATCGTTATTTAGGCATCCGGTTTCGAAGAAAGCATGAAATACAAGAAACTTACCAATGCTCAACGTAGTGGTCTCAACCAGATTCCCAATCGTCGTTTCACTTTGTGGTGGTCTCCTACTATCAATCGTGCTAACGTGTATGTTGGGTTCCAAGTGCAATTGGATTTGACTGGTATTTTCATGCATGGTAAAATTCCTACTCTCAAGATCTCTCTTATTCAAATTTTCCGTGCGCATTTATGGCAAAAACTTCACGAAGCTCTTACTATGGATTTCTGTAAGTAAAATTTTTAAAGAAAGGAAGTGGGCATGAAAAATAGTATTAGTCAGTATATTAAACATCAGTCCATTTTTTTTTTTTTTTTTACTTTTCGTATGAACTAGGTCAAGTCTTCGATCGGGAATTGGAAGCTCTTCAGATTGAAACCGTACAAAAGGAAACCATTCACCCTCGTAAATCATACAAAATGAACTCTTCGGCAAGTGATATCTTATTGTTTGCTGCGTACAAATGGCCAGTATCTCGACCTTCTCTTTTGAACGATCCTAAGGATGTGATGGATGGACCTACGACTACAAAATACTGGCTGGATATTCAATTGCGATGGGGTGACTTTGATTCTCATGACATTGAAAGATATACTCGTGCAAAATTCTTGGATTACACCACCGACAATATGAGTATTTATCCTTCGCCGACTGGGTTGATGATTGGTGTGGATTTGGCCTACAACATGTACTCGGCTTATGGTAACTGGATTCCTGGAATGAAGCCTTTGGTGCAGCAAGCCATGGCCAAGATCATGAAAGCAAATCCGGCGTTATATGTCCTCCGTGAACGTATTAGAAAGGCTCTTCAATTGTACTCTTCCGAACCAACTGAACCATATCTCTCTTCGACAAACTATGGTGAACTCTTCAGCAATCAAATTATTTGGTTTGTGGATGATACCAATGTGTACCGTGTCACTATTCACAAGACATTTGAAGGCAATTTGACCACCAAACCCATCAACGGTGCCATCTTTATCTTCAATCCTCGTACTGGTCAGCTCTTCCTCAAGATTATTCACACCTCGGTATGGGCTGGTCAAAAACGTCTCGGTCAATTGGCAAAATGGAAAACTGCAGAAGAAGTGGCGGCTCTTATTCGATCTTTACCTGTTGAAGAACAACCAAAACAAATCATCGTTACTCGTAAGGGTATGTTGGATCCTTTGGAAGTGCATTTGTTAGATTTCCCCAATATTGTTATCAAGGGTAGTGAACTTCAATTGCCATTCCAAGCTTGTTTGAAGGTCGAGAAATTCGGTGATCTGATTTTGAAGGCAACTGAACCCCAAATGGTAAGCTATAGAAATAGAAATGGAAATACAATTGTGCTAGTAAATGGTGTAGTAACTTTTATTTTTATATCTTTTTAGGTACTGTTCAATTTATACGATGATTGGTTACGATCATTCTCTTCCTACACCGCATTCTCTCGTCTGGTTCTAATCCTCCGTGCACTTCACGTCAACAATGAAAAGACTAAGATGATTCTTCGACCTGATCGTAGCACCATTACTGAACCTCACCACATTTGGCCGACACTTTCCGATGAAGAATGGGCGAAGGTCGAAGTTGCGCTGAAGGATCTTATTTTGGGTGATTACGGCAAAAAGAACAACGTAAACGTGGCTTCTCTTACGCAATCAGAAATTCGTGATATTATTCTTGGTATGGAAATTCAAGCACCCTCACTCCAGCGACAACAGATTGCAGAAATCGAAAAACAAACTCAAGAACAATCACAGTTGACGGCCGTTACCACCAAGACACGAAATATTCATGGCGATGAAATGATTGTGACAACAACCAGTAACTACGAAACCCAAACATTCTCCTCCAAGACCGAATGGCGTATCCGTGCTATTTCCGCCACCAACTTACATCTTCGTACCAACCATATCTATGTGAACTCTGACGATATCAAGGAAAACACTTACACCTATGTTTTACCCAAGAATGTGCTTAAGCGATTTATTACCATATCCGATTTACGTACTCAAGTGGCTGGTCTGATGTATGGTGTTAGTCCTCCTGATGCTCCCAATGTCAAGGAAATTCGCTGTGTCGTCATCCCTCCTCAATGGGGCTCACATCAAACTATTCATCTTCCCAATACATTGCCTGAACATGAATACCTGGCTGATCTTGAACCTCTTGGCTGGCTCCACACTCAACCACAAGAATTAATGAACATATCACCGCAAGATGTCACGACACATGCTAAATTGCTGGCGAACAACAAATCATGGGATGGCGAAAAAACGGTGACATTAACATGCTCATTTACTCCTGGTTCGTGCTCTTTGACGGCCTACAAGATGACTCCTGGTGGCTTCGAATGGGGCAAAAACAACATGGATACTGGCAATAACCCTCAAGGCTACCTACCGACACATGCTGAAAAAGTACAGATTTTATTATCAGATCGATTCCTTGGTTACTTTATGGTGCCGACAGATATTTGGAATTATAACTGTAAGTCAATCCATTATGCTTATTTTATTGACTTTGTCTATCTATTTATTTTTAAATTCATTATCTAATTCTTTTTTTTTTTTTTTTTTTTTTTCATACCAATCTAGTCATGGGTGCTCAATTCAATGCAAATATGAAATACCGATTGGACCTGGATGTGCCGAAAGAATTTTACCATGAATCACATCGGGCGGCTCACTTTATGAACTTTAGCAGCGACTTGGAAACCGTCGGTGAAGCCGATATTGAAGATGCATTTGCTTAGTTTTAGTTTGACTATTTTTTATACAATCATTTTTTTTTTAGTTTAGTAGTCTTTATTTTGTTTTACTTATTTTGTTTTGATTTGTTATTTATTGAAAATAAAAGGATGTACATATTATATAGCAAACCCAATCGATTGTTTTGTTTTTCTTTTTAACTGCGATGTATTGTGTGGAATCTGTGAAAGTGGAAAGAATTGAACGGTAGAGTGGTAATGAATTTTCGGGATACAGCACGATCAGGTTAGACAAAAATGGATGTATGTCTAATAAGTATATGCCGTTCATCATTGAATAAATTGCCGTATAATTTCAACTTCGCTATGACCGGGTAGTGTTTTTTCACTATTTTATTTATCTATTTTACTGGTTAAGAGGCGCCGGAAGTCGTCTAGGTGTGCGCTTTTGTGTGTGTGCCTTTTTTTTTTTTTTTTTTTTTTTTTGGCCGTTTCTTGGGATATTGCAGTGGAAATTTTATCAATGTTCCTGAATCTGATTACATGACAAATTGAGTATACTATTCAACCACTTCTACTGTACTGCACACTACTGTACACAGTCCACGTTGTTATACTAAAAAGACAAAACAAAAAGCAAAAAACAATATCTAACCCTAACACCATAATGCGCAGTAGTCACTGTCGTAATGTGTATTATAAAATCACAAGTCATAAGTATTCCTCCGTGCACAGCATTCATACCACTCCCCATCAAATCGACACCTAATCTAAATAACAGTTATTCAAATAATATAAAACTTGGAACTCCAATGGAGCGTCAGATATTTTATTCAAATAAAATTAAACAATAAAAAAAGGTACATGGGAGGATATTCTATTTACAGTAAGTAAAGGGATTGTGAGAGTATGTGTGGAATTTGTAAAGGAGGAAAGGGGCTGTATCTAAACTAAAGAGACTTGTCAGGGCGTGTCACCACTGTGTCCAGCTTGTCACCCAATTTCACAAACGTATGACGGAGCACTCGCGAGTCGACCAGTAACTTTTTACCTAAATCTTGTACAACTAACGGATTTGAATCAAAGTGCATCATCCAATAGCTAGTAACAAAACAAGAAAAAAGAGGCAGAAGTAAGCTTTCATGATCAAGGGTTCATCCTATGATTTTGACACACACCCTCTTTTTTATTTCCAATACTTACTGTCCATTTGCATGATATTGTTGATGACGCTTTACACGATGAGGAAGCTGCTTATCCCCCAATTGTCAAATCCACGAACGACACCACCTCGCTCTAATACTTGCGTAGCAGAGGTTCTAATCAGATCTTTCAAGTTACTCTACGAAAAAAAAAAAAAAAAAAAAGAATCAATATACTGTGGATGCTTCAAATTTCCTTTTTTCAAACCTACTTCAACAAGATGAGAGCGAGCAATGCAGACAAGTTCGTAAAATGGCATGTGGAAGAATTTATAACTGAATATAGAAGACAAAAAAAAAAAGTGGGAAAGAAGGGGAAAAAAAAAATACGAAGCCACCATTGCTAGCCCTGCGGGGTTTAAAATAATTTTTAATCCTGCCTTATTTTGACGTTCTTAAAAAAATGTAGGGGTACTATTCGGGAGTGGACATGAAAAGTCAATCATGATACTTTTTGAGTTAGAAGAAAAGGAAAAATAGAAGTTTCATGTACTATATGATATGTACGTGCCAATATGTTAAAATGACGGATTACATTGGGCGACAACAACAAGGGCATGCTGTACTGCACAGATCATACGTACCAAATTCATGCATCCAAAAAATACATATATGTACATATACAAAACCTTTTTTTTTTTTTTTTTTTTTTTTTTTTTTGAAATGATATGACACAATGGACTTTCAACCATCTCTTTTCTTCACTTCTCTTCCCTTCTCTTTCCATTATATCCAGAAGAAGTAGAATGTATCGATCCACTTTTTTTATTCTTGTTCTTCTGTCTTTGGCTGCGTTGCTTACACACATCGCCTTCGCCGCTCCTATTAAGTCTAACGGATGGTCACATCAGCAACAAATGTCATTTTATGCTCAAAATTATAGGCCTATAATCAGACATAAGCGTCCTTCTGGTAATAATGATAATAATATTAATAATAATAATAATAAAAAGAAAAGGGTTTACGTCGGCGAGTGTTAGCTAAAGCGACTAATATTATTACTATGAAAAAGCAGAGCAAACTGACAAAGAAGAAACTCATTCCCGAAATGCAGCCGCCTATGACTATGATGACTTGATGATAAATACTTGTGAAGAATCCAATACAAATCCATGTTACATAGTCACGCTAGACGCTAATATGGACAATGGCGTAGTTTCTTCTCCTTGTACTTTCAAAGCTCGGCTGGACAACGACGATTATTATCAACTTGTACAATCAAGGAATGGCAAATCAGATATAGTTTATATGGAAATTTCATCCATTGACCATTATGAAAGGAAAAATAAGCAGCCATGGTATCAACGGTGGAAGTTGTGGGGCAAAAACTGGTTTGCTGAAGATAATGATGATGAAACAAATGGGGAGGCATCGCATTTGATATTGGGCCAACTCATCTCCTCGATACCCGATGGCGATGAAAATGACAGGGATCAGCGCAAAAATATATTTTTCATAGTGAGCCCATTTTCACCACTCGATGACTCTCGACGACAGGTGAATGATTGCATACATAGTGATTACAACCAAAAGGAAAAAAGATCAATAGAAAACGACGCAGTGATGCAGGTGATTGCAAGCGACGTAATATTTTAAGCCCTCTGGGGAGTTTTTATTTGTATATTTGTCTGTATGTCGGTATCAAAAATATTGTCTTACCAACGCCTTTTAATAAACTCATTCTTCATTGTAAACAAATATTATGTAAAGAAATATGAAGGAGGACTAAATGCAAGCGGGATTCCTGCAAGCACGAATCTTACATTCAAACACCGACGGGAAATGAAAAATAGTCATCTTTTTGATATGTGGTGGTTAGCATTGAAATTTGGCTACCATATCCCAAATACGAATGCCATTACCATTGAAATCATTAAATAAAATAAAAATAAAATAAAAAAAAAGACATTATAAGTCACATCCTGGTTTTAGCCAGTTCGTTGCAACCGAAAAAGATACAGCTTCATGTGGGTATTTCCACACATTGTGACTTTAGAATGCCTCCTTCGGTCCAAAATAACAGAGTATTGATAGAATTAAAAAAGAAAAAAGTTTATCCAGAAAAAAAAAATCGGACTTTGTCGACGTTTCTCATATATTTACTTTATTACATGTACAACATGGCCAACCTGTGTGTTTCTGATAGTCAACTAAAAAAGAAATGCAGCACACTATCATACTTTACTGATACATGTTTATTGAGTTTTAGGTGTGGTAACACCATTTACCACAGACTACGCATGACCGATAAAAGTGAACAAAATTTAAGCTGTTGCCTTCCGCTGAGGCTATTTTAAATCCCGAATAGATTTCAGATTTCCTGGGGCTGGAAAATAAAAAATTAAAACGCTTGATCCGTTTCCTTTTTCTCTTTTTATTTCGTTTGTTACCACTGGGTACGAGTTATATATGACCTATGAATTCTTCGTTTAAAGAAAGGTAATAGATAGGAAAGACTTAAAATAGAAAATGGAACTTGGGATTAAGAACAAGAACGTATACTGGTTGGCTCGACGTAGTACGCTGACTTGGTACCTCTCTTTTGGATTCTACCCTTTAGATTGAAATACTTTGAAACGACTCTTCGTGATCAAAATGATGATGATGATCAAGATCCTTCCGAGCATTGGACTCCGTTGATCGACATGAATACGTTTAGAGATATGTGTTTTCAAGGTAGGTTGGTAATGAAATGGTGGATTAGAGGACGCCAAACTCAACTCTTTTTTTTTTTTTTCTTTTTGGGTTGCAATGGTTTCCCTTTAGGCATACCTGAGGAATCTGGTTTACGTGCTACGGCTTGGAAATTGCTATTGGGTTATCTACCTCCAAACAAAACTATGTGGCAATCGATCATTCATGACCAACGACTGTCGTACTATGTAGGTACTTTAGTGGAAAACCGATGCTAGGCTTGTTTTGCTCACACACGAATTTACTATTAGAATTTGGTCAAGGATTTTTTGGAAAAACCCCGTGGGCGGCCTCCAGAAGGTGACCATGTAAGCTTACAGGAAAAGAGAACAGCAACATCAATGACTCTTTATTAACAACCTATACACTTCCCTACTCTAGCCTTTGAATGCCTCCCCTGAATCTGACTGGGCGACTTATATTCAGGACAACAGCACTTTGGAACAAATTGATAAGGACGTACGACGCACACTACCTGATTTTGCTTTTTTTCAACAACGTGTGCCGCAAAACCCATTAAACCCACTTTCAGCACAACCAGAACCTACTTCTATGCCATCACCTCACTGCAGCAACATTGATGAAACTGAACCTGATATGGATCCATTACGACAAAATGATACGAAACGACGATTCTCATTTGGCATCATGGGGCGCCCACGGTCTGGCTCGAACACATCCAAAAAATCACTCAAGATCAACAGCACCATTGGTGTCAACAGTAGTAATACAACACCCCCAAATCCCACCGCCACCACCACCACTGCCAATCGATCTCGATCCAATTCACGAAGCTCAGCACGGTCCTTTTCGTCGGGCATGATGGAGAACGGCGCAGACATCATCCATTCACCACGTAACCTTGTCCGCAAATTATCCACTGCATTCCACAAATCAGGCTCTTCTTTATCCCTTTCCACCACCGCCGCCGCTATCAAGCAAAAGAAACACTGGCCCATTGCTGAATTGCATCCCATCTGCCCTTATATTCCGAATCGACGGTCACTCTTCAAACGAATACAGTTAGAAAAGGACACAACAACCACAACAACAACAAGCAACCCCAGTAATAGCAATCACCAAACTTTGGACAGCGACGATTCTACCCCGGATTATCATTGGGAAGTCATCGAACGGATTCTATTTATGTATGCGAAACTGAATCCTGGCATTGGGTACGTGCAAGGGATGAACGAATTGGTTGCGCCCATCTATTATGTCTTTGCGAACGATACTTCACCAACCCTGGCCGGGCAAGTGCATGCGGAAGCGGATACCTTTTTTGTGTTTACGATTCTGATGAGCGATGTGCGGGATCATTTTGTCAGGTCGTTGGATCAAGACGCTAGCACGGGCATTCATGGCACCCTATTTCGACTACAACAAAGACTGGCTTGGTACGACAGGGCCTTGTGGCGTGATCTCCAACGGAAAAATGTCAAGGAACCTTACTATGCCTTTCGATGGATCACCGTGCTATTTACGCAAGAATGGAATTTGCCTGATGTTATTCGACTTTGGGACTCTTTGTTGGCTGAGCGTGGCATGCAGTCCATTCATGGCGGCAGTGGCGGTACGACGGATACCCATTTTGAATTCCTGTTAGATTTTTCTGTGGCCATGCTTGTGTAAGTAATGTCTTTTTTTTTTGGGAGTGGGGTGGGGTGGGGTGGGGGCGAATGATTAGTGTGATTCATGTGTGGTTTATCATTTTTATCTGTAGATGTGTACGACAAGAATTGCTCAAAGGAGATTTCGCGGAAAATATCAAGCTTCTTCAGGTAAATGATAAATAGATGGATAGGATAACAGTGATAAATAATGAATTGTTTTATTTATTTATTTATTTATTTATTATGATTCTGCTATTATAGGATTATCCAATCAACGACATTCAGTATGTACTGACCATGGCTTATCGAATTCGGGAAACACGACTACAGATGGTGACATGCGGACAAATTGTACCTGGGGTGAATGATGTACGACATAGCGGGCTATTCAGTAGTGATTGGAGTGATACATCGTCCATCTCGTCGACAACAAGCACAGCGAGCAGCAGATTACAACAACGGTTACGGGAGTCGACGGATTTAGCACGATCAAGCTTTGACTCATTTCGGCGCGAATCTAGGGAATCCATGGATGACATGTTTCGGCGGGGCATGGCAGCGTCAAGCGAGCAGTGGAAGCGGACAAGTTCGAGTGATATGAGGCGAAGTATATCTCAACGGGTTGGGTTTGTGAAAAACAGTGTCTTCAACAAGGCAAAGCGATCTGGTTCAGTGCGATCAACGGCAAGCGATACCTCTTCCCCCTCATTTTTACAGTCCATATCATCATCACAACAACATTGGTTGCTGGCCAACCAATTCAACACAAACCAATTGGATCTACCGTCCAACATGTCCATGGATCATCCATCGCAACCTCAACGCCACCTTCGCTCCAACAGTACCAACACGCACAACACTGGTTTCCTACCTGACGACGGACATCATGAACGACATCAACGTACGACATCCGCTTCTTCACATCCCTCCTCCTCCTCGACGGTTGACGGCTCTTTATTATCTCGATCATCGAATTTCGTGAATCGGTTTTCGCAAATGGTAGTAGCGGCCGACCATAGTGGTACAATGCCTGGTGGTGACCATCGATACCAACAATCTCCACCCATGCGCAGCGATCCTCTTACTCAACGTCCTATGGTGAATGGAGGCGGTGATTCGAACGATTCATCTTCTTCCACACGGCTGCTGCGAACCTCTTCTCCCTCAAATGAAACCAACAACTTTATGACGACGAACGATGACGAAAACGAAAAATCGCTGTTTGCCAAGGCTGCTGCTGCTCGGGATGAGGCGTTACATTATAGAACTTCGACTACATACAAGGGATGTGTCTGAAGGAATTAGATATGCTTAGATTATATTATTACTACCTTGTTTTTTGTATGATTATTTATCGCTTTGATGTACATTTATTGATTTGATTTTATTTATATCTATTTTATACACAATAAAAACCATTTGTTTAATTATTATTATTATTATTATTATTATTATTATTATTATTATTATCGTATCATTGTCTATGCCTCATGCGTGTGAATGTGTGAGCGAACTTGGGTCACCTGTGTGTCTATTTTTATGACAGGTTGTCAAATCAGATAACTTTCTACTGGGGTAGAAATGATAAATCAGGGGAAGAGGATAGATTGTGTCGGATTCGAAAGGATTGGCGATGACGATATGACGGTAACAACGATGATGACGGGAGGAGGGGGGGGGGAGGGGATGGACATCGGAAAGTTTTCGCATATAAAAAGTCCTCCAACTCCGTTCACTTTTCAAAAAAAAAAAAAATAAAAAAAAAAAATAAGGTCTTTGTCTCTTGATTAATCATTGCTCAATGGAAATTTATCGAACGATTTTCGGTCCTCCAAACCAAACATACATGAATGGAGATGATGGAGGAGGGGGCTATAAAATGCCAAATCTATCTATGGGCAATGTTGCCATTGCAAGTAGCTTCTTCCTCATTGATTGTAAGCTCATCATGATTCCAGTGTTATCTATTATAGAGTTAGTATTCCATTTCCTCATTGAGGGTACAAAAACCTTCTTTTTTTTTCTATTTTTTTTTTTTTTTGCGCTAGTTATTATTTCTTTTGCATTAAATTTGAAAATCACCAAACCCTTGATAATCAGCGCCACCAGATGCCTGATTCAGTATGTAGACTTCACAGTAATAGCGAAGATGACATTGATGTAACCCCACTTTTTTACTCTTAGGCTTACTATTATGGTAGGTTGATATCCGCTGTCTTTCTATTACTAATGTGACCCTATTTCTGACTCTCATTTTAAACTAGGGGTTTATTTTAGAGGACTTGTTTCGGCAACGAAATCCATACTATATCGCATCGATGACATGTGAGTATTATAATATTATTAATGGAAATGGTGATAATGCTCAACTTTTTTTTTTATGCTAGTTATCTTGATTCTTTTGACAACCGTTGAAACAGTCTTCAACAAGGCTGATAACTCCTTTCATGGAATAGTAAAGAGATCAAGAGAGAGAGAAAATGCCTGGCACATTAAAAATTTTAATCTCCCCGCTTTTCTCCTTTCTGTGTAGTTTCTATCCGTATTTTTGTGCACCCTTTTTTCAATCATGTTGGTTGGCGTACTCGGAATACGATTTGCTATCAATAAAGTTCCCTTATGGTCACCCGAGGTCTTTATCCCAACCATCGGACTTTTATTGGGACTGGTCGTCAACGCCATGGCAATGTCCCTGAATACGCTGGTGACAGGCTTGGTGAATGCCAGTGGGGATCGAGTCGAAGCACTGTTGGCGATGGGGGCGACTCGGTGGGAGGCCACTCGTACATTGACCCAAGAATCTGTTCGGCTAGCCATGCTTCCTTCGATCCAGCGTATGTCCATCGCCGGCTTGATTGTCATTCCAGGGGCCATGGCTGGTCAAATCATGGGCGGTTCCAGTGTGACCAACTCGTTACGATATCAGCAAATTATTTTTTTTATGATAACTGCTTGTTCTTGTCTTGCCGTCATGTCATTGGTTACGGTACATCCGATAAGATGAAATATCTGAGGGGGGGGGGAAATAATGAACACTAATGAAATCCTTTTTTTTTTTTTTTTTTTTTTTTTGTCTCTGTATATATAGCTGGTCAGAATGATTTTATTGGATAGTAGGCATCGGCTTCGTCGAGAACGTGTCCACGAAGCAAAAAGATTCTGTAAATGTTGGTAAATGGTGTCCAGTATATATTATCAAATTCTAATCTAGCATAATAAAAATTACCCGGCCTGAACACTTGACTTTTTGATATTTTATTGCCGTCAGCTCATTTACAACGTGATGCTAGTTTAAAAGACAACTGGTAATTGATAAAGTTTTTTTTTTCTAGAACGAACGTTTTTGAAAAAAAAAAAAAAGCACATGAACCTTTGACTTTTCCTTCCACTGAAAAAGTATCGAGTTTAATTTTTTTTTTTTTTCGTCGCGCTTGTAAATATTTAACCGAAATATCAAAAAAAAAAATGGCCGAGTGGTCGAAGTGGAAGCTGGGCCGAGTCTGCATAGGTACTACTGAAATATTCCCACTCCGACTCTGACTATTTCGCACAATTTCCTCTTTTTTCTTTCTTTCTTTCTTTCTTTTATTTTTTCTTTCTTCACTGGCAACCTCATTGAACCGATAATGATCTTGGATTAGTGTTAGAACTTGGATCAGGGGCATTTTGAAAAATGTAATACAAACATCATGGGAAAACCCTTTCATTTTGGATTCGTGATTTCAACTTCACCTAGATTAGTCTTCATATTAAATTAGTGCCATTAGCTTAGGATAGAGTTAGTTGTCATAGTTTACACTGTGTACGTATCTGAATTAAACATGTTTTGTTTTTTACCATTCATCTCTTTCATGCCTTCTATTGTCTCATTGAATGGGCAAGGGTAAAATCCGGTATATATATATATATGTGTGTGTGTGTGTATTTATGTGTAGGAAGAAAGGCATGTGCTTGTGTTTTTTTTAAAAAAAAAGACCCAATTACCGAATACTTTGATGTCTTTCTCCTCTGCATTTCGCACTTGAGTGAATTATATATAGTAGTAGTGGTAGGGTTAGCGATAATGCTAATTGTTATGGGGCGGGATTAAATACTGGTAACTCAAATGGGAAAAAAATTGCGGTGATTTGATCTTGGAAACTTCAGGGGACTGATATTGTAAAAGTTATAGACGTCAAGTCGATAAGAACGCCATTAGTCTGAAAAAAAGACTATAACGTATTTTACCACTGGATTTCCCACTATATATAGCAGCAATGGTGTATATATATATAGTTATTACAATTACTTAGAAAGATGTTGGCGGTGGTGACAGATGAGGGGAAAAAAGTAGTGGCGGTATTGATACGGTGATATGAGTGGAGGAATGGAAGGATATTTCAAAGTCATAGATCTTTATCTTTGATCAAAATTCACCATTATTATCATCTCGTCTTTTTTTTGTGTTGTTGAAATGGGTATTATCATTCTATACACCGGGCTGTATTCTGTGGTGTCAGTGATTGGACTTTTTTTTTAAAAAATGGTGGGCGATCTTTTTCTGGGAATGTGGTATCAATGATTGGGTATTTATTTTTTTGTATAGTAGAGGGTCATCGGTATTTGAAAAGTATAGAACGCTGAGTGTTTTCATATAGATTTCCCTAATATTTTTTTTATTGAAGGACTAGTTGGATGGGTTAGGCGGAGTCATGTGAACGGACTATTACTTGAAAATGATGTCTGCTTTGGCGACCACAATCCCTAGATAGAAAAATTTAGCAGTTGGATCAAACCGAATCGCACAAAACATTTAATAGACATGGAAATTGATTTTAAACGTACCATGTCATAATCCTAATATTATGATAAATCTAATACATTCAGATATTCGTTCCAACCCGTTATTTATCCTTTTTAAATGTGAATTGTACGTTGATTTATCCTCAACCCCTTGTAACGACCCCAGAAAAGAAAAATGCGGTGGCTGAAATTCGAGTCATAGTAGGACTCTTTTTTTCATAGAGTCATAGGATGGTTGACGTCGGGACTCCAATATTTAATTTTCTCTAAAGAGATCATTTTTTTATTCTTTTTTTTTTTTTTTTTTTTTTTTTTTTTCTTTTCCTTCTTCTCTCTTTTATTCCCTATCTTCTTTGATACTTCTTATTCCCTCCGTCCCCTGTTTAGGTCCATCTAATCCGCCATCATGACTGTCTCTTGTAAAACTGTGCTTGCTTCCAAGGTGTCTGCTTCTTTCAGGTAAGCAATATTAGTTAGTACCTGAATCTGGTCGTGATACCTCCTCATTCAAGTTCACCTGTCAAAAATGTCAAAACTTATTGCTAACTAATCCTCTCCTTCCCTCTCTTCCGATATGTTTCTAGAGAGCAAATGAAGAAGGATATTAAGGAACGCAACATTTGCCCCAAGTTGGTGGGTTTCCTTGCTAACGACGATCCTGCCGCCAAAAAGTATGCTGAGTGGACAGCCAAGACCTGTGCGGAAACTGGTGTCGCCTTTGAACTTCGAAAAGTGGATAAGCAAGACTTGGAAGAAAAGATTACCGAAGCCAATGAAGAAAAGGAAGTCAATGGTATCATGGTCTATTATCCCGTTTTTGGTGGCAAACAGGTAAGAATTGGATAAAAAACGATACAGAGCATGGGCTAGGGAAAAGAAATTGAGCATGTGCATTGATAGTTTTCGTTTTCTGTATATTACAGGACTTGTATCTCCAAAGTTGTGTTAGCACTTTGAAGGATGTTGAAGGTCTTTGCCACAAATTTGTGTACAACGTTTACCATAATGTTCGCTATATGGATGAATCTGAAACAATGAAATGTATTATTCCTTGTACACCACTTGCTTGTGTAAAGGTATGTATGAATAAAAGGGTATACACCATATGGGAAAAGAAATGAATGATTTATCTTCTGTATCTATAGATTCTTGAATTTGTCGGTGTCTACAATACTGTCCTTCCTTATGGCAATCGTTTATACGGTCGAACCATCACTGTGATCAATCGTAGCGAAATCGTGGGCCGACCATTAGCTGCCATGTTAGCCAACGATGGTGCCAAGGTCTACTCTGTGGATGTGAATGGTATTCAAGTATTTACTCGTGGATCCGGTATCAAGTTGACCGCACACAAGGTAGAAGATATTGACGCCAAGGTGGAAGACGTGGTGCCTTTATCGGACGTTGTTATTACCGGTGTGCCTACCCCCAAATACAAGATGCCTACAACTTTGTTGAAGGAAGGTGTGATCGCTATCAACTTTTCCTCTTCTGCCAACTTTGAAGACGACATCAAGTCCAAGGCCTCCATTTTTGTTCCCTCGGTTGGTAAGGTGACGGTAGCCATGTTGGAACGCAATTTATTACGTCTTCATGATTATCAAAATAACCTTCTCGAACAAAAATCATCCAATTAGATTATTAGAATTTTACCTTTTGCCCTTTTATATTACATGATGCATATTTTACAAATAAACAAAAACCTTTTCATTTTTACCTGTATATACATTATGTTCCTATATTTTTGGCAAAATTGATTTGAAACGCCGCCATTTTTGAAATTCTTTTTTCGTGTTTGCCTTTCAGCTCACAACACTTTCTTTATCTTTTTTATTTTTATTTTTATATTTACAGTGTATTGATCAATCTAATCATGCCACGTGAAATCATTACCTTACAAGCAGGACAATGCGGAAATCAAAGTATGTATTTTCCCTACAAGCGCTATCTAATCGTACTCATCTTTCTGTATTTTCTATTTTACAGTTGGCAGTGAATTCTGGCGACAAATATGTGCTGAACACGGTATTAGCAGCGACGGTACTTTGGAAGACTTTGCAACTGAAGGTGGCGATCGTAAAGACGTCTTCTTTTATCAGGTAACTTATATCATAATCTCATATATTTCTGAAATCGCAAGTAACATGTCCTCGCTTTCTCGTTTGTAAATAGGCCGATGATGAGCACTATATTCCCCGTGCCTTGCTATTGGATCTTGAACCAAGGGTAAAAACTTCACCAAACCAGTATTCTTCATCTTATCCTTTTATGATAAATTCTTCAGTTGACTAACACAGATACTCATTATGGAACTTTGTAGGTTATTAACACCATTCGTGAGTCGCCTTTTGCCAATTTATACAACCCTGAAAATATGTTTGTAGCCAACGATGGTGGTGGCGCTGGTAATATTTGGTCATACGGATACTCTCAAGGGGAAAAGGTGTACGAAGATATCATTGATATGGTAGATAGGGAAGCAGATGGTAGTGATTCTTTAGAGGTAAGTAAATGCAGAGGCGAATATGATTGATGTATACTAATTTAGAGGCCACTTTTTTTGTTTTTGTATAGGGTTTCATGCTACTCCATTCTATTGCTGGCGGTACAGGGTCTGGGTTAGGATCCTTCTTATTGGAACGTTTGAATGATCGCTACCCCAAGAAATTGATTCAAACTTACTCTGTATTCCCAAACTCGGAAGAAGTCTCTGATATTGTTGTCCAACCTTACAATAGTATGCTTACCTTGAAACGGTTGACCTGTAATGCTGACAGTGTGGTAAGTGTTGTCTCTGCAGAAAAAGAAAGAAAGACAAGACGCTCAGTAATGTATCAACTCCTTTGATGCTTAGGTTGTCCTCGATAATGCCGCCCTCGCTAGGATAGCGTCTGATCGCTTACATATCCAAACACCCACCTTTGAACAAACAAATCAACTTGTCTCCACTGTTATGTCTGCCAGTACAACCACTTTGCGATATCCCGGCTATATGAACAACGATCTTGTTGGTATTGTCTCGTCTTTGATTCCAACTCCTCGATGCCACTTCTTGACAACTGCTTATACTCCGTTCTCAAGCGAACAAGTGGACAAGGTAAGTAACATAAATATAAAATCATTTACAATTATTTACGAATTTCTTGATACCTTTGATGACGTATAGGCCAAATCAGTAAGGAAAACCACCGTTTTAGATGTGATGCGCCGTTTATTACAACCCAAAAATCGAATGGTCTCGACTGTGCCATCCAAACGAAGTTGCTATATCTCTGTACTGGATATTATTCAAGGTGAAGCTGATCCAACAGAAGTAAGTGGTGTCTAAAAAGAGCTGGAAGGATAAATACAAGAGTCAAGACACTAACAATTTTTTTTTTTTTTTTTGGTAATTTAGGTCCACAAATCTCTATTGCGTATTCGGGAACGTCGCCTTGCACAATTTATCCCATGGGGTCCGGCGAGCATTCAAGTTGCGTTGTCAAAGAAATCGCCTTATGTTCAAACTCCTCATCGTGTCAGCGGTCTAATGTTAGCAAATCATACAAGCATAGCTTCGGTAAACATATCATAACGCTTATATATATATATATATTATTTTTATACTAACTCTGAAATTCTTTACCTCTTTACTATACTAGTTATTCAAGCGAACATGTGATCAATATGACCGACTACGAAAACGAAACGCTTTCTTGGAACAATACCGAAAACATCCTATGTTTTCTGACAATTTGGATGAATTTGATGATTCAAGAAATGTGGTGCAAGATCTGATTGATGAATACGAAGCATGTGAAACACCGGATTATGTCAATTATGTAAGTTTTTTCTGTTTTTTTTTTTTTTTTTTTTTTTTTTTTTTTTTTTTTTTTTTTTTTTTTTTCAAAAAAAGTAATAGTATACTAAGGGTCAAGTCACTCATTTTTTAAATTTGGATTGTAGGGAATGAAGGACAAAATGGAGTCATAATCTTTTGAATACAATCAGTGATGCGATGACCATGATTTTTGTGGATAGTAGTTTAGTCATATTAGATAATGATCTTTTGTTTTATAATGATCTTTTTTTATGAATAAAAAACAAACATTTGTATATATGATGAAACGAGATAGGTTTATTTGGAATATGCTTTTTTTTTTCTTTTTTTTTTTTGAATGAATGAATGAATGAAAAGCAAAATTTGTATATATGGTGAATCATGATACTTCTTTTGGGATGAAATACAGTTTCTATGATCCAAAAAAAAATTGCACTTTGTCTCAATTGAAACTTAAAATACAGTATGCATGACAGAGCGGGCTTTTATGTGAGCTAATAGTGACTGACGCGTGTCGTGAATTGTCATCAGCCGAAAATACCATCACCATCACCATGCAACGTTTTATTTTGAGATATACAAAGACAGATATATAAGATGAATGTGGATAAAAAAAATTGCAATTTTATTTTTTTTTTCGTAAATAATGAGTACTATAATATTGATATCAAAAGTGTAACGTGTGGGGTGGGGAAAGACAAGGGACGAGGAAAGGAGGGGGGGGGTTTACTACAAAATAACTACAACTAACTACATTGACCTATTGGCTACGCGCAAATTCGACCCTGAGAATAAGGTTGTCATAACCATAACCATTGACCGCTTGTTGGGCACGTTCAGCATCCTCCCGATCGGCAAAAGAGACGAAGGCAAACCCTTTACACATACGAGTTTCACGATCCCGAGCCAAAAAGACACGAGTGATACTACCAAAGCGACGGAAGAGATCATGAATATCGTTGTCGACAACATCTTCGGACAAGTTGGTAACACGTAAGGTACAGTTGTCGTCCCGTCTTTCACCACGCATGGATTCACCAGCAGGAGCACCGGCACCAGGGGCTTTATTTCGGAGATGAGGAGGAGTATATTTATTAGGGCCACCAGCAGAAGACGGTTCTGGTGAGTTGGCACCAGAGGCGGCAGGTGATTCCATTTTGACAGCTTCCAAAGAATTGGCGATTTCGTCCAGAGGTTGCAATGTATCCTTGTAAGGACACTTGGATGTAAAATGTTCGCCTTTACAAATACGACACATGATATTCTTGGATTTGAGCTGGGTACGTACTTTGTCCTGTGCTTCTTCCGCTGCGGCTGTTTCGACGCTCTAAAAAAAAGATAAGCAATATTTCAGTAAGCCTCACTTATTACCTACCATATCCTTAATTTTTTTAAGTATTTACCTTTCCAGCCTTAGAACCTAATTTCAAGGGAATGTTTTCCCCAATGGTGGTAGTTGATAGATCTGGTCCTGGTTTGTTGCCTTGTTCTTCACCGAATTTGGCCCACTTTTTTCGCTGAGCTACAGATTTGTTGACATGTTCGGTCTTGAGAGTGGATCGAATTTTGCGAGTAATCTATGGCAATACAAAAGCTCAAGTTATTAGAACATTCATGCACATCTATAGAATGAAACCGTGATCTTTTCCTCAGTCGTTTCCGTCTTCTACTAAACAACACCAATGCTTTCCTTACCTTGATTTTTTTTCCGGCGTCGTTTTCTTTGTATTCGACAATATTTTTGATACCATTTTCGTCAGTGAAAACCTTGGGTTGATATGGATCTGTATAGGCATATAAATATAAATAAATAACAGCATTAGTATCACGGCATAACTGCCATTAGAAGAAAACAATGGCACACGTTGTTTCTTTGCTATTGTTATTGTTTTTGCTTTTGCATACCTTCGTCTTCAATATCGTCTGCCCAAGATGACTTGCTCTGCATTCTATAATAAATATGAACAAGTATACAAACAAAACATGAATGAGAACACAGGTACAAACAAGGCTTCTGTTTCCATATTTAATTTGAATGAAGAAATAGAGAGAAAGAGAGAGGTTCTTACGTGTTCATGATATAATATATACAGGATGAGTATCACAAAAATAAGAAAAGAAAAAAGAAACAGAAATTGTTGGAAGTGCCTTTTTTTGTTTTGTGAAAAGTGACTAGAGTTGAAGTCGGCGTTTCATCAAAGCCGCAGGCGGTGACTTAATTTATTTTATGTGGGCATCAAAAAGGGTGCGTTGGCCGCTCCATCATTTTTTTCGATCTTTCTCTTTAAATATCATCATGGTAAGCACCATTCACCAAACGCATTAAAAGTTGGGGGATCATATCATTGTGTAGATATGATAGTTGGGATAGATATATAAGTTATGGATGGAATGAGATAGATGGATAGATGGATGGATGGATGGATAGATGGGCATAGGGGAAAAACGATTCGATCAAGTATTTTAAATGAAATATCTTTTTCTTTCTTACAATTTAGTCCAAGCGTGCTATTGCCAAGAAGCCTGTTGAAACTGTGACCCTCGGTCCTCAAGTCCGTGAAGGTGAACTCGTTTTCGGTGTTGCTCACATCTTCGCTTCCTTCAACGATACCTTCGTTCACGTTACTGATCTCTCTGGTCGTGAAACCATCTCCCGTGTTACTGGTGGTATGAAGGTCAAGGCTGATCGTGATGAATCCTCTCCTTACGCTGCTATGTTGGCTGCTCAAGATGTTGCTGCCAAGTGTAAGGAACTCGGTATCAACGCTCTCCACGTCAAGATCCGTGCTACTGGTGGTACTGGTGTCAAGACCCCTGGTCCCGGTGGTCAAAGTGCTCTCCGTGCTCTTGCCCGTGCTGGTATGCGCATTGGTCGTATCGAAGATACTACCCCTATCCCTACTGACAGCACCAGAAGAAAGGGTGGTCGTCGTGGTCGTCGTCTCTAGTTTGTTGGCCTTCCGCTGCACTCTCTCCACTCACTGCATGCTTTGGCAAAATGTCCTCTTTTGTCCTTGTTTTTGATTCTACATTTATATTCTTGATTCGTTTTTTACAATAAAATTCAAATAAAGAACTTCTTTCATGTATTGTATTCTACTCGTTTTATTTTTATCTTTGTTCCTGTTGCTTGCTAGTGGAACGATTTGGTTGTCATGGTTTCGGTGTTTGAATCTGTGAGCATAAAAGGACGTTGGGGACAATTTTTTTTATTTATTTACAACTCTTTTTATTTATTCATCATCATCATTCCTATGCCTGCTCAAGAATCCAACAAAGTAGTTACTCTTCAGCATCCTTCTGGTGCAACTGCAAAGGTTTCCCTCTTCGGTAAGAAATCAATATACCATGATATTATCTATTTATGGCTCAATGGTAGTGCTTTGTTGTTATGTATAGGTGCCACGGTTACTTCTTGGATTTCTAACGGGATTGAACGACTATTCGTAAGGTAGTAAAACTGACTTACGCGTGTAAAAGCATATTTGATACTGACAGTCTTTTTTTTTCCTGGTTGTTGTTCAACTTTATAGCAAGGACGCCATTTTGGATGGAAGCAAGGCTATCCGTGGTGGTATCCCTCTGGTATTCCCTATATTTGGTACGAAGGCTCACATCCCTTTGCCTCAACATGGTAAGAAAATCAAAAAAAAAAAAATCTGTGTGCGCATATTCTTGGACTAACATCAATTTTTTCAGGTTTCGCACGTAACTCTTATTGGGACTATCTCGGTATCTTGACCGACAATGATGAAGTTGCTGTTCGCTTTTGTAAGAAAATCAACTGATGCTTTTTTAATTGAATTTGTAGCTAGATGAACTTATTCTTTTATATATATATATATATATATATTGTATATGTATATGTATCATTTGCATAGCCTTGAAAGACAATCAGCTAACAAAAGATCAACGACAATCATGGCCGCACTCCTTCCGCCTTGTATACACTGTCACGTTAACAGCTACTCAATTGAAGACTTATTTGACTGTCAAAAATGAAGATAGTGACACTATGGAATTCAATACTCTTCTACATACTTATTTCAGGGTCAAAGTAAGCGAAGGAAAACGGCAGGAATTTGATAGAATGTTACTAATATGAGCATGCACTTTATTACTATAGGACATTGCCAATGTGTCTGTGGAAGGACTCAGTTCTTATACATTTGCTGACAAAGTAGCAGGTGGGGCAACAAGTGTCGAAAATAGAGACAAAATCACCATTGCTGAAGAAGTTGACCGTGTTTATCAAGATGTTCAAGACCACCTTCAACTCAACACTGGTGATGGCCAAAAATTGATGATCGATAAATCTGGAATGAAAGATACAGGTAAAATTTACATTATGGAAAAGAATGACTTCCGTAAAAAAGAAAAGAAAAAGCATTGCTGACGCCAGCAATTTCGTAGTTGTGTGGAACCCTTGGATTGAAAAGGCGCAAGGCATGGGTGATTTTGGAAACGAAGAATATCATGAAATGATCTGTGTCGAAGTTGGCTCTGTTGCTCAATGGGTGCACTTGGAAGGTGGGCAAACCTGGACTGGTGGGCAAACTATTAGCATAGCTTAGTAATGGTTTATTGATGAATAAAACATTTGTATGACCGCAAGCGGCGTTTTATTGATCATGCTTGCAGAAATCCTTTTTTTTTTTATCTTACTATACCCTCACCCAATCTTTTTATCATTTTATTCTCCCTCCCCCCTTTTTTTTTTTACTCACTCTCATTCAAATAATCTCACAGCACTGATATCAATATATTGGAAGTTTTGGAATGTATGCCTGATAGGAACATCATCATCAAGCCGATCGCTCAACCATTGAAACCTTACATTCCAGCTACCGCCTCGGATTTTGATTGTACTCACCTTTTAAGAACAAGTGGATTTTTATGAAATAAAGGCTTGGGTCTCCTATTGGTCTTGGTTAGTTACATGGATAGACTGAATTGAAAATTCGATATTAGAATTTGACAGCTTATTATAGGTAGTTATTATCCGATCTTTGTAGTGGTCGCCAAAGTGCATCAGGAACAAGCGATATATGGACTATTAGATGTGAGCTCGATATTGGGACAGAAGGATTAGCAACAGCGGTGTTATTGTAGTTAGTTAGACTTAGTTATGATTACCGCCCTTCCCTTTTTTTAAAACTACAGTAGCTTGGTACACGTAAATTAAAGTTTTAAATAAACATATTTTTTATCCTATGATCTTCATATTTTTTCAAATTTTTACAATGTTGGAATTGGCCTTCGTTTTTTTTTTTTTTTTTTTTTTTTTTTGTGTTGTGTGTGTGTGTTTGTGTTTGTATTGTACTGGTGCGGTTCAGCGGGAGTGTAGAGTCAAATTGGTTGTTGCAATTTTCTATATTGAATTTCAAAATATTTTCACACTGATAAATATGAATGGTAGATAAGGGATAGGGTCATATTCATATTAAGGGAACTAGAATTGGCAGCCAGTCATTAGATCTCTGAAGGGTAGTGAGAGTAGCAATAGATACGCTAGGAAGTAGTGTAAAATCTTTTATAGCGGTGGCTGCATGGAAGCACGACCTATATTTATTTATATGATCGATCAAGTAGAATCAAAAGCAGTGGTAGTAAAAAAAAAAAAAAAGGAAGGGAGATCCCTTGCACAAGACATGAGAGAGGCTTATGGGCCATTTTTCATTGAAGCATTTAAAAAATAACATATTTTATTCAGTTATTGGAATAAACTATGGACATGTTAGCACTAAACTAAGATAATGGAAGTTGCAAAAAGCTAACTAATGGTGATTCAAAATCCTGGAACCAAAATGAAAGGGTTTCCCCATGCATGTTGTAATCCTGAGCTGAAAACCCTTCTAAACTAGTCCTAACACAAATCTAAGATCATCATAACCCATAGAAATTGAATGGTGAAGAAAAGAAAAGAAAAAGAAAGGAAAAAGGACGGAAGCTGAAAATAGGTGAAAATAAAAAACACGTGGGCGGGATTTGAAACATCTTTCGGATGCTCTCTGGTGAGGTTTATTTTATTTGACGGATACAACCTACAGAATAATGGTCACTTGTTAGTGAGTTAAGCTCTAGGTAGATCGTTAACAAAGAAAATATCTGGGATATATTACAGCTCCGTCTATGAAGTCTTTTTTAGGGAGGGTGCGGGTTGGGACGGGCAGCTCTGACCCCGCCTAGTATAAGGGTATCATAAAGTATTCCTCCTTGGCATTTCATCAAGACCATCTCAGCGCAATATTCATCCTAATTCCAATTTGACCACGCGTTCAATTTTAGCCAGCTACCGCCCTGAATAAGAAGGAAAAAAAGATAAAGTTTCCCTCCGAACCCTGAAGAACAATTTATCGCACAAATAGCCAACAAATCCTCCTCGACTGCAAGATTCGCTTTGTTTTTTCACACAAGTCTCACCCAGACATCCGTCATATTGAGAAAGTCAGATTTCTTATTACTAATGTCATATTAACGTTATTTTCAAATTCAAGCGGTTTCGGCTCAAGTAACCACAGCCTGTAGGCTCCACACCAAACAGCAGATCTAATACCAAATTGCGATCATGCTGATCACGTCGACT
The DNA here is from genome assembly GCA_002105175.1 of Absidia repens. Classification (NCBI taxonomy): domain Eukaryota; kingdom Fungi; phylum Mucoromycota; class Mucoromycetes; order Mucorales; family Cunninghamellaceae; genus Absidia; species Absidia repens. The sequence goes on along the minus strand of MCGE01000001.1, from coordinate 3,842,197 downwards.
TTTTTTTTTCATTGCCAGAAAAACATTATACTAATATACTACATCAGTCAAATACCTAAACTATCATGATTCTATTATCAAGGGTGGGATATCTAATATATTCAACTCCACTGTACGCCAAAGAGTCACGAGTGCAGATTGCACACTATGCTGTATCTAGCTAAAAGGGAAAATAAGAAGGCAAAAATCAGTAAAAGTTTCAAAGCCTGTGGTCTCCGTTTTTTTTTTTCTATATATCAGGTGTCAGTTTTGAATGATGTGGCTCATTTGAAGAAATCCAATGAAAAACGGATATTTTCTGAGGAGATATCATAAGGAAAAAAAAAAAAAAAAGGTCTCTGAAATCTGTGAGTGAAAATAGGGACTTGTCTTTTTCAAATACAGTGCGGCACGAGAATAAGGGGCGGGAAGAAATGCAATGTCAATAAAGCAAGGAAGGAAGGCACACATCGGCGGTTTAATACCGCAGGAGGCGATTTAATCGTAGTCTGCACTGTGACACAAAAAGAATAAAAAAAGGATTTACAAGGTAGTTTGTTTTACAGCAGAACTCCTAAAATGCATCTAGCCAAATTAGAAGGAACGAGCAAGTGAAGAAAGTAAGGACTATAAAAATAACAAGAAACTGATTTTATTTTTCTGTTCTGTTCTGTTCTGTTCTCTTCCTTTCTTTTATGATCTTGCCGAGCATACAATTATTCTCAATTTGGCATGATAGCTATTTCTGAATAACTACTGTTATTTTAAATTCTGCCTTCCTTTTTTTGTTTCCTTTTCTCTTCCCACTTTCCTTTTCCCTTACAATTGCTTTTTTGGTATGCTAGTAATAATAATAATAACAATAATAATAAAAAAAATCAAGCACCACTCCTTCTCTCTTTTATATTACCGCTTTAACTTTTCTTTTCTTTTCTCTTTCACATTCTCATTCTATTTTTCGTCATAGGTGACTGATCTAGTTGTACGATGGCTCTCTTGGTAATGAAGCTGGTACCTTCGCAATGGACGACATAATACTTGTGGAAACAACAAGGTAACAAAAAAGTTCATATATCAACCAAAAAATTTTGAAGTTAACATATCTTTTATTTCATTTTTCTTTATACTATTATTATCTAGACAAGTGCGACAGTCCCTCGTCCTCTCGCTAGTGGGTTTGTTTGTTTGTTATGGCGAGACAAGGGGTTGGTGAAGACTTCCATCTCTATGTAAGATGGGGGCGCTCGTGTTACAAGTCATAAAAAGCCGTCTCCCTTGGAATATTTAGGGAGTGTTGTTTTTATGGCTTCATCCCCCTTCCTGGTCTCTCTCTGGACTTCGGGTTTTTCGGTGCGGTATCACAGTCGTTTTTGTGCCCTTTGCTGTGTGCGTGTGTGTGTGTGTGTGTGTGCCTTCCTCTCTGATCGTGTGTGTGTGATGATCTGCGTGTTTTGGCCGGGAAAATGGATCACGGGGGACTTGCTCATGGAGGATTCATCGCGGCTACAAAACGCGGGGAGGTGTGTGCCTCAGGTATGGCTAACGACATTTCCGCATGGGTGTGCTCTGTTGGAGGCGTGCCAAATCCCATCGTCAATCGGTCGGTGGGTCTCTTACATGGATCAAGTGTAGCTAACCATCACACATGTCCTTTTGGTGCATCCAAGTTTAGTATTAGAGTTCTGTTGTTTTTTTATATATAATAATAAAAAGAAACCTATATTTTGTTTATCATTACGTGTTTGATCGTTTGTTGTAGTTTTTTTTCTTTTTTGTTCCCTTCGTCATACCTGTAGATGAATCTCCGTCAATGGCGTCCTTGCCATATGGGGTAAGTATTCTAGAAGGTACAATGGAATGGTATGGGTATACCACTTTTGGATCTGTGTTAAAAAAAAAAAAAAAAAAAAGATCCTCATACAAAAAAGTCTGTGCTGTATATTTTCATTTATTTCTTAATATAGATATCTTCGTATTAGAATTAGGATTTGACCATCGTCATTCCGCTATTGATCTCATGTAGGGTAGTTACAATTTAGCAAGGACATAAAGAAACCGAAGTTGTTATAATTCTTTGTATTCAATCCCAAACTTCCAAAATACCCGAACTACTGGATGTCAGGGGAAGGATTGTTCAAACGAGGTTTTTGATGGAATTTGACATCCCCTGCTATCTTGTACCTTAGCACGCATCTTATCGGGGCTTTATTTTTTTTATTATACCACATGCAAAAAGGTAAATAAATAAATAGATAATGAGCTGAAAATATACAATATGTTCAGTCTGCCGGAGGATACGCTGGCAGCACAGCCGTGGTCGATTGATAGAATTATAGATCAGGCTTTGGTCACATTTCATATCAAGCGACATGGAACTCGCGGTCCGTCGCTCAAGGAGGAAAATGGGACCGAGCAAAAAACATAGCCTAAGGCATCCGTAAAGTCAACAATAACGATATTTCTCACTGTCATATGGGTCATAGAAAGGTTAGCTAATACAAAGGAATATTTTATTGAAGTATATTTATAGGTACTAAAGGGCATTAATATAATTAGGCGATTAAAAATATGAGCTACGTCTGTCATTCAATCACTGGACTCTGGATAGTCGGGGAGCTACAAAAGAAGTGTATGATTTGACACTCACAAAAAGAGCTACAATGATTGTTCTTCTTGTCGTATAAAGTGTCAGAGGATGGTTAATAAAAAGTCCATGTTTTATTGAAGTGATATGGTAGGATAGTAAACTAAAGGCGCACTGTTCATTAGAACAAGAGATCTCATGGAGATAACATGCGGGAGGCTAAGGGAGATCTGATAAATGGTCTACATTATTTTAAACGGATGGTTGTAAAATGGGAGCTACTGTGTTGTACAAGACAATAGAAATACTAGGAAGACATCATTTATTGAAGCATATAGAAAGAAAAATATTGTATTCAGATATAGATACAAACTATCGACGAATTAAGAATAAACTAAGCTAATAGAAGTTGCAAAATGCCAAAAAACGGTGGTTACGAGATGAGAAGAGAACCACCAAGTTAAGGGTCGCAAAAATGAAAGCAAAATAACAGAAGGGTTTTTTTCCTGTTGTTGTTGGTGAAATATTTTCACATTCCGCCCACGTGAATATTTTTTTATTTAATCCCCAAATTTTTTTTTTTTTTGCTTCTCTTTCTTTTCTTCTTCATCCCCTTTTTTTTTATCTTCATCACTCAACTTCTTTAACGTTATGATGGACTTAGAATAGTGTCAGGACTGGTTTAGAAGGGTTTTGAGCTCAGAGATTACAAGATGCATGGGGAACCCCTTTCATTTTGGATCTAGGATTTAGGATCACCACCATTTAACATCAGCAGCATGGTTATTCTACAAGATTAATACCGCTGCAGCCAAGACAAAGCAATTCTACCCAGTTTAGTTGTCTCTTTCCGAGTGGAATAGTATGTCACTTTCCATAGAATACCTTGTACTCTCTGATTGGAATAGCTTATCTTACGTTATGTTTATTCTACAACAAGATAACTCACTTCCACATATACTCTTAGTTGCTTCACATTGAGATATGGGTCTCGTTATTACTATATAGGCTTAGTTTAGTTACAATAGTTTTATATCTGCATCTGAATAAAAAATGGATTAACCTTTTAGTCTTACATTGTCTCTCATACGTTTAATTTGTGTTGTTGAATCGGTGTACGTACTGTACAGTGCACGCGGGGGTAGGAAAAATACCTAATATATGTGTGTGTGTGCAAAAAAAAAAAAAAAAAAAAAAAAAAAGCAGTGTTGACCGCATAAAAATGCGATAATTGAAACGCACTGGAAGCCATCAAGTTGAGTCCCATGACATCCCTTTTTTCTTTTTCTTTGGTATGTAAACGTCTTGATATTGCTATTTCTCGACCTCTGAGCCAAAAACCGGCAAACTTAAATGCCCAAGTATTTTTTTTATATGAACAAAACAAAAGCCTCTAAGTCACTTAGTTCCTTTTCACCGTTCTATCATCAATGTGGGTAATCGCCCCCGCCCCCCTGCTAAACATAGTCCCTGGAATCCAATCCTTTCTTTATGTTGTTGCTAAACTGCGCCATATTTTCCAACTTCAACATTATCATATACCATATCATATACCATATCATAACAACATTTATTGAATAAAACGTAAATATGTCTATATATATATATATATATAAGACGAGGGTAGCTAACTAAATGTTGCACTGCTATTCAGGCACTTCATGTAACTAAACTACCACGACTTGGTGATTTATTCCATCTATTTCTTGAAGAAGCCTTTCATTTTGTTCATTACGCCGCCATCTTGCTGTTCCTTGTTATCCTCCTTCTTTTCGTCTGTCTTATCTTGATTTGGTTGCTGGTGATCCATCGTAGTCGCCGGTTGACCCAAAGATTTCTGAAGTTCAGCAATGGTTGCCATATCCAATTGAATGCCAGCGTTCTTCATATCTTCTGCCAGTTTTTGTACCTTTCCCCTAACCTATGCGCACGCCAAGAGAAAGAAGAAAAGAGTAGAGATGAGTTCCTTTTATCTGTTATTTTACAAAATCCAGAGCCAGATCCTTGCATATATTTGCTAACTTACTTCAGGATCTTGCATCACTTTCATGACTTGCATGTAGTTGAGTTGCTTCCCCGTAGGATCAATCCCTTTGGTTTGGATAAACGCGGTAAAGTCCAATAATTGTTGCATAATGTGAGGATGCTGCGCCAGTTGGTCCATGAGCGGATGTCCTGTGCCATTTTGAGGCTGCTGTTGCCATCCGTTGTTTTCTTGGTGTGATGCATACATGGTCGCGCTATGAGTGTGGAAACCATATTTTTGATGGACGACTGAAATGTTAAGCGCAGTCCTAGTTGACATGGTTGATTTTAAGTGAATGCTGTTCCGTAAGGCTATGCGGGTCGCAGCCATGCGGCTAATATTAATAAGACGGTTCATAATGCTGGATGATCTGTCAAGATTGTTGTGCAAGTGGGGTGAAATAAAAAAAAAAAAATGAAAAACAAAAAAAAAAGGAATTCGGACCTGGTTTTAGTTTTGAACCGCCGCCATTTGGTCTGCACATCAAAATATATATATATATATAAAGTGGGTAATTTATTTCATATCTGTATAAAAATGGAGGACGGAGGTAATAACTAGAATCATTGACTAATGCTAATAATGGGGATTTCATGTTGCATGCTTAATTGATCTAGAAGTATGTATAAAAAGATAAATCGAATGAGTTTCATATTTTCATCGGTATATCCAGACTTTTTTCACAACAATACCTTGCTACATTGCTAAATAATTGCTCGATTTCAGGAGAGCACTGAATGAAATCATGTTTCCAGAACCCTTCGTCCTTCATCATATCAATAAAGAGAGATAGTAAACCCCAAGGATGTGGTCTGTTTACAATCAATCGTTCCAATAAAACCCGAGTAATTCGTTCCTTGACATTTTCGTTTTCTGTTTCAAACAAATATAGAATTGCCCGGCTAAAGAAGTACGTATGGCTATTTGGATATCGTAAATGATCAGCCAATGACCCCAGTAATAAGTAAAGACCTATAAAAATTAAAAAAGGTGAGATATCCCGCCCCAACCTCCCCTCGATTACTACCATGATGACATTTGCCTACCTTCGTCTGTTAAATGCGATAGTAGGTGCTTGTAAATCGTCAATGCTAAAGAATCATCCCGGAAGGGAAGTTTCGATGCCTTGTCACCTATATACAATACAAACGCGCCCAATACTTGTGATCCACGAGATTGTCCTTCCATTAGAGCCGAGTTCAGTTCCAGCGTAACCTTGGCCAAGAGTTCCTTGAGACATCCACTGTTTTCCGTTTCAATACCATTGTTGTTCTTTTCAATATAAGCATCCACTGATGGCACAAGGTCAGAAGTCGCCAGTACATCCAAATAGCTGGTATCCAAAAACGGACGTACCTTTGATTCAGGCAAATCATCCAGCTGAAGATTAGGAGTGAAGGGATCAGGAAGATGCATCGTTCTTGGGAAAGCGCTCAGGATCAGGTTTCGCATTTGAATACTTGATACAGGGATGGCTTGCGAGAACACAATATAGTTGTGGCACAGGAATTCCGGAAAATCATGAAGAAGAACAACCAAAACCCTAAGTGTTCCTCGGTAGAATGTTTTTGTTGCTATGTCCAAATTGTGTTGTTCCAAAAGTGGCCGCAAGAATTCCAAAAGACCTAATACGAGACGCTGACAAACAGTCCAACCTTTGTTTTCATCAGTGACCAGTAGCTGTGGAAGATAGTTTCGATGAGAGATAAGATGAAGCCATGCGAATGCAAATCCTGGAAAATTGGTCGGCTGAAGTGTTAACAGAGTGTCACTATATTCAGACAAAAAAAAAAAAAAAAGGAGAGGGAAAATAAATATTGTTGTAACCTATGTTTTTTTGTACGACGTTCCAGGATTTATATTACCTGAAAGCAACCAGTAAGTTCAAGTCCATAAATTTGTGTATTTCCGCATAAAGAGAAGTCAATAGTCGCAAAAATGGCTTTTGGTTGAATTCGCTACCCGATCGCTCATGGTGATGTGCCAGGACCAAAACAATCACTGAAAGGGCCTTCCCAAATACCTTAAGTTTGTTGTCATCCTTTGCCACAGAATCAGCAGTCGCCATACACGAGACAAGTTTGGCATAGGAGTCAATCATAGTCACAGAAGATCTTTTATGAGATGGGCTGGGGGAACGTTGAGACATATAATGGTCAATACATGCTTCAGTACACATTCGGACAAAGAAACATAATTTTTCAGAATCTTGTGTGATGAGGACCGCCTATAAATATAAAAAAAATAAAAAAAAAGCATGAGTTTCTATAATATAAAATGTCATTCAAAAATATCTGTTCACACTTGCCTTTTTAACCAGTGATAAAGCTATATCATCAGTAACCAGTGGATGTTGGTTAAGTCGAATCCATTCGGCAAGAAGAAGTCGAGCATCCATACACTGAGAATCGCTTCCGTCTATTTCGGCATATAGAGGTTTGGTGTGTTTTTTCAATTTATCCAAAAAGTCAGTGATACTAAAAAGTAATGAAAAAATGAGTATCAATTTCATGCTGTTTAGTTTGTAAGTACCTTTGGGAGTTGTTTTCATCAAGGGAGTGTTGTAGAGCTTTGATTGTGAGGACATGATCTTCCAGACGAGTGATAGGGCAATCTGTCAGAAGGCATAATTGCATCAGATCAATGGCGAATCCGGTAACGCCATCCATTTTGTTGTATATCATTTTGGCCAAATGGGTATCATAATCTTCAGCAGGGATGACTTCATGTTGTATCAGGGCAGCAATTACTTCAGGGTTGAATTTCCTCTATAAATACAACTTTATGATGAGTGTCTCTTTTTTTCGGGGGGGGGGGAAGGGTAAGTACGGTTCTTACTTGATCATCCGCATACAGAAGCCAAGCTAAAGTTTCATGAGTCACTTCACGGGAGATTCCAAAAAGAGTTTGCAAAAAGAGCACATATATTTCTCTACCAAAAGCTGAATTGCTTTCATACAGCATATACACCACTTTTTCAACAAAATTCATCACCGATGGTAGGGCCGCTGAACTTTGGGAGATCATTAGTGGGATTTGTCGAATCAAAAGGAAGAGATCATGGTTGGGTGGTAAAGACGCCACAGAGGTCACATTGGTTTGTCTAATCATTCTATCCATTTCAAGAAGCATTTGTTCCAACTTGACCGTAAGCGCATTGGTTGTGTTTGCAGCTTGATTCAAAGGCAGAGATGGAGGATGAGGCGAGTTCACTACAGGACCTATTTTTTTAAAAAAAAGATAATGTAAGTATTGACGCCAAGGCCCTCACCAGAAATAAAAACGAAAAAGTTTACCTGGTGGAGGAGCAGGTGCTTGCTGAAGAGGATCATATAGAGGACGATTAAACGACTCGTAAAGGAACATCTAAACAACATTATTGTAAGTTGATATCATCATTATATGTGCTTGTCATTTCTTTTTTCTAACATACTTGTTCCGCTGTGATGGATCCATTTGGTTTTAAAGCTTCCGGTAACGGCGTTGATCTTGGGGCACTGTTGCGACTGAGAGGATCAAAGAAGGCACCACCGTGCTTCTGGATAAATTGAAAAATATAATATTAGTGAATTGTTCTGCTTTAATGTTCTTCATGTTTCAGTGACTGTGATAAACTTACTTCTCTATGCGATATCCTATTGGCGTATGCCATAGATAAGGCCCTGTCAATATCGTTAATTGCGCGCAAGTGGGCTAGTTGTTCAACAAAAAGACACGTCAATTGCAGATTGTCAGCCACAATGGTAGATGCGATTTCGTCCGAAAGAGCCTATTAAAAATAAGATAAGTTGAGTATCCCTCCCTTGCATTAGTTGTTTTTTTCCCCTTTCTTTTACCTTTGGGAATCTAGCTTGGATAAGATCTTCACAAATATTACCAATCATAGCATTGCACAGTGTTTCTTTACAGGTAGCGACAGCTAAGTTTCCAACCAAAGGCTGAACCATAGCATAGGCAGCACGTTTAAGTTTCATTTCGTCAGGTTCAGTTGCAAAGTCCTTGAGAATCAATTCCTTGGTCGATATACTAGCTATGTTGGATGTGCTTAGGATCACAGGAGGTACCACGTCAGCAAAGGATTCGGAGATAGCACGGAAAATAGTAGCCTTCACCAGAGGCTGTTGAGCTATGAATTGGGATACCACAGGATTGAGTTGCAATCTGCTAAGCAAAGGCGAAATATCCACTTCTGGGCGTTCATCCGCTTGATTGATGTTTGTTCCAAATGAACGTTGATCTTGGTCTAATTTTTGAGGAGACGCATTGACAGGAAGTGAAGGAGGAGGCCCACTTGTCATTGGTAGGCCTGGTGCTGGTCTTTGTTGCTGTTGTAAGTTTTGAGCTTGTTGCTGAAGTTGCTGTACTTGTGGTTGTTGTGTTTGTTCTTGTCGCTTTTGAAGAAGAAGGGTAGGCTCGATTTCTATAGATTCATGATAAGCATGTCCATTATTAGTACTTTTTAAAGATATTTTTTGTTGATGCAATATATCTTACCATTCAAATCCAATTTCAGGTTGTCAAAAAGAATTTCAATTTCAAATTTCATGTTCAAGCGCAATTTGTCTGTCCAATAAAGTTCGGCCAATAGCTTCAAAATGCTCATTAGCCAAGGGTTGGGAGGTTTGAAGACCTTGCTATTACTGGCTTGATGCAAGACTTGACAACATAACGGAATGGCTACCACCAACCGATCCCTATCGTAAGCGTCCAACAATAAATTCTTAAAAAAAAAGGGAGTTAACATCAAGCCCATCTAATAATATATATTGTACTGCCTTTTTTCGTTCTTACCTTGAATGACAAGTCCTTGTGACGGATGGGCTTGTTCTTGGCGATCGTCATTTTTCCGAGCCAGATACCAAGATTTTTCAGTAATTTTCGATCAGCTGATGATGATGTGATAGTGTCTGATTGAAGTAAAACACGAATATTCGAGTAGGTGTCTTCCACAATGATGTCGTTAAGTTGAGATAAATCCAGATGATTCAATAACGACATATACAGGTCATGGTTGTTCGGTTCGATGCTGACACGGCGTACCACAAGGTAGTGACTAAACCAAGGCCAAGTAGATGGTTCCAATAATTTCAAGAGTTCAGGACACTTCGTATCCATATTTCCAATAGAAAGGTTGTTGATCAAAAAGGAGACCCTTTCTTGTAATTTAGTTGGTGGTTGTTCATGAGTTGGTGTTGTGTCCGATTTTTCCAATAAGCTTAATACATCTGGCGCCAGATCATGTCCATTCGAAGATACTTTGCCGACACCATCCTGTTTGCTATCATTCTTAACACCAGTTGATATGTTGTTGTCCTTTGGTGTGCCTTGATCCTGTTCACGTTGACCAATTTGCTGTAATGCTGTTGCAATGCTACCGTAAATCATTGGATATCCTTTCAAGCCATCAATTTTCGAGAGAAGAAGAGTGTACTGGGGCCATTCGCTGTATCGGTCACGGAATTGAAGCAGAGCTTGAGTACCAAAATTAAACATTTTCGAATCATGTTTATTGTTGACTGCATCCAAAATGTACTTGAGAGCGACGCGTAATTGAGCGTAAGATATCAGATGATGTTCCACTAAAAGACCAAGAAGTTCACCAGTCACCAAGAGTTCATTTTCAGGGTACTGATCAAAAAAGCGCGCTTCATCCAGCTATAAAAACCAAAGCATAAAAAGAAATTAAAATTACATTATTCATTTCGAATAAAGTATATAGGAGGGAAGAAGAAAAAAAAAACTTACCAAAGTGTGTACAGTACAAGAGAAGAAATCCAGCTGCTTCTGATCTGAAGAATTCCGGCATGTTTTGAGCAAAGAGGCAAAGCGGTTAGGACTTGTTTCCATAGTATAAAGGCGTTCAAAGTAACGACGAACAGTTTCTTCAACTTCAGGAGAATAAGATCGCTCAGAGTCCACATCACCATCGGGAGCGGCCTTTGGAACATGATTCAAAGTTTCATTCAATTGTGGATAAATGTTGGAGTAAGCTTGTACCAGTTGAGCCACTTTGGCTGCTTCAACAGGCTGTTTCGCACTACAGAAAAGGTAAAATAAAATATTCGAGATTAGTATGAGCCATCTTATCTATTCCATTTTCTCCACTTCACACGCTTACCATTCCCGCAAAACACGTAAAATAATGTTGATTACGTCCACTGAGAGTTGTAGTGTTGATGTAACATTCGCACCAGATTGACGAGCCACTTCCATCATATATTTCTTTTCCAAAAAATCGATACATCCAGCAATAAAATTGTCCTTTGTAGCACTATCCAGGAGCCATTTTTCCAAATTCAAATGTTGTCGCCTTGCTGCTAAGGAAGCGAGATCCAAAACGAAGTAAGGGACTTCAATATTCAAAACATGAAACAAAATCTAAAATATGCAAAGTGCTTACATGATGAGTACACCAATCAGATGAAGCATTTTTTTTCTCTTTTTTTTTGGGGGGGGGGTATTACTTTCGCTTCTTGAGATACATCTAATATACGTGAGACATAAGATGGATCCTTTTTATACATAGCCAAAAATCCATCCATCAACAAAGCAGGGCATTTTTTCCAAAGAAGCATAATCACCAAGTTTGAGTTTGCATGTCCAATCAAGAAGATATTGAGTAATTTAAGCAAGGTATCACGGTGTAGCTGGTTTTGCAATGGCTATTAAAAACACATAAACATGAATATATATATGGGTCAATAACCGTTAGGATCCCACCCCCTTCCCCCTTTTTTTTGGTAGCTTACCTGTATTTGAGCAAATCCCATCAATAGCAGTTCTGGTGCTTGAATAGATAATCTATCCACCAAAATACGTATATCATCTGCCACTACAGTATCATATAGATGTACAAGTGAATTCACCAACTCCAAACAGTTTAATGGTTGAGTGGCCAAATGTGTTGCTTCAGATCGAATGCTGACATGTAAAGACTGGATATCAACATCTCGGATCGCCTTTGTCGTTGAAGATAATGCCTGCATAACTGTCAAAAGAAGATCGGAATTGCTATACACCATTTGATATAAAATACTGAGTTGTCCACGTGCGTTTGTCCAAGGCTGAAACAGTAAATAGACAGGAAAAGGATTGTTCTACAATGAGTTGAGGAAAGAGACGAAGAGTGAAAGAAAAACAGTAAGTAACGAGTATTCTTTTAAGCTTATACTATCCGTTCTTATTACCTGTTCGGCAACAGCCCATGCATCAAACAAAAGTTTCAATCCAACCGCGTCACATACAGCAAAATCAGGATGATCGAGGTACTTGATGACCAATGTCCATTGTAAATGTTCATTCTAATGATAATGATAATGATAATAATAGTTAAGTAGCAATTCATAAAAATAAAAATGCATAGTTACCTTCAAGTTGACGGCATTAACGAAGTGAGTAATATTCCAAGTTTTCCCTTGGCCTTCAGTGGATTGTGTTCGTGCCATCATGCCCAACGTTCTCGCTACGCCATCTTCATGAATTTCAAGGTGATTGATAGTTTTGAGTGTTGAGTCCAAAGACGAGCAAGATTGCCAACCAGCATCGTATAAAGTTTTCCAAAGACTGAGTGAATCTGACATGTTATTTCGTAATGAGTGTGTAAGTGTGTATACTAAGATAAAAAGAGTTCCGTGTCAGCAATAGATATTTCAAGTTGTTATCTGTTGTTTTTCTTACCGGTCAAAAAACGAAGAGTGTATATTTATATATGATCAAAAGAGTTGTTGAATTTGTTTTAGTGAATTTTTCTAAGAGGACGTAAAAAGTGAAGCCCAAAACTAGATTAAAGCCAGTTACAAGAGCAGTTAGTAAAATATTCGTTAATTCATCTATTTTTCCAATATAGACATCCTTTTTTCACTTTTAATTCTCTAACCTTGATTTCGTCTTGAGTTGAATATAACACAGTGAGTCGTAAAAAGAGAGAAAGAGAGAAAGAGAGTATATAAAAGAAGGAGTCAAAAAAAAATAAAATAAAGATTGACAAACGTAAAGGGAAGCAAAAAAAAAAAAAAAAAAAAAAAAAAATTTAGTGCCAACAAAAAAAAAGAAACGACTGTCGGAATTTAAACAGTCAAGACAAATGAAAAAGGATAGTAATGCGCGGCGACCTTTTATTGACAAAAATAGAGTGTCAAATATAATACATCAGTCAGAATAAATAATAAAATATATAAGGAATAAAAGGAGTAAATAACTAACTAATTAAATTTCACTAATAAATCAAACGGCTAAGTGACGATGAGATCCAGTTTCTTCTGTCTTTTCATCAAAATCGTCAATATCAATATCCACTACATCGGCAGTCACTTCTTCCTTGTCACGGACTTCCTTCGATTTCGCCCATTGAGAAGCAAAAAGAGATCCCCAACCAATAGCAAAGAGATATAAGAGACGGTACAAGACAAATTCGACGATGTATGCCACGCGAATTTCATTTTGATCGGTCTTGGAAAGCACATTTTCACAAATTGTCATGGCCAGAATTCCAGGTACAAGACACATATAATAGAACACAAAGGTACCATAAAAATGATTCAGTGTTTTGCGATAGAAGAAAAACAATAAAAAGACAGCGCCAACGAAAGGCCAGAACAGATACATTGCCACCAATCTTGATTTGATCATACAGTCAATGACAGTAGGGGGAGTGGTAGCACCCAAAACCATTTGGACAATACCAAGGACACAATAGCAAACACTGTGGACACCAAACATACCAGAACTGAGCAAGTACATCAAATAAGGAAAGATCCAAATAAGGGGGGGTTGTCGAGGTCGAGGATTTAAACGGAATACCTCGATTGCCGCCAACCACACCGCCAGTCGACCGAGATATTCGCAAATAATACTGATATAAAAGATGAGGAGATACACACCTTCGTCAACGATGAGCGTATAGTTCACTTCAGTAATCACATGATAGGCAAGGTAGCTAAATGAGGCCACAATGAGGTGAGCACTGGGTAAAAAGTTTTTTAATTTCAAGGCACAGCCATTGGCGAGTAAAAAAGCAATACAACTGAAAGCGATCAAAGCACGATTGCAAGCAAGTTCGAGATTGTAAACGTCTATTGAAATCGTATCAGTATACTTCATGAAAATGGAATAAAATATATGTATAAAGGAGAGGAGAGGATATATTTGAAAAAAAAAAGAGAATATAGAAATAAAGAAAAGGAATGGAAGTAAAGTGTTAAAAAAAAAAAAGTGGGGATCTATTTCAATTTGAAAAAGAATAAAATCATTGGTGCGGGATGTAAAAGGCAAGAAAGGTAACACTCTAGAAATGGGTTTGTGCTACTTGGTAAGTGTGTTCTGTAGCTGCCAGACATTCATCGGTCTCCCTTTATAGGCACGATATTGATATCACCTCCCCCAAACCCACTGGTTTATGGAAGAATACGAAAACGACATATGTTAAGGTTATGGTTTTACATACACGCATATGCTGTCTTATTGTTCGCAAGGCGCTTTAACGTTTTTTTTTTGTACATGCTACGGTGTAACCTTCTTCTTTCTTTTGGCTTGGGCATGAAATTCACAGACACCTCGATTAAAACCCACTAAAAAAATTTCATTGACATGCAGCAACATATCATTCAGTCAGCGACAGCGCGCACTAGACTTGTGGGAGAATCAGCCTATAATTCTTTTCGCAAAAAAAAAAAAAAAAAAAAAAAAAAAAGCGACGATAACAATATAATGTACAAAACAAACGGGTTTTATTCAGACAATCATCATCACGCAAAAATTCCAAACTATAAATACGCTATTCTAAATACCAAAGACATCATTCTTCAAAAAGTCGGTGATGAGACTGATAGATCTACGGTATTGAGGAGTATCCAATGGCATAGTAAGGTACCCATGAATGGCACCAATCGTTCGTATACAGCAGGCATCAACACCAGCATCAGTCAAACGTCGAGCGTATTCTTCACCTTCATCTCTGAGTACATCGCATTCAGCAGTCAATACCAGAGCAGGGGGGAGATCTTTCAATTCATCCAAAGTAGCCAGTAAAGGAGCAACTCGCACATCTTTGGGAACTTCTTGGCCATCAAGGTAGGCATTGAAGAAGAAGGCCATATCATCGCGAGATAAAAAGTAATCCCCATCCCCATATACCTTGTAGGACTCATAGTCCACACTGGATTGAGCAACGACAGGATAGAGCAAGACTTGTCCTTTCAAAATATCACTGTGGTTTCGTTGCTTCAACAAAACTATATTGTTTGACAAAAAAAAAAAAAAAGGAAATCAGCTTCCTCGTCAATGGGAGGGAGGAGGGGTTTATTATCTTACTTGATGTAACAGTAGAAAGGTTGCCTCCGGCACTATCACCGGCAACAGCCAATTTTGAGGGATCCACTTTGAGAGAAGCAGCATTTTCGTGTAACCAAAGGACAGAGGAGTAGCATTCTTCAACAGCCACAGGGAATTTCACTTCAGGGCTCAAGCTATAATCCACAAAAATGACAGCAGTATGGACACTTTTTGCCAACTGGAGAGGTTATAAAAAAAAGAGCATAAAGGAGTTAGTATACTCTCAAGTATATCATTGGATAATCAACTTACATCCTTCAATAGTTTTTCGGAACCATGATAACTACCGAGAACATAGCCTCCACCATGGCTATATAACAAAGAGAGAAATAAAAAAAAGGTTAGTCAAGTGGTCAAGTCGCGACGTACCTGATATTTTGCCCCTATTAACCGTAACTCCTTGTTCCTCGCTGCTTACAAATACACAAGTCCAGGAAGAACTTCGTTTTCAGTACCAGCGGGACGCACAATAGTCAATGTCACCGATTGGTTGTCCAGACCAGCTGTGATCACCTTTTCTTCAACAATGGATTCAGGAAGAACGACACCTTCAGGAAGAGGTTTCGTATCTACGATGTGACGGGTTTGTACATAATCAGGAGAGCTAAGTCTGAAGCCAAGTTTGTTCATGGCTTCAAAAGTAGCCTGGTATACAGGATGACAAGGATATTGGTTGATAGTCATGATATAAACAAGGATGAAGAAATAAATAAAAGAGTTAACAAGAAGAGAAAATTAAAAACAGTTTTTTAGTCTGACTTTTTTATTTTAATAAGCATCCGCCTAATTTATTAGACCGAGATTTATTCGCTGATATACTGTGGGAAATGCCACAATTTTTCCGAACCCACATTTGAATGGACTCTGAATACATGCAGCGGCAGAATGGACCTAGTCCATTTCACCCCAACCTGTCCCCAATCCACGCCCCGCAATGATATCTGTTTGTATGTGGCTCATACATTAAGCATGAATATAATGACTTTTATTTAAATGGTAAAAAAAGATTGATTCTAAAAACTAATACAATGAGTATGACAAAGCTATAAATAATACAATAAGGGTGAGAGAAAAAAAAAAAAAAAAAAAAAGGGAAAACTAAATCACTAGGTACTATCACCGGTTCTCTAATTAAACCGATAATTCAGCCCGAGACTTGTCCTTGAGAGCTTCAGCATAAGGAGCTAGCGCGGGTTCTACATGCTTAGCAAGGAAGCTATCCACTTGTTGGGGAGCACGACCAATAAATGTAGAAGGATCCAAAAGGGCTGGGAGTTCATTCCAAATGGGCTTGAAGTATTCTGTTTTTTCGATACGTTGAATCAAATCGTTTTCACCCCCTTCCATCTTGACAACGTGTCCAGCTTGGTGTGAGAGGACGCGGATTTCTTCGTGGCATTCCTGGCGATCACCCCCCTTCTTGACCATTGCCATGATGATATTTTCAGTAGCCATGAAAGGCAGTTCCTGGCGAATACGGCGTTCAATCACCTTGGGATAGACAACCATACCTTCAAAGATGTTTTGTAAAGTGGTCAACAGAATATCGGTAGTCAAAAACGCTTCGGGGAGAGAGATACGACGAATGGCACTGTCATCCAAAGTACGTTCGAACCATTGCACAGCGCTGGTTTGGAGGGCATCATTCACGAGTACCATCAGATGACGAGACAACGAGCAGACACGTTCACATCGCATAGGATTACGCTTGTACGCCATAGCTGAGCTTCCGATTTGATCCTTTTCAAAGGGTTCTTCGACTTCCTTGAGATTGGCCAATAAACGGATATCAGTAGCAATCTTGTGACAAGTGGCACCAAAGCCGGAGAGAGGATTCAACACATCAATGTCAATCTTGCGAGAATACGTTTGTCCACAGACAGGGTAGGCTTCTGAAAACCCAGATAATTCGGTAACCAGTTCATCCAGTTGTTCAATCTTCGAAAAAAAAAAAAAAAAGGTACGTGTCCGTCAGTACCTTAATGCTCATTTTCCCATGTTCTCACTCTCTTTCCAGTATATATATATATTTTACCTTATCATGATCACCATTGAATAAAGCCATGAAGGATGCTTGAGTACCAGTGGTACCTTTGACACCACGGAATTTCAAATCATTGCGAGCACGTTCGAAGTTACGTAAATCCCATAATAATTCCTGAATCCAGAGAGTCGCACGTTTGCCAACAGTGACCAATTGAGCAGGTTGGAAGTGAGTGAACCCAAGGGTAGGCAGATCACGGTATTCTTTGGCGAATTGGCTCAAGATATCGATCACTTGCGCCAATTTCTTGATAACGAGGTCGTACGCATCACGAAGAATAATAAGGTCACCGTTATCTTTTTTTTTAAAAAAAAAAAAAAAAATCAATGAATACACGCGAAAAAACTTGTATGCCATGTTCAATTTCCATGTCTATTGTCTTACCAGTAACGTAACAGGAAGTAGCACCCACGTGAATGACACCAGCCGCCTTGGGGGCCACCAAGCCAAACGCATGAACGTGAGCCATAACATCATGGCGACGCTTCTTTTCTTCCGCAGCAGCCACTTCATAGTCAATATTGTCCAAGTTGGCACGCATTTGTTCAATCGCTTCGTCGGTGATATCTGTCAACCCAAGACGTTGTTCAGCAATAGCCAAGTTAAGCCAAAGCGTGCGCCAAGTGGTGTAGCGTTTGTCTTCGGAAAAGTTGAAAGCCATTTCCTTGGAGGCGTAACGAGACGTCAAAGGGGATTGATACTTGGAATGAGTTGACATGATGGTGAGGATGTAATGTGTGTCAAACACAAAGAGAGTAAAAAAAAAAAAGTTGTCTTTTTTTTTTGGCTTCAAAAAGATGTGCGCATTTAAAATACCGCCATGGCCTGAGTCATTGACTCAGATAGGTGGCTTTTTGTAATTCTGGGGAAATTCGATTTCTTTTTTTTTTTTTGCATTGATCCCCTTTATTTCTTCCACTCAATTTTTTTTTTTTTATTTGCGTGAAGTTACTAGTCTCAAAGGAACAAAATGGCGCAATATCATTCATAAAAGAAACCACGATGGACTGAAATATACAATTCAACTTTTACACTGCTCCTCACCTCATCAACTTTGTCATGAGTGAGCAGCAGAGACAAAAAGCGGAAACTTATCTTTTTTTTTTTTTTTTTTTTTTTTTTTTTTTGGTACTGGGTGAATTACTCGACATGTCAATGGTGGACAACACGACAACTGGAGCTATGCGCGTGTCTATAGTAGGTGCCACAAATTGAAAATTCGGTGTATTAAAGGTGGAACATCATATGCAACGTTTTCATGACTCTATATTTTTTACTAAATCTGTTTCTCTTTTTCGGCACAATCAATATATAGGACAGTAAAATGAAATAATGTATGGACGAAAGCGGATTGATTTAATTTGATGCGGGAAGGAGGGCGGGGCGGCGACCATTGATTAAATTGACAACAAGTCCGACGATGGCCATGGGATTGCGAGTGTCTCGACCGTTATTATGCATAGCTTTACTTTTAATCGCTCGGCAATCTTTTTCCTCATTTGGTCAAGCTCTCATTTCACCACACTACTTCCTGTTTGTGTTTCGCGCGCACCATTCGACCCTCAAATACTGAACGTGCTCAGGGTTTGGAATGAACAATAGTTAGAGGTGGACAGGATTTTTTTTTTTTTTGACTCGGACGGACATTCTTACACAACACGATTTTTTTATTTTATTTTTTATAGATAAACTCCTTCACTTTCCTATCATACGATGAATCTATTCTTCAACACGAGATTGGTACAACGGGTTTGGATGGACATTGGCAAAAGGTTGTCTCTTTTTAATTGGACGAAAACGATCTCATGATGGCTGGTCCAAACTGGCACAATCTGTACATGAATGCAACTTTTTATGATTTGGACGGCGAATGGTGAGTATTTGGTTTAGTTTAGTTTGGGTTAGATAGATATACATACACTATTTGTAGAATATAGTTGATTTGATGGATTGTATTGTTTGAATAAAGTTTACTATTCTTGGGATTTTTATAGGGTATTTGACACATGTTATTGGCGTTGTACAAAAATATGCAGTGTTGCTTGGTTTTAATTCATGGGGAAAAGACGGTGTAGATGGCATAAAGAAATGGCTTGGGATTTATCACCTTTTTTTTTATTTTTATTATTATTATTATTATTATTATTATCATTATTGTTATTGTTATTGTTATCAGTACTAGTATTATTATCAATAAGGACGTGTGTGAAAAAAAGGGCATATAATTAAAAAAGAGTGGAATGGGACAATGCTAAACGGCAAATCAAAGTAAAATACATAAGAATCCCAGTAGGAGGGACTTGATCGAAATGAAAAGAAGGGAAGGATTGACTTTAAAGGAATGATAAAATGTTCGAGGAATTGCATTTTGTGGTATAAAAGTGAAGAGAAAGGAATCAGATACATTCAGTAGGGTCGATTTCAAGGCTAGGGAAGGAAACGTAATCGTTTTTAAAAGAGAATTCATGTTTTTCATCGAGCCAAGATGCTGAAGTCGTGGATTGAATAGAATGGAAAGAAGAAGATCGAGCCATTATCTTTTCATCTTGATGGTGGTGACGCTGTCGGTGGTATCGCCGAGACTTGGCATCGGTTTGTTCATCAGAAGATGACTGCTTGGGTGTTCTTTTGCTGGTAATATCGGCCAAAAATTGAAACATCATTGGCCCATTTAACGGAGGAAAAGCAACAAAAAAAAAAAAAACTTGATAGAATGGGTAGAGAGGGGGCGAACACAGAGAAAGAAAGAAAGAAAGAAAGGGAAAACTATAAAAAGGAAATAAAAAAAAGACTCGCCTTGAAACATCATTACCTTTATAATCTTTTTTTTTTCAATGTCAACTAAGGGGAGTTGGATAACAAGTCGATCCCCTTTTTCACGCCCAGTCATTTTGATTGATTTGCGCCTGTTTTTAGACATTGGACATTAAAATTATCCTCGAGGTCATTTTTGGTCTCCCGTATATAAAAAAAATCAATGAATGACCAGGCACGTTTTTTCCCCATTGTTTCTATTTTTATCATATAGAAAATTGACGGACATTAAAATTTGCAGGACATTGATTATCAGCATTCTAGACAATGATGCCTTTTGCGATTAACCCAATGCTGGTGAAAAATGAAAAAGAAAGGGGCTATCATTAATAACGCCCTGTTTAACTCCAACCACATTGGCTGACTGTATTTAAGGTCGGTTGCCTTGTTTTGTTTTTCCTGTGTTTTTCAACAGTTTCTTTTTCGAACAATCTATTCAACTCCTTCCCTCTACATCACATCATGGATTTTACTAAAAATAATATTGATTTCATTCACATATGTCCATATCGCTAAATACACCAACATCACATCTTTTTACATATAACCCCGTCAATGCCATAAGGATACAAAAATAAATGCACAAAGTCATAAACCCATAACGACAAAAGATACGTATAAAGAAAAAAAATACCCTAACTACTCGTTGCTGTTTCAGATATAATAAATGGATTTTATTTTATTGTCATTCAATCATTCAACATAACACAAATAATATCTACTGGGACAAGACTATCTACTGCATCATCATCATCATCATCATCGTTTCTATCACTAGTAGACCACCGGTTTTGTCTTGATTTTGATCGTGCTGTCCTTCTTGATTTCTTAGCCCGGTGAGCATATTCGGACCCACGACGACCGCCGCTAGTTTTTTGCCCAGATTCAGCGTCATTCTCATCCTCTTTTTCCACCACATCAGTAGCAAATAAAGTTTCCAACATCTTTTCAACCATATCACCACCGGGACCACCACTATTATCATCATCCACATTAGCTTCCGTTTCATTGTCCTTGTGGCTGTCGTCGTTGTCGTCGTCGTCGTCGTCTAATCCTTGAATCCACGAATTATGTCGAAGAGCCGGGAACCATGTTTCTTCATCAGTTGTTGTATCGATATTGTCAGAGTAATCGTCGTCGTTAGGTGATGGAGGTAAAGCATCGCTTTCGACATCATAGTCTGTTGTTGGCGATGCAAGCATACGTGGTGTCAAAGAGGGATCCAGAATACTGTTGTTGCCTGCCATTAAAATCCCCACTTCCCCATCGTCCAACTCACGAACAATCACTGAAGAGCTGCTTTGAATGCTTCCATCCGGACCCCTTGTTGTTGTGTGGCTTTCATAATGGTAACCCATATTGTATTGCTTCAAAAGTCAATGATGTATTCTGTGAATGAAAAAAAAAGAAATAAAAAGTCAACCAAAACGGTAACAGAAATAGAAGCATGAAAAAAAAACATTGAGCGAAGCCTTTTTTTTTTTATGGCATGAAACATTTTTTCAAATCCCGATTAAAAATATTTGTACACTACACTAAACTAGATTAAAAAATTTCTATTCTATAGTAAATCTATCCTACTAATTACTTTTCCTTTCCATCGCCACACTTCAAATTTGAGAATTGGCTCCACAAGTCGTCTGTTGATACTGAAGGTTGGGATATTGGTTCGGTATTGGTGGTGGTTATGGTGGTGGTTGTGGTGGTGGTATCATGTTGCTGCCCCTTCCGCATTAGAGTTTCCCGACACCGTTTGACAGCTAAATCAAAGTTGCTAGGTAGATGGTCGCCAATAACTGATCGTTGAGCAATCACTTCGGTGCATACTTTTGTTGCGTTTGTTTTTTCAATCACTACCCGAGTATCATGACCAGGGATAGGGTCCAACCAGAATTGATAGATTTGTCCTGCTACATACAACTATGATTAAGATAAAAAATATTTAGTGCCGCATACAATTCGATTCTTCTTCATTTTGTTCCATTTCGCTTACCCTTGGATTTTCCTTGGAAGCCAAACACCGAGTTCTGACTTTATCGATCCGTTCAAATGCACTTTTATATCTGTCACCAGTGGATGATTTTGGCGCCACCAATTTCGATGCTTCCACACCGGCCACAATCATATCTTTGAGTGTCATCATGCTACCATAGCTTAATTTGCTTACAATATCATCCGCAGATACAAATGAATGAATGTGTTCCTAATCACGCATATACACCACCAAAAAAAAAAAAAAAAAAAAAAAAGAGGAGGCACACCACAAATCAGCACGGTTTCTTAATCGGTCACTTTTCTTTTCTTATTCTTTTTACCTTGTAGGTTTCGGCCAATTTCAGATCTAGGCAACAAGCAGGTGCATAACCGAAGCATTCCAAAGTAAATCCATCGCCACCCTTTTCTTTAAATTCGTCTAAATAATCCATCAACAAAATTGTCAATATGGCTGCTGTGGCTGATCCAAGACTGTGGCCGATAATGTAGAGTCCAGAAACCGAGTATTTTTGACAGTAAACTAATAATTGAGGCGCTACATTTCGTAAAAACCATAAGGCGGATTCCTAGTACCAACACAAAAGGAAGTAATAAATTCAATATGTGCCATATCTTTTTGTGCAGTGAGTGTGTGTACCTTCATTCCAGAATGAACAATTCCGCCCCGCCAGGGTTCATAAGTACAAACAAGATCCGTCAATGTATCAGAAACGCTCTATGATAATATAAATGTTAGCAAAGATGATCATCTAACGTTAGTCGATAAAGCATTTTCATTTCGTAAACATCCCCTCCTTCCTTACCATAGTGCCACGAATTGACAATACAATAGCATCGGTAGATCGATCGAGAGCAATAAAATAGCTTGGGCGGAAAGCTTCAGCACGTCTAAACTCGTAAGCCAGGAGGTCTGCCTTTGGTATGGAGAGATATTCGACAATAGAAAGGGCATCTGAATTGTCCCGCCATCCATCAGAAAAAACACCGTTACCACGTCCAAGGAAGTTCAAGCCTTTCCAGCCATAAGATGCCATTGCAAATTTCCAAAAGTGACCCATAAGTTCCACTTGCTTCAAATCCAACACGATGTCCCTGTCATCATGATCCCGTGGCAGTTGCGCATAAAACTTTTCGAGTAAATTGAATCCAGATAGAATTTGCAGATTACTGAGTTCCAAACCTTGCCCCTTGGAGAAAAAAAAAAAGAAAAAAAAAACGGATGAGGTGTGTTGCTGAAAAAACAAAGAGTTGCCATCACTGTATTCACTTACAAATTGAGACAATAACTTCCCAATAGCGCGAAGGACTTGTCGATTGTCTTTCGAATTGTCTTGGTCGGTAGAATTCAGGTCGTCTTGTTGATTGATGGTGGATGTAGGCGAAGTCAAACTATCATCCGTTTGGTGTGCTGGTAATGGTTTTTCTTCCTCTGATTGTTCAAGCCCACGGGATCCCTTTGTTCTATAATTGCTGTTGCTATCACGACTACCACCCGCAGAATAACCGTAACCACTTTCGTCCTCATCACTGTCGTCATCTTCATCGTCTTCGTCTTCGTCTCCGCCAGTCAATATTGATCTGTTTTCTATATCACCATTCAGTAATTTGCTGCGCTGACGTTGGAATCGTGCATAACGTTTCAAATCTTCATCCATCGCTTCCTTTTCCACTAAATTGTACGATCCCGGCGGGCCTTGCAGAGTGCTGCTGTCGTTGTTGGTGTCATTCCGTATGCCCTGATTATCCATTTCATCTTGATCTTGAGATCGTCTTGAAGTAGAAGGCAGCAGAAGAAGGTCGGCTAGTCGAGCTGGCAAATTGTCTTGTGTTCCATTTGCTATCATATGCTGATCAGGATTATCGTGTTCTTGCATGGTGGCATGTTGGTATCGGTATGTCAGGTGAATATGAAGGACCCCTAGGTTGTTTCTACATGCTGTTTCTTGACCCACCGTTGAACTGGCGCCAGACGATAGTTGCTTGTCCCATATTTCGTAGTAGTTCGTAAAAGATTCAGGCATCGTTTCCAATAAACAAAGTCGAATTTCAGTTCTGCCAATATGTTTATCCGAAAACCAAGTGTTGTTGTCGTATAGATCAAGTTGTAAAGTACCGAAGAGTTGGGCATGAAAATCGACGGTCAAGTCAAACTGTTGTTGCGACCATTGCTGTTCCTCTGATATTGCTGTCTGTAGTTTTTGTTCTAGAAAAATGCAAGTACGACATAAAATGAAATAGTGGAGTCAGTAATACGTTTTCATTTTACGTGTTCTTTTCTCTACTGTCCTTACCTCCAAGAGTGATGACAAAATACGGTTTCTTGATGGGTATATTATTTAGGTGACAATCCAAGATTCTAAGCTATTTCAAGTATTAATTCAATACAAGAATTAGTATCATAGGTAAAAAATTATTGATTATCCATATCATCGTAAACATACCCGTAGAACTCCCTGACTTAAGGTGCCACCTTTATCATCAGGATTTTCTAATTCAGTGGGATCGTTGCTAGCCATAGATGTAGATCGTCGAAAGGAGGAAAGAGTAAAAATAAGAAATGGGGAAAAAATAAAAGAAAGCTTATAAATATTCAATCACCGCTTTTCCGTCCCGATGGATTTTTTTTTAGTAAATGTCATCTGCCCTATGACGATGATAAGTGAGTGTAGCTTGAATAATGATAATAATTAATAAAACTGGTGTACTATACCATTTAGTAGAGTATAGTTAAAACAAGGCA
Organism: Absidia repens; assembly: GCA_002105175.1. Lineage (NCBI taxonomy): Eukaryota > Fungi > Mucoromycota > Mucoromycetes > Mucorales > Cunninghamellaceae > Absidia > Absidia repens. The sequence goes on along the minus strand of MCGE01000001.1, from coordinate 3,817,686 downwards.
CAACTCTAACCGTGTACTGCACTGTACTGTACGTACTGTAGGTATTTCCTTACAAAACGTGCCTCCGTATAATCTGCAAGCCGACGTAAATATCGTATCATACATACCCAGTCATGTTCCAAACTTGATAACTGCTGTCCTATGCTATTATACTCTATATGTACATTATTGCAAAATTGCATGTATCATATTGAGGTAAAACGTAATAGCCATTGCATTGATTATCGTGCACTACTATTTGAACTCAGCTCTTCGTCATGAATCAAGATTAACCTTTACCGCACCTCAAGATGGCATCATAGTATTTCGCTAATAAAATAAGCATATATAATGTGTGCTGTGTGGTAAGGCAATTCCAGACAATCGAAAAACTAAAAGTTTCCCGCAAAGGTAAAGAAGGTGGATTTCGGAGTTAATCAATTGAGCATATAGGGACTTGCAGGAATAGCGAAAATCATGCTTTTTTATGCATCCCTAGGTTGTCAACTAGAACTAAAAAAGGAACGATATACATATTTGAGTCTAATAACATACCGACTACCTTTTTAACCATTTTTAAGGAGTCCATTCTAATACAGAATAGATTTAACATTAATTTTCTTTATTTTTCGATCCCATTGCATAAAACTTTTTTCTCTTTCCCTTCTTTTCATGAAAAAGTACAATGGCAACAATTTCAATATCACCGTCGCCATCACCGTCATCCTCTTCATCCTCTAAATGCTCATTTGTTTCCTACACCGACGCGGATAATTCAGTAGAGCCACACCATCAACTATCACCACTTGTCACCAATAGTCATACAAGTCCTTCTATAGCCTTTCCAGATCGGCAACTCAACTTACCAGGCTCGCCATCTTCAATAGGCGATGACATTGAGAGTATGTCAAAGGATGAATTAAAAAACATCTTAATGATACAATGATAAAACTAAAGGAAATGGAATCATGTTTGGAAAATTATAAGGTAGATATTAAAAGTAACAAAACCCATTAATCAGTCCCCCCTAAAAAACAACTATCATTCCCAAGACACAATCACTCCGTCATACATTGACAAGCATATTCATCAATCTTACCGATTTGATCAAGTTTTACACATCTATGCATACACACACATACAAACACGCAAACAATCATCATCAACACCATAAGATTTTAATGTATAAAAATTGGATCTTTTTATTTTTATTTTTATATCTATAGCTACTAGCACGCAACAGTCAAGATCAAACTAAAGTAGTGGTGGAAGAATTAAAGGCACAATTGGGACTAACGGAGAGCATGTTCAATGGTAACAAATACGAATTACAAAGGACATGTGAAGATCTAAGCAAACAACGAGACCAACTTGTCAAAGAAATCCAACTATTGTCACGACCACATGAGGGGTAAGAGGAGAAAAAAAAAAAAAAAAAAAAAAAAAAAAAAAAAAAGATTAAAAAAACTATGACTAATGAGTTCGCATGCATATTTTCATACCTACTAAATATACTAGTGCCACCTACAATCCCAAACCAGCTTTGGACCGAGCGCTTAACGCCCAGCTGCAGTCCATGCAAAAAGAGATACACAATGCCAAACATACCATAGAGCAACTAAACGATATCAGGGATGGCATCCTTGAAGAAATGGTCCTATTAAATACAAAAAACGCTGAATTAAACACAATGAATAATGATCTATCCCGACATATAGCCCATCGTGAATTAGAGACAAAGGCACTGATAGCAAGCACACAATTTCTACGCCCTTCCACTTCATCCGATACCGTTCCTATCGTCTCTCCTTCCGTCTCCACATCTACCTCCACGTCGTCATCTTATAGTTCCCATCTTCCACCACCTGTGCCTGACCATACTGTACTTCCCAACCAATCAACTTCTTCATCTACTTGTTCATCAGCATCCTCTTCCACCAAAAAGCAGTCCAAGAAGCAACAAAAGCATACCAAAAACCAGAAGCAGCAGGAGCAGGATCCAACCTCTACCATGTCAGATACAAAAATATTTCCATTCGGTCGTCACAAAAACGTATTCGCCAATATGCAACCCAAGGTCCTCCAAAAAAAAAAGTCAAATGATATTAGCCAGGAGCAGCAGCCATCACAAACCACCAATATCAAACCTGCCATCGCTTTACCTTTAAAAAAGGAGTCCCAATCTCGAATATCCCATGAGCAATATGACAACAAGGAAAATTGGATACTAGGAGAACAAGGGAAAAATAAACAACAGCCCCAGAAGCAGCAGCTCCAGCAGCAGCAGCAGCAACAACAACAGGCATTCAATAGTGGAGAATCTCCGGAAGATATTAGATCCATTAGCCACCATCAGTTTGTTGAAACCAAGTTCTTGCGCCCCATAAGGTGTGAATTGTGTCAGGAGAAGATGTGGCGATCAAATGAATGGAAATGTCAAGGTAACCCAAAAATAGAAAGAGGGAGAGAGTGAAAAATAAAAAAATAAAAACTAGGAGTGAAAAAAAAGGGCAAGGGTGAAAGAAAAAAAAACCGCATAATAGCTAAAAGTTTATTCTCCGCCCGGTAAAGCCTGCTCTATGGTGTGTCATGCCAAATGTGCTCCTTTGATGACCGATCAATGCAAAAATGCTCCTACTTCTCAAACAAAGTTGCCGTCCATTCCAATCAAACCATATCAGCGTAAGTTGAATAAATAAATAAAAGAGAGAGTTAAGCTAACGATGATCGACTTGGACGGGGGAGGACTAATCAATCCAGTATTTATTTCTTCATGATAGAAACGTCATGTTTTGGACGAGATCTAGTGGCGCAAGCTAGAGAAGAAAAACGAACAGTACCTTTTGTTGTTCAACTCTGTGTTGAGGCCATTGATTATAGAGGTATGACAGATACAACGTAACGTCAAATGAATACTGAAGAATATTTTGATTTCATTTTTTTGTTTATTCAAAAATCACCCCACCCGCAACATTTCCCCCCCCCAAAAAAAAAAAAAAAAAAAATCAGGTCTTGATTTTGAAGGCATTTATAGGAAATCAGGCGGTGCCAGTCAAATGAGGTTAATCCAACAATGTTTTGACAAGAAACAGTATCCGGATCTGCTTGATGCATCTTCTTGGGATATTTGTGCAATTACTAGTGTGCTAAAACATTATTTCAGAGAACTGCCGAATCCCTTGTTCCCCTATGAATACTATGACGATCTAATGCAATCTCTAGGTAAGTTCCCAAAAAAAAAAAAAAAAAAAAAAAAAAAAAAAAAAAAGACATGTTGAGAGCTTATTAAACTTGATTCTTTCCATTTTTTATTAGATTACTCTGATGTTGGAGATCGCATAAAAAAGGTTGGACAAGTCATCAAATCCATGCCAAAAGAAAATTACATCACAATCACTTATTTGATGAAGCACTTGGACAGGTAAAACTCATCACGTCATTCTACGCAAAAGTGTATCTATTCATTTGACCCTCTTTATATATATATATATATATATATATAGAGTTCAACAACACAGTCAGAATAATCTTATGGTCACCAAGAATTTAGCCATGGTATTTGGCCCTACGCTAATCCGAAACATTGACGAGATGCATGATATCACAGAAATGAATCAAAAAATACATGTGATTGATTTTATTCTTCATCATATCACTGAAATATTTGATACATCACCTCCATCAACCCCTTAATCCCCGTGAATTTTCAAAATGATGTCTACATTTAAAAAATAAAGATTCTCATTTTAATGACTTCCATCCCCTACCCATTTCAATTTTCAAATTTAAAAACATATCATGTTGGAGAAAGGGAAAAAGACAATATTTTATTGTAAAACTAATTGACAAAGTGAAGTATATATATAAAAATAAAAATAAAAAACCAAATACAATAAAGGCAAGGATAATGAAGATAAAAACGAATACTATAGTAAAACTAAACCAAGCTAATATAAAATCAAATGATGGAAATAAATATATAAAAATGATAATAAAGCATAATGACAGTGAGGATGAAGGTGAATAAGTAAAATATGTATGTGCATTACTTTGGTACTAATTCTATATCGTTCCTAATCCACTTGTTGATATTGCCTTTATTGTTGTTGTTGTTGTTGCTGTAGTAGTAGTAATAATTGATGTTGTCGTCGTAGTTGTTGTTGTTGTTGATGATGATGATGATGTCAAAGGTAATGTTGTATGAGTGGATGATATTTTACATACGTTCCAAAGGACGCAAACCCAACAAACGCATAGCGTTGCCAAGAGTAACCCGGGCACACCAGTACATAAGAAGACGAGCATCGGCGACGGCAGGTTCAGTACCACGGACCCATAAAGTATCAAAGACCGCAGAGATATCATGAGACAAGTTCAAGGCATAAGTGACCACATTGCAAGGTTCGTATGCATTCATCAAACTCTTGACCAAATCAGGGTATTGGGCCACAGTACGCATAATGTTCAATGCACCTTCTTCAGTCAGCAAGTTGGTATCGGCATCAAGGTTCACCTTCAAACCACTCTTGCGTTCAATGGAGCATAAACGGGCATGAGCATATTGGATGTAAGGACCAGTGTCACCTTCGAAACTAAACATACGGTTACGATCAAAAGCATAGTTCTTGACTCGGCGAGCAGCATTGTCTTGAATCTTGACACCAGAGATACCGATTTCGTCAGCGACACGGAGAGGTTCAGGGATTTCAGCATACTTGGCTTCGTTCTTGCGCATTTGGTCGTGCATCACTTCTTGAGCTTCATCCAGGATATCTTCCAAGAATACAACAGTACCCTTACGAGTAGACATGCCTTGCACCATACCAAAGTTGACGTGTTCCACTCTATCGGCCCAGTCAAAGCCCATCAATTCCAAAGTCTTGAATAATTGCTTAAGATGGAGATCTTGTTGAGCAGCCACCACGTAAATCATCTTGTCAAACTTGTATCGTTCATAACGTTCCTTAGCAGCACCAATATCACGTGTGATGTAAAGGGTAGTGCCATCACTCTTTTGTACCACAGAGACACCCAACTTGTATTTTTCCAAATCAATCACCTTGGCACCTTGAGATTCTTGCAACAAGCCAGTGGATTCGAGCATGGCCATTGCTTCTTCCATACCCTTGCCCACTTGAGATTCACCAGAGTACACATCAAATTCAATATTCAAACGGCCATACACTTCTTGGTACTTGACAATAGACAAATCACGGAAACGACGCCATAAAGCCAAAGCAGATTCATCACCATCTTCCATTTTCTTGAAATAGGCACGGGCTTCATCATGAATAGTGGGTTCATCTTCAGCATCGCGATTGATTTGTACATAGACGTCATACAAGTGCTTGATAGGATCTTCTAACAACTTTTGTTCACATCCATGACGAGAGTAACCAATGGCCAAAAGTCCTAATTAAAACCATAAAATAAACAAATAAAAAAAAATTAGAAACTTTCATTCCTAATCATTGAACAAAGACCCAAATCCCTTACCATATTGTTTGCCCCAATCACCAAGGTAATTCATAGCAATGACATCCCAACCATTAGCAGCGTAAACATTTCGAATAAAGGAGCCAATAATCGTTGATCGCAAATGACCAGCATGGAATGGTTTGGCGATATTGGGCGAGGAGAATTCCACGATAGCTTTCTTGCCAGCACCGGAAGCGTTGGCACCAAAGGCTTCCACACGAGCGCTGGCCAATTCAAGGGTGTGTTTGATCAAGAGGCGGGTATTGATACGATAGTTTAAGAAGGGACCAATGGGGGTGGCTTCAAGAATGTAATCATCGACAGGGACAAAGGCGGCGGCCCATTCCTTGGCAAGTTGAGCGGGGTTGCCCTTGACGCGAAGACGAGGTAAAGCAAGAGCAAAATCACCATGGTCCAATTGGCGAGGGATATCAATGGCACGGTAAATGGTGGCAGGATCGATATTGGTCACGCTGGATAATTGAGTGGCGATACGGATTCTGAAGATATCGAGGGGGTTGGTGGTAGGATCGCAGCCAGGAATGGAAACAGCAGGAGTGGCGTTGGCGGCGTTGGCAGCATCGGAGATAGCCTTTTGTTGCAAAGCAATCGTATCTTGAATCACTTGAGTCGCTTGCACAGCTGCGACATATTCTTGTTCCTGTAGAGTACCGGACAATACGGACCAGGCAAGATAATCCACCAAGCTGGCATTATCAGATACAAGGAATGAGTGTTGGCGTTGCTTGACCAAGTCGGCGGCAATAGAAGCATCCTTTAATAACAAAGCATCCACTAGAGACGCTTCACGTTGATTGACGGATTGTTGTTCATTCAAAAGGTTGTTGGAACGGATAAGGTAGCGAGTAACATTAACGTCACCGGTGAGTTTGGTGCTGTCGTCCACTTTCAAACTGGTAGTAGGTCCATTCACGAGTTGCACTTTGGACTGAAGTTGGCCGAGTACGACAGTGGTGAGTACATTCAAAGGGATGCTGGGGTTGGATAAAGTCAATTCCATTGTGTAAACGTAGAAAAGATAAAAAAAAGAAAAGAAAGGAAAAAGGAAGGGTTGTAAAAAAAAAAGGGAAAAAAAAGGGAAAAAAAATAAAGATACCAAATCTGAGAATTAAAAAAAAAAAAAAAGCTCGACAAGCCACACAACACTGACACAAAATGATTCATGCGCTCCACAAAGTCAAGTTTATTAAAATCGCACAGATATAATAATAAATATATAAATAGAGTAAAAGAGTGAAAAAATAAAATAGTAATAATAAATCATAAATAATAATGAGAATAAGTAATTGTATATAATAATAAGAATAATAAATAATAATAAATAATAAATGGGGTAATAAGTAATCAATCTAATACTAAGGTACCAGGTTCTGTTGCCATGCGATATACAGTGCAAATCACCAGCTATATTCATCATAGAGCCCATGTACGATAATAGCTTCAGCAAGTTCTGTCAAGTAATAAGCACCTCTTGCTGGTGCAGATGTATACACGGTGCGCTCTTTTCTTTCCTTCCGGATTTCAAGCTGGGGTGGTAGGGTCGATAAACTAAAGTAACTCGGAGGTTGTTCTTCACCATGTTGAGGAGGCGTAACTAATGCAGAGGTCAATGGGCCAATAAGTTCACTAGGCAACCCTCGGGGCTCAGGAGGTTCGTCCAAATCAGGGTCAAAAAAGTTCGGGCATTCTTTCGAGTCTTGATAAAATTGAGTCGATGTGAGGTCGGGAACCCGTAACAGTTGTTCGTGAGGTAAATTGGCGATGGACAAAGGAATTGCAAATTCAGCTGTGTGGTTAACCTTGAACAACTGACCATGTAAAAGCTGGACTTGGAACTGAAGGTCATAATAAATTCGAGTATGTCTTGTTGAAAAAGACGGGGATACAAGTTTGGTAGGTATGTTGAAGGAGATCAGTTCAGATAGGTTGGTGTTGGTGCTGTCATCGGTCAAAGGAATTTTGCCCTGTAAAACGGTGTGTACGTTTTCACGGAATGCTGTGCCTTGTTGTAATATCATTTTGCCTTCATGATGTTTTCTGAATTTGAAGCTGATGTTCCCAATTTTGCAGTCCGAATGTAAGGTCGTCATGCTTAATTGCATTGAAAAAGGTTCGTCTAGGAGAAGTAAGGTTTAGTAAGGTTTGATTATACCATCAATCGATCAAACTTGATTTTTTTTTTCCGTGTTACCTGGGCAATAACATTGTTTGAAGAGTTTTCCCCGTACTTCTGCTAAAGCTTGTTTCTTGTCCCGTGTCAATGTCGTCCGATAGGTCCATTCCTTTTCTATAAAAACATCACAGGTCAATTTGACTTTTCTTTTTCTTTTCATAAAAATTTAAATTACCTTCAGTAGATACAATGATGGGTCTATAAGGGGTAATGTAATCTCTACTTCGTAATCCAGATTGTAATCCAGGTCCGTCTATCTGTCCAGTCCATATATAACGAATACCAAATCCAGGAGGTTCCTCTATTGAAGGAGGGTAGTTCACATTAGGGAACTAATTTAGAAAAAGAAGAAAGTTGAGTAAAAATTGACATTCTAATTTTAATCACTTGATGATCATGCACATTGTCCCATTATCCACCCACCCCTCCTTTTTTTAAAAAATCATACCTTCAAAGCAAAAGGGAATTCATAATGACCGATATCCATCTCTTCCCAAGCACTTTGTGAGTAGGCTAAAAAATAAAGAAAAGAGACGATTTTAGTACATAGTCGTAAACCCTTCCCTTTCCCCGCAATTCTGGGCAGGACTTACACAATGCTTCATTTCCAAACAATTTATAGTCCGATTCAAAGAAGGTAGTGGTCGCCTGGTATATCCAATCACTTTTCCCATCTGCACCTGCTTCATCTACTTTGACAGTTGCATATTCTTCTGCCCGAAACTACAAACATCTATACGTTAGTACAATGGTTCTAATGGAATAATACTTTTTCTCGCTTCACTATCGAACTCCCTTACTTTTATTCGGATTCGTGTCACCTGAGTTTTTTCAGCAAGGTCAAGATAGAATGTTCCTACAAAAAACAGAAGCAAAAGAAGTCAGTGCTCTCAAGGTAGCGTTGAAGTCAAAACCTTAACTTTTTTTTTTCTTCACTTACCTCGTATGATGCGATTTGGTCGTATAACGACATGACTACCCCCTTCAAAGACCACACTGATGCTACTACCACTACTGCAACTGCTACTGGTATTAGACGAGCCGTCCGTGATAATATTGTTCCTTGTGGAGTCACCAGAATTAGAAGAGCCAGTGATTGAAGGGGGATTAAGGTAGGATGTCGGAGCACTAGTAGATAACTCAGGTTGAGATCGTCGCCAATGGGGATCAGGTTGAGAGTGCCGATAATTTGTATGTTCGGGTAGTAACGGAGTAGGAAGTGTAGTTGTAGCAGATCTGGCCCGGCTTCTTGTTCTAACTGGATTCAAACTACTCAAAGTATCCATCGATCAGTTGTAGGAGAAAAAAAAAACGATTAAGAACAGGTGAGAGAGAGGTCAGAGAAGTTGAAGATTCATGTGCAGGTTTTAAAACTGAAATTGAAATACCGCTTTTAGACGAGTTGTTTCCATTTTGAATTGGGACGCATAAATATAGTTAACATTCTGGATTATCATAACATTGGAAGGGTATGCATACTACAAGATAATTAATTACTTCTAGCGAGTGATAAATTGGGGAAAATGGGCGAGATTATCCGGTACGTCTTTTCTTAACGCCCATCGGGTACTGTGTCTTTATAGCATGGAGTCCATATATGCCACCAATTTCTGTGTTTAAACCCCCGACATGCCAACTTTTTTTTTTTTTTTGACTGGGCAGCGCCGCGTCATTTTTTTCTTTTCTTTCTACCATCACTCTCCCTCTTTATTCACGCATATTAGCATGAGCTTTTTCCCCACTACCCAATACCCTACTCACCTTGTTGAATGTAACGCTGGAAAGTGTATTCGCGAAAACAACACAATCAAGCCTGATTTACGAAAAGGGTAATTCATTCTATCGCCCTCCCCCGACTTTTCCACCCCCCCCCCTCCGCAAAGGAAAAGATCAACTGTGCCTCAAAAAACATCTGCTACTAACACTTGGTCTTTTATTGTTTTCAACGATTTAGCGTAATATACATGGATCAGGTAACATATATATATATATTGACTATTGTTTTATTTGTCTAACGCTCATATGTTTTTGTGTATGACTTACAGAGTGATGATCAACTTATGCATTTTTATTGGAAAGAACGCAAATCAGCCGAGCCTGAGGAAGTAAGTATTGGTCATTATTTCCACCCACATATCATCATTAGAAAAAATACAATCGATTGGTAGTACAAAACTGATTTTTATTTTATGTGGCAGGATTTGATCATCTTTCCTGACGAAGCTGAAATGATCCGTGTGAAGGAGTGTACAACGGGACGCGTCTATCTCCTGAAATTCAAGTCTTCAGATCAAAAGCTCTTCTTTTGGATGCAAAATAAGGATGATGAAAAGGACGAAGAATGTATTACCAAAATCAATCGACTGATCAACGATCCGCAAGGCGCCATTGATGAAGGTAGATCCTCCAGTCGCATGGACTTGTCAAATGATTCCCAAGATTTAATGCAAATTCTCGGTGAAAGTGGTCAAGGTAAAGGAAAAGAAGGAAAAGGGGGTGTTTTCATTGCAAACATACATGTGCTAGATATTGATCTTTATTCTTTATCTCTTGGTTAGATATTGGCATGTCTCAAGAAAATCTTATGCAATTTCTCCAAGCAGCTGGTGGCTTTGGGTAAGAATCGACATTTATTTACTTGATGCATTCATATTATAACCTTAACCATTTTTGTATATTTATATATGAATAGAGGAAACTCTGCACCTACAGCTTCTACGCGCGCCGGCGGGGATGATACCATCGAAAACTCAATGGACGTGGATGAAAATGATGAACCTCGCGAACAAAAACGGCTCTCGGGAACGCAGGTGGACTCGTTGAAGGAAATTCTTGCTAATACCACGGTCGCGGAAGATACAACAGCAACAAAAGTAGTAACTCTTTCTGACGATGTAGCGTCCGTCGATGCTTTGAATGCCCTATTACAAAATGATGCTCTGCGACAGGCTCTATTTCCTAATGTACCTAATGTGGAATCAACAGCGCGCCACTCCCATGATGAAGTATCTCATTTGATCCAAAGTGAACACTTCCAACTCTCTTTGAAGAAGATTGACAAGGCACTTGAAGATGGCTCGTTGGATTCTATTCTTTCCTCTCTTGGTTTGGACGCATCTGCAGGTATGTTCTTAACAAGAAGAAGAAAGAGCGAGTGATGATTATTTGAACATCTCTACTGACTGTCTTTTTCCATTTTATTTTTTAGATATCAATATCTTTTTGAAAGCCATAGAAGAACAAGCTAAATCTGGGCAGCAACAGGCACAAAGCACTCATGAAGAGTCTATGGAACATTAGTTATATATTGGCAATAGTTTAGGTTATCTTTTTTTTTTTTTTTTTTTTTTTTTTTTTTTTTTTTTTTTTTTTTTTTTTTTGTAAACTAGTCTTTATACAAACTGTATACTTTATTAATAAACATTCTACATTTTTACAATCATTGTCATTGTCTCTTAATATTATATGAAACTTAGTATGTGATTTATTTTGCGGTTGGGCGATTGCTTGGTATTTTGATTTAGTTATGTAGTACTTGGTGTATGTGATCACCTCATGGTATTTCTTTCAGGCACCAAATTTTACTATTATTGGTAGTCTTCAGAGGAGCAAAATTTATATTTGCTTCTTATGGGTTGTGTGTATTTATTTTCTAGATTAATGAACTAGTATGGGATATGGGACATCAAAATTGGTTCAAGAAAACTTGAGAGACAAGTTCATCACCTTTGTTCAATGCTAACTGTACTGTCCTTCTTCTTCGCTTCCTGACTGATTTTCAACTCCCGCCACTACACATGCAAAATGTAAGCCACATGGTCGGAATACAAAATAGTACTCACCTTCAGCTTTTTTTTTTTTTTTTTTTTTTATTGATCACTCTTTTTTTCTTCTTCATTCATCTCGATGGCGATTAAGAAACCCGTTCAAGGTAGCAAGAAGGCCGATCACCGTATGGGCAACAAAAGCACCAGTGCTGGTGCTAACAATAGAAATGGCAAAAAGACCACAAAGCTGTCAGGAAAAAACGACCGTGATCAAAACGACTCGAAAAAAGATAAGGCGCCTTCCAACACCAAATTGAAGAAAAGGGAATACCACAAAGCTAAATACAACAAAAAGGATAAAGACGAAGACGAAGACTCGGATTTTGAAATTGTACCAACTTCAGGTAATGGATCTTCTTTTGCGAACAACGATCACAGCGACGACGACGACGATAGCTCCTCAGATCTTGAAGTGGATATGTTTGGCAGTTTGAACAATAATATCAGCAAGTCGAACACCATGACATCTGCTATTCCTCAGCAAAAACAAACGCAACAGCAGCAATCATCGGCTTCGGTGCTTTCTCAGCCTATCACCATGGATGACAGCGATGAGGACAACCTGGACGACGAAGAAAAGTTTATTGCTAACGAAAACGTACTTGCCAACCGAAAGAACAAGAAATCCGGTGGTTTCCAATCAATGGGTAAGGAAGGGGTTGAATGCTTTATATTATAATTATTATTATTCATTGTTTTTTTTACTGATTTTGTTGACTTATTCCAAAATGTAGGTCTCACCAGCTCTGTGTACAAAGCAATTATCCATAAAGGCTTCAAGGTCCCAACACCCATTCAACGAAAATGTATTCCTGTCGTACTTCAAGGTGATGATGTCGTTGGGATGGCTCGTACAGGTTCTGGTAAAACTGCGGCGTTTTTGATTCCCATGTTTGAAAAACTCAAGGCGCATTCAGCCAAGGTGGGTGCTCGTGCATTACTTTTGTCTCCTTCTCGTGAATTGGCTTTACAAACTCAAAAGGTGTGCAAGGAATTGGGCAAATACACTGATCTCAGAAGCTGTGTGCTGGTGGGTGGTGACTCCTTGGATGATCAATTCAGTATGTTGGCAAGTAACCCTGATATCCTTATTGCTACCCCTGGTCGTCTTCTTCACTTGATGGTGGAAATGGAATTGGATTTACGTACAGTGCAATACGTGGTTTTTGATGAAGCTGATCGTTTGTTTGAAATGGGTTTTGCTGTCCAACTGCATGAAATTCTTTCCCGCTTACCTCCCACGCGCCAAACCCTGCTCTTCTCCGCCACTCTTCCTAAAATGTTGGTGGATTTTGCCAAAGCTGGTTTACAAGAACCAACCCTTATTCGTTTGGATGCTGATACAAAAATTAGCAGGGACTTGGAAGTAAGCTACCATACGTAAAAGATAATTCCACTGATTTTTCTCTTACTAATTTTTATTTATATTTGCGTTCATTGTAGATGGCCTTCTTTTGCATCAAGGAAGTGGAAAAAGAAGCTGCACTTTTACATTTACTTCGAAATGTTATCAAACTGCCCAAGACGACAAGGAACAAGGATGATGGATCTGACAAGAAAAAGAAGAAGAAGCAGTACAAACAATCAGCAACGGAGGACGATCGCCAAACCATTCTATTTGCTGCCACAAAGCATCATGTTGAATATCTCTCCAATATTTTGATCATGGCCGGGTATCAAGTCTCTTATGTTTATGGATCTTTGGATCAAACTGCTCGAAGTGTTCAAATCACTCGGTTCCGCACTGGTGTTACGAACTTGATGGTGGTGACGGATGTAGCTGCCCGTGGTATTGATATCCCTATTCTTGAAAATGTAATCAATTATGACTTTTGTGGGTCGTCCAAGGTGTTTGTGCATCGTGTTGGTCGTGCGGCTCGTGCTGGTCGTCGTGGGTGGGCGTACTCTTTACTGACTTCTGATGAACTTCCCTATTTGGTGGACTTGGAACTCTTTTTGACTCGACCTCTGGTGCTCGGAAATGAAAAGGATGAGATTGATTATACACGTGATCTATCTGTGGGTACCATGCCAAAGGATGCTTTGGCTGATGATGTGACTTGGATACAAAACAAGGTGGCTAGTGATGCGGAAATGCAAGGTTTGGTGTCAACTGCCAACAATGCCTACAAGTTATACAATCGTACCAAACCTCGTGCCTCTCCCGAAAGTTATACACGCGCCAAGGAACTCTTAAAGAGGAAAGCTTGGAAAGATTTGCATCCGTTACTTGGTAAGGCAAAAAAAAAAAAAAAAAAAAAAAGACAGCTGGATTGAAAAAGATTAAAATCTCATGTATCTTGTTGTTTTTTTTAATATTATAGTCAACGAAGAAAACAGTAGCGCGATGGAACTTGAACGACAACAAATGATCAATATGATTTCTGGATTTAGACCTGCCGAAACAATCTTTGAAGTGGGTCAACGTGGAACAAGAAAGATCAGCCCTGCTACTTCCATGATGCGGGAACGTCGACAAAATGTCGGGAAAATGATTGGTGCCTTCAAGATTCAAACTGCTGAAGCCGAAGCCGCTGAAGATGCTGCGATTCAAAAAGCCAAGGAAGATGCCAGAAACAACAAGGAACAGCAAGTGATAGCCGATCTTGGGGACAATGTAGCGGAAGAAGAATTGGCCAGCACTTTCAATATACCTTCAAACAAAAAAGAAAGTAAGTAACTCTTTTTTATTTTACCAAAAAAAGAAATTCACATAAACCATACTTACTCTGTTATTGTTATTTTTTGATAAAAAAAAAACTTCAGGTAAACCCAAGTCATACCGTGATGAAGAATTTTACATCTCTTATACACAGAAGGATGCCAACACTGAGCGCGGTTACGCTATGAACACTTCGGGTAACTTTATGGAACAAGCCGGCAAAGCGCAACTGGATCTGATCGGTGATGACAATGATACTATCAAAAGCAAACAAAATCAACTACGATGGGACTCCAAGAAACACAACTTTGTGAAGGGTACTGGTATCGGGTCAGACAACAAGAAAATGATTCGAACCGAAAGTGGTGCACTGATTCCTGCCTCTTATAAAAGCGGACGATTTGATGAATGGACAAAGAAGACACGAACAACCATTCCCCGTGCTGGCGAACTGGAACTCCCCTCTGCTAGTCACAAGGCACAACAACGACGATTCAAGCACACCAGAACGGATGATGCCAAACCTCTTGATCCTTTGGCATTTGATTATGACAAGAAGATGAAGAAACGAAAACGTGCCGATGATGAATCTGGATCAACCCCCAATGACAAGAACAACAACAACAAGCGATCAAAGGTGGCGATGGGTCAACGACGTGTTGGTGGTCGTGGTGTGGCGAGTGAACTTAAGAATGCTGGCCAAATCCGTAAGACTCGTATACAACAAGGAAAACGAAAGGAAAAATCTGCTCGGGCTCCCAAGAAAGGAAAAGGAGGAAAAGGACGGCGTTAGTATGATTTAATTTAGAATAGCATTACCCCTCTTTTATATGTAGATTAGTTTAGGTAGACACACATATCATCGTTTTTTATCATTTATTTATTTTTACTCAATACTTCATTCTATCATTGTTTTGTACAAAATCACAATAAAAAATTGTCTTTTGAATAATTTAAACATGATTCACGTACAATAAACTAGGTGTAGCATATTTTTGTTTTTTTATTTTTTTCTCAATACTTTTTCATTCTATGATTACGCTTGTTCCTTTACGCAATATCACAATAAAACTGTCTTGACCTGATACATCACCAAGAGATCAAAGAAGAAATGGAACTACTCCAGGTACGAATTTCGTAACTGTAAAATTTGTATCGGGAGTAATTCCGTTATTAAATTCGTATCTGGAGTAATTTCCAACAAAAAAAAAAAAAACTTTGACCCAAAAGGGCGGGATTTTAATTGATTTTTTAAAAGAGCATGCTTGCTTAATTTTTTCCCTTTTGCTTCTTCCCTTTTTTTCTCCACGTTGATGCCCTCTGATGGTCTGATGATCATGGAGTGGGATTTTTATTAGATTTAGAGGGTTTTGAAAAAGGACATGACAAAGGACATGGGGAAGCCCTTTCATTTTGGATGTAGGATTCAGTGAACGTGTTTCTCGTCTGGAATGGTGACATGCCGGTGGTCTCAAGTGGTCATACAGTGTGCTTCTGGAATGGAATGGGCGACACGCTAGTGAAATCTACATTGCTGGGCAAAGCAATGATGTATTTGCAACAGTGTCTCATTGAAATAGTATATATGCAGTTGATTAGATGTTGTAGTGATAGTTTTATTAGTATGTATAATAGCTATTCTATTGAAATAAAACCTTATTGTTTTACGGTACCACTTTTCTTTTTTGTCTCCGCGCAGTTTATCAATTTTTGTCGGGTGCCTGCAGACCCTGTCACCATTTTTTTTTTTTTTTTTTTTTTTTGAAAGGCGCAATACAGTATACTGAATGTTAGAATGACACACTGCATATAAAAAATATATATTTTATTGAAATGATATTTTTAAAAAAAAATGGCATGCCACTGTATGTGTTACATAATATGTAGGATAGGTAGAAGTATCACGGACATGTAGCTGTTGAATGGTGTAAGGGAAATTGGAGTGGGGCGGGTTGATTGTGGTCGTAAAAATTCGTAAATATAAGCCCCAATTTTTCGTACGTGGTGTACTTCCGATGATGTTCTTGTCACTACAACTAGAAGGGGGTTGGTTTTAGGATCATAGCATTATTAACCTAAAAAGACCCTCATTAGCTTAAGACAGTTTTCCAATGTGGTTGACAGTCTTAGGGCACTTGATATCAAACGTGGTCATATTCCTTCTGTGCCATTCATATCATTTAATGCAGATTGTACCGCTTGTCATGCAATTTGCGTCATGATTCAGTATTTTTTGTTTCTATTGAGACGAAGTGTATTTGTCTTCATCCCAATTTTATTTATATTGCGTTTCAATTTATTTTGTAATCGTCTCAATCTGAAGTTAATAAACTGTAACAGTCTATTTACTTTCTTATTTTATTGTATAAGAAGCTGTGTACTGTATCATAGCGAAGCATCCCCTATTTTCTCTGTTTCTTTTTTTCATCACCCATTTTCCTGCCTATCCCCTGCACTACATCTTTATTATCAACAATGTCATTTGAGGGACAGTTTCAAAATCATCAAAATAGGGTGAGCAATAATGGGTTTTATTTTGGCGGTAATAATATAAAAGATTTGTATATCATATACTAAAAGCTAATAAAATATTACATAGTACATGATCTACGATCAAGGTCAATCCACTATCGAGAAAAAGTTTGCATTGATTCATTGGTAACAATAAAGACTAAAAAAAAAAAAAAAAGACGTAACCACAATAAATACTACTAAACCAAGAGCCAAAGTACAAAGTTGCATAATCTTCACGTCATTATTTCTTTTGCTTGTTTCGGATCTAACAGATGAAAAACAAGTAACTATCAACTACTGATCACTGCAATAGTAAATTCCAGTCATAATTCACTTACGCGCTCCAATAAAGCCTTGGCTCTGTCCTTCGCCGTTCCTTTTGGTTCGATCCGTGGCTGAGATGCCTTTTCTTCTTTTGCTGCTTTACGTTTTTCCTGTAATTCCAGGACAGCTCGTACCTAAATAAATAAACAAACACATGACTTAATTAGCGTCATCCCAATTGTAAAAGTTACTGAACTCTTACCCGATCAGGAAGTTTCGCTCTGTCCAACCATTTTTTCTTATCCACCACTTTTTCCAGTCCTGGTAATTGCTTTTCGGGTATTCTTGCATTTGTCTACAAAACAAAACAAAACAAAAAAAAAAGAAACTAACGGTCAGGCATAACAAATCACAAAACAGCATAAACAATTTCAAAAATGTTTCTTACTTCTTTATGTTCTTCATAATAGTCCCCACTGCGTTTCGTCATTAAATCCTTACGCTCTTGAATCGCCTTGCCAGATAACGGCATTGTCCAGTCATGACCAATCGACACTTGATGGGCCTCCAGTTCCTTGCCGAATTCCTTTAACAGCTTCGTTTCTACGTCGTACAATTCCGGAGCAACAAATAAAATTTTGCATAGATGGGATATGGTGATATTTCTATTTAAAAAGGGGGGCATTATTAGTATATAAAGTGGGTCCGTTTTCTGTCTTGTGCAGAAAAATAAAAAAAAATAAAAAAGAACATACTTGCTTGTTGAGTTTCGTAGCATCGGCTGTATCTTGTGGAAGAAGGCTGCAACGTTTCGAGCAGCATGGAAAATGAGAGTGATGTCTAGGGCGGATACCAGTTTTTCCAGGGTGTGTTGTTCCTCAGTAATTCGTTCCTTTTTTTGCCCATATCAAATAATAAATGTAAAAAAAAAATCAACAGTCGTTTAAATACCATATTTCACTAGCACAAAAAAAAAAATCCTTCTCCTCTTACCTTTGATGAAAGCGATTTATCATGCACCTTGGTCGATGAAGAGGGAGATGTGGTGACATCCACCTGAGGTTTTGAGGGTGAGCTTTCTTCAAACATAGAGGGAGTCGATTGTGATGGCATAGTCATTGTCGTTGCCTTCGCTGTTCGAGTTGTTTCCGGTGTCGTCATAGGTGAAGGTAAAGAGCAATTGTCCACAACATCTGGTAATGATTTTTCATGCAAGGAGTTGTGTTCTTCTGTTGGTGAGTAGACCAAGGTAGGTGAGCGAGATGGTGAATGCAAAGTAGATTGATATGATCGATCACTAGTAACTGTTTCCTGACCAGGTGATGTCACTGCTTTTGTCGTTGGAGTCAGTGTTTCTGTCGACGTCGCCAGTGCTGTGGTATTCGACTCCTTGCTTTCAATTGGTAAAGATGCAGCACGTTCTTCAATAGCCTTCTCCGTCTTGTCAGTTGCTATTGATTTTGGTTTTGTTGAATCTATTTCTGCCGTACTGGAGTTGGTTGATGGTGTGGTCGTAGGTGGAGGTGACGATTTCAGCAAGTCTTTGATAGTCGCCTGTCTGGTGTTTTGTTTTTTCTTTGGTGCTTCATCTGCGGTTGGTGTTTGGTTTTTGATGCTTCGTTTCGTGATCTAGTTTTTGTAGACGATGAAGATATGAGTTGTTTGCACAAAGGTATTCTAAAATCACATTACCTTTCTTTCCTCTTCCAATATAGGTGCACCAAAAGCAGATGATTCTTGCCTCAGTTGAGTGTCCTCTGAGATGATCTTGGCCTGTTTTTTGCTAACTGGCAAAGCATCCTCACATCGTTCTTGGTTTCGTTTCTAATACCAGGTTGACAGGTAAATAAAATAAAATAATAATAGCGTTAATAAATAAAAGTTGAATACTGTCTACAATTGTTTTTATTTTGATGATTACTTACCCTAAGCCGAAGTGAAAGTCTTGTTTGTTGTGCAGGGCTAGACATCGATGGAAAGAAAGCAGAAGAATTTTTTTAGGGCAGCGAACAATTTAAAAATTTAAGGGTCACAATATTTAAATTCCGCTTGAAGTGGCATCAAGGAAAGGAATAGACGGCATAGACCACAATTGTGCTCCGAATCTGATAGCAGAGCAACATTCTACTTGGCTAACCTTCATTTATTCATTGACGTAAAAAAAAAGTCTCAAGCAATACATATAAAATATGTCCAGCCTAGCGGAGGCTACGCTGGCGACGGGACCTAGACTGACAGCGGGAATACGACCACGTTTTATATCAAGTGACCTATAATTGTCAACTAGCCGCTAAGTCTCTGAGCGTGGAATGCAGTCATAGATAAAACAGAAAGCAGACGTAAAATACTCTATAGCGTCACCAGTTACACGGACAGCACGACCTTGACCCATTTACATGATTGCTCAGGCAATAATACGACTACATTTGACAGCACGCGATTATATGCTATGCCCACCAGCTAATTCTGGGGAAAAGAATTCATGGTGGGCAGCCCTTTGGGGTTCAACCGTCATGCTCAACGTGTCGTCAATGTTTTTTTTTTTGTGTGTGCTGAAAAAAAGAAAAAAAATAGGAAAAAATAGGGTAGGCGTTAGGTGAATTAGCCACTTCGTACTTTGGTTGGAAGCGCCTTGGGGACCGACCGTTGTGCTCAGCGCTCGCTTATTGTAATTTTTTTGTGCGTTGAAAAAGAAATACAGGATAGCGTTTAGATGTGAAAAAAGTCAATTCAGGCTCCGCACACATGATTTCTATATTCTTGGGGCATCAATTTTTTTCCCTCTCTTTTTCCTTTCTTTCTTTTTTCCCTTCATCAAAAGTTGAATGATATGATGGCAAGGCTCATTGGGATACTGGTGCTCTAGGATTAATATTAGAACTTGAATTAGAGGCATTTTCAAAAATGCAAAACAAACATCATGGGGAAGCCCTGTCATTTTGTATGTAGGATTTGGAAACGTCAGTAGATTAGCACGTTTTAGGAAATAGTATCATGGAATCGTCATTAGTTTAGTACTAGTTTGTCATCGTTTGTATCTACGTCTGAATAAATATGCTCTTTTTTTATAATTAGTTTCTCTGTTGTACTTTTACATTAAGAGCTTTATCGAATGCTTATATATATATATATGAAAAAGGAACGTGTTGGGTATTCTGGAGACCTCTTCCACCAGCTCTATAAGTTTGTACGTAGAAAAGAATTCAGGGATGTGTTTGTGTGAAATACAGCTATTACAGTGTATTTGTTGTGGTGGGGTATATTGAAGAGTGAAGTCGAGAATAGTATTAATTATGTAGCTAGGGAACAAAAAAATTTCAATAACTGGGTGCCAGGGAGTTTCTGAAGTGTGGGTTTTGATAGGATGGAATGGGAGACTCCGTCATTTGGCACTATGGGTGGGCAGTCCCTTGGGGCCCAATTGTCGTGTTCAACGCCATGTCGATTGGGACAAGGATGACTGGAAGGATACATTAGAGGGGATATAATAGGGACTAACGGGAGAGTTGAATAATGGCCAACATTAACCCAAGGTTCAAATGTAAATATGAGCCTAATATACTTTACATAAAAAAGAATGATGGAGACTGCAGTGGTGTTTTTATTGAAGCATGACAACTGTCAACACTAAAGAGACAGTGCAAGAAAATGATATATTGCACGCATGATACAATAGAGATCAACAGGACATTTTTCATTGAAGCAAATAAAAAGAGGCACATTTTATTGAGATATATATTCAAACAACGGACAATTTGGCACTAAACTAAGCTAATGAAAACTCTAAAAAGCCAACTATTGGTGGTCCTAATCCTGAATCGAAAATGAAAAGGTTTCCACATGCATGCTGTTGACATAATACGCATGGGCCTGGTGTGTATGAATCTATCAGAGATAAAATATAAAGTTACATTTGATTTGAACTTCCTTGATCAATAGCCATTTCCATAATCACAGATCCCGGGAGAGGTTTTTTTTTTCTTTTACCTTTTGATTTTCAGCATATGTTTCATTGTATATGTCGTCAAATTGGACCTTTGTGATAATAGTATTGTGCTCCGTCACGAAGAGCTCTTTTAATACCAGAAAGACTTGGGGTACTGTCAGATCTTGTTGTCGGTGGTTTTGTCTCAAGTGTTCCCGGTATACTCGATCAACTCCGTCTTTTGCATGTCGCCCCACAACAAACCCACACTTGTCAGCAACGCATATCCGAGTACCACCAATTGTCCCCATTGAGGTGATTTGTGGCTGTATATCAAGTGCTTCAAATAAAGCTTCATCCCGTCCAACTTGGTAACTGGTTCGTTGATTGTATCATCATTCAAGCAAATTGCACACCCATCATAGTCGCCCAGGATGTAAGTTGACAAGAGGTGAAGGTGTAATATGGTTGCTAGTCGATTGTCCGGTTGATTCTGTGCTGTTGTTGATGCCGTAGGTTCAATCAACATCTCCAATACATGCTGCTCTTCATTGCTTTCTTCCAAACTTTCATCTAAAAAATCCATGTGTACACCAAATCCCTAATGATTTGTGAGTCACCCCCCCGCCTGTCATTGGTGATAGAGGTTTCCTTGTGGAGCTACTGACCAGTTGTGAGACCAAGGATTGATTGCTCAAAAGACGATAGAACACCTGTACCTTGCATTCGTTGCTTTCCTTTAGCTTTGATCTGGTCACGATTTGATAGCAGCTCAGAGACCCCCATCTTGGATGAATGAGTAAGAATGTAGAAATGATTGAAGAAAAAGAAAAAGAAATCATTTCATGCCGTCGCGGACTTTATAAATCATCATCATACGTACTTTGATAAAATACATTTCAATTTCCAGAAAAAAAGCCTGAATGGATATAGCATGTGCAGTCTGAAGACTACAATGATATCATGTCATAGTTGATTGATATTTTGCAGGAATAGCATCACCTTATAAATCATCATCATACATACTTTGATAAAATACATTTCAATTTCCAGAAAAAAAAGTCTGAATAGATATAGCATGTCCAGTCTGAAGACTACAATGACATCATGTCATGGTTGATTGATTTTTTGCAGGAATAGCATCACCTTCCATATAAAGTGACCTAGAACTGACAATCAATCACTCGCGGAGGAGAATGGTACATTGGGACGGGATGACATTTTAAGTTCATTAGTATACATGGTGGAGTAGTCATTGAAATCTCAATGGGTTTTATTTATTTATTATATGAACGTACTAGCCCAGAAAGCAAAAGAAAATAATGCTCTACTGCATAGCAAAGGCTACACTTTCAGGTACAGCATGGGATCACTTATTGTGAATGGCCTACCTACCATTCCTAGAATTGAAACAAATTCATTGGTCCTCTCATTGGAGAGTAGCCATAGTTGGCGAACTGAACTAGAGAGTAAATATTTGTACAGATGCGATAGCCGTATTGCACACTAACTAATGAGTCAGTCGATGGTTAAAAAATGACGATATTTTATTTAAAGCGACTGCAGTAGTCAATACAATATTAAAGGTGCAATGTTCATTATAACGAGAGTAGCATGAGGGAGACTATTGTGAAAATTGATGAATGCTCAACACTAATCTAATGGTTCAAGTGTAAAGAGCAGCTAACATAGCATAATGGTTAAAGGGGCGTGTGTATTATTGTCACGAAAATGATCAACCTTAACCATAATGGCAGAGAAAAAAAAAAAATGGATCAATTGCACAACACATGAGACACTTTTCATTGAAACAAATAGAAAGAGTATATATTTTATTCATATGTAGATACAACTATGGATAAACTAGCACTAAACTAAAGTAAGCTAATGAAGGCTTCAAAAAGCCAACTTCTGTTGTATCCAAAATCCTGCATCCAAAATGAAAGGGTTTCCCCATGCATGGAGCAATCCTCTATCTGAAACCCCTTTCTGCACTAGTCCTAACACTAATCTAAAGTCATCAAAATTTCAAAAAAGTTGAATGCTTAAGGGAAAAAAAAAAAAAAAAACAAGTAAAGAAATAAAAATAAAACCGATGACGGACGGAATTTGAAATGTAGGTCAAGAGGAACATTTCAATCGATGCTGTGAGCATCCCATTACACCAACAAGCATAAACTTTGGTGCAAACCAAACAATATGACAATACGAATCAAATAAAGACATTTACAAAAAAAAAAAAGACAAATCTTTTTAAACAAACAAAAAGCCTAATAGGTGGATTTTTATTTTTCTAAACACAAGAATAATTGAATACTAAATAACTACGCTAAATGGGAGGGGAATAGTAGCTAATTTATTTCTTGCCAGCCTTGGCAGCAGCCTTGGTGACCTTACCGGCCTTGTCAACCTTTTCAACGGCCTTGATGACACCGACGGCAACGGTTTGACGCATATCACGGACAGCGAAACGACCAAGAGGAGGGTAGTCAGTGTAAGCTTCGACACACATGGGCTTGGAGGGGATCATCTTAACGATAGCGGAGTCACCACTCTTGACAAACTAATTTTCAAGGAAGCAAGTTTCGGAGGGAAAAGATACAGTAAAAGAGGTGAGAAATAGGCATAAAATGATATAAAAAATAAATTCAGACTTACCTTGGGAGCATCTTCGAGCTTCTTACCGGAACGACGATCGATCTTTTCCAACAATTCGGCGAACTTACAGGCAATGTGAGCAGTGTGACAATCCAAGACAGGAGCGTAACCAGCACCAATTTGACCAGGGTGGTTAAGGACAATGACTTGGGCAGTGAAGGAACCGGATTCCTTGGCGGGGTCGTTCTTGGAGTCGGAACAGACGTTACCACGACGGATATCCTTGACGGAAACGTTCTTGACGTTGAAACCGACGTTGTCACCGGGGAGACCTTCAACCAATTGTTCGTGATGCATTTCGACGGACTTGACTTCAGTGGTCACGTTAGCGGGAGCGAAGGTGACGACCATACCAGCCTTGATGACACCAGTTTCGACACGACCGACGGGCACAGTACCGATACCACCGATCTTGTACACATCTTGAAGAGGGAGACGGAGGGGCTTGTCGGAAGGACGTTGAGGGGGGTCGATGGCATCAATGGCATCCAAGAGAGTCTTACCAGACTTGGCACCAGCCTTGGTTTCCTTGTTCCATCCCTTGTACCAGGGCATGTTGGTAGATTCGTCCAACATGTTGTCACCGTGCCAGCCAGAAATGGGGACGAAGGGAACAGACTTGGGGTTGAAACCGATCTTCTTGATGAAACCGGAGACTTCCTTGATGATTTCGTTGAAACGTTGTTCGGACCACTTGGTAGAATCCATCTTGTTGATAGCAACGATCAATTGACGGACACCGAGGGTGAAGGCCAACAAAGCGTGTTCACGGGTTTGACCATCCTTGGAGATACCAGCCTATTGTTCAACAAAAAATAAAAATGAATCATTAGATTCATGTCTATTTTTTTTTTTGCATATAATTGTGACTTACTTCGAATTCACCAGTACCGGCAGCAATGATAAGAATACCGCAATCAGCTTGAGAAGTACCAGTAATCATGTTCTTGATGAAATCACGATGGCCAGGAGCGTCAATGACGGTGACGTGGTACTTGGGGGTTTCGAACTTCCAGAGAGCAATATCGATGGTGATACCACGTTCACGTTCGGCCTTGAGCTTATCCAAAACCCAAGCGTACTTGAAGGAACCCTTACCGAGTTCGGCAGCTTCCTTTTCGAACTTTTCGATGGTACGCTTGTCAATACCGCCACACTTGTAGATCAAGTGACCAGTGGTGGTGGATTTACCCTATTCAAAATTAAAAAGAGTTGAATGGTTAGAAACGATATGAGTATCGGGACCCTAAGAATTTCTCTCCAACTTACGGAATCGACGTGACCGATGACGACGACGTTAACGTGAGTCTTTTCTTTACCCATGGCTATAATAAATCAAAGGATGATGGATAAGTAAAAATAAATAGATAGATGGATGGGCATAATAAATGGATGGATCAATAAAAAGGATGCATACCTGATAATATAAAATGAAGAAAGGAAAGAAACAATACATTATGGCAATCCCAAATGATTTTATATGGCGCCTTGCAACGAAAAAATTTTTGAGTTCCCGAGTCAAACAATTTTTATTGGTCGAAAAAAAAAATAAAAACTAATCTAAAATACTATGATAAACTACCACTACTATACTGCTACAGCCTTGTTGAATCGAGACGGGCCACCCGCGCCACCTCTACCTCTACCTCGACCACCAAAACCCCCTCTACCCCTTCCTCTACTACTACTACTACCACCATAGCCATTTTTAGAGGTAGGTCCTTGATACTTGTATTTATAGCCATCACTACCACCAGACCCACGGTTGCCACGGTAAGGTTGATCATTGATAATAGCGCATGGATCACGGGCACCGGGATATCCAGGCCAACCACCAGGGGTACGAGGATCACGCATATTGACCTTGGGTGTAATTCGACCTTCCTTGACCGCCTTTTCATAATCTCGTCGTTTCTTGCTTTTCCGTTTTGGTTTATCTACTGTTGATGTTGATGTAGAATTGTTGTCTTTGGGTATGATAGATGATAATGATGATGATGATGATGACGATGATTCAGGTGGAACGGTTTTGCTGGATGTTGATGTTGGTGTTGATGACGGTAAATGGGTAACACGTTTGGGCAAACGGAGGGCAGGATAAGCCCATGTGGATTGTCGCATAATATCATCATAACTAATGCTGGCCTGGGCGACGTTGGCGAGGAAAGTCGGATCGGTTTCATCATGATCTATTTGTTGTTGATTGGCGATTTGCTGTGACAGGGCGTTGGCAGTTTCTTCATCATTTTCCTTGATGGATACTTTGGCTACCGAGTCCGTTGAGAATAACCGAAAGGCAAATTCTTCTTCATCATCATCCATAGTTTCGTCTAAGGGAATAAAGTAACTTAGTATTTGTCAACAGGAGACACATGTCGCCTAAGTTTGTTTACCTTGATCATCACCAGCTGATTCTTCTTGTGCATCCTCCTCCACAAGCACCATACTCATCATTGCTTCCATACGTTTGCTGGCTTCCATATCGGTTGGCTGATCGTCTTGATCGTCGTTAAAAATATCATTTCTGTTTGATACTTTGGTGCTAGTATCGTCGTTTGCTGATGCCATCGTGTAAAGGTGCCTTGCTTTTTTTTCTTTTTCTACAGGATAAAACACGGGGTTAGAACAATAGTATATAAAAAGAGGTAATATGTTGAATTGAATCCAGTTTGAATAAGAGTACGACTTACCTCGGTTGCGACAAAGGGAATGTAGAGGTCCTTGAAAGAAAAAATAAAAGAGAAGAAAAAGGTAGAAAAAGAAAATTTTTTGTCGGGGCTTTTGACAAAAGTGGCATCTACCCCTCCAAAAGCGAAAATAAGGTGTTGGGTGATCTTAACCTTAGCCACCCACACGCTATTTTCAGCGAAAATAAAATGATAAATCAAATATTCAGGAATTTCTCCATATTAATATATTATAATGAAAGAGATCCATATTCGTTATGATGAGAAATAACATTTAATTATATGCGTTATGAGCGTTAAGAGACAAGAAACATATTGAATATCCAACTGCTCCCTAAGTTGGGCTCCAGCCAAAGATATTCTTAGGCTGCGCGGACCAAAAATGGCTCGCAATGTATATAAGACATTTTTCAAAATTCTAGTATACGGTTTAAAAAAATCAGGTCGTTAGAATAGCTCGGTAGAGTCGCAGGGCCTCTGTACACTTTGACCTCGAGTTTGGGTAGGACTTTACTAGTGAGCGGCGTTTGAATGTGGATCATTTTGTCCTTAATGGAAGTGGGGGCTTTTGAGAAACAAAAATAAAAATGACATTGCTCCAATAGATTAGCATTAAGATCACAGGCATCGGGTCTTTTTCATGCAAAAAAAAGAACTCTCGGGAATATAAAAAAAAAGTCGAAATTTTTTTTTCATGTTGTTTATCAGCAACGTATCCTTTTTTTTAAAAAAAAAAAAATAACATGCCTTCTCGAAAAAAGAATAAAAGCAACAAAAACAAAAAGCCAGCTACTACCAATGCTCCGCCAGCAACTACAGATACAACAACAGTATCGCTTGCACCAGACACAACACTTGGATCATCACCTGCCAACATTCCTTCTGTTAAAGCAGCGATTACCTCTGTGGTGGCATCGCATAGCTTAGATATACAAACCATTATTAAAAATAATGTCATCGCTATAGCCAATAAGGACAAGACAACCGAGAATGCCGGTAAAACAACGACCCCTTCAACGAAACCTGCCCCAAAAATATCAACCCAGCAGCATACAGTAGCTGTAAGTCCTGGTGTATCGAGCGCCATTGCTTCTGTAGTGGCCTCCCATAATTTAAATGCACAATCTATAATTAAAAGTAACACTGCAAATGTATCAAAGGCCAGTGCCCCTGCTCCACCTCCACCAGAAAAATCAGCAGCAAGACCGGTCTCGGCTAAAGCTGCACCTGCACCTGCACCTGCACCTGCGCCAGTAACCGAATCAACAAAAAAGTCAATAGAGAAAAAAGCCACTACGACAGTACCAGTAGCAACATCCCCCAGCGAACCACCCGTCACCCTCCCTAAAAAAGAGGCACCCAAACCGGAGTCCACTGCTGCTGCTGCTGCTGCTGCTGCTCCCGCTGCTGCCGACATCACTCCGCCAGAACCTGCTGCAATTGTAGGTAATCATGCATCTGCGGCTGCTGATCCAAGAAATCAAGAACAAAAACCAGTCCCCGTACCCAAACCGTCTTCCGTTGTGGATGATGCCAGGCGGCAAGCCAAAAAGGACAAGTTGAAGAAGAAATGTATTATTCTTTGATTCAATTCTTTTTTTTTTCGAACATCATTGTCCCACACGTTCATAGTATATATATATATATATATATATATATCTACATTCTTGCTCTTTTTTTTTTCTCGTTTTCATATACATTTAGATGTGGGGGTGGGGTTTCCATACTGTAAAATTTTTCCAATAATGACACAAACAACAATCGTTTTGGATGCTACATCGTATTTTGGTCGTATAATAAAAATGAATAAAAGTTTACTTTATTAAGATAAGGTATGGTTATGGAAATAGGGAAATACAAAATATCTATATCTAGACAATAAATATCTACATCTATTATATGTGAATGAGGTGGGGAAAGGATAAGAGGACTTTTTTTTTTTTTGGTACTGGTGGGGTATTACATTGATAGTATCATTGATAGTATCACTGTGGGTATGCTATATTCACCCTATTTCTATGGTGGATTGATCGTAAAACAGGATATTTAAAAACAGATTTAGCGCAAAAGAGGGGCTATGATTTATAGTTGGAGACAAGAATACAGATTTTATTGAGGCAGTAAACATAACGCATAAACGTGGGATGGTCAACCCTAAGTAAGGGGAAATGATTGTAAAAAAAAAAAAAAAAGGAATCATCTCAGTTTAAGGCAACTCAAACGTGATAAAAAGAGAGAGAAAAAGGGCCAAACATGTTTTTATTCAGATATTGGTACAAAGTATGAATAAACTAATACAAAGCTAAACTAATGAAGGCTCTAAAAAGCCGAACTGATGGTAGTCCCAAATCCTGAATCCAAAATGAAAGGGTTTCCCCAGGCATCTTGTAATCCCTGAGCTGGAACCCCTTCTAAACTAGTCCGGACACTAATCTAAGATCACCATGATTTCAATGAAGTTGAATGATTAAGAAAAAAAGAAAAGGAAAAAAAAATTGGGAGTAAATAAAAAAAAAAATCATGTGTGCGGGATTAGAATTCCATTCTGTGTGCCTCGCTGAACAGCTGTTCTAAAAAAAAAAAAAAAAAAAAAAAAAAAAAAAAAAAAAAAAAAAAGTGCTAATCACGCACAGACAAGTATCATTTCAGACAGACAAAAGTTGCCAACTAGACCAGAAAGACATATATACAGACGCAAGTAAAAAATAGAGAAAGTCTTCTTTTATTTATTAATTGATTAATTAACAGTACGAATATGAGCAATGAAGGAGGAATAAAAAAAATTAAGAAAATACAACAAATAAAAGATAAAGAGAGATAATGTATAATATATATGTATATGTATATAAAAGTATGAATGTATGATATATATGGGAACTAAATATAAAGCATTGACAAACAAAACAAATAAAGGGCGAATTAAACAGGAGGATTTGCCATACCCATCATGATAGGTGTTTGTGAGGAAGGTGCTTGATACATGGGTGACCAATAGGCAGTAGAAGGTGGAATATACATTGAAGTAGAAAAGGCGGTGGCATGGCTAGGGTGTGATGGCGTAAGTTCGGAGCCAACTGCCATCAACGAGTCATGAGGAGCGGCCATTGGGTAAGGGTGAGATGGTGCTGTTAATTCAGAAGACGCATAATAGGGCTGTTGTTGTAGTTGTTGTTGTTGTTTAAGATACTGGGGATAATGAGTCTGCTGTTGCTGTTGTTGTTGGGATGGATAGGAAGTCATTGACACCTGTTGATAAGGATGTTGTTGTTGTGGAGAAGAATAGGGGAAAGTGGGAGGTTCAACAAATCGAATCCAACGACGTGTATCAGGACATCGATCCATCAATGTCATCAATCCTTGTTTCAAATGTTGCGCAACGCCTTTCAGTGAATGACGGAAAAACCTTGATGCTTGTTTTCCTTCGGTGAAATCACTACATTGTACCCAGCTTGTGGAGCCATCGGCCGCTGTTGTTGTTGTTTCCATATAGAACAAAGGACTTTCGCTGATATCAATGTGCACATCGGCTAAAACGTTGTTGTCTGGGACAAAATCAATATTGGCCA
The DNA here is from genome assembly GCA_002105175.1 of Absidia repens. Classification (NCBI taxonomy): domain Eukaryota; kingdom Fungi; phylum Mucoromycota; class Mucoromycetes; order Mucorales; family Cunninghamellaceae; genus Absidia; species Absidia repens. The sequence goes on along the minus strand of MCGE01000001.1, from coordinate 3,787,932 downwards.
CCGAGCTGAGAGGAATTTCCATCTTGAAGTGACAACCTGCATCTTCGATTTGCCATTCAAAGGTTTTGTTGTTTTTAAATGCACACATGAGATCAGACGCCCGGAGCTTGAGTCTATGCCATGTGCCGATTGTCAGTGTTGTGCAATTCAGAAAAGTATCAGTGGTAGTAGATGATGGAGTGACAGATTCATGATGAGACTGCTGCAGTTGTTGTGGTTGCTGATGTTGCTGATGTGTAGTATCATTGACGGATGGAATGCCAGTGTTCATCATCAAGTTGGAAGGATCGATGGTTGTCATTGGTGGATTGCTGAGTGATCTTTCGAGAGGATGGCCAGTTGGAAGATCTGAGCAAGTTTGATTTCCTGTATGTAATGATGAACCGATAGAGACTGATTGTGATCGCATCATTTCTGTTATATAAAATGAATAAGTATATGGCGTACGTCAATAAATAAATAAATAAATAAAACTTACGTTCACTCTGATGCACAGAGGCAGACCATATATCTTGAGGACTAACGGTCATTTGATCAGTCACGCATGAGGGAGATGTTACAGGAGTAGATACCAGATGGTCGGTTGTTGATGACGAGGAAGACACTGAAGTGGAGGGAGTGGCTAGCATGGCGGTGGGACCAGCATCAGGTACAGCTATCAAGGAAGGCATTGATGATGATGATGATGATGATGTATCCACAATAGGGGAGTCAGCAGAGGGGTGAGACAAAGTGTGGACATTATGAGGACTAAGTGAAGGAGACAAAGGACCGCCGTGCAAATAATCAGGGAATTCCATAGTGTCTCGAGACGGGTATGACAGTTGATGTGTTGGGGGTATCGATGGATCCAAAGACGCATTTGGTGAAGCGGAAGATGTACAAGAGGAAGAGGCGGATGCCGGAGGTGTTGGTAATGGGTGTACTGAAGGATTATCCATACTAGAAGACCGGGGTAATGGCATACGAGAAGGATACATTTGTTGCTGATGTTGCTGATGTTGAGGTAAAGGCATGATAGGTGCTCCACCGTATGGCTGCATACCATATTGTTGCTGATGATAATGATACAGTTGAGCACGAATGGAAGCTTGTTGCATTTGCATTTGAGCACGTTTTTGTACATGTTTGACCTTGGCCCGACGGTTTTGGAACCAGATTTGAATGGACCGCTCACTCATTTGCAAACGATCAGAGAGTTCCTTGCGAAGCTTGCTGTTTGGACTGACATTGGCAGCAAAAGTATCTTCCAATACTGAGAGTTGTTCTGCTGTGGCACGGGTTCGCTTTCGCACCGAAGTGGTGGTGGTGGTCGCCGATGTATCTACTGTGCCGGATTCATCAGAGTTTGTGTCGGTGAGGTTGGTTGCTTCAGCACCTGCATTGTGGTGATCAGTTTCAGTCATTGACATTGTTTGAAAAGTGGTGTTTATTGTAAATGGGAGTATAAAGGGAGTCGAGAGTCGAATGAAGGAATAAAGGAATAGTCAGGAAGGAGAGTTTGACTAAAAGAAGTGTGAGTAAAGGGAAGGGGAGGGGAGGGGGGAAGTTAAAGGAAAGTTTGTAGGGTTTGATATTAAAAAGAAAAGAAAAAGGAAAGAGGAAAAAGGATAAGAAAAAGAGAAGAAAAAAAGCTGGAGATAACCGTTTTTAGCAGGTTGAAAAATGGCGGGCAATCAACCAATGAGCATCGGCGGTGTATCAATATGTCTACCGCGAAAACAAAATTCTCAACCACCCAAAATTTTTCAGCTTGCCAGGTTCGATATGGTTTAGTACTTCGCTTGGCTCCAGCCAGTCGCCTTTTACTATTTTACTCACGCACCACATGGACGGAATCTGTCAAAATGGATCAGGTACACATGTCGGGTGCCGTATTTTTCTTTTCTCTTTCTCTCTTTCCTTCGGCTATTGTGTAATTAAGATCAATCAATGACAACATATACTTGAGTTCTTTTGTTTCAAATTGATGATGAGTAAAATCAAACATAATAGAAACATGCAGCTTATCAGAAAAAAACAGGTTATTTTTTCGCACGCAAAAAGTAAGCGCTGTATCACACAAGATCTACCCAAAAAAGAAATCCACCACGCCCCTGGAATTTTTGAGGCGGGAGTTCAATTAACTAGGCTTTTGAGTTTTCTTTGATCCCCCATTTGCTAAAAAAGTTAAAATAGCTAAATGATCGCTGTTACATCTAAAAAAAATGAACTCCATCATCATCAAACAACTTGAAAAAAAAAACATATTTGCTTCTCATTACCAAATCATCTTGGAAGATACCATAGATAAAAGATAACAAATTCCTATCATTTGACACCAAAAGCTATTACGTGTCATATGCAGGAATTGAAATTTTTAATTTAGCATTCTGCAGCATCTCACCGAAAGATCAGCAAGGTGCAAGAAACCTAGCCAACCCGCTCAATTCTACCATGATAGAGTGAATACTAAAAAAAAAAAAAAGCATCCAATCAAGAAGGATCTTCGGCGGTATTTTTATCGGAGCGGACTTTTTGGCCTTCTTGCGCCTTAATTCTTGTTATACCGCGCGCGAACTTTCCACACAGTCCCTCCTCAACCCCTCCTTTGGATAGCATATGCCCATCTTTTTTTTTTTTTAACTCATTCGTCACAGATCAGAAGAAAAACGTGATATTTTCTTTGATGACTGTTTGACGTTCAAAAAAAAAAGGCATTTTTTCATCGAAATAATACCCATCGATCGGGTACCTGAATTTTCGATTGAACACTAAAAAAAAAAAATACACATCCCGTAGTCTTAATTTTTTTATTTTAAATGTATATACAACATTCTATTATTTTTCATCCATCGCACTGGAAAAACTCTTACTATCATCACCTGTCTCGGCGAAACTGGAAAAAAAGTAGAGTCACCAATTTGAACATCGTACTAAAAGTAAAAGCGCTCCAACTGGGAGCTATTTCTGTTGGAGTGAATGCATATGGAAAGTTGCCCAATAATGAGTTTCAAAAAAAAAAAAGTAAGTTTAAGTTTATTTTTATACTTTGGTTCCTGGTTGATGAATTGATCTTTTGGGTTGTGAAATGTAGCTACGATATCTTGTGATGAACTACTTTTCTTCCTTTTTTGTACTCTATCATTTGAAGGTGACGATGATGTTGATGATAATGCCGTACTGCAAAGCACCGAAAATGATATTTTAGGTTTGACAAAAGAAAGAATATCTGTTTTTTTTTTCTTCATCAATAGGATGCGGAATTAGAAAAAAAATGTCAGTCAGCAAAAGGCATCTCAGTTTTCTTACCCTTTTCATTTGATTTTCCCTCCCTCACCCCCCCTGCCCCTCTATTCTCTCACTTAACTCTTAAATTTAGAGCTGCATAAAAAGGACATCGACTAAAAGGAAAAACGTTTTCCATTATTTCATTTCCCCGATAATCATTGAATTCCTTCTATATTGAGACAGTACCACTCTCATGGTTTGCAGCAATGACGGGTAAATTCATCAGCACAATACAAAAAAGGATATATGGTGGGCTAATTTAATTATATCACAACCCTATTCTACAACAATCACAATCACGTTCACATTCACATTCACATAAAAAAAAATCAAACAAAAAGACAGGTGGTTTTTAATAGGAGTTGATAATATAAAAAAAGCAATACAAGCTATTCTATAAAAGATCTATACATATCCATATCCATGGTCGTTATTATTGTTCATATTTTAATTGTATCATCATATCCGTATTCACCAATCCACTTATCTGTACCAATCAAATGATTAGAAACTACCTTTTTTTTTAATTTCTTATTGACATTTTTCGCCACCGAATGATATTTCCTAAGACCAGTAAAGATTTCTCTGCTGATGGTGCGGAATATCTAATTCTATTGTGTATGTGTGTGTGTTATGGTGTACCCTAGGGAAAAGTGCTGGGAAAAGTTGTATCACCAATGGTTTGCTTCCGTAATCCAGTGCTAAACAATTCCATCAACTGTTGGTAGAGAGCGTGGTTTTTTGGACCTTAACTGTATTCTTTTTTTAAAGTTTTCCTTTTTTTTTTTTTTCATCAGATTACGGAAACTCTTCATATTTAATCATCATCACTATCACTTTATATCAACTGACCACACAATAATTTCTCTGGGTACCGAGAACTTGGGAATGAATTAGACAGACATGTGGATATTGAGAGAAATCCCCTCATATGCTTGATCAAAATAAACTAATTCTGCAAAAAGACAATCACGGCAACAATAAAGGCAAAAAAAAAAAAAGGAACTTTTTTTTATTGACAATATATAAGAGATGGTGTTTTGAGGGAATCTATGAGAATCATGGCACAATGGAGTAAAAATAATAAGAACAAAAATAATAAGAATAATAAGAATAAGAATAATACTAACAATAAAAATTATACTACATACAGGCTAAGGGGAAGGAAGAAAGTCTATCTAATCTAAACCTAACAATTTTAAACACCCAAAATTTTGAATTTTTCACCGGTAGGTACCTGACTAACGATAATGCGTCCAGGATAAGAGAGAGATGCAAAAGTCCATGTATCCGCAGGGCTCCATTCCACAGCATAAACACTATCTTCATGCTGATCATAAGTACAAATCAGTCCATCGGTTGTTTTGTTACTGTAGAAAAAAAAACAGAGTGAGTCAAGTTGGATGAGAGGCTTCCTTTTCTTCTACACTGATTTCACTGATCTTACTTGTTCCAATACGTCTCATTATTGTCTAGATCTTGATCATCCGGTGTGTCGTCTGTTTCATGTTCAAAGTAAGAGGCCGACGATACTGACACAACATTCTGAAGATTCACCAAGGTATCCGAGCTAGATGTCAATAAGAGTTGGTCATGGAATTTATTCAAAGCAACAGACCATATCCTAATAGAAGAAAGAAATGAGATATATGGGTGGGGCGGGAGAGTGGAGAGGGTAAGAGAGGTGTTCACTTACCAATGAGTATGACCTTCCACCGTCATGATTGGTTGGTTCAATTGTCGCGCGTCCCACAAATATACCTTGGCGTCGTCGCCCCCAGTAACAATATGGTGAGGCTTATTCGCGTTGTAGTCCACTGCTCTAATGGTGTTGGCATGAGCATTTTCCCTTGTGAATGTGTTGTCGCCTGATCGTAAGTCCCATCCCGCTAGACATCGACCGCCTACTGTCACCATTTCCGGATCGTGAGGGTTCCATACTGCATTTTGAAGCACTTGAAGAGAAGGTGATAAAGTAGTTTCATTGTTGAACATGTCTGTTGTATCTATGGATAATGAAGTCTTTTGATTTAGTCGAATGCATAAATGTGATGAACAATAATAATAAGTAAAGAGATAAAAAAAAAAAAAATATCAGTCAATGCGAGGTACGAGAGGCATGTATTTTGGCAGATAGGGGAAACGACTTACTTTGGCAGATGAATTGGAGGATCCATCGAGTATAGATAAGTATAACCACCTTGAATCAAAAGACAGTACTTGGGAAGTATTCTTGGTATTCCATAAGGTGCTAAATAAAATTTCGTCAGTAATGTGTATATTTTAGTTTTTTTTACTGTCAAATGGAATTACCGCTGTATAGGATGTTCCAACTCGGTTAACGCTTCCAGTGTGCCGTTGTTTTCCTCGTGAATTTGTTGTTTCCATAAAGTTGCCTTTTTCCCTTTTGTTTTGACCGATGCTAATAAAAAGAAGTACCCTTCTTTAGTATACAAATACATATGTAGTTATGAGGATCGTTTTACCTGGAGAATGTGTTGTAAATAGTAGTTGTTCATCTGTAGGGCAGGAAGATACATCCCATACTTCATCCGGATGATCAAATAAAGTGGGTGATATCGAGTTGGTATCGTCATTGTATTCCAGTAAACAAACCACATTGTTTCGCGTACCCACAGTACCGACAAGGAATTTGCTAGTTTCGGTGCTGGCCTTGACTGATGTTAAACAACGCGCCTAGACATATACGCAAGTAAGATAAATGAAAAGCTTTGATTTCATTCTCAAGTGGTTCGCTAGATTTTATACCTGTTGACGAAGACCATATACACAAGAATGGTCATTATCAGACATTGAATATATAAAATGGTATTCAAATTAGAAAGAGAGAAAAAAGAGAAGCATTGGATGCTTTTCCAACATAAATTGTCCAATAAAATTTCACCAACTACATCGGAAATTGAATTACGAATCCGCGTTCCAATTTTTGGTAGAAAAAAAAAACAAGAGCGTCCTTGTAATATAGATATTCCTTTCCTTTGTTTCTCTCTACTTTTTTTTTCTCAACAATCATGGTTGATATTGCTCACCTAGTTGAATCTTTGGATTCGGTAGATTACAAGCAATACGTGATTGCTTTCACTTGTGTTATATTTGGTTTTGAACAATACTTAAAGTAGGTAGCGGTCGCGGGCAATTAGGATGAAAAATATGGGGAGGATAAGAAAAGGGAACGACACGTCATGGACTAACAGTACGCCGGTTTTATTAGTTATCGTCAATACCGTCGTTATCTGATGCGCGATCGGCCAAAGGAATTGGCCGACATTGTCACGGAAGAAGACTTCAAAAAGGCACAAAGCTACAACTTGGACAAGTCTCAGTTTGGGTTTGTACACGATCTCATCAAGCAATTGGAATCAGTAGCTATTTTGCACTATGATGGTATGGCATGGCTTTGGTATACTTCTGGTTATCTCTTGGAAACATACGGCGGCTATGGATCTGAATACCAGGTACAAAAAAAAATTAGGGGTTACTGGAGGTTTTTTTTTTTATTATTATTATTTGTTTGATGGTGGTACTAACTGATGGGGGGTGGGGTTTATTTATTTATTGATTGATATCATAATGATGATGATGATCAACTATAGATTTTACAATCATTGGTGTTTTCTATTCTATTCAGTTGGTTCTCTACTTTGACATCTCTTCCTTTCTCGTTGTATTCTACGTTTGTCGTCGAAGAAAAACATGGCTTCAACAAGCAAACCATCGGTATTTTTGTCTCTGACCTTTTCAAGAATCAATTGGTCATGCTTGTCTTGATGTGTCCCCTTTTATCTGCTTGTTTATGGGTGATGCAGTCCACTGGCGATAACTTCTTTTTATACATTTGGATCCTATTGTAAGAATTATGATGATGATGGCAACTAATATCTGTTGACTATGTGATATCACTGATGGTTTTTTTTTTTTGTTTGGTTTTTTTTATTATTATTATTCTAGGATGGTGTTCCAATTGTTTATTATTATGATTTACCCTACTGTCATTCAACCATTATTCAACAAATTGACTCCAATGGAGGAAGGCGACCTCCGCAGTCAAATTGAAGCTTTGGCCGCCCGCATTGCGTTCCCCTTGAAGAAACTTTATGTCATTGATGGCAGCAAACGGTCAGGACACTCCAATGCCTACTTTTATGGATTTGGCAAAAACAAGCATATTGTATTGTACGATACCCTTATTGATCACTCGGACAATGACGAAATCTGTGCCGTCTTGGCTCATGAACTTGGACACTGGAAAATGGGCCATACTTTGAAACTTCTTGGTGTCACACAACTTTATGCAGTTACCATGTTCTGGTTTTTCTCCTTCTTTATCCATAATGTCAAATTTTACCAAGACTTTGGTTTCCACACCACCCCTGCTTTGATTGGTTTTGTCTTGTTTCAGTGTGTGTATGCTCCTGTCGATAGTGCCATCAGTTTCTTGATGCATGTATATCAAAGAAAGAATGAATACGAAGCTGGTAAGCAAAATAAACAAATAAAAAACAATGATCGAGTATGTTTGGTGTTAATTCAATTTATGGATGGATGGATGGATTTATTCTAGATGCGTTTGCTCTCAAGCTTGGATATGCTTCCAAATTACGTAGTGCTCTTATCAAATTGAGCATCAAGAACTTGGGTGGTTTCAATATGGATCCTTGGTATTCTGCCTGGAACAATTCTCATCCCACTTTGACCGAACGCTTGAACAAACTTGGTGTCAAACCAACCTCCGACAAGCCCATTGCTGTGCCTGAAGAAGAATCGAAGAAGGAATTGTAGATAGTCTCCCCTTTCGCTCTTCCTCTTTCTCCTTACACATTTAGTTTATAGATAAGAATACTTAGTTTAGGAAATATGATTGTGGATGCTTTTAGTTTATAACTTTTGTTTACGATGAAATAAAAAGACAAGTATTATCATTCCCATTCTTATTATTTGTGTGATTTTATCATTGTGAATGTGTGATGGATGGTGAATTGGCATATCTAGATTAATATGCGTGCATACAAATGTCGACACTTGACACATTTTACTATGATCACGAGTATGATGATTCCATATTCAACTGCATGACATAGGCATATGAAGGATGATTGATTGCATGTGATGCGATATGATATGATAGAAGGCAGATAATATTGAATAGTGTAAACAATATTTGAATTCATAAAGACAGACAACGTAATTAGTTGAATTTGTATTGATACGTAGAATTTATTTATGAATGAAAAAGAGGAAGGTGGGATATATTGATATAAAGGGGAATCATTGAACATATACAATAACAAATAATGATACTAGCACTAGCGCTACTTTTAGGCCTACTAGGCCTACTACAAATACATACACAGTGATTGTTCTACTAATCTATTTACACTAATTTGGCCAAGATTCTTTTTGGTGAGAGTGATTTCGTCAACGGTTGCAGATGATACACCAGTGATTTCAGCCAAGATCGAGTTTCATTGGGTGGTTGTACCTTACTTGACGCATCAAGTTTAAGGGCCTTGCTATTGCTAGAACTTGCCAAGGCTTGCTTGATAAGACAATCCATGATGCCAACCACCATTACTATCCATAGAATACAATAAAAAGCGACAACCCCCTATGTTATTACTAATCCCTCACACCAGTTGGTTTGTCTTCCTTTTTTTTTTTTTTTTTTTGTACTTACATCCGCAATCAGCTCCATTTTCTTGTTGAGGGGCAGATGAGGATTTGAAATCGGGGGATTTCCTAGTGCCGAGGAGTGCTGTCATTCGCTTTGCAGTAAGTTTGGCTTCCTTGATATTTGTCGAATGTAAGCTATCGTAATGATAGAATCTATTGGTAGGTCGTGAATACACCAAGAGGGACCTATCTTACGGAACGACCATACACAGTAAAGAAGAAAGGGTCAAGTCAACCACCCTTTGATAACTAATAAAGAGCCAACTTTTTTTTTTGGTTTGTTCCTACTTACCAGTGAGTACCATTGTTGGCAGTTTCAGGAGTTCCATTATTGATGGGGATAAAAATAAATCGTCGTTTATCAAAGTGCGGAGGCAAAGCACTTGTAAGGTCGGATGGTGTACCTAAAGGGATAGGGTTAACACTGCATAAATAAAAAGAGACGTTGTTTTAGTTCGGTTACCGGGGTAATAAGTGACAAGTTGGGACATGGTTGGACGTAGTAATAGTATATCATTTACGCCTTGCGGTATCAGCTCTCGCTCAGTGTATTCCATATAAAATGTCATAATGTTGTCATTTAGCCATTGACCTTCTTTGAGTGTCTCCATATCCTGCAGTAATACCAAAAGAAGAGTCGAGTCATTGATTAGTAGCTGTTGACTTGTTTGTTTTGTTTCTTTGTTTTTTTCCTACTAATAACCTAGTATTAATATTTTACCTCTTCGTCTAACACAACATCGTGATAATGCAATACAATCTGACGCTTTTTTGCTACCATTGGATTGATATTTTCATCAAGAGAAAGAAAAGAAAAATTACACTTTACCCATAGAGATTTTTTAGATTTGTGGACCGGGATTAAAACACCGCGATTTTTTTCTGAGGGGTGGGGAAGATACGCCCACTCCAAAGCGCGAACCGGCGAAGGGGAGTGTTGCCCACACACAGACACTAAACGCAGCACCGAGCACAGTGGCTGGGCCAAGTCACCTAATAATCAACCATTTTTTCTTACAGAATATGTATACCCCCATTCGACGAGACAATTGAACAAATCAGACTGAGATTAATGGTAAAAAGGTAAAACAATTTAATTCGGATTGTATTGTAGAAATAACCTATGACAACTTAAACTATTATAATCTAATCAAGTTTCTATGGCACTAAATTCGAAGATGAAAGCTATTCTAATGATGGTCCCCAAAACCTTGATCCAAAATAAAAGGGTCTCCCCATGATGTTTGTATTGCATTTTTCAAAATGCCCCTGATTCAGGTTCTAACGCTAATCCAAGATCACTGTCACCTCATTGAAGTCACCAATAAAGTTGATGTTCTGAAAAAAAAAAAAAAAAAAAAAAGAATAGGAGGGCAAAAAATAAATAAAATAGAAATTCAAGTAAATCGGAATCTGAATTTTCCAATCGAAACAATGACCCCCTCTTTAACAACACAAAAATCCACTATCTAACACCAATAACCAATAGATATTTCATTACAAAGCATACTTTATTAACATCAAAATAAAACTATTAAAACTAAATGTATATCTAACATGGATTCATTTTCTTGACTTTTTATCTATTAAAAAGAGAAAGATGATTAACATTTGATACATAAAAAGAATATTATGTTGTAAAATGATAGTTTGTTTGTTTTTTCTTTGAGTTTCAGTGGTTTAATTTAGGTAGCTAGTTTTTTTTCATCAGCGCCATAACGGCTAAAGCCAAATGCCAGGTTCATCCTTTAAACCCAAAGAAATAAAAACAGAGATAATAAAAATATAAAAAATGTACTTACCAAAATCAGTCATCCATGTTAGCAACCCATAGTAAAAAGCGATATATCATAATAGAAAGAAAGAAAGATCAGATGGTCTGGTTTTATAGTTTTTTTCTTGCCAAAGAAATTTTTTTTTTGTGTATAGTCTTAACAGTCATGATTCAGTCGCCGAAAAAAAACAGTAAAAGGCTTCTCAAGTCTCAGAATCTTACTATCAAAATACCATCATCATTATAGGAATCAATTGTTTCTTTTTTCATATACAGATTATGTGACCTTGCCTGCATTGGATGATCAATACAGACTGGGTCACTTTGAATGCTTGTAAAATACCTACTTCATTTCCCTGCTTTTTTGCCCTGAATTTAAAAAGATTTTTTAATGATACCATCCGGTCGGAGAATGAAGCAAGTTTATTTTGACAGGTTACACGGGTTTTATTTCAAATCAACCTGTTTGATAGTGTTCAATGGCTACTAATCAGATATGGATATATAAAAAGCAATCTTGTACTTGATGCTTGAATTTAGTAGCGTAGAACCGTCATTATTGAAGACACAAACAGGGATAAAATATCTCCATTTTTTTTTAAGTTGGGTTTTTTTTTCGTAAGGAAAAAAAGGAGGTAAAAGGAACAAAAAGAAAAGCTTACGAAGGCATATGTCGCATTATAGGTTGCAGATGCTGATGATAACAATTAGATGAATTATGTGCATTATCATCACCACCTACCTATTACTCAACAACAGATGAACGTGCTATAGTATGAATCACATTTTGTTCAAAAGCAGGTGGTGGCCAACAAAAAATGCCTGCCACATGATGTTTCTCCTTCATATAAAGCAAAAAACAAAAAAGATCGAACAGTATTAACACAGATACCCATTTTCTCTCTCTCGATCCTTTTGTTGCATCATGTATCTTGTAAGTGTGATCGTATTGTTAGGGAGCTGAGTTTTCTCTGGATCATCTTTTTTTTTTTTTGGAGGGGGAGACAATTCATAATCATAAAAGGCTTTTTTTTTGACTGGTGCATTAAAAGAATATTCATAAACAAATGTGTATTTTACCATTAGTACCCATAGCGATGATGATTATGATACCATAATTCCCTTTTTATACATATTAAACAAGGGGGGAGCTGATGTCGGGTGAAAGAAGTGGGATCATGCAAGCTGATAGATGTAAGGTTTTCCTTCCTATTTATTATATGAGCGGTAGACATCGTTATCTCAGTAATCTTTTGCCGATTCCTTACTTTTTCTTGATAGCACACATACAATACAGGGCATGGTATACATATACTTTTTTTTTCATGCAAAAACTCCGTCGGTTTTTTTTTGTTATTGAATCGCCTCCTTTTTGGTAATTTCTTTTTTTTTTTTGTCTCGAACACAACAAGAACCACGCTTTTTCTAAGAAACAGTGTGTTTTATACTCGCTCACATGGTCGTCATCATCGCAAAACCATGAAAAAATAAATAAAACGTACGATTGATACATTAACCCAAGTCTATAGAGGCTAATCTCTTTATTTTCGATGTCATATTGACTTGCTTTATTCAAAACCCGCATTGTAAAATAGTGAAAAGGATCGGTAAAGAACGTGATTTTCAACATCAATATAGGCTCCCAATGACAGTGGATTGTCCTCCTTTTTTTTTACGGATAAAAAAAATCGAGCGAAATAGAGAACAGGAATACAGTGGTTATAGGGAATGAGAATGAAAATAAAGGAGGATTCCATTAAATTGATTACAAAACGCACAGACATAGTACTTGCCAGCCTCCGGATTAATCGGCGTTTTAAAAATGAATTGGGCTTTTTTCTGTATAAAAACCCAAGCCCACCAGGGTCCCACCATCTCTTTCTTTCTTTCTTAACTTTCATAAAACAACATGAATCACTATATCAATACTCCCCACAACAACAATAATAAATCTAATATGATGTATAATGACGATGAAATATTGTCTTATTACTTCAATCAAAATGAATATGAAAGACGATCTTCTTCTTCCTCTTGTTCCTCAACATCATCTTCTTCCTCAACAACATCACAAAGACGATCGTCATCACAATTTGTATCTTCTGTCCGACAATCATTTCGCTTATCATCATTATTTAACCGCAGGCGGTCATCATCATCATTGTCTTCTCAATCATCTTCAAATTTTACACTCTTCTCTCTGCCCGCACTGTCAACCTCAGGCTCTTCATGTACTGTTGTTTGCGATGAACCTCTTTCTCCCAAGCAAATGGAAATCGAACAATTGATTGCGGATTACCCTGAACGAACAGTGAAGCTTAGTGTCACACCTGAATTTGCCATTTGATTGTTTTCCCCTGCCCTCTCCCTTCCCCGCCTCCCATTCCCTAATATTATTATCATACACTACTTTTTTTTTGTTTCTTTTTTACTTGGCCATTTCCATCAACCTTACTCCCCTCCTATTATCTTTCGTTCTCCTCACTGCCTCCTTCCCCCGCTTCTCCATATTACCCCCTTGTGTTTATTTTTCTAATACTTGTATATAATAAAAAATATCCGTCTTTTTTTTTTTTGCTAATTATCGTGCATGCCGATTCAATGTTGTTGTTTTTTAGTTGGTTTTTTTTTTGGAAAGAACCATCATTTGTCTCCGCTTTTTTTTTTCCTCAATGCCCAGCATTAATGCCTTTCCCCCACCCCCCACACAAGAGGGACTTGTGATGATGATGATGATGATGATGATGATGATGATGATGATGATGATGATGAGTATTTTATTATTATTATCAATTTTTGAACGAACAAAAGAGACCCTTACTTTTTCTTCCTTATTTCTCCTTTTGCTTCATTACATTGCACAACCTATTGCCGCCGATTTCTTTGAAAAAAAAAAAAAGCCTTGTGTCCCCTTTTTGCAACGTCGCACAAGTATAGAAAAAACAAAAACAAACATCAAAACCTCTCCCAATTAAGCCAACGATAACAAGTTTGTACTTTTTTTTTTCAAGCCATATATTTGTTTTGGCGTTTTTTTTTTTTGTTTTTTCTCTGACACTATCTCTCTCTTTCAAGAATCAGGGGCCCACTTGGCGCGGATCGAAAAAAAAGGTCATGGAAAACGTCTCTTTTTTCTTTTGGATCATCATATCTGCATCTTGTCTATCATATTGCGCCAGTTATATTCGTTGCCGTCGTCGTCTTGATTATTCTTTTTTTTTTTGGGAATATGCTCATAGACATCATCATCCTTCATTATACACTAAGTTGCCTTGTCCCTTTATTGTCCCTCCCACCCTCCTTTTTTTTCAAGAAAATCATTCTCAATTATGTATTTGTATTTGTACAGTACAGTACAGTACAGTACAGCACAGCATTGTTATTGAAACCTGTTTTTTTCTTGATATATAAAAAAAAAGTGACAGTTGCCAATCATGTTTTAACAAGCTTGTGTGAATTGGGTGGGTATCAGCTTTATTTGTTTTTTTGTTTTTTTCAGGGTTGGCTAGGATGAGGGAAATAGCTTGGTGGACTGAGTGGTTTACTGAGAATTGAAAGGCGCACAGGGTGTTTTTACTGAAAATTCCTAGGCGCACAGGGTGTTCTTGCTTGAAGCTCAGAATCCAGTATTTAAAAACTGGCAATTCCCTTTTTTGTTCTTTACCCTACTAAAGTTGTTTTATATACCTGTTTCTATTCCTTTTTCTTTATCATGTGCTATTAACTCTTTTGAGTTTGCACTCATGAAGCTTTTCATGGGATTGCACTGGGCGCAGCTAGCTTGCTCTACTAACATCACATTGCTGTCTGACGATCCATAAAAAAAATCATGCAGGATAATGCGATCACAAACTCTTCTAACAGTTATTGGATGGCAAAACCATACTTTCAATGGACTCTATCCTGACTATTTGATATTCCATTATTCATCTTGGTCATTAGCTCGGGACCCCTCTAGTATGGCATTGTTCAGGACATCCTCCCCTAAAGGGAATGACCGCAAATAAACATCACTCAGAATCATTTAATAAGGACTGTATTGCGCATCGTAACTATAGAAATAATTATAATAGCACTTCTACTGGGGGGGTTTTTTATCATTTATTTGCTTTCGCTTGCTTTTTTATCTATATGTGTATATTTGACCAGTTAACAAAAAAAAATAAAAGCTTTCCATCATGGACGATCCTGTCAAAAAAAAAACAAAAAAAAAACCAGTAATGAGTATTCAATGTCGGCTGTTGTTTGGAAATTCTGGCTGTCGAGTCTTGAAATTGACAAATGAGTTTTCCACAAATGGCAGGGTTTAATATAAAACAGTGGTAAAGGAATGCTAACCCTGTTTCTGCATAGTCCCTGTAAAAGAATCAGGAAAAACGTTGCCTCATTTTTATATCGCGTTTGGCTGTTAAAAACTATTAAAAAACATCATGGGGATATGTAAGCTCAAGCATGCATGCAAGGAACGTTAACTAGCGAAGTGATGTTGGTTATTGAGAAATTCTCGCCCTTCAATATAAGTGTCACCGAAATCAACATGGTATACCCCATAATATTTATTTCATATCGTATCGCTCCCCAAAACAAACAAAAAAAAAAAGATATGTCCAGTATATAATGGACCTGGTAGTAGAGGTTAATGGATAAAAAAAAAAAAAAAAAAAAAAAAAAAAAAAAAAAAAAAAAAAAAAAGAAGAATATAATTTATTGAAATATAAGCATAAATCGTAAAGGTCGGCAACAAGCAAGAGTACTAATGAGGCTAGCATGAGGACGACTAATGGAAGACCTGGAGAACGGGTAGACCTATTATAAAGGGACAACTGTAAAAGGAACTAATACACTGTACAATTTATTAAAAAGACTAAAAGGACCTCAGGTATTGAAATACGACAACAGTCAACACTAATCAAAAGGGGTATGGTAGTAAAAAAGGGATCTCCTGCACTAAACATGAGTGAGACTAAAGGGTCGCTTTTCGTTGAAGCAAGTAAAAAGAGACATATTTTATTCCGGTGTAGATACAAACTATGGACAAACTAACGCTAAACTAAGCTAATGATGACTTTATAGAAAGCCATCTAATAGTGACTCCAAATCCTGAATCCAAAATGAAAGGGTTTCCCCATGCATCTTTTGATCCCTGAGCTGAAAACCCTTCTAAACTAGTCCTGATATGAATTTAAGGTCACTATAGCCCCGTAGAAGTTGAATGGTGAAGAAAAAAAATCGAATGAGAAAAGAAAATGGAAAGAAAGAGAGAGGGCGGAAAAATAAAAAATAAAAATTGCGGAGAAAAATAAAATCCACGTGTGCGGGATTGGAAATACTTCTGTGGTTGTGGGTTTTTGGTGGATACGAAAAAGGGACTTCCTCGGCTTTTTATATAAAAATTAGTAGAAATACTGCCTCTCTCCCACAAAAAAAAAAAACAGTTTTCTCATAACAATAAAAGTTTAGTACAAAGGCTTTTTTTTGACAACCAAACTATCTTTTATTTCTATTTTGTTCTAGAAACCTCTTTTTATTTTAATTATCTTACAGAGTTAATCACACTCGTTTTATTTTATTGAACCAACTTAGGTTAATACTTTTACTTTATTTTATTCTCTCGAGTTTAAATTTTTAAAACTTCTTTTATTTCAAGTTGGACCTTACCTTCAAAAGTTCTGGTGCTCACTACTTATTATCAAATACATATTTGGTGCTCTCTATATTTTCAAGAAAATAATTCAATTTCAAATTCCGATCCAGGGGGAAAATAATTTTTGATCTTCACTGCAAATCCGTTCAAGTAAGAACAAGATTACTCTTATACACAATATTTTTGGTGTAAAATATAATTGAAGCTTTAACAAAAAGGTTGACTCAACACCGTTACTGCCTATATCAAACTAAAATAGCCGTAACACTAGCTATATCAAAAACTTAAAAACA
Organism: Absidia repens; assembly: GCA_002105175.1. Taxonomy (NCBI): domain Eukaryota; kingdom Fungi; phylum Mucoromycota; class Mucoromycetes; order Mucorales; family Cunninghamellaceae; genus Absidia; species Absidia repens. The sequence continues at coordinate 3,771,260 of MCGE01000001.1, read as the reverse complement.
GTCATAGCACTATAATGTCGAGGAACAGTCCGAGACTGCTTCCAGTGATGGCGAGTCCGAGGACGGGTTTAATAACGTCTTCAGCTCGCAAGAGCTCCGTGACTGGGCTTTGAATGAATGAAGCTTGCCCTGGTCCAGATCTTGGATCTCAGATCACTTTTTACTTTTTTTCTTGTTTCGCCTCGCTTCAGTCCAACTTTATTTTCTTTTATTTTTTTAGTATAAATATCCCACCTTTTTTTATTATCCTTTTATTTTTTCTTTAGTTTTTTTCAAGTTTTCCCAATATATTAAATAAAACTCAGTACAAAGGTTATTATACCACCAAATTATCTACCGTTTCTATTGGATCATAGAAACCTCCTTATTTTCTGACTACAAGTCCTTTTTTTATTTTATTTTTTTACTGTGTGTTATACACTTATCTTTATTGAACCAACAAAGGTCAATACTTTTCATTTTTATTTTATTTTACTTTTTCAAGTTTATTCTTTATAAACTTTCCCTACAGTTGGACTTTATCTACAAAAGTTCTGGTGCTCACTACTCTATATTCTATTTTTGTCCAAATCAGGGGCAAGATATTTCGAATTCCGCCTAAGGAACAAATTCATATTCAAGCTCTAAACAAGCAAAAGCTACACTAAAGGATAACTCAAGACATCCTATCCAACACAAAAAAATATAAAAACCTACAAAAACACTACTCTGTTACAAGCTTCCTACCCAAATTAGCCGTAACAATAAAAAAAAAACCCTACAAAAACAATTTTCCAGTTACGACCTAGCAATCAAAATGAGCCGCAACACGTCTCTCTAACCACAAATATTTTCCAATAAACACCTAAAGAATGCAAAAAACAAAGGCGTGGAGGCGCGGGGAATCGAACTCCGGTCTATAGCATGCGAAGCTAGTGTACTACCACTATACTACGCCCCCAATAACGTTTTCGAAAAAATCGATATTTTACTCCTGTATATCCCAAATTGTTTTCCGCGCGACTTCTAAAATTACCTAATGTGGTGATTTATGTCCAAATTGCGATCAAGCAAAAGTAATTCGTTAGGCAAAAGAGCTCAACTAGAGCGACAAAAGCAGTGTTTTCCCATAAACACAGAGTTGAACATAAAACCATATCCTTTTTTAGGTTTTCCATCTTTCTAAATATCTGGGACACTGGTTTTAATTATTCCTCTTATTTACTCGCAAAGTCCTTGTAGTTTGCTTGGTTTGTTTTAAAGAGATATATATATAAGGATGCTGAAAACAATATCTCTTTCTTGACTTGTCAGATCATGAATTTGATCTACAACCAATTTCCACCCTGTATGATGGTGGAATTCTGGGGGGGGGGTTTTTTTATCATATTTCATTTTTTAGCAAGCGAGCTGCCATATATCTGGGATTCTAAAACAGGAACCAAAAACGGGTCTTTTTGGTTTTGGGGTCAGATTTTTTTTTTAGGAACACACTATGAAGTCTTGGATATGGGTTTTGTGTGAAGATGGATGGTTGGGCTTGCTTTATATCAGAAATTTTTGATAAAAAGTCAGACGAATTCTTCTTTTTCTACTCCCTTTTTTTTTTTTTTTTTTTTTTTTTTTTTTTTTTTCTTTCTTTCTTTCTTTCTTTCATTAAAGTCTCGATGAAGCGATGGCAAACTTGGATTAGTTGGTAGAACTTGAATTAGGGGTGTTCTGAAAAATGCATTGTAAACATCATGGGGAACCCTTTCGTTTTGGATGTAGGATTTGGACATACCGTTAGATTAGGACAGCATCTTGGGAGATAAGCGTCATGAAACCTTCATTATTTAGCTTAGTGTTAATTGTCTTAGTTTATCTCAACATTTGAATATAGTATTATCCAGTATTTTTACCAGTAGAACCATTAGTCTCTCTCATATGGTTATAGTGTTGTCTTCATCAGTAGATCCCTTCATTTTACATTCGTCCCCTCTCCTATTTAAATTGACGCTGACCATCTTTATGTTGGTTTATACAATACTTCAATAAAATATATCTTTTATTTTTAGCCATTTCTTCAATCCATGTTGATATAAGGTCAAACCTCTTTTTTGAGATTGTATACTGTATAGCATTCCATCCAGCTGATTTGTTCCTGTCCCTCCCCCCCTGTTTTATACCTGCACAGTGAGATGCGTATCATGTTCAAGTTCAAATGTTGTTATTTTTTTTTATTTAATATAACATAAATAAATAACTAATACTATAATACACTATACTACTTTTCTTTTCGCATACAGTTGGTTGGTTGGTTTTTTTTTTTTTTTTTTGTATATATTATTGGTTTTCTTTATCTGACTTGGTTTAATTATGGGTTGATTTTTTTTTATCTGGTTTGGTTTGGTTCGGTTTTGCAAAAACCAAACCATTAAACCGTTTAATATCTCCCCAAGCAGGAAGACCCGTGGTTTTAGTGGATTTACCGCACTTCTTAGAGTCTTTCTAAGAGTCGGTCCAGCTAGTCTGGGCGCGATTTCCACCGGGTGGTCTTTTTCCAGTCGGCCAGCCAGCCAGCCAGCCAGCCAAAAAAAAAAAAAAAACCGTTTAAAAACCCTACTTATATCATACCTTTGTATTATAGCCTTCTTACTGTGTCTATTTCTTATGATATCATTTTTGTTTTATTCTATCATTGCATACTATTTTGTTTAATCACCGCTATGTTCGACGTAAGTCTTAGTTGAATGCATGGATCTATCATATTGAAACAGTATATTTTCAAAAAGAAAGCCCGTAATAACAGTATGGTAAAAACATACAATTATTTCGCAGAATGCTTGGATTGTGCTAATACCAAAGTAATATTCATCACATTAATAAAAATATCATATATATGGTCAACAAAAAATTTGGTCAAAAATGAAGTTTATTTAAAGAACAGTCAATAAAATACTATTCTACATATATCATACAACAAATCTATAAGCATTTATAAAGAGAAGCAGAGAAGGCTCTATAATTGCAATTAAATAGGGTATATGGCATCGCGACAAAGCGTTGGACGACAATACACAAAAAAATGAAAAAAAGGCACAATTTCTTTGTCAGCGGTCATTCAAAAGGATATAAAGCACCGTTCAAGCGATTGTAACCACCAATTGGTAAGTAAGTGTTGCAATATCATATGAATTCAATCCCAAGTGTAACGATATCAGACTAACTATTAAATTTTTGCATCTTCCATCATATCAAACTACTATGATCAGGCGACAAACAAGTATCATGATGTTCACCTGTCATCATCTGTCATCCGTTGATCGTGACTAAATACTAAAATAATAAAACCATCATTCAAATACTCATAAAATAAATACTACTTGTCCTTATGATAGTTACCTTTTTTCCCGCTCCCCAAAGTCAAACAATCGCCATGTCATAATATACACATACTAAATATAAAAATGTAACAACAGTTTGTTTTTATTTATTTACAATAATATAAAGAGGAGGGGGAGTGTATATCTTTTAACTAATCTAATACTAACAACTATAATAATAATAATAAAAAGCTAATCCGTGATCCTTTTCTAATTGGCAGCGTTGAAGTATTCCTTGGAGTCCTTGACACTGGGCTTGATAGTCTTATCACCCTTGTTCCAGCCGGCGGGGCACACTTCACCATGTTCGTCAGTGAACTTGAAGGCTTCGACGAGACGGAGGACTTCATCGACAGAGCGACCAACAGGCAAGTCGTTGATAGTGATTTGGCGGACGGTACCCTTGGGGTCAATGATGAAGAGACCACGGAGAGTGACACCAGCATCTTCCAAAAGGACACCATAATCCTTAGCAATAGACTTGGTCTTATCAGCCAACAAAGGAATGTTCATTTCACCAAGACCACCTTGCTTACGAGGAGTGTTGATCCAGGCCAAGTGAGAGAATTCGCTATCACAAGAAGCACCGACAACAGCACAGTCCAAAGCTTCGAATTCCTTGACGCGTTCAGAGAAGGCCAAGATTTCGGTGGGGCACACAAAGGTGAAATCCATGGGGTACCAGAAAAGAACAACGTACTTGCCCTTGTAGTCAGACAAGGAGATGTCCTTAAAGTCACCATCAACAACAGCAGGAGCAGTGAAGGCAGGAGCAGGCTTTTGAACTTGAGCAACCATTTTGAATTATAAAGAGAGAGCGAAAGAGATGTATAAGAAAAATAAAGAAGAAGGAAAAAAAAAATAGGTGCCTAAAATTTCAAATAAATAAGACCAAAAAAAAAAAAAAAGCGGGAATTGAAGTAGACAAATCGTGTTACAGTAATCTCCCCTCTGCCCTTTTTCTTCGACATTGCTTATTGGCCAAGTCCAATTTTCTACACTGTTCCACGGCGTTTGAATCGCTTAGTCAAGGATGGGGTGTTGCCCAATCCCTCCAATCCCTTTCTTGATGACAGATCTTTTTAATGGCAGAAAACATCCATCCTTTGATCCTAATCATGATGATATAATATCATAGGAGCGATCATTCACTCACGACTGGTAAATAATTTTTTCTTCTTCTTCTCGCCAATGATAAAAGGTTTTATTTTTATTGATAAGAATCAATGATCAGGTGGAACAAAAGCGTCCTTTTTTTTTGAGTCCTAAAAATGTACAAATCAGTAAACTTTAAAGTAAAGCGGGGACTGGACGGGATAAAGATGTCTTTTGATTTGGTTTTTGTGGAGTACTGGGCAGAAGCCGGGCAGGCATAAGGATGATTAGTATTTTCTACCCAGGAAGGACCCCTTTCACCCCTTAAAAAATAAGTAAGAAGGGGTAGTGCATCTAGTACATACAGTAAAGAGAGCCTTACTTTTGATATTAAACAACGTTGAATGAGATGAGAATATACGACTCAGAAGGCATAGTTTTTTTTTTTTTTTTTGAGAAGGAAAACTTTGGCCTGAAATGATTAGATGGAGTATTAAAAAGATAAAATGATTTATTTTGAAACAGAAGTTTCATGCGGTTGTGAGGTTGACAGAGGAGGTGGAAGGAAAAGGGGAGAGAGGAATTAAATAAGTTTTTGGACCTTTTCAGGCGGAGCGATAAAGCGAATTATAAGGAATTCCATTTTGAGGAAGAATAAGAGAGCCTTTTAAAAAGAATGTTCCAATAGAGAGAGCGATACAATAAAGGGATACAATAAAAAAAGAGGTCAGTTTCTTTATTGGCCTAATATCAGCATCATGCAACTACGATGTTTATCGTCAATCTAAATCAGGTAAAACATACTACATAGCCAATCAGCGAATGCATAAAACAATTATATATTATTCAAAGACACTACTTTTATTTTCTAGAGACAATTTTAAAAATGAAGGAGAGTGCGTCTGATCATTATGTATATGAAGAGTGCTAACGAATGAAATATTATATTCATGCTAATGCTAACGCCAATGCCAGTATCAGAACCAGGTACCATCATCCTATTAATGTAGTAAAATGAGTGTAATCACATATGTCCTCATGAGCTAATTTTCCATTTTCCCAATGTTTACTTTGATCGTCATCCAGTGCCTGGAGCCAATATTGCGCTACTACCTCATACCCTTCCATTGTAATCCCAGTAGCACTGAATATGTCCCTGAACCAATCAATAGTAATTTCCATTATTTCAACAGAATCATACCTATTTCCTTCACTACAGAATACCTCTTCAGCTAAAAACAAGTTCCCCTTACCTACTGATAACATACATAATACGGGGTTGTAGAGTAGAGGTCACCTAGCACTATATGTTGTCCACAGTATCAAATAGTAGGAAGACTTGTATAAAGTCGTTGATGATTGGAAAGATTGGCAGGCGCGACACGTCGGGGACTCAATTCGCGAAAAAGTTCGGCTGTCTTTTTCACCTTGCACCTTTTTTTTTTTTTGGACACGTTCCCTCTTTATTTATATATATTTTTTTTTACCCTTTTTTTTTTCTTTTTTCCCTTACCTCTTTTCTTTCATCTCATCATCTTTTTTACACTCCATTTATTAACAAGTATGTTTTCATATAAATACAAAGCATTATATTATACTAATCGTTTATTTCTTATATTCTATAGAACATCATGAGAGAAATCATTCACGTTCAAGCTGGTAAGCCTCCAAACACAAATTATATAAAAAAGCCCTCTCTTTTGTTCATTCATATATCATATACATTTTTTATTCTTTTTATTTGTTTTATTTATACTGACGTTTTTGTTTTTTATTATTATTGATTAGGTCAGTGCGGTAATCAAGTACGTTTATGATACAAAAAAAAAACAAAACAAAAACCCAACTACATCTTGTTTGTCATCTTATCATCTTGTATAAAAAGGAGATAAACACGTGCTGGTGACCCTGAAACTGATCTCGTTTTTTCTTCTTTTCTTCTTTTCTTTTTAGATTGGTCAAAAGTTTTGGGAAACCATCTCTCAAGAACATGGTCTTGATGCCAATGGCAACTATGTTGGTCAAGATGATCTCCAATTGGAACGTATCAATGTGTTCTACAATGAAGGCTTCCAAGGCAAATATGTCCCAAGGTACTACATACAGAGAAAACGATGAATGGAAAATTTAACTGTGACATCTAAATACTGACATCTTTTATAGAGCTGTACTTGTGGATCTTGAACCTGCTACTATGGATGCTATTCGTGCAAGCCCTTATGGCAAAATTTTCCGTCCTGATAACTTTATCCATGCTCAATCTGGTGCAGGTAACTCCTGGGCTAAGGTAAAGAAAGTTTTATTCTCTTTTTACTTTTTCCTTAAAAAAGATGGTCTGACCTTTTGTTGATGACAGGGCTATTACACCGAAGGTGCTGAATTGGTGGAATCTATTATGGATGTGATTCGCAAGGAAGCAGAAAACACGGATTGTTTACAAGGTTTCCAATTGGCTCACTCTCTTGGAGGTGGCACTGGTTCTGGGCTTGGTTCTTTACTCCTTAGCAAGATCCGTGAAGAATATCCTGATCGTATTTTGTCAACATACTCTGTAGTGCCTTCCCCCAAGGTATCTGATACCGTGGTCGAACCTTACAATGCTGTGTTATCCGTACATCAACTCGTCGAAAACTGTGATGCTACTTTCTGTATTGATAACGAAGCTCTTTACGATATTTGTTTCCGAACCCTCAAGTTGACCAACCCTAACTATGGTGATCTGAATCAATTGGTGTCTGCTGTCATGTCTGGTGTTTCCACGTCTCTCCGTTTCCCCGGTCAGCTCAACTCGGATATGCGTAAGCTTTGTGTCAACATGGTGCCCTTCCCTCGTCTTCATTTCTTCATGGTCGGTGTTGCTCCTTTGACTGCTTTCGGCTCCCAACAATACCGTAACCTCAGCGTCCTGAATTGACCGCCCAAATGTTTGATGCCCGTAACATGATGGCTGCTTCCGATCCTCGTCATGGTCGTTACCTCACTGCCGCTACTATCTTCCGTGGTCGTCTCTCCACAAAGGAAGTTGAAAACCAAATGCTTGCCGTACAACAAAAGAACTCTTCTTACTTTGTCGAATGGATCCCCAACAGTGTCAAGACCTCCTTGTGTGATATTCCCCCGTTGGTCTCAAAATGTCTGGTACCTTCATTGGTAACACCACTGCTATTCAAGATCTCTTCAAGCGCGTCAACGAACAATTTACTGCTATGTTCAGACGTAAGGCGTTCTTGCATTGGTTCACTTCCGAAGGCATGGACGGTAAGTACCTATTTTTTTTTTTTTTTTTTTTTTTTGATGTGCTTGGGATGACAGGGACTCAATTTTTATTTTGTACATTATATAGAAATGGAATTCACTGAAAGCGAAAGCAACATGCAAGATCTTGTATCAGAATATCAACAATATCAAGAAGCTACTGCTGACGAAGAATACGTTGATGAAGAATACCTTGACGAAGCCGATGATTTGGAGGAAGAACATATGGAAGAGTAGATGTCACCCCCACTCCCATTTTTTATCATCTTTACTTAGCTTTTATCTAGTCTCCCTTTATCTCCCTTCACTTCAACAACTCTATGAAAAACATAAAAAAAAACTTATGATAATCTCTTTATTGTTACAAGCACTTCACACATGCACACACACACATTTATACTTACACACACTTTGAAAAAAATGCCTCAAAACATGCCCAAAAAAATGTCTCTTTTAATTTTATTTATTCTTTGCCCACAATAAAAAATGTTGATTTTATTCAAACACCGCCATTTTCCAAATATATGCTTTTGTCTTTTTTTTTTTTTTTTCTTTCAGTATAACACCAACAACTATCATGGGGAAACGGCAGTATTTCTTTGATGATCAAGGAAGTACATTGGATGCAGAACCCGATACCGAGTCAGTAGGCGAGATGCATCCTCGAAACCTTTACAAAGACAATCCACCGGATTTTGAAGCACTGGCTCAACAATATGAATCCTTTCGGCCATTGTAAGTGGAGTACACGACTTTATGAAGGAAAGCTAAATCCTCTTTATTTGTTATAGTGTTTATAAAGGTGACGATGGTCGACCTTATATTGACTTCAAAAATCCTGAAGCCCTCCGGTAACAATTTTTTTTTTTTTTTTTTTTTTTTTTTTTGGTAGCCTCTACCTTTCTTCATTATTCTCACTCATGTCCTCTTTATTACAGTGAATTGACGTGCTGTTTATTGAAACGCGATTTTGACCTGACAGTGACCCTACCTTTGGATCGACTTTGTCCACCTATCCCGAATCGACTCAACTATATTCTTTGGATCGAAGATTTATTAGCGGAAACGCAACAAGAACCAATCTCGAAAGAACCCACAAACAAGACCGAAGTAGTAGGCATTGACATGTGAGTTTTTTTTTTTTTTTTTTTTTTTGTTTGACTCATGCAGGCAGTTAGTTTACTCACTTTTTTCTCTCCATCTCTCTCTGTTTCTTTTTGTGTAGTGGTGTAGGTGCCTCTTGTATTTATCCACTATTGGGCTGTCAAACCAATCGGCATTGGCGATTTTTTGGCACAGGTAAGAAAAGACCTCACTTACTGGCTGGTTGACCTGACGCTACTGACTTACTGATTGATGAAATTTCAAATTTTTATTGTACTGAATGGATTTGATTAGAACTGGACAAGGAATCGCTAGACTATGCACAGAGGAATGTAGATCAGAATGGATTGCAAGATCGGGTCTCACTTGTGCTTACTCAAGACGCTTTACGTATTTTCCCGCCTCCTCTTCTTACACCGACAGACATGTCGTATGACTTTTGTATGTGTAATCCGCCATTTTATGCATCGGAACAAGAGGTCCAGGAAGGTTATGAAAGCAAGGAACTGGAACCATCTGCGGTAATTAGTGACATATGATTCCCGACTTCTTTTTTTTTTTTTTTTGACGCTATTTATATAATTCATCACTCTTTATTAGATCTGTACTGGTACCCCTTTTGAAATGATCACTGTAGATGGCGAATATGGCTTCATTAAACGCATGATTCTCGAAAGTGTGCGTCATAAAGATCGGATTCGATGGTATACTTGTATGATTGGGTTAAAACGTACCATACGACCCGTAGTGCAAGTGCTGAAACAGAACAAGGTAAAATTAACCCTCCCGAAAAGAAAAGATGAATGTGGAGAGGCAGGAAGAACTCACTGTGTGTGTGTTTTTTTTTTTTTTTTGAAATAGATTACGAACTATGTTGTTACCGAATTCTGTCAGGGAAAAACCAAACGCTGGGGGATTGCTTGGTCATTTACTTCAAAGCGCGTGGTAAGTTTTTCTTCGTCTTATTGTTAGGAGGACTCTGCTCCAAAGTTAAAAAAGTTTTTTTTTTTTTTTTTTTTTTTTTTTTTTTTTCAATTCGGTCCTTGTTAGGTGAAATCCAACAGTTTAGAAACGTATCGACCGAAATCTCAATTCATTGTACGTTTACCCATGTCCGCCGATCAAGCCAAACCACATCTTCAAGCCATTTTAGCCGACTTGGATATCCCTCTACCAGCCACCACGCTTTGTGATAAACCTGAAGCTGTCTATGCTATCCATATCTCGCCCAAACACAACACTTGGTCAAGAGCGGCACGACGGCTACGAAAACGACAAAAACAAGAGAACGATGATCATGGGCATGCCGCGCAGCAACAACAGGACGCTTCCTCCGCCATCGCTACGTTGTCAATGGAATGCGCTTTGCTGACCTCGTCGTCGGTGCCTTCGTCTTGTGTGCTTCGAACAAGTTGGCTTCAGGGCGATGATCGCTCCATGTTTGAAAGTTTTTGGAACCATATCAAGAAACGCATGGAACAAGAAGCTGGAATCTACAGCGGTAGTGCTTTCCAAAAGTCGTAATAGTCTAGTCTCTGCCTTCGCCCCCCCTCTCTCACCCTTAGCTTAGTCATTTTGTTGTATCTTGCTTTTATTTTATAGTCATTCTATACCATTTTCTGCTATCTATTTTTTATCATTTGATATCGAAATAAAACATACTTATCTACTCTCCCTCTCTCTCTCCATCTTATTGTTATTGTTGTTGTTTGAATGATTTAACAAATAGAGTTCTCATTATCAATCAGACACAAAACCACCTAATGAAGCGCGCAGATTCTTTTTTTTTTTTGAACCCATGGACAAATATCCATACCATAAATTCATTTTTCGATAATCCCAAAGACAACACATTTACTGTCCAAAAAAAATCAAAATGCTTTATTCATATAAATAAATAAATAAATAAATAAATAATAGTTATATATATATATATTTCAGTACTAACTACAAAAAAATATGTTTTGGGAAAAGGAACGGAATCTAATATCACTACAAAAATATTGGGTGTGTGGTGAGGGGAGTGGGGAAGAGGGATTTTTATTAGCCTATGATACTACAGCAAGTGAGGGAATCTAGCATCGACATCAGCCAAGGTGGCACCCAGTAGACCATTCGCCCAACTAAACCAAGGACGGGTAAAGATATCCGGGTGATCCATATGGAAAGATTCAACCATCCAGCCATTGGTAGCATTGGCAGCGAGACGTTTGAGAACATCCAAAAGCGCACGCACTTCATCGGGGTCGGTAGACGTTTGGATTTGAACAAGCAAACTGATAGGCCAAATCATCGCATGACCCGTATGAGGACCACCAATCCCTTGACCAAATTTGCCCTTGAAGAACCATGGATTAGCGGGTGATAAAAGAAAGGCACGTGTGCGTTGATACATGGGATCTGAGCGTTCGACAAAACCCAACAAGGGTAAGGCTAACAATGAGGGGGTATTGGCGTCATCCATCAAAAGGACCGAGCCATAACAATCCACTTCGTATGCAAAAATGTCGCCATACACACCATGGTTCACCACCCCGTGTCGGTAGATCGCTTGATGGATCGCATCGCCTAGCATCTGTGCTTCCGTTGCAATGTCCACGAGTGCCCGCTCTGACGTTCCCATAAGACGGATATGTTGTGCTAGTTGTTTGAGTTGGACTGATAATTGTGCATTGGCAGGAATCTACATATTTCAAAAAAAAAAAAAGATTAGAAGGAAGGACAGAAAGGGAGAAGGAGGGGGAGGGGGAGGTTTACCAGGTATGGAAACGTGGTAGCATCATCACTTGGTCGGAACGCGCTGCGGACCAGTCCACATGCTTGTCCAATACCTCCTAGTCCATCGGCGCCCAGAGTTTCGGTGGGTCGGTCGGTCATCCTTGTAAATCGATATCCTTGTTCCAAAGGTAAAGGCAATGGTGCATTCAAGGATGTGGCTGTAGTTGAGTCATTGTTGAAGAAGGGGAATTGTATTTTGTTCTTGGACTGATTTGGATGATTACTATGTGTCTTTGCATGTTGTGCCGCCATTTGCCAGGTACCCTTTTGCTGATCATGAATTACTTGGAAGATCCGTCGTACCGCCTGGATCCACCTTTTATTTCCCAATACACTTTCCATATCACCCGTAGTCGCCATGTAGCTATTAGCCAGTTGGAAAAAATGTCCCAAAGAATCCAGTTCATACTATCCGGAAAGAAGATGGAGAGGATGAGCTTTTTTTTTTTTTTTTTTTTGTGGGTAAGGAGTAAAAGTTTACTTACTTTTGATTCCCATACATAACGGGCGTCATATTGAGGAACAACTCTATCCCTGAGTCGACCTACCAATGGTGGGGTAGAGTCGGTATGAGCAGCCTTCGTAGCATACCATGGGCGTAAAAAGGCATTGGCATAAGGGTCATAATAAAGATACTCCGCTTGCGTTTTGATCACACCCAAAATCAAGGCTTGGAGTCGACTGTCTTGTGTTGCAAACGGCATGTAGGGAAGAATTTGATTGGTAGAATCCCGAATCCACATGGCTGGAACTATTTAAAAGAGAATATATATGTGTGTGTGTGTGAGAAGGTGTTTTTGCGTAACATCCAGAATTCCCCTAGCAACCCAATGACATCCTACACAGAAAAACTTACTGTCACCTGTGATCAAAAAAGTGTGAGGATAGGCAATATCATACCAATCAATGGTGGTATCCAATGTATTTGGGAAACAATTCGATAATAGAGTCACAAGATCTTTGTCGGTCATGGTGGTTGCTTTGAGAGTAATAAAATCATCTATGGCCTGGCTTTTGAATTTCCGTTGCGCCACAGGGACTCGTTGGTCGGGAATACCATAATAAGGAGGCGGTGAAGGGTAAGGGGTATAGGGTGGCGATGAGGGAAGAGGGGGCCTCGATGGATCAGGCTGCACTTTGGAGAATGATGGTATGATAATGGTATAAAAAAAGTAGATATTGACAAGCACCATAACACCCAGGAGAAACATTAACACCACTAAGCGTGTCGTTTGCATGTTGGCCCATTGGAGAAATGACGAGGATGATCTACTACTGATGCTATTTGGAATGGGCATATTTAGGAATAGAAGGACCCACAGTAAAAGAAAAAAAAAAAAAAATAGAAAGAAAAGCGAATTAAAATTCTCTGTATCTTTTTTTTCAATTGAACTACCGCTAGGTCACTGTCTGTCCGTTACCACCCCCCTTTTCCTTCTGGGTGAATGCCAACCATGTCCTGCAGGATGTAATAATAAAAGTCGTCAAGAAATGATTACACTAATTTGAGTAGTGATTTTTTTTAATTTATATATTGTGGTTGTATATGCTGTATCATCCTCAACTTGAGCATAGGTAACGTCATGCTGCCTTTTCAGGCCAGTCAAAAAGGCCATTAGTGCGCTTTTCCACGACTCCCGTCGATCATGTTCCAACTCCGCCATCCTGGCGGCGTTATGAATGAATTGCCAAGCTTACTCTGGTAGTTCTGTTTCTCACTCTCTTCTTCTTTTTTCTTGCTAACTTCACTCACTCACACGATTAAAATAAACACTGTCTCCATGATGGCTGAATCAACGTCTCTCAAGTCCAATACTTCGAATGAAGATGATACCAATAAAAAATCCCAAGAAAGCGTGGCCACCACTCCACCAGCATCAACACCAGCACCACCTCCCAAATCGCCTCATGAAGAATCTATCTTGACCTTGCAAGAAGCCTTCCCTTCTGTTGAACGTGAAGTCATTGAAGCTATCCTTGAAAGTCAACGTGGGAATGTCAATGCTTCCTTTGATATCTTATTGGGCATGTCTGATCCCGACTATCAAGCTTCTAACCCCACTAACGACGACAATAACTCCAACAACAACAACAACAACTTGACGGCGAATGATGATAGATATGCTATGGAACAACAGGAAAAGGATGATGCGCTTTTGGCAAGACAGTTAGCCAATGAATATGATCAGCAACAACAAAGACTTCAGCAGCAACAACAGCAGCAGAACGAATCTGTGTTTAGTGGGTTTCAAGGTAAGACACTTTCTTATCGGCCTTTTTTTTTTAGTGTGGAAAATCTCTAATACTCATATTTGATGTGTGTGTTTTTTTTTTTTTGGAATAGAGGAACTACCGGTGATCAAGGAACGTGTGATTGAAGCAGGAAATGGTAAAAAAAAAAGGCACTCCATCACCACAGTAAAAGGAAGATAGATGACCACTGATAGCGATTTCTCACTCTCTTTTTTTTTCTATCTTGCTTTGGACACTTTAGCTGCCAAGAAAAAGATCATGGGATTTTATAACTCTTTCATGGAACAAGGCCCAAGTAACAACGATGCCAATAACGGAAATTATTACTCTCAGCAACAACAACAACGACAACAACAACAACAACAGCAAGGCGGGTTATCCAATGATATGCAGGGATTAAGGATTTCTTCTTCAGATCAGACACCGCCAAGGACTACCTCTACTACCACCACAGATGATCGGCAAATGGAAGATGATGCTGCCTTTGCCAGAAGACTTGCTATGGAGGATGCTCAATTGGAGCGGTTAGGTAAAAGAAACAAAAATAAAACAAAAAGAGATATATTCTAATCAACCCTCCCGCGCCTGCCAACAACAACTAACTTTTTTTTTTTTTTTTTTTTCGCTAGCTGCTGAACGACAACAAAGAGCTGCCATGCAACAACAACAAAAACCACTTCCATTAGACCAAGGGAATAAAGGAATAGATGTAGAAGAAGGTAAAAATGTGTTTGTAGGGTGTATTTTGACTACCTGATACTGACTTGTAGTATGATTGGGGGGCGGGACATTAGGCGAAGCCGTTACTTTCACCACACCTGATACGACCGCCACCACGACGACCAACCAGGAAAAGAAAACCCAATCTTCGGCATATTTAATTAATGGTGAAGACGACGATGATATTGATTATTATGGTGTGGATGACAGTGATTTGTTGAAAGATGGACAACAGCAAAAAGGTAAACATCAGAGTTCAAATAGCGTCAATTCTTTTTTCTCTTTACGTACTCACTCCTTTTTTTTTTTTTTTTTTTTTTGTAGATAAACATTCCAAACACCAAGAAACTGGGTCATCAAACGAACCCAAGTCAGATCACAAGCAATAGTTCAGTATTACTTAGTCTCATAGTTATTTTACAATTGGGTCAATATAACTTTTATTATATATTCTATGTATTACATCTCATCTATACAATACAACACAATAAAAAACACATTTCCATCATCATTGATTATAAACCCCCAAAAAATAAACCCTATGTGTCATGTCAAATTTTATTTTTATTTGTGAATCAAATGAATAATGATAAAAAAAAGAAGAAGGGGTAGAGAGAGAGTGTGTGTGTATACTGTAGAAAAAAAAAAGAGGGTTATTGCCTATGTAAAAAAATTGAAGGGGAGTTGAATGATATGATTTTGTAGGCTATGGTCATCTTTTGATGTATATAAAAAAGGGGGGTAGGGGTTGACAACCTAAGCGGTAGCAGTTTGTGCTCTAGCGACACGCCGTTGCTTCACATCCCAATTGTAGACACGAGCGGTATTGACTTCCATAGTGGTGATTTGATCACGTAAGAAGGACAAGTCTTCGATGGTGTTCTTTAAAGAATTCTTGGCCGTCTTCAGTTTCGAAGTTAACAGATCCGTGGCTTCTTCAAAACTATATTCCAACATCACATTAGCCTAAAGAATTATATACATATATAAAAAAAAAGTTTACTATATCTGACACATATACACCTACACACACACACACACACACACTTACCCCCAGCCAAAGATAGACGGTACCCGAAGGTTCAATTTTCGCTTGAGCATACAAAGTATCGTTCAGTTCAAAATCGGTGTACACAGGTTCCGTTGCATCTTGCTTTTCCGTCAAGAAGCCTACCATGGCAAGTGTTTTTTCAATTTCAGGGATCTTTTCTTCTAACACTTTACGTCGTTGCAATAAGTTGACTTCCATAAACTTGTATTTGCTGAAATGTGAAGAGAATTAATAGGGCGAAAAGAGGCAGATGGAGAGGCACATGGTGTATCTATTTTACCTGATAGCTTCTTGGAATTTTTTAAGACTATTTCAACAGGTTCAGCTTCTGACACATAATCTTCAACACGTTCCTATAGTAAAAAAAAAAAAAAAAAAAAAAAAAAAAAGAGGTGAGATGACAGGATGAGATGATCAGTATTTTATTCTCTGCCAGGTGATGACAAACGGGCTTACCACAAAAGGCGATCGGGGGATCCCACGAGGATTGCTTTCGATATCGGATGCACTGCTCATGATGAGATGATTCGGGAGTAGAGAGAGAAAGGGAGATGAGGAATTCGAAATGGGCGCGAGAACGAGGACAGAAAAAAAAACAATCAACAGGCGCGGGAGTCCAAAATAATAAAAAATATAGACTCTGCGGGTTTTATTTTTCTGTGCCAGCGAAAAATGATGGGCCTGCTGGACTTGACCGCCCCGCTCTGTGTACAGCTTATGGGTTGGCTGCAAAAAAGGAATATTTCGACACCTATATTTTACTACACAGCGGCAGCGGTAGCAGCAGCAGCAACAGAATCATATATAGCTAGATAAATTGTCTTGCCAAGTCAAGGGGCGGTTGCCTTGGCGAAATCGGCTGGAAAATGTCGAGGAGAAAATATCAGGTAGCTGAACCTCAAGTGCTGGAATATAATTTACTCGAACTTCAATCAGACAAAGAAGAAGGTAGCTTGTGAGTTATCTACTAACCAATCTTCCTTTGCCTTTTTATTACCATGATGAATTTCAGCAAAAACGTACGGCAAACGTTCATTGTTGCAATATTTTGTATTCTCAACGGTTCTGGAGGGTATGGTTCTGAACACACTCCCCAACTTCAGAGTAGAAGATGCTACGTAGGAAAGCAAACATTTTCACACTTTTTAAAAAATTGATCTACTTGGCGTCAGGGTGAGAGGCTGTTGAAGTGTGATTTTTGTTGTTTGGGAAATCAGAATTCCCCCGCGCCATTTTGCACCTTCATGGGTGGCTCGTTGGGCTCAACTGGTTTCAGTGTTTTTTTATTATCACTATACCGCATGCAAAAAAAAAAAAAAAAAGAACAGACTGGTGTAGACAGTACGTTAAGTCTAATGCTGGCGGCATGATTCATGTTGACTGATAGAATGGTAGAGTGAGAGTACAGCCAATTTCATATTAGTTGACATAGAACTGCCAGCCAGCCAGTGGCATGACCTCAGAGGTGGGGTAGATAGTCATAGATAAGCTAAAAAATAGGGAAAAATTCTCTATGCACAGGAAGACCTAGATTGATCGAGCTGGAATATGATGAGTGACCTATCATCATAAGACTGACAACCAGTTCCTGGAGCACTATGGGAAGGGGAGTAACTATATTGGGGTTTGAGTGTAAGTGTTTCGGTAGAACAATACAAAACAATCAAAATAGGAACATTGCTCATTATCAAATGTGCCAGAAGATGATATATAAAAAGGAGATATTTTATTAAAGTATATCGGTATATACTAAAACTAAAAGAGAGGGTACATAGCGGCAAGGGATTCAATAGAAGAATCTATTGGACGAAGCATGAGGAAGTTTAAAGTGTGGTTTTAAGGATAGTCAATACTAATCAAGAGACCCAAATATAAAATGGGATCTAACATAATGTACAATACAAGGCATGAGAGAGACACAGAGATATCTTTGACTGAAACATAAAAGCAGTTAACACTAATCAAAAAGGGACGGTAGCAAAAATGAGATCTGTTGCACAAGACATGAGAACGACTAATGGGGTATTTTCCAGTAAAGCATGTAAACATGTAAAAAGGGACATTTTTTATTCAATATATTTATTCAATATAGGTACAACTATGGGCAAACTAACACTAAGCTAAGCTACTGCAGGCTCCAAAAAGCCAACTAATGGCGCTTACAGATCCTAGTTACAAAATGAAAGGGTTTCCCCATGCATCTTGTAATACCTGAGCTGAAAACCCTTCTAAACTAGTCCTGACTCTAATCTGACATCACTACAACCTCAACGAAGTTGGATGGTGAAGAAAAAAGAAGGAAAGAAAAAGAGAATGGGGAGAAAATAGAAATTCATGTGGCGGGTTTTAAATTATTATTTTTAGTCACAGCCCTCTGATTACAGTAGCCCACATACATTAGTTATCCTATGCTAAATCACCTGAATGCTAATACTATAGAACAGTAATGATACAATGATGCATGATAGATATACGTGATTGAAGAATAAAAAAAAAAACGCTATCCACATGGAAATCTTGGTTAAATATTTATGAGTGGATGATAAAATAAGTGGATGCGATATTTAAAATAGTGATGCAGGATAGGATTGAGGCCAAAAAAAAAAAAAAAAAAAAAAAAAAAAAAGCGGGTATGTGGCCCAGAATATTGGACCTAGTTTGCCCAACTACTCGCTCAAAAAACCAAAATGTACATACACTCGTTCTCATCATGCTATCCCCAATTAAGATTTTTTTATTTTGTCCACTTATACAAAATCATTTTTCAACCTAAATGGATTCGTTTCCTGATAATATGTGAATTCATCCCACACAAAATGAGGATCAATATCCTTGTAAGGAATGGCACAACTTCCATCTTTCCAATCAATATTAATTGCTGGGTCACAATGACATTTTTCTTGCAAGTAACTTTCCGTCGGACAATGAGCAATAGGTGGGTGATTGTAACCAATGTCATTGAAGAAATGAATTTCGCTTTTTTTCAACAAAAGAGCGGCAGCAATGGAATGAACAGGTGCGTCTCCCCATCTTTTTTTTTTTTATTATTATTATCCCCGTTCAAAAAAAATAAAATAAGAAATGTGAATTCCATTGACTTTCTTCCACGTTCTCTATTTTTTTTTTTTTTCATTTACCTTTCATAAAAGAAACCGCCTTCTTGATCAAGATGATCAAAGAAATCCAAGTAAGGTTTGCTTCGAAAGAAATCAAGCGAACCAATTTCAAAATTGGACCAGAAATGGCAGCCATTGTAATCATCGATCTGATTCTCGTCAAATTTCATAATCCATGTGAGTAAGCTTTGCTCGGAATCAAACACACCGTAGGCCGGGAATCGCTGCAGGAATCGTCGCGTGGCTGCCCAGAGAGTCTGGATGGTTTCTGGAATCTCTTGGATGGCGATATTCCAACCATATTTAAATCCTTTATCCTTCATCAACTGAAACACATCATAGTCTACATCGCAATAAAAATCCACATCCGGCTCCACACGCCAGTAGTAATCGTACCCGTCCAGTAAAGGATGTCGGAAAAAAAATCCTGATTGGAATCGACACATGTGGCGATAACTTTCACTGTCTATTTTAAACCCCGCACGCATAACGATAACAAAAAGTGAATATCTCTATAATATATTTGGAATATTCTGATTATATATGTATATTTGTTTACCTGCGTAAGGCGGTGGTGATTCCAAGGCCGCCATTTCTTCTCGTTTTAACTTAGCCTTTTCTTGATCGATATGATCAGGATAGCCCCACCAGGTCGCTGATGTGGACGTACGTGTCCCGTTGGCGGTCCAACCCGGTGCTGGTCGAGGATCTGTCGAGGGATAAGGCCATATTGGGCAGTGGACGAAATCAATAGGTTGACATAATGCTTGAACTCATCGGTAAATGGCTCCTCGTTCAAAAATACATATGGATAATGGAATCGGTGATTAATGCGTGCCTCAAATTGACGTAAAGACGCCCTGACCCCGTGTAGGTTGCTGTTGCGTGCCAAAATTACAATCACCCCCTTAGCCCGCTTGTTATCTGGGATATCCTTGTTCAATTGAACCGGACGTCGGTTTTGGTGCCAATAATTGGAACCGAGTGATTGATCGATCGGCGACAACCCAGGCTCAGCACCGTTTGTTGTTTCTTGTTGTTGGTCAGCATATCGATATGGAGGTGATGGTGGGGCTAGATGATGACTCATGAAGGTATCTTTTTTTGGCGAGTGTGACGCAAACGAAGGGCTGGGAAAAGAAAGAGACGTTGATGGAAAGAAAAAGGCACGAACCGCCCACAAGGCGAAGGAAATCATGGCAAATATCCTGATCAAGCCAATATACCTTGATCGTTTTCGTCGATACTTGTCGAACATGCTGGTTGGATTATCTGAATGATGATGAAAAATAATAAGAAATGAAAATAAATATAAAATATTTCAAAATCATTAGGATCGATACAGTCATTCGACCTTTTATGTATTTTTTTTTTTTTGTTCAAAATGTACATTTCTCAATCATGCCTTTTTTGTCATACAATCCCCATGCTTCCTCCCCTCCCAAAAAAAAAGTAGATGGGTTCAGACCGAATCAGCCAATCAGAATTCAAAATGAAAGATGGTGCTTAGTACGAAAATTTTTTGGCATTCATAAAAACGGCGCGCCCTTTTTTTATTATTCTTCTCTTTTTTAATATTTAATACTATAAAACACACACTTTAATATGCCTTATTCTCTTCTTGCTCTCGAAAACCCCTTATTGGATATCCAAGCTAATGTGTCTGATGAACTTTTGGCCAAATATAAGCTCAAATCCAACGATGCCATTTTGGCCGGTGAAGAACATCAACCTTTGTAAGTAGCAAGAACAACCACAATTCCCTCCTTCAGACCAATCTCATCCCGCATCAGTATTAACTGTTTATCATATACAATCCATCCCGTATAGGTACAAGGAATTAGTTGAAACCTATCCTGTTGTGTACGTTGCTGGTGGTGCTGCCCAAAACACTGCTCGTGGTGCTCAATACATCATGCCTCCTAACAGCACCGTCTACATGGGCGCCGTCTCCAACGATGCTTATGCCACCACCATCAAGAACGCTGCTGAAGCCGATGGCATCAAGACCAACTACCAAATCATCACCTCCGCTCCCACTGGTACTTGTGCTGCTTTGATTACTGGTCACGATCGGTAAGGAGGGAGAAGAATGAGGACGAGAGGATGGAGAGTGTGTCAAAAGGAGGGATGAGGGAGAGGGGGATGCTTGGAATGGATTACTGACAATGGTGAAACTTTTCTCTGTCTGTCATTTGTTTTCAATAGATCTCTCGTCACCAACTTGGGTGCTGCCGATCTGTTCACCTTCGAATTTGTGCAACAACCTGAAAACTGGAAATTGGTTGAAGAAGCCACTTACTACTATGTGGGTGGATTCTTCTTGACTCACGATGGCGGCTTCAACTCCTCTGTGGCTATTTCCGAATATGCTGCCAAGAACAACAAGACCTTTGCCCTCAACCTCAGCGCCCCCTTCTTGTCCCAATTCTTCAAGGAACGTTTGGATACCATCATCAAGAACACCGATATCCTCTGTGGTAACGAAGACGAAGCTCGCACATACGCCAAGCAAGCCGGATTTGAAGAAACCCATGACGTCAAGGTGATTGCTGCCAAGCTCTCTCAACTCCCCAAGGGCAACGACCGTCCCCGTGTGGTTGTCATCACCCAAGGTTCCGACTCCACTGTCGTCGCTGTCGGTGACAAGGTCGACGCTTACCCCGTCAACAAGGTCGAAAGCAAGGATATCGTCGATACCAACGGTGCTGGTGATGCTTTCTGTGGTGGTTTCATGGGTCTCTATGCTCAAGGTGTCACTGATCTCGCCCGCTGTGTCCAAGCCGGTCACTACGTCGCTGGTCTCGTCATCAAGCAAGTCGGTCCCACTTACCCTCAAGGTGCTGCCAAGGGTACCCTCCCCACTTTTTAGATTAGACTTTTTTTGATATTAGTGTAGTGTAGTGTAGTAGATCATTTAGTGGATTTTTATTTTATTTTCTACTTAGTGTATGTGTATTTTTTTTTTTGGAACTGTTATCATGACAATAAAAAAATATTTATATATATATATATATATAGATATTATCAATCATTTAAATGGATGCATAGGAATGAGACGAAAGTAGGGGTCAAATGAAATGTGATGTATCAATCGTTATATAAAATATGTGTGTATTAGTTTGTATTGAACTTATAGAATGTATACGATAGAATCCATCAAGTCACCACTACCACACACACACACACACACACACACACACACACACACACACACACACACACAAAAAAAAAAAAGCCAAATAGCAGGCATCATGTTGAATCATGATTTTATTGTATAAAAAACGTAGCAGACAATATATTGAATCATGGTTTTATTAGCATTTGAGGTGGAGGGGGGGGGATATGATGGGTATAAACATTAGGGTATAAATCATTTTATAAAATGTATGTGGATCTGGGATGAAGGCGATACTGAATATACGATACGATAAAGAGGTAGACATTTTTTATTTTATTAAAAAGAATAAAAAATAAATAGATTGATGCAATATTTTATTGTATAATAAAAGCATATATGTAGCGGGAAAGGGGGGGTATAGAAACTATACTAAGAAACCAATACAAATTCATTGTCGTTGGCGTTTGGAGGGTGGATTATCGTTTGTTGGTGCTTGTATGGATACATGGTTGTTGGCACGGGACGGTGGTGGGCTAAGTGGCATACTAAATTTTTCAAAAGATGAAGTAAAAATTAATCTAGTATCAATCATTGGGGGAGGGATTTTTTTCTTAATGCTATACCTACCTATGGTTATTGGCTACTTCAGCATAGAATTCATCATCATCGTCGTCTATTTATAGTTGTATATATACATATATAAAGAAGGGGTGAGTCATCCGCGTTCTTTCATCATATATATTCGTATATAAAAAAAGGTGCTACTTACCTAAAATAAAACTATCCTCATCAAACATTTCTATTTCAATATCGTTGTCTATTAGGCGTTTGACTTCATCGTTTTTGTAAGCTGAAAGAGAGGAGTTAGGTGTTGGTGCTGCTGCTGTTGGTGCTGCTGCAGGTACTACTACTGTTGTTGTTGCTGGCGCCGCAGATGATGCAGATGCTGATACTGCTGGTGATGCTGGTGGTGCTGGTGGTGCTGGTGGTGCTGGTGGTGCTGAGGATGATGATGATGATACTATATACTTGTGCGTTGTTGGTTTATTTTCTACAGACTGTTTTTGTATCGTTGTTGGCTTAGTATATGGAAAAGAGGTTGAGGAAGAGGTATTTGCTATTGTAGGTTGATTATCTGAGGATCGTTTCATTTGTTCTTCAATCGTTTTACGGATATGAGGATGCCGGTAAAGCTCTAGCGGGACAAAAGGGACCTAAGCAATAGTAAAAGAAGAGAAAAAAGAAGTAAGCGACGTACAATAGTCTTCTTCGCACATAATACTTACAGCAGGTCGACTCATATTACCAACATTTTTTGTATAGTTTGTGTCGTATAAGCAATTGCCCAGAGCGTTCCCAAATAGTCGTAGTGCACGTTTCATGGCATCCGTTGATGCTTCCTTTCTTGCCCTTCCAAAAGCGGCCGCCTTAGACTTACAATTTTCCGCAATACCGTATCCAACATCCTCATGGTAATTCTTATCTTTCAGAGTGATCCGCACCGTGGTTACAACAGCGACAGTAAACCGTCCCGATTCCGATTCATCGACCTGAAAAAAAACATGCACATTATTTTAGCATTATTTCATAGAGTTGAAAGATACTACTTACAAATTCCACCATAGAATCTCTGACTTCGCTGGACCATCCGTCATAACCGAAAATTTCATTTGCTAGATTGATTGCACTTTTCCCTTGAATATACATGACCTTGGCTCCTCCAGCTTGGTTGGCCCAAAAAAGTAAAAACATCGATCAGTTACAGTACAGTCCTTCCCCTGATTGAACTTACGTCCGGCACGTTGTGAGATCCATTCAGGTCCCAGGCATTGATCTAACTTGCTTCCGGTCGGAAGTTGATCGCTCATTAGTAAAGATAAAAAATAAAAATAAGAAGGAAAATCACTACAATTTCAAATAAAAAATAGAGTTACCTTCTGGGTTTGAAATTAATACCAGAAAAATGTTCGTTTTGCTGCGCTCGCGTCAGTCCGCCAACAGTGGCCCAGCAATTTTTGCTTTCTCTCAGCTACTTTGCCTTTCAGTAAAGTATGGGCCAGAAAAAAGAAAAGAAAAGAAAAGAAAAAACGAAAAAAAAGAAAAAGAAACATCAATGCTTTTTTGTGAGATTTTGGGACATAGAATGATTCAGGTGGGCATGACTCTCCTTGTACTGAAAACGATCCGTGACTTAGTCGACGGAGTTTTATTTGGTTTCCCAAAAATAAAATCCAAAATTTGCCCTCTCTACTATGTTCAAAAAAAAAAAAAAAACTTTTTCACGAATTACAAATTATTATTCATAGCTCCAACTGCAACAGAGCTTATCTGTATGACTTCAAAAACAGATGAACCACCACCACCACAACAACAACAATCCTCGACAGCTTCTAATACAACAGTGCCTTCCAAACTACATTCGGTCAACGTCATGACGGACAAGGAATACACGCTCTTACGAAAATGTACACAGTCCCTGAATTACTTGATGTCGTTTGAATTATCTGGTCCTTTTATTATGGCGGTACCCAAGACATATCAATCATATTACAAGAAAATCAAACATCCCATGGATTTAACCACTTTGGAACGCAATCTTTATTCTCGAACGTATACCACATATCAACAATTCGAGGCACAGTTATCCCTTGTTTGGCAGAACGCGATGGAATATCACCAACAACACACTCTCATTTACAAAAAGGCCGCCATGTTGCAACAACTTTATGATATGTAAGTGGGGTGGGAGATGGCTCTGGCATTGCTTATCGAGTACTAACACATAGTGTGATATAGTCTGAAACAAGATACTGATCAAAGTCTACGGTCCGTCACTTCCGAACCGGTTGAACTTTTACGACGGAATATACAACCAACACAATCACTATCTGATAAAAGGTAATACTATACCAATAGATGGAGTCAATATGATACTCATACTCTCTTATTCCCACATAGTGATTTTTATATCATTGCCGCTATTTCACCGCAAGAATCGCCCATGATGGTACAGCGGTATGAAAACTTCGCCTATGCTCGACCTACCTATGACGAACTACATGGCCCACTCTTCCATCGGCTACTTGAAGAATCAACTGATCATCAACAGAATACAGAGCCTTATCCGCGCCTTTATATAAGCAGAAACCGCACACACCTTATCAACGCACTTGAAAAACAAACTTCCAAGACGATCGCCATTCTATGGAACACTCGCTTTGACGCTGTCCCCGACCATTCTAAGAAAGTGCACCATCGAGACGATCTGCTTATCATCACCACCCATGTGACACATGGTATTCCTTACTGTGACTCCCACAACGCCGTTCGATCACCATCCTCTTATCTTGTGTCTACTCCTTCTGGTTTTGCAACAACAAGTGAATCTGATTATGCTCCACAGGCCTGGATCAAATTTCTGCCTACAACCACATTCTACGATGTCAAAATGGTTATCTCAAAACGAATGGAAAGCGCCTTTTTTTGCCGTGCTTACGAAATTCAACCACTGTCTGTGAAAGTACAACGTCCGGCGTTTTACCCTCCAAATGAACCCTGGCTCAACAACACCGTCGATCAGCTCTTGATTCAACGTATGAAGCAATGTTTGAAGTCGGGTGAAAATGATGTGTCTATACTGGATCAACAACAACATATATCTTCACCTCTTCCTACTGCTACTACCACTGCGCAACAAAATGGATACGGTGATCAGCCGATTGTTATATCTGACGATAGCGATGACGACGCCCTTGAACTTGATACAGCACCTACTATATCAGCAACAACGATGGATTCCTCGGTACTGGGAAAAGATAGCAACAACAACACAGCGCCTACTACTCCCATGGTAACAACAGCAGCAGGGTCCGAGGTGCCGGCGAACATCAGCAATACTCCACGGGACGTGATGAATGAAATGAGGAAATGTAAGTAGTGCAAAGAATACCGAATGATAATACTAGCATGCTGTCGACTTACGAAACTTACGACACTTTTTATTAATACTATTATTATTATTATTACAACAGTTGCTCACTCAAAAGGTGTGACAATGGTGAATGTGAACGATTACATGGCCAATACAACATTACAGACTGGTGTCGAAGGGCGATTCAAATTAGTGCGCTATGTAGCAGGCAGTAATAAATTGGCAGTAGTGACCTTCAAGCGGATGACAGCGACCCAATGTGTGAATGAAATCATCAGTTTACTGAAATTAAAAGGACAAGAGGGAATGGCCAACATTGTGGAGGTACTTTATGAAAATGGCAACGAAAACAAGGTGGTGGGCTTGACGATGGAAAGATATCAACATACACTGAAGCAATATATACAGGCACATACGCATCAACGTCTTACACCGTGCCAGAAGATGGATCTGATTCGACAAATGCTGAAATGTGTACAGTGCATTCATGAAAACGGTATTGGGCACCGTGATTTCTCGGAGGCCAATTTCATGGTGGATGATTCAGTGATGTCTCGATTGGCGGATGGCTCCAGAGGTGCAAAGGTGCGATTGATTGATTTCAACAAGGCGGTGTTTATGACTTCAGCGGATGTACGACGATGGTGGGTGGGCTCGCCTCTCTCAGACGATGACACAGCTATTTATGGGAATGATCACACTGCCACAGACGATGAATTGATTCCGAAAACGCAAGCTGAATTGGATGAATGGTGTGATCGTCTACCACTGATGCCAACATACCCCGATCATGGTCATCGATGTTACCGGTCGATCCAAACCTTACCACGCACACAAAAAGACCGGGCAAAACTTCCTTGGTATATCGATCCTGCAGCTGAAGACATGTATTCCGTGGCCGTCCTGATATGGAGGGTCTTTACAGACAAGGAACCTTGGAATGGTGTATTGGAAGATAATTTGATTGATCTTCAAGATATGGTGAAAAAAGACGTGGCGATTGAACTCCAAGTGGAACGCGGTGTATCGGGTGACCTCTCTCAGCTCTTCTTGCTCAAATGTATTAAGGCGAACCCAGGCGATCGACTCTCAGCGAAGGAACTTTTGGCATGGCTCGACACTCCTCACGTCACACCGGGCTTGATGGATGAATGGACAACGTATTATTCCTCGACAACAGGGCGATCTCGCCGCACAGCAGCAGCAGCAGCATCAGCAGCAGCAGCAGGATCTCGGTTCCAAGGCGATCGAACTCATTCGCGATTGGCAGATGCATTGAAAAAGGCGCCACAGCAAGTTATACAAGCGCAGAAACGCCACGGAAATTCCGAACATACAAATATGGAGCAACAACAAGTCTCAGGGAAGCGAACGCAGAAACAAAACAGTATTACCGATCCATCTTTGCTACCACCAGTCGTCAGCACAGCAGCAGAACCAGTACCTACTACAAATTCATCACGAACACAACCGAATCCGACAATTCAAAGCCCACCTTCAACACCACTTATCAAAACACGCGCCCAGACTCGAAGAGTTATTGAATCACGAAGCACGTCTCCTCACCCGACTACGAAATTACCATCATCATCGTATTCGTTATCTTCATCATCTTCATCTTCATCATTATCTCAGCATGCAGTATCTACGCCGTCGTCACCAAAACCAACTGTACATACATCATCAACATCATTTGACGATACATCAAAACGTCCATCGCAATATCCTCCATCCTCGGCAACGTCTGAACCTTTCTCTCTTGATAATGATGACCACCAACAACATTCCGACTCGCCCTTTTTCTGTACTAATATTGCAAAAAACCCGTACCTCTTCCTTATCTCATACCCGCCGTCGAATGTCCGAGCACAAAAGCAAACACGGTCAACTTCACAACCGGCCCCTCCTTTTACTCAACAGTGTTTAAATTGGATGTATGATTCGAAATCCAACTTGAAACTACCATCTCTCGGTCTCACAATGGGTCCTTCTTCATCGTCATCGTCGTCGGGCACCACCATCTACGACGAGTCCGATGCTGCCGGTCTTTTAACAGCGCTAACAGGGGCAACTGACAGCAATGTACGGCGCTCACGCTCACGCTCACCACCTTCCACAAGTGAATCATTACTCGAAACATGGAATCCCCAACATGGTGATGACGATCACCCACCTTCTTCATCGGAACCAAGCAACAACACAGGATCGAAAAAACGGAAAACACCAAACAGCTCCAGGGATGATGATCATGACGTTGACAGGTCAAAGAAAACGAAGGATAGCGCAGTGACCATGGTGGATGATCGAACAAGACGACGTGATGGTGACGACGGTAACAATGATGATGATGATGACGACGACGACGACAACGACGACGACGACGATGATGGGGACGATGATGATATTTCTTTTGACGATAGTGGCTCTGAATTCAGTAGCAACAATGACGATGATGATGTGATACCATTACCACCGCGATCACCTTCGGCACCCTCATTGACACCGTCTGCGATCCCTGGGGTCAGAAAAAGGGACGACCACCTGGTTCGAAAAGCCGCAAGGGAAATAAACGATTGGGCGACCGCCAGGACGTGCGCTTCAACCACCTACGGATCTCCAACCTTCATTGTCAAGGACTTCATTGTCAAGGAAAATGAAGAAACGAAACAAGTCAGGCAAGTACTAGCTGGCTATGGAACTTCCCTTGTTTTTTTTTTTTTTTTTTTTTTTTTTTTTTTTTGGAAATTGGGTCCAGATTTCTTTTTAGTTTTTTATTTTGTTTTATTAGTGCAATACGATACCCTCCCGCACCCATGCCATAGTATTTAGTTAATTTATTTCTCTTTCCCTCCCACACTCATTATAGTCTATAGATCATATTTTATATCTTTTTGTAATAAAAATCATCATTGTGCATTTGTCTCTCTTGTCTTTGTTTCGTATGTGTTACCTTTTTGTAATGGAGGATCAGCTGATCCATATTGTACTGTACATACTTTACCATAAATCGAATGGGTAGTTGTTTTGATTGAATAAAAATACATATTCAAACAGATCCTATCGAGGCTTTTTTTTTTTTTTTTTTGTGAAAATGCAAGTGTGTTGGTTGCGCGTGCATAACAAAATACCTACTACTGTTGTTCTTTGGTTTGGAATGCGCGCGTCCGGCAAGGGCAAAATGATTTGTTTATTTGTTTTTTTTTTTGTTTTTTGTTTTTTTTTTTCCAATTAGGTTTCTGAAGAATGACAACGTATGAATGACCTTAAAAAGGTAACCTTTCACCTCTAGAAGGGGTAAATCATGCTGCAATGGATTAAAAATCCATATACAAAGTATGAAGGGAAAGAAGAGAAAAAAAAAAAAAGCTTCATCCTACTGGGTCGTATGATCTATATTTTTGATGCCTGGGAAATTGGTACAAAAAAAAAAGGATGGGGTTATATCGTTAGAGTTTACTATGGCGTTGCCTCGCCATCGCCCCTATCGTTTTATTTTTTTATTTTTTTTTTTATTTTTCAGTTAAAAAATGCGAGAAAGCGTCATCACATGGAGAAACGAGCGACATATACACCAGTTCTCTTTCCCACTTGTGCAAGATATTCGCATGTGATGTTAGGGGTTCTATTTATTACCGAAATTCTACCTTTTTGTCTTTTCTTTTTTTAATCCATTCTTCTACAATACCTTTTTTAAACCCCCTCACTCTTTTTTTTTTTTTATAACTTTATAGTTGCAATACTATGGCAAAGAACTTTTCTATCGAAGAAGTAGCTAAACATACAGCATCCAACGATTGGTAAGAGGTTTTCTCGACGAAAAAATGAAAATGACCCTCCTTTTTTTTTTAAAAAAAAAACCTGTTTTTCAATAATAGTTGGGTTATCATCCATGGGAATGTGTATGATTTAACCAATTTCCTATCTGAGCATCCTGGTGGCAAAAAAATTCTATTGAAAAACGCGGGCATTGATGCCACTGAAAAATTCGACTCATTTCATAATGCATCGGTCCTGACCAAAATGGGATCCGCATTTCTCATTGGTAAAATTGGCTCCGACGATTCTCCGTCAACAGTGGAAACCGATGAAGTGGAAGATGTGAACCCTTTGATGGTGGGTCAGCATTCATTTGGTGATATGGTTCCCTACTCTGATCCCATGTGGTAAGATCCATACCAAAAAAAAAAAAAAAAAAAACGACAGACGCTCGGGCTTACTTTTTTTTTTTTTTTTTTTTTTTTTTTCCGTAGGTACCAGGATTGGTATAGGTAAGTCGAACCATTTTTCACATTCAAGTAAAAGAAACACAATGGTTTTAATTTTTTTTTTTTTTTTTTGATGCTTGGGTGAATGTAGTCCATATTACAATGAAACACACCGAGCAGTCCGAAAAGCTGTGCGAGAATTTGTTGATAAGGAAGTGACACCGTTCTGTCACGAATGGGACGAAGCCAAGCAATTACCACGGGAACTTTATCTCAAGGCAGCCAAGGCAGGTATTTTGG
Source organism: Absidia repens (assembly GCA_002105175.1). Classification (NCBI taxonomy): domain Eukaryota; kingdom Fungi; phylum Mucoromycota; class Mucoromycetes; order Mucorales; family Cunninghamellaceae; genus Absidia; species Absidia repens. Next base: position 3,740,987 of record MCGE01000001.1, on the reverse strand, counting down.
GTGCATGTGTAGGCCAAGTGGATGACCCGTCCCTTATGAAATACCCCATGCCCGGTGGGGTCAAGTATGAAGAGTTTGACTCGTTCCATCGACTGATCACTATGGATGAACTATCGCGATGTGCCTCCGGCGGTGTAACATGGGGCTTGATTGGTGGGTTGGGGATTGGGTTGGGTCCCATTGTCCATTTCGCTTCCAAGGAACTCCAAGAGCGGGTCATTCCAGGCTGTTTGGATGGCACTAAAAATATTTGTCTCGCCATCACCGAGCCTAGTGGTGGTTCTGATGTCGCCAATCTGTCTACTGAGGCCAAAGATATGGGTGATCATTTCCTCGTCAATGGTGAAAAGAAATGGATCACGAATGGTGGTAGGTTATTCAAAAAAAATAATAATAATAAGAAGGAAGAGCATGCGCTCACTTTTTTTTTTTTTTTTTTAATAGTGTTTGCTGATTTCTTCACTGTGGCGGTACGTACTGGTAAACCTGGATTTGGTGGGATTTCTTTCTTGTTAATTGAACGTTCAATGCCTGGTGTGACCACACGGCAAATGAATTGCTCAGGCGTTTGGAGTTCAGGGACGAGTTTTGTTATTTTTGAAGATGTCAAGGTACCTAAATCACATGTTATCGGCAAGGTGGACAAGGGATTCAAATATATCATGCAAAGTATGTGGATATAAAAAATTTCGATATATTAAAATGCCGACCACTGATCCCTCCTTTTTTTTTTTTAATGGTAGACTTTAATCCTGAGCGTATTGGCTGTGTGATCCAAGCCAATCGCTTTGCCCGTATTTGTATCGAAGAATCTATTACTTACGGCAACAAACGTGAAACATTTGGAAAGAAATTGATTGATCATCCTGTGATTCGTAACAAATTGGTAAATGTCAGCTTCGGCGGTGTGGGTGAGAGCAATGCACTGATATGGCTTGCTTCTTCCTTTTTTTTTTTTTTAGGCCAACATGATTCGAAAAGTGGAAGCGACACATGCATGGTTAGAAGCATTAGTGTATCAAAGTACTCAAATGGATCCTAATTTGCAAGCAATTCGTTTGGGTGGTCCAATTGCCTTATGTAAAGCTCAAGCCTCTCGAACGTTTGAATATTGTGCTCGTGAAGCAGCCCAAATTTTTGGCGGACTAGCCTATACTCGCGGTGGCCAAGGTGAAAAGGTTGAAAGACTCTATCGGTAAGTCATCTAATTTTTAAATATAGCAAAGCAGAAATAATAATTTTATTGTTTATTTTTGATCTTTTGATTAGTGAGGTACGAGCCTATAGTATACCAGGGGGTAGTGAAGAAATTATGCTTGACCTTGGTGTACGTCAATCCATCAAGGTGGGTCAATTCATGGGTGCCAAAATGTAATAATTATATAATCTACAATAGTCGATCAATAAAAGATGAAATAAATGAAAATATATTTATGCAGAGCTTCAAACACATACTTAACTTTGCATTAGCAGGATCTATACAGGCACATCCATAAATATGACACAAATGGACAATTGATATTCCTACTCCGACTCTCACGATTTCCTATCTTTTTTTTTTTTTTTTTTTCGCCTGCCTTTTTTTTCTCTTCTCTTTTTCCTTTTTCCTTTTTTCTTTTCTTTCTTCAGAACATCACCTTCAATGAATCGTCATTGTAGGTGTTGGTGATCTTGGATTAGTGGTTAGAACTTGAATCAGGGGCATTTTAAGAAATGCAAATCAAACATCATGGGGAAACTCTTTCATTTTGGATTTGTGTTTTGGGAGCTCCGTTTAATTAGCTTCGTCTTAGATTTTAGTGTTATAGAAACTTTGTTAGATTAGCCTAATTTTAGATGTCTTGGTTTATGCCCACTTTTGAATGAAATATGTCTTATCTTTTTACAGTTAGTTTCTAGCATACCTTATAGATTCTTTTTTACAATCGTCCATTCCTCTGACTTATGTTCAGGTTTATGGTTATGTTTCATATACTTCAATAAAACATGATGTCTTCATCCTTCCATCATTTACATTTACCATGTATTCTTGTATTGTTGGAGAAATATTGAAATAACATAGGATAGCATAGTATAGTAATTACCATTTATTTAAATAAAGCACATTTGAAACCAATATGATACATTGGTGTAGGTTGAGAAAAATTTCTGGGTATACAAACCGACTAAGTAAATTAGTCTAGGCTCAATATGGGGAAGGTTGATATTTAGTTTACTTGATACTGCTTGCATCATTCCAGGATGAATTAACATATGAGGGGCTCAAACATGAAAAACACTACTTTCAATGGTAGGCTCCTTGAATTGGAATGATTCCATTCTTCTTTTTCTTTTTATGAGCATCCTACGGTAATTATTTTCCTTATTATTTATTGTTGCTGTTGTTTTATTATCTCTTATATTATCCCCTATCTATTAATAAACTCAATTTTACCCCCTCCTCCCTCCCCCCCCCCCTCGCTCTTCGTTAGAATTCCGTCTAGACTCTATCACATTCGCTCTTCTTCTGATATTACGGTTTATCTTTTATTCCTTTATTTACTTCTCTGTCCTCTTTTTGAGGCTATATATCCATCAATTAAGGAATTGATAGTCGAATGGTCCTACCTGAAATCATAATAAAATCAGATAAATTGAACAATTGAGGATGTTTTATATTGCATGTGTTCAGTCGCGAAGCACAGTTTCTTGGATACGAAGGTCCTGAAAAGGTAAGCAAGATCGTGAATCGATGTCTTTGTTTGACATGTTTTGTCAGACATTGATTACATTGCGGGGTTGAAAGCGTGTCAGAGGAGAGGGATGGCTTAATATGGGAATTCAAATGTGCCACTAAAAAGCCGAAGCAGCATCACCAAAAAAAAAAAAAAAAAAAAGGCCAAGGTTTTCGGTGCAAAACAATGATATTTAATTAAATATAATTTTCTTTTTACTGCAGTCATGATGAACACGATAGTACAAATATATATACATATAAAACAAATTATACTGTTTATCATGAATTTTTTATTTCAATTAGCTCAAAGTGTCAAAAATCCAGAAGGCGGGGTGGTAAACCGAAGAGTTCATGCATCTCAGATATAACATTCACGAGGTGGTTTATTTTTGATTGTTTTGACCAGAAGCCAGATCTTTAACATATAAAAATAAACTCCTCAACTTTCTCTTTTTTTTTTTTAATTTACCTGTGTTCATCCTTTTGTACTACCTATTCTCTTTTATTCCTTGAAAATCATTTGATTTTTCTTCTCTTTCTTTCTTTCTTTCTTCATTCCGTTTTTCTTTTTTCCATCCCGCTCCCCACCCCTACCACTCTTTTTCTTTTTTATATTCTCTTTCCACAACGAACATGAAATCTGTCCTTTCAATCCTTCTCGCCTTGGCCATTACACTTTTGGCTGTTGTTGTTCGTGCCGAAGAACAAAACAGTGGTGTTGCCACTATGATGAAATTTGACTCTTCTGATGTTACTTTGAACAAGCGTGCTCAACGTGGTACCTGGTAAGATAGAATTTTTCTCCCATTCCCTTTGACACTGGTAGAAAAATAAAGCAATAGCTGATGATTGCTTTTGAATACATTTTGAATCTATGTAGGTACTCTGGCGCTGATTTAAAGAATGCTGCTTGTTACGATCGTAATGGACTTCCTCCTTATTCAGCCACTATCCACTCTATGATTGGTGCCATGGTAAGGACAAATAAGAAAATGGAAACAACTATCTCACCTTTGTATGACTAACAACAATTATGATAGGCCATGAACAAATTCGAAAACTGTTACAAATGTATGAAGATTACCAACAACAAGAACAAGAAACTGACTGTGGTGGTCAAGATTGTTGACAAATGTGCTGGTTGCAAGGTTGGTAAGGCCATTGACTTGACCCCTGCTGCGTTTAAGAAATTGGCTCCTGGAGGTGACCTTGATCTTGGTGTGCTTGACATTAGCTGGAAGGCCGTGAAATGTCCTAGCTCTAAGCTTTACCCTAGCAAGCCCAAAGCTTAAATAGGATATCTATTCTTGGATTTCCCCACCCCCTACCCTCCCCAGCCCATTCCTCCTTGACCCTCCCTCCTTTGTAATCCTCTTCTCCTTTTTTTTTTTCTTATGTATCCTTCATTTTTTTTTTTTTATATACATTGAAAATATACATTACTTCTCTATACAATCTATTCATAGTCATTCTTTTTTTTTTTTTTTACATGTTGTGCAATAATTGAATCTTCTTTTTTTGTAGACAGTTTTATATCTCCGTCAATCTTTGTTACCACCATCAATAAATGCATTCCATTTTATTACTACTATATTTATACATTATAAATATACATATCATCATCTGACAAAAAGATCGTCCCTTTGATCATCATTCATTCCTTATCTTGATTATCAGTTGTCTTTTGTATTAAAAATACCCACCCACTCATTCATTACTGTGATATAGATATTTTTATATATTAAAGTTGCACCCCACCTACAGGCGACAAAATAAACTTTAAAATCAACATCATTTTTCTCATTGGTCCTGTTTAAATGCAATAGCACTGTGGTCACTGTGGGCACATTGAATTGACTATTGCAATTTGAGCTAGTCTACAACAGCGTCATGCTCATTGGCCTTTTACCGGGAAATCGGAAATCTAACCCATTTCACTCCCATTCGACCCTTTGATATACTGTACAGTACATACTGTTCTTCCACGCCCATTTCCATTTCGCATTGTAGACAAAAGATAATGCAATTAAAATTAAAACGATGTTTTTTTTATTGGATGATAATGATAATGATGAAGAAATAAATAAAATAAATAAATAAAAAAGAGACAAAGAGAAACTAGCTATATGAATATACACATAAAAAATAATGAGGGTAACGAAGACATGACAAATATAAAACTAAAAAAATAATACACAACAAAATAAAAATAAAATAATAGAGGAGGATAACTGAACTAAACCAAAAGGACAGCATTGATACAACCATCATTTTCAGGATTGTTGGTCACTTGAGCATATTTTCCCCAGACGACCTTACCACCCGTAGTCACTAAACCAAGTTCCGACACGTTGACTTCAAGCACAGTACCTTTGGTGATGACGCCGAGTTGTGTATACAAAGGAGATTGAGGGTTCTTCTTGACGCCGATGATGGGTAATTGGAAAGTAGCCTTGAGTTCGGGATGAGTGACATGAGCCTTCTTGAAGCGGAGCCCCATAGGACGGACAAAACGTTCATACTTTGGAGGTTTACGAGTAAAGCCATCACCAACAAACGTTGCCTTGGTCACCATACGTTTCCATGATTTGGTCTTTTGCTTGCCACTTTTCACCACCTTGAACATTTCATCTTCAGCCATACCTCGCACCTGAGGTAAAGGAACAGCCCATTTGCCTGCCTTTTCCTTACGCTTCTGCTTGACCATATTCGATAACACCTTGGCCCGATCTTCACCTTCACGATCCAAAAGATAAGTGGGAACAGCGCCTTCAGGAATCGCATCCGCCGACTTTTGTTTGGCATTCTTTTCTTCATGTTGCTTGATCGCCTTCTTCATTTGGATCTTTTCCGCATGTCGTTTCTTGTTGTGTAGCTTGGCTCGGAGACCATGGACCTTTTGTGCGAATTGTGAGTTCTTGTGGACCATACGTGCTTCCCGTTTACGTCTAAAATAAGAGTCAATATGTGAGCCTCTTTTTCTTCTCTCCCTATTGCTTCGGTTTTTTTTTTGATTATTATCAACAAAACTTACTTTCGTTCTTCATGATCGAAGCGACGACCATGTCGTTTGATGTGTTCTTCAATATGTTCGTTTTGAGGCTATGCATAAAATATGAATAATGATAACGTTAATATGATACAAACATCGTTTGTATGTTTGTTTGTTTTTTATTTTTATTTTTTACCATTGAAGAGTCAAAAGCAAAAGGTGTGAGGAAAGGAGAGAAAAAACGAATCGAACTGAAAAAAAAAGTCAGAGAGACAGGAGAATGTAAAATAAGCCACCGAAGAACCAATCAAAAAAATTCATGATCGGGCATTAAATTGAATATGCCCAAATCGCAGTAGGAGGGGAATATTGTGAGGTTGATTGGACCAGTGGAGAGTTTGACTCGGGCGGTGCCCCCTGTAGGTGGTTTGGCCACCACTTTTGTTGTTATTAAGGTGATACAAAATTCAACATCAATATGTCTATCTCGAGCCTGCAGCTTAGACGTGTATGTGTATATGCAAATAATGCACGATCAACCTGCTTCTCTTGATTTACGTGAATCCCCTATTAAAACCGTCATTTGCGTCCTCTAAAAAGGAAAACCTTCGTGATGCTGACTGATTTTGAAAGTCCGTGTATTCCACTAATATTTCACCTTATTCAGCGTGAATTCTTTTTTTTTTTTTTTGTCTTTCTTTCTTCAAAAAGATGGAGTATCTAGCTCAATATGAAGATTTTCTTATCAAGCATGCTGCACAAATCACGACCTTCGAATCTTCGTTAAGGTCACTTACTTATCTGTTGCCAGGTAAAAAAATATGACGCTCATAATTCAATCACCAACGCACCAACTCACCAACTCATGACATTTTATGAATTAGGTCGATTCCACGATGCCGAGTTTGCTTCGCAAGCAGGTAACTCATGACTTGAAAAAAAAATGCCTAAGCATTATCAAACCTCACTTACCAAGTACCTCGTTTTATTTATTTATTTACATTTCACTTGTCAATTTGATAGTATATGCGGGGTTGAATTTGGTTGGTCTCTATCACACTTCGATCTTACGACGAGCAGCTCAGCAGAAAGCCAAACAACTCAACCAACCTGATCTTGCGCAGGATTCAGCATTCAACAAATACCTTTTATTCTGGAAACAACGGTCAAAATGGAACAAGACGGCGTCCAACTTGTTATCGATCCTTGCCTATACTCAAGTCTTGATTGAAATGGGTGTACGGAAAAAATGGGGGAAGCGTGCACAGTGGCAAATCATTGCGTTTTTGGAAGCAATCAAGTAAGTTGTCGGGAAAAGGGGGGGCAGGGGAGCGGTTGGAGTGGTGACACTCATTATATCATTGGTATTACTTTGATCAATAGAGTAATTTTACGGTTGGGATTATTGCAAACAACACAAGATCGAATGACATTATCACCTACGCATTTACAACGAGAAGTGGACCCTGCCACGCTAGAAACAAGACCTGGAAGTGCAAGAGCAGGTACTCATCAAGGTGAACGCAGTGGACAAGAATGGACAAGAATGAAGGATTCGTTTGCATTGGATCGACGGGATACATCGGATGATATTGAAGTATTTTTGATGTCGAAAGTCCTGACACCTGAAAAGTTACGGCAGCCTCCCCAAATGACACATGTACTTCCTTCTTTGGGCCGTTTGGGTGAAATTTTATACCTTCTTCGACCTTTGATTTATGGTAAAGAATGATAGGATGAGAGGAGTTGTTTTGGATTCTAATACGAAAATGTTTTTTTTTAGTGTTATGTATTCTCAAATATGGTCAACGATCATGGAAGCCTTGGACAATTTCGGTGATGGTTGAATTGGGGTCTCAACTGGCGTTACGAAAAGCGTTTGATGGGTTATCAGGGGATGGCCATGACAACCGGATGCCTTTGGAAAAACAAGAAATGAGTCGACGCACACAAATGATGTGGTTCAACCTTGTCCGTGGCGCTTTCTACTCTCACATCACAAGACCTACTTTGGAACGCTACTGTAATCGTTTGGAATCAAAACCACTTCTCAATATGCCCGCTGCTGTTTTACGAGACTATTTACCTTTGTGGGAATCCTTTTATTTTTATACTTCTTCTTCTTAGTTTTTTATTTTTATTTTTAATAAAGATATCGATTTTTTTTCTTTCTTATTCTTATCATTGAATTGATCGGCACTTCTTTTTTTTACCCGATGATCATGATCATATGCTATTGTTGATTTTTTTTTATTATGGGGATGACGTTGTGAAATTCATGCAAAAAATAGAATTTCAACTCTTTTTTTCGGGACCTTCCCTAATCTCAGCCCCTGTGTGGTGTGGTATGTGTGTGTGTGGCAAAAAATCAGGAGAGGAGGGTGTGATATTTTTATCTCCCTTTGTTTGTATTTTTTTTTTTCGCTCATTTTTCTTCCTTTTTTTTTTTCTTCCCTTTTTGTTACAGTATCTCCCCCTTCTCCGTTTTTATACCAGCTTGCTCATGGCACTTACATCAGATACAACATCTTTTATTGAAGGACAACAGCAACACACTAAATCATCAAAGTCTTGGTTTTCTGGATTTTTTTCTCATTGGCATCCTCTTCACAAATGGTCTTCTTCCTCAACATCATCTGCAACACCAACAACTCAACTGAGCACCGCCACTAGTACAACAAAAAGCAAAAATAACAATGCCACCTTAGGACCTCCGCCGTCATCGACTAGCTCTTCAGCTTCTTCCACTTACGAAAACCCAAATACTATCAACACTACGTCTTTGCAAATCACCGTCTCACCTTCCTCTTCTTCTTCTCGCTATCCACCAACGACTGCGCCATGGCAATGGGACGACCGTCAAGGCTTATTATTTACTGAGCGACGTCAATCTCAGCAAACCATTGGTAGTATCTTATCGGATGATCAATTCTCCTCCTCGTCTTGTCATGGTCGTAATAGTGAAGAAAAATCTCGGCTGGGGGATCTTTGGTCAAAAGCAAGAAAACGTCATCCTCATTACCCACGATTTCGTTGGCCACATCGACAAGCAAGACAACAACAATCAACTAGTACTGGTACTGGTGGTTCACATCCATTACATCATCCTCATCGACGAGCCATTCCTATTAGTATTTATAGCACACCCCCTCAAGAAGAACGTCCTACCTTGGCCGCAAGTTATCAAGATCCACCAAGGCCCCGTCGCCCATCTTCACTACTACCGTCATCCACACCACCTTCTATGATGTTAAAACGGCACTCCATCACCTCTCTCATTTCAGGCGGCGGCGGCGGCGGTAGCTGCGGCGGCGATCCTTATTATTATACCAACAACAACAACAATAACAACAGTCGACCAGGCTCCGTCATGTATGCTGCAACCACCGCATCTCAACCTGAATCTCCTCGGATTTTGTTTATGAAGGATGGTCAATTATGGGATGATGATAATGACGACATGGACGATTACTGTTTGGAAAACGATATCAAAAACTTCCATCAACCTTCTTCATTACCTTGTCATTTACATCGATGGTCTTTAAAACATGATTTGTTGAAATTGGCATTAAATGGGTAAGACTCGAAAACATAAAAACAAAACAAAAAAAAAATTCAGCTGATGATAGATTTTTACCCTTGTGATAATAGATTGATTGGATGTCCTTTGGAAGAAAATGGTGGTCCGTCTGATAAGCAGGTGTTACAAATAGGGTACGTAATTTTGAAAAAAAAAAAAATGCATAAATTCTGAATTCTCTCTTAACTCATGTGTGTCATTCTGATTCAATCATATATATATATATTTAGTTGTGGTGATGGGACTTGGTGTGCTGATGTAGCTATGGCTAATCCGAGGTGGACCGTCATTGGTATGGAAGAAAACGGATATGATCATTACGCCAACACGACAATATCAACAGCAACAGCAACAGCAATTGGATCACCATCCATCGACGCGAACAATGATCTCTACTGTCAGCACCACCACCACCACCACCATCATCATCATCAACAACAACAGCAGTCTTGTTTTGGTGGCCTTAGTGGAAGTCATAACATGCTCAAACCCAAAAATATGCGCTTGATCCGCTGTGCTCCTTCATTGTTACATGCCTTGCAACAAATGCCGGATCACGTGTTTGATCTTGTGGATGGTCGATGTTTAATCTTGGCTTATTCGTTGGATATGTATCGTCAATTGGTCAAGGAATGTTGGCGCGTGTGTAAGATTGGTGGCTATGTGGAATTGATTGAAATGGATATGCGGATGTATCATAGCAAAACACCAATGTCCATGGGAAAAACTGTCCATACATTGAATTCTGAAGGTAAACATATATATTGAGTTGGTAGTAGTAGTCGTGAGAAAATAACTAATTTTTGCGTGTGATTTTTTTTTTTTTCAACAATGTAGTCATTCATATGATGGAATCTCGATCGTTGGATCCAAGATTGGCAAGACGATTACCAGATTTATTGGAAGAAGTGATCGAGGCTGCTTCCATTGTGGCCACATCGTCCTCATCCGCTACGTCATCAACTGATAGCAGTACTTCCTCCTCTTCAGGACCGTCACCGCCGTCGTCGTCATTGGCCAAACCGCTTTCATCAACCAACAACAACAATAATATCACTGCCGGTTATACGTCACTACCAGTCGGTGTCTGGGGCGGGCGTCTGGGTGTCATGTTTAGGGAAGATGTCCATACTCTGATGGAGTCCGTCCAAGTGTGGGTGTCTCAATACAAGGATAGTGAATGCCGCTCTGACAAGGATCTTGAAAACGAATTGGATGAAATGGATAATGAAATGGAAATACAACGCTCATTTATGAATTTACACCATTGTTACGCTCAAAAATCTTATTGAATTTTGGTTTACCGTCCTCCTCTCCTTTTTATAGTATCTTCCTAGTCTTATCATATATACATATATACATATATATATATCATTTTAGTTTCATTCCTCTTATTATTATTACTATTACCATTACCATTATCTTGGTCTATTGTTTATCCATCTTTGTATATAGTCATTTGTATATTTCCTATACCCTTGATGTTATTGTTATTGTCCTTTTTTATCTTCGTTTTATATTATATTCGCTTTATAAATAAATAATAAAATGACCACATCGTTTTTTGACCATCTCATTATGTATTTGACTGTATGGCACACTGAAATGATTTGCCCTTTTTGTCCAAATTGTACAACTTTCTGTATTATGATTGGATTTGATCTTTACGCGATATTTGATATGTGTTGCAGTATACCCAGCCTGACACACATTAATACATTCCAAACTACTGAGCACCATATACTCCAAAACAGTGTCGTACTTTATCACGTCGTGTTGAGTTTTTCGCAACTACACAGTACTATACTATAGTGAGCATTACACACTTCAAACGATCACCAATTTCTCTTCACATAATGCACCATACATTTTGACACCATGAATATCATTTATCGTAATCAATCATAAATACCATTCTCTTTATTCATTTCAACAGATAAAATAATAATAATAATAATATCAATTCTAAACTAAACTAAAACTAAAACTAATAATAGCCTCTATCATCATCATCATCGTCATCGTCTTCATCACTACTAAGAGCAGCGGTAGCTTGTGATCGATAAATGGTCTTCTTCTTTTGCTGCTCGGGATCGACAATTTTTTCGGCAGGCACGGCATCATACTTGGCCAAAATAGCACGGATACCTCTTGGTGTCATTTCCATCCCACCAAATTGTAAAGCACCTACCAAATTAGCCTTAATATCACCATCCCCATAAATCAATAAAGTCGGTACATTTCGATCTGGATAGTTGGGAATACATTGATCAGCAATGATCTTGACAAATTTCGTGGCTTTAAAGTCGTTGGCTAGTTGATCGAGACATTGATTCATCAGTTTACAAGCGGGAATACTACATAGAAAGGAAAAAAAAAAAAGGTCAATGATTGATAATCTCGCCACCCGTTTCACCCACGCCAATTGCTAAGCAACTAACAAACTGATATCACTTACTAATCTTGATATAAATGGACAACAACATGATATTCTTTGCTTGCTTCTGTCACTTCCTTGACAAAATCAGGCTTGGAGATATGAGTCACTTGACCAAACTTGTTCTTGGCGGCCGCAGCTTGCATTTCCTGCATTCGTTTGTGTCTGTTGTAGTTTCATAGAAAACTCTACAATGTGAGAATTTGTCATCTGTGTGTATATGCAGTACCAATTGTGTTTTACCTGTATTCTAACAAAATCCGATCATCGTGTTCATCTTCAAGTTCATCCAATTCATCCAAAGTCTTGTTGTCTAAATCCTGTTCTTTTTCTTGTTGGGCTCGAAGGACATCTGTAAACCAATCTTCTACCTCATCCTTGCTTTTTTCATCTTTTGGTGGCAGAATCCCTTTGGCGCGAAGAATATCATTCCTATCGCAAAAAAAGAAAGGCAATATATATTTATATGTTTTAATATACCATGACGCCAGTACTCTATATAAGCGCTTAGGGTTACCCTTACCCACTCGACCTTTTCATCTCTTACCATTCAGTGTCAGCGTTAGGATCGTCCATATTTTCGTTTCCTGAAAAAAAAAAAAAAAAAAAAAAAAGAGAAAAAACCCCACTGTTAGCAGAAAAAATGGCTGGAGGTTTAAATCCCGCTTTACTTTTCACAAAGAATTAGCCAAATTGTTTGAAGGAAAAGTCTCTACCGCCGCATGATTTAAAGACCCTCATGCCTGCCTGTCCTTTTTTTTTTTTAAGAATCGGCCCCAGTTTTTTTTTACATCATTCCCACCTTACTCCCCCCCCCCTCCCGTCGAATGACACAGTATCCTTGATACTAACTTTAACGTTGGGTACAGTAAATTAGAACAAAGCGAACAAAAAATTTACTGCGTAACGACAAGGGGACGAAAGGGGTGTAAATGAAATGGTGGCAAAAAAAAAAAAAAAAGTGGAAGGGACTACGATCGATTGATTCACGATGATAGACTTCAATGGAGGGCATATAATTGACTGAATTTTTAGAAACAAATAAAAAGTGGAACCATCCTCGAATAGAATATTCTCATTGGGTTTCTTATTTATTTTTTTTTGGGAAAAATTAAAAAAGCGGAGGTGAAACCCTCAAAAGCGTCATTAAGGCAATATGTGCTTCTGTAAAAAGAAAGGGTGAGCATGCTTTTATTTTATAATGCACTGTACTTTATAGTATTGTATTTTATAACTCTCTGGGGTCCAAAGAGTACGATACGATTCCAAAAAAAAAGACTGGGGTAGTAGGCCCGTCCATCAAGAACACTTTTTGCCCATTGTCCTACATTAGCGAAGGAACAATATCAACTACGATGAAGGTAGGTGCTCAAAATAAAATATGCCGAAACGAGTGATTCCATTGACGTTGGCGGGACATCATTGGTTGAATGATACAGTATACTTACTTGTCGATCTCTCTGAAAAGATGCTAAACAAAAAAAAAAAAAAAAAAAAAAAAGGATTTCTTATTCCCCAAATCATACCAAAATTTATTTTATTTGATTTTTTTACTTTATTGGAGTTGGGTCATTTATATTGTTTTCTTTTATTAGACTTTTTGATTGATGACAATAATAAATGAAGTAGTTTAGCACACGTGATGTATCGCTCTTTAGTTCATGTTCTATTTTGTAAAAAGAAAAAATTAGGGGGCAAAACCAAAAGACCAGAGCCGACATCGATCGGAGATTCCAGGTATAGCAAGTGGGTAATCATGGATGAAATATATCCGTTGATAATTGTTTTAGCTTGGTATCTGCTGTAACTAATAGGGGAAAAAAGGGAGTGCGAGACCAAGAGAATAGTAAAATGTGATATATAATATTTGATATCTTCATCCCATAATGTCTAATCAGTCACGAAAAAAAAAGACCTTTTATATTATGTTAAAAGATTGGAACAATTTAGTTGCTAGGGAACCAATTAATCGACAATTTAAAGTTCTGGGTCCCTTTTTCGCTAATAGTCTTCCCCTAACAATATAAAAAAAAAAAAAAAAACCAGCACTCACTCATTCACACTCTCACACAAAAAAAAAACAAAAAAAAAAACAGACCAACTTTCTTTTCTCTTTCTCCTTTCTTTCTCTCCTTTTTTTTCCACTCTTCTTAAAAACAACAACATCCCTTCTACTTTCCTCTTCTTTTTTTATTTATTATATTTTACTCTTCTTACACACTCAAACACTTCATCTTCTCTTTTGTCACCAAGCTATTATCAGTCTTTATAGATGAAAGATCCTACCCGTCACGTATATTCGAGGTAAGATATAAACCCCCTTTTTTCTTTACTTTATGTGCTCAAGATTAACGTTTCGTTGTCTATTATTATTTATATAAGGGATCTGGATGTAGTATTGGAAGAAAATAATATGCACCAAGGCAAAAGCTATCTTGACCAGGTTTTGGAACCAAACCATTTAGGTTTCCTTCGTAATGGCAAAACTCAAAGTGCTGGTAGTACTAGTGGCGATAGCAACAATGACAAATTTTCAACGACTTCAGCTTCATCAACAGCAACGGCAGCTAACAACAATAGTCATCTTCAGCATAATGGTTTACCAACAAGACGGGCTCGCGCAGGGACTATGCCTTCCATGATGTCGTTTGACTCCCTTCATTCACAACCAGCTTTATTACGTACAGCCACTCATAATCATGCAGCTTTGAATCATAATCTCACAACAGCGACAACAACATCCCCAGCACCAGCACCAGCTCCAACAACCTCAAGTACATCACTGTCACCATTTCCACAACAGCATAGACCACCAATGGCTACACCCGTCGGTGGTGGACGACATCGCTCAGGGTCTTTGAATTTACCTCCACCATCTTTATCCTTTGACACATCATCAAGTCTTTTCTGGTCAAACTCCGCTACACCAACCCCTCCGTCACCTGCCACTGAACAATTATTACAAGGGGATAGTGACTTCTCAATTGCACGTACCATGCGGTCTTTAGGATTGGAAGACAGCTCAGCTGGTCCTGCTTCTACCACTGCATCAACCAACGCCACCATTGCTACCACCATTGCGACACCTACACAACCTACTACAGCTATAGATGATGAAGAAGAACTGATCAATCAAAGTCGTGCTTCTTTATTGGCATCTGCCTCAAACACAACCACCCGGAACCGGTCTTACTCAGTCAATGCTACGGTACGTTACGATCCTCCTCCACCACCCATAAACTCAGCTATGGGCAATCCTCCTTTTACTTTACGTGGACGTGGTAATACCGTCAGTAAGTCATCATTTGGTGGTACGCCCCCTCCTTCTCAGCATCACCACATTAGTCCATATCATCAACATCATTATCATCAACATCTTCTTGACCCCTTCTCTTCATCATCTCCACCATTACCGCCCCCACAATCTTCATCACAACAACAGCAACAACAACAAAGAACAAGGTCAATTAGTTTTGGACAAACTTCATCCCCACCTTCCTTCCATGGCATGACAAGACCCAGTTTGATTCACGGTGTCCATGGTGATTCCACTTCATCGTCATCATCTTCCACTTCATCTCTGTGGCAAATGCATCGCCCTCTGACTCCTGTCATTGGTGAAGAGGAGCACATGTCATTAGGTGATTCGGAATTATTGGCCAACATGTATGATCCTGCCAGTCAATCTGACGCATTCAAGAAAAATCACGACGATGGGCTCTTTATTGAGGTAATTTCCCCCCTTTATTTGTATACAATATATATAGGTACACACAAATATTTACTTTTTTGTTACAAAAAAATCCCGTAGCCTTATATGCATCTCAGTCATTCAACTCCTACGTCCTTACGCCCTACCAACACCGCCACCAATCGATCTCCACCCATGGGAATAAATACAGTCACTTCATCACCAGGTGGATCAACAACAGCAACCGTCGGGTCACGATCTCTTTGGATAGGAAATATCGACTCTTCTATTACCGTCGATGTCTTGACTCATACATTCGCTCCTTATGGTGCCATTGAAAGTGTTCGTTTGCTGATGGAAAAGGAATGTGCTTTTGTGAACTACTTTTGCCAGGAACATGCTGTCCGTGCGAAGGAAGATGTGTTGGGTCCTTTGGCTGGAAGAGTAGGTCATTGTATTGTGCGTATTGGTTATGGTCGCGCCGATGCTATGTCTTCGTCTGCCGAACCTGTGGTCGTGGGCACAGGGTCTTCTCCTCAATTACCATCCTCTTCTTCTCCTCCTCCTCCTCCTTCTGCTTTGTCAGGTAATGCGTCCAATTCAACAACAACTGCCACTACCAACGGTATCGCTCAGCAGGACCAGGTCACACATCAAGCCACACGAGCTCTTTGTAAGTTGAACATTTTTTTTGGGACTTTTTCCTACGGACATTGGCTGATGATGTCTTGTTTTTTATTATTATTATTTCCTTATAGGGCTTGGTAATATTCCTACTGGCACATCTCCTTCCATATTAGAAAAGGCTTTTGACAAGTACGGAACCATTGAATCTATTCGGATTTTATCACACAAAACTTGTGCGTTTATCAATTTTGACAGCATTGCCAGTGCTAGTGACGCCCAAGATGCCTTTTTACAGCAACAAGTGGATTTGGTTGGATTTGACAATGCTCGTATCGGATTTGCAAAAGTGCCCCCACCACCTGCCGCCTCGCCGCCAACAAACTCCACAGCTACGCCAGCATCCTCATCCAACAAATCGGATAATCACCACCAGAAAAAACAACAGCAATTCCCTGATCTCACATCGTCTTCATCGTCCTCATCAACTATCCAATCCCGACGATCACCTAAAATTGCGGCTCACAATGATGCGATCAATGAAATCAACGGATCGAAATCCCATCAAGAGACCTTGGATGAGTTGTGGCATCTTATGACATCGCTTGATTGCATGCCAAAAGACAAAGTGCTCCTACAAGGTAAGAGGACGAGACCTTTTATATATATATAAATTGAAACACACACAGACTCACCTTTTTTTTTTTTTTTGAAAAAAAATAGAACTCGAAACACCTTCTACTTATGCCGATGCCATCCCACGTGTGCCCGATTTTGGACCTAACCGACAAATCGATGCCAACCGACTTCGAGACATTCGGAAGAAAATGGATACCACCACAAGTACAGCCGTCTGCGACAATTTTGCCAAGGAATGCATGCCCGAAATTGCTGAGTTGTGCAGTGATTATATTGGCAACACTGTGATGCAACGCTTTTTTGATAAGTGCTCCGAACCTATGAAACTGGCCATGCTGGAACGAATCGCCCCTCATCTAGCCGCCATTGGGATTCATAAGAACGGAACGTGGGCGGCACAAAAAATATTGGGTACCATCAAGACACCAAAACAGGTATATATACATATAGTTTTTTACGAAACAGTGGGGAGGAGAGGGAGAGTAAACACAACCGATCTGACCTTTTTTTTTCTGCCATGCTAGTGTGCCCTTGTCAGAAAATACGTTAAAACGTACGTGCCTGCGCTTTTATTGGATCAATTTGGCAACTATGTGGTACAATGTTGTCTTCGGTTGGGCGAACAAGAAAATCAGTTTGTATTTGATGCCATGGTGGAAAACTGTGAGGTGATCAGTCATGGACGCTTTGGTGCACGGGCGATGCGGGGTATTTTAGAAAGCGAATACACAGCACCACGACAACAGACCATGATGGCAGCATGCCTATTACAACACACGATGACGATGGTCACTCATCCAAACGGATCACTCTTGGTGGCATGGTTGATGGATACCTATACTGAAGGTCCTGCAGCAGTGGTAGTACTGCGTACATTAGCACAAACGTTAACGCCTCGTCTGGCGTCGGTAGCAACTCACAAACTGGGCTCTCAACTCTTATTGAAACTGATTCATCAATCTTTGGACAAGGAGGCACAAGATACCTTACTCAGTGGCCTGGTCACAGATACCACCTTGAAAGCACTGCTTTTGCCACCGAATGCGGATAACAGCAATAACAACAACAACAACAACAACAATCATCATCATCGTGGGATTCAATTCTTCCAAAAAGTCATCTATAGCTCCCATCTCTCTCAAGCCAAACAACATGTCCTCTGTGCTCGTGCGATATCCATCTTGCTTGACGAATCTTCAATGCCCTCTACTATGCCTCTGAACTCGAACTATCAAACTTTCTTGGATGAATTGAATGTGGTGGTGAAAGGGTGATGATCATGCGGCTATTGGTCATTTTGTTATTTGTGTATACAGTCTTTTTTATTTATTTATTTATTTTTATTTTTGTTAGTTAGTATTATTATTGGTTTTTATATACATATATATATATATGCATCATTTTATATCCCCTCTTTCATGTCACCTTTTTTTTTTTTATTATATTATTTATTTATTATTCCTTGAATATTTTTTTTATTTCACACATACACACACCGACACACACATTCACTCTCATATTTTATTTTATTTTTATAATAAAAAAGATGGACACGTCCTTGTTTTACAAACGAATGGATATTTTATTTGGTTCTAGAGGAAGGTCGTCTAGAGAATATTTTTTTCGAAGAGGGTGGGGAAGAGAATATGGACACTTTGAAATGATGCATGATTAGATTGGGAGTATGCCACATTCCTCTGTTCGTATTTTTTATGATTTTTTTTTTTTTTTTTTTGTGTTTGTGTTTGTTTTTACGAGGTAATTGTTTCTTGATCACCATGGTTAGCCAAAGTGCATACCATAAATCTATCTTTTGAAAATTCTTTACCGAGTTCGTCCAAGCCCGTCAGCCCACTTTTAACACCGATTTGTGAAGTCAATGAGGCTTGGCAGGCTTGATCACTGTAAGACGTACAATAGGAGTCCACTGGCATTACCACAATGCTTGCTGGGTATTTTTCATACACAGTAAGTGGCATACATGACCCATAGACAACAGGAATAGTGTCCAACCCAGTATAATGGAGCATGTAAATAGGCTTGTCAAATGCATACGACCCAAATGCTAAAAAAAGTATACCTATTACAACAACTTGTATGGAAATGAACGACTGCATGATTCAATAAAAGATGGGTAGCTCCACTGCCATTTTCTTTGTTTCTCTCTCTTTTTTTATGAATAAAATCAAACGGCACCTTCCCTTTGGGCCCGGTAAAATGACCGAGTCATCACCCGAAAGTCATTTCATGCAAGGGATAAAATGAATCATCATGAGCGATATCCGCTTAGCCTCCCCAAGCTGTTTCCAAATTTCCCAACACTTCGCCAAAAAAAAAAGAAAAAAAAAAGAACCAGACAAGAATTTCTATATACAAAGATACACTCAGCTTGATAGTATTGTCTAGTTAGTCTATTCAATAAAGCAAAATATATTTAAACTTGGATATACTTCTAACCCCAAGTGTAGGTGTGAAATACATGGAAAAAAAGAACTGAAAGAAGATTTAAAAATAAACAGATATCAGGTACTAAAGATAGATTAGATTCATTGGGTAAAAATAAAAGAGGTATTTTATTGAAGGATATAAACAAGCGTAAAATTGGCATACGCAAGCTCATCTAAAGGGGGGCGAAAAGACGAATGCAAAATGGGATCTACAGTACTGTAGAAGACAACTGATCATAACGAGAAAAGCTAATGGTTTAAAAGGTAAAAAGACTAGATACAATTTTTTTTTTCAAATATAGGGAGAAATTATGGCAACTATAACTAAGCTAAACTAATCATGGTTTCCATGTCAAGACCAGTCATATAAGAACCCAAATCACAGATTCAAAATGAAAAGGTTTCCCCATGGTGTTTGCATTGCATTTTCCAAAATGCCCCTAATTCAAGTTCTAGCACTAATCCAAGATCACCATCATTTCAATGAGATTATCAATGAAGTTGATATCCTGAAAAAGAAAAAAGAAAAGAAAAAAAAGTGGGAAATTTCCGTACCTATTTTCCTTGGTTTAAGATTTGAATACCAGCCAATCATAGACGGGAAATAAAGTATTAAATACATAGGGGAAACCCCATAAACCAAATAAAAAATGTGATCATCTACACGTGCCTTTTTTCTACGCTCACTGACCATCTCTCATATAATAGATATCAAACCTATTGATATCATGAACTTGGCCATGTATTCGACTGTGTTTCAAATGTGAGCCAGCTCACTGAACAGTGATCATGTAAATATGCTCATACCAACCAAAAAAGTAATATATCATCTATGTACTCTTAAAAAGGTTTCACTGAATGGTACAGTAATGCTACGGATCATGATGATGATGATGACGATGATTTTTTAGTTTCGTAATAATATCACAGATCACAGCCCGGCAGCTGAAGCGTTCACGAGACTAAAGGCTCATTCGTTCAACCCGATATTTGCATTAATTCCTTACCTTATCAACTGATATCGTTGTTATATATAAAAAAGGGCTATCTTTTTATTTCGTTTCCTTTTTTCCTCTTTTGTTTTGTTTCTCTTCTTCAAACCCCTAAACTACACTCACCTTTATGATATTTTCTTGGTTCACTTCCTCATCTTCATTGCAAACATATGATATATACGAGCCGAACCAAGAAAACCAGCTACAGCAGCCATCCTCAATCCCTTTCACCAAAGAAGAAGATGGCTGGGTCCAAATTATTACACCCACTGAAAACGATCAACAGGTGCCGGATGGAAAAGAGAGAAAAGTGAACGAGAAGGACCAAGCCGAGAATTTCAAAGACGATGCTCATGACACCACTACTACCACTGCTGTACCAGTTGCTGATACAGCGATAGAATCGAAAAAAATGTCGAGACAACAACGTCGCTATCAAGCTCGGTTAGCGCAACAACAAGCACTAAAGAAACAAAAACAAGTGGCAGGTGAAGAGCAGCTAAAAACAGCTATGAAACTGGGTCAACAGCGTAAATCGAGACAAAAGCAATGGGTCGATAAGTGGATTCAGTCGTATGATTCTCCTCATTCAAATTCGGTTGCCTCAGCATCGTCTTGTTTGTCTACAAGATCTACCTCTCTTACTGCTGGTCTAGATTGATTTTTTTTTCTTTTTTTTTTCTTTTTTTTTTTTTCTTTTTTTTTTTTTTCTTTTTTTTTTTACTTTTTTCTTTTTTTCTTTTTGCCGTTATATACATATATATATATATTATATAACATATAATATTATCGACGAATAAAGACAAAATACTGTATGTATACTGTTATTTTCCCCACACACATTGTCTTCAAAGCAAGAAAAAGTTCAGTGCGACCCTGTGATAACGGTGAGAGAAGAAATACAGGACGTGCCCTGATAAGAGAACTAGATTGGTTTTGAGTCTATTTCAACCCATATATAAAATATGAGCACTCCAGGATATTAATCTTCATCAGTTTCCAACACACGCCGCCCCTTGACTTTTCCTAAATTGTATGTCCTAATTTTTTATTTGTGGAATTCCGATATTACATGACACTCTTCCATAGATGCATATTTCATATCATAAATATAAACCAAAGAAGACCCTTTTTTTTTTTACAGTCGATATCCTGCGCCTACGAAAAAAAAAAGTGTCATAGTTTAGTTTTATACAGGGAATATAAGTAAAAAGGTTGCAACACTGTTTTCAATTGTGCAACCGGAAAACACTGTTTAATCAACGGAAACAAAATACTGAATGAAAGAATGAAAGGTGAATGACTGGATCCAAAAATGGGTATGTAAAATGAGGCAGTCCTAGACAACTCCGCCATTTTAGTTGGCCTGTGTCTCATTCTGGAGGAGGGTTTTTTTTTATGCCGAATACTATCCAATATACTGGATCGACTCATTTTGATAAAGTAACAATAAAAGGGAGCGTGTCCATTCGTGTATATGAGAGGAAGAAGAAAAGAGAGAGAAAAAAAAATACAATTGACATGTGTTGATAATAAATGCCAAAGGATGAAGGTTTTATTGTATATAATCTGATATTAACAAGAGCGGTGACACGGACAGGCGCTATTATGTTCAATTAATCTTTTGCTGTGCGACCGTGCATACATCTGTATACTTTATTTTTTCGTACTTAAAAAAAAAAGGTCAAACCAACCATCAATGAGATGGCTCTGGATTGGTGATTTATCATTGCCTATCCGTTTCTTATCAGAATAAAAGCGGTACATTTTCAACTCTCACCCCTGCCCCCATCTTTTAATTCTTAGTGAAATTAAACCAATAAATTATTGATATTGATAAATATGATAATAACACTGAATATTCTATTTCGTGGTGTGGATGGGAAAAACCCCCATCAATAGGGTTAATTTTGTGGGGAAGGACAATCTATATGAAAATAAAGAATCAACATGTTTTTCATTCTATAAACGAGCTACAGGTACAACTCCGCCCAGACCCTCATTGTTTTTAATATGAAATGTAATATTGAACGGTGGCATTTGATTCTTTCACTTTTTCCTTTCTTTCTCACACTCTTTACCTTGCTTTTCATTGACCCTTATCACTCCTTTTTTTTTTTTTTTATCATTATAATACATGCCGATATATCAATGAAAAAGCACGGAACCAGCATGTTTGTGGATGGATTTACCTTGGAAATGGTATTGGAGGACAAGGTACCTAGTCCATTCAGTCTAAACGATTTTATCAACTATTTGGATCAAACCTACTGCACTGAGAACCTCGCTTTTTACCAAGCGGTGGCAGAATATCGCACTACAAGTCAATTCTTTTTTGGCCCTGTGACCACAAAAGCACCTCGACCGGATGGAAGTAGTCAGCAAGAAGAAGCAGAGCAAGGAAAATTACCATCATCACCTACGGCAGTTCAGTTAATGAATGGACAATTTTTTACATTTCAAAAAAATCAATACCATCTACTCGCACCAGAGGAAAAATCGTGTTTTGATTATATGATGGTACAATTTGATACGATCATCGATCAATTCATCAAAGTCAATGCAAATCAGGAAATCAACATCCCAGCCGACATGAAACAGCAGCTTTTGGTGAACGCTTATCAACACCATTGTTATCACCCATCTTTACTCGCCCCTGCTTGTACTTCGATTCTCGAACTACTCAGAATTAGTGCGTTTATTCCATTTATTACCGACCCACAACGCCTAACACATTTTTCAACCCCCACTGCCACCACAAGCAATACTCATGCATCCTTTTCATTATCCTCCTCTTCTTCCAACGTCACTTTTCCATCCATATCCTCCTCTTCGTCAACTACTTCATCCGTATCCTCAACCTCATCACTTGCATCAGCCCAATCTCCAGCATTACAACGACCTTCTTATTTTTACCGATCGTCTTCGCATCCCATTCAATCTCCGCCACCGTCTCAGGTCCCATTTTCCTCTTCATTAGAATCACCTTTGGCCACCCCCAGCTCCACTGTCCTACCATGGACGTTGCGACGTTTAAAAAGTAGTCCATCTTTAAATAACTCCCATGGCACAACATCATCTTCCTCTCCACCTCCCCTACCTCCCCTACCATCCGGCCCAGCCAATTCATCTTCTCCTCAGCCGTCGACCTCCGTCTCAATGACTTGCCGATCCAGTACAGATGGAGATTTGTCTGCGGACGCACCTCGTCGACCACGATCCACAAATGGCCATAATGACTCCTCCGAAGCCGATGATCTCAAGCCCTTTTTAAAAAAATGGGCATGCTCATTTCGTCGCTCCCCTTCACCACACAATCGTTCAGGTGGTTGGCGCCAGATCAATGTACATGATTCAGCCTTATTTAAACACTCCTGTATTGTTAACCACCATCCATCCTAAACACACACA
This sequence comes from Absidia repens, assembly GCA_002105175.1. Taxonomy (NCBI): domain Eukaryota; kingdom Fungi; phylum Mucoromycota; class Mucoromycetes; order Mucorales; family Cunninghamellaceae; genus Absidia; species Absidia repens. The sequence goes on along the minus strand of MCGE01000001.1, from coordinate 3,717,455 downwards.
CACACACACACACAAACCTATTTTCCCTTTTTTTTTTTTTTTTTTTTTTTTGTATCCTATGATTCCTTCCTTATCTCTTGTATGTATGACTCCAATCATTATAAATAATAAACGCACTGACGCCTCATTGTCCCTTTTGGGTATCTATTAATTTACTGGGTGCTAGATTTTATTATTATTATTATTATTGATGAGATGGGATGGAAGTCTCCTCTCTGATGGGGTCCAACCGCTTCATACTCCGCTCACATTCTTTATTTTTGTGCGGTGTCCACCCCTCGTTTTTTTTTTTTCCCTCCTCTTTCTTTTTCATTTTTTTTTTTTTCATTAAAGCTTTGTTGAGGCTTGTGATCTTGGATTAGTATTAGAACTTGAATCAGGGGCATTTTGAAAAATGCAATACAAACCATCATGGGGAAACCCTTTCATTTTGGATGCGCGATTCGGTACAGTCATTGCCTTCACCGTAGAAAGTAGTATAATGGAAACCTTCATTAGTTTAGTACTAGTATTAGCTTGTCATAGTTTGTACCTACATCTGAATAAAATACGTCTTGCCTCTTTTTTTCTTTTGTCTCTTTCTAATATGCTGACTTCATTGTTTTGTCCAATGTGTACATATGCACCTAAGAAAACTAGTGTATGCATATATATATATATATATATATCTATGTACAGGCGTGTATGTGTGTGCGAAAAAAAAAAAAAAAAACGTTACTGCGGTGTATTTGTCACCACCCTTCCCCCTCTGCATTTCATAGTTGTGTGGGTTATATAAAGTAACAATGATGGGGGAAATAGTATTACTTTTTATTTCAAAGTTTTCAAAAAACTGACATTTTCCATGACCTGGCCCTTTGCAAATAACTTTCCCTCCCCTCTGTGACACATTTAACTTCGACTGCCTCAAGCGTACATTTGTCCCAGAGATGAAAACCAAAATTAAGCCTGAAATTTTCGATTTCTTTTTTTTTTTTTTTTTTTTTTTTTTTGTATATAGACAATAGGAGGGCTCTTTTTATGGGGATCGCTTATGATGGTGGGGTTTGACTAGAGTTAAATATATATACATAGACAAAAAAAGGCAAGAGCAAATGAGTGAAATAGAATGATTTTTTATTCGAAAAAAAAAATAAAAAAATACTAGAGTACATGTATAAAACAGCACAATAAGCAATAATATTTTTAAAGGGAAGCGAGGAGAAGAAATAAGCTAAAGGGAGGTAACTAATCACTACGTTAAATATCAATCTACATAAGGTCATGAGGTAGTTTGTTGATCCAAGTTGTCCTTCCAGTATCGGTTCACATCGGTCCCATACCACACCAGTAATTCTTCACCAGGTAAGATAAGGCGCTTGGACCAGCATATCACTTGATTGACCACGACACCTTCAACGAACAAGATATTGGCCATGGCTTCATCTTTGGCTTCATTCATGTAGTGAAAGGGACAGAGAAGCTGAGATTGTTGTTCGTCGTTGATATCATTCCCTTTGTCGCTGTTGCTGGCATTTTTGAGAGTATAGGGTTCACCTTGATCATCGGTCGCATCCAAAATAGTCTTCCGGTACTTGATCGAGTATTCTGAGGCCCGTCCTACGTTTTCCTTGATAGAGTCGAATTCATATTCCGTCATGGGTACGCCAAAATAAAAACCAAGAGGAGTGTTGTATGGCAGTTCACGCACGGCAAATAAACCCTGACCAGAATTGGGAATCGTGGATGTGTCGACTTTCACAATGTCTTGCCATTTCTTCGGTACGTTGTCCAAATCCAATTGGTCCAGCTGGTACATAGGTTGGTGCTGCACTTGGTCCAACTTGGTATTCGTCGATGGTGCATCCGTCGGTTTGGTGTCGTCATCTGTTGCCGCCGTCGTTATCGTGCTATTACTGTTTTCCTCAAGTGATCCATTCGCCTTGCTGTCGTCATCCGCTGTCGTCGTGACATTGCTGTTTTCCTTGGGTGCTTCACGTGTATGATTGTCGTCAACCGTCGTCGTCGTGACATTGCCGCTTTCTTTGGGAGATTCATGTGTCGAGTCGCAGTTATGTGTTGTCGCCATATTATTGCTGTTTTCCTTGGTTGATCCATTTTCCAGGTTGTCATTATCTATTGTCCTCAAACCATTGCTGTTTTCCTTGGGTGGTGCATTCGCCTGATTGTCATTATCCACCGTCGTCGTTGTCGTGGCATTGCTGTTTTCCTTGGGCGATTCATGTGTTGGGTTGTCGCTGTTGTTCATTGCTGTTGTGTTCGAGGTGTCGGCTTTGATCATCATTTTGCTGCTATCGTTTTTATTGTCGTTATCATCCATAGGCTGGAAAACGGTATGCAAGGACGATGAATTGGAGGTGGACGAGGCAGCAACGATGTTAGCAGCATCCGCCAGAGTCATAGGCGTACTATTTTCCAAAGGCACACCAAAACAATAAAGCCAGTCATGATTGATCAGTTTATCCATCCATTTCCGATATTCGCCATAAGCATGATCAAAGTTCCCAGGGGTGTAGGCCAATCGAAACCACAGGCTGCGACTACCTTCAGGCTTGTACGAGATATAATATCGATCGGCGTTGGTCGTCAAGATGGCGGACGCTGAATTCATTGGTGTCTATATAGGAATCATAATGAGAATCACTTTTCTTTTCACTGTTGTTATTGTTTATGTTGTCGTTGTTGTTACCTTGGATCTGAATACCCTTGGGAGATTTCGCTCTTTACTGATTTTTTTGTCCAACGCTAAGGCGGCGTTGATCAAGTCAGAACGAGATAAGCAATGACCGGGATGTTCACGAAGTGCCAGAAACATCAAGTAGGATTGAGTATACCATCGAGGGGCCATGCGCACCGATCGCGCTCTTGGAGTGACTTGTTTAAATGTTTCCCATAGCTTGACGTTGTATTCTACTGGTTTTCGTATTCGTTTCGATCTTCCTTCGGGTAATGCCTCTTGTCCAGGTGCTGTTACAGGTAGAGAATCTTGATCGGAGCTGATGTTTACGTTGGCTGATGGTGCAGTTTCGTCTACGGTGGGTGGCGGCTGACTAGCTCTGACTGGCGAAGGTGAGGAAATGGCCGACGGTTTCTGTTCTTGCGATGACTCTGCTATTTCTTCTGTCACCAGTGGGACCTGCTGTTGTAAGATATTGCTTGGTGTTGCTGGAAGAGTTTCAACTTGGGGTTGCAGAAGAAGTGTCGTTGCTGTTGCTGCAGTATGAGATTTTGCTGAAGTCTGATCTATTATGGGAGTTGTCGTAGATTCGTTCACATACGTTTGAAGAGAACAGGAGGAGGGCATCAAATTATTCATTGTATTGGGTTCTGTAAATGTCATAGATACACGTTTCCGTTTTGTTGGTAAGGGGTAGTCGTTGTCCATCAATGTTGGCCGCTTTTCAGGTTGAATATGGTGGTTGGCTGTTAGAGAGTCATTGATTGTTGAAGTGTTATCCACCGAAGGAGTTGTGTAGAAGGCCATTGCATGTAATATAAATATCTATATCTATATTGAAATAAACGTCGAATAATATCAACGGTGTATGATTGTATGTATATTTATATAGGATTGAAAAAAAAAAAAGAATAAAAAAAGTGAAACGCAAAGAAAACAGAAAAAAATTGGGGAATACTATCCACAGATTTTTGGAAGTCCGCATTTTAACGAACTTCAAAATGTTTGTGGTTGAGGCCATCATATTCTATAATCAGACCCCATATACAAATATTGGTATTTCACATATAGATATGATATGTTTTACCAGCAGCAGCATATTTTTTCTTTGAAAAAAATTGACTGATACTATACTCAAAACTACTCACTTGTTTAGGCGTATATGCGAAATTATCAAACGGTCTATGGTTTCAGCTACTATTCGCAGAAATTCACGTTCCCAAAATCATGTAGTTTTAGTTTAGTGTATAGATGTATTTTGATTTGTCTTTTGTATATCCATTGTTTTTTTTTTGTTTTTTTTTTTTGTGAATAAGGATTATATCTGTCTAGGTTAGATGTGATGGCGTATTTTATACTTTTTGTGCGTATAGGGCATATATTATTTGGAGCAATAAAAATTTAGGATGTATATAGTGCAGTTTAGCAAGAACGTAAAGACCTTAATTGTTGTCATTTTTTATTAATATAATTAGTTGCATACTTGCAAAATTAGTGATATACTATACTGAATGTTGGGGATGCGCAAGTAGTCATAGATAATCTAAAAATCAAAGCAATGCAAAATGATATATGGCAGCCGGCTATATGCAAAAAACAACATACATTCCTCTATATGTTGACCAAGCAGAAATATAGCAGTTCCTGGTGGCAACGGAGAGTGAAAAGTAGACATAGTGGGTGAATCAGAGAGGAAGTGTTTGCAGTAGCACTCACAATCCGGTTACAATAGCAATATTGTTTACTATACGGTTAGTAATAGGATGGTTCATAAAAAGGCATATTTTATTGAAGCATATCGATAGATGCTAGAATTAAAGACGATGGGTTCATTGCAGTAAGGGAGTTAAATGAATGATGTATTGGAGGAAGCATGAAGGAGAATAATGTGAGGTTTGAAGATTAATCAATATGAATCCAAAGGGACAGTAGTAAAACTGGAGATAATAGATCGTATATTAATATGAGAAAGACTAAAGCGACAACTGTCTTTGAAGTACAACAACAACAGTCAAGATAAATCAACAAGGTGACATTACTATAAAAAAAAAAGGGTTCTATTTCACAAGACATTAAAGAGGCTAATAAGACGTTTTTTATTATAGGATGTAAAAATGGACATATTTTATTGAGTTGCTGATACAAACTATGACAACCCATCAGTAAACTAAGCAAATGAAGGCTCCACAAAGCCAACTGATGGTGACTCTAAATCCTAAATCCAAAATGAAAGGGTTTCCCCATGCATCTTGTAATCCCTGATCTGGAAACGCTTCTAAGCTAGTCCTGACACTAAACTAAATCCATAATAACCTTAACGAAGTTGAAAGTTGAATGATGAAAAAAAAAAAAAAAGGGAAAAAAGGAAAAAAAAAAAAAAAAAAAAAAAGAAAAAGGTGGGTGAATACAAAATTCATGTGTGCGGAATTTGAAATTAAAATTCAATTTTTTAGGAGGATGCTGACACCCAGAAGAACGTAGCAACGTGCCGCACCAGAGCATCATCAGTACCAGAGAAGAAAACAAAAAGATATATCCCGATAATTGAAAAGACAATTATGATATCATTGGTGCTTGCTATTTGATTGTTACTATCGAGTTTTAACTAGTGTGGGTTGACGATTCTCGGGATAAAAAAAAAAGTTGGAGAGACAAATAATCTTTCTTCTCTTTTTTCTTCACTCTCTCTTTTTCCTGTGACCCGCCATGCTGTTTTTTAGAAAAGAATCACTCGAGAAAGATAATTTCAGTACTGCAACGGAACCAATACAAGTCTCCACGCCGCCAACATTGAAAACATACCCGCAAGCTTGGGTTGCGTTAGTTGTTTTAATCTTATTGAGAATTGCTACATCGGTGTTTCAATTTACTTACAGTGTCATTCCCAACCTGGCTGCCGATGCTTTTCAGGTGTCTTTGACTGCTATTAATTGGTTGGCCAATATCCAAGGACTGATTTACGTCATTCTTAGTTTTTTCACTGGGTGGATTTATGAAAAGCTGGGGGTTAAACGTTCTGTAAAAAAAAAAGGAACTCTGCACCTACACACTTCGAGACATTGATATCCAGAAACCCTCTCATAACTTTATTTATGTTCATTAGTTAATTCTCGCAGGATTATTTTGTCTACTTGGTGCTGGAATTCGGATTGTGGCCATAGCCATTTCTCCACCATCCTTTGCTATCACCATGACCGGGCAGATCATTGGTTCCGTTGCAGCTCCGATGGCATTAAACATCATGTCCTTGGTAAATCTCTCCTTCCTTGCTTGCTCATTTTGCATGCACTAACCTCTTAGTCTATTTTATGGTTCCACAGTTTGCCTCCACATGGTTTACTGAAAGCCTAAGAGCGACTGCCGGCATGTTTGTTGGTAATATCTGATGGTACATCTCTTTGTTTTAAATTTTACTCAGTCCTGTGCTCTATTTTTTTTTATTTTTATTTTTTTTTGGGTAGCCTCCAACTACGGGGCTATTCTCGTCATGTTTATGGTACCCAATATTACTAAAACTGCACATGATATCCCGATGACGGTAAGATATGAATGGAATGAAGAAAACGTAGAGAAGGGAGATTAAGCTGCCAGAGATAAATGTGATAAAAAAAAAGTCCGGAAAACCTCACTGATGAAGCATTCTGTACCCGCATCTAGTTATCAATTGTTGGTATAATTGCGTTGAGTGCGTTTGTTTGTCTTTTATTTATGCCGACAAAGCCACCACATGCGCCATCGCATGTAACTAATCAACCACGACCTTCTTTTCGGCGTGGGCTAGTGTTACTTTCCAAAAACTATTCATTTTGGATCATTTTCTTGATTCAAGGGATCAACGTCGGTATCAGTATTGCTTTTGGTACCATTTTTACCCAGGTCATTTCACCCTATGGCTACACAGATGCCCAGGCTGGACAAATTAATGCCATTGGGTTTTTTGCTGGCACCCTTGGCTGTGGTAAATAAAAAAAAAAAAAAAAAAAAAGCAAGTCAATATTTATTTTTATGCCTCTGTATGCTTCTATATACATTATGTTAGCCGCTGCTGGAGCTGTACTCGATCTGACCAAGCAACATCGACTCCTTCTGAAAGCCACCCCTCCTTTAATTTTTTTTTCTAATCTAGGATTTTACTTACTAAGTATATACCATGGTTTTTTTTTTAGAAAAAAAAATTACAAGTACATAATTCTAATATTTTTTTCCGTGATTTTATTACGTTGCTAGTGAAGAGTGATTCTTTCTTGATGGTGTTGTATTTAACTGTCATGAACCAAACTTTTGTGTCTTTTCTCGTCCCAGTGGCCATGGAAACAGGCTGTGAAAGTAGGACAACAGCCTGCCCCCTCCATTTGCACTTCACATCACTTACTTACATTTATTTTTATTTTTTTAGCGGCCTACCCCGTATCTGAAGCAACCTCAAGCTCGTTTTTATGGCAAGGAGCTCAAACCTTTGGTTTTATCATTATGGCGGTGATGGATTGTTTACGTGATCCTCAGGGTGCCCCTCATAATAATATGCAACGTGCTCTTTTACTCCTAACTATATTGACCGGATTTATGATGGTACTTGCTTTTTCATTTAACGGACGGATGTGTCGATCAGAAGCTATCGAGCAAGAAAAAGCTCAAGTAGAGAAAGAAGCCTTTGAGAAACAAGCAACCTGTCCGCACAATAAGAGTGGCAAGGATGGTGGTAGTGATAATGATGATGATAAAAATAATGACAAGGAGTCAGTTATTTGTCGTAGCTAAAGCAGTAATGGAAATGAATCAGTCAAGGAGGACAGACACCTTGAAATAAGAATTAATTTTCCCCGTATTATTCCCACTCTTGCCTTCTGGCTTTTCAAGAGCCGATTTAAAACATTTGCATTAATTTTTATAAAAAAAATACGTTGAGAAGCCATGTATATTTGAGTTATGTATGAAAGCTAATGTCATTGGTTTTTGTATTTTCTTATTTGTTTCTTTAAAAAGATTATTCATTGTATTGTTGTTTTCTTTCTTTGTAAAAAAATATGTCATAAAAATTTTCACAAAAAAAAAAAAAACGCTTTATGCGTTTCGGGTTGTCATATGAGTGAGGAAGTTGAGTTATTTATTCTTTTTTTTTTTTTAGGAAAAACGTACTAATTTTTTTATTCTTCATAATTTGTATATGTATTACGAGAAGAGGCGACGGTTCTTTATCGTGAAGTTTGTCGCCTGTCATGGTTTTCATTACAGCATCACCCATTTTATTAACATAAATCATCACCTATGTCCTTTGCAGAACATTCGGATGATTTGAAACTTTCATCACCCTCTACCACGTAGGCACACTGAGTAGAAAACGTCATTCTTTTTTATTTTGTTATTGTGACCTCATTATATATCCTCCATTTATACATATTCATCATTCAAACATAAAACAAAAGATCAATGTGACAGAACAGTGATTGGCGATTAAAACCCCGAATACCAAATAAAAAAGAAAGAGGAAGGGAGGGAAAAAAGGGGATGTATATAGTACAGCCCTTCCCAATGGACCCTTCCCCTCATTCGATGATATCAAAACGAAAGCCAGGAAAAATCTAAACTCATCAAATCAAATAATGATATAAATCATTATACATATGTGCAGTATATATTACACAAGAGGGTGGTTTTTATACATAAAAAAAATCAGAAAGAAACACGAGAGGATGGGGTCCGGGAGAAAAGAGGGAGACTTCTGTGTATACATTTTATAGTTTGTGAGGTTGGGGGAATTAGCCGAAACAATATATAGAAAAAACATATTCGAGTGGCTGACAGCTGATAAAAATAAGCCCTTGTTAGAACACGAGACCAATCATAACTATTTGAACAAGATCCGACTTTTTTTTTTTTTTCTATCTACCAGAAAACAAAAAAACAAAAAAAAACTGATCATCAACTAGAAGGAGCTATGTGTAAGAAAGACCCCTACCTTATATTTTAGTGCGGTTTTCTTCTGTTGGAGAGCGAAATCGATAGATAATATATTATAGGGAGATTGATGTCCTTGCGAAGAATGTTTGATGTAAATATAATGTATCACAGATAGAAACCCGCAATCCCCACCCCCTCCTTTTTTAGGTCAAGAGATAAGGTTCTTGTTGATTTTTTGACAGCACATACCAGACCCCGATACCCCCCAGAAAAAAATTCTTGAATTATGATTGGTTTCATTGTGGGAAAAAAAGAAAAATTACCATTTTTAGCATTGATCCACTGGTACACATCCTCTTTTTTTTTTTTTTGTAGATAAAAAAAAAAGATCCACTTTCATCACTTGGTCGCTTTATACTAAAGTATAAAATATTATTGTATAAATTTATTCAATCAATTCGGAGATAACCTTATTATCATCTCATGAAACTAGATCGTTCCTTTTTTTTTAACAAAGAAAAAAACTTCTTCCCCGTCACTTTTAAAGTCAGACCCACCCCCACATTGGATAAAAAAAAAATATTAAACCCCCCGATTTTTTTTTCTGATCTTCCACCTTTTTTTTTCATTTTCTTCAACTTATTTTCTTGTATATTTGACCCAACATTATTAATTGATCTCACTTCTCTTACCATTTCATCTATTATATTACTTGCATGATTGGTATGTATCGACCTTTTTTATCACGTACCATTCGTCCAATTTCTTCCTCAGTTACTATTTTTAATTATCCTATTGCCTCTCGATTTACTTCACCAAGCCAACAACGTGCCTCCTTCCATGCTTTTACCAAACGGCACACTTCCGATGGTCGCCGTCGAATCATGATGATGACATCCATTGCAGCAGCTACTACTCTGTTAACTGCCGGTACGCTTCTCGCATCCCACTCTAATGTTCAAGCTGAGGCCAAAAACATCCCACCGCCATCTGGCTTTTTATCATCAACCCCAACGAGCACAATCCATGATCTGTTGGATGATGACAATCGCACAGCCTTCGACGCACGCAGCACTGAAGAACTTGTAGTGGGTCTTTTTGTTTACAAACTTTGCACCTTCCCTTGGATTGTGGATATGGCACCTCATGTTATTAGCTTGGCTGAAAAATTACGATTGGAAAATTGGGTATACGCTTTTGTCAAATCAACCTTCTTCCGCCAATTTTGTGGAGGCGAAACACCCGAAGAATGTGTACAAAGCATGGACCGATTGGCCCGGTCTGGGATCCAGTGCATTTTGGATTTGTCCATCGAAGCGGATTTACATTTGGAACCTGCCGACGTGCCTCAAATGTACGACGAATTGGCTCAGCCGCTGGGTAAATGGTGGCGGGAAGAACAATCGGCCGATGTGGTGCTGACTATGACGGAACATTGTGTACGAACTGCTGCCCAGGGTTCATCTTCTTTCGTCGACGACAATAACGACAACCACGACCATCATTCGAACTCAGCTACTACCGGTGCCTTTGCTGCCATCAAGGTCACTGCTTTTGCTCCACCCGAACTTCTGTTACGGATTAACCATGTGATCACCAAAATGGAACATATTTTCCAAGCTCATCAAGTCAATGGCTATGTTGGATCGGCAGCTCTGAAAGACGTAGTGACACAAGTGTTACCACCTCCTCATTCGGAACAACAAGAAGAACAACGGGATGCCTTGATCGACTACATGCATCAACATCAACCTCGTATCGATGCTATCATGTTTTCACAAGTATTCAACCTTCAAGGCCCTTCTCGGGATGTTTGGTGGGCAGCCGACGACCAAGCCCAGGAAGCTGATACGCTATTGACTGGTGATGAATTGAAGGCTTACGACCGCATGATTAACCGCTTGGACCATGTTTGTGCTTTGGCCCATCGCTATCGGGTGGGGATCATGGTGGATGCCGAACAATCCTACTTCCAGGAAGCCATTGACCATGTTGCCATGAACCTTCAAGCAAAATACAACCGTCGAGATGAACAAGATCATATCCCTACTGTCTACAATACTTGTAAGTAATCTCCTCCTTGATTGAATTATTTCGGCGATCTTATTGACATTTGATTATTATTTTAGATCAAATGTATACAAAGGCTGCCCAAGCGAAACTGGAACGTGATGTGGAATTAGCCAGACGTGAAAATTTTGCCTTCGCTGCTAAATTGGTACGAGGCGCTTACATGGTTTCGGAACGCAAGGTAAAAAAAAAAAAAAAAAAAAAGCGGACCATGAAAACAGATGTTTCCTCGGGTGTCGGATTGAACAATGATTGGTGTTGTCGTTTTAAATGCTGATGAAAACTTTTTATTACTATTAGCGTGCATTACAACTAGGCTATCCATCACCGATTCATGAAACGGTGGAAGATACGCATGATTCCTTCAATGGTGGGGTACGATTCCTTTTGGGTCGCCTGCATGACCATCAAGTAGCAACTCATCAGACATTGACCGCCAACACAGCACCAATTGTATTTATGGTAGCCACTCATAATCGAGAGTCGATCGTACAAACGGTAGAAGAAATGGATAGACAAGGCGTACTTGCTCGATCGGGTGTGGTGCATTTCGGCCAGCTCTTTGGAATGCAAGATCAAATTTCCTACAGTTTGGGCAAGAATGGTTATTCGATTTACAAGTACTTACCTTACGGTATGATTGATGAAGTTATTCCCTACCTCCTACGCCGCGCCCAGGAAAATCAATCTGTGATGGGTGCTGTCAACAAGGAACGTCTTCTCATGTGGACCGAGCTCAGGGATCGCATGAAGGCTCGTTTGCCCTTGGTCAACGCTCGACCTACTACTGACGCCCCTTCCGTCGTCATCTCAACTGCTTCTGCTACCGTTAATGCATCTTCCTCCTCCTCTACTACTGATGATGCCGATGGCCCAATTCAGACAACAACAGCTTGATCCGGCTTGGTCCTATCTGCTTTTGAACTGTCTACGCCTTTTTTTATATTATCAACACACTTATCATTATCATTCTTTTTCCCCGACTTTTTTATGTTATATATATATATATATTTATTACCTATAGAATAGGTAGGATGAAAAATACCTATTTCATGTCATATCCTTATGAATCTTATCATCATCATCCCTCTTGTATTTATTTCTACTTTTCTCCTTTTTTTTTTAAATAAAAACCATGCACTTTTTTTTTCAAAAACAGTTGTTGGGAAATCTCGATATTTTTAAAATGGATGGACGGTGTGAATATTCATATGCCGCTCACATTGTTCATGTTTATATATTTATATTTGTGTCAATTCCCTTTTCTTCGTTAATGCTCCACGGAATTTCAGGTTATCTTGTATTAGTTCTAGAACTTCAATCAGACGCATTTTAAAAATGCAATACAAATATCATGGGAGAACCTTTTCATTTTGGATCGTTGATTTGGGACACTCATTAGATTGGCCTTCATTTTAGAATAGTTTCATTAACTTAGTTTAATGGTAGTTGTCATGGCTTATACTATATCTATATCTATATCTGAATTAAAAATGTCTTACTCATTTACTATACGTTTGTATCTATTATGTGTCTAGTTGTTATTGAATGGAGATGTCAAAAAAAAGTCGGTGTATGGATCCTGTCCCCCCCCTCAAAAAAAATTGTATGGGTATTAGGGGGATGCCCTTATTTTGAAGGTACCTCTAGCGTACCCATATGCGGCTGATAATTGGACATCATTCTTCCTCATTTTCTCCAGAAGATCCTACACATCCCTCCACGACACCTTTCAGCTTTTGAGGCACCGTGTTCATAAAAAAAAAAATTCAAGTCCAGCCCACGTGGGAATTTTTTTTTGTTTAAACCCCACCTTTTTTTTCCCACTGTCGCTCTTTCTTTTCCTTTTCTTTTTTCTTTTCCTCTTTTTTCTCAACCATCCAACTCCTTTGGGATTATTCTAGACTTAGATTAGTGCCAGGACTAGTTTAGAAGGGTTTTCAGCTCAGGGATTCCAAGATGCATGGGGAAACCCTTTCATTTTGAATTCAGGATTTTGGACAACCTTTAGTTGGCTTTTGCGAGCCTTCATTAACTTAGTTTAAGTTTGTCCATAGTTTGTGTCTACAACCTCTACATTTGAATAAAATATGTCTCTTTTTACTTGTTTCAATCAAAAACTACCCCATAAGTCTCTTTCATGTCTTGTGCAATGGATCCCTTTTACCTTGATCCCTTATATGTGTTGTAATGGTTTAATACAAAGAGTACCCTCTAGTCTTTCTCCTACCTGCACTGCACTGTGTATTAGATCTCTTTTTCAATTGTACCTTTAGTTTAGTGTTGACCATTCTTTGAATCTTACATGAGATTCCTTCAATCTTCCTCCAATAGATCTGTACATCAGCCCCCTTGCTGCAATGAACCCCTCGTCTTTAGTCTTAATATCTATTTATATCTACCAATATACATCAATAAAATGTTTCCAATTTACTGACCATCTTCTGACACATTGTATGTTAAAACAATATCGCTACTATAGCAGTTTTGGGAGTGTCCCACTGAGCACCTGCCCACTGTGGCCACTTTATCCCGCTAGAAGTCCCAAGAACTGGTTGAGAATATTAAATTACTTATATTAAAAAACAGTTATATTCGCGCTCGATTAAGCATGCAAATAATAATAGGACATGATGTATGTGTATCGGCCGCTATAGAGGAGACCTCGCGATCGGGTTAGAAACTCTAGGTCGCTAATGAATTAGCTTATTATATATAACGGAGCACTGAGTACGATGACTGGGCTGCAAAAGGCCGTCCATCATAGCACGAAATGGATGATGGAATTAAGAAATAGCTAGCAGTAAGTTTTTTTTTGGCGGCGGTTACTCATCTGTCATTTTTCTACATACATACAGTGTACAGTAACAGTGCAACGCAGAAAATGGTATTCCGATATGTTGCTTTATATAACGGTTAATCGGAATATATTGTGTATTGATTAGGTAGTGCACCGTTCCATAGCATTCATCTTCAAGAAAAGTCAACCTAATGGCGGTCTTAAATCACCAATTAAAAATGAAAGGATTTCCCCATGATGCTACTGATTGAAATTCTAACTACTAACCCAAGTTCATCATATTCTTGGAGGCTTGAATGATGTTTTAGAAAGAAACACATGGATTAGAGTAGATTGAGTAAAAGCGTTCCACCATCTTTTTCTTTCAACACATCAAAAAAAAAAAAAAATCATTTTTCAAAACTGCAAGTATCAAAATCTTTATTGTCTATATCAAACATAGTTTATCTAAAATGACTATACGATTCTACTGTAAGGTACATATAATTTAATCTAACCCAAGTCTTGATCCAAAGAAGGGGAACGGGAGCCAAGGGCTTGTAGTAAGGCAGATGCGGCCACACCATACTGAATCCAATGCAGCATGACCGGACGTATCTTGTTCAACCAGACTTCTTGATCAGTCATCCTTCGCCATTTTTCCCCTCCAGCATCAGCCGCTTGGACTTGAACCATAGGCCGTTTCACCCGAAACCATTCCCGATGTGTGGTGCCACAGCCTTGACATTTGAATCCGCCCGTGATCGGATATAACGCCGCTAATTCCATATGAATCAATCGTTCCACCCGATGAGAGATTGGGCATTTCAACATACGACCATCATCATCCCCTTTTTGTATAGTTGTTTGTTGTTGGTGATATTGTTTTGCTGTCCTTCGTTTGCCCGGAATGATATCCAACAGCTTTGGCTGGTAATTGCATTTCTGGATCACCTGTGAGACGCGTCGTGTTGGATTTATGGATCGCCCGATCTTAAAGTAGCAATAATGTTGTGTTGATACCCGAGGTCCTTGAGTAAGATGATAGGCATACAAGTACCCCGCTTCGTCCTTTTTGGAAATTGGTTTGATCATTTCTTGTTGAATTTGCATGCGTTTCCTAGGACCAATGTGTTTCCCAATCCAAACTATACACACACACACACACATATATATATATATATATATATAATGATTAAAAAGAATAGTCAAGTATTCACATCGTTCTAATTTCTTACTTACGAGACCAACAATCATAGATCGGAGAAGATTCAATAGTGCGTTTTGATTCCATGCTGGAAGATGTCAAATATGGAGAAATAGCCACCGTATTTTTAGTATGAGGTAATGGTGAAGAATTCAAGGATTCTACAGTGTGTGGAATATCTGTGACGAGAGGTCGATGATCGTGACAATAGGCAAGTGTCGTTGATGATACGTGCTTGGGATCGACAGGAATTCGACGCTGACAAGGTTTCCCATCCCTACGCCGTAGTCCTGCACATTGTTGGAATATTAATGGTTGAGTGATGGTTTTGCGGTAGTTTTTCGATTGACGGCTGCTGATTGATGACTGAGCGGGTATTGGTAATGGATGGGTTGATGGCGGTTTATTTTTTCGTTGTAATTGTACAGGTCTTTTTGTTGTTGTAGCTGTTCTGGATAGTTTTGGCAATATTGAAGTTGTGGTGATATATTGTTGATTTTCCTGCCCTTTCGATGCATGTAGAAATAATCGCGGTCGGCAAGACGAGCGACAAAAAAGACCGAACATGAAAAAATCAAAAAAATCAAAAAAAAAAAATCTCAAAAACAAACAAAAGGAAAATTTGCGCGACCTGCCACTTCGACCTCCGTTATAGCCGCATAATTATTTGGCCGGTGTCACGCTTTTATTGTATGATATTTGAAAATTCCGGTCCAGCTTCTCAACCATGCCATCATGTACAGAATCTCATTACATCAAGTTTTTCTATATATTTATATCTTACATTACTTTTTGGAAATTATACCTTTTGTTAACTCCTAGTTCCATATCATTTTCCACAAGCCCAATAAATGAACTTTTTATGGTGATGATTTATATATATTCCTGAGAGGGTATGACGGGTCCAAATTAAGTAATTGGTAAACAGCTAAACATATATATAGACAGGAAAGCTTCATTTTATACTCAATTATGCTATAAGCTACAATTTTACAGCATTTTGATGAGGATGAGATCAATACCACATAGTTTCCCATAAGGTGGCAAGTAACTCATCAGGGGTACTTCATGCAAAGTTTCAGGGGTAATTTTGATTGAGTCTCCGCAAAGACAATAAATAAAAAAACAGCATTACTCAATATCCGCATATCTGAAGGATGATGAACCTTTTTCTTCTGCTCTACTTTGTGTTTGACAGGTCCAATGGAGTATCATCTTTGATCAGTCGACCATTACCCTTTCCCCACCCCCGGCTTCTAAACTACCTCATCCCGCTATCTTACTACCCGCACTGTACCAAACGACTGTTCACTCTCATCCTCTCTTTCATTAATATCTTTTATTTCCTCACCCTCTGCACTCCTGCTCTTACTACTTCATTTTGCGTTATTTTATCAGTAGCTTAGTTTCCGTTTGTAGTGCTTAAATTGTTATTATTATTATATATAGACACCTACCGGTCACCTTGCCTCGTCCATGCTCGATTCAGGTCATGTTCAAAATTCGATGCGGAATTTCAAAAATGTTGCAAACTTTTTGGAAGGCACTGTGACATACTCTAGTTATATATAGCATATGGAGTAGTTATGAATGTTCATTTGTGAACTAGAAAAATACGGCGTCGTGGGAACACCCTATACAATAAAATTACTTCGCTGATCTCCATTCTGGGAAGTTTATGCTTTGTCGTACAAAATATGACCTACCTGAAAACTCCGTCCCCAATCCCCACTCTTGTCCTACTTTAAATTTCCATAAAGCTTTACTTAAGTGAATAATACACTTGATCTATCCAATGACAGTTGACGCTTAAGCCTAATGTTTTAAAAGCGTATTTCGCTGACTTCTCTTTTTACCAGTCAGAACCCCAACTTTTGTCTTCAGAAGGAGCTAAAAAAAAAAAATTGCTCGTGCATTCTTTATCAATTCTTTACTTGAGTTGACCATTTTTTTTTATTTCTTTCTCTTCCTCTTTGTATCATAGATGGATACTTTTTTTGAAAAGGCAGCCTATCAAATAGGCGGAGGTGCAATTACACGGGATCAACTAAAGCTAGTTGTCTCCCTCATGTCGTCTTACATATTTGCTTACCTTTATCGCTACTTACCCACCCAATCATCGGCATCATCCACTACAGTATCTTCACGAGCAGCTAGCGTGAAACATATGTATTCTATCGCCATTGCATTATTCACCACTCTTATCTTCCTTAAACTTTATATTGGATTCCTTCATATCAGTGTTACATGTATTTTAACATACTTATTGATGAAATACAATCATAGCCAACAAGGTCCATGGATCAATTTTATATTCGTACTCACCAGTATGTCTCTCTGGTAAGATTAGGATGCATGTTTTTTTTTTTAAAAAAAAAAAAAAAAAGGATTATTATTGATGGCATTATTGTAGTCATATCGTTCGTCAGCTAAATGGCAATTCTGGCGATGCAACACTAGACTACTCCGGTATGATGATGATAGCAACCATCAAGTTAACAATGTTTGGATTCAATGTGTTTGATGGCCGAATAGAAAAACAAAAAAAACGATGGCGACATCATCCAATATACAACAAAATGACCATCAGCTGACGGTCTATAATCAGCAAATGAAAATCAATGTATATCCCACATTTCTAGAATTTAGTGGCTGGATGTTCTTTTTCGGTGGGTTCTTGGTGGGACCGGCGTGCGAATATATGGACTACATTCGATTTACATATCAACATCATCAACGACACCATAAGGAAGGATCAGTATCACCCTCATCTATCAAACCTACCGCTATGATTATTTTAAAATGTGCTCTTTCTATCGGAATTCTATTGTCAAGTAGTACAAAATATAATTTTCCTCAGATGCTAAAATCTGAATGGCAAGAGACCTCATTTGCTAGAAAGTAAAGGAAAAATGAATTTGATACTCCGCCAAATTCATGCAAAAATTCGTTTTCGTGATAGGTTACTCTATATTCAAATGGCAGCTTTCGTGGCAAGATGTAAATACTATACGGTTTGGTTATTATCAGAAGGCGCTTGTGTTTTGTGTGGATTCGGTTTCACAGGATATGATGATCAAGGCCATGCACGATGGGATCGCGTCACGAATATTGATATTATTCATTGTGAACTACCTCAATCGCTGAAAGAAATGTCGGATTATTGGAATATGGGTGCCAATCGATGGTTGAAAAATTATGTTTACTTACGTATCACTCCACGTAACAAAAAAGCTGGTGCAGTTAGTACTTTAACCACATATGGTGTATCTGCTCTTTGGCATGGTTTCTACCCTGGTTATTACAGTATGCCTTCTCTAAAAAGGAAGAAAATTCATTTATACTCATTTATATTCTATCAATGCTACTATAGTTATGTTCTTATCTTTGGGATTGTATCAGACAATTGGCCGTATGGCGCGAAAAACAATTCGTCCCATCACATTTTCCGTAACGGAAAATAAACTTGGACAGCCACTTGCAGCACGTAAAGCTGTTTATGATTTCCTTGGAATTGTTATCACCGTATTCACTATCAATACTATGTCCATATCATTTATTGGCCTATATATTGATGCTGTAGTTCAAGTCTGGGGGCAAATTTATTATATCCATTATATTTTGGGACTGCTTGCCTGGCTTCTTCTAAAATTATCTTATACTCCATTGATAGCTCTTCAGAAAAAGCGGATAAATGCATCAGTTGAAGCGAAAATGGCAATTCAGCAAAAATCCCAAACAGCTGAAATGAGTGTCACAGATTTAGGTGGTGTGGAGCCACCTCTTCCTGAGATAACCATGAAAAAGTCGAGTTGAACAATTATGAAAAAAAAAAATAGTAACATAATAAAAACGAATATCTAATTTCATATAGGCAATAATATTTGACCATCATGCATAATAATGCTGTTTAATTCAAGTTATTCTGTCATATAAAACACTCTCTCACATAAACATGTGGTATATATGTATAAAATAAATATTCATTAGCAGGGACCCTGTCCAAGACGATACGGAACCATAAAAAATATTTCATGCTCCGCACACATGATTTTATTTTTTTTACCATTTCGTCTCTCTCTCCCTCTTTTTCTTTCTTTTCCTTTTTTTTTTTTTTTTTTGTCTTCATCATTCAACGTCTTCAAGGTTATGGTGGACTTAGAATAATTCCAGGACTAGTTTAGAGGGGTTTCAGCTCAGGGATTACAAGATGCATGGGAAACCCCTTTCATTTTGGATCTAGGATCTGAATGCACCATTAGTTGAGCTTTTTGGAGCCTTCATTAGCTTAGTTTAGTATTAGTTTGTATATGCAACTAAATAAAATATGTCTCTTTTTACATACTTTTATGAAAAATGTCCTATTAGCCTCTTTCATGTCGTGTGCAGTAGATCCTTTTTTTTTTTTTTTTTTTACTGCCATCACCCTTTTTGAATAGCAACGACTGTTGTTGTGCTTCAATAAAAGATATCTCTTTTGTCTTTCCTAGGCTTTGTACAGTATATATATATTAGATACTTTTTTGTGAGTGCGCTTTATACTAGTGCTGACCATTATTCAAGGTTCATTTTGATCTTCTTCATGTTTCCTCCGATAGATCCTCCCACGGAACCCTTTTTTACAATAAACCCTTTGTCTTTAGTTTTAGTATTAACCAAGATGCTTTAAAAAATATGCCCTTTTTAATAATTATCCTCTAAATTATTGTATAACAAGCAATGCCGCTACTGTAGCTATTTTAAAAATGCCCTATCAAACGCTTCCGATCATATAAAAAATTGCAACAACTGATGTTTATTTGAGGTTTTTTCTCAACTATGCCATAATGATAAAAATAAAAGAGACGCAGCATTAGTAGAAAAATAATGAAATATATATTTTTTAAAGAAAACCTAAGGAGCTTTATAAAGCAACAAGACTATTCATATGGCCATTTCCAAATAATTGCAAATAAGTAGCCATGGTGTGGATGTGGGTGTGTACGGTAGTGACTAACGCGTTGTTTTGTAGAGGTAATCATAATATTGCAAGTAATAAATGGTATTGTTTCTAACCGTTTCGTTTCGCAAGGATAACGTTAGATCAGTGATCAAAGAAGAGAGAGCGCTGATGCCATCATCCACAAGAGAAGGAGGGTGAACCAAAAGAATATCAAAAAATCGTAACCAGAGCGTTTCGTTCCAGTATCTTTTTACCTTTTTGGAAGTGGTCTTGATAACGGGAGAGGAGAAGAGTAGCATATGTGCACAGTTGGCGATCCCCCAATAATCCAAGTGATAAGGTGGCCAGGACAAACCAGAAAAAGTAGGAGGTATATTTATAAATTCGCCAGACTTGCAATCATCTTCCATCATCATCACTTGCGATGTCGCCGAAAGTACGGCAATTAACTTTAGATTTATAGCTAAATCAAAATCGACCACTTTTACTGATACTTGATCCAAATAGGACTCGTCCGTGTGGTGAATTAAAGGTGGCGGTTGTGATGTATGTTGCAAATTTCCGTCCATCGTATAGCACATCAAAAGATTGTCCAGCTTAAGATCATTGTGTGTGATATGTAATTTGTGTAACATAATGATAGCCTGAAGGAGCCGTAACACAAGTAACTGTACAAGAGGCTCTGGCACCGCCATACTACCATGTTTACGGAACATATTCAAGCAATCAAGAAAGTTTCCCTGTGATGCATATTCCATAATCATGTAGCTAGCTTTGTAATCCAAATAAAGAGCATGAGAACGAATAAAAAATCGATCAGCATCTGTGCATTGCTGATAAATGAGTCGATGTATATAGTGATCCCATCGATCAGGTATTTTGTGTATTTTAATTGCTACTTTGTCTGAATTCCAGCTTGCCAGGTATACAGTTCCATATGTTCCAGTGCCTAAAATTGCTTCAATACACACCGTATCTTGATCTAAGGCAAGCAACACATTTTTATTGCTTTTGAGATTAACGAGAGATTCCAGATTTCCTGGCTGGGCCAAATCGTATGTACAATTGGCAATCAAATATGGTTCCACAAGGGACTGCTTATAGATGTGCGACAGAGGAAATTTGATAATGGCAGTTGGGACGTACACAGGTTGCTGTTGTTCCTGTACAATCGATTCTGATACTGGAGAATGATCTACTGTTTCCTCATGCTGTCCCAAAAATTCTTGATTTTTCAGGTCGTCGTTATCTTTATCCTGTACTTGCAGAAGTCGTAACGAAGGATTATTATCTTGCTCCACAATACAATCAGAGTCCAAAGCAGGAAATAAATGACAAGCAATGTTATTTTTTCCGATGGTATCTAAAAATACAGCTAGAAATGTTAAGATATTTGTCCCACCAAGCTCCTTATCTAATTATTACCTTCAACTTGATGTTTGGGTAATTTTGCACGCATTTCATCAGAAGAAAGACCATAGTGATGACTTTCTTGTAAGGTGGAGCTGTGAAGTTTTCGTCGAGTGAATAATTCCAATGCATCAAGAACACCGAGAGCGTTTTGAGAGCCGATACCAGTCATTTTAATTGGTAGTTGTTGATTATCTTGAGTTTGAGCTGCAGACAGTGGATTTTTGACAGATGGAGGAGCAGGTTCACAAATACCGTTATCCAAGTCCAATAAAGATTGGTGTAACCGTTCAAGTGGTTGAGCGTTCCATTTAATCCCTTGTCTAAGTATGCTTGCAGCCATATCTTTTCTATAAAAAAGAAGGGATTGGTCAAATGTGTATGGCATGCATACTTGTATTGCGGAAAAAGTACCTATTTTCACTAGCATAATGATAGGCCATATCTTGATAGAGTAGTGCATGGGAAGTGCCAATATTTTTGTCAAGTAAATGACGACATACATTCAAAGGCTGATCGTAAAGAGTAGCGAGATAAAGCCAAAGTCGAAGATAACGCAAAGTATGGCTTTCGTTTTGACAGAGAGTGACACCTTCTTTCAATAATATCTTAATTTGGGAAGTCTTTTCAGGACTTGTTTTAAGAAGCTCTTTTAGTCGCCTTTCGTAGGACAGTACTGTTGTCGATTGGAGCATAGAAATCAAAGATAAAAACTGCACAAATACAAATAACCTCAGACTACCTCCGAAAGGTGCTGCGGCAAAATGGGTCCCGTGGACTCTTTTTCTTTTTCTTTTTCTTTTTCTTTTTTTTTTTTTTTCTTTTTCTTTTTTTTTTTTTTCTTTTTTTTTTTTTTTTCTTTTTTTTTTTTTTTTTGGTAGTGGAGGATAATAGTTGGCCTTGGAGTGTCCGAAAAAAATAATCAAGATCCCACCCACGTGGTGATTCTTTTTTCTTTTTACTCCCAACTTTTTGACTCCGGCTTTCTTTTTTCTTTTTCTTTTTTTTTTTTTTCCTTTTTTTTTCTTCACCATTCAACTTTAGGTTTTGCTGATCTTTAGTATCAGGACTAGTTTAGACGGGTTTTCAGAAAAGGGATTACAAGAATGGGGAACCCCTTCATTTTGGATCCAGGATCTGAATACACCATTAGTTTAATTTTTGGAGTTAGCTCAGCTTAGTTTAGTTTGTCCGTAATTTGTATCTATATATGAATAAAATACGTCTCTTTTTACACGCTTCAATGAAAAATATCCCGTAGGTCTTTCTCATGTCTTGCATGATATATTCATTTTACCAATGACTCTTATATGTATTGTTATACTTCAATAAAGAGTTCCTCTAGTGTTTCTCCTGTCAGTACCGTACAGGATATTAGATCCCATTCCAGAAATGGACTTTTTGTTTATTGTTGACTAATCTTCAAATCTCACATTAGTCTCCTCAATCTTCCTCCTATAGATCTTGCCATCAACACCTTTGTTGCAATAGACCCCTTGACTTGAGTTTTAATATCGATTTGTATATACAATAAAATGTTTCCTTTTCACTGACCATATTCTGACAAACAGTATAGTAAACAATGCCGCTACTATAGTTGTTTGGGGATTGTTCTAGCAAACACCTACCCACTACGGCCATTTTTTCCCATTAAGAATCCTAGGAACTGGTTGACAATATTAAATCACGTACTATCAAAATAGCCATATTTGTGCTCGACTAATCATGCATATATGTACCGCTATAGAGCATTCTACGCTGCTTTATAGCATAATTATGGCTGTCTTACCAGCGTAGCATTCACTAGACTGAGCGTATTGTATATATCCAATTTGTTGTTTATTTTTTTGATATTTATATTTTTCATGCGACAAATAAAGTCCAAACTGAAGCCAGTTGAACTCAATGGGTTTATTTTTTATGGTGCCAACTGACGGGGTATTGTTGTGTAATTCCATCAAAAACTACACTTCAATATACGTCCACAGACAGCCAATGTATCAATTTTTTGGAATTGAGTATAAAAAATTGATCTAAATAAGGGTTACTTTATGTTCTTGATCAACTTTTCCATATCTTTTTTGTGGGGGGCGGCCTTTGGAGGTACCTCTTTCTCCCATATATACACTCGGAGGTACTCAAAATTAGCAATTCTAATCGGAAAGCAGGTGATAAAGGAATGCTGGGGCTAGTGATGAAAAAAGGAAGACGTATTTTATTGAACAGTATTAAATCTAAACTGACACATGCTTGAGCTAACTTCACAGTATTAATCTACTAACTCGGCCATGATTTTGTCGTCTTTCTACCCAATGCTATATGGTGTGGCTCACTTATAATGCCAAATTTTCAATTTTTCATTTCAATTTGGGACTTCAATCACCGTTTGAATATGCGCTTTAAAGAAAGCTTTTTTTTTTCTTCCTTCCTTTCTTTTCTTTTTTTTCCCAAGTCACCGCCATTTCAATGATCTCAATGAGGTGATGTTCAACTAGGATTAGTGTCAGGACTAGTTTAGAAAGGTTTTCAGCTCAGGTATTACGAGATGCATGGGAAACCCTTTCATTTGGATTCAGAATTTGGGACCACTATTGAATTAGCCTTCATCTTAGTTTAGTATTGGTTGTCATTGTTATAATTACTACTGAATAAACTTCGTCTTGTCTATTTATATCATTATTCTTTCTCATTGTTTGATTGTCTTACCAAATGTATAAACATGGTCTTATTATAAGCAGAAAAAAAAACGTGTGTGTGTGTCTGTGCATACAACAACAAAAAAAAAAAACAAGGGACGGTACTTTTTATTGTACAAATAATATATAAAAATAAAAATACATAAACTAATCTTCGCTTGCAAGCCATACAATCTACATCTACTAACTACGCTTGATATCGGAGCGGGAACGAGCAAAAAACAGGACCTGGCTTCCAGGGGTAAAATTTTTTACCTTGTTTTCGATGTTATATTTCACAGTTTTCGCGGTGTTTTACAAAATAGACGCTCTGGCGCTCCGCTGGAGCTTCTGGAAATCTTTCGATTTACTAGGTGTCACAGTTTTTTATTAAAATGTGGGTTTCGATGGGATAGGATTAAAGGCTCCGCCATTTCGCACTTTGGTGGGCAGCCCCTTGGGGCCCAACCGTCGTGCTCAGCGCGTCATCTATGGGGTTTTTATGTGTGCTGAAAAAAAAAATAGGGAAGGGATTAGGGCCTCCGCCATTTCGCACTATGGTAGGCAGCCCCTTGGGGCCCGACCGTCGTGCTCAGCGCATCGGCAATGGGTTTTTTATGTGTGCTAAAAAAAAAAACAGGGAAGGGATTAAGGCCTCCGCCATTTCGCACTATGGTGGGCGGCCCCTTGGGGCTCAACCGTCGTGCTCAGCGCGTCGTCAATAGATATTTTTTTTTGTGTGTGGTGAAAAATAGGGTGATCGAGTCATTCGCACTCCGCCTCTCATGGATTTAAATTTTCTCGTCCCTCTTTTTTCTTCCTCTTCCTTTCTTTTCTTTTTTTTTTAGAACATCAACTTCAACTGTGGATTTAGTGATCTTGGATTAGTGCTCAGAACTTGAATCAGGGGCCTTTTGAAAAGTGCAATACAAACATCATGGGAGAACCCTTCCATTTTGGATTCGTGATCTTTGACCGTCATCAAATTAGCATTCATTTTAGAATAGTGTCATTAGCTCAGCTTAGCGTTAGTTATCATAGTTTATATTGCATCTATATCAGAATTAAACATATCTTGTCTATTTACAATTATTCTCTTATGCCTTTCATTGTCTCGCTGAATGGGCATGGCATATGTGCGTGGAAAAAAAAACCGGTGTGTGTGTGGGGATGGGGGGTTTATACAGGAAATGTTTCTACTTTGGGCACGGAAGCAAAAGAGGTGATGTTCCACTTTGGGCACGGAAGCAAAAGAGGTGATGTTCCACTTTGGGCACGGAAGCAAAAGAGGAAATATTCTACTTTGGCCACGGAAGCATATTTGTATACAAATATAAAAAATGACAGGAAATGTTTCTACTTTGGGCACGGAAGCATATTTGTATACAAATATAAAAAATGACAGGAAATGTTTCTACTTTGGGCGCGGAACAGTTTTTATCAAAGTGTGGGTTTCGATGGTATAGGATTAAAGCCTCCGCCATTTCGCACTTTGGTGGGCAGCCCCTTGGGGCCCAACCGTCGTGCTCAGCGATTCGTCAATGGGTTTTTTGTGTGCTGAAATAATAGCTTACTTGAAATGCGTCGGAGAGGTTAGAGTTTGATTATGTAGTGGTTGCAACTGCCTTTCCACTGGAAGATAAAACGAGATTGCCCGTTTATTTGCAGCTCCCTGATTTTTGGACATAAAAAAAAAAGCTGGATGATTCAGGCTCCGCATTTTGCTTTCTATTTTTTTTTTTTTTGGTCCCCTTTTTTTACCCTCTCTTTTTCTTTCTTTCTTTTTTTTTCCTTCATGATAGTCTGAATGATATGATGGCAAGGCTCATTGGGGAACTGGTGATCTAGGATTAGTGTTAGAACTTGAATTAGGGGCGTTTTAAAAAACGCAAAACAAACATCATGGGGAAACGCTTTCAATTTGGATGAAGGATTTGGGAACGACAGTAGATTAGCACTCATTAGTTGAGTAATAGTTTGTCATTGTTTATATCTTCGACTGAATAAATATGTTCTTTTTATTATATTTAGTATCTCTGTTTTACGTTTACAGTATGAGCTTCATTGAATGTGTATTACATATGCATAGAAAAAAAAAATAGTGTGTCTATATATATATATATATATATATGAGAAAGGAACGGATTAGGTACTGTATTATGGAGACTTCTTCCACCAAGTCTATAGGTTTGTGCGTATAAAAGAAAACAGGGATGTGTTTGTGTGAAAAAACAGCTATTACAGTGTATTTTATTGTGGTGGGGGATATTGAAGAACAAAGTTGAGAATAATATTAATTATGTAGCCACTGGCTGGCAGGGGGGTTCTGAAGTGTGGGTTTTGATGGAAGACTCTGTGATTTGGCACTATGGGTGGGCAGCGATTGAGAAAAAAAAGGATGGGCAGCGCCTTGGGACCCAACGGTGGTTGTCCAGGACTCTGTTTGAAAAAAAAAGGAGTCGGAGGGACAAAAACACGAAATTAAAGTTACTATAGCTGAGTTTTCTTACGATGCTTATTTTTTTTAATATATAAAAATGCACATATCATTTTCCTTTTTAGTACATCAGATACGTTTCAAATCCTAGGCCTGCCAGCCAAAGTCTTCTTTTTTTGAAGGCTGGTAACTTTCTTTTTTTATGAAAAAAACAAACTGATGTACACGTTTTGTTCTTAAAGGTCTGAATTATCATGTCTACATTGTTTTTTTGAAGTGGCCTTTTTTTAAAAAACCATCAGCTTTTTAGGATCATGTTTAAAATTTGACATTATGAGTGAGCTGCCCCATACCTCTATTTCCAATCAAATCCATCCCTTCTCTATTTTCACGGCTGTTCCATCTTTTTCACGCGCACATACCTGGTTTTTTTTTTTTATCGCATGTATACCCATTCGACAAAACAAACAATGCAAACGTATGACAGAGAGACCAACGACAAAAAGAGACAAGACATATTTTATTTAAATGTAGATTCAAACTATAACAAACCAACACTAAACTAAACTATTGGTGGTTCAGCGATATAAGGTGTGGCGAATCCAATGGAGTCATGGAGTCATGGGGTCACAATCCAGAATGAAAGGGCCTCCCCATGGTATTTGTATTGCGTTTTTCAAAATGCCCCTCATTCAAATTCTAATACTAATCCAAGGTCAACGAAGTTGATGTTCTCGAATTGTGGACAGTGAATATTTATATTTCCAACAATTCCCAACAAAGGAAACTGTGGAACCGGAGTGTGAATATTTCCAAGGATCATCAATCCCACTACAAAAATAATATTCAAAGCCCCTACAAATCATTTGCCTTTCAAGACATCCCCGATCTGCCGCAATGCGTGACACGCTTTTCATGGAAAAGAGAAAAAAAAAACTTTTCTTTGCCGCTGCTTTCTGCTTTTGTTCGCTTATTTGTCCCTTAAAGTAGAAGGTATGTAAACTACATAAATAAATATATATTCATAGACTCATAAGGCTTAACCTTTGAATCTCTTGATCTGGATCTTAAACGTAGGAAATCTTGGTAACGGTGTATCAGCATAAAATATGGTGAAAAGCAAAAAGAACAACAAAACCTTGGCAACACCAAGGCAAGAACCCTTTAGTCCCAAAGAAAAACTGGTTCTATCCAAGACTCTCGGCGGAAATATCAGTCAAAGCCCTTTGGAATTTACCAAGGACTCGAAGTACGAAAGACACTTTAAATTTATATTGTGCTATCCATACTTACTTACCACTATTTCCATTTAGATACTTCTTCTCAGGTGTTGGAACAGCTATCAAGATCTATAGTATTGCCACAGGAGCAGTAGTCAAGGTGCTCTCAAGACCCTCTATGGAAGGTTCACACAAAGACAAAGTGACTTGCGTCCTCCTGAATCCCAAAAATCCATTGCAGTTGCTCTCTGCCAGTTTGGACGGAACGATCAAGTTATGGGATTACAATGACGAAGTGCTACTAAAGGTATTGAAAAAAAAAAAATCAAAAGCGAGTATTGATATCTGCGAGGGACTAACTCGACTACTTTTTTAGACGTTTACGGTCGATCTTCCTATCAAGCAATTTGTGTTATTTCCCAGCGATCCGGAACACGCTTATTTGTTGGTGTCCTCTGCGTTACAGAAGAAGAAGAAAAAGGATGAAGTGGCGATAGCAAACAAGACAAGGGTATATCAATATCATCTAGATACATCCACAATCACTACCATCAAGAAGAATGACAAAAACGACCAAAATCAGTCAAGAATGGTGGCTGAATTTCCTGATTGCCACATGATTGCCCTGTCAACGGATGCATCTTTCTTGGCCATGGCTACTCGGCATAATTTCTACATCTGGCCTACAAACCACAGTGAATCTGATGTTTCCTCTACTCAACTCCAATCGTAAGTCTCTATGTTTTATTTCTTCTCGTTTTTCAAAACTAACAAATTTATATTTAGTTACGCCGTAAAAGAGGGAATCACTCAGATTGCATTTCACCCAACATCGACATATGTGGCAGTAGGATACCATACCGGACAAATTGTATTTTATCACTGCTTGACCGAGGAAACTAAGACCACACCGATCACCGAACGACACCATTGGCACAGTACACCTGTGCGATCTTTGAAATTTATGGATGACGGCAATTATCTACTATCAGGTGGTGACGAATCTGTCTTGGTGGTATGGCAATTGGGTACAGGGTTTCGTAGGTACTTTCCACGTATTGGCGGCGAAATCAACTACATCAGCATTACTCCTGATTACAAGCACTTCTGTCTCTCGTTGGGGGATAATTCCATTCGCATGATCAATGCTGTCACTCAAACGGTAGAGCAAGTTATTCAAGGCGTACAACAATGGGATATGAGACAGAACCAACTACAGCTTCAAGAGCAGCGACAGGACGGTATAACCACAAGCGCAAACAACTTGATTTGGTCCCAAGGGATGATGGTTGAACCTCGTAATCATCATCTCGTTTTGAATGGTGCCCCCGGTCTCTTACAATTCTATGATAGCAAAGTGGATCATCATGCCCTGGAATTAGAAATCATTCCTAATAATCGCAATACACGCCCTATCACAATCACTTCTGCTATGAGTCAAAGCACTTCATCCAACACCAACATTGACCGTGGTCATATCGCTCACTTGGCCTTCTCTCCCAATGGTGAATGGATGGCAACAGTAGATATGCGCAATGATCAAATCACTACCGTCGAAGTCTACCTCAAATTTTGGCAATGGGATCATGATCAGCAAACTTATGTCTTACATACTCGTGTTGATCGTCCTCATGATAATGCAATCACATCCTTGTGTTTTCATCCATCCTCCTCTTTTCCCATGGCGATCACGACCTCTATGGATAAATCTTTCAAGGTGTGGCATCTCTCTTCTCAATCCGAGCCTGCTACTATTTCCGAACCTGATCAAGTACCGTGGACATGTCGTTCCGTTGGTGTATATCGCAACTTTTGGCCATCGGCTTCGGCCTTTTCAGCTGATGGTAGTATGCTCACTGTGGCTTTTGGCCCTGTTGTCACTGTCTGGGATCCATATCAAAACACCATTCAGGGCGTTCTCAGTACCCCGGAAATCGACTCCATCAAGTCACTGCACTTTATCAATGATTCCCCTTTTCTTGTTTCGAGAAGCAAGTCCCATTTGTTTGTTTGGAACCTGTTAACCTGCACCGGTAAGTAGGAACGATGGATTTTTTTTTTATTCTTTAATTTTTACGCTTTTTTTTTTTTTTTTTTTTTTTTTTTTGAACCAAAAATAGTCTGGTGGAGCTATCAAATACCAACGAGATACGTGGCAGTGGACCCAAGAGCAGATCGATTTATGGTTGTTGTCAAAGATGATCATAACAAAATATCTCAGTTGGTACTCTTTGAACCCACTTCTCCGCAACCATTACTTGTGCAAGCTTTGAATTATGTGTGTCAAGGCGTGGCCTGGCTACCAGCGACGCAAGATAGTTACCATGGTGCTAATACTGTCGAGCAAAATGATGGCAAGCAAAATTCTGGCACCGGTAGAGCCACATTCGCATCAAGTGATTTAGCCTATTTGCAGCCCAATCATACAATCAAGATTATGTCAGTAGTGAATGCAAGCAAGGTGGATGTTCAATCTGATAATCAAGCCAATACTGTTGCTCCCTTGCCTTCAGCGGATGAACGAACCCTCTTTAACGATGCATATGGCTCCAGACAGCAGCAGAAAGCTAAAGATGCTCATGTATTACAATCTCGCATTCATGCCAATAGCTTGGTCCGTGATGATGCTATTCGGGGTAAACGATCAAACAAACGGGATCATCATGATTATCAAACAGGCGACATTTTGAATGGCCCTAGTCATATCCTACCTCGTGTTGATGTTATCTTCGAATCGTATATGGCGACCTTGATGGCTCCACGATCCTCTGATGACCTCGATGAAAAAAATAGTGATTATGATATGGATGCCAGTGAAACAGATCAGCAAATAATTACAACAACCTCTCATTCAACAAATCCGATGTCAGCTGCTTCCAATATCGATAACAACATGGCCTCTACTCCAAATGATGTCTCGACTCTGGATCCTTTACCTTCGCTAGAAGCTTATTTTGCTACCTTGGGGGTCGATACTGCGTCATCCTCATTACCGACTATGTCTTCCGGTGGCCTTTCTTCATCTGACGCTGATGACAACGAAAGTGATGATGATGATGATATAGAAAATATTGATTGGTAATCCGTCCTCTCTTTTTCACAGTTTCCTTTGGACTTCTCTTTTGTACAACTCCATAGATTTTATTTTAATTTTATATTCTTCATTCAAAACTCAATAAACTTCATCCATTTGTCCCGCTATTTTATCTTAATTTTACAGAATTGCTCCAGCGGCAATAAAATATCTTCTGGTAGATTTTTTGTGAGTGTTTTTTTATTTATTATTTTGCATGAATACAAACATTATATTTCCTTTTTTAAATAAAAGAAAGCTATTATACAAAAAATAAAAATAAAAATAAAATAAAAAGAACTATCATACTAGGAACTAACTAGGTGCTAGACATTAGCTTTTTTTTTAAAAGGGATCTTCTTGCTTTTCTGTTCTTTTTCTCTTTGGTTTTGTCACTATAAGTCTGATCTTCAACGGCTTTTTATCTTTAGCTGATGATGAATGAGGTAGTGCTACTGATGATGAAGAAGGAGATAATGCCACGGGTGGTGATGGCAATATAGGAGATGAAGATGTCGGAGGTGATGTTGGCATAGGTGATACTGGTGATAGTGATGGTGATGATAAAAGCGATACCGTTGATACGACTGGCTTTAGCTTTGATGATGTTGTTGATGACGCATTCTTTTTTTTTTTTTTTTTGTTTGTTTCTCTCGTTCTCTCTTTTCTTTTTTTTCATTTTTTTTTTTTTTACCTCTCTTTTTTTTTTATCATTGCCAAAACTATTATCATTATCCATTGCTGTTGCTTCTGCGACAAAACAAAAATATCTGGAGCGCTTACAAAGTCATTTTGTCAGTGTAGCGCGCGTGCGTCCCAGAACATCTACGGGCATCACAGACCCAGAAACAACGACAAATACATTTACGTCAAGTCAAAGTCATCATTCATTGAAGCCCATTTTGGTTGTCCCTTATGCATTCAACATTTTGAGGACCGAATGGAATTGAAACTACATTTATCAAATAGCCATCAGGAAACGTTCCCCACTGAGTGGAAAGACAACGAATCGACATCATCAACAGCACCTAATCAGAAACAACAGCAACAAGGGGGAAAAGCGCCAGAACCAGCATCATCAACAACATCACTGCGGCCTGGAAAACAGCAACAACGACGAGAGGATGAACGAACAGAACTAGCATCCGAATCACCACAACGACCATCATCACCATCCCCTGAACAACTACAAGAGGAAGAAGCGCCCACATCTGCACCACATGAAGAATCGGAACTATCATCCTCATCAATACATCATACATCCAAGCGACAGCTTTCCGTTGATCTCGACAATGAAAAATTGGACTTCACCCATTTAGCATTCTCGCCACCTCCAGTTGATGACAGGCTCGTAGTTGATGGATCTGATGTCAGCGAAGCATTTTGGTGATTCGTACCGAAATACAAAGCACCTTGACCAACCTCCCAGTCCTAGGTTCGTTACTATAGTTGCTCTGCTAAAAATGAATTTAGCTGGACTTTCCCAATATCTACAACATACAGCAATCAATCGGCCAGGAAGAAATATGGAAAATACCATTAGAAAACAATATCCACCACGTCATGGCAGCAACATCAGTTTTACTATTACAAAACCAATATCTCAACGAACTCTCCCCATTTTTTACCGAAGACAACTACCGAACAACCCTCAACATAGTCGAAACCACGTACAACATATGCAGACCAACTCTGGCTATGGATTGTATCTCAAGTGTGCTTTCAATCATCGATAGTCATATTATGGGGTCAATCAGTCGGAACTCCGCTGTGTCAAAGCTCTTGGATGTGGTTGTGCCCGCTCATCAAGAAAAATGCAACAAGGCCCTTGTGTGTCTGATTATGAAGCTACCTATGAATCCTATTGGTGAAGAAATGAATGAATCAGCCGACTATGCATTGAATCTCCTGACCCTCTACACGCTTCACGACAACGGCCCAGTATTTCTTTATCTAGCTTCGACAAAATCTTCTCTACATCAAAAAATATAAAACGACCTTGTACATTGAGACTATACCACAATTAGGATAGAATTTATACTCTCATTAGTTATTAGTACATCATAGTTGATTAGCATTATATTTTATTTCTTTATAAATAAAAAATCTCTCTCTTTTTTTTATTGTTTTTATTTTTATTTTTATTTTGTTTAAGAGCTCGTTATGATGTTTGAGGTTAAGTGTTTTGATTTTTGACGGGAGGGCTTTTATATTGATGTAGGGGTGGGTGGGTTATGTGTTGAGTACCACGCGACTTCACTTATACTTGACTTTTTGGGCGCTACTCCAGGGGCGACTTTTTTTTTTTTATTCGTCTGGGGTACTTTTATCTCTTTTGTATACCCTTTCCTTTTCCCCTTTGACTTTAACATATACACAATTTTATGCTCAATTCATCTTATATGTTTAGCTTAGTATCTTTCACCTACTTTTTTGCATTTATAGTCGATAAGACATACATCTTTTTTATTATATTAATACTGCATTGTGTCCTTTTTTTTTTCTATATACTTTGATACCATGTCACCCTTATTTTAGCATCTTATTATACTATATACCTCTTGTTTGATTATAGAAAAAGAAAGTACGTCATCGTTATTTGCTATCGTGCCAATATATTGCATATCCCATTGAAATAAAGGCGTTGCGTTATTATTATTACTGTCGAAAAAGTTAGGTTGACTAACCTGACCCAACCTAACTTTCTCGCCTGTAATGTTGGCCAGCCAGCGAATTTTTTATCGCACTGCCAAAAAATGCTCAGACCAAAAGGCGGAATTTCAATTGATTTTAAAATGTTGTGCTTTTTTTTTTTTTTTTTTTTTTCCCTTTTTCTCCAAATTGATGTCCTTCGAAGGTCTGATGATCATGGAGTGGGATTTGCGTTAGATTTAGAGGGTTTTGAAAAAGAGCATGACAAAGGCCATGGGGAAACCCTTTCATTTTAGTTGTAGGATTTAATTGACATTTTTCTGATATGGAATGTGACATATCGGCGGGCTCAGGTGGCCTTACCACGATTCTGGAATTTACTGGGTGACTCGCTGGTGGAATCTAAGTTGCTAGGCAAAGCGGTTATGGCGCTGTAATGGGTAGCTCTCTTTTTGCTAGGTGATATTATATATACTTATGATTCAAACAACTTACTGGGTTGGCTCAATATGGCTAATATGGTGTTCCATAGAAATAGCATATACCGCGTAGATTAGATTTAGTAGTGATATTTTTATTAGTATGTAGAAGAGCTGTTTATTAAATAAAACGTACAAATGTTATTGTTTTACAGCACCATTTCACCTTCTGTCTCCACACAGTTTATTGTTTTTTATGCGGTCCATGCGAACTCTGACACTATCTTTTTTTCTTTTTTTTGTTACCTTTTTAAAGGAATTGAAGTTGAAATAAGTGAGGATCGCTGCTATGACTGATTGGAACTGGAATCATTATGAACATATTTGGCTGAACTTGGAAAATCTCTATGATTTTAGTGGTTGGCAATGCATACCTCTACTTCAGGCGCGTCTCTCTAAAGAAGGGAATATTATATAAAAAGAGCTATGTTTGAACACTCACCTTTATTTTATTTATATATATATTAGACTCTGTAGAGTACACTTGCATACCAACTATCAACAAAAAAAAAGTCCAAATGTGTTGGACAAGCACATCTTTTGGCTTATGTGGATCAACCGTGTTATTCAAATCGTAAGTAGGCAATAATGGAACATTTCGCTTAGTAATGTTACTGATGCAAGTGCTTTTTATATCGCATAGGTAACAAAAGAAAACGTCCTGGGAATCCCACGGAACAAATCATCACTCACAAGAACAAAACGTCCAGACCGCATTGAAAACAATCATGCTGACAACACCAGTGGCACCAACACCAACAATCATATTCAAAACACTTTGTCATACTATGTAGTTGTAGAATTCTGCTTTTAAAATAATAAAAAACCCTTATACCACTCATTTGCTTTTTGCCTTGTTATATATGCCTTTTTTTTTTTTTTTTTTAGTTCATGACCCTACGACGCATTTGAAGTCACACTTTGGATTACAGTCGAGAAAGTTAGGTTGGGTCAGGTTGGTTGGCCATCGAGGTTTCAGACTTCAAATACAAGTATTCGGTACTAGACAATTCTGCCATTCACAAAACATTGACAGTGCAAGACTGGATTCGCACCCGTGGATATGAAATCACTTTTTTGTGTTTTATGAAATAAAACAATGATTTTTATGCACATTTGTCTTGATTATTTCTCATATGTTTGTTTTTTATATATATAATAGGACGCTACATCATAGTCAAGACCAAAACGGCGTTAACAGAAAACTTGAAGTTGGTTTGACCCATTTTCGGGGAGTTGACCCATATTCAGAATGTGTGACCCATTTCAACCAACCTGACCCAACCTAACTTTCTCGACTGTAACAAAAAGAAGAAAATCAAAGTCAATCAATGGCAAATGTATATGTACGAGTGATAATAAATTGATCTTTAATTCCAAAAAAAAGGAACCTTGGTATGATATCATAATAATTTTTAACTACACACTAACTTAAGGTCTTTTGCACATGATTACGGGCGTTCTATAACCTCAAAATGTAGCAGGTTCTTTTCCAAATGATTGTGATTGATTTTATATGAGTCCGTTCCCTGGGACGACGACACGCCAAGTAATGTAGGTCAGCAATGCAGGTCGGCACCTAAAGGGCGCGCCACCGAAATGCCACCGGAATGCGACTGTGTGGTTACAGTTTGGTTAACTTTAAATTGAGACGAGGGTAAAATAAATTAAGAAGGTGGTATAATAAAATTGGGATGGGAAATAAATTGGGATGAGCGAGAAATAATTCATAACAGGCGTCTCAAAAATATGTAAATGTAGTCTTAATTTTCAGTTTCCATCGTCCATAAAAAATTGCACTCCGTCTCAATTGAAACTTTACACTGTAGTGGTATTCGCAGGGTATTGATTGTTATTATTATGGATCTAATAGTCAATGTTGGAGAAAAAAAGGTATATCATGTTTAAAATACAATATATAACAATCATCCATAGGGGCATGCAATAAAAAGATCAGTTAAAGATCCTCTTTGACTTGCATGTTTGTGCATGCCGAGGATCCGGGATATCCAGAGTCTGTGCGACTGAATGATATGTTTTCCCGATTTGAAGTGCCGTCGGCGAAAAAAAAACGATGTATTTTTTTACTCACGTTTTTTCCCTCTGTCTTATTTATTATCACAAAAAAACGTTTTTCCAACAAATAACAAATAATGCCTCGCTTATCTACAGACGAAGACAACAATAATAGTCTTATCTCTTGTTGCTTTTCAAATCTCTTCTCTCGTAATCGACAACAACCTACTTCCATTTCTGCTGACGCCGACCAAAAGAAAGCGTATGCTTACAGTGCGATTCCGGCCATGGACCGCTTGCCCGCCTATGAAGACTGCATTTCCCAGGTAATATATATATCTATGTATAAAAGGGAGTGAAGTAGACACTTAGCTAAGCTAACATGCTCTCTTTTTCCTTTTAGACTTTCAAACATTTAGATATCAAACACAATAGTGTTTTGGAAGGTATTGTGGAAAAGGCTCTCGCCCAAGTTGATAGCGAACTTCGTGCTATTAGTGTCGATGTAAGTATTGTCAATAGAAATAAATACCTCATGATGATATAAAAACACTGGAAATTGACCGCGCCATTTTTACAGCTTCATGAACATACGGAACTCAGTATGAAAGAAAAGCATGCCCATGACCTGCTGACTTCTTGGCTTGAAGAAAAAGGATTTGTAGTAACTCGACATGCTTATGGTATGGAAACAGCATTTTTGGCCGAATTCTCTAATGGCCCTGGCCGACGCGTAGGTATTTGCTCCGAATACGATGGTTTACCAGGTCTCGGACAAGGATGTGGTCACAATCTAATTGCTATCAGTGGCCTGGCCACTGCCATTGGGATCAAGGCTGCATTGGAACAAGGTGAAGTTTCCGGTAAAGTGGTCTTGTTTGGTACTCCTGCTGAAGGTAAGGTATATTTTTAATGAGATTGACAAAGCCACTAACTTGGTTCCATTTCGTTCTTTTTCGTAGAACTGTCAATTGGTAAGATCGATCTTGTTGGTAAACGTGCTTTCCAAGACAATGTTGATACTTGTTTGATGCTCCATCCTTCGTAAGTATTCGTCCTTCACACGAACTCTTCATGTCATATGTGTTTTTATTTTTCTCAATCTCACTTCGTTTGCTTAATAGTGCCAAAGACCAACAATATGCTCAAATGATCGCCGTTCATGATGTCAAAGTTGAGTTCTTTGGGAAACCGACTCATGCCTCTGCTACTCCTTGGGAAGGTGTCAACGCTTTAGATGCCATGGTACAATTATGGAACAACATTAGTATGATGCGTCAACAACTTATGCCGACAGATCGAGTACATGGTATCGTGACAGACGGCGGACTAGCGGTAAGAAAAAGTGGAAGGGGATCAATATTCTGAACTGTTACACTCATTTATTTCTATTTGCATTAGCCTAACGTGATTCCTGAACATACTTCGGCCTTCTTCTTTGTACGCACACCCAAATATACCGAACTGAAACGCGTGATGGACAAACTTGAAGGATGTTTTGAAGCAGCAGCCATTGCCACCGGGTGTAAAGTCAAATGGACCTGGCGCGCCATTCCTACAAAAGATGTGGTTCAAAACAACGTACTTGCAAGCACCTATGCAACATACATGGAAAAGGCTGGTATTTCTTTTGAAGACCGATATACTCAAGAACACAGTGGTGGTGGGTCAACTGATATGGGTAACGTTAGTTATGTGATGCCCGCAATCCACCCTATGTTTGGCATTCATACCACGGCTTCCAACCATACGATTGAATTTACAAAGGCGGCTGGTACCCCTCAAGCACATCGTGATACTATGGTCGCATCCCAGGCCTTGGCTTTGACTGCTCTTCATGTGTATTCCAGTGAACAATACTTTGATGCTGTAAAGAAGGACTTCAATGACACTGTGCCTTTAGACGAACAGCACTAGAATTACTTTAGTTTGATGTAGTTAGTCAATTATTGTATATCTTCATATGTGTTTTTTATTATTCAAATAAAGTTTGCGCAGGGATATTGGAATTATTCAAATTGTTTTCACGGATATGGTGGATGAAACCAGGAACTGGGCAGGATTAGGAACTGGTCATTGACTGGGAATTTGGTTGGTTTTCAGTCCCGTCAAATAGGGTCAAATAGAATAGGATATTTTCGGAAAAACTATGACTGTATACAAATGTAATTGGTGGTGAAAATCCGGAATTTGACACATGAGCACGAACAAAAAAAAGTTTCGGTTGCTGATTGGATAAAAACCCGGGCGGACTTGATAATGATTTTATAAAAAGTGAGATCTGTCTATCGCTATTTCTCTTCACTTCCCTAGGTTTACCTTTTCCTGTATCCCCAATTCATTCCTCATATTATGAAATTGTTTAAAAACATTCATGACTATAATTACCAATGGGACCTTGTATCTGCGGCCAATTGGCAAAAATACCCCAACGAAAACTGTCCTCATGTTCAGCATGTCGATGTTTTGAACCGCACTGTTGACCCAGAAACTGGCATATTGACCACTGAACGACTCATTACAGTTGAACAATCTGTGCCAAGATTTATCCTGAAGGTAAAAAAAAACAAAAACAAATGAAGTAGAAGCCAAGTTGAATAATAGCTATTGATCACTTTTCTCTTTATGGTATAATAGCTTCTTGGTGGTGATACTACTCAATATGTTCGGGAAATCTCTACTATTGACCCAAGAAAGAAGACTTTGTCCATGGAAAGTATGAATTTAACGATGTCCAATTTTTTGTCCATTCATGAATCCATTGAATACAAACAACACCCAGAAGATACAAATAGGTAAGACCTAAGACTGAAGGAAGAAAAACAGAACTAATCAATTGGTCTTTGTCTTAATAAATTAGAACGCAGTTTTCCCAACAGGCAGCTATTACGGCAGGAAGTTCACTTTCTCGCTGGGGTTCGATGCTGGAAGATTTTTCCCTGAAACGGTTTACTGAAAATGCATCCATTGGCCGTGAAGGCTTCCTGCAGGTTTTAGAACGCTTTGTGGTCATGGCTGAAGCAAAAGAATCATCCATTCCTTCTTCATGATTTAGATACAGATTTATTTAGTTATAGATTTGCCTCACCATAGATACATTTTTATCCTTTATCACATTATCATTAGCAATATCATCATTTCATACAATGCATTCCATTTAATAAAACATATATGTATACTTACATTAAAATCAATCGGTATTAGATACATATAATTTTTGCTAGGGTGGAGGTGGGATTTAATCCTACGAAAGGCTAATTGTGTGCTGGGTTTGATTTTTGATGCCATCTGAAAAAATGCAGGAAAGATATTGAAATTAAAAGCACGGAAGATGTGCCTGGAAGTCCTCAATGTCATTTGAAGAATCAACGATGATGAGACAAGTGATATTACTGTACAGTGCTGTAAAGTGATGTTATTTTTCCTCAAACACATAGTACAATTACTCATCACATAAACATCAAGTGATTTTAATTATTGTATATTTTTATCATCGTTTAACTAAACTAAGTACCCTTCTCCGTCATCTTCTTTCTTCTGCAGGATGTAAAGATAATAATAAATTTCAGGCGCACCAGGCTTATCATTGACTTGTGGCACCAATACCGGAATTTTTTCTGTCAAGTGATAAGGATAGAAAGACTGGCGTTCCTTAGAAAATGAGATACTAATAAAATAACCACCAGGTGGTTGGACCGAAGCAACTTGCTGAGCCAATTGACGCTGCCGCGTAAGCTTATCATCATCACCACAAGCTATACAATCCGTCAAACTTTTTTCAATCACCAGTGGGTAACACCCTCCAGGAGCGCTACCATATGGTCGCACTGAACTTAGATCATGTATGCAGTCTGCTGTGATCCAGACAAGATCACTGTATGGAGTTACGGTAGTACTTCCCCCAAGCGCCTCTATTGACGACTGCTTGGCTTTGTTTGTTAACTCTTTCATTTTCTCAATCACATTCGCTGAGTAGTCTACATTGACAATGTTCTTGTATCCGCAATCAGCCATTTGTAATGCCAGTAGAGAATTTCCGCAGCCTACTACAAGCGCAAATCATTGCAAAAAGGAAGATATTCTTTTAGTGTGTTAAACCTTAATGAGCATGTGTATGAACCATCCAAAAACTTACGATGGAGAATATGTTCTTTGGAAGACAAATATGGTTGAAGGAAGAGTTGAATACTATCCCAAGTCAGTAACCAGTCAAACGGCTCTTCCTGTGCGAATCTATCCTCCCAATATTCTTTGGAATCAAACGGCACTGCATTAGTACGTCCACTCATATTAATTTGACAGTGTAATAAATACGAGGGTGTAAAGTAAAGTCACTATATTATATAAATATAATAATGATGAAGAAGCCGAAAAAAAAAACCAGTATAAAAACCCCTGCTCTAAAAAAAAATTGAGAATAAAAAAATTCATGGTTCTGTAATTAGGTTCCACCAAGGTCTAATTTCAGCACCAATAAAATTAAAATCACCTACACAATTGTATTTCCGCCCAGGAACAAAATTTTAAATCTGTTATTAAAAAAAAATGTAAATAAAAAGCCACCCTTACAGCAGCCGAAATCTCGAATTTTACAAATATTCACAATCCGCCCACGTGGTTTCTATTATATATATATATATTTTAGCTAAATACACTGTCGCAACTCAGTGTCATTCCGGTGGCGCAGCCTTCAAAGCGCCGACGTGCATTACCGACGTATAATGCTTGGCATGTCGTCGTCTCAAGGAAACGGACTCAAATAAAATCACCACAATCACAATTATTTGAAAAAGGATTCGTTGCACTTTGTAGCTATAGAACACCGACAACTATTTGCAAAAATCTCATATCAGTTTGTAGTTAGAAATTATTATGATGCCAATTTCTTTTTTTTTAATAAAAAACATTTATTACCACTCGGACATATACAGTGTTCTTCGTTTTTATTTCAATTTTTCTTCTTTCAAAAGCTGAAGAATGGCAGTTAAGAATACCGTTATGTTGGCCAACAAGCCAAATTCTATTTTACTGCCCAAAAAGGCTCTTACCAAAATGCGGAATCTCAATTAAATTTTTGTAAGATTATGCTTTTTTTTTTTCTATTTTTTTTTTTCTTTTTTTTCTTTTTCTTTTTCTTTCTTCTTCTTCTTCACAATGAAGTCCTTTGAGGGTCTGATGATCATGGAGTGGTATTTTTGTTAGATTTAGAGGGTTTTAAAAAAGGGAACGACAAACGACATGAGGAACCTCTTTCATTTTGGTTGTAGGATTTAATTAACATGTTTCTGATATGGAATAGTGACATACCGCCAGGCTCAAGTGGTCATATAACGATTCTGCAATTTACCGGGTGATTCGTTGGTAGAATCTACGTTGCTGGGCAAAGCGAGTGTAGCTTTGTAACGGGTAACTCTCTTTTTGCTAGGTGATATTATATATACTTGTGCTTCAAACAACTTGCTTGGCTGGCTCAATATCGCTAATATGACGTCCCATAGAAATAGCATATACCTCATAGGTTAAATATAGTGGCGATATTTTTATTAGTATATAGAATAGCTATTTTATTGGAATAAACGCTCTGGCGCTTCGCTGGAGCTTTTGAAAATCTTTCGATTTACTGGGTGTCACAGTTTTTTATT
Source organism: Absidia repens (assembly GCA_002105175.1). Lineage (NCBI taxonomy): Eukaryota > Fungi > Mucoromycota > Mucoromycetes > Mucorales > Cunninghamellaceae > Absidia > Absidia repens. The sequence continues at coordinate 3,676,278 of MCGE01000001.1, read as the reverse complement.
AAAGTGTGGGTTTCGTTGGGATAGGATTAAAGCCTCCGCCATTTCGCACTTTGGTGGGCAGCCCCTTGGGGCCCAACCGTCGTGCTCACCGCGTCGTCAATGGGTTTTTTGTGTGCTGAAATAATAGCTTACTTGAAATGCGTCGGAGAGATTAGAGTTTGATTATGTAGTGGTTCCAACTGCCTTTCCACTGGAAGATAAAACGAATTATGCTATATGGTAATTATGGCGATTGCCCATTTATTTAATTTTTATTTGCAGTTCCCTGATTTTTTGACATTAAAAAAAAAAGCTGGATGATTCAGGCTCCGCATTTTGCTTTCTATTTTTTTTTTTTGGTCCCCTTTTTTTTTCCTCTCTTTTTCTTTCTTTTTTATTTTTTTCCTTCATGATAGTCTGAATGATATGATGGCAAGGCTCATTGGGAAATTGATGATCTAGGATTAGTGTTAGAACTTGAATTAGAGGCGTTTTAAAAAACGCAAAACAAACATCATGGGAAACCCCTTTCATTTTGGATGAAGGATTTGGGAACGACAGTAGATTAGTACTCATTAGTTTAGTAATAATTTGTCATCGTTTATATCTACGACTGAATAAATATGTTCTTTTTATTATATTTAGTATCTCTGTTGTACGTTTACATTATAAGCTTCATTGAATGTGTATTACATATGCATAGAAAAAAAAAAATGCGTCTATATATATATATATATATAAGGGATGTGTTTGTGTGAAAAAACAGCTATTACAGTGTATTTTATTGTGGTGGGGTATATTGAAGAACAAAGTTGAGAATAATATTAATTATGTAGCCACTGGGTGGCAGGGGGTTTCTGAAGTGTGGGTTTTAATGGAAGACTCTGTGATTCGGCACTATGGGTGGGTAGCGATTGAGAAAAAAAAGGGTGGACGGCTCCTAGGTGGGCAGTGCCTTGGGACCCAACGGTCGTTTGCTCAGGGCTCTGTCTGAAAAAGAGAGTCAGAGGGACAAAGAAGCGGAAATTAAAGTTAGTTAGCTGAGCTTCCTTACGGTCCACACTTTCCAATAACCACTATAGTCAATATTTTCAGAGGCCAATTCTCTCAATTATCGGTAATTCTTCTTTTCATACATCCTTTTCCAACGGTAAAAAACAGAAAAAATTGCCACATGGTTCGCATGCACCGCACAAAAACAAATAAACTGGCCGGAGACAAAAAGGAAATCAATACTGTAAAACAATAACATTTTATTCCAATAAAATAGCTATTCTATATACTAATAAAAATATCACCACTATATTTAACCTATGAGGTATATGCTATTTCTATGGGACGCCATATTAGCGATATTGAGCCAGCCAAGCAAGTTGTTTGAAGCACAAGTATATATAATATCACCTAGCAAAAAGAGAGTTATCCGTTACAAAGCTACACTCGCTTTGCCCAGCAACGTAGATTCTACCAACGAATCACCCGGTAAATTGCAGAATCGTTTTATGACCACTTGAGCCTGGCGGTATGTCACTATTCCATATCAGAAACATGTTAATTAAATCCTACAACCAAAATGAAAGAGGTTCCTCATGTCGTTTGTCGTTCCCTTTTTTAAAACCCTCTAAATCTAACAAAAATACCACTCCATGATCATCAGACCCTCAAAGGACTTCATTGTGAAGAAGAAGAAGAAAGAAAAAGAAAAAGAAAAAAAAGAAAAAAAAAATAGAAAAAAAAAAGCATAATCTTACAAAAATTTAATTGAGATTCCGCATTTTGGTAAGAGCCTTTTTGGGCAGTAAAATAGAATTTGGCTTGTTGGCCAACATAACGGTATTCTTAACTGCCATTCTTCAGCTTTTGAAAGAAGAAAAATTGAAATAAAACGAAGAACACTGTATATGTCCGAGTGGTAATAAATGTTTTTTATTAAAAAAAAAGAAATTGGCATCATAATAATTTCTAACTACAAACTGATATGAGATTTTTGCAAATAGTTGTCGGTGTTCTATAGCTACAAAGTGTAACAAGTTCCTTTTCAAATGATCCAACTACACACTAAAATAAGCTCTTTTGCGTATTAATATGAGTGTTCGATAACTGCCGAATGTAGCATGTCCTTTTTCAAATAATTGTGAGCGATTTTATGAGTCCGTTCCCTAAGGGTGACGACGCGCCGAGTGGTGGAAGTCGGCGCACCGAGGAGCCGCCACGGAATGCGACTGTGTGGCAAGACAAAAAAAAAAAAAGATATTTCAAAGACAGGGGTATTTGGACTCTGGGTGTGAAAGGACAATTCTCCAAATCCGCCATTCCAAATACCCACAAGTTATCACAACCAACCAACATCGGCGGTCTTTAATTCGTTATTTTCAGAAATGTGCCCTAACTGCACAATACAGTACTCCTTTTTTCTTCACCAAGTCAAATACGCCAGCTATACTCGTAGAAGCGCCTCACACTCACCCTACTACAACTATTAAGCTATTACACTTTCAGAAACTCCAGCAATAACATAAAATGGCTCCAAGTCACAGCACTAGTAAAAGGAAAACTGTTCTACCCTTACACATAGACACAGCCTCCTTTTTGAACCCGCCTCCTCAACACAAAGGCTCGAAAACAGCTACAATAGTGAATCTCATCTCTCATCCTATAACTACATGGAGAAGGTGTAGCCATAGAGGGCAAGTGGTATGTTTAGTCATATTATTGATGATGAGCCTTGGCTGGAACTTCCTTCAATACAGAATTAGATTTCGGACTAGTGGTTGGCGATATGCTATCAAAGGTGATAGTGGTGAGATGACGACTCCTTTTTGGATCAACGATCCTTTACCTTCGGCACCTTTGGCTCGCCATAATCACGCCATTGTTGTCACTGGACATGCTATGTATATGGGTCCTAATGACAATGAACTAACAGCTTTGCATGATGAAAGTCAGTGGATATTAGAATCTTACCAGCATGGTCAGGTCAACACGTTTTTGAACCATATTCAAAAGGGTATTGACATGCTCTTGTCTGATCCTCAAGCCTTATTGATTTTTTCTGGGTAATTTTTGTTACTATAAAACTTCAACACGTACACAAAATTTAGCCATTTCTCACTCAAATAATACTATAGAGGTCAAACTAGACTATCAGCTGGACCCATATCGGAAGGATCTTCCTACTGGCAAGTAGCACAAACACTATTGAAACACCAACTATCTACGATATCACCATCAATAAACCCAGAGGATGGTATCAAATTGGATCAGCTACGAAAAAGAATGATCGTTGAAGATTATGCACGCGATTCTTATGAGAACGTTTTATTTTCTCTTTGCCGGTTTGCAGAAATGACCAGCGAATATCCAACAAAGTTGACAGTAATTGGCTTCGAATTCAAACGTCCCCGCTTCGAACAATTGCATATCAAGTCGATTCGGTATCCTCTCGATCAATTTGACTATATCGGTATAGATCCTTTTGAACTCGATGCTGCTCTGATACGCGTTGACGATGATCATTCGCATACTGAGTCAGAAGCTGGGGCGGCGCGACAAGGTGAACTCGTCAACTCTTATACGCCCTTTTTAGCAGATCTCTATGGTTGTCATGGAGCGTTACGGCAAAAGAAATTGGATCGCAATCCATATCGTAGAAGGTAATCAATCGATGATGACCATAAAATAGGTTTATTAACTTCAATTATACTGACATAGATCACCTTATCGCTCGACATGCCCAATCTTGGCTCCATTACTAGATTATTGTCCATCCAATAACATTGTATTTAATGGTCCGCTACCATGGTCTTCTTAGATGAATCTTTACCCCATTTTCAAAACAAATAAATAAATTACCAAACAACTTTTTTTTATTTATAAAGTCACCAAACAAACAAATAAAACAAGGGGAAGTCATTCGCTGTTTTTGTTTATCGATGATTATCTATGTTTTTGTGCTTAAGTCCTTTTCTATTTAAGACGCTCTCGTTGTTTCGGCTCTTAAATATTATCCAATAGAAATATAATTTGCCAAAACAAATGAATAGGTTCTAAAAGAGTGCCGTGAGAGCGCCGAAAGCCTCAATCGTACAATGCAACAGGCTACAGATGTTCGTCGCGCAAGAAAATAAAACAAATGTATCTGAGTGTGAATCACCCAACGGTTATTTTCTCCTTTTCTACCTCCCTTTCCTTGTATTCTTTAACTATGTTAGGGTTAGAACTGAGTGGCAACTTTTCAGTGAGTGGCTTACTACTTGCCGTCTTATGTCTCTATCTGTTGGGTGGACGCCTACTCCGGGTTTATTTATTTGAGAACACAGGCCGTTCTATTATGCGGCCTCGTCTCGTTGTTCAAGTTGTTGTTCTTGGTGACATTGGTCGATCTCCGAGAATGCGGTACCATGCAATCTCTCTAGCTGATGCCGGATGTACCGTGGATCTTATTGGCTACAATGGTAGAGACAAAATGAGCAGTAACTGCATCATCTCATTACTTTTGCTCACACTACTTTTTTTAGAAACTTCTGCTGGAAGTCGTATATCCACTCACCGTTATATTCGTGTGAGACCTTTGAAGCAAGCCTGGTCTATCCCCAAGGGTTTCCCAAAACTGCTATATCTGCTATGGGCCCCGTTTAAGGCCGCATTTCTTGCCATACAATTATACTGGTTAATGGGTTGTATCACTCAGTGTCCCGATTTTATTTTTGTTCAGGTAAATCAAAATGTAGATACTTATGTAAGAAGCAAGTCACCGACTTTTTTTTTTTTTTTTTCCCTATCATCAGAACCCTCCTTCCATTCCAACGTTGTTTGTGGGAAGACTAGTTTCTATTTTGCGCCAAGCATGGCTTATTATTGACTGGCATAATTTTGGTTATTCAATTCTTGGCGTCACCTTTGGGAAAGACCATCCTGTGGTTAAATTCGCTAAACGCTACGAACAATTGTTTGGTAGCAAAGCCTATGCGCATTTGACAGTAACAGATCGTATGAACAAAGAGCTGGCCGATTGGGGGGTTCAGTATGTATAAATATTATATAGACTTCGCAGTGTGACTAACTTGATGTATTTGATAGAGGGAAACTAATCACATTTAAGGATCGGCCTCAGTCGCATTTCAAACGTCTTCCTATATCAGAAATCCATCAGGTATTGATTGCTCTTCTCCCGTTGATTTCATTTGATTAATTCTGCTGTAGTTTTTATCCACTTGCCGTTTAGACACTCTAGTCAGGGAACAATCCCTGGATGCCGATAGCTTTTTGGGGATCAGTAATAGAACCAACGACGATTTGACAACTCTTTTGACTCAAAAACAAACAGACGGTACGATAAGTTATCGTTCTGATCGACCCCGACTTGTTGTTTCCTCCACGTCTTGGACGGAGGATGAAGATTTTTCGCTTTTATTAAAAGCTATCGAACACTATGAGCAAAAAGCGCCACCTCATGCTCCAAATCTATTATTTGTTATAACAGGAAAAGGACCTATGAAGGATTATTATGAAAAACGTATTTCTCAGATGCAATTGAAGCGAACAAGACTGGTGACATTGTGGTTGGAAGCCCAGCATTACCCCTTATTATTAGGTAGTGCCGATTTGGGGATTTCTTTGCATACAAGTTCAAGTGGTATGGATTTGCCAATGAAAGTAGTGGATATGTTTGGTTGTGGTTTACCTGTATGTGCTGTCAATTTTGAATGGTAAGACAATAAGAAGGCTGACTCTATTGACTGCTGATTTTATTAATGATTGTAGTTTGGATGAGCTGGTTGTAAATGAAAAAAATGGTATGATTTTCGACACCTATGATCAATTGGCCGACCAACTCATGGTAATATAAAAAAGACAATGGTTTATGGGAGGTGTTTACTGACTTTTTTTTTTTTTTTTTTTTTTTTTTACCAGGATTTATTTGTGAGAAAGCCTGATCAATTAGATCAACTGCAAATGAACGTTATATCCGAATATACTTCTTTGACTTGGGAAAATCAATGGAAAGACATTTTGCAAAAGTTATTCCCTTCATCCTAAATATTCTCCATTTCTCCTCTTTTTTTTAATAATAAAATTGAGTAAATGCTCTGACGCTCCCCTGGAGCTTTTGGAAATCGATCAATTTAGTAGCTGTCAGGTTTTTTTTTTATTGAAGTGTGGGATTTGATGGAAGGCAATTAGAGGGCTCAACTATGTCGCACTGTTTTTAAATATCAAATACCCATTGTGCACTTTGGTGAAATGCCCCTTAGAAAACATGTATTAGACAAGTTCGCTATGTCGCACGTGGTGGGCACCATGGAACGCGTAAAAATATAGGTCTCTTCAGGCTCCGCGCACATGATTTTCTATTTTTTTATCATCCCAATTTTTTTTTTTTCCTCTTCCTTTCTTTCATGAAAGTCTGAATGATATTGACAAGGCTCATTGGGGTACTGGTGATCTAGAGTTAGCGTTAGAACTTGAATTAGAGGCATTTTAAAAATGCAAAGCAAACATCATGGGAAAACCCTTTCATTTTGGATTCATGATTTCCAATTTCCACTAGATTAGCCTTCAACTTTGGAATAGTGCCATTAGCTTAGCTTAATGTTATTTGTCATAGTTTACACTGTACCCATATTAGGATTAAACATTTCTTATCTTTTTACTACTAATCTCTTTCATGCCCTTCCAATTTCCCGTTGAATTGGCATGGTATACATGCGACTAAAATCCGCTGTATGAAAGTTTGCGTAGCAAAAAAAGGCATGAATTTCTGTGAAAATTAAATAAAATAAAAATGCCACTACATACTATTTTGTTGTCTGTCTCCACTTCATTTTGTACTTGAGTGGATTATATACGGTAGCAATGGTAGTGAACCTCGAAGATCGAGGGTTCTGTAACTTGTCCATGTGACGGAAACAGTACAGACGAAACTCTCATCAAGTTGCGTGCGTGTTCGATCAAAAATTCCGTATTGAAGTTCCACTTCGTCAAGTTTTAAGTGCTGCTTTGCTTCCCATCCCTCGGCCTAGTCCCGTCGTTGCGTTCTGCTCGATGTCCCCTCCTTTCGCGCATAGGTGACTATTTGTAGAATATATAATTATTTACGATCCAGAATATTTTATATATAATAAAAAACTACAATTTTATTTATATTGCATTTTGAAAAACGTAATACAAACATAGACAGTTTTATACATAAAAAAATATGTGTGGGGATACCCTCTCATTTTGATTTCGTGATTTGGAACCGTCTTTAGATCAGACCTCATTTTCAAGAAATGTATTTCTTCCGTTATATGCACTCTCATGCTCTACTTTGCCTTCTTGATTGGAAAAACTGTGTCTGTAATTTAACAAGTATGCGAAAAGCGGTGCTTGATTTGAGCCGACCTGTAGCTCTGTTCACTTGAGAGGATTGGCTGGGAGTTCCAAAAAAATTTCAGACGGTGCCCATACCAAGGTTAAGGACACCCACCCCACCCCCAAAAATTTTCTACCGGTGTTATTCGAGAAGTGAAAAATGACAAACGAAATTGAATTCCAAGGTATGGTCGAACAAGTATATAATATTGGAAAATAGGCTAACTTCCTCCTGCGCTTGCTTACAGAAAAATTACAGAAGGGTTATGTGATGCTGACGTCCAATCTAAAAGAACTACATGATAAAGATCAACAGCAACTTGAACAAGCCATGATCGGGTGTCAAATCAACAACCCAGCCCCTGAATCTGAGCAAAACCAGGATGACTTCTTTGATCAAGCTAAGCTACAAGATAAAATGCAAAAGCTGTGTATGATCTTATCCCATGATGCTACTAAACTGACATTAGCATGTAAACCACCTAGAAAACCTGAAGATGCTAGCAAGATGATCGATGGTAAGAATTTTCTCATTCGAATTGGAACGAGCATTAGACTGATCCTGTACTCATATTATAGAAATGAGTAACACATTATATCGTATCGTTGGATTCTATTATGATATACCATCAAACCACGGTAACACACCCACTAGTATTAACACCTTTCGAAAAGCTTACCGGTCCATGGTCGACGGACTTTTACGTGGGACTATAAGCCTTCTCATCAGCTTCATGGATAAATCCGCAGCACCCACACACTCATCACCGTTTATGTTGTCTACTGCTGCGCTTTGGGAAACATGCAAGTCAGCGTCTTCTTTACCTTCTGACAACCAGCAAGCTGTTGCTAACGAATGGAAACTATTGATGGAAACTCTGGCCGACGCAAAAAACGAAACAGATAATATGAAGTCTTCTGCTGACGACCATGATAACGTGGCTACAGCTGCTATTGATGATGATTTCTTTGATGACGAAATGGATTTGGATTTGGAGGTTGATCCAGTAGTTGCAAAGAAATGTGTATCCTTGGTGGGCTTGACTCAGCTTCTGTTCCAGAAGATCCAGAAACGATGTATATTCTCGGATGCCTTGATGCTGGAAGGGGAGGAAGTTATGGAATTGGTCGATGTGATGGTATCTAAGGCATATGATCTTGATCCAGAAGATATGGTACCTGTCATGCAAGATTATGTAAATAAAGTAGATGGACTAATTCAAGTAGCTTTATCTGCATCTGGACAGGAGAATGACGTTGTTTGGTTTAAGGTATAAATATTAGTGATGAAGGAGGATGATTGACAGTTCCTGATTGGCATTTTTTTTTTCTTCGTATACTTGATAGATGTGTGCTACTAAACTTTCTACTATTATTGCATAAAAGAAAATTACGCTATATTATTTTGGGTATGCCTTTGTGGGAAACCTGCTTATGATAATACTTCCAGCTCAGGAAAATAAAAATAAAAGAATGTCTTTATCATCATCAAAAGTATTATTGCAGTTGCAGTACGTTGTGCAACAATAAAAGAAAAGTGACTTTAGTGTTTAATCTCAGTCAAAAAAATGGACCGTTCACGGACTGATACTTTTTTTCACTTATTTCATTTCACTACTGTGTACAGAACAATGTCGAGGTATAACACAGTTTCGTCAAAATGTATGACTTTTCGCTCACATTATATTGTTCACTCTCTATACCCGTTTTCTCTTATTAATATTTTGAAGGAACCGAATCACAGCAGGATCTAAAGCCGTTGTTTGCCAAGAAACAGAGCTTCGAGGAGAAGTCTCTATTGGTGCTGGTACAATATCGTTTCTTGCATCTACTTGAAAATGCTGAAAAACAACTCACTTACAACGTGCTTTTCCTATTTAACAGGGACAGTACTTCATCCACAATGTCGTATCATAGCTGAGAACGGTCCTATTTATATTGGCAAAAATAACATTATTGAGGAAAACAGTATTGTATTTAACAGGTAAAGGTATACACAAATATATGATGTTTGTGTGTATTGAAGCAGAAAATTGATTTGGTAGGAACGCAGCACCATTGGTGATCGGTGACGAAAATGTGTTTGAAGTAGGCTGTTGTAAGTTGATGATGATGCAGAATACTGGTTTGTTTATATATATATATATATATATATATATTATTATTATTATTATTATATTATTTATAATATAAAATTTATTTATTTATTTGAAGACGTTGAAGGGTCAAGGATTGGAAATAACAACGTGATTGGAACGAGAGGTAAGCTCCTCCACTATACCCCTCAAAAGAGTTTTTAATCTTCTAAGCTTGATCAATTCCTGCTTGCATAGCTCGGGTAATAGGAAATACAATCATCGGCAACCACTGTGTAATAGGTGCGGCATGTTCTACAGAAATAAATGAAACAATTGAAGACATGGTCGTTATCTATGGAAATCAGCCAAGTCGAAGGACACAAAGCACAATTTTACCGGTAAAAGACTCTAGCTGTAAAATCACTTAAAAATTCTTACCGCATTTGATTATCATTAGGGCCAAGCTACGTTACATGCCCGCCACTTGGAATATCTTCGTGAAGTTTTGCCAAAATACAATCATTTGAAGCGTTTAGAAACATTTTAATAAAGGGATTGCCTTTTTTTATATTTTCCATGAAGGTTGCGTCTGGCGAAAATGGATCATGACCTTTTCCAAATTGTTTCAACTTAATATCACATTAGAATCTCATTGGTTCAATTCTTTTATCTGAGTTGTTTTGGCCAACCTCATGGTCTAACCAAGTGTTAAAAAATTTTCGCCCAGTTTGCTGTTTGTTAACCCACCACAGTACTCTTCTTTCAGTTTATCTTACACTTATAATGGGTACCATTGAAAAGAAGCAAGATGAGCAAAAACAAGGAAGCAATCCTTCGGTGGTTGATGCTTTTATTTCTGCCCTTTTTGCCTCTGCACCATCGTCTACTTCTACAATTGCAACAACATCGTCATCATCATCTCCTGAGTCAAACCTACTGGACAAGGGAAAGTCGCAGTCAGAAGACACGCCAGTCAGAAAATCAGTCTCAGTAGGAGCGCATGTACACGAATCAAAAGTTGAAGAGTATAATCCAGCTGAAACGTCTTCAACACCAACTAGCGAAACATCTGGACGCTCAGAGCCTTTTTCAGCAGCAACAGCAGCGACGAAGGCAAGAACAGCGGTCAAGCGTGAAAGAAGTTTAACGGAAGAAGTAGGAGCATATAGCCAGCCGAGTAAAAGAAAAATTGCTCAAGCTTCAACTACAACAAGTGGCAACAAAAGATATGATGAACCAGTTTACCAGAGGCATGTCCATGGGAGAGGGTCGAGAGAGACAGGAAGTGCGAGTCCTAGTCGAACTGGGAGTGAAAAAAGAGCTTACGATCATCACCAATATCATAAGCAGCATAATCAACAAAGTCAGCAGCATCAGCAGCAAAGAATACTAAATGACCAGTCAGCACCACCTTCATCGTCCTATCGTGGGAAAGCAGAAATAGTGCGCTACCATTTGCAAGCGCAGCGGGGTCAACCTGCCAGCTCGACTTACATCCTGGCTTTGGAACCTGTAGACTGGAGTACTGCAGTCGCTGAATCACGGATGCTTATCCGAGATATTCCTATGCATATGGACAATTGGGATTTATTGGATCACTTCGCTCCTTATGGAGAGATTATTGAGGTTGTTATCAAAAATCAGCTCGGTTTTGTTCATTTTGTCGACGCCAGTGCTTGCCGGGCTGCTGTCACTGGCGAAAATGGAAAATTTATCAAAAACTTCAAGCTAAGTAAGTGCTACAATAGATAACATACCATCATCCATCCAGTCCTTTTTTTTCTTTTCTTTTTTTTACATTCAACCCTTTCTTCCATCTCTCTATTGTTAGGACTAGAAGTCTGTAAACAGAAACCTCATTTTGCCAGGGGTAATCATACTGCAGCAGAGAAGATGACAGCTCAACCCACTGTAACAACACATGTCCATTTACTTGTTTGGGATCATGTTCCTCCGGCTTACGTGAATCATATCAGACAAAACTTTGAATGTGCCTCTCTTCCAACGCAAACGTCCTATTTAGCAAACCGTCACGCTTCGAATCAAGAACAAATCATCCGAGAGAAAGTTAATATTGGAGCTATAGCAGTGTTGAATTTGGAAAGCAAACATGAACAACAACGGACCATTGATCTGCGGGTTTTGAATAAATCGTCCAACGAAAATATCCACTATGAAGGTAAGCAACCTATTATGAAACCTACCTTAAAAGATCATTTAAAAGCTTATAAATAGGGGTATACTAATCTTTGTTTTAATTTTAGCATATGATTCTATCTCCCTTGATGATGCCATCGCCATCACCAAAATAGGATACCGCTCAAGTCGATCCATCTCTAAATCACCCCCTCATCGTCAGGATCAGACTTATACAGTACAGGCTACTTCAATTAGGAACCATGAAACTCCACAACAGAAACCGCAGCCTCCGTTAGACCTCGCCACGATTCAGCAACTGGATGTAAATACTTTAGCAACAATTTATGATCTCGTTCATATACAGCTAGAAAATGCACTTGCAGCATATCACGGGAAAGTAAATGGTCAACAGCACCAGCAATTCATGCATCCAACACAAATATCCTCTGCATTGTATCAGATAACACCAACGTACCAACAGTTATCTCAGCCAGCACTTTCCAACACTTCAATGAGCACACGATCTTTCTACCAGTATCCGCAATACCCTCCATCATCACCTCAATTATTAACTTCCCCAGCCAGACACGTTCCTATTCCTTTGAGCACTGAACAACTTGGTAATATCCTATCGTCAGTCAACAATAACCATCAGTGAAAATATTACCACATTAATTGTGCTTGATTTTTAGTTCTATTTTGAAGATAATCTCTTAATTAGTTCTTGCTTTCATAATAAAAAAGGATACATGATGCCTTCCCCTGTCTTTTTTTTTTTTTTTTTTTTTTTTGTATAAAATAGAACTTACGTCTAAGGTTTTATTAGGTTTATGGCCCGTAGGCCACAGCCTGAGAATCAGACTTATATTTATGGGACTTTCAACCCGTCAACTTACTACTACTACTACAACACAGGGGAACTAAACTTCGGATTATCATCCTCGGGCAGGTCGTGGTTTACGTTGAGCTCATTGAGTTCTACCAATTCTTCTTCCGTCAACCAACCTTGTGAGAGCATAGCATTCGCCAAAGGCCAATACAAATGCTTCTGGACCTTCCCCTGTTTTTTTTTATATATACACAAAAAAGAGAAACCACAAACCAAATTTTTTTTGAGGCCTGGAATTATATGTTTTGAAATTGAAATGGGCAAAAAAAAAGAATTGGCCACGGCAGCCATTTTTTAAAACATCACGTGCACATAAACCAGGTGTAGAGGGGATAAAAAAGCTTTTTTTTTTTTTTGTTTTTAAAATAAATTTATTTTAATTGAAGGCCCGTGCACGGGCTTCAATTATTTGATTTGCAAAATAGTTGCTATGCTAGAGTTTGGGGGATGGGACATCCTATTCTAAGCATTATCTTCTAATGATTCCGATCGAGAGGCTATCTTTGCTTCCCTACTAGCAACATAAGCGTCACTTGGAAAATGTTCCCCTTTCAGCCACTTGAGGGAACGTAGAGCACGGATGGCTCGCGTGTTGTTCCAGTTTCTTTCGTCAATGGTACATCGCCAGTGATAGCGCCACAGTGTGAGTAAAATGTCTGTTAAAGCAATCAGAGTGCAGCTTGATACCGGTGATCTGAAGGTCAGCGCTTGCCAATGGTCAATGGATTTTATGGTCAGTATGAATTTTGCTGATGCCCAAAAGGATCGTTTCAAGGGGCAGTCAGCGATCATATGGTACGCACTTTCTGTTTCTTTGTCGCATATGCGGCACCAACCTGGATTTTCGTCTTGCGTTCGTATGTGTCTAAGCGTTTCCTGACTTGGTAGCTTGTTGATGAGTAGGCGCCACCATACCGTACGTGCGGCGTGCTGAATGGGGAGGCCCCAGAAAGTTTTCCATTGTTTTGTTGTCATAGTGGAGGCAGGAGGAGGAGCATACGGGATTGGTGGTGGTGGCAGGTCCCGGGAGTTCAATTCCATGTCCAACCATACCCTTCGCAATTGGCCAGTAGGGGTCGTGTAGGCGAGTCTTTCAAAAGGTTTCTTGATCCATTTATGAACCGGGATCGTGATTTGCCAGTGATTCAGTGACACTATGGTGAAGTAGGGTGGTGTTGTGTGGACGACGTCGGTATGAATGTTATTAATTTGGTCGGAGATGAGAGGGTCCCATTCATAATCGGCCTTCATCCATGCATGCCATAATGCTTTGTACTTGGTGTCCGAGGCGGTGTAGTTTGGCGCAAAAGTTTGAGTCCGCTCATTATATGGTAGTAGGTCCTGGACAATGGCTTTTGAGTCGATTTTGAGACTTTGACTGTTCGTTACTGGGATGAACACCAAATGTAGGGGAATGTACCGCGTGATTCTCGGAGTCCACGTTTTAGGCGGGAGGATCGGCGGGAGTCGTTCTAGGAGTCGGGTTAAGTGGTACAGATGAGGGACTGCCTTAACCTTTTTCGAGTATTGTTTTGGCGCCATTAGGAAAGGGATCACCGAAGTATGGCCAGTATAAAGGCGTATGAGAACGTTTATAACCCCTGTCAGTGGATTAGGCCGACGGTCTGTCAATATTTTCTTGATGTAGACATTATGTAAGGCAATATATTGGTCTTGAAGATGTATTAGTCCTAGGCCACCTTGTTCCCTTGGTCGGGTTGCATAATCCAAAGATGGGCGAGGGTAGAAGGGGAAAACATACGATCTAATCAAGGAGTTGATTTTCTTCAGCCATTCCTTAGGAACAATTGTTACTCTAAGTATGTGCCATAGTCTCGACAGTAATAATGAGTTAACTATCAGTGAGCGTCCTTTTACCGAGAGGTTTCTTGCTTTGACCATGTTGATGTGGTTCTGTATCTTGTTAGTAACTCCCTCTAGGAAATTGGATAGTTGTACCGGTGTACTGTATAAGGGGTAGCCTAAGTATATTGCTGGGGTGGAGGTGGTTTTGTCGTGCCAAGTGATGCCGTCATCTTGGATTAATGATTGCCATTGGGGGTGTGGATTACCAGTCAATGATAGCATAGTTGTTTTCGCTAGGTTAATCTTGGCATTAGAGGCGTGTCCATATCTGGCGAGTAGGTTTTGGAGTACTAACCATTCTTGCGAGTTTCGTATAAAGACAATCAAATCGTCCGCGTATGCGAGTAGTTTGATATTGACGTCCTTATCTGTGGCTAGGTTTGTGCTTGATGACCATTGAATAGTGTTGGGGATGTTGATGCCTCGTAGGGTACTATTGGCCAAAATCGATCTTAGCATGGGTTCAAAAGCCACATTAAAGAGCAAGGGAGAAAGAGGGTCGCCTTGTCTGAGTCCTCGGGCTTGTGTGAAGGGGGACGCAACCCAACCGTTGATGGAAATGTGTATATTTGTCGAGAAAAACATGTTAATCAGCATATGGACAAACTCTTGCGGGAAACCGAGGTGGAGCATGACTTGTGTTAAGTATAGTGGGTGAACCCTGTCGTAGGCTTTCTCTTGATCCAACAGGACGGCCACAGATTGGTCATCAGGAGCTGTGTGTTGGAGATGGTGTGTTAGAGCTTGAGTTACCCATCCATTGTCCGAGATGAGACGTTTATGCATAAATCCGGTCTGGAATGGATTAATAATTTTAGGCAGGACATCGTGCATACGGTTAGCTATGATTTTGGTGAATAGTTTAGCATCACAGTTGATCATCGAGAGTGGTCGCCAATTCGCCAGGAGATCACGATCCCCTTTCTTAAAAAGTAACACTGTACGGGTTTCCAGCCATGAGGGAGGGAATATACCATTTTGTGCATCTTGGAGAATATCTCGTAGTAGATTGATGGTCTGATGATGGTGACTAAGTAGAAACCGGTAAAGTTCAAAACTGAGTCCATCTAAACCAGGGCTACGGTGTGTTGGGGACGTGCGGATCGCTTGTTCTACGGTAAAAATCTGTATTTTTGCAAGTAGCTCCTCTTGTTGGGTCTGGTTAACCATGTTGTTTGGAGTAGTTGAAAGTAGAGTCTGTACCGCATGGGGGTCTTGCTGATCCGGAGAGTACAGGTGCTGGTAGAATCGTCGTGCTTGTTGAAGGATGCCTGTTGGAGTAGTGTGGTAGGTGTCATTAGTCGGGTCTCGTAGCCGGTTGATGGTAACTTGCTGTGTTCGTGCTTTAAGTGTGCGGTAAAAGTATTTGGTGCTATTTTCCCCTGCTTCTGTCCATGTAGTGTTGGTGCGCACGATCATTTTTTCGAGTTCCTCATTTGTAATTCGTTCGATTTCCTTTTCCACTGCTTTCAGATTGTCGGACATGCGCATCTGAGGTTGTTGGACAAGATCCATCTGTTGTTTGTGTAATGATGCCAGGCGATTTTGACGTTTCTGTGTACTTCCGGCACTATATCCTATAGCAAGACGTTTGATAGTGACTTTGAGCGTATCCCATTGGCTTTGTTTGGACTTTGTTTCTGTTTCCATCGCAAAGAAACGGTCCAAAGTATTCAAAAGAAGTTCTCGAAACTCATCTTGTTGTAGTAATTGATTGTTAAAGCGCCATACACCAGGGCCTATATATGGTTTGTCAATGTGCAGCACAAAACTCAGTTGAGCATGATCAGTAAAGGATGGGAGTAGAAAGCGTTGTGTTGTATTGCCTATGGCAGGCATGAGACTTGGGTGACAGAAGATATAATCTACCGTGGTACCTTGTTTGCCTTGTCTATAGGTAATTTGGGGACGATATACAGAGGATGTGGTTTGATTGTGTGCTTTGACAGGATCGATGAAAAGTGACTTGAGCCATACAGACCAATCGTGCAGGTATGCTGGGAGTGGAGAGCGGTAGTAGTGTATATTAAAATCACCCATAAGGATCCATTGTCTTGAGAGGTCATTGAGGAGGGGATGGGTTTGCATTTCTTGATAGAATTGAGGTCTGGCGGATTTTTGAGCTGGGGCGTATATTGAGGCGATACTGCATACCATGGTGGAAGTTGAGATATCGATAATATCGGCGGTAATGATTCGTTGGTCAATGGTGATGCTGGCATTGTCAATCTTATAGAGGGGGTTAAAAATGATAATGGCAGTATATTTAGTGAAAATGGATGTTGTGTTCGGGAAGAGGCGTTCTAGGGTGAGGATAGTGGAGTCTGTAAGGTATGTTTCGTGGGTAGGGTGGATATCTTGAAGACATAGTATGTCGCATGGGTTGGTTGAGGGGGATCGTAGGAATTTCGTGTACATTCGTTGGTTGTGAGAGTTATTGATTTTGAGAATGCTGCGGGCATTCAGGGTTGATATGCGTAGTGGTTGTACTGTCATATTTTATGATCGTTTCGAGATGGAGGACGATTTATCTGTCCTCTTGGGGATGCTGGATGATTTCTTATGTCGTTTACTGATTTCCATCGCCTCTTTGCTGGAGGTGATAAATGTTTCCTGGTTTTCCTCTGTCTGTACCATTTCCGCCTGGCTGTCAACCGGCATAGTGGTTCTGATGGTGATTGGTGCATGTTTTGAAGCCAGTGTACCTTGATGTTCGTTGTTGTTGGCCTCAGAGTCCTGATCCACTTGTTTATCTGCCAAAGGCATGGGAGTATCTTCCTCTTTATGTAGAGTATGTTGCTTGTCCTCTGCAACAACTTTTTCGGCACTTTTGGTTGCTATATTACTGTTACTAATGCTACTTGACAACTTAGGGGACCGTCCCCCTCCTGTTTGGTGGGCGTCATAGCCATCTTTTGATTGTACATTGGCACTTTCCTTTTTTTCCTCTTTTTGTGTATCTTCTTTTGTTTCATTTTTTTCGGAATTTTCAATGTTTTTTCTTTTTTTGTATTTTCTTCAGTTTTTTGTTTCTTAACAACAGGTGTGTCATCTTGGTTGGCAGTGCTCTTGCGAGGTGTCAATCCGTCATTGGGGCAGTGTCGCGCTATGTGGCCGTGTCCTTGACACCGGTAGCATTTAAGGGCTGCCAGAATAGGACAATCCTTCTTTAGGTGTCCTGCTTTGCGACAATGGTAGCAAACTGGGGGTTGCCCTCGATAGTTGGCTGGAACGAAAATGTCCCACGTTTTCATGTAAAGCATCCTTTGAAGAGGTTCAAACTGGCCTTGTGACGGATCCGTGTCCAACAGGGCGGTGATCGCACCTTCAAACACGCCTGCTTGTTTGATTGCCATAATTCTGCATACCTTGCCATATAGGGCCAGTGATGATTTTAGTGAGGCCGTCAGTTCCTTGGTGTCTTCGAAAGGTACTCCGACCACGTGAACTTTTACCATTTTGGGGAGC
Organism: Absidia repens; assembly: GCA_002105175.1. NCBI lineage: Eukaryota > Fungi > Mucoromycota > Mucoromycetes > Mucorales > Cunninghamellaceae > Absidia > Absidia repens. The sequence goes on along the minus strand of MCGE01000001.1, from coordinate 3,658,506 downwards.
CGGTCTTCGTTTCTTGATGGTATCGCTTTATATTGTTTTTCGTTTACTTCAATACCCTTGCTGATCGCGCTGTTCACAATTTGTTGCGTTTCGAAACGAGCTTCCACCATAAAGGTGCCGGTGTTTCGTCCAATGTTTGGCTTGATAATTCGAGCCCCTGTCAGGGTTCCCAAGTCTTTCGACAGTTTGCTATACACATCTCGAGGATTTTCGAAATCGCTTGAGAGGAATTCAAAAATGACAGTGTTGCTATGGAGAGCCATTTCCAGTACACTTTCAGCCCTGTGTATTTTCATTAGGTCTGCATATTCTTCAATTTCGTAGAGTTTCAGGTATTCTTGTGACATTTGCCCATCCCGATGTGGTGTCTGAGATGGGACCTTCATCATCTGTCCTCGAGCCACAATGTCGCTCCAAGTCGTAGTCATTCTATAGACCGTTGCTATTCTGGATAGATAGTTCTTCTTTGCTGGAGAAGTAGTTGCTAATCGATGTGTTGTATTCGCTTAAATGTTTATCCGCTCAAAAAGTGATGTTTAAGCGAAAGAGTTTTTGGGATAAAAAAGCATTCGAACGCCCCCAACAATTGTTTTAAGGTCAATGATCACGTGGTATATATCAAAAAAAAAATCACTAATAAACTATCAAAACAAATAAATTAATAAAACAAAAAATTAGTTAATAGCTATAATTGTTAGCATTTTTTATTTGTTTTAAAAATTTTATTGCCAAAAACTTCACAATTACTATATAAGAAATATATGTTTGATCGAAGTTGCTTTGTATGGGTTTGTTATATTATCGTGTAACTCTCAAAATGGCAATTGAGCCTCATCAAACTGCTATTTTTGATTGCCATTCCAAAATAGGCAGCTGCAAAAGTATAAATTCCCGTTTTGAGAGTTACACGATAATATAACAAACCCATACAAAGCAACTTCGATCAAACATATATTTCTTATATAGTAATTGTGAAGTTTTTGGCAATAAAATTTTTAAAACAAATAAAAAATGCTAACAATTATAGCTATTAACTAATTTTTTGTTTTATTAATTTATTTGTTTTGATAGTTTATTAGTGATTTTTTTTTTGATATATACCACGTGATCATTGACCTTAAAACAATTGTTGGGGGCGTTCGAATGCTTTTTTATCCCCTCTACACCTGGTTTATGTGCACGTGATGTTTTAAAAACTGGTTGCCGCGGCCATTTCAATTTAGAATTGGTTTTTTTTTTTAATAAAAATTCTCCGTATAATAAAATAAAGAAGTTTTTTCTTTTTTCCTAAAAGAGAATCAGATTCTTTGACCCATTATACAAAAAAAAAAAAAAAAAAAGGTTTGGCTTTACCCTGCGAAACTCCGATACAAAAAGTGGTAGTACCCTCCGTACATCTGATTTTTTTCAAATTTATTTGGCAATGAACAGCTTAACATGGCAGCCTCAAGGTGGTCTTGCCACTACAGAACTTGGTCAGGTTGTCATGTACACTCCTGATGAGAAGTTCTCTACTAGAAGGTTAGTATAGTAAAATATACAAGTTATTGCACTAACTGTCGACTTTTCGTAGTACTGAGGGAATCTTATCGGTTGACCGACTAACTGATGACATTGGAGTCGTTATGCGTGATCGAGCCCAAGCAGGCTATCTTATGAATGTAAGATTCAAGCACTCCATGCCTTTGCTCATTGCAAGTCTGATTTGTTTATATATCCTGATTTCATTCATAATAGTGCAAAGACAACAAGCAAATTGTCCATGGAAGCGCAAAACTTCACGAAACTTGGCTGTGGATGGAAAGTAAGTATTTGATTTTTGTGCTTTCATTACGAAAAGGAAACTCATAAAATCGATATGAAGGGGCTGTAGACTTGACTAGTAAATCCGGCCAATTTGGCAGCATGGATTTTAACCTTAGAGGTGTATATCATATTTGCATGGGATCTGGTAAGACGAAAGGCAAATGAATTAGAATATTGAACTTGCTATCTAACATGCTTTACTACGTGCAGGAGCACAGGGGCGAAAGGCTTCCCCCTCAAACACACCGCGACCCAACGTTTCTTCGCCTCAAAAACGACCGTCATCTAGTAGAAAGAAGGATTCGCAACCGACATCACCCAAAGAAATGGAAAAACAACAGCTGTATATTGTTCCAACTACTAGTAAGCTCGAACAAAGGAAACTTGCTCTAGCTTCATGTGGCTTCGATATGACCAAAGAGCAATTGGAGGAAGTCCTGGTGGGGTAATATATTGAAAACGAAGAATTGTCTCAGTAGTTGAGTGTAAACTGAACTGAACTGAACTGAATATTGAACAATAGATTGGAATCTAAAGGAGAATATGACAAAGCAGCTGCTTGGTCTATTTTCAACGGTCTTACAGAACGTGCAATTGAATCACTAGCAAATATTTCTGACCAGGATAGCGACGACGGTAATTCATATATATATATATATATATTTATACATCTGTATAATAAGGGCTGATCATTTGTGGAGGTTTTTTATTATTATTATAGACCATCAGCGCAAGCTGGTGTCCATTGTGCTTGCGGGTTATCAGGTTAACTCCAATCCAGCCCCAACGTGGAAAAGGTTATGCGAATCAATTAGTAAAGATATGATACACAGGCCGTATTTAAGAGCAATATTTGAACATATTGCTTCAAATAGTTGGGAACAGGTGCTTTTGTATACTGCCTTACCATTACGAGAACGAATAGCTATTGCACTGCGGTTCTTGGATGATGATGAGGTTTGTGGGTTGTTCTGATTTTTTAAAATGTACGGTTTATTGATATCGTTTCTTTTGCAGTTAGTCATGTTTCTCTCTCGTACAATGGATCATGTGATCTCTGAAGGAGACATTGAAGGGTTGGTGCTGACCGGACTAAGTACTCGTGGGATGGATTTGCTGGAAAACATGGTCAATCGATATGGAGATATACAGACAGCCGCTCTCCTCGTTGGCTTTATTGTACCAAGAAGAATACAAGATGTACGCGCTGAAGAATGGATCGAAAGGTAATTTAACATGTCAACCTGAATTAGGTCATTTTTGTGCTAAATCGTTGTCAAAAGTTATCGGCTTTTGCTAAATAGATGGCAGTTCTGGCACCCTAGAGCTAAATTTGACATTGAACGTGGAAAGTACATGAGCGCCTCTGAAGATATTGCATCACCTCAAGTATACGTACGATGTACATATTGTGCGCAGACATTGGGCCATAGTCTATTGGTTCAGAATATACGGAGCCGGGACGGGAAAAGGATGAATGTACAAGCTAATATATCCCCTGCCTCAGGTGGCCGTATTAGTGGCAAACAGAAGGTACGTCACACTACAGAGGAGAGAGCAAAATAAAAAAAATTCAACAGGAGGATAACAAAAGCTATTGTGGTTTATATAGGCTACTGTATGTCCAAGTTGTAGGAAACCATTACCTCGTTGTGCCCTCTGTTTGCTCCACATGGGCACTCCGATAGATTCAATACGTCAGGCCATGGCATCAAGTAATGCCAACAATGGTAAGATTTGTTATTATTCAAGCTTGGTAATATGTTGACTGATATTAATTTTGCTACATTATATTAGCTGATTTATCAAACTTTGATATGTGGTTCACATGGTGTCAAACGTGCCGACACGGCGGACATGCTGTACACATGTTCGATTGGTTTCAAAAACATTCAAGTTGCCCTGTGAGCAATTGTGCTTGTCAATGTCAAATTTTTACTGAATAAAAAAAATCTATAATTTATACTCCATCTTGCATGACCAATTACTGATTTATTTATATGAGAAATGCCGTAAAATTTCATTTCCAGGTTAATAATAAAAGTACGAAGTACTTCTAATTTTGGGTATTAGCTGCAAGGGAACGCACCCAATAAATTCACTCACAATGATTTGAAAAATTTATAAAAAAAAAACAATCATTTGAGAAAGACCTGTTGCATTTTGTAGTTGTAGAACACCTACAGTCACACTCGAACGACTTTATTGCAATTTGTAGTCAGAAACTATGATGACACCGGCTTATTTTTAAAAAAAATACCATTTGATTAACACCCGTACATATGTGTTCGCCCTTGTTTGATTTTTCTTCTTTTCGAGAATGAAGAATGGCAGTATGTTCTCGCTGTGTATGCTGGCGTGTCAGCCAATTTTTATCCCGCTGCCAAAAAATGCTCTGACCAAAAGGCGGTATTTCAATTGATTTTTTTTTTTTTTTTGTACAATTGACTGGTTGGGAAAAGTATAAAAGAAAGGTTGGGAAAAATATAGGTAATAAGTTGCATGAAACGTGAAATGCAGCCTTAAACCTTAAGTCAAGCTCGGGGTATAATGAATTCGCCTATTGGCTGTGGTGATGTTGGTGTTTACATTGACTCTATTTGTATATAAGGGGGTTGCGTTAAAACATTATTTATTGGGTTAAAAAATGACATTGGCGAAAATACAAGACAATATCGCTGCGGTTCTTTATGGCTCTCATGACTTGCGAATGGTATTGGCAAATATGGATAAAACAGTGAACTTCCATCACTAACATATTATAAATAGGAACGGCGCCCAATAAATCTACCACAGCCTGGAGGTAAGCTTTAAACGTATAACCACATTGAGCATTTTAATTAATTGATTGATCTGATTATCGGTAGAGGTCCAAGTGCACATAAAAGCAACAGGAATATGTGGCTCCGATTTACATTACTATAAAAACGGTAGCATGGGGCCACGACGACTAGATGAATCCAAATCTATGGTTCTTGGGCATGAATCCGCTGGAATTATCACTCTGTTAGGGGAAAACGTTACATCATTCAAAGTTGGTGACCATGTAGTGATCGAGCCAGGAAGAGCATGTAGCATGTGTCCCTCTTGCCGTCAAGGTCGATATAATCTATGCCCAAAAATGAAATTCTCCTCGTCGTTGATGCAAGGTCCTAATGATGGTACCCTATGTAGATATGCCTGCTTCCCAGAAAATCTATGCCACCTGTATGGAAATTTGAAAATGCCAAGAAAACGATATCATCTATGCCTTTACTTACTTTTGATTTTTGATTTTTTATCTGTGAAGGATGCCTGAACAAATGTCATTTGATGATGGTGCACTTATCGAACCTTTATCTGTCGCCGTTCATGCTGTTGAAAGAACGCCATTGAAGGTTGGATCTAGTGTGAATGTATTTGGTGCGGGTCCAGTCGGGCTCCTCACAGCAGCTGTGGCATTGGCAAAAGGAGCTGTTTCCTGTGTTATTTTTGACATTGATCAAACAAGACTTGACTTTGCGAAAAATTATCTAAAAGGGAATGTCAAGATCGTTTTACTGCCGAAAAAGAAATTTCGGGATGCCGACGAAATGATTGAGTGGGTGCAAAAAAAATCAATCGAGCTGGGGTATGATCCAGATACAGACTGTGACACATTTGCTGATGTTGTGTTTGAATGTACTGGGTCTGCTGAGTGCATAATGTTCTCAGTGTATGTAGCTCAGAGGGGTGGGACGGTGATGCTTATTGGACTTGGTCAAGATAAGGTACTGCTGCCGACGGATATTATTACAACTAAAGAAGTGGATCTACGTGGAAATTTTCGCTATGCCAATGTCCATAAAATGGCCATTGCCTTAGCTGCACAAGGACTTGTTAATTTATCTCCTCTGATATCACACCGCTTTAGACTTGAAGAAGCCATTGAAGCATTTACAATGGCAGGTAGTGGTGGAGATAGGACCATTAAAGTCATAATAACAGATATGTAATAAAGCCTTTTTTTCGACAGAGTCAATCTCCTCGCAACGTTTGAGTATTTTTTATTTTTATTTTTATTTTTATTTTTATTTTTATTTTTTGTAGATTCGTATATTGTGCTGCACTGTATTGTACCAAATTGTGTTGTTTTTTGTTGTATCGTATTGTGCAACCAATCGTGATACCCTCCCCCTTCCCTGTCCGTCATAGTTTCATCATCCTTACCATCCTTCTCTTTTTGCTTTTTTTTTTTGACCTCACAAGGCCTTTTTGTAAAGGAAATGTTTCTTGTAGTGCAAAAGATATTTGAACAAAAGTCGCAATGGAGGGACTGAATACTGTACGCCACACCCTGGATTTGTTCGTTACGTTGATATAACATGTAAGAGTTGCCAGTTTCTATCACTATTTTTTTTTTTTTAATTTCTATCACTATCGTAATTTCCCTTGTAGCGTTTTATTGAACAATCACATGTGTAGAAAGTGTGTGATTGTCTTCCAGAACGACAAGTTGTTATAATTTGTAGTTTGTTGTTTGTAGTTTGTCTTTTTTTATGAAATAAAATAATGATTTTTATTCACATTTGTCTAGATAATTTGTCATGTATGCTTTTTTATTTATTTATCATTGGATCCTATATCATAGTCAAAATCAAGATGGTATTAACCGCTAAACTTGAAGTTGGATGACCTGTTTTCACCCATCCTGACCCATTTTCGCCCCCATCTAACCCACTTCCACAAAATTGTCCCACTTTGCGGAGTTGACCCATATTGAGAATGGGGAACCATTTTCAACTAACCTGACCCAACCCAACTTTCTCGAGTGTAATTCCGGAAACATTGTATTTTTAGAAATCCTTAATTTGCACAAGGAGAAAACGAGACTAGGAGGGAATCATTTACTTTCATCAACTTGTGCAACAAGATATCTATTGGCCAGAAAACAATTGATATTAGTATTTTGCCTTTCTACAGCTCATATATTTAACTCATACATATTATGTCGTTTTCATCCAGTAACTATGACTTTCTTGACGTTATCGACCTCGACTCTGTTTTAAGGAAGGACTCTGCGGTGGAAAGGCAAGAAAAGAAAGAGAAGTCGATAGCTCGTTCAGGAACTCCCGGAAAATACATATCTCTTGATAGTATTTCTGACGACGAGCTACACTGTATAACACGATCTCTTATAACACCTGTGTCTTTTCAGTACGATATTGAGCGTACAACTGATGACCATCCATACAATAATGACTCACATGCCTCTTGGCAGCATAATAAGATATTGGCAAGAAGTGAACACGCCAATCAAGTCCTGGTATACCGCAGTGAAAGTGCTGCTATCTTTGATCACCTCAATAACGGTAATGGTTTTTTGAACTAGTTCCGTGGATATACTGTTATTGATCTATATTACCTGTAGATGAAGAATTGTCAGTAGACTTTGCCGCCACTGATCTGAAAGACTTCATTGATCCCATTTTATTTGAAGGTGTAATTTCCCGCCCAGTAAGCAGAGTCCCAAAATATGATAGGTAAATCGGGCGATGACTCATAGTTATACTATAAATTTACTTATTGTTGTATGTCGGTTTCACATAGTTTTTCTTGTGAATATGATACTTCAGAAAAAAAAAATGCCACTACTCCACCTTCCGGTATTGAGTCGAATATCCCCTCAAAATACAATCTACCATCAGCTGCTGGTTATATCCGAAATGATAACGACAAGGAAGCATGCGCATGGAAAGGGAGCAAATATAAACAACATACAAATATTACCTTGAACAACAACCATGATATGAAAGCACATAACGTACAGTCTTCTGCTGAAAGCAGCTACACGTCCAAATATTCGAAACGACATAGTATGGACGCTGATGTGTTATTGGCACTCCGCCGTGACAGTGATGCCCTACTTCGCAGACGGGAATCTTTATTAAAGCTTCGAAAATTTTCAGAAGGAGTAGTTCCGCCTACTGTTCTGATAACTCCAACTAGGTCGCCAAACAAAAGCATAAACCGTCACCTGACAGCCCATACTACCAATATTTCACCTACTACACGATTTAAACAAAATTTGTCTCTGGAAAAGGATGAACATTACATCAAAATGGATGCACAACATAAATTTATGCATAATAATAGCACATCACCTTTTAGCCATACACTGGACAAATACGATCGGTCCGTTTCAGCTATAGATTCAGCCTTCAAATCCACCACCATTTCAGATGACAAATATATTAAAAGAATGCGATCTGTGTCTTTTCCAGATCAATCTCGAAGAAACCCCACCATCAAAAATGAACAAGGTAATACCTTTTAAGAGTTTGCAGTAAACACTGTATTATTTAAAACTCAGAATCATCGCATTCTTGCATAGACTCCAGAGAACCACTTCCAGCATCATATGTAAGTGCTCTGCTTCCTCAAAATGCACCATTGTATAATGATCATCAATCTTCAAAGTCAAGAATCCACGGATCAGATTTGGAATGCGCGAAGCTTCAGAGACTTGCACATCCGCATGTGTCTATGGACATTAGTGTAAGTACATTTAAAGAATTGTAGTCAATAGTTATTATCAACATCTGATAAAAAAATTACTATGGAATATATGTTAACTTGAATTCGGTAACGACAAAAAGAGGACAAATGATGGACAAAACCGCAAATCCGTCACAGAATCGGCAAAAACCGTTTTAGCTACCGTACGTCAACGTCGAACGGACAACAAGAAAGGAGCTTACAATCGGCAGTCGTCTCTCTATTATAACAACCGAGAGTTCAAGAGCAATAAATCTACAGGCAACGACAAACAGAAGTCAGCACTTGCACAAAATCTCATTAGCTCCAAGTCGCCTGTAAACTCTTCGGAGAGCAGTACCATCTCACCCAGGAAATTTACCGGCGATTATAACAATATCCATGTTGTTACAAAGCAACCTCATCTTCCTGATCGCGTGAAAGAACAGGATAGCCAATACTCCATTAAACAAAACAGAAGACATAGTAGTTCTTTGCCATTATCAAGCAGCTTTTATGGTAACCTCTCTACCGTCGGTCACCAAAACGAAGATGCATCGACAAGCAATAAATTTCAACAAGTTGGAAAAAAACACAACTATGTGGCCAAAAAATCTGCTTTGGATAAAAGTAAAGGTAAGATAGGTGTCACTTCAAATGAAATAAAGTCATTCCGATGTAACTAATTAATAACTTATCTGGTTTTGGTCAACAAATTAAGATCGATATGTAGCTCTGCTCGGAAAACCACCATCTCTAAATTAATGTACAGTACCGCATTGTGTATTTTATCACATTAACTGTCATTGTATAATTTCGAAATAATAATAAAATTTCTGAACTCACTCCAGCTTCTCCTTTTAGACTTTACCCTGCCAGTGTTTACAACTTTAAAATAGACAAAGAAGGTTATTGTCGGCGACGAATACTACGTTATATTTTCTTTTTTCTTATTTTTTTTTTATGCTACATTGATTGTCTACTGATTCAATGCGGTTTTGGATAGAACTAACCGCATTGCGGCATTTCGGTGGCCTTTCAATATACCCCACCACAACAAAATACACTGTAATAGCTGTATTTCACACAAACACATCCCTGAATTCTTTTCTACGCACAAACTTATAGAGTTGGTAGAAGAAGTATCCATAATCCCCAATCCGTTCCTTTTTCATATATATATATAGACACATCTTTTTTTTCTATGCATATGTAATACACATTCGATGAAGCTCATAATGTAAACGTATAACAGAGAAACTAATTATAATAAAAAGAACATATTTATTCAGACGTAGATACAAATGATGACAAACTATTACTAAACTATTGAGTGCTAATCTACTGTCGTTCCCAAGTCCTTCATCCAAAATGAAAGCGTTTCCCCATGATGTTTGTTTTGCATTTTTTAAAACGCCCCTAATTCAAGTTCTAACACTAATCCTAGATCATCAGTACCCCAATGAGCCTTGCCATCATATCATCCAGATTATCATGAAGGAAAAAAATAAAAAAGAAAGAAAAAGAGGGAAAAAAAAAATGGGGGCCAAAAAAAAATAGAAATCAAAATGCGGAGCCTGAATCATCCAGCTTTTTTTTTAAAATTAAATGAAGGGGCAATTGCCATAATTACCATAGTCCATAATTTGTTTTATTTTCCAGTGGAAAGGCAGTTGCAACCCATACATAATCAAGCCCTAATCTCTCTGATGCTTTCAAGTATGCTATTATTTCAGCACACAAAAAAAAACCCATTGACGACGCGCTGAGCACGACGGTTGGGCTCCAAGGGGCTGCCCACCAAAGTGCGAAATGGCGGAGGCTCTAATCCCTTCACTATTTTTTTTTCAGCATGCAAAAAAAACCATTGACGATGCGCTGAGTTCGATGGCGGGGCTGCCCACCATAGTGTGAAATGGCGGAGGCTTTAATCCTATCCCATCAAAACCCATACTTTAATGAAAAAACTGTGATAGCCAATAAATCGAAAGATTTCCAAAAGCTCCAGCGGAGCGCCAGAGCGTTTATTTTTCCTTGGTGAATGAATGGCTTTATAAAGTACAAAACTCCTGCTTTCTTTTTTTTTTTAAAAAAAAATAAAGATTCATGCATATTATCAATCCATCTTTCATTCTCAGTCATCATGATTGGGTGAAGTTGGTAACATACAGTTTACTTGACGAGTTGAAATCTTGACATACGGTCCTCGTTTCTATCGAATCAGTCTCTATATTTGATATCATTGAAGTCAAGTCCAAAACAACTAAATCCAAGTGGGTTTTTGTAGCAAAGTCGCCAGCCCTACGTTATCAACCGCACTGTCTTGCAATCCTAGGTTTCTATTTCTACCAATAGCTGTCATTTATTTTTATTTTTATAATCTCCGGTCGTAAACGGATCAAATTGTTTTTTTAATAAACATGGGGCGTCCCTCAGGGCATTCCAGACACGACGCCGTTTGAAATGATCATTCTTACAGCTTCTGTGACAACTCCAATTAGTTCGTACTTTTTTTCATATTATTACTCATGTCGATAGATAGTCTGAATCTTGTTGAACGATCCGTTGTATTGTGGCACTTACAAGTATGTATGGCAACTTTTTATACCCAAAACTATCCTAAAGAAACAAGCAAACGCAAGCCCTACCAATCAATGCAATTTACTGACACCGTCTATTGCTCTCATGAAAAATTAAACGTTTTTGTAAGTAGACTACGCTTTTTCTCTCTCTCGTGTCGACATTAATCCTGCCGTACTTACTTTACACTAAACTAGACCATTTCTGCCCCTCTTCGCTACTTCGACAATTTAACTACAATTCAACTTGAAGATAATCAGCTTACCTGGCTTCCTGGGGAATTGTGGCACTTACCAAGACTGCAAAAATTGAACATCGGGCGCAATGCATTGGCGGAGCTTCCTGCTGATATTGGATTATTAGTTGGGCTCAAGGAACTGTATGTACATGAAAATCAACTGGTAACGCTTCCTAGCCAAATTGGTCAATTGGTACATCTGGGCGTGTTGGATTTGACGAACAACACAGCAATATCATTTTTGCCGGGGGAAATCACATGTCTATCGCCTTCTCTACGTCGACTATGGATCGAAGGTACTTCTCTTCTCGCATCAAGGACCGACACCAATTCCACATGGCTATCTCAACAGCGAAAAGTCCCATCACTTTTTAATCTATGTGCGCAACAAGCTGGATCATCATTCGACTCAATCAGCAGCAAAAATACTGGTCTTCCGCTTTCTTTGTTATACTTATTGATGTCTGAAATTGATCCGCTGAACGATACTGTTACGGCAACATCACAAACTGGAGGGAACCGGATGGATTTGGGTCGAACTTCTTCCTTAGTGCGTAGGTGCTCTATGTGCCAGTCAATACTTTATTATCGTGGGATTCCTTTACTCGAACCACATGGTCAATTTGGTGGTCAAAGTCTTCCACTTTTATACCATGTGTGTAGTCAAACCTGTAAAAATCGCTGGCTACATGGAACGAAATGAGGCAACTTTAGCCCGAACTTAGTTACTGTTTAGTCTAGTTTAGTTATGTACTGTGGGAGGGGGGGGATGTTGGACTTGCTGTCATATATTACTACTGTTATTACTATTATTTGCATTTTATTATATTATTATTCTATTTTTTTTTTGTACTATACTGTATATCCAAATAAACTATTGTTTTACAATATACCCAAAATGAACTACTCTGTGTTTTGTGTTAAGGTGGGGCATTGATATGATACTTTATAAACATACACTCCATTGTTGAACCTATGTAGTAACCGAGTGTCCACTAATCCTACATCATCATGATTGCATCGCCCTGCCATAAAATCATATCGAGACACGGAAGGTGCCTTAACCGAACATCGACACGAGCTCGTACCAATCGATGCCTTTCGAGTGTCAGCAGGGTCACTCACGGAAATTCCGTACCACCACGGCTGCCCAGGCACCATTAACCCAGAAGTATTACAGATGCGGAAACACTCATCGGGTGTGTATCCACCACGACCGTCCCGAGTAAGCGGTCGACTTACTTTTTTTATAACACGATCAACATAATCCGACAATGCATAGCATCCTTCTGTGGCTTTTGGATCGCTGATTTTAAATGCTGTGGTGTTATTGGTGTTGGCGTCATTACATGAGTATGAGCATGTATAGCCCACCTCGTAAGCATAGATGGATGCTGTATCGAGATCATTAGTATTTACAATTCCTATCTTCGTGGTACTATCCTGATCTGTTGAATTCTGTTGTTGATTTGAGTAATTCTGACATCCAGTTGCTGTAGGCGCTGCTCCCATTTCTAACATACATAAACAACTGTTTTTCATCAACGCAGAGCCAGGATTGGCTACGGTTATTCCATAATACCATTTACCGCGGGTCGGTACATGCCCACTATCAAAACAAAAGCTATAACATCTGGCGGCTGTCCAGTACCATCCGACACCATCCCCATCGCTCCTTGCCTTCCGAATGGTTACTTTGGGCGATAGGTAGGGATAACAGCCTTCAGACTTCCGTTTGTTAGTCTTCAATGCATTATGCTGACATTGCCATGTGTCGGGTGGATCAAGCATGCGATTCATTGAGGGTAGTATGGTATTTCGTTTCATCAAAGATGGTGGAAGGCAGCGATATGTGGCATGATAGACATAAATTGTTGATGATGCCCTATTGTCGTCGGGATAGAACAAACCTAGGTGCTGTTTCTTCAACTTGTTTTGTCCCAAGCCGTTGGGAGGTAGGATTAACGTGCCACAATAACGCATAGCCGACGATTGGGCCCCTGAAAGGTCCGCCAGACATCGACAGGTACTGGATCTTGGACTATTCTCCGTTTCGTCCGTTACTGTCGACACTGTCAGACCGTAATACCACGAGGCGAATGATGACAACTGATGAGTTTGTGTGCTGTTGGCGCAGAAACTATGGCACTGATTTGCCGTCCAATAACCATGTCTGGCAACGTCGCGCATATTGCTATCGACCGCTACCACGCTAGACAATAAATAGCAACCTTCAGGCTCCTGTGCATCTTTTTGGACCCATTTTGTTGGGCAGTGAGATTGGGATGACAATCGGTCTGATGTGATAATTGATGTCGCAGTCGTTGATGAAGATGGAGCTGATTTCGCATTAGCGGATACATCGGCCGTTTGAGTTGCAATTACTGTTTTTGGTGGTATTTCAAACAAAGCACCTGGATCCTTCTCAATGTGATACGGCATAGCATGGTGGGGCAACTGGCTGATAGCCGCAGAACCAACGATACCAGAAATAGTCGCGGCATCTGCGGAAGGCGCTACAGATGAATCACCTGGAGACGAGGACGGAGATTGTGGTGGTGCGGAAGACAAGATCTCTTCGACAACCACAGTGCGCATAATCTTGGACGGTACAGTGCGCGAAGGATTACCGCCACTGGCAGGATCATCAGGTGACAAGGTATAAGTCATTTCATCAAACACTACGACTGTTTCAGTCAAACCATCAATCGGCAAGAGCTTGGTAATTTCGTCTCCGCCGGAGAGTGGCAGGGTCACAACACCACTACGCAAGGCGACAACGGTGCGCGTATGGCCATTGTCGGCGGGGAATGAAGGTGGTATGCCATTTCGCAAGGTGGTGGTACGGCCATTAATAATATACACCGGACGTGTGCCAGCATTGCTGGGAAGGATTGGGTTGCCATCTCGATCAAACTTGATGTGGCGGAGTACCGTACCACTGATGCCATCATCGCCAACGGCTAAAGCTTGCGATTTACCGAGATGCATGGCATCCAGTGCCATACGTTTCTCGTCTCCGTTAGATCGCCCGGTAACAGCCAAACCGATATCGTCAGCATCGTCGTCGATCTTCACAAATGGAATCACTTCCTCTAACATACGGTTATTAAAAGGCTGAGGTGTCGGCCGAACGTGAATCGGCAATGTGGTGGCCTCATCTTCAACTTGCACGACAGTACGAGTGGCACCGCCGAATGGAATTGACGACATCACTTTGTCTGCGCCGGTGTATGGCAGAAGGATAGTGCTACTATCAAAATCTACCTCGGTGCGAGTCACGCCTTTGGATCCTATGGTAGTCATGGTCGAAAAGGTATAGCTGACACCGTCAATGACATCGACTCGTTTGCTGATCCCACAGTCAGTTACAGTGCGAATGTACTCGATGGTATGATTACGATTCTCTGGATCTAGTAGCCCCGCATTAAATCCATTGTCGAAGCCATCATTGTAATTACCGTGATGAGGCGGCCTGGTCGTAAAGCTGATAATCGGTTTTCTAGGTGGCGGTAAATGATGGTGGTGATGGTGGTGATGGTAGTCGTGATAGTGATGGGCATAGTTCTCACTGTATTCCTTTTTTTCATCACAATCATCACAATCATCATCATCATCATCATCATTCCAGGATTTATCGTATTGCTCGTCATCATGCTCTTCACTGTCGTGATCGTCGTCACTGCTGTTTTCCACTTCATCTTCCCATCCTCCATCATCATTACTGTCATCATCCCAATCCTGCCCATAGAATGCCACACCTTTATTATGGCTATTTCGGTCGCTAGTACATATCACTGTTACCACAAGCAGTAGTAAAAGGAATATTTTTAATGGATTCATTTTTTAGGGGAAAAAAAAATGAAGAAAGGAAGCAAAAATAAAGAAAGTAACACGTTGGTTGGTTCTAGTATTGTCATTTTCCATCATGCTGACAGATTTTAATGCTCGTCCTCAAAAAAAAAAAAAAAAAAAAAAAAAAAAAAAAAAAAAAAACTCAGTAGTCAGTTATTCTTCCCTCTAGTTTGATCATACTTTATTTCATGACAGAGATGGCTTCATTAGAAGTTTCATTGGTAACCATAAAGAATAAAGGCGTAATTTTGTCATTCTTCTCAGTATCAAATCATAAATGAATGTCACATTGCAATGTCTGTTCGATTATAAATATTCAAAAAGGTTAAAAAGAAATCCCCGTTGTTTGCGAATTTTTGGGTTCTCCTGTTCGCGTGGCAAACAGTGACCTTGAAGAATGAGTTACCTTCGGAAATCTGTCAAGAAAGATAAAAACCATTGCTGCATGAGTCTTTATTTACTGTGGTTGGATCATGTAGATTAGAATTATATATTACTGGAATGACATTGCTTTGGGCATGAAATTGTGTCACAATAAAATATGAGCATGTTGATACCAAGGGACGAGCTCTAATAAAAAATTACAGCAGATCTAATAAAAAAGGGTCTGCTGTATTTTTCCGAGACCTGTTGTAGAGTATCAGACGGCAATTATTGTACAAGGTGGAAACCCTTCTATTGTTACATTCTCGGGCCGTCTGCACCAAATAATAATAGACGTATCTATCTAATATAGCCGAAATATTGACGAGAGACTAAAAATTATAATAATCAAATTCCGCCCACGTGAAGTTTATTTTTCACCCATTTTCTGTCTTTATTTTCCCCTCTCTTCTTTTTTTCTCATCATTCAACTTTTTTAATGTTATAGAGATCTTAGATTAGCGTCAGGGCTAGTTTAGAAGGGCTTTCAATCAGGGAATACAAGGTGCATGGGGAAACCTTTTCATTTTGGATCTAACATCTGAGGGCACCATTAATTAGAATTTTGAAGCCTCCATTAGCTTAGTTTAATCTTAGTCTGTCCATAGTCTGTATCTGCATCCAAATAAAACACATCTCTTTTTACATGTTACAACGGAAATGTCCCATTGGTCCCTCTCATTTTGTGTGCAAGAGATCCTTTTGCACCATGGCCCCTTTAGCTTAGTGTTGACTACGGTTATGCTTCAATAAAACATAACCTTTTAGTTTTTCTCACGTCGTTTATAGTATATTAGAACCCTTTTGCGGCTGTCTTTTTAGATTATGTTGGTCATTCTTCAGATCTCCCTCATACTACCCCTATCAGGCCACTTATTATAATGAGCCTTTCTTCTTTAGTTTTAGTATCCATTAATATACTCAGTAAACGACGTCCTCTTTATCCTTACATTATTGTACTTAATATGCGTCCTAGTATCATTAAAAGAATATTTATATATAGCTTGTCAGATGTATATATATATATATATATATATTAATTACAGTATCAGTGTATACCTGTCGATAAACTTATCATATACAGTAGTTTAAATGCCAAGCAATATTAGCATCATTTCCATAGATATGTTACCACTATCTTTTATTGAAAAATATTTCAAATCTTGTTGGACTGATCAAAGACCTTATGGTATCCATAATCATCAGCTACACTTTTTGCCTATAATGGAAAATGGCTCGATTTCATTGGTCTGTCTTCAGCTTAATAGGTATGGTACGTTAGATCCCAAAAAAAAAAGTGTTGTGAGAACGCCCCAAATCGAACAAAATGATGTACGACATATAATTGCTCATAAAAAAATTGGAAATATCGTTATATACTAAACCTTTTGTCACTCTAGACATACAGCAACATTTGGTCTAACGCTGCTGAGAGCGATCTATTTTATTTTAGTCAACTCCTTTCTTAATATTTCCACCACTATGAATAAAAACTAAAACAAAAGTATTTTTTATTTTTTACAACGCTATACTATGGGTCAAAAAATGGGGTGGCGGTATTTGCAATCCATTGTTTCTCTATAAATAGAATGCAACCAAGCTATGGGAAAAAGTGGACTGATGGTACAAATATTAGTCTGCCTTGTTTTTATTCTTTTTTTTGAATAATTGACTTATTCGCCGTCCAGGTTTTTTGAGTTTATTTAACTTCATGGAAAGACTAGAGCCTTGAGGCTGTGGTGATATGTTGTTAGAAGCTGGTGATGCGCTTTTGAGGGTATGAGTCGAATAGCTTGAGTGAGGACGAGGAAAAGACGCAACTTGATCGAATATGTGTTGCTGTTGCTGTTGCTGTTGCTGTTGCTGTTGCTGTTGCTGTTGCTGTTGCTGTTGCTGTTGCTGTTGCTGTTGCTGTTGCTGTTGCTGTTGCTGTTGCTGCTGCTGCTGTTGTTGTTGTTGTTGTTGTTGTTGTTGTTGTTGTTGTTGTTGTTGTTGTTGTTGTTGTTGTTGTTGATGTTGTTTCTCGGTATACGCATGATGAAGTCGACTGGTGCTGTTAAGACTTTGTAGTTGATCGTCGGGCCCGGATATATTTTCTTGATGGCTATCGCTACCATGAATGTGATTCAGAGTAGATAGAGATGAGGATAAAGAAGCAGATGGAGAGAGTGGTGGTAAGTAATGCACAGCGGTAGTTTCGTTGCCCTGTATTTTTGTCGAAGTTTGGGTAGCATGTGTACTTGAAGCTGGTGAAGGAGTCGGAGCATGATCCGGCGCCTCCGGGATGGATGGTTTGATTACAGCTATTTCATCGGTATTTTCTAGTGATTGAGTTTGGGTAGTTTTTACTGCGTCAGGTGATGATGATGTTGAAGGCAAGTCGACTGGTGGTGATACCGGATCTGATTCGGCTACAGTACTGTCGGTGAAAGAAATATTATCCACTTCAACTTCATTCCCATTTTGATTGTTTACATTTGTGGTGGCAAGCAGGTGATTCGGCAAATCCTCTGGTTGCAATGTTAATGATACTTCTTCATTAAAATGTGGACCATCAGAGCTGGTGCTGGCATCAATTAGCATTGTTTGTTGTTGTTTTGTTTTAACTTTTTGATGATCAGGTGGTGTGGGTTCGCTCGGTGCAGGTTTCACAGCTTCTTCATCATCGTTGCCTTTGGTGATTGGTGCATAGTAATATGCTGGTAAGCTGGCGGTTGGGATGACATCGCATTGTTCGGAAGGTGGAGTCGGTAATAAATCTGGTGAATCCGCTAATTTCATTGTCGACGAAGTTTCTTCTTTGGGGTTGCTCCTTATCCTTGCGGTTATTTTGTTGGTCTGATGTTGATTGATAGTCTTCTGATAAATTTGATACATCTCTACTAGTGATATGGCTAATAGAATGCAGAGCAAGACAAAGACTCGTAGAAGTAATGATCCGACATGAAGAGTTGCTTGAATGATAAGTTGAGGAGCATTTTTGTGTTTTAAAATAAGAGCAACTTGATGCTGAATTCCAGTAGTTCTGCCACAGTCTATTTCTGATATTATTGCTTTATAGCTGATCATTTTTTGTTGGAGCTGGTGAATAAAAAAAATCGTAATATCGAATGTGGTATTGGGTTGAAAGAGCGCAGAAAGAAGGTAAATGTGAGAAAAAGCTGATGCAAAAGATATCATTATCAAAACAAGGGAGAGCAAGTAATATAAAGGGAAATAAATAAATAAAAATGAAGAGATACGATCTTTATACGTATGAGAAAGGGAATGTGTGCAAAAAACGAGAATGGAAAATAGGAGAGGGGGGTGAAGGGTATAAGAGGGGTCACTTTAAATAGGAGGGATCTTTTTTTCTGCCAAGATGCCAAATTAGAGGCTATTCAAATACTAAGCTCCGCTTGGCTTGTGATGATTTACAGTGTACAGTACTGTATAGTACAGGCACTGTACGCTATGT
Organism: Absidia repens; assembly: GCA_002105175.1. NCBI lineage: Eukaryota > Fungi > Mucoromycota > Mucoromycetes > Mucorales > Cunninghamellaceae > Absidia > Absidia repens. The sequence continues at coordinate 3,639,652 of MCGE01000001.1, read as the reverse complement.
GCACTTACAATGATTTCCAAAGTAATCTGATTCATCCGATAACCCACTTTATTTTTAACATACAGTAGTGATGGTATTTACTCTTTGTTTTTTGATACAGGTACCATCTCTATAAAGTATTGCATTAGGTGTGTCTTGAAACACATGTGTGAATTTGTTATAAATGCATCAAATTTGATAAACAATGAGTCAACTTCAGATCTACAAAGAATACTCTTCTGCTCTACTAACACCATCGCTACTGTAGTGCAACATAGTCAGCCATAGTGAATTTAAAAATCCTCGCTAAAATTAGCGGGTGACTAACTGGATTAGGAAAAAGAATATGATGGCGAAGACTAACCTGCTGCTTCATGAGTACATTGCCAGAGAGACTGTCTCAAAAGTCTCAAAATTCGGGCATAACACACTGACCTACCCTAATTTAATTTTTCGCATCCCCCGTATTTTTTATTGAATTTGAGATTTTTTTCTCCTTTTTTCCCCTTAAAAAGACTATGGCCATCTCGGATTAGTATCAGACAATGAATCAGACCACGTTTGAAAAAATGCAATAGAAATATACATGGGAAAACCCTTTCAATTTGGATTCGGAATGTGGGACCACCATTTAGATTAGCCTTCATTTTAGAGATCTTTGTCATGGAACGATCGTCAGCTTAGCTTAGTATTCGTTGCTGTTAGACTATATATACATCCAAATAAAAACAATGGCACCTCTCATATATTTAGTGTGGCTTCTGCAGCACACTTGTCCCCCACGTACATTTGACTGTCTTTGTTTATTTTTTTGCTTATTATGCTCTGGTGCTTTCGGAAATCTATCGATTTACAGGGTGCCAGGGGGCGTTACATTGAGTGTGGTATTAGGGACTCCGCCATCTCGCGCTTTTTAAGACCCGCAAAAAAATAAAACCTCATTTCGTCCTCTTTCTTTTCTTTCCTTCATGAAACCCTGAATGATATGATGGCAAGGCTCATGGGGATACTAATTATCTAGGATTAGTGTTAGAACTTGAATTAGAGGCATTTTCAAAAATGCAAAACAAACATCATGGGGAAACCCTTTCATTTTAGATTCGTGATTTTCAACCTCCATTTTAGAATAGTTCCATTAGCTTAGCTTAGTGTTAGTTGTCAACCTTTATACCTATCCTTATCCGAATTAAACATGTCATGTTTTTTTTTTTTACCACTAATGTCCTTCATGCCTTTCATTGTCTCATTGAATAGGCTCGGTGTATTTGCGAGTAAAATCCGGTGTGTGTGTGCGTGTGTGTGTGCCTGTATTGTAGGAAAAAAAAACATGTACTTGCGTGAAAAATGGCCACTACAGAATAGATGTGCATAGCATATATACCACCAGCCAATCCCTGCCCCCACCTCCTGTGTATTTTACGCCTCCACTTCCAAGATACAAGTCATATTTCAAGGTTTTATTTACTTGATGTATATAATAGATAATTATGACTGATACTAAACTATGTTACGATACACTGCACTAGGCTACTTTCCCTTATACTATACGGCAACAAAAACTATGTTGCAATTACTGTATTATGTAGTATCAATATAGTAATTCCCACGCCTGAAATATTACAGCTTTAATAAACCGCAATATTGTTTATACTGCAAATACAATATTTTTATCACCATTGGTGTATTTGTATTGTGTATAGAAATTTAGTGTCATATAAGCCATATAAACAAAATTTTCTTCTGTCTAGTCGAGCAAGAGAAAAATATTGGCCCAAACGTTTTGGAACCAACAAATAAATTTGAAATGCCCCATAACAAAAAATAAAGATAGCTTCTCAAACTTTATACAATGTCGTGCAACTAACGTTCATTCTTCTAGTTCTTTAACTCTTTTGTGTCATCCATTATGTAACATACACTCAAATACCAGCTCCATAAAGCACTTATCACCAATCAATGGAATGGACATTGTTCTCAGTTGAACAAAAAGCTACAAAGCATACCTACCAATAATTCATCAAATGTGAAAATTTGTTAAAATTATAACATAAAAAGCAAGCTTTTACAAAATAGCTACGCATTTTTTTGAAACAATGCTGTAAATGCCAGAAACTACTTTACAAACCCACAGGGATGGGGTAAAGCCCGGCGCTTTTGCTTGTGATAGAATTCCTTTAATGGTACTTGCGGCACTTACGTCGATGATACTGCTTGACACACTTTAAACTTTATCCTTTTTTAAAGAACAACTGATTGCTTAGATTTTCTGGCATAAGGATAGAGACCATAAATTAATAAAGCAAAATACATCTAACGGTGACGGCATTTAATACCAAGCTTGCAATAGTGATTCCTTGAAGTTCATTGTGGTATCGTTCCAACTCATGTCTTACGCCTTGATTAGCCCATTCATTGGAACAAAATTGATCGGCAACTTTCTTCAAATGCAGTCAAATTTAAAGCTTGAAAATAATAGCAACAGTTGCATGTTCTTCACGGTAGGTTGGGTAGGGAGGAAAAACCACTTCCATCACGTATGTAAGCAAGGACACAGAGAATCACAATTTGCTGTTGCTCTTAATACTTTTTATTTATGTTACAGCGATTTAATGTAGAAGCTAAACTGTATGTATGAAGAACTAACAGTGGTATGGTGCGGCTCACTTAAAATGTCAAATTTTAGGCATGATCCTAGAAAGCTGATGGTTTTTAAAAAAATGGCCACCTCAAAAAAACAATGTATAGACATGATAATTCAGACATTTAAGAACAAAACGAGTACATCAGTTTGTTTTTTTCATAAAAAAAGAAAAAGTTATCAGCCTTCAAAAAAAGAAGACTTTGGCTGGCTGGCCTAGGATTTGAAACGTATCTGAAGTACTAAAAAGGAAAATGATATGTGCATTTTTTTATATATTAAAAAGAAAATGGACCGTAAGGAAACTCAGCTAACTAACTTTAACTTCCGCTTCTTTGTCCCTCCCACTCTCTTTTTCAAACAGAGCCCTGCCCACCATAGGAGCCGTCCATCCTTTTTTTTCTCAATCGCTGCCCACCCAAACGCAGAGTTTTCCATCAAAACCCACACTTCAGAAACCCCCTGCCACCCAGTGGCTACATAATTAATATTATTCTAAACTTTGTTCCTCAATATACCCCACCACAATAAAATACAGTGTAATAGCTGTTTTTTCACACAAACACATCCCTGTTTTCCTTTCTACGCACAAACTTATAGACTTGGTAGAAGAAACCTCCATAGTACCCAATCCGTTCCTTTTCATATATATATGTATAGACACACTTTTTTTTTCTATGCATATGTAATACACATTCGATGAAGCTCATCATGTAAACGTAAAACAGAGATACAAAATATAATAAAAAGAACATATTTATTCAGTCGTAGATACAAACGATGACAAACTATTACTAAACTAATTAGTGCTAATCTACTGTCGTTCCCAAATCCTTCATCAAAAATGAAAGCGTTTCCCCATGATGTTTGTTTTGCGTTTTTTAAAACGCCCCTAATTCAAGTTCTAACACTAATCCTAGATCACCAATATCCCAATGAGCCTTGCCATCATATCATTCAGACTATCATGAAGGAAAAAAATAAAAAAGAAAGAAGAAGAGAGGGAAAAAAAAGAGGACCAAAAAAAAAAAAATAGAAAGCAAAATGCGGAGCCTGAATCATCCAGCTTTTTTTTTTTTATGTCAAAAAAGTCAGGGAGCTGCAAATAAAAATTAAATAAACGGGCAATCGCCATAATTACCATATAGCATAATTCGTTTTATCTTCCAGTGGAAAGGCAGTCGGAACCACTACATAATCAAACTCTAATCTCTACGACGCATTTCAAGTAAGCTATTATTTCAGCACACAGAAAACCACAAAAAACCCATTGACGACGCGCTGAGCATGGCGGTTGGGCCCCAAGGGGCTGCCCACGATAGTGCGAAATGGCGGAGGCTCTAATCCCTTCACTATTTTTTTTTTCTTTTCAGCACACAAAAAAGAACCCATTGACGACGCGCTGAGCACGACGGTTGGGTCCCAAGGGGCCGCCCACCATAGTGCGAAATGGCGGAGGCTTTAATCCTATCCCATCGAAACCCACACTTTAATAAAAAAACTGTTCCGTGCCCAAAGTAGAAACATTTCCTGTATAAACCCCCCCCCCTCCCCCACGCACACACCGGGGGGTTTTTTTTCCACGCACATATGCCATGCCCATTCAGCGAGACAATGAAAAACGTAAGAGAATAATTGTAAATAGACAAGATATGTTTAATTCTGATATGGCTGCAATATAAACTATGATAACTAACGCTAAGCTGAGCGAATGACACTTGGGGAGGTTTTTTTTTTTTTTTTGGCAGCTGTACGTAGCATTTTACACAACGAGCTGCAGTTTTTTTTTTTCTACGCATAAACCCCACACCCCCCACACACTCTGTTTTTCCACGCACATACGCCATGCCCATTCAACGAGACAATGAAAGGCATGAAAGAGAATAATAATAAAAAGACAAGACATGTTTAATTCTGATATAGATGCAATATAAACTATGACAACTAACGCTAAGTTGAGCTAATGACACTATTCTAAAATGAACGCTAATTTGAGGACAGTCAGAGATCACGAATCCAAAATGGTAGGGTTTCCCCATGATGTTTGTATTGCACTTTTCAAAAGGCCCCTGATTCAAATTCTAACCACTAATCCAAGATCACTAAATCCGCAGTTGAAGTTGATGTTCTAAAAAAAAAGAAACGAAAGAAAGAGGGAGAAAAAAAAAGGGCGAGAAAATTTAAATCCATGAGAGGCGGAGTACGAATGGTTCAGTCACCCTATTTTTCGACCTTCCATTTTTTTTTTAAAAAGTATCTATTGATGACGCGCTGAGCACGACGGTTGGGCCCCAAGGGGCTGCCCACCAAAGTGCGAAATGGCGGAGGCTTTAATCCTATCGCATCGAAACCCACACTTTAACCAAAAACTGTGACACCCAGTAAATCGAAAGATTTCCAAAAGCTCCAGCGGAGCGCCAGAGCGTTTTTATATATATAAAAGAAAATGGACCGTAAGGAAACTCAACGATAGTAGCTTTAATTTTGCTCTTTTGGTGCTCTGCCTTTTTTTTTTTCCGACCCACCACTAACGCCCTGCCCACCATAGGAGCCGTCCATTCTTTTTTTTTCAATCGCTGCCCACTCATAGTGCCAAATAGTCCATCCCATCCCATCAAAACCTTCAGAAACCCCTCGCCACCCAGTGACTACATAATTAATACTATTCTCAACTTTGCTCTTCAATATACCCAATCCGTTCCTTTTTCATATATATATATATATATATATATATATAGACACCCTTTTTTTTTTTCTATGCGTATGTAATACACATTCGATGAAGCTCATAATGTAAACGTATAACAGAGAAACTAATTATAATAAAAAGAACATATTTATTCAGACGTAGATACAAATGATGACAAACTATTACTAAACTACTGAGTGCTAATCTAGTCGTTCCCAAATCCTTCAACCAAAATCAAAGCGTTTCCCCATGATGTTTGTTTTACGTTTTTTAAAACGCCCCTAATTCAAGTTCTAAAACTAATCCTAGATCACCAGTACCCCAATGAGCCTTGCCATCATATCATTCAGACTATCATGAAGGAAAAAAAATAAAAAAGAAAGAAAAAGAGGGAAAAAAAAAGGGGTGCCAAAAAAAATAGAAATCAAAATGCGGAGCCTGAATCATCCAGCTTTTTTTTTTATCTCAAAAAATGAAGGAAATGCAAATAAAATGAAGGGGCAATCGCCATAATTACCATAGTGCATAATTCGTTTTGTTTTCCAGTGGAAAGGCAGTTGCAATCCCTACATAATCAAACTCTAATCTCTCTGACGCCTTTCAAGTAAGCTATTATTTCAGCACACAAAAAAAACCCATTGACGACGCGCTGAGCACGACGATCGGGCCCCAAGGGACTGCCCACCATAGTGTGAAATGGTGGAGGCTTTAATCCCTTCCCATCAAAACCCAGACTTTAATAAAAAAAAAAAAACCTCTGACACTCAATAAATCGAAAGATTTCCAAAAGCTCCAGCGGAGCGCCGGAGCATCTACTTTGTAAAATACCGCGAAAACTGTGAAATATTAAACCGAAAAAAGGTAAAAAATTTTACCCCTGGAAGCCAGGTCCTGTTTTTTGCTCGTTCCCGCTCCGATATCAAGCGTAGTTAGTAGATGTAGATGTAGATTGTATGACTTGCAAACGAAGATTAGTTTATGTAGTTTATTTTTATATCTTATTTGTAAAATAAAAAGTACCGTCCCTTGTTTTTTTTGTTGTTGTTCTACACACAGACACACACACACCCGTTTTTTTTCTGCTTATAATAAAACCATGTTTATACTTTTGGTAAGACAATCAAACAATGAGAAAGAGTAATGATAGAAGTAGACAAGACGAAGTTTATTCAGTAGTAATTATAACAATGACAATAAATACTAAACTAAGATGAAGGCTAATTCAATCGTGGTCCCAAATTCTGAATCCAAATGAAAGGGTTTCCCCATTGCATCTCGTAATAACTGAGCTGAAAACCCTTCTAAACTAATCCTGAGACTAATCCTAGTTAAACATCACCTCATTGAGATCAATGAAATTGCGGTGACTTGGGAAAAAGAAAAGAAAAGAAAGGAAGGAGGAAAAAAAAAAGGCTTTCTTTAAAGCGCATATTCGAACGGCGATTGAAATCACAAAATTGAAATGAAAATTGAACAATTTGGCATTATAAGTGAGCCATACCATAAAGACACTATGTGCATAAAATGAAGAAAATATATACCTTATCATTGATGAGTATTAGACAATGATATTAGATTCATTCCAGTTAATGTTTGAGCCAAATAAGCCAACTGAATTACCAGTACTTTTATTTTAAAGAAAATGATGACTGAAAATGCCCAAACGTTAAACCTCAATTTTACACAAATTGAGATTTACACTAAGTGATAGTACTATGTCAGGGCTATGTAATCACACATTTGATCTAATAGTATGCATTTTTTTCTTCTCTAAGGAATGTTATTTATAGGTCGGCAACACTGAAAACCCCCACTCAGTATGACTTTATCCCTTTGTTTAATTAACCCTCGTTGTGCCCTGTGCCCCTCTCTCAACTCACTTTTCCATACCTACCATATCCCCTTTATTTAATAGCCATGAATTACTGATGTGACAACTAGTCTTTATTACAATTTATCTGGACTTCGAGAGCGTGAAAGGAAACATCGATACCGCACTACTTTGATTTTAAACACCTTTTGGCTCTTTATCTCTTTTCCTCGTTTTTTATTTTAATTAGTATACTAGTAATTCATGGAGGTAGTTCAAATTCAGCCAAGAGATAGGTACTGAATACTATGTTATGATAAAACACAAGCTAATATCTTCATTATAAATTACATGTAGTTATTTACATCATGTGTACGTTCCAACGAAACACACTTCAATCAACTGGTCATTTAAAACAAAGCGTCACAATGTTAACTTCGGGGTTTACAAACGATATGACCATGAACCTCTCTCGCCCTCAATCCAAGCACTAATTGATAAAAAGCATGGATCATCCAATGGTAAATTTTTTTATTTAAATTATATATAACTAAATCTCATGACCACTTCTTTTTTTTTTTTTTTTTTTTTTTTTTCCTACCGTACCACCATCTTTATTTACCTAAAGTAAAATCAGGCGCATCTGCAAAGCTCCTTAAACAGGGTCTTACCGAAATAATACCAATACAGCAAACCAATTCCAGTGGAACAAATGTGGAAGGGTTCTTGGTAGCTACAGATCCCGGAAACTACGTTCTTGTTTTTGGTAAATTTAGAAGTATACTATCGGATAGGTATTCCGAGAATGATAAGAATGACTCTAATTTTTTTTTTCGGAGTAGATAATACATTCTCAAAAAACACGTCCAAACTACTAACATTGTCGGTGACATTATCGGAAACACCTAGTGTCGGATCGAACGGACTCACCATCACTGATCGAGATGAGCAAAGGGACGATGCCAAGCCCTATATGCTAGCTGGATGGCTATTAAAAAAGCGACGCAAAAAGATGCAAGGCTGGGCCAAGAGGTGGTTCCAACTCACTTGCTCTGGAACATTATCATACTCATTTTCGCCGACAACAAAGGTTCGTGGGTTGGTGCACATCCCAATGTCAATCATTACCAGCAAGCCAAAAGCACTCGCATTTCACATTAATACCGGCAACAATACATACTATCATCTAAAAGCATTTACAACGGATGAGTATGCCAATTGGGCAACGCATTTTAAACGACTCCGTGTCTCAAATGTAGAAACACAAGTTGATCATTTTGAACAATGGCGTCACAAACGACAATCAGTGCACCTTACATCCATTGTCAAAGATAAGGCACGCGGGGACGTTTCCCGCGGGTTGCAAGCCAGTCAGCTTGTCAAAGAGAAACTACTGTGTCTTGATAAATGGATCCAGGGACACCAACAAAATCAAATGCAGTCAGATTGGGTGTCGAGATTAATTCAATTAAAAAATGAGGTGGATATCGCCGTCAAACGTCAGGACCAATTATGGCATGTAGTACAAGACACCGTGTGGCAAGCCGATCCTTTCGGACTGAACAGAGCTCATTTAAATCAAGACAGTGATGAAAATAGCCATAAATCTAACAGAATATCAGTTGATTCAGCGCTTTCGGAAACCTTTTATGATGCAGAGGACGTTAAAGTTGGTCTATCCAATGAAAGTGATCAAACCCAATTTGTCAATGCAACTAATGCTATTGAAGAAGACGAAAAAAATGAGAAAGTTAGGGACCAACACTATGGAGGTAAGGTTTTTTTTTTTTTTTTTTTTGAAGAAATTGACGATGTGAAAAAAAAACAGGATTTAATCCATACCCACATGCATGAATTAATTTGACTCTGCAACAAATAGGAACCAATATGAACTGGCCTCAACAGAACCCAGTCCTCCCTCATCGTCGACGCCAGCTACCATCAGTAGCTGTCGGCGAAATTAGCTCCGCCTTGTCAATCTTTCGAAAAAATGTCGGCAACGACTTATCTACCATTGCGTTGCCAGTGAGCATGAATGAGCCCATGAGTATATTACAAAGAGCGTGTGAGGAATTAGAATACTCTGAACTATTGGATAAAGCATGCAAACTCGACACTCCAATGGAACGACTCATGTATGTCACCGTTTTTGCTATCACAAGTTATGCGTCTTCTCAATATAGAACAGGTCGTAAGGTAATACAAAATATATCTTATTTTGGCATGTCATGTTGAATATATTTTTTTATAGCCATTTAATCCTATGATGAATGAAACATACGAGAATATCCGTCCCGACAAAGGGTTTCGGTTCATTTCTGAAAAAGTATGCCATCATCCTTTAACCATTGCTGCCCATGCGGAATCTAAAAATTACATATATTGGCAATGCACCAAAGTGAAAAGCAAGTTCTGGGGAAAATCAATGGTAAAAAACGATAATAAAAATAGGGAGGTTATTATATATAGGTATATTAATCATGAGAGTCACTTTATGATAGGAATTCATCACTGAAGGTGTTTACCATGTACAATTGACGGGGCATGAAGACCATTATACATATTCCAAGCCCAGCAGTTGGATTCGCAATATGATTGCTGGCGAAAAATACATTGAGCACTCAGGAGAAATGAAGGTGACCAATAATACGACGGGAGATTATGCCATAGTAACATTCAAAGAAGGCTCTGGGGGTGGGTTGTTTGGAGCACCAACGAAACGTAATGATATTGTCGCAAATTTTTACACTGCAGACAATGATAAGCGGGCCCGCCGCCGTGTGGTTGGGAAATGGAGCGGAACATTGTCCGAGGAAGTGGACTTGAATAAAAAGCACCTGTCCGAATTGTGGACCGCCCAAATACCTGATGTTGAAGACTATGAAGCTCATTATGGTTTTACGCGATTTTGTGTTGAACTGAATGAAATCACAGAGTTGGAAAAAAATCAATTACCTCTCACTGACACTCGATACAGACCCGACCAACGATTATACGAGCTCGGTAAAAAAAAAAAAAAAAAAAAAAAAAAAAAAAAAAAAAAAACCTGCGTCACACGATTTTTTTTTTCTGGTTGACCAACTTTACTTTATATAGGATTCGTTGATGAAGCAGATGTCAAAAAGAAGCAAATAGAACAAAAGCAACGCGACCGGAGGCATGACTTTGAACTGAAGGGTATTCCTTGGAATTCTCGCTGGTTTACTTTACAGGATGATCCCTATAATGAGCCCGGTTTTGCAACGCCTGAAAGTGAAAAGAGTCAATCGTGGGTCTTCAACAATCAATACTGGGAAGCTAGAAAAACCGGAAAATGGCCAGAAGATATATTTGAGTTATGGTAGAGTATATGACTTTAGGATGTCATACTTATCAGTTGCCAGTGTGTTAAAAAGCCATCAAACCTTCATACATTATTCCAAAATAATAATATTACAATAAAATTTATACAGCAATTTATTGATCTAATGATGGTCAACGAGTTATGAACTAGCCATAGAAATAAAAGTGAGTTGTTGGACCTTTTTTTTTTATTTATTTCTATATGATAAATCGTCCATCTCCAACATCACATCCATCAATTTTTTGGGAACCAACAAACGACAAAAATTACAACACGATTAGACTTAATATATATTGTAGCTGTCAACCATCATGTTTACGATATGTAGAGGGCCTATAAGATGAAGATGTTAGCACATGGTATCACAGCACAATGGAATGTGGTCAATCAATAATAATGAATAATGACCATGAATTCTATTTTCAAAGGGGGGCTGCTTTCGTTAGATATTCACTTGCACATATGTACGCACACGCTATATAAATGATTTTTCAATTTTATCTAGTTTGTAAAATAGCTTTGTCACCCATTGTACATTGTAAGATAAAAAACTATTTATTGATTCATAAACTGGTCAGTACAGTCAACGCTATGCTAAAAGAAAGGAAATGTGAAGAGGTTTCAATAGTAGTGGAAGGGGGGCACTAGTCTAGAAGAATGGTGCAAAAAAAAGGAACTGTGTATAAAAAACGGCATCTCTAAAAGAGATCTGCAAACTTCTAATGAAACACTCTCCAATGAAGTAAACACACATTTTTTAAAGAAAAGACATGTTGTTTTTGAAGCAAAGACAAGTTTTATTGAAGCAAATATATGTTTTACTGAAGAAGAGAGACAAACTAAGCTAATCAAGACCCCCCCCCCAAGATCCTAGAATCAAAATGAAAGGGTTTCCCCATGCATCCTGTAATCGCTTTTCTGAAACCCTTCTAAACTAGTCCTAACAAAAAGCCAAGGTCATCAGGTCCACAACGAGCCCAAAATAGTGAAGAAAAAAAAAAAAAAAAAAAAAGGAAAAGAAAAGAGAAAGAGAAAGGGAAAGATGCGACTTCCCTAAAAAAAAAAGTTGACAAAGCGGCGTTCGAAATTTGACCATGCTTCTACAGTTTTTTAAACTGGGGCGAGTAAAAAATAAATTAGGATGGGCAAGAAATAATTCATAACAAGCGTCTCAGAAATATGTAAATGTCGTCTTAATTTTCGGTTTCCACCGTCCATAAAAAATTGCACTTCGCCTCAATTGAAACTTAGAGCACTATATTGAGTCTCGTCAACAATTATCAAAAAAAGACCTCCAATTCGGGTTCTTTTTTGTATTATAACGATTTATGCGAAAAAATCGACGCTGGTGTAATCGATGTCTCTGTAAATGATTGGAGTTACAATACTTTTTTTTTTTTTGTATTTGGGTAGCTGACAGTTTTCTTGTCCTTTAATGTCCCACGCTTTTATAGAAAAATAGACACACTCTTTCACTTCTTGTTGTTTGAAATAAAAAATAACAATTTTGTTTTGTCTATAAATATATGTATATTACGGTTTGATTAAATGTGGAAAATAGACTTGCATTTAAAAGGGTTGATATTTATGGGATAGGGTGTTTGTTCTCATGCTGGTTTGTGCTATGTTGCATGAGAAATATTGTGTAATTATTTGTAAGGAGTGAACGGTTGTTGTATGTAATTGTCGTTTTGTCATCACACGCATATATCACTCACTCGACTACCAACAATTGTACCTTGCCTTGCCTAACATATTCCTACAGTGACTACCTTTCACTTGGTGTACAGTCAATATCAATAACCAACCATCCATCTATTCCACAGCGAATAATACTGACCATTCTCAACGTCTTCAGTTAGTCTTCCTCAACTTAATTCCGTTAGACCTCTTAATTTCTGTTGATCCTTGCTGCTTAAGCGTAAGCTTCAATAAGGTATACCCTCCTTTTTTTTTTTTTTAGCCACCAACCTCTATAATCAGCCTCATCGGATAATGAATAATTATTTTTACTAATGGTTTAAGTTTCAATCGAGAGAAGTGCAGTTTTGTACGGACGATGGAAACCGAAAATTAAGACGACAATAATATATTTTTGAGAAGCTTGTTACGAATTATTTCTTGCCCATCCTAACTTACTTTTTACCCGCCCCGGTTTATTTTTTTTCCCATCTCAATTTTTATTATACCATCGTCTCAATTTAAAGTTAATAGACTGTAAATAATGGTTCCATAATATTATTCTAAGACACTAATCCAACGGTGCTTCCACATACTAGATCCAAAATCAAAGAGTTACCCCATGCGTGTTGTAATCACTGATTTGAAAACACTTCTAAACTGGTCCTGATGCTAACTTAAGATCACCATAATCTGAAGAAGTCCAGGCGAAATAAAAAAATTGCCATTTGGGATTTGAATTTCCAAAATTGAAAAAGGAATAATAATGGAAACGAATACCATAACCGGACACACTCCAGGCAGGCCAAAATAGGCTGATAACTAAGGAGCAAAAAAGGAGGAATGTCTAATTCTATCAAATCCTTACTTCATGCCTTGCAGGACTGTTGAGAATATAAAAACGTGCTATAATTACGGTTTGCTTTACGGTTTTGCTGAATTCGACCATGGTGATAGAAAGAAAAAGGAGGGGAGTTAGTAAATAATTAATTTAGTACCAAAAAATGACGAAGAAGTATTGATGTTAGCAATTTTCTTTACTGTTTGAAGTTGAGGGAAAGTTAACCAAGTACAGTATGTACGTACTGTACAGTACTGTGGTTCAAGAAGTCTGGCGAGAAGTTTCGGCTAAATATTTATGAGTGAGTAGTAAAAAAAGTGATTACTGAAATTTCCGTTTTGTGACGGTTGAGTGTTTAAACTGCCTGTGATTTTCTGTGGGGGCGGGAGACATCGTGAATGCTTTCTGATTTTAAGCAGGCAGAAACCCGCACCCCTTTTACATCAACGATTTACCTTTTTTTCTCCAATATTTTATACGCTTATTCCCGCTCCTCATGGAACCTGCCTCTTCCTTCTTTTTGTCACGCCGGTCATCTAGAGCAAGCTATACTGATGAGGATGATCAGCACAACCGAATGTCCGATATTGAAGATTCACACTCGAATTCTGGCAGTACCAGTCATAGCCCATTTCGCTCTCGACGCCGCTCTTCTTCCTGTACATCGATTCCTTCCTCTCCTTCCTCTTCCTACAAAATGAGTGTGGATTCTGATGATGGTCGGTCTATCTCTTCTCCAAGTGGGAATGGAAACAACAACACAAGCTCTTGGGGAAGCAACGGATAACGCCATTCAACGATAATGTCCGTCGGAACACACATCCTCCGACATTACTTCGACAATGGCAGCAAGATCAAGATTTACACCGACAGCAGCAAGTGGAACCATCATCCTTAAGACATATGAATGAAGAGCGTCCGTCAAAAACAGCTATGGATATACCCAACCCTTATCATGCTTCGACCATGGATATAACAACGAATAGCACCTTTGTTAGGTCACCTTCTTCTACTCAGCGCGCAAAATCAGCACGACCAGCCATTACACTTTCGCCATCATCACTGTGTAGTCCTCCTCTTTCTTCCCCTTCAAAAACAACAGCAATACCATCATCATCCAATAATACAGATACCAAAAAGCAGCAACATATATCATCAACAGAATCACCCCAACAAAAAGACCAACCTGAACGACGGACTGTACGACGGACCTCTTTACTACTCAAATCCAAAGCATTGTCAAGAGTGATGCATCAAGCAGAAGAAGAAATCCATCTAGCTGATCTTGAAATGCGTCAGGAGCATGGTACCACTCTGCATCTCAAATCAAGATTAGCCGCTACTACCAGTGGTCATGGCACCGAAGCTCATCCTCCCCCACCACCTCCTCTACCTTCCCCTTTTCCTTTCCCTCCTTGGACTTCTTCTGCTACTAATTCAATATCCAGCAACATTCATGCCAGCTCCACACCACCCATCCCTATCGACATGTCTTCGTCTTCTTCGTCTTCTTCATTATCTTCATCTCCGATGGCGTATCAATGCTCCAAACTGAATCCTGAACTTGAAATGACAGTAAGTAAAATCATTAATTTCTCGTTTGCCTACTTTATTTAGCCCTTTTACTTTTTTCTTTCTGGATAGAACTTCCAATTTGAAAACTTACCGTCACCAATGCAATCCTCCTTCAAAAGTATCAAACGAAAAGGTAAATATTCATAAAAAAGTTGTGTTACATAAAGCAAACTCAGCAGATGTTTTCTCCTCTCAAAGCTTCAGACGATCGGTTACTGGATAATCATGCTACTTCCCTCAATGGATTAAAACGAAGGGCAGTGTCACCATCTGTCTCATTATCAGGATCACCTATCCTAGCTGCCTCGTCATCCTCTATCACCAGTCCACCTACCACCTCTCTCTCTTCATCTTCCATCTCGTCCTCTCCATCATCTTCCTCTCATCTATCTTACTTCCATTGTAGCGGCAATGCGGCGGCACGAACACCATCTCAAACTCAATCGTCTAGTGCCAAGGGATTCAATCTGCACGAAGCCAGTGGTGGTATCAGTCGAATGTCTTTGAGTGAATGATATAGTTTAGCTTAGACTAGTTTCATAGTTTTAGTACCTTTTATTATTGTTATATATCTTGTAATAAAATTCGTGGCACTTCGAAAAGTGAGCTCTAGTGGAGAAGGGACTTCAGTGTAAACATAACGATTCAAAACAAATAGTACAAAAACGGAGTTTATGAAACTCTTACTCATTACAATCTTTCTCTATAGTGCTTCCTTTGTCATGGTTAGGTTTGATCAGCTCTCATCAGTAATCTGAAAACCATGTGATATTTTCTCGGCACTTCAAATGGGAAGCTAGCCAACCCCTCTTTTTTTTTTTTTTTTTTTTTTTTTTTTTTTTTGGAGCCCTCTTAGACATGACACCACGCTATTTTTGTCATTATTGTCAGGTCCATATAAGAATCCCATCTTATTTGACTCTGCCTACCTGTCCTTACTGCCAAACCCAATTTGTAGAAGAAGAGGTAACTAAAGTGAACTTTGTCTTTACAAATGCCCAATTGCTTATTCCTGTTTTTTTTTCTCTCTTCCGAAAACAGACGTCTTATCTTGGTACGACATCTGGCGATTCACACGAGCCATTATCCTGGTCGGAGCAACAGGAAGACGATGAAGACGATGAAGACGACGAAGACGACGAACAAGACGAAGATGACGAACAAGATGAATGGTACGACCCTTGGTATTTGGAGTTCTTTTCGTCACGAGGGTACTTCGACTCATTATCGGACCAGACACAGCACAACAGTCAAGGGGAAGGTGGCAGCATAGATGACAGTGACGACGATTTACCTCAGCAAATTCGAGAGCAATTAAGGGAACAACATGAAGAGGATTTAATACCATGGTTCCCAGCGGAAGATGGTAATCAAGACAGTGATAGTGCCTCCTTCTGGGTGACGAATAGGTCAAGTGAACACCACGACGACGACGACGATAATAAAAGCGAAGAAGACAGTAGTAGCAATGTAGATAACGGAACTCGGGAAGAACAACAATGGATCACTGACGAAGACGACAGCGGCGACGAATCCTCATCATATCGCTTGGTTGTACCAATCCGCAGTTATCGCGATCGCAACAACAACAGCAATAGCAACACAGTTCGTCCATTAAATAGAACAACTTCATCTTCACCTTCACCATCACCATCACCATCATCGTCATCATCATCATCATCGGCACTGTTGTTACTCTCTTCATCTATATCAGACAATCATCCTCACCCGAGTGCAACTTCTTCATATTCTTCAGCTCCTTCAAGAGCTCCTACGGATGTCGATCAGGAACACTCGTCAATTAATAGTCATCCATCTTCTTCCAGTCATCGCCCAAATGGACTTTTTAGAATTGAACGGCTATTGGAGTAAGTGATAGCAGTTTGATGATGTATTTTTTATCACACTAACACCATTTTGTATATTGCATAAAACTCAGTATGATTTATCAAGGTTATACCGAATCGGACAATGAAATGGACGACACTCATTACTCCTATCATCAAGGCTTCATGGGCAGTCTCATGGATATCTTTAGTGATCCAATGGAAACGTAAGTGTCAATAAATGAAGTTAGAAACAACAACAACAATATGATTAGGATAGACTACTAATATGGGGGGGGTTATCGCAAGGCCACAAATGTCGACGAATAGTGATATCGAACAATGTATTGAGCGTTTAACAAAACGCACTTTTGGTCATGAGGAATCAGGTAAAACCAAGATATATGTGCATTTGTGTTGTCAAGTATAATAGAAAAACTAAATGTTTGATTGTTTTTTTTTTTTCCAAAAAAAAAAAAAAATAGGTGTTATACAGGAATGTACCATATGTCAAGAGCCTTTTGGAGCTAGCGTTGAAATTATCCAAATGCCTTGTCAACATGAATATCATAGTACTTGTCTCTCTCAATGGCTTTATGTCAATGCCACATGTCCAATATGGTAAACACATTTGAAAAAAATGAGGAGAGGAGGATATTGATTATTCTTATTCTAAAAAAAACCCCTTTCTGCATTTTCTTTTGGAAAACGATCTACTAGTCGCTGCCCTGCATCATCAATAATCGAACGAACGCCGCCGCCGCCACCACCACTGCTCCCTTTATCTCCCATTATCATGCAAAGAGCAAATCGACAACGAAGACACTCCTATCCTGTGATACCTGAAGATGAACTGGTCGATCATGAAAACGAAAATGATGTGCAAGAAGACGACGACGATGACTATGATGATGATGACCAACTCAGCGAATATTATGAAGTGACTGATCCTCCTCCTGTCTGGGCTAGATCCTCGTCATCCTCCGCCGCGGTCGCTGCTACTCTCCAGTCTTCACCTTCTTCCTCCTCTAGGACTCACTTAGTATACCATCATCTTCATGACTATTGATAGAAGAACCCTAGAACTTCCTCATTCGTTTAGTTATTATTTATTTGTTATTAGTTTTATATATTCCCTTCATCATTATTCCCTCCATGTTTATTGTGTACATTACATATATTTATGCTTTATGAATAAAAAATAAAATGCAGTGATGTGATCGTGATACAAGAAAAAAGTGACCCATCGATTTATTTACCAATCCTAAAAACGCCTCAGGCGATCTTCACTAGAGCGGCCTTTTGCTTTTTAAAGGGGAAGCGCCGGTGTTTAAAAACCCTCATTATTTTTTTGGTGATGCAGCTGATCCTTTTTTTTTTTATACATGAGTACCATCAAGTAAAGAAACTATTGTAAAAACGACGGAGGAAAAGTGATGCGTGGAAAAAAGGGAGCCAAAAGCGCCGGAAAAGGCTACACATGACACGTCTTCATGAACCTTCAACGATGGAAATGACAAAAAAGAATGTTGAAAGGAAATGATTCACATTGACCTTCGACCAATCATAATGCGCGTCATGCTAAGAAGCTCGTGAAAATAGGATGCACATCCGGTTTTTTGATGCACATCCTAGAGATCTTACCTTTTTCTTGTTTTACTTTGTCTCTTCTTGTTTGTCTCTTATCTTGTATAAATAAGCTCGAGATTGTTGTTGACAATCGTTTCCTTTCTCTCTTTTTTGTTTTTTTGTTTTTTTAAATAAAATAATTCTGATTCATATATTATCATGGCCCCTTTATTAGAGATTAATGCTGAACAAGTCTCTGGCGTTCCTATCGCTACTTCCACTACTACTCTGGTGAAAGATGATCAGGCCCGGCTCTCGGTCAGATCCAGCTATGAAAACCAAGGCACTGTCATGGACACCGCTCAGCGAGCTCGTTTGGGTTTAAATGCACTCAGTCCCAGTCGTGTTGAAACGTTGGCAATTCAAAAACGTCGTGCTATGCGTCAATTACGGTCCAAATCTAGTCTACTTGAAAAATATATCTTCATGGCTCAAATGCGTACCACTCAGACTCATCTGTTTTACAAGATTGTGATTGAAGAATTAGAGGTAAAAGAGAACGGCATATATCATATGATTTCATGCCCATCGATGTTGAAAAGCCGCTGATAACAGACTGATCTGACTCTCACCCACGTTTTTTTTATCGTTGTACAACCATCGGGGTTTTTTAGGAATTGGCCCCAGTTATATACACACCTACTGTCGGTACCGCCTGTTTGGAATATTCTAATATGTATCCCTTCCTGGCAGCCCCTGGTGTATCTGATGGATTATATCTTACATATCCAAACTCCGCTGCCGCGCCCACCACTTCTGACTTGGTATCCATGATCAAACAATACCAACCATTTCCCAATGAAATTTACCAACCTGAAATTGCTGTCATCTCTGATGGTTCCCGTATTCTTGGTTTAGGTGACCTCGGTGTGAATGGTATTGGTATTCCCATTGGAAAGCTGCAGTTATATGTCGCCGGTGCTGGTATCGATCCTCGTAAAACATTACCTATCATCCTGGACCTAGGCACCAATAATGATAAATTTTTGGAGGATGAATTTTACCTTGGATTACGACAACGTAGACCCGATGAGCAACAGGTAAAAGAACAAATGAGAAAGAAAGAGAGAAAAAAAAAGAGGGGAATTCAGGGGCAGACTAAAACGAAATAAATATCTAATTTATATATTATATATCCATCCGTATAGTTCTATGAATCAGTGGAAAAAGTGATTCAATCCATTCATCAAGTCTACCCAGATATTTTGATCCAATTTGAAGACTGGTCAAGTGAACATGCCTTTGGATTACTGGAAAAATATCAAAAGAAGATGCTTTGCTTTAATGATGATATCCAAGGCACGGGGGCTGTGATCCTTTCAGGAGTCATCAACGCCATTCGAAGAGTGCAAAAAGAATCAGGTGTGGAACCTCAAGGTCATCGCGTCGTCTTTTATGGCGCTGGGTCGGCTGCCATTGGTGTTGCTCGACAAATTCAAGAGTATTTCCAAATCGAACATGGCTTGACTGAAGAACAAGCACGACAACTATTCTGGATCGTTGATAGCAAAGTAAAAAAAAAAAAAAAAAAAAAAAAAAACGCCATCCTATTCTGTAGATCAGCTATTCATTTTTTTTTTTAAATCAAATAGGGTCTTGTCACTGTGGATCGTGGAGACAAACTGGCTCAACATAAAACCTATTATGCACGCAATGATAATCAAGGACAACAATACAAGTCATTATTGGATATTGTGGAATACGTCAAGCCTACGGTACTGATTGGTTTATCATCGATTCCTGGAGCCTTCACGGAACAAGTCTTGAGGAGATTGGCAGCACTAAATGAACAACCCATTGTTTTCCCCTTGTCAAATCCCGCCACACAGGCTGAATGTACCTTTGAACAGGCCATGCAAGCCACTGAACATCGTGTGATATTTGCCTCTGGTACTGCCTTCCCTGCGTTTACCGAACCCCTGACACAGAAACGACATATTCCCGGACAAGGCAACAATATGTACATTTTCCCAGGTCTTGGCCTTGGTGCCGTGCTCGCCAAACCCACCTATATCAGTGATGGCATGATTTATGCCGCCGCAAAGGCCCTGGCAGATTCTCTTAGTCAAGACGAAATCCAACAGGGTTGGCTCTATCCTACCCTGACTCGTATTCGACAAGTCTCGGCCATCGTTGCCACCGCCGTCTGCCATGAAGCCATTACCGAAAATCTCGCTCAGTCCGCTCATCTACTTGCCGTGCCCAAGGATGACATCCTGCCTTACGTAGTCAAACACATGTGGGCACCCCACTCTCTGGACGCCTTGGCCTCATCATCAAGCAGAATTTAGTTAAGAAGAAGAATGTTGATAGTTTATCATGGATGTGTGCATGGCGTGGGTGTTTTGTAGTGTTATTTGATTTTATAAATAAACGTTTTTTTTTGTCATTTTGTATTCCCAATTCATGTATAGTGCATTTCGGCAAGACCGTAAAGCAATCATTGACTAATGCAAGTTTTAAATTCAAATTCAAAACATCCATACAGTTGCGGAAAATCGTTTTACTCGATATCAGGTGGGGGAGGTTGTTGAAGTGTGGTATTAATGAAGTTAACACTTGTGTCCGCCATTTTGACTGTTAATAGGCAGCTTCTGGGGCTCAATTGACTACGATTTTGGGCTTACACAACATGTAAAAAAAAAAAAAAAAAAAGGATCTATTGCAAACGACATGAAAGAGCTAATGGGACATTTTCATTAAAGAAGTAAAAAGAGACACATTTTATTCAAATATAGAATCAAACTATGGACAAACTAACACTAAACTAAGTTAATGTAGGCACCAATAAGCCAACTAATGGTGGTCCCAAATCTTAGATCCAAATTGAAAGGGTGTCCCCATGCATGTTGTAATCCCTGAGCTGAAAACCCTTCTAAACTAGCCCTGACACTGATCTAAGGTTCACCATGACCTCAAAGAAGTTGAATGATGAAGAAAAAAAAAAAAAAGGAAAAAAAAAAGAAAGAGAGATGAAGCGACAGAAAAGATTGAGGAGTAAATAAAAGAAGATTCACGTGGACGGAATTTAAAACATTATTATTTTTACTGTCGCTGTCATGGTTTGCGATTTTTTTTGTAGTCAACATGGAACAATTCCGCCTGATTTAGTTTTATCTTCCACCACTGTATGCACAGTACCATAGAGTAGCTCGTCACTCACCGTAGAACAGTCTACTTTTCATGGTTGGACCAGTTTATTTTATGTTATGTTTTTTGTAAAGCAAGATATTCCCACACCTACGCACTCCACAGTCATCCACACCCCTAAACACACTACCTTTAAATAGGTGCCCAGGTGCCATCATGAGAATACTTTGGTTCAGTTTGATTGTCACGGTTTGTAGTTTCATATAAACCAGCCCCCCGCCACCCTAATTGCTCAAATTATAAAATAACTACCACCTGAATAAAAGATTATACAGTTTGTCTGATACAGTGCTGCCCAATTTTTTTTTTTTTTTTTCAAAAATGGTCGTCTTTAATGCGTTTGGATAGAGATGGTTATTAGAGTACTAAAAAAGAAAAACGAGTAGTTGGACGACTTCGGCATTTCGCACAATGGTGGGCAGTCTCTTGGGGCCCATCCATCGTCGCTCAGCTCAGTCAGGACTTGGTTTTTTTTCTTCTTCTTTTGTGTGGTGAAAAAAAAAAAGCAGTTGGACGACTATATGCAAGAAAGAAAAATGGACGGTGGCACTATTTACACTCCCGCTCACGCTTTATTTTTGTCTTTTTTGCTTTTCTGCTTTTTTTTTTTTTTTTTTTTTTTTTTTTTTTTTTTTTTTTTTTTTTTTTTTGCTTTCTCCTTAAAGCTTCAATGAAGTGATGATGATATTTTATTAGGGGCATTTAAAAAATGCAATACAAATACGATGGGAAACCCTTTCATTTTGGTTTCGTGTTTTGCGACCGCCATTAGATTAGCCTCGTCGTAGTTATCACTCAGCAGCCAATAATTTAGTTTAGCGTTCGTTTGTCATAGTTTGTATCTTCATCTAAATAAAATACGCTTGTTTCTTTTTATCGTTAGTCTCTCTGTTATGCGTTCACAATGCTTGTTTTGGGTGAATGGGTATACGTGCACATAGAAATAAGTTGGTGTGTTTGGGTGGGTGAGAAGGAAATGTGCTGGATACTAAAGACGACTTCGTCCACTACCTCATATTTATATTTGAACGTAGAAAAAAAAACCCATGTGCTTGTGTAAGAAAAAGCCTACTACAGAATATTTAGTTTGTTGGCCCCTCTGTAATTTATACCTAGTGTGTTATGTAGAGTAAAGTAATATTTGTGTAAAACTACAATGCATCTTCCGCGAAAAATGGCGCCCATTTCAAATTTTAGCTCAAATCGACCTTGAATCAATATAGAAACGTTGAAGATGCGTTGTGGACCATCTTTCGTAGATCAGAAATCAATTAAAACGGAAAAAAAATGCTGGTGTGTATTTCTTTACCTCATTGAGAGATACCTCACTGTAATTTAAAAGACACACGGTAAGTTGCATAGCGTCAGGAGTTAAGAGTTTAAAAGACAGCTAATTCCTGACGGATGTAGTTGTTTTTTACGTTACATATTACATGAGTCGAGTTGTCTTTTCTATTTAGTATTGCACAGTACAATGCATGTATGAGTTGAAAAAAAGGTTGATATAGTTATGCAAATGAAAGGGCTAGTCATGAGACGACTTTGACCGACTGTCGTTCTCAGTGACTCGTCTACTGTACGAGGTTTTTTAAACTAGGGTGAGAGGAATTTCTTGAATGGTTTTAGAAAATGATCATGGTAGACACGCATGAAAAAAAAAAAGACGGTATGAAGGATGCGTAAAAAGTTAGCAGGAGTGAGCTCACAAAATAGGATGATTGAAGGGCACTGGAAGGTATTTATTGAACCGCATGAATATTCTCTGCAGAAATAATATGTAATTTATCGGAATATTATTTTCTATGGTGATTTCCTTTTTTTTTGAATAAACATCTAACTGCAATTTCTCGTCCCCTCGGTTGAAACCAACGAACTTCAACATCTTCGTGTGGCTCATTTTTTTTAACACGCTTGTTGGACTGCAACACGAAAGAAAAAAAAACACAAAAAAAAAAAAAAAAAAAAGAAAAAAACAGTAGATATGTTACATAGTGGAATAATAGAGAAATTTTTTATTTCGATAAGATGTATAATAATGCGACTAAATTATGTATATGGATTTTTTAAAAAAAAAAGTGGGATGGGGGGTGGAGGGATCAGTAAGGTGCGACTCTACTATGGTCACTAATGTTAAAATAAAAATAAAAAGAGCAATCAATGATACAACAAATAAATATACTAAGAGTAAATAAAAGAGTATGTGAGTGGGGGTATGAATAATTTATTTTTCATCTACAGTGTAATGTTGGCCAGCGAAGGTCCATCGGTCGCCGTCAATTGTACTCTGGTGTGGGTCTGCCTTGTCATCGTCAACTAGAAGGGGATAATCAGAGATCGGACAAGGGCGTAGAGAAAATGTTTTTGATTCAACTTGACGGTCGTGCTGTCGTTGCCGTGATTGATTCAACTTGCTCTTGGCCATTTCGAGTTCTTGATCCAGCGTTTTGGTATAGCGTAATTGATGTTGCTCGCTTTCAATACTATTCCAATACAAACTATCCTCTTCTGTTGGTGGTAATGATGGCTGCTCTTGTTGTTTCCCTGTTTCCCTGTGTCTCGGTGTTGGCGCCAACGTCGTTGAATGAATGGTGTTCGTCTGATGTTGATACTGTTGTTGGGTTGGTGATAATAATTCATTGTTGACTCTACGGACTTCCCCCCTAAATTTGTTGGTATTCTGGTTGATATTCGACGTGCTATGATTCCAAAAAAAACAAAGAGTGAGTCTGCTGTGTGATTTTCCTGCGCAAATGAATAGAATCTTTGTTATTTACTTGATATTTTCGCAAGGACGTGATTGTACTACAGGAACGTTGCTTAATAGGTCGTTCATTATATCTTGTTGATGTGAAGGAGATGGGGTCGAGTTCGATGGATGAAATGTTGGTGAAGAAGAAGGTATTAAATGCGAATGGGTGGTGATGTCAGTCGGAGAGCGGGTAGTTTTTTTTTGGGCAGGTGCTGGTGATGACAAAAGGCGTGATGACAGGGTCGAAAATAATGGATGTTGCTGTCGTTCAAGTGATTGATGTGTAGTAGATGGCGAGCCTAATGGCGTGCTGGTGGTGAATACTGGGTGAGGGTTAGACGGGCGATACGATACCGGGCTTTCCGTTTGTGTCCTTTGATGTGTAGTTGACGTAGGATGACATTCAGGAGCGTCCGTGGTGCCAAGATGGTGGGTATATTCTTTGTTTTGATAGAGATGCTTTTTTGTTGTAGGATAGGGATATTGTCGTTGTTGTTTCTGCCGCTGTCGTTGTCGTGATGGTGAGAGGTAAGAATTGGTATCGATGAGACCAGAATTTTTTTGTGATTCGCTAGTTGTGAATAAACGCTGGTCCGATAACAAAGAAGGTGAACCGAAGTGGGACAATGTAAAGGACCGTTGCTGAATAACAAAGATATCATGCTGAAGTTGCTCGAGTCGCTGTGATTCCTCTTGCAAGTGATCTTGAAGAATAACGCTGGGTGATGAAGGGCACAATGTTGGGCTGACACTTGGATCCAGGTGCATGGTCTTCCTGTTGGGGGTGGAATATAAAAGTCGTGAAGAATTAATGCTAGTATTGATTGAATGCATGTGTTTCGTAATAGAAGTTGAGCGGTGCGGAGTGCGCGCGGAAATGTTGGTCCTGTAATTGTCTTCAAAGTCATTTTGTTGTTGTAGGAGTGGATTGTTTCTGCCCCTGTCCCTGTCCAGAGCTGAAGATGTTCGCATGGTATTTCGTTGCTGTTGGTGATAGTGAACGAGAGTGTTTGGTTTTGTCACATCGCACGTATCTAAAATATAGCAATAGTTTTTTTTTGTGTTTTAAAAAAATCAGTATCTGTTGTTATAAGCCAAGGAAACTAATTGCTCTGGATTTACTTTTATCTTGATATGGCGTCCTTTTTTTGGTCAATAGTGAATGCTGATCCAATATTGGTGCCCACGGCGTTGCTTGTTTGTTGCAGTGTTGTTGGTTTAATTCATGCCGTATTCTTTTCGTCGTTTTAGGCGTAGTTTTGCGAATAGTATTATTGTTTGCCTAAAAGATAACGAAGTTAGCCTCTAACCTATTGGTCGTATTGTTCTTTAGTACCTGCTGTTGCGATCGTCTTGGTGTCATGACTTGGGAGACGTAATCATAGAACTGATCAAATTCTTTGGTGGCGTTTGAATGAGCGGTTCGAAAAGCATCTATGAAGGGAGAGGACATGGACCGTGAAAGAATGAAAGAGAGCCAAAAAAAAAAAAAAAAAAAAAAAAAAAAAGAATGAAATTCACGCACGACCAGCCCGGTCACGGCGGCAATTGAAAACCGCATCTCCCCTTCCCAAAAAGAAAAGAAAAAAAAAAGCTTTCAATCTACCTTTTGAACAGCACTAGAGGAAAATCAAAAATAAAGACAATGGACCAAGCCTGGATAAATAGAGTGACGTGCTCTATAGGCGGATACAATGATACTGTGACCTACCTTGTCAACAAAATCTGTACACAACAAAGGATACTAGCACTACAACAGCAAAACCACACCACTATGAGTGATCTGGGTCTTTCAAAAGGCGTGATTCTTCATGGCAAACCCGGTACAGGGAAGACAGTATTAGCACAAACCCTTGCTAGTAAGTCAACTATCGTGAAAGAATTAATTTTGATCGCGAAAAAAATTTAATCATTCTGTTTGATTGTTGTAGAAGAATCAAAGCTACCTTATTATACGGTGAATGGTCCTGATATATTCCAAACAGGTAAACTAGACAAACAAAAAAAATTAGCATATTAGACAGACTTCACTCACATAGTGTCAAAATAATAGAGGAAGGAGCATCGGAAAAAAACTGCGGTCTATTTTTGACAAGGCCAAGAAGAAAGCGCAAGAAAATAAAACAATGGTATTACTGATAGTGGACGAATTAGATATGCTTGCAGGCAAGCTGTCGAAAAACAAGACAGGATTGGATACACGGACTACTTCGATACTTCAGGCATGCCTTGATCAATTGGATGGCACTGTGTTTATATTGGGGTTGACAAATCGACTACATGCTATTGATGCCTCGTTTCTAAGGTCTGGACGATTAGACGATATTCACGAACTTGTAGTCAAATTACCCTCACAACGCTATTCCATATTATCTATTCTTGCCGGAAGTAAGTACAGACAGGAGACTGATTGATAGTGAATGGGTGGCCTCATTATATCACTTCTTTTTATCATAGAACTACCATTCAGCTCGGATCAAGAACGAACAGATCTTTTATGGTTTGTTGCTCAACATACGCACAGTTTTGTCCCTAGTGATTTATCCAGTCTTTGTGGTCAACTGGTACTTCAATTAGTCAAGGAGGAAATCGCAGGACAAGCCCAAAATAAGGTAAGGTAGCGGATATGGGGAGGAAGACCATGGATACTGGATTAATATTTTGTTATTAGAAACCCACATTACAACAACATCATATAGACAAGGTACTCTCCACTATCCGTCCTGCCAATATGAATGCATTTTCAAGCCGGCTTCCATCTACGCGATTTACCGATCTTTATGGAATTGATGATGTGATTGAAGATGTCAAGGTAAGGCATATTTGTATGGGTCGAAAACTAAAGGGTATTCCGATCTATTTTTAATTCTTTTTTTTTTTTTTTTTTTTTTTTTACTAGACTTCTGTCATTTATCCATTCCAACATCCTGATCATTATCTCCAATTGGGCATCGCACCTCCACGTGGTATTATGTTCTATGGACCTCCAGGGACAGGAAAAACAATGCTTTGTTCTGCCTTGGCGTCGGAAGCTGGCGTCAATTTTATCTTTGTCGAAGTAAGATGATCAACTCAGACACCGGCCCTCGTTCAATTGATGACTGATACCCGTCCCTCTTTTTTTAACGATAGAGTACTCAACTTCGGTCCAAGGTTATTGGTGAATCTGAAAAAAACATTGCCTCCATGTTTGCTCATGCTAGATCCAATTCTCCATGTATTCTGTTTATTGACCAGGTAATTCTCATTTTCTCACCCCTTATCCCGTGATCAGTTTCATCTCTCATACCTTTTTTTTTGTTTACTTATTCTAGATCGATATGCTTTTGCCGAAACGTGGAACAGGATCAAGCTCAGAAAATACCAGTGATCGGATCGTTACCGGCTTTTTGACAGGTATGGTATATATACAAAGGGAAACAAATAAGGATGTTAAAAAAAGAGGAAAAAATGTTTAAGATTGATTTGCTTTTGTATATAGAAATGGACGGATTATTGACTAAATCCAATTCAACTACAAGCTCATTGATGCAGATGGACGTGTTGGTGGTAGCAGGTAAATAATTCTAAGAACGAAACGGATAGATGTAGAATAATTTATTTATATATGAACGGATGATATAGCCACCAACCAATTACACATAGTGGACAGTGCAGTTCTTCGACCTGGACGATTTGATGAACACATCCGTCTCTCTTTACCCGACAAAACTCAACGATTGGCGATTCTTCGAGGATTATCAAAAAAAATGCCCATGGATCTGACTGAGGAGGAATTGCAGATTTTAGCTTGCACACACACGCATGGTTGGTCAGGTAAGAATGTACCACAAACAAACAAACAGTAATTATTCTATTGTTGACCTTTTTTTTGTGTTACCGAAAAAGGGGCGGAATTGGATAATTTGTTACGAGAAGCTGCCATGGTTTGCTTACGACAAGATATTACCAATGAAAAGGTACTAGAATACATATGATTCATCTCATCTCTTCTGTTGTACTAATTGCTCCATTTTATTTTCCCTCACAGATTAATTGGTTCCATATAGATCAGGTACTTTCACAAAAAGGCCCATTAGTATAGCACTCCCATCCCTTTCGATTCTTTTTTATTTTTTGTTGGTTTTTTTTAAATAAAGAAAAATATTTGCATTTTTGAAAACCTCTTTGAAGTAGTTGCATGTTTAAAAATCCTCTATCGTAGTCTTTCTGTGTCTTCTTTTTTTGTAAGGTTTCTTCCTATGATACCCCAACATCGTCATCCGACAGTACAATCGGTCACAATTCAAACTCCCAAAACATGACTAGTGCGGTTTTTCATTTGTTCCTGAGTATTTTTTTTAAGACATCAGCGGGGTTTTCTCGGCACAAAAAAAGGACGGGCTCTGGCTTTCCCACTGGCCACATTTTTGGGCAAAGCGAAAATGAAATTGGCCCATGGGAATTGTGAAAGAAGAAGCAACAACTTGTATTCCTTGTATCCACTCAAAAACATGAAAATGAAAATAAAAGGGAAAACCACTAGATCCAGCTCAGATAGATGGTGGGGAGAATTCTGATCAAAAAAAGCGCCATTCATTCCGACCAAGCCTCTCCTTGTTTTACTCACACACAACACTTGGTAGTCGGGGATAAAAAAGGTTTTAGCCATAAGTCGTCGGTCTTTTTATTTTTTTGGGTGAGGCATGGTCATGATGGCATATAAATGCTCTCCTTAAAATATTTAACCATTCCGCACAAAATAATAATAATAATAATAATAATACGCAATACAACTTTGTAATAAAAAACAAGAGACAATAATATGGGAGAAACGCCCCCCTTTTGTGAAGACCAGCACGGGGTTTTTTTTTTGATTTATTTCATAAAAAAATTCAAACAACTCCAAACCAAAAAAAGTATGAGACATAAAAATAAATAATCAAGAAAAACAAAAAAACAAATAAAGAAAAAAGACAGACGGGCAAAGAGAAAACCCACCGTCTCATATATACAAAGGACTAACATCCCCTCTTTGACATCGAACTAAACTAAACTAAACTATGGATAAGAATAAACTATTACTACTAGTACCACGACTGCAATCTAATCTAACATTGTTCAGCCATAACCCAATCAAAGCCTGTACTTTGCTTTGTAGCTTCAGAAGAGGCGGTGGTAGATGCGTTGAAACAAGGTAAAATATCATCTTCATCGGTTGAATCCTCTTCCATCATTGGCTGAGCGACGGTGTTATCCAGAGGGGTCGATGGCATGACGGCAGACTGTAATGATGATTGGGGTGGTGGTGGTACAGGTTGGAGCCACAGAGCATCGGCCCGGGGAGGTGGTCGGTAATCAGGCGAGGCATAGGTCAATGAAGGTAATGGACTATCAGCCTTTGGTGGTTCATTGTTGGGATTGAATTCTTGTGATAAATCATTTAGGCGCTTTGTACCCTATATCATAAAACGCAACATATGGTTCGTTAATGGGTGTGAATGTGTGGATGTATGCGTGCATGCGTGGGACGAAGGGTGGTGACTGACTGACTTACTTGATCCTGCTTAGTAAATGGCATGACTTGATCGTTTTCCTCATCGTCTTCATGCATTCTTCGTTTGGTGGATTGATTGATCACTGAAAGAAAAGGTATATATAAATATCAGTATTTAAAGCACATATCACACTGTATGACTCCACCTTTAATTTTTTTATAAGGATAGTAAGTGCTTCTTCTTCTTCTTCGCTTACCGTGGTTTACATATTGATGTGGCATGTTTAATAAATGTTTATAATATATATAATATATAGTTGGGTGATAATAAAAGAAAGAATAAAAAGAAAGGGAGAAAGAGAAAAATGCGCTTTTAAATATTTGCTGGAAAGCGCCCGCCCTGCGCGGCGGTCTTTCGAAATTGATTCACCTTTGGACAAATTTTTTTCTTGTTCATAGGTATTTTGCAAAGAAAAGAGTTCGTTTTTGGACCTCCGATAGACATCCTTTTTAGGAATCGCCTTATTTTTCTCTCCATCTGATTGATCGACGGATTTTTTTTTTTACCTCTCCCTAATTTTTTTGGCCCCCTTCTCCTTCGTTTTTTTCCTCTCACTCCCATAGTTCAAGATGAGTGAACCTCTATTGAACCACCAAGAAGGCTATCATTTACCCGATGAAGAACAAGAAGAAGACTGGAAGGAAGGACCTTTGGTAACAATGATTTTTCTTCTTATTCCATAAAAACTCTTCTGTGGAAGAAATAATACTCACTGACCACTTTATATTATTATTATTTATTTACTATATTTAGCCACCAAAATACTCTTCGTCTAAAAAAACTATCTGTGCTATCACCTGTGCTGTTGGACTGACTCTTATAGGAATGACACTGGCGGCATATTTTACTTCATTTAATAACCAGGGTATAGAAAAAATGAAAAATGAAAAAGAAAACGGATCGGGAAACCACGCTCACATAAGCTAACCATCTCGCTTTTCCTGCACCTCTTGTTAGATATTGGCGTAGTAGACTCGTCATCCAGTCAACAATCAAACAACCAATCGGAACAACATCAACAACCACGAAATGTGATCATGATGATTAGTGATGGTCTAGGACCTGCGTCAGTGTCTTTTGCTCGAACTTATTATCAATATATCAACAAACAGGCGTACGACTATGAACTACCTTTGGATACAATTCATGTAGGCCAGTCTCGTACCCGAAGCTCGTCGACTTTGGTGACTGATAGCGCGGCTGGAGCTACGGCATTCAGTTGTGGATTGAAAACCTATAATGGTGGTGTCGGAGGTAAATCGAATAGTTTAGTTTTCTATGCGTGCCAGGTGGGCAGTATGTGATTGGACCGAAATTAGATATAAATATTGTACACCGACTGAACTGACACTAATAACATTTTTACTTACTAGTGGATCCTCATGGTAAACCTTGTGGTACAGTCTTGGAATCAGCAAAACACCATCGAAAAATGTTAACTGGTTTGGTCGCCACTTCTCGTATTAGTCATGCCACACCAGGTAAAAAAATAAATAAAAAAAAATACCATCATTCCATTGGCTTTTTAATTCAATTCTCTCATTATCTTTCATTTTAGCTTCATTCTCATCTCATGTGAAGGATCGTGACAATGAAAACGCTATAGCTGTACAACAAATTGGTGATACACCTCTCGGCCGATCAGTGGATTTGATGTTCGGTGGAGGATATTGTCATTATTTACCAAAATCCGACCCTCAAGGATGCCGTCAAGATGAACGTCATTTGTTTAAAGAAGCCCAAAATAGCAAGAACTGGACAACTGTGCAACACGGAGATCGACGCCACTGGGATCAAGTGCCTACAGACGATCCATCTGTTTTACCTATTATCAGTTTATTCACTTCAGGGGTAAGTAATCAAATAAAAAAAAAAAAGGTCGAGTATTATACACTAATGCCGTGAGTCATTTATATATAGCATATGTCTTATGAAATTGATCGTGATCATGCAAAAGAGCCAAGTTTGACAGAAATGTCCGATAAAGCACTTCGTTTACTGGCGGCTGGCACCCAAGACTCGGAACAAGGATTCTTTTTAATGATTGAAGGAAGTCGAATTGATATGGCGGCTCATTCGTAAGAAGATTTTTTGTTTTGTTTTAGAAAACAGGTTGATGAGTTCTAATGGTAATATTGTTATAGAAATGATCCTGCTGCACATCTTTATGATATTCTGGAATATCAAAATACTGTGGCATTGGTCAAATCTTTTGTGGACCAACATCCTGATACTATAATGATTTCAACAAGTGATCATGAAACTGGTGGTCTTTCTTTGGCCCGGCAAGTCTCTGCAAAATATCCGAAATATCTATGGTATAACCTTTTCCCCAGACTTCCTCACAAGAAAATGATCCTTAATTTATTTTATTTCGATAGGTACCCTGACGTGCTTAAAAATGTTAAAAGATCCACTGCTCTTTTGGCTGCCCAGGTCCTCAAGCAAACCAGTGACCAGAACAAACAAAAATTGGTAGCAGACCAGTTGGGGATTCAAGATATGACCAAGGATGAAATGAAAACGCTGAGTGGCATTACCAAAGTCAAACGTATGGATCAATATTTGGCGGAAATGGTTTCTTTACGGTCTCAACTCGGGGTAAATAGTAATAATATAAAGAACGGTGCATCCAGATATCTGACTTTTTTATTGAAAAAATTTAGTGGGCGACGCATGGACATAGTGGAGTGGATGTGAATCTTTATGCTTATGGAAAATATATTGATGAACTCAGGGGGAGTCATGAGAATGTCGATATTGGACATATCATATCGAAGAAGTTGAATTTGGATCTTGACGCTATCACTCATCAATTGAATAAGTAAGTAAGCACACTAAAGATAAAAATAGATGAATCTCTACCTTGATCTCACTTCTTCCCAACATTTAGACATGATTCTTCCTTCCATTTGACTCCAATCACACAGTCCGTCAAAGTTGAATATACCGATCATTTGGATCAATACCACCATAACGAAGGTCTTCTACACCATCCTACCTTGATTTAGTTTTAGAATTCCCCTCTTGCTAGTTTATAGCCTTTTCACTTTTTACTCTTTTGTATATACATATTCTTCAATAAAAGTATAATTTTTTTTTTAAAAAAAAACATCATGGTTGATATTGTACGTTTTATCATACATATATACGTATATACGTGCCCCTGTGTGTGTGGGATTAACGCAAGGTACTTATGTGCAATATATACAATTGTTTCTTTTTTTGGAACAATAAGAATTTAATTGAGAGAGAAGCATACCATGTGGTGTTATTGATTATCGCACATTGTTTGTTTCTGGTTTTTTTTTCGCCAAGATATTGAATTGAGGCCTGGAACAGTAAAATGAAAACAGCCTTCCTATTAAGGAAATTGCCAATTGACTTGCAAATCATCCATTTTGTACGAGCTCCAGTTGCTTGGAGCCTAGATTATTTTTGCATTGTGACTCTTTTAATATAAGTAAAAAAGAAAATACAGTAATATACATATATATATATATATATATATATCGATATAAATGGTGTTTCGCACAGGTATAAACATATTATTTTAAATGTGATATAACATAGCATGATATATCCCCTAGTTATTATCATGCCATCATTAATGAAGTCATCTTATTATCTCGCATTATATGTATAAACAAATCAGGGCGGTGTAATAAGCCGACGCTCAGTCTGCATTAAACATGTTTTTCATTATTAGACTTTCTGAGATAACGAACATACTTGCCACAAACGATCAAAACTTTAAAAACCGGTTATCATATTTCCTTCTATATATAAAAAGCAAAATAATAAAACTTGTCTTTCTTTTTTTCTTGTTTTTACATCTTTCTACGCACATACAGTCTTATATATTTATATATATATATAGATGTCTTCACCAAAAGCAGCTTGGTTAAAAAAAAAGACATGCACCATGGGCAGGACCCGTTGGCAATCACGATTTTTCGTTTTACTGGAAAACGAGCTAAGATATTATAAAGACGAGGTACATAAACAATAAAAATACAGAATTATTTTATTTCACGACAAAATGAGCTATAACTAATAACTTGTTTTATCTATAGCATGCAGTTACACCTAAATACATTTGGAATTTACGAGAGATGACTGAGATAAAACAAGAGGAGGCTATGTGTTGTTTGTCTTTGAAACCCCGATCAAGTAGCGACAGGCATAAATCACTTATGTTACAGTTTCCATCGAGGATTGAAATGCAGGAATGGCTCGACCATCTTGCAGATCGATTCCAATTGTCGCCAACGCCGTTACCACTTCCTCGTTCCTCATCCCTAAGACGTCGAAGAGGCATTATTTTATCTTCATTGACTATAAACGTAGAGGAGGATGGGACCGATAACGACGACGACGACGACGATCCGGCAGTTTCGCCTAGCTTTCTTTCATCGTCTCCGTCATCAACGATATCTGCTTCTTCTTCTGCCTCCTCTATCGCCACCCTTGCGCATCAAGAACCACCTTTTTCATTCGCCTACCCGTTACATCACACGAAACAAACCTTAGACGACACTGCTTCACCTACGTATTTGAAATACAAAAATCAGTTCCATTTATAGATTTGCTCAAATAAACAGATTCCTATTTTGTAC
Organism: Absidia repens; assembly: GCA_002105175.1. Lineage (NCBI taxonomy): Eukaryota > Fungi > Mucoromycota > Mucoromycetes > Mucorales > Cunninghamellaceae > Absidia > Absidia repens. The sequence goes on along the minus strand of MCGE01000001.1, from coordinate 3,605,587 downwards.
ATATAGATAAATATATAAAATATGCATCTTATCGCACGTGTTGAAAAAAAAACTGGGTAGAAGCTAGGTGCTTCGCCATTTCGCACAGCCCCTTGGGGCCCGATCGTCGTGGTCAGCGCTCGTTAATTGTAACTTTTGTGTGTGTGTTGAAATAGAAATATAGGGTGGTATTTAGGTGTAAAAAAAAAAACCAACCTCAATTCAGATTCCGCACACATGATTTCTATATTTTTTTTGGCTCCAATTTTTTTTTCCTTTCTTTCTTCTTTTTGTCATTCATGAAGTCTGAATGTTATGAAGGCAAGGCTCATTGGGATACTGGTGATCTAGGACTAGTGTTAGAACTTGAATTAGAGGCATTTTCAAAATTGCAAAACAAACATCATGGGGAAACCCTTTCATTTTGTATTCGTGATTTTTGTAACTTCCACTAGGTTAGTCTTCATTGTAGAATTGTGCTGTTAGCTTAGGTTAGTGTTAGTTTTCATAGTTTATACTGTATGCATATCTGAATTAAACATGTCTTGTCTTTTTACCATTATCTCTTCTATGCCTTTTATTTTCTCGTTGAATGGGAGTGAGTAAAATCCGGTGGCTGTGTGTGTATTTAAGTGTATAGGCATGTAATATAGTTTACATGAACCACATAATAGAAATTATTTCTTTATCTTGTTTATTCTTCTGTCCTAGACTTTTTTGCTTCAAATCTGTCTTAAATTTTCTTGTTTGCAACTAATTCATTAATAAATACATATCCAGAGTCAAAGCTTGTTTAATATCATAGGTAATACTAGTGTAGATGTGCGTTTTTTTCTTGCAACTGTATTTCGTTCCGAGCCGCTTCCGTTGAAATCTCCGACGCAGGACAACTTTTTTTTTTCTGAAGAAGGCTCGTTAGTCCCAGACGATTTCACTTTCTCTTTTCTCACCCCACTGAATCCGCCATGGTATGTTTGAATATACATGACATATGAACAACAACGACCTCCCCTTAAAAAAGGACTATATGTATCAGATGACATCAGCGGAAAAAAGGACGAATGGATGGATGGATGGATGGATGGATGGATCGAATTGGGTGGATATAAAAGGAGGGAAGAGGGGAGGTGGAAATAAAACTTGAAGCTGATGCACACAAACGAGATGAATCAATAGACGATGCAACATACTCACGATACTTTTATATATGCTATTTTTATTAAATAGGGTATCGATATCAAGAAGCATCACGTTAAGAACAGCAACCGTACTGCTCCCAAATCTGACAATGTCTACTTGCAATTGTTGGTCAAGGTAAGGAGGATAAGGAGGACCACGATATATTTATGACATGCCAACCGATTGACTCATTCATGCTCTTTATAGTTGTATCGTTTCCTCGCTCGTCGTACCGATGCCAACTTCAACAAGGTCGTCTTGAAGCGTCTCTTTATGTCCCGTGTCAACCGTCCTCCCGTCACCGTTTCCCGTTTGGCCAAGTATGCTGCCAAGAAGGATGTGGCCAACAAGACCTTTGTGGTGGTTGGTACCGTCACTGATGACTCCCGTCTTTTGGACTTGCCCAAGTTGTCTCTCGCTGCTCTCCATGTCACCAAGACTGCCAAGGCCCGTATCTTGAAGGCTGGTGGTGAAATCATTACCTTGGATCAATTGGCTCTCCGTGCTCCTACTGGTGCCAACACCCTCCTCGTCCGTGGTGCCAAGAACAGCCGTGAAGCCGTCAAGCACTTTGGTATGGGTCCCCATAAGAACAAGAAGCCTTATGTCCGCTCCAAGGGTCGCAAGTTTGAAAAGGCTCGTGGTAAGCGTGCTTCTCGTGGTTTCAAGGTTTAAGTACATATCAATTGTAATAAATAAAAATTCCATATTGCTCCTTTATTTTATTTTATTCTTCGTTTAAACACCAAAAAAAATAAACTGTATTGGGCATTTTTTTCTCTCTCTCTTTACTGATATATGATGGCTTGGAATGGTGTGGGAGTGGTGAAATCTACGTATTATGGATGGGGAGGGGGGAGTAGCTTTGTGGATCAGTGTGCATTTATTTATTTATTTAGATGAAATAGACAGTAGGTAAGTCTTCTTACAATAATGGATCTTCTTTGAACTCTAGAATATGCTTTGGTAGACAGCTACACCTCATGGTAGTTACGTATTGAAATTAGTTTTAGTCCCCATATTATTTTTTAAATAAAATCTTCATTATTTTCATGAATACGATATCAATCTCCTTTTTTCTATTTTTATTACTAAAATTGGGCAGCATTGGATTCTAATTTTGTCCAAGCTGGCATTATCGGCAGTTGAAGGGCCATTACGATACACATTACCTTACATAGATGGCGCCACAATACAGTCCCATGTCAAAAGAATGAGGTACACACTTTTACAAATATGGATATGGAGGATATGCTATGACGGTTGGATCGACTTTTGGATTAGTATAGTTTAGTCAAGTTTTTTTTTTAGCATCTCTTTATTGTGGTTCTCATGTTATATATAAATTTTAAAGGAAGAAACATTTTATTACTACAGAAATTCATTTATGATTGATTGATACAATATAGATGGACATACAAGAAAGGCTTTACCTGAATAACGTCAGGGCGCTGTGACCACATACTTCTCCCTCTGTTTTCAAAGACGCAAAGGACCTTGGCCACTTTTGTTTCTGTATGAAGGTTACTCGAAAATCTTCTATGTGTCACCTGAACTCCTTGCTTTCCCCTTTTGTTCCTAGAAAATAAAGGTTTTTGACTTGTACTACCTTTGTTATTTTTTTTTTACATCAGAAGAGAATACAAGGTATTTATTTCTATGATTTTTTATTTCTATTTTTTTTTTTTTCCTTAGGCTTTCTTCTCTTTCTTCTTATCACTATTCTCGTATTTCTTCAAGACAGATGATAGCGACCAACCATCTACCCTCCCTACATTTCTGTATAAGCTGCTCAGACCCGATTCAAGGCGGCTCTATAGTCTCCTTTGATGAAGCGCATTTTCATTTAGATTGGTAAGAGTCTTGGTTTTTTTTTGTTTTGTTTTTTTGCTATTTTGATTTTGTGCCTGACCTTTCTCTCCTTGATGGTGTTAGCTTTTCATGCTCAAAATGCCATCAGCAAATGAATGGTCAGTCCAACGTATTACTATTGACAAATGGTAGGCCAGTGTGTGAAGATTGCTCTTATGTATGCAAACAATGCGGCCTTGGGATTGATCAAGAAGCCATTATGACTGGTAAAGTTAGCTAATGGAGCCAAGTTATGTATCACAAGGGAATAACTATATTTTTATTTGTATTGTAGGTCAAGAATCCTATCACGTTAATTGTTTTCGTTGTGTGTCCTGTAATAAATGTATGGACGATCTCATCTATAAGCAAACCAACGAAGTACGTCTAAATCATCACATTATTTCCTTACACCAGACTGTTCATTGGCTAAAACCCACCTTTTTTTTTGATGAACTCACTCTATTTGAATTTTTTATTTTATTTTGTCATAACAGGGTATCTATTGTATGTCATGTCATAATACATCAACCGAAGAAAAATCTCATCATTCTTCTGGAAGGAATCGCCCTAGGCATGCTGATCGTCCTTTACCAGCTATTCCTTCAATGAGTAATGACGATGACGCAGCGGTAATTCAAAAAATCATATAAGCTAGCATTATTTTTATCATGAGTGCTAAAATTAAGCTATTTTTTTTTTCAAGGTTGTACCTTTATTGAACTCCCGCGTCGCCATCATGGAAAAATCACCAAAAAAAGCTCATTCAGTTTCTTCCTCGTCTTCTTCATTGTCATCTTCATCAACGTCAACATCAACTGAAATGCAAGCGGCCAGCGTTTTAGGTATTGGGACTCTTCAGACATCCTCACCCGGGACATCTCCACCAACATCAACAAAACGATCTAAAGATCCCACACCCACCAGCGCCTTGACAACGTCTGCTTCCCCGGAACCAAAAACCAGCAATAAACTTCATCAAGCAAAGTCCGTAGAACTGAACACCTCTGACATTCCATCTCTCAACCTTTCATTTTTCGACAATGACTCTAACGAACTATCCAACTTGACTCAATCACTTGGCGCCAATCTACATTCTCACAGTAATAGCGATCGTATCACCATTACCACCGCTACCGTCAAAAAAATGAACCGTGCTTCTGAATTATTAAGGTCATCTCTAGAACACCTGTCATCTTCATCTAATGATTATAATACCGCCAATTATACCGCTCTACCGGATAACATCGATGACCTCAAACAAAGACTGATACAACAAACTGAACAACTAACGTTATCAGAAGCTAATATATCAACGTTAAAGGTAAGTGAGGGCAAAAAAATAAAATAAAAAAGATGTAGAAAAAAACTGGAGTATACATAACGATATACTAACTTGATATTATACTGCAGGCGGCAAGTCAAAAAGCCTTGGATGACCTTACCACAGCAAAAGAAGAGTTTAAAAAGGAAATGGAAACAAGACAGCAACATGAATATACCATCTTACAGCTACGACATCAATTGGCAAGTCTACAACAACACCAGCAACTCTCTGCTTCCTCTTCATCATCCAACGGCGACAACAATGGTGATATCACATTTTCTGAACAAGAAATAGATCGATTGACAAATACAAAGGTAGATTTGGAAAAAACTTGCCATCAACTGAAAGCATATCGAGATGTTTTGGCAGCACAAAGCGATGATCAAGCAGGTCTTGAGAGGTAACCATACTTCAAAAAATAAAAAAATAAAGGGCGACTGTAACACATTATAACCTTAACTTTTTTTTCTGTATATTAGTTCGGTTTTGGAACGTTATCCTATGGCTTTGCAAGAACATATTCAGTCACTACGGAAGGAACGGGATGCATTACAACAGGAAATGGAAGGATTGAACAAGGCGCGGGATGATGTGATTCACGAAATGATTGTACTCAATACCAAGAATGCCGAACTGTCTTCAATGAACAACGATTTATCACGGCGCATGTCGGAGCGTGAACGGGAAGCAGCAGCGATCATGGCCGGTACGTCATTTGTCCACAATACACCATCTCCATCTCCATCGACCGAATGGCTAGCAAGTCCTGTCTCTTCACCAGCCTCACCCTCCTTCATGATGCAGCGGAAAAGCAGCGACACCAGCCTTTTGATGCAACGGATCACTTCCCAAGACAGCACCGCCAGCAGTAGCAGCAACAGCAAAATCTTCAAGATGAAAAAACCCAAATCCAACGTATTCAACAAAATCACCTCATTTGGCAGCAGCAGCGGCGGCGGCGGCGGGACACAGCAACAAAACAGCAAAAAGGATGCCTACACCGGCCCCATGTCACCATCCCCTTATACTTTGGACCAAACGCAAAGTCTCTACAATTTGAATGCTGCCGCCTCGTCCAACGACCTTCTCACCAGCACCAGCACTGGCACCGGTAACAGCAGCAGCAGCAACAGCAGGACCGGGCGCTACTATCGCAAAGACTCCAAGCCGTCCTATGATGACACCATCGCCCTCAGCAGCAGTAACAGCAATGGGACTCATGCATTTCTTCCCAGCTCCTTTCTTCGTCCTGTCAAATGTTCGGCGTGTGGCGACAAAATCTGGGGTACCACGGGTTATCGATGTCAAGGGTGTGGTTTAATCTGTCATTCAAAGTGCCTGGTGCACTTGCCTGTGTTATGTTCGACCACCTCAAGCAGTTTGGAACTGGCCAGTCCAACCGAATCCGATAGTACAAAGTCAGGTAAAAAAAAAAAAAAAAAAAAAGAAAGGTGGGGCGTTGATCTAAAATTCTCTCTGTCCGTTGATTTTTTTTTAGTTAGTATGTTTGGAAGCAGCCTGGCATCTCGTGTAGCATTTGAAGAACGAGATGTTCCGTTCTTGGTGGAACAATGCATTGCGGCGGTGGAAACACGCGGGATGGATTATGAGGGGATTTATCGAAAATCTGGTGGGGCAGCACAGATGCGCACCATTCAATTGGCCTTTGAATCGAATGACTATTTGAACCTCAACAATGAAGATGACATCAATGATATCTGTGCAGTAACTAGTGTGTTGAAACAATACTTCCGTGAGCTGGCGTCTCCCCTATTGACATTTGAACTCTATGACCCATTTATGGACGCCGTTCGTAAGTAAAAGGAAGAAAAAAAAAACAAAAAACACACACCCACAAAAAGCTAAAGCGGAATATCCTCATTTCATTTTAGGTATGCTCCGTGGTGATGCCAAAATTGACAAATTCATCGAACTCATTTCTCAATTGCCCAAGGCAAATTACGATACCATGAAACTCCTAATGGTTCATCTGGACAAGTAAGTTTTTTTTTTTTTTTTTTTTTTTTTTTTTTTTCAAAATAAATATCTGATTAATCATCATCATTATCATATGTAACTAGTGTACGAAATCGAAGCGACGAAAACTTGATGACAACCAAGAACCTTGCCATGGTCTTTGGTCCCACTCTGTTACGTGACAAGGATGCAACTAGGGACCTCTTGGACATGAGCTACAAAAATGCTACCATAGAATTTATTATCAATCATACCCCTCTTTTATTTGCAGATTAGAAGCGTTATTATTATCATTATCATTATTATTATGTACTTTTTATTTTTATATGTTTTTCTTATGTATACTTTCCTTTTGATTACCACACCACCCATTGTAGTTTAATGTTTTGCCCCTTATTACTATTATTATTATTATTACCCATATGAAATAAAATAAACAAAAAATGCTTTATTGTTACAATAATATGTGTCATAAAGGTCTTTTATGTGTGTGGCGTGTATATGGGTGAGTCAGAAAATGTACAATACAGTGCAGCCCTATGATTGATTGAACCCTTCCTGTTCGTCCGCCTTACTGTACTGTACATACTATACAATATAATAGTCCTTTTTTCCACATACTCCCATATGTGAACTGTGAACAAATGTTATGTTATACAATAACCAAATAATTCCAAAACAACAACGAAAAACAAAACAAAATAATTGTCATCATAACATCAGTAGTTTTTATTAATTCAATATCAAATATAAAATAAATAGCAATAATAAAGTAAAACTACATGAATATTAAAAAAAGCTAAATCACTAAACTTGTATAAGGGGGTGTATGTGTATGTGCGTGTGTGTGTGTGTTTGTGTGGAATTATGAGAATAAAAAGTATATGTATATACAAAATGAAGATAAACAATTAATAAAAAACCTAGACTAGAAAGAGAGAGAGGGATGGTAATTTCAGTATGATTCGTTGTGATGATGGTGGTGATGATGGTGATGATGATGCAAATTGGAGGAAGAAGAAGTCATAGAGGAGGAAGAGGATGATGAAGAAGACGGTTGTAATAGCTCACTAGGATTCATGGTATCTTGCATGGCAACGTTTCCCGGAAGCGAGTTTCGTAAGATGGAGGAGGTTGAAGGCTGGAAAGGGGAGGAAGATGTAGTCGATACAGCAACTTGAGATGATGATGATAATGATGATGACGACGTCGACGGTGATGATGACGATGATGATGCTGTCGCTGTGGTACTGGGAGTGGTGGTACCAGAAGTGTTGGACGAAGAAGAGGAGGGGACAGGTGCATAAAAGAGGCCATGATGGTGATGTTGCTGCTGTTGTTCTGGAAGGCCTGCATCGATGGAAGCCAATAACAACGTCGGCGAAGACGCACGATATTTCTGCCGTGTACCACGACCCATGGTATGATTGTTCTGTGACGCATACACACGCATTTCCCTTGCATAGCGCGCCTTGTCAGTAGAAGCCATAGTCAGGTAAGGTAATCGATCATCCTCGGCCATGGCGTGCCATCGATCGGCGCATACCTTGCTGATTTGTCCCACCGTCGATCCAGGATAAGATTGGCGAGTTTCAGACCGCACCTCGGTTAAGAACCACATATAAGCAGAGAGTGGATGTTTGGGTGCCCCTGGATTTCTGTCCCTTTTGTGTTTTCGCCTCGTTCGTTTCGCTCTTGAGCGTGTTGCTGTTGCTGTTGCTGTTGCGGTGGGTGGTGCTTGAGAGATCAAATAGGTCGTTCCATTGTCGCCCGTGTTTTCCGTACCAACAAAAAATCGATTAGGATCCGCCATTCCAGTAAGAGCAGTGACTGTTCCCATGGGTCTAGCGTTAATCAGCGTCGATGATGATGAAGAAGATGATGCTGACGATATGGTCCGAGTCAAAGAAGGTGAGGAAGTGGCGGTTGCATCCATGGTTGTTGTTGTTGTTGTTGTTGTTGTTGTAGACGATGATGAGGACGGTGGCGATGGTGATGGTCCTACTGCTGCGGTGACCATCACTTGAGTGAAGCTTTGTTGCTGTTCACGACAATCTGCTCGTTTTTTCTCGACTTTTTCATAATGGCCAGCTTCGGTCAATTCAGCTTTTGAGCGTCGGATATACATTGCATTAGGGTGAAGTGCTTGTTGACTTTCTTTGATCTTGTTCGCATGGATGACGTATTGGTGTTTTTCTTCCTATAAAACGTAATAGAAAAGGGGAGAGGATTAGCATGATGTCTAATATATATACATATATATATATGTATGTATGTTTGTGTGCGATTTACTTACCTGGCTCAAAGCTCTCCAGCGATCACCAATTTCCTTGCTAATGTCACTGACAGTCCAGCTTGGGTTATCGATCTTGAGTCGTTTGCGCATTTCCTTATTGAAGAGTAAAAAGGCATTGGGCGGTCTTGTTACTCGAGTTCTAGAGGGGGTTGTTTTCATAGAAGAGCAAGATCCTGGTGAAGAAGACGAAGAGGAGGACGAGGGAGAGAATAGGTTTAATGAGGCTGTTGAGGAAGAAGTGATAGTAGATTGTTGCTCTTCATGTTGATGATGTGGTTGTTCTGAAGACGATGGTAAAAGCTGTCGGTGTTGTTCGCTATCAATTTCTTTATTTACAATGGCATTAGTTGGTTGATGAAGCTGCGGAGTGACGCTTGATGGTAATAAAGAGAAGCTGGAATAAGAGGTAGGTAAATCTTGGAAGGAGGGATCTTGTTGGTGTTGGTGAATTACATGTAAAGGAGTTTGTTGCGAAAAGTCTGGGTAACTCAGGTTGAAGTGAATATTGTCAGCAAGATTATCTAGAAAGTAAAAAGTAAACAAAAAAAAATGGAGAAAATAGAGTCAATTAAAGCATGATTCGTGTACCTTTATTATTGCTATTAAACTTACCCATTATACTCTTTCATAAGTACAGTTAGTTTTGAGTATATAAGAGAAATAAACAATGTGGGAGATATGGGGCAGGTGATTAAAACCAAAAAAAAAGGGTAGAAAAATGGAAAGAAAAAAATTCTTTTTCGGGAAAACTCAAAAGAGTCTCAAAAAGAAAATTGAATCCCAGTGTAAATCCGGTCCAGCATACAGTGCTGAGATGGTTATAATATATATATATATATAGAAATATATACTTGATAGCTATTTTACTGCATAATAGACTCTTTCTTTTTTTTTTTCCTACGAAATTATATATTGAATTTATTGTTAGTGGAGTGCTTATTGTGTGTGTGTAAGTGTTTAGAAAATTCAGAAAACTTTTGTTGGTATCACCTACATTGTATAAGCAAAAAATCATTGTCTGTAAAAATAGGATAGACCAAAACCAATAGCCGAAGTGAAGTTCAATTCTTCTTTCCATACTGTATTGTACAGTACAGTACTGTATAATATGTACTGAACCATAAAAGTAAAATATAAAAAAATAAACAAGGAGAGCTCATTACGTTCCAAACCGACACCTTGACCGATCCCCAACACATTTCTTGTTTCACATCCATTTTCGTTCGATCATTATAGAATAAGGGGGAGAGAGGGAGGGTGGATTTACGTTTATTGGAAATCACCCCCCCCCATCTATCGGCTGAGGCCGTTGTAATCCCCTTTAGGATTAAGCTCCAATACGTGTAAGCTGAGCCGTGCCAGTGGCTTCTTATAAACGGTTTCTCCGCAAGTGCAGCGTGAAATCTGATCTAGATCTTGATATTGAGATTTTACCTTACTTTTCCCTTTTCGTCATGGCTGATTTCTACTCTACTAGTCAATGGGTTTTCTTTTCCTTTTCAGATTATTTAATTTTCTATATTGGAAGACATAAAAAGTCCCGGATGCGCTTCCAGCATGTAATATAAGCCCTTTATAATAGGATGATTAGGTTTGACGACGTTTTTCTATATATATATATATTTTTAATATGAACTGAATTCTCATAATTTTTTTTTCTTCCGTATTACCCTCTATCCCTCTCTTCTTTAATGAAAATATTATGGCATCTGCTGTCTTATTGTTCTACTCTTATCTGTCGAGGTAAGTCACTAGCGAATATAGTCGTGCATGAAACTTGCTTTAAAAAAATCAAAACTCCGCCACATTTACAAAAAAAAAAAAATAACAACAAAACACGGGGGATTGACGGTCTTTTTTGGTTTGCTTTACATCTCTCTGTTTCAAAGATATATCTCCAATTCACTTGACTCAAATACCTATTGCCTAAATGTCATTCAACAACAAGGTCAAACGCTCTATGAAAATGGAAAATATCGAAAGGCATATCGAGTATTTTTTGGTCTGCAACAACTCCAGCATCAACAATGGACCAATCCTTATCATTGGCAACATCAGCAGCAGAAACTCCTCTTGTATTACCAAATCAAATGCCTCATTCACCTAGGCAAACGTCAAGAAGCTCTGAATATATGTTATACGAGTGTCAAAATATGCCCATCGCCCATTTGGTATCTACTAGCAACAGACATGTACATTCAGGACGGGCACTGGGACCTGGCTTTGGAGGTGGTACGGATAGGTTATTCCTCTTCTATCCTTGGTGGTGACAAATGGGGTGAACTTATGTTACAGGAGCGGATTCTTTATGAAGGTCATTTACGCCAAAATCAATATGTCAAAGCTCACATGGATCTGGTTGAAATCTTGTCATATGATATCGTGTGCTCCATCTTTATGCTGCTACCACTGAAAAGCTTTGTGCATTGTAGTGGAGTCAGTCGAAGCTGGAGATCCCTCACGCTCACCAACCCTCTGTTTTGGCAACACCTTGATTTCACTGGAACTCGTTTTCGTCCTGTGCCCAGTACTACCATTCAACTGTATTTATCACGACTTCAAGATGCACCTTTACTTTCGTTGTTGGTTCACAACGAACAAAACGCACAGGATTTACTGAAATATCTTTGCCAAACCAATTGCAGTAAACTCTTTGAACTAGGTAAGAATTGAATACATGTTTATTTTTGTCTGGTAGCACATACTTATCTTTTTTTTTTTTTTAACAATGAAGACTGGACTTCCTTCCAATGTAGCACCAAAGCATCGTGGCCTCTATTCCGTCAAGTTATTTTTTCTGCTGGTAAATCACTTACTACGATACGACTGGGTTCTGGCTGGTTCTGGCTGAATGAATTAATTGACCTTGTATCGACAACCACCTGCCCATACCTTACTACCCTCGACATTTATGGATGCTTTACTGGTCACGCTCCTTATTATCACAACGATAATGACGATGATACGAATGGGCGTTTCACGACTATGACGACCACATCTTTCTTGACTCATGACAAATCTCTTCCACCTTTGTCTCTGCGTTATCTTGGCCTATCAGATGTACATGGCTTAACAGCGTCTCATCTCGGTACCATTCTGCTACGTTGTCCACATCTTGCTGAACTGGTTCTTCACAACTGTCCAGTCAACATTATCCCTACGATTGGTTTACTTTCTCATGCCTGCCCATTGCTCCAACAATTCTCTTATCATCAAAACAAGTCGAACCAATTTTCACCACGCGCTATCACCACCACCATTGAACCACTGTCGCATCCAATAATACCATTTTGGATTGCCTCGCAACAACATCACACACTACCTACACGATTTAGGAACGGCGATCAACCAACATATTCCAACCTTTTGGCCAACACCACCTCATCGACCAACAAACTTTGCAATGATGATACTGGGCATGCGTATTGGAAAAAACTCACATTGATACAAACGAAAACATTGACGGATGATCTTCTGCATTCGCTTCTTTCTGGGTCTTATCACAGCGTCCAAACCCTTGATTTGAGAGGAAACAAACGGCTCACCGATCACAGTATCTTCAACACGATGGTTCACTTGCACCCCAACGATGGCGTTGATGATGCCAAATTGAAGAATGGTGGTGTTGCATTGCCGAGCTTGGAAGAATGTAGTTTTGCCGATTGTTTACATATCACCGAAGTCGGTCTTTGCTCATTATTTGAACATACGCCTCGATTGCGACAAGTGGATTTATCGGGATTATCGGGCGTCACAGATGTCGTCTTGCTCTCCATGGCTCTGCATTGCCCATACCTCTCCATCGTACGCTTGGCGCATTGTCGATCGATGACCGATGATGGCGTTCGCTGCTTTATTGATACCTTCGCCAAGAATAGCAAGAAAGAACAACTACCCAACAAGGATAAGGCTGGTGATGATGGCGGATTGCTACAGGAATTGGATTTGACAGACACTTACCTCTCTATGGAATGTTTGGCTTATGTGATGTGTCATATTCAGCGTAGTGGGATTTAGTTTAGAAATAAATGATGGTTTAATTTGGTTTAGCTTATCTTAGCTTGGTATAGCGTAGTGTAGTTTATTTATTTTTTGCTGTTAACGATGCTTAATAAACGGATATTTATTTTTTACTTGATAATATATTTATTTTTATTACTTGCTATACTGCCACATTCCAGGCGTGTGGTCCGCGGGTGCTGTATATATGGCTTATTGTGACGTTTCCTAAAGGGAAGACTGCAAATGGTGTTACTCAGATTCATTTGAAAAGGACTTTATTACATTTTGTAGCTATAAAAACTATTATTTAGTATAAACATCCCACTTTTTATTCTTTTAATTCTCTTTCTCATTTAGTTTTTACCTCTACTCATTATCAAATAAAAGTTTAGTACAAAGGCTTTTTTTTAATAACCGCAAATTATCTTTTGTTTCGATATTGTTATAAAAACCTCTTTTTATTTTATTTAATTGAAACAGCTTAGGTCAATACTTTTACTTTATTTTATTTTATCAAACTTTTTATTTTATCAGACTTTTTATTTTTTTTATTTTGTTTTATAAACTTTTTTTTCAAGTTTGACTTTATCTACAAAAAGTGCTGGTGCTCACTACTTATTATCAACATAATTGATACAAATCATACCTGGTATTCTCATTTGTGAAACTCCGTCAGGAACCAAATATTCATATCCCGCTCAAGAAAAGATCATCCTTGACCCTCACCGAGAAAATAGTAGTATCCACCTTGCTCCAACCTGCTCCACTCGAGAGAAATCTACATTAAATACAATACAGTGGTTATTATCTCCTTCCTCTTCCTCTAGATTTATACTCCGTCACTCAGCTTCCATCCCTCCGCGATATGGGAGTTTCATAACAAAAATAATAAAAATTATTTTACTACAAAAAAAAGAAAATAGATCAAAAATCTAAACTACCTTATACATTTGGTGCAAGAAACTATTCTAAGTCTACCAAATCTTACTACCAAACAAAACCTATCCGGTATCTAGCTATATCAAAAACTTAAAACAACCATAACAGTAGTATTCCAGAGCGCCAAAATCAAATAACGACAGAAGTATATGTACGAGTGATAATAAAATGACCTTTATTCAAATAAAAAAGTGGGTATCATAATAATTTCTAATTGCAATATGTACTAAGGTTTTTCGCATATGATTGCGAGTGATTTTATTGGAGTCTGTTTCCATGCAGCGACGACAACGCTGATCAATGTAGCTAATTGTTTTTTTCGATTGTATAAATAGTGACTTTTTATTTATTTGACATTTAAGTAATTAGAAGAGGACACACATAACACTTTTTTGGAATGGACTAAGTCTATAAACATGACAACTATAATACAACCATTATATATTTTTTTTTATAAAACGATGACAGAGGAGACAGAGATAGATGAGAGAAAAGATGACTTGTACTACACCAGACAAACGTGGACTTGCAGACAGAAGAGGGAAAGGGGGGAAAACAAAGGCAGAATTTTTGGACTAGAGGACTTTAAACCTGGAAACTATTTGAACAGGGGACTTTCAACCCACAACGTATCGAACTAGGACCTTAAAACCAGAACATACAATAGGGAGGTGGTTTAAACCATTACGGCAACACTCCACCCCCAATATGGTGGCACTGGAAGCTTCCTTTTGAACCCAATGGTTATTTCTAACCAATTGGTGCTCTTTTCGTTTGTGTATTTCCCGTTTAGTCAGTTTGTGCCCCCCCCCCTGAATCGTAGCACAGAGCTTTTTTTGTCTCCAAGGATGGCTATAGAACAAAATTTTGAAGCCTTGTCCCATCCCAACTGCCATCCTAAATGTCATCATCCCATTGTCCCATGGGGCAAGATTTTTTGGCCCTATCCCATCCTATCCCATTGTAGCTCTAATCAGGATTTTATTTTCTTTCAATTCGTTCAGTGGGATCATTTCAATTCAGGTACATGATACTGTCATGAAAGGGGGTACGGAATTTGAAAGATTGAAGAATTATGATTAACGATGCTTCCTATGGTAAGTGAAGTGTACCATTAAAAAAAAAAAAAGCCAACAACAACGAAGTACTACTACGAAAAATATTAAAAGGAATGAGTCAAAAGAGAATGGATTGTAAATTGTCTGAAAATTTATACTTCGGGGAGATACAGACAGGGAATTTCCAAAAATGGTAGGTTGTAGTGTAAACGTCGTTTTGAACAGTCCCTATAGTCGAATTGGCTTTAATCATTAGCCTTTTTTTTTTAACCAATAATGAATTTATGATATCTCTTATCACACTCTCACACACACGCACACACACAGAAAGAAAAATAATCATTCAATGTTTGATGGGTCTGATGGAATAGAGGTGATGTTAAAAAAAAAAAGACGACATGTTTTATTGAAGTATGAGCATAAACTAGAAGAATCAACAGCCAAATAAAAATGAGGAGGGTGTGAAAGATATCTAAGTATAAGACAAACTAAAATTATGATAAAGCAAGCAATGGTAAAAAAAAACAAAAAAACAATACATATTTTATTCAGAAAAATTAAGTCATGATAACGGTTAAATAACCCTATTCTAAGAGACCAATCTCATAGTGGCGGGTGATCCTGAATCCAAAATGAAAGGGTTCCCCATGTATCTTGCATGTCCCTTGCGAAAACCCCTCTAATTCTATGTCTAATGCTAGTCTAATACTAATCTGACATCGTAATCATGAATGGTCAATGGTGCCGACAAAAAAAAAAAGGAAAAAAAGAGAGAAAGAAAGAGAAAGATGGCAAGAGCGAAAAAATAAAATCTTTTATTCGAGCGGAATTTGAATCCCAATCTTTTTTTTTTTTTTTTTTTTTTTTGCATGGTGTCGTTTATTGAATAAAGACTTGGACTCACGTCAAAAGAGTGGTGGCCATAAATTAATAATTATACATATAATTGAGGGGGCGACTTTGAAGTTTATACGGATAGAGGGCGATAGGAGGATAATGGTGTTGGGAAGTAAAAGAGGGTGGAAAAAGGAAGGGGGAAGAGAGAACGGTAGACAGGCAAGGGGAATCGTTGAATGTGAGGAGGAAGGGGGATGAATAAATTAATTTTTTTTTTAGTTATTTATTATGTAAGACTTACCATCAAAAATATCATTGGCCAGTCGACGATGTGGGAGCGTGGAGAGTGGAGATGATTTTGATGATGAAAGGGACAATAATGGTTGGACGTAGATGACGGTTCTCAAAGGTAAGGGCCCAATGTGCGTTCCAAATGGCATGGGGAGCCAAGAAATTGGATCCAGAGAGTAGTAGTGATATGGGATGGATGAGGTGGAGGGCAGAGGAACAGAAGGGAATTCCAGATGGTGTCAGTGGAGAAAGAAGTGGAAGGAAATAGCTGTGACCAAGATGTTTGCCATAGGACATCGTTAGGACAATCCAAAGACATGTGGCGAGTTGTTTGGTATTGGAAGGGGCATGCGGAACAGAAAGGTGACGGGAATCCGCAATTGAAATGCACCATATGCTAAAATTTTATTATTTGGCGATTCATAGAAATGCGCAACATTTAGGTAGAATGAGATTCGATGTCTTACATACATACCCTTTTTATTGATGCTATTGTGTGTGTGCGTTTTTTTTTTTTTTTTTTTTTTTCCAAATCAATACGTAATCCGTGGTAATGTCACCAATGCAATTCTCAAATTTTAGCTGCACACATTTCATCACCAAACCATCAATTACATCAATATAGCACCCATCCTCAATCACCAACGCTAATAACTTTCCCTAAAAGCAACCCCCTCTTTTTTTTTTTGGCAAACCATATAAAATAGTGTCAATGAAATAAACTAATACTTTTTATTATATTAAAGACTAGGTAGTGATACTAATAGAGAGAGAATACATAAACTATCTGAATAACTATAGGGAGGAGGAGACAGATGGAGGAGGATATCAATCAAAACGTCAATTTGAGGCGCTGTACAGGAAGTTTTCTTGCCAGATAAGCATGGACAGGACCAAGGACAACCAAGCGTTCCCACATCAGAGAAGTCATCAAGTTTCCGACGATGATGGCCCATAGTTTCCACCTGAAAGCCACGGGCATGACGTTGTGACCCAGTGGAGTATTGTAATCTTCAATCATCACCCAACTGGGAACGGCAGCATAGCCTTGTTGTGCTAGGACCTCTGGGGTGCCACAGTTAAAGCGGAAGAGACAACCCATCACATTCGGATCAGCCAATAACCAATACGACGCCACTGCGAAATACAATAACCATAAACCAACCAAAGTATAGTTACGATAAAAGGATTGTCGGAATTTGTACCCCCAATTTTGCACCGCCGCATTGTTGATAAATTGGAAGACACACACAAGTGCCAGCACTTCGCCTTCATAGTTGTCTGCCAGTAACCACCATTTGGACACATCGACGGCATTGGCATCAAATTCGTTGCACCGGAACCACGACTGCTGGTACAGAAGCGTAAATGCACCGATCAAAAATAGCCAGTTGATGGCAACTACACCGATAGCTGACGCCATGACTTGAGGTCCTAAGAGTTGTGCCGTGGGTCGCTGGTCCGCTAGTGTCGATGCTGCCTTGGATTGAGACACCGCCCACGTCAATAACACCGTGATAAACACATCCACTGCAATCCAAATGTTTTGTGAGAGGGAGATACTGAAGTAAAAAGTAAAAATTTTCAACATCATCATTACTTGGCCATACACTATATAGAAGATTCACCCCACCACCAATAATAATAATAATAATAATAATAATATGAGTTAGTCATATAATTACTACAAGTTTTATTTTTTCTCTTATACTTACAAACAAGATATTTGTACCCAGTGATTGACGTCGCTAGAGCTGCGCGTCCTTGACGGAGAAGTTCTACACAGGATTTGACACTACGCACACTGGTACTGAATGGAGACACAATGGACGCTTCAGCGTCAGACATGGCGATTCCCACATGAGCTGCACGGAGGGCGCCACAGTCGTTGCCACCATCACCGGTCATTGCCGTCACACCACGTTCCATATGAAGTCGGATACATTGGACCTTGCCGTTCGGGGTCATACGAGCAAACACACGGATATCCAACAAATAGTCCCGGATCAGGTCCTGGTCGATCAGCCATTGGAATGCCTTGCCGGTCACCGCCAGTTCAACCGGCGTATGATGCTTGTTCAAAAGGCAAGCGTTCACATCCACTTCCACATCACCAGATGGTGCATCCACATCGACCCATACCACACGATCCAATGACTTGTCATAATCACCCAAAAGTACCCTTGACCTGGCCAATGCCATCCCGCATTGTCTTGCAATATACACCCCGGTCAACGCCGTGTCCCCCGTGATCATCACTGTCCGCGTAGCGCCGTTCTTGAGTTGTGCAATGTGTTCGGTCGTATCGGGCTTGAGTTGGTTTTTAAAGACAATCAACCCCATAAAGTGAATGTCTTGCTCCACTTGGTCGCGATTCCATTGCTTGAAACTATCCATCCCACCTTCCACTTTGTCCAGGTCAATTTCACGATGAGATAAGGCGAGCACCTAGATGTTAAAGACAATGGACGTATGTTTTTTGTTTAATACAGAGTGTGTGTACGTGTGTGTGCTTTGTTTTTTTTTTCTGCTTACTTACATAACATCCTTGACGAGCAAGATTAGAGGTGACGGTATCATAGCTGCTGGGAATGGAAGATGGCACCGACAAATCCTTGATTTTTTCATAAGCACCCTTGACAAAAATATGCACCTTGTTGGTAGATGAATCCAGGACCGTCACCGACATGGACATACGAGCATGCACGAATTCAAAACGTTGTAAAATATGGATTGGTGCTGTCACTGAGGAGGAACCGTCGGAGGGTGGAATGAAGGTGTCTATATACCTGGTAGCAGTAGCAGCATCCTTGGTGATAGTGTGTTGGTGATCCGCTAACGTCCATTGCGATGATTTGAACATTTCGATATCTACAGGGTTGCCGATGAATTGTCCATTGAGTGTGGTGACAGCATGGCAGGTGGCTAAACCAATTTGCATCAGCCGAGGAACATCATTGACTTGATGTACCAGATTACTAAATCCGATCGTCGTGTTATTGTCTGGGTTGTCCGTCGTACTGTTTATTTTATCATGTTGAGGGACTACGTTCTGAATCGATTGAGCACCGTAGAATTCCAGTCCTTCTTTTGTCAAAGTCCCAGTTTTGTCAAAACAGAAGATTTGAACTATTAAGTTGATGGATGAGTGATTTGGGTCAAATGTTGAATTTTGCGTCCTTAAGAAAATAAAGTATTCTATTACCTTTTCCAGCCATCAGAATGCGAGGCAAATCAACGCAGTAAATTTGAGCATCACGTAATCTCCCAGCAGCAACAGACTGACCGATCACCAAAGCAGCAGGAAGTAATGGAGATAACAGTTGACAGATAGCAAACATAGCATAAAACCAAGCACCTATTATTATAAACAAAAAGATCTAATCAGAAACATATAATGTAATGAATAGATGGATGATAAAAAAAAAAAGAAGCACTTACTCGTTCCTTTTGCATAAAACCAGATAGCTGTACCAAGGCAAAACACACTGCAGCAGAGTAAAATCAAGATGACGACTTTGATTTGTTCGTCAAAGACAAAGGAGACTTGCGTCGGAAACAAAATTTTCTTGATGAGTTCACCTTTATCAGTTGCCGTACCAGTATGTGTAGCCAGCGCAAGCACCAAGCCGCTACCACCACCATCACCATGATCACCATGAACCATTGAGGGTTGAGCTTGGGAGATGGCCGTCCCTGCAAAAATAGTCGATATTTTTCCAGATCCCATACGATCGTAGGTGTTGGTATCGTCTTTGCGAAGAGGAAACTTGCGAATAGGTAAAGGTTCACCGGTAAGAGAGCTTTCATCGACCACAATATTGCCAGAAAGGATCACCGCATCGCAAGGCGTATTTTTGCCTTCGTCCACTTGAAAGATATCGCCGGGAAGCAAGTCGGCGGTGGAATGCCGTTGCCATTCGCCATCACGCAAAAGGGACACCGTATCTGTGAATTCCGCCATTTTCTTGATGCGTTTTTCCGAGCGAATGCGGACCACCACCTTGACAATGGCAGACACGATAATGACACATGTATCAGCAATACCCACTTGCCCTTTTGTAAAGAGAAAAAAAAATGGGAGAGAAGAGGAAAGTGTAAATACTTGCCCCTCATTTTTAAATGCCCGCCTTTTTTTTTTTTTTTGTAAAACTTACAATAAGCATAAAAATAAAACAGCCAAAGGACAGTGAATTGATAAATATAGAAAAACGAAGCAAATTCCCTAAAGAGTGCGCCAATAAAGTTAGGAACATAAACTTCAATAAAGTTGGGGCCAATCAATTCTTCACGAAGAAGAGCTTCATGGGTAGTGAGACCATGGGTGAGCTGGGCCAAGTCAGCGTTGGTTTGACCCAGTGTAAAGGAATGTGGGATAAAGAGACCAGATTCAGATTGATAAACGTAGCGAGTGCATTGGTAGACAAAATAGGAGGTACCACCATGGTGGGTTTTTTGTAGTTTGGCTGTTGTGACAATGACGTCCAATCCAAACAGTTTTTTGGTGGTGATTTCCAAATGGCGGACAAAGTCCAACAAAAAATTTGATTGATCTTGTAAAAAAATAACGGCTACATATATATATATATATATATATAATATAATTGGAGTGAGGAAGAATAACTCGTTTTTTTTTTTTTTTTTTTTTTTTGTACTTACCTTCTTGCTTTTTTTCGATTTGGAGATAGTGACCTTGACCATAAGGACATTGGATCCGGAAAAAATTGAGTAATCGAGACCGAAAGAGCGTGAGTACAGCAAACCAAAAGAAAAATATATACCACATGCCGATAAAAGTGGCCGATTGAATCATCGCGTAGCCATTGAAGAGTGCAAAATCCGAGTAATAGTCTTTGGTCATCATGATCATACAGCCAACATGCCCTAGCGTTTGTGCCAAGAAAATAATAGTCACCATATTGCCAAGAGGGTCACGTTTGTATGCCTTGATTGTCATTGATTCTTCCTCAATGGCATCACCGTCGTCATCATTTACTGAAAATGAGTTGGAGTGGGATTTCAGTTCCTGCCAAAAAAAAAAAAAAGCGGGAATTAAAAATAAGGTTACAAACTAACCTGTCAAATTGAAGATCATCATTTTTTTTTTTTTTTTTTACCTTTGTCCAAGATTTTTCATCCAGTGTACTTTCATCACGTTGGATATTAGTTTCCATATATTTAGATTTAATGGCCTGTCAATACGAAAACGAGTAAAGTCAAAAAAGAAAAAGGTAGTGTCAATTTCCATGTTGCAATATCCAGACTCCCCCTCCCGCCCCCTTCCCCCACCCCCTCGTCCCTTCGAACTTTCTCCTTGTATTCCCTTTCACACCAACCCCCTCTTTTTTTTTTCTTCTTGATATGAGTTGTTTCGTTTGAATTTCTCACTCTCTGTCTCATACCCACCCATAAAACAAAATAGAAGTGTCCTTCCATCATATACCCCTCCCCCCTTTTTTTTTCACAGATCAGCACTTTTTATTCCCGTTCCCCTCCCGCCCCTTTTACTCCTTGGTTTTTTTTTTTTTTTTTTTTTTTTTTTATATATATACCTTTTCACGAATAGACTTATAAAACGACCATGATAATAAAACAAAGACGCATGAGCCATAGAAAGAGTAGAGAATCAAAAACACAGGTTCGGTGAAAGAGAGCGCTGGGAGGGCCACGACGGGACATTGTCCCCACATCGGCATGTCTGCAGTTGGGATGCCGTCATGCCATGGAGTGATTGTTTTGATGGATGTGGACAATGACAAAATGCTTTGTTCACAATGTGAGGAGATAAGACTGGACTTGTTTTGGGCAACAAATTGGGTGATGTCGACGCGGTGTGGTAAACATGGGTAGACGGCCTTGCTGTTGCCGCTATTATTATTCTCATCATCCTTTACGTTGCAGCTACAGGAAGGGACAAGTGATGTTGGACAGGTAGGACCGTCATGACATTGTCCATCCATACAATAAATTTGGTTGGCGTGCGGACAAGTGGGTCGAAGAAGGTCAGGGCAGGATGTGATGTTGGGGACACAGAGCGTAGGACACGGATAGGCATGATACGTGGGTAAAGGGCATTGGTTTCCTTGGAGATCATAACCATTCACTTTTTTTTTTTAAAAAAAAAAGTTAGCACCATGATTCAAAAATATCGACAGGTATGTGACAAGAACATATTTTTTGCTTTTTTACCTTGATTAAATGCTGGAATAGCTTGAATTGTCAATGGTAAAGCGCATGATAATAGAAATTTTATAAAAAAAAACATGAGTTGTAGGTATTCTATTAGAGCAAGAAAAAAAGTAAAAAGAAGGAAAGAGCAGGAGGAAAACGAGAACAGTTTGAAAAAAAAATAAATTAAACCCTCATCGGCATTTGAAAAATGATCACTGAATTGGCATGATCCGACCCAGTAAATAAAAGTCGATCATGCAAGCACAGCTATAGCATTGTTTTGATAATGTGTGTTGTCAAATCATCAAGTCTGACATGCCCCTTCGTCATCGTACTTTTAGCATGATCAAGATCCCAATGCTGCTTTTTTTCTCACTTCCTTTTCTTTTTATCTTACCCAAGAAACGGGTTTGTATACATCCCCCCAAAAAAAAGGCGGGTGTAGTATACAGAGCAAGATTCATGTTCATGAGCATACATACTTACATATAAATAAAAAAAACCTGATTTTTTTTTTTGGTTTTCCTGCAAGTACTGTATCCGTCCGTCCTACTCTTCACGCACCTTTTCCCTCCTACCGTTTTTTATGTCCTTAACTATCCATTATCCCCTGTCATCTGTGTGTCTCTTTTTCCTAATTGGAGGACAGAAAGCTTTTGAATCTTCTATCACACGATCTACCCCTTATTTTCTCTCGCATTTTGTGTCGTCTTAAAAAAATCAATAATAACAGCGTATCATCATCAATTCACCGCTCCCCCAAAGTGAAGTATCATAGTAATAATAAAAGGATATTCTTTATTATAAACAAAATGGCGGAAATAGGTATATTGCTGTATATGTATATATATATAAAAGATAACTAAAACTAGGAAAAAAAAAAAAAAAACCAATAAAAGCTAAATCACACACCACCTTTGTTTTGTCTACGTCGTATCTTGAGTCTAATTTTTCGCATTTTCGAGTCCACCTCATCTAATCTTGCTTCAAGGTCTTCTCTTCGCCTTCGACAAATCGCATTACTACCGCTGACCGGGATCTTGCTATATTCAGCTTGTAACTAGATAAAGTAGTGGGTGATAAGGGTGAGTATTTTTTCAATTCCCGCCATTCACAGCATTTTTTTTTTTTTTTTTTACCAGTTCTTTTTCTTGGAGTAAGCATTGTAATTGATCATCCAAATCAGTCACCGAGGTCGCAGGGTCTGTATCCAAAAACCGGGAAGGATCGGATTTTTCGGTGGTAGCTGCTGTTGCTGTTGTTGTTGTCGCTGCTGCTGCTGCCGCTGCTGTATGATGGTGTCTTGAGGAAGAGGATTTTGATCGTGTAGATGATGGGGATTTTCGTTGACCTGATATAGAAGTGGCCCGGGACATTGTTTTGATAGAATGAGGTTTTTCGTCATCCCTATATATAAATACATACGTATATATAGAAGGGTCAGTAGATGAAGCGTGAAGATTTATATGCCTTGTATAACTATCAACTCACCTTTTTTTGACGGATTCCAGGGATGTACATCTAAATATATCTAATCGTAGTAGTTTTTCCATGGTGGATTGGATCAATT
This sequence comes from Absidia repens, assembly GCA_002105175.1. Lineage (NCBI taxonomy): Eukaryota > Fungi > Mucoromycota > Mucoromycetes > Mucorales > Cunninghamellaceae > Absidia > Absidia repens. The sequence continues at coordinate 3,582,110 of MCGE01000001.1, read as the reverse complement.
TGATTTGTTGATCTTGATCTTGATCTTGTGATGGTGATGTACCATTACCATAAAGCTGACCAAGAAAAGATGCGGTGTCGATGGCGGAGGGTGGTGATGCTGATGCTGTGGCTGATGCTGCTGTCCGTTTTTCTATATCCAATTGTCGATTGACTTTATCCAGTTCCTCTTTTAAACGTTGTTTTTCATTCGATAATTGTTTGATTTGTTCGGTTGCTTCATTAAAATTGTCGAGGGCTGCTGAGAGATCATCCCGAGACTTTTCTTTTTCCGCCTATATTGAAAAAAAGGTACTGTCAAAACCTTTTGTTTTTTTTTCTTTGCAATTTTGTTTGTGTACCTTTTCCTGCTTATATTTGGCTTTCCATTCATTCCCGTCTTTTGTCAGGTGGTCCACATTTTGGCAGAGGTAAGTGATATCTTTGTTGTAGGCTAGCAGAAAAAAAAGGAGTCAGTCGTCGCAGGGCGATATTTTTTCTTGAAGGTATGTATATGTAAATTACCTTCTTTTTGGCGTTGTAGAGCATGTACCACAGCACGTTCACTTTCCAACTCCTGTTTCAACAAATCCATACTGAGGTGATGTCGCTTCGAAGATGCTTCATACTGCTGTTGATGCTGATGCTGTTGTTGTTGGGTGGTTTGTTGTAAAGAATGTCGTTTTGGGTGTTTTTTGTTGAACGAATCTGAATCAGAAAACAAGTAAAGTGAGCGATTGGTATGGCGACGATGTTGCTGCTGTTGCTGTTGCTGTTGCTGATGTTGAAGACCAATGCGGGCGGCGGCGGTAGTGGTGGTGTTCAATCCAGGAGAATCAGGTGAGAAAGGTGCCGTTGATGAACCACTAGTACCACTGTCACCATTATTGGGAGAAGCAGTAGAATAGGAGTCTTGATGATGATAATTGTTGCCAGAAGAAAGAGGAACACATAGATCGCCTGCGCCATCCATTGTCACGACGTCTGGATGATGATGATGGTGATGATAATGGCTTTGTTGCTGGGGTAAAGATACCATAGAGGATGGGTCTGTGTTGTAAAAGGAGTCAGGGGGTGGTGGACGTTGACATATCATTGAAATGGGTCGTTTCAATCGTTGTCGATGATGATGTGGTTGTGGGGGTAACGGTGAAGCAAAACAGGTTGATTTTGTGTCCAATGAGAGCAAGCTGTTGGAAAATAAAGTCTGATCGTCATCATCATAACAATAACCCCCATCCATTATGTAACTCATAGTACGCTGGTCGTCGTCCATATCATCGTCATCTTCTTCGTCGTCACCATCAGGGGTTGTCGGACTGTCCTCTAGTGTAGATTCAGAAAAGCGGCGGTAGGAAGAGCATGGAGGAGGTGTTTGATGATGGAACGTGCTAGATCGTCGAATAAGATATTGTTGTTGTTGTTGTTGTTGTTGTTGTTGTTGTCTATCATGAGAACTGGGTTCGTAAACTGTGTTGAAATGTTTTGCCTTGGGTGAGGGTGGGTAAAGTGCTTGATGAAGAGCTACCTGCCGCAAACTTGTACACGATGTTGGACGTAAGAGTTTGTGTTGCTGCCGTGATCGTACTGGTTTCATTGCTGTTGCTGCCAACATTTCTTGTGGTTCGTGAATGGCTGGACGCGATGGCATCATTGGTGGAGAGGAGGTGGCACTGTCATTGGATGAGGTGACGGGTGAAGGAGGCTGTATTATTGGAGGCGTTGTTGTCACTGGTGATGGTGAGGTTGTCGGAGTCGTATTTGACGATGGTGATACATTTTCTATACTTTTGATATCATTGGTGTTAGTGTTGGTGCCTTTCCCAGGAAGGTCATCCACTTGTTGCGGCAGAGATGATGGGTCTTTTTCCTTTTTTACTGGTTTGATGGAGGAGCGACGAGAGCTGGTCAAAGGATGCTGTTGTTTTGATTCTTTAACTGTTGAAGTGTTGGTGTTGTTTTGTTGAGAGGAAGGTGTGCGCTGTCGTGATTTTTGTCGTGTCATGGTGGTTCCAGAAGAAACATTGGTATTGCTTTGATCTTGTTTTTTTGTGCCAGTAGTGGTGGATTTAAGTTTTGGTGTATCACCAGGTCCTAAGAATGACGATGATGATAAGCATTGAATGAGTTGCATGTAAATAAATAAAAATAAAAACCTGTTTATTATTATTATTACCTTTTGCACCTCGGCGATGCTGTTGAGACATACTAAAAATGGGATACTGTTTTGGTTAGGAACGGGTTCATGCAGGTGATTTGGTGTATAACCATTTTGTACGCCGCTGGATGATCCTGCTATACAAATAACACAGTCCGTTCTCCATATCACTCCCCTCATTCCCTAATAATGGCTTTACCTTGAGGCACCGTCTTGTTGTTTTGATGATGTGGCTGGCGTTGTATTGGCACTTGGTGTTGCTGCTGTTGTTGCTACTGATGCTTTTGTTGTTTTGGTATTGTTATTGATCTTTTCGCCGCGCACTATACAGTTACAAACACATAAAACGTTTGAGGCACATGCTTTTTTTTTTTTTTTTTTTTTTTTTTTTTTTTGGCGTTCGTTTACCTGAAGACGCTTTTTGTTGGTTAGATTGAGCGTGGGTACTTTTTCCCAAAGCAAACTTTTTTAATGGCCAAAACTTTTGGTTGGATTGCGGTGGATGCACTGTTGCAGACATGAATTAGATACTTGGTCAAAGTTTAGAAAGGTGAGAAGAGGGTAAAAAAGAGAGAATAGTAAAAGAAAGAAGAGAGAAAGAGAGTGAGTATAGGAGGCGGAGACAAGGACGAAAAAAAGGTATAAAGATGAGGGGAAGAGGGAGAGATTGATAAAAGGAGAGTGTATAAAAAATATAATATATATATAAAAAAAAAGAGAAAAAAGGCGTATAAGAGAGGAAAGAAAGGAGGTCGATTGAAATAAAATACCAGTGCATGGCAGTACCAATTTTTCAAATGCCGCCTCTTGCCTCTGGAGCCCGTCTAACAAAAAAACTCTCTAATTTTTGTAGGGCCTAAAATCTATTGAAATTTATATCGTTATTATCATTGGCCATAATCTTGGTTGAAATAAAATAAATAATTTTGTTGGTTGAAAGAGAAATAATTGTGCTTTATCTTTGATGCATTGACCTTTAAGTTCAACCACAGTACCACTAGAAATAGAAAAGGGCACCAATGGTAACCCATCCAACTGCCCTTCCAACTAATTTAATTTTGTTCCCCGCATTCTCCATTTCGAAAAGAGGATCAAGATTCAATCCAGTTTTCAACATGAATCGTCCTCATTCTCCCTTTCAATAGCATGACATAAATCCCAATCGTGTTTTTTTTTGTTATATTCCAACGATTTTATAAAATCCATCCCCAAGACTTCACTGATCAAATTCCTAGTTGATCTCTATTTTTTTTTTTTTAGGAGGATCAGCCTTTCACCCCACCCCTTGTTTACCCCCGCCCCTTGACAATGCTGTATCATAAATTATCAAGAGTAACCGTCCTATTTTTCAATCATTTCAATCATTCACCTATGTATTAAAAAAAATGGGCTGAATTTTTTTTTATTTTAAATCAAAATATCAAGTCAAAAAAAAAAAAAATAACGAAGATTTAACTACATCTATGACTATATCTATCTATCTACTGTATCAATTATCCTTTTTATCTTCGCTATCTAGTTACCAAATTCTAGTATTATCCTCACTACCACCACCATCATCATCATCTCTACTGCCGTCAGGCCATTATCACTATCACTATCACTATCACTATCACTATCACTATCACTATCACTGTCACTGTCACCATCACCACCATCACCAGCACCAGCACCGCTATCACCAGCACCATTATCACTACCGTTACCATCACCATCACCTTCACGCATTAATTCGGCAATCAGATTTTCCACATCAATAATACCAGAAAACTATACCGTCAACTTGGCAAAAAGAGCCTCTGGTTGACGAAAACGATCCACAACGTACCTCTAATGTTTCCAAATTGATACAAGGTCAATTTAAGCAAAAAGTTTTTTTTAAAATGTTTTCATTTTGGACGTATTTCCGGGCTAAATGTACACCCTTAGGCGTCAACATTAGGCGTCATCACTGTTCACGATTTTTTGCAAGAGGGTTGATTGATCATGCCAAATGTCAATTATTTTGAAAATTTGAAATAAAAGCGCCATTTTTCGCTGGAGAATCAATTCCCATCATTACCACTCTATAGAACTCTGCCGTGGCATTTTTTTCATATAAACCTTTGCCTATTTTCCATTCAATGCCCAAATATAAACAGTGTAGAGGAGCAGTCTTCATCTTCAAACCATTCTTTTTCTCTCTCACACACGCGCCCGATTTTTTTTACACCCACATATACCGTGTCCAATCAATATGACAATCAAACATGAAAGAGACTAGTGGAAAATAGAAGACATATTTAATTCAAATGTAGATATAAACTATAACAAAGCATACTAAGCAAATCGTGTAAAGGTGCCCTAATGCTATTCTAAGATGCAGACTAATCTAATGGTGGTCAAAATCCTAAATCCAAAATGAAAGGGTTTCCCCTTGATGTTTGTTTTGCGTTTTCGAAAACGCCCCTAATTCAAGTTCTAACACTGATCCTAGATCACCAGTACCCCAATGAGCCTTGCCATCATATCATTTAGATTTTCATGAAGGAAAAAAAAAAAGAAAGAAAGAAGAAGAAAATGGGGAGGGGGAGTACAAGAAAAAAGAAAACAAAGCGCGGAGTCTGAATCATTCAGCCTCTTTTTTTTTTTTTTTAATGTCAAATCAGGAAGTGTAAAAAAAGCATAAAAATAAAATGGCAGCGAGGAGTTGATTATCGAAGAATGACATTTTCTCTGCACACACATAAACAATCAATAATAGCTATAATCAGGATTACATATTTCATTTGGTCTACAGATTCTTCTTTATTGCGTTGCAGATATATATATAAAGAAAAAGTGGTCAAAACAGGGAAGTAAATACAAATAAACTAGACAAAAGACGGGCAACATGATGAATAAATAAATAATAATAATATAAACTACAAGGAGAGGGGTGGGGAGAATAGTGGCATAATTTTACCAAGGTAAACTAAAGTTTATTCATCGTTTCCATGGCCATTTCAAAGGCAAAGAAAGTGGCAGCATTGGCTGGGAATGCACGGGCCATGGTGGGACCAATACCAGTGAGTAAAGTTCGGGCACCCCCTTCACGAAGTAACGTACGCAGCGCCGCCAAAGAGGATTTGATACGGGGGTCATTTTGCAATCGGCTCTTGAGTACATCTTGAGGATAGGCAGGAATCCAGGCACAAAAGCCAGCAAGACCACCCGCCATCAATAGATCAAATGTGTTCAACTGTTCCTCGGGATTCTTTTTCATGGCTTGGAAGGTCCGCTTCAATCCTTCGTAAGTCACTATAACATTCCAAAAAAAAAGAGAGCGAACGTGAGCATGCCGCTCGTCCTTTCCCTTCTCGGATACGCTTCCCCCCCCCTGCTCTCACTTACCAAAGTAGAGACCATAGCTAGGGAAATCACGAAGAAGTGTGATACCAAGACCACGATAAATGCCTTGAAGTCCATGAGCCCGCACAGTACGAATACCACAATCAACTACACCTTTGTACTAGAGAAGATTATCAGTCAGTCATTCATGCCCTTTGTCCCTCCCAAAAGAGCACACTCGTCAAAAACTTACAGGAACTTCCAATTTGCCATTGGCACCAATGACACCTTTGGGATCTTGCGTTTGAAGTTTGACCTTGAGTAGTTCTATAGGACAATTGAAAAATGACATGACAGAACCAGCAAAAGCACCAGCAATGCCCATTTCCGCCAAAGTTAATTCACGGTCCGCACCATTTTGAAGCAAACGTCTAAAATAACCATTGGACATGAACAGCACAGCATTACTATGCACAAAAAAAAAAAAAAAAAAAAAGAAGCAAGATGTTGGTATACTGTGAGGAAAAAGCCTTGGTAACCCCCACGCAGTATTTCCTACCATAAGCCAATACCTGCAAGAGGTGAGGCTACACCACGATAAACACCCTTTGGCTATTCAAATAGAAAAGGCAAGAGTGAGTGTTCTGTTGTATCCGGTTCCCGTCACCTGTGTGCCTTACCCCATCGGATTTGACAAGTTGGTTGAAACAGTCAAGAGCGTTTTTATAAATGGGGGGTGATGGTTGAGTTTGCATTCTAACTTTAAGGGTATCGAATGGATGTCCTATGTCAAATGAAAATGGTATCAGCAAAGAAAAAAAAAAAAGCAAAATGGAGGGTAGTCGGCGGAAAGTTTTACTTGCCTACAACAACTTGAGCCCAACCACCGATAGTACCAGCAATCAGATCTTGGGCCAATTTTGGGATAGCAAATGAAGTCTTTTGTTGTTCAATGGCAGCCATAATATAAAATAAAACACAACTCAAACACGAGAGGAAGGGAAGAAGGGATTTTTTTTTTTGACTTTTTTTTTAAAAAAAAAATACAGTTCTCAATTGTAAGATATGATTGGCCGAAAAATGATTCATAGAAAGTCAAAAATTGCTAGTGCGCAAGATTAAGTTCACCAACATATAGTAAACAAAAAAAAAGGAACCAAGTGTGTGAAATAAGGGGTGATACATCATCAAAGTATATATAAAATTATATGTGCGTGAGAGTTCTATGAAGAGAAATGTGTTGAGTCAAAAGAACATCAGTTTATTTCAAATCCCGCACAGTTTGCATTGTATTTCTCAAGCAAATGTATGTATGGATGGAGGGGCGGAGAGATATGTACGAATAGTGATAAAAATAAAAATAAATAAATGGTAACAGTATATATAAAAAAAGGATACTTTAAAAATATGTATAAAGGGAGGGAAGGAGGGAGGGAGGGGGTGGGTGGAAGAAATAACACCCGTTTCATCAAATTGTTCTACACTAATACTATACTGCTAAAAACACACACACACACATACTATAAATGTGTATGTAGAATAACTAATCTATCCATTCCCAATCACCACCACAGCCGTCATAGTGTTGATGATTGTCTCCTTGTTCATCATCATCTTCTTCCTCGTCGTCATCGCTGTGATCCGTTTCATTCATATCGTCCAAAACTGGCACACTACTACTCCTACTAGTGCTACTTTCGGCAACGCCACCGATGTTATGTCTTACACTTTCCACCTTGTCGCCGCCGCAGCCGCCACCGCCGCCGCCTGGCTGATCACACCAATCCCACTGAGCATACTGACGTCGTTCCGCCAACAGCCGCTTTTTCGCCACGACTTCAATGCTTTTTTTGACCACCAAATCGGTTTGTTCCAATTGTTCTGCTCGTTCTCGCAACGACGCAATAGTTTGACGCAAATGATTCATATCCACATGATCCAAAACTGGTGACGATAAGGAGGGTGATGATGATGTGGATGGGGTTTCTGTGATGAGTGCTGATGAAGAGGATGTAGGGACGGAGGATGATATTGAGGTTGGTTGCTGCTGCTGATGAAGAAGTTGCCGGCGATGGTAGGAATGGTGATGATGTTGTTCAAGTTGATGGAGTGTATCGTTACTGTGTGTGTATTCGTTTTTGTTGTTCTCTTGTTGTAACTGATAAGGAGAGGAATCCACCCATGTGCCTGGTAAAGACGTTCGTAAAGAGCCGGGGGTGACAGAAGGTGAGAAAAAAATAGGTGATATAATTGCCAATTTGTTGTCAGATTGAGTATGGTGAACAGCTGGATCAACTACGCCATCTTGTTGATACGTGTCCAACAATGACGTTGAAGTGGTCGCTGACATGTCATTGCCATGACAATAGGCTCCGGGTAAAGATAAGCGGGACTCTTTTGTCGTCATGCAAGTCATAGTAATAGTATAAAGTTATAGAAGAGATAAAAGCCAACAAGATATAAAAGAAGAAGAAGAAAAAGAAAGAAACAAGGGCAAATATAAAATAAGGAGGGGATATTTTTTTTGATTTTTTTTGATCATGCGGATGCCAATCAGATGTCCGACGTTTCGAATCAATATATATTTATTGCCAAAATAGAATATAATGAATTGCATTAGTATACATGGATATAAAAAATCAAGTAAGAACAAAAGGAGTATATATTTATTTTAAACATGCTGATCGAGGGGGGGGGGTGGGAAGTGGAGAATATGATAACTTGTCATTTGGCAGTAAACTTCATTTTGAGGGTGGAAGCAAAGAATGAATGCATCATACATGTATGACGTTGTTAATAGAATCACGTTTTCTAATTCAAGCACAGACGATTGGTTCCTAGTTTTAATTCAGTTTCAAACAATCAAAAATAAATTCCATATCACAATGAAAAAGACAAGATAAGACAAAACAAAAACAAAAGAGTTTCTTTTTTATTGAACAACGATAAAATCATCATTGATGTTGACTAGTATTTTCAATCATACACTTGTATGAATAAAAAAAAAAAAGTGAAATGGGCAAGGGGAGTGCGTGAGAGATGTGATAGAGAAGCGGGTATATAACTAAATATAGAAGAGAAGGCGTGTGTGTGTAAAAAACAAAGGATAAAAAAAGAAATGGTGGATTTGTCCCTTTTCAAACATATATATGAGGACTCCAGCACTAATGTAATACAGTATTCCAGTTGTAAATATCAGTAAAGTAAAAAAAATAAAAAAGTAAAATCAAAAATCAAAAGGTATAAATAACAAAGAAACTAATGGAGAGGGTGCTATACAAGAGAGAGATAGAGTGAGAAAGAGGGGAATAAAGGGAAGGTTAACCTTAAAGGTAAGAAAATACACAAGAAGCCAAAGGGGATAGTGGATAAAAGGGTATATGAAAAAGAAAAGTACTAGTCATGAATAGAAGGAAGAGGAGGAAGGGAGAAGGGAATAAGGGGTAAAGGGGAAGTAGAGGAAGAGGAGAAACAACATTTTAAGCCTGGATCTTGAGCATAGTACGTAATTTTTCCTGAATTTCAGAGATGGGATCCATAAGATAAGATTTGTGAGAAGATAATAATTTGGAATCCATATAATCACCAGCAAGAGATCGTTCATAAAGCGTAGGACGATGGTATTGATTTAGTTCAAGTAGAGGTTGAGGTTGAGGTTGAGGTTCAGGTTGAGTTGATTGCTGCTGCTGTTGTTGTTGAGTAGGTGAGATTGCAGTCTTTACGCCAAGACCAATACCAGGTAAAGGTAAAGAGCTTGGTAAAGGAGCATCATTCATAAAGTGAGGACCAGCATAGGTAATAGCACTATTGGAGCGTCGACGTCTTTAGTTGACATAAATAAGTAAGTCAATCATCCGGTTTTGTTTTGTTTCATAAAGTGTCAATTATTACCTTCTCATATCAACTGGCAATGAAGGTGCCGCATCTTCTTGTTGTAGTTTTGGCTGAGCACTGGTTCGTTTTTGTTGTTGCTGATGACGACGACCGCGGCGGGATCGTTTCTTTCGTTGACTAGTCGATGACTTATCAGTATCATCCGATTCAGTTTGTGCCGAAGAAGAATTACCATCAAAGGAAGAGGGAGAAGACGACTTTTTGTCCTTGCGTTGGTTTTTCTTTTCTGAAGACGTTGTTGACTTTTTGGATGTTGTTGCTGATGCTTTGGTCAGTGAGGTTGTTTTGTTGCTTTTCTTTGGTAAGGATACAATGGGTGCAATGGTTGCTGTAGATGACATGGTAAAAGTGATACGGATAGAGGGGGAAGTGGAAAAAAAGAGCTAGTTCACTTGATAGGAGAAATAATAGTTTGAATTTGGGGTAAAAATAGAGAAAGAGGAAGAGAGGCAAAAGTCGCAAGAAAAAAAGAGATTATATTTATAGCACACACAACAGCGGCATTGTGGCACAGAAATTAATCCTCTACTTTTATTGGCTGATATTAAATCAAGGGTGAAATATCTGTATGTCCAATCAACCCCTCATCAAAGAATTTATGTAGTAATAAAAATAAAATATTATCATGTAATAATGTAATAATAAAAGGATGGTGATAAAAAGTGAATGGCTATGATAAGCACATGAATAAAGGGGAGTATAGTCATTTTTAATAATATATAACCTGATTACATTTGGTGGAACCTGGCGCATTTTTCATTTTTTTTTTTTTTTTTTCACTAGTGGCGGGGACTGAGTTCTTTTCTTCACTCTTCTTTTCTTAGTTTCTTCTTTTTCATCAACTTTATTGAATGTCACGCTTACCAAGTGCAAACTCGACCGGTGTCCCTCCTCCAACAAAACTTCTGAAAAGACAGCCTTCCTTGGATTTGCGCCGAAAAAAACAAACCCATGACCCTCCTCTACCTCCGTTGAAGGCGTCAAAATCTGCTTCACGCATGTCAAGGACATCGATATCGTCTTATGAAGAGTTGGATTCACCTTCTTCTCGATTCTCTTCTTCGTCTTTTGGCTCAAATCAAACAGCAATGACTTCACCTCGTAACTCTGTCACGTCGCCAAAACCTTCTGGGCCTCGAAAACGACTCTCTGTTAAACCACCACCAATCCCGCCACAGCATTTGCCTCAGCAACAACAAAAGGTGGAATCTTACCAAGATGATGGTTCTAGTTTGTATATTGGGGAACGTGTAGTGGTTGACTCTATGAACATTGTTGGTACTCTCAAATTTATCGGTGTCACTCGTTTTAAGCCTGGTACCTGGGCTGGTATTGAATTGGATATCGTCGGTACTGGCAAAAATGATGGCTGTGTTCAAGGGTAAGTTTCTTCTTCTATTTGTCCTTTATGTCTCTTTTACTTATCTCTTTGGATTTTATTTATTTACATACATATAATACAGGTTACGGTACTTCTCCTGTCCTCCTGAAACTGGTATTTTTGTTATGGCAAGTAAAGTGGCACCTCTTGATCGTGATGATATGTCTATTCGGTCTCTTTCTCCACCTTCACCTTACTCGTCAACTGCACAACCTTCAACAAATGGCCATACTGTGACACGAGTAACCAAAGGCTCCAGGGCTGAACGTTATGTTGGATTGACAGCGTCACAACTATCACAAAAAAGACAGCAGCAACAACAACAAGTACCCCAACGCCGTGCCACACGAACACCAAGTACATCCTCATCTCGTTTATCGACAGCTTCCTCTTCTGCTAGTACCTCAAGACGATCTCAACCCACCCCAACTGGTCACCGACGCCGTCTCAGCAGAGCATCCACATCTTCCTCTGCAAGCGCTGCTGCTCTTCCTGGCAATTTATCATCATCCACTCAACAGCAACATCACACTAATCATCATGGACACATGGACGATTACTATGCTCAAGAAGATAGTTTGGTGATTTCTGATGAACATATGCTTACTGATACTCCCGTGCCTGTTAATCTTGCCATGTCTGAATCAACTGACACGCCCTCGTCCTTGGCCTCCACTTCTGCTACTTCACCTCCACTCGCTCCACCTTCCTCCACCAGCACTACTTCAAGCAACTATCAACCCTCCTCGAACAAATATGATGAAGATTCGCAAGCTCGTTTGGAACGAATGCTCGGCGAGGCCATTGCTCAAGCGCCAGATGAAGGCGCCATGCGGTTACAGCAACTACAACTGCGTGTGGAAGTCCTTGAAGCCGAAAACAAGTATTTGAAATTGGAAAACACTCAAAACAAGACAGCCGAACAGATTTTGGAAAGGTCGATGGTGCTCAAGAAGATGAACAAGAAGAACACCAACGGTGATGGTGAAGATGGGTTGGCCATGGCGGATGACGAAGACAAGGACAGCTACTTTACACTGGAAGGACACAAGGCCATTGTGGAAGAAATCAAGCAAGACCATGAAACCAAACAAAAGGCGTGGGTGTCTGATATGGAAACGGTGCGGTCGTCGATCAAGAAATTGGAAAACCGGGTGTTTGAATTGGAAACCGAACAATCGGAACTGATCAAGGAACGAGACGAACTTTTGACATCATTGGGCGATGCACGCAAGGCCAAGAATCAAATGGAAAGCAAGGTGCAAGAGCTGGAACAAAAAGTCGCCGTTGCTGAAGCCAATGCCGCTGCTGCTCTTGCCTCGCGAACAGTGCAAACCACAGCCAATTTTTACTCGCAAGACCCTGAAGAAATGCAAGAACGCCAACGCCAAATGGAAATGGAAATGGAAGAAGTGCACGACAAGATGACCTCGCTGATGGATGCCATGCGTGCCAAGGATATGTTTTTGACCACCCTCTCGGAACAAGTCGAACAGCATCGCAACTTGGTGGAAGAAAAGGAACGGGAGCTTCGCCGTGTCCGCATGGAGGGTGAACGCCACAATCGTGACAAGGAACGACTGCGCGAAGAAATCCAAGATCTGGAAGCGAAATGGGTGGGCCATGAAGGATGTGTCACCAAGGAAGAATTCGACAGCATCAAGCGGGATCATGCCGTTACCAAAGAACATCTTGCCAAGGAAACCGCCACGGTGGACGACTACAAGAAACGCATCCATGCCCTGGAAGAAACGGTCGATGAACTCAAGGTCGCTGGTATGGAAAGTATCGAACTCTACGAAAATTCTGTCGAGCTTCATCGGGTAGCCATGGAAACTATCAATGCCAATTTGCAAGACGAACAGCACAAGGTGTCGGCGTTGGAACTGGAGAAGGCTCATTTGGTCAAGACTGGCGCGGATGCACTGGATACGTTTGAACATACAATGGAGGCATTGAAACAACAACATCTGCTCAAGGTGCAAGCGTTTGATACTGAACGGAAAGAATGGGAAGAGACGATCGCCAAGCTCAAAGATGAAATAGCCCAGCTTGTGGATGCCAGCAATCAAACCGACCAGATGGACAACATCAAACAGGTGTGGGACAGCGAACGACAACGACTGGAAGAAGCCATCGAACGCCACAACCAGCAGCTCACGTCAGAACAAGCAGCTCATCAATCGCTCAAACAACATGCAGACCGCTTGGAAGAGCAAGTGAAACAGGCAGACAAACTCGGGTTGGAAAAGCAACAACTGGAAGAACAGGTGCAACAACTTCAAGGCAACTATGACGAGCAACTACAGTCACGCGGACGATACTTGGATGAAGTGCGAACGGCGATGGAAGCACAAAAGAAGACACAAGGGGAACTACGCCGACTTACCGAAGCCAAGGAAAAGACGGATCGGGAACTCACGCAAGCCCATGCGGACCTGGCCAAAGCGGAATCGACACTGACATCATTGCGTAGCTCCTCATCGGACATGGACGGCTGGATCAAGGAGAAACAACAACAAGCCAAGGATATGGAGATGCTGCGCGATGAAGTGGAACGCTTGGAAGCTCAAAATGCCATGTTGACGAAACAAAAAGAAAGTGCAGAATTGGCGGCAGCAGCAGCGGTGAAGAAAGACGCCACTGGCGGTGATGAAGCTACGCAAGCTTTGGTCAAACGACTCCAGAAGGACAACAAGCGGCTGGTGCAAGATCAAGATAAACTCAAGGAGGCCAACAAGCAAATGGAAACTGAATGTCTCAAGCTGATGGATGAAGTAGAAAAGTTGCATTCTGAAGGACCAAATTTGCCTACGCCACCTAGCTCATGTAGCGACAATGACAGTATGACCCCTGATGAAAAGATGACGCGGTTGGACCAACAATTGGCAGAAGCAAAACGACACATGGAAAAACTATTGCTCAAACATGCCTCGGAAATACAACAAGTCAAGGACCAGCAACAAGAAGCCGATCGCAAACATCAACGGGAAGTCAGCAACTTGAACCGTGACGTGACTGAATTGGAAGGCATCATTGAAGCCAAGATCTTCAAGGAAGCAGATCTGGAGGAAGCATTGGAAAATGAACGTAAGACGGCCAGTCGACTACGGGATGATATCATGGAGCTCCGGGAAGAACAAGCCGCAGCGAAAAAGGATCAACTTAACAAAAAGACATGCCTCCTAGCACCAGCACCAGCAGCAAAGCCAACGCCACCTTGAAAACCGGAGATGCTCCTTACTGTGAACTGTGTGAACAATCTGGACATGATTTGCTGAGTTGCAAGACTGTGCTCAATGAGTCCAGCAGCAGCAATGGTGGTGATAACAAAGACAAATTGGAACGGCCGGTAAGATGAAGATAGGCAAAATAAAACCCGTTCTTCGTACTCATTTCTTTCTTTTCTTTTTTTTTTTTTTTTTTTTTTTTTAAAAAAAAATTATAGTTTTGTCAAAATTGCGATGAACATGGATTACACAATACTTCTGACTGCCCTAATCAAAACGAAACGTATTAAGACGATAGATTCCCTTCTCTGCCAAGATATTTGATTCCAACTCCCTTTCTCTCCCTCCCGCTTCCCCTTTGATTACTCTCCCTTCATCCCTTTGTATATTCTATTCATCTGCCTTTTTTTGTACTAGTCTCTCGTTATATATTATATACCACACTCACAATCGCAAATATCCCCTTCCCCTTTTTTGAACGCATCTTTTTATGCGTTATTTCTTTTTATTCAATTTGTACAATACAATAAAATATTCTCCTTCTGTCTTACTTTTTTTAATAGATAGATATATGTATGTATAATAAACTGTCGTATTCCCTTCTCCCCGATGATAATGTATTTTGTTGGAGTGACAGATGGTCTTTTTTTTTTTTTTTTTTTTTTTTTTTATTTTGGTAGAATCCTCCATTTTTTTCTTCTCTTTCTAAGATTACGGTGATCATAGATTAGTGTCAGGAATAGTTTAGAGGCGTCTTAAGATCAGGGATTACAGGATGCATGGGGAAACCCTTTCATTTTGGTTTCAGGATTTGGAAACCACCATTAGTTTAGTTTAGTGTGAGTTTGTCCGTAGTTTGTATCTGCATATGACTAAAATATATCTGTTTTTATTGCTTTAAGAAACACTCTGGCGCTCCGCTGGACCTTTAGAAATATTTCGATTCATTGGGTGTCAGTGTTTTTTATTATAGTGTGGGTTTTGATGGGATAGGATTGGAGCCTCCACCATTGCGCACTTTCGTGGGCAACCCCTCTTGGCGCCCAATTGTCGTGCTCAGCGCTCCTCGATTACGATTCATTTGTGTGTGTGCTGAAAAAGGTAGTGTCTATTTAAACTCCGTACACATGATTTTCTAATTTTTTTCTTTTGCCTCCGATTTTTTCTTTCTTTTCTTTTCCTTCATCAAAAGTCTGAATGATATGATGGCAAGGCTCATTGGGGTACTGGTGATCCAGGATTAGTGTTAGAACTTTATTTAGTGGCATTTTTAAAAAGTGCAAAACAAACATCATAGGGAAGCCCTTTCATTTTGGATTCAGGAATTGACCACAATTAGATTAGCCTAGATCTTAGAATAGTGTCATTAGCTTAACTTTGTGTCGGTTATCATAGTTTATGTTGTATATATAGATAAAAACTAAACATGTATTGTCTTTTTGCTATTAATCTCTTTCATGCCTTTCACTGTCTCGTTGAATGGGCATTGTATATCTGCGAGTAAAATCCGGCGTGCTTGTATATAGAGTGTATTTTTGCGTAGAAAAAAAAAGCATGTGTTTCTGTGAAAAAAGAAAAGGTCACTACAGAGTACTTTGTTGTTGTCACCTCTGCATTTCGCGTTTTTGGTGGGTTATATATGGTACCAATGGTGGGGCTAGTATTAATGCTAATCACTTTGGGGTGAGTTTAAGTACTGGTTGTTTAAAAGGGAAAGACATTGATCCAGCAGTGTGAGTGGACCGATGTTTCAAAGTGATGGAGGTCAAGTTAGATGTCAGAGAAGGCTATTTGTGTGTAAAAGTCACACTACGAGTATATTCCCTCTGCGTTTCACTTTATAAGAGGATCAATGGTAGGAATAGTATATGGAGGAATTACACTTCAGCGACCTTTCCCCTGACATACAGTAGTTCAATCTTTTGCAAAAAATTGCAATAATCGAGGTTTACTTTACGTTTCCTTTCTGAACTATGCCGTACCCAAATCATCCCCATTTTTATTGTTTTTATTTTGATGATCACAGGAATAAATCAATCTCTTTCCCCCAAACACCCCACCAATCCCATAACATGAGACACATTGATATCATACACATTGTTTTTTATTTCAAAACTAAAAAGCAGCTCCACATAATAATCTAAGAATATACTAAAAATACACCGCCCATAGAGCAAATTATTTCAAATAATATAAAATGACATAACTAAACATACTACCCTACAGCAGGCTACTTTGGCAGTTTCTGCAGAATCGGGCAGATTTATCAGGGACTGTCGTTGGCGCATTGGATATACATGACAAGCAATAGATTCCTATGAAAAAATTCAAAAACAAAACAAAACAAAGCAAAAAGGTCCAGTCAAACCATTTGATTCTTTTTTTTTTTTATAAAAAAAGAAAAAAAATACAATAGTAATCTTCTTACCTCCACAGCCTCGGCAATAGACTTTCGTTCTGTAATGGTGAGAAGGGACCGGAGAAATAGAGAGAATATTGTTAGTTTTTCAGAACACATCCTTCTCATGCTCTATGATTTTGTCTACTAACCTAATACAGAGAATGCTTTCGGCATTGTGTACATTCCTTGCAACGATCTTCTTTCAAGTAGTGTAGAGTATCCGATGTATCAGGTAATACAAATGCATATACTTGTCCATCACGATTTCCAGTTAGTATTGTTCGTTTTGATCTAAATTGTATTTTTTTTTTTTCAAAGACATCAATATGGTGACAAAACTGGCGATGGTGGGGAAAGCGGTTTTTTATATCTTATACTTACGATATAGAGATGGAAACAATATCTGATGTATCAAATGTAGAGTCCATACGGTTGGTATGTTGGAGCTGATAAACTTGGTTCAATACCCATTGGTTTTCGCCTGTTTTCTTATTAAATGTAACACCCTTTTCCCAAAACTAACCATAACCAAAAATAGTATATAAGCAATAATCTTGTTTTTCATATCATTTCGCCATTACCTTGACGACACCTTTTTGATGGCCAGTTATAATCAGATCTTGACTTGACCATTCATTCGGCCTAGGATCATAGATGGCACATGATAACACCTTCTCTGAACTAGGGCAAACCGATTTCGACAAGTAGAGATCACCATTGACAGACCAAATGCGCAAAATGTTTCCTGAGCAAGTATAATATCGCCCTGCAGTCAAAAAAAAAAAAAAAAAAAAAAAAAAAAAAAAAAAAAAAAAAAAAAAAAAAAAAAAAAAAAGTTAGTAAAGTCAGCCAGTCAATATGCATGATTTGATTATGTTTGATTTGCTTACAGTTGCATCATTCACCCTAGTAAGATGAACGCTAGTTTCATGACCTGACAAGGTGCGGACATATTTCAGACGGTTCAAATCCCATACAATCGCAGTTTTATCCTATTCATAGCGCCAAATAAAAAAATATTAGTTTTGTAATGGGCTCGGTTACAATAAAAAAGAAGTATGTCTTCCTTTTTTTTTGTGTTTGTGTGTGTATTGTATACCTGTGATCCGCTGACAATTATACTATATGACCTGGAGGCTGAAATCGATGTTACGACGTCAGTATGACCACGTAGATTTTCTTGCAGTTCAAAGTTTATGTGCTTTCCTTGGTCAACTTTCCAAACAGATAAAACCTAATACAAGAAAAATAATCAGTGTCATCACGGTAAGACTTTGACAACACACTGTGATAATATCCTTACACTATCGGTTCCACCTGTCACCAGCGTCCTTGTATCAGCAAAGTGGGCAAAGCTAATAAATCCTTCGTGAAAATTTTCAAAAATGTTGATAAGCTAAGTCAATAATCATCATAATAATAAAAAGATTAATCACTTAAACATTCAGAATTTTGGTTTCGAGAAGACGATTGACATCGCTTTGATTTAATTTTACCTTTCCAGGATCTGTAGAATATAATCGCAAACTGTTATCGGAAAAGCCCCATTCAATATAATGCTGGCCATCAGGTATCATAAACAGTTGTTGACATGCAGCAACGCCTAGGCGATCATTGTATACACCAATGTCACCAATTTCGCATCGGATATCTATAATATCATGAAAAAATGTTATTATAAGTTTTCATTTCCCATACAGCTAGTTCATTTTTCTCACTTACCTCGTAATGGACAGACAGATTGTATCAATTTCTGTAAATAATCACGAAGAGGGTAGAAGCCTAAAGCCAAAGGGTCTTTTGTCGGAGGTAAACGTGCTGGGTGAGGTTTCTTAAATAATTGACGCGGAGTTTGCCCGAAATTGTTGATAATCCCTATGGTTGCCTTTTTCTCTACAATATCAGTGATAGCATCCAAATCTACATAAAGTTACATATATATATATATATATATATATCAGTAAATATACCATCAGCCACAATATAGATCATTATACATACCTACAGCGCCTTCGTAAGATACGTGATGGAAGACATTGATAGAGTCAATGGCGGCTTTTCCTTGTTGTTTGTGGCCAAATATAAGGTCAATCCAATGGTGAAGATTTTCACTAACGTAATCACTTTCCAAAGCTTCACGATGTCGTTGAATGAATATTTTCGAGTCACCAGAAGCCCATGGAGGTAATGTCACCGAATCAATCGTTTCACCAGTTCCTTGTTTTGTACCTATTCAATGAAGAAATAATTAGCCAAACTATAATATATTGAGTATATTCAGTTTGCTTTTCCCTTACCGAAGTTGAACTTGTTCACGTTTTCCAAAAATTCGGGTAAACAAAAGAATTCGGGAATCAATTCACGTACATCACCCATATTCTTTTCGGAAGCAGATTCCCAAGCTTTTCCAACAGAATCGAATAATCGGTCGGCGTGATCAAATGAGCCACCCTATATTGGAAAGAAGAGGTTTAATAAGTTTAGTTATCGCCCTTATCTATACCTTTTCTTTTCTTTGTATCATACCTGAAGCTTCAAATAATGCTGAGTGAATGGTTCAAGTCGGATTAAAAAGGAACACACAATCATTGCAGAAGAGTAATGAGTGCCATAATGGAATGCTGGAGCTGGATCGTTGATTTCACCCCATTGTCGGTATCGATCTTGGAATTCAACTATAATAAAGTAAAAGCTCGATTAAAAATCGAGGTTTAACAAGGAGTTCTGTACCACATACCTCGACGTTCATGAGTTTGAGCTCCCATAGGTTTTGTAAGGTCACGGAATGTTTTGGGATCAGTCAGATCGAGCTACAGGTAAAGCGGTTCAAATTATCAGCGTGTTGAAGCATTACATATACTTTTTTTTTTCTGTACTTACGTTTTCACTGGTGTAATCAGCCAAGATCCATGGAAATACCGGGTATTGGGTCAAATCTACAACAGAATGAATTCAGTCATCATATGTCAATCATCTCTATCCCTATTTTTTTTCTATTTTACCATTGTAAGATCTTCCAGCAATGGCGTTGATATATATCAGGTATTGGAAGTTGGTGATTTCCCTTCGTTCCCATTTACTTGTCAAATCGTGCAATGTGGAGCTTCCAAAGATACTTGTAAATTTGCTTCCCAATGTAGAGGATTCCTTGTCAATGGCGCCAAAGATTGATCCGGTCATATTATCACTTGCTGTAGTCACACGGTTCGCCAATTTTGTAAACAAGTCGTCCCGCTCAGGTCGTTCAACAGTGATCAATGCGTTTTGTCCATCAGCAAAAAATAGTTCCAAGGCAACATCTCTGAATAAAAACCGCCGTTTGAATACTTCGCGCAAATCTGCTGTTGACCTGTCAAAAAATAGAAATCCGCATTGAGCAACATTTCAAAACCAAAAATATCAATGATTTCTATGTTCTAAAATTACCATTTTCTGCAGGTATGTAAATCACCAGCTGAGCCAACTGAGTGTTCAGTTTCCATTCCAGCTGCTTGCGCTAACAATAGGAGGTATTCGTCGCGTTCGTGTTTAGGTACATCCCAGATTTCGACCACTTCACCATCTGCACGTTGGAAAAAGTTGTCCACGAGATAGATATGATTCTTGCATATAAGAAGAAGGCCTTCACGAGCATCTAAGCCTTCGATTTGACTAACATTGTAAACATCCAAAACCATATCACCAGGGTCCAAAAGTCGTAACACTTTTTGGTTCTTATCTTCTTCATATGAGAGATCATCATCATTTTCATTATCCAGGTTCTGATTTTCATCATCATCTAAAATTATACAAAAATCAGTGTCAGTCAGGCAGTTTGCTAGTCAAGGCGGTTGTTGCAATCTTACTAGAGGATGGTTTTGATTGGTCATCACCTTTTTCTTCCTTTTGTTCAATTGGATCACTAGTGAGTTCTTCATCCACTTCAGATATGGTTTTGTTCATCATGACTACAAAAAATAGAGATATCTGCTTTCAGTCTCTAGAACTCAATCTGACTAAAATTTAATCAAACTTACCATCACTGCTACTTTTGGTAGAGCTTGGTTTTTGAGATGGCTCCGTATTTGTTGCTGCCTAAAGAAAAGAGTGTGTTATTTCTTTGACAAAATGACTGAAAACAAACAAAAAATAACTTACTTCATGAGAGTTGGTCGTCGTTGGCGGAGATGATGAACCAGAAGATGTGTGTTTGGGAAGATAAACAGAACCAGGACCTTCGCATATACGTCGGATTTTCTTCCGCATACGAAACCGTCCTTCGGTGAAGTCCAGAGCCCATTTAGATGTTGCAGCTGCAGTTTCCGAATCATGTTTAGGTCCCCATATCGCCCGTTCACGAGTAAGATCGCCATTGATACGAGCCCATTCACTTTGGATAAAATTATCGTGTCCATCGTTGTCTTGGAGTGCTTTTGTAAACCGACTGATTTCCACTTCCTATAAACCATGCATAAAATATTTTTAGAGGCTAGTCGGTCATTCCATTAATCACGCGACGAATAGTATGCTTTTGATAGTACCTGAATGCTTTTGGACCAAATTGCAGTTTTTGTTGTATATTCGGTAAATATGTCGGATTCATAGGTTTGGCGTTTCTGTATTTTCTTGAGTTTTGCGATTCGACGAGTTTGGTGATTTTTCCACGTTTCGCGACTGTACTTGTTTTCTTGAATAATGATATTTTCCCAGGATTTGTACACATGTTCCTTGAATAGCATATTCAGATCAACCTTCCTCGAGTCCACCCAAACAAAGAAAGAGTCCTGATCCTATAAAAATAAAAATAAAATGCATTAATGGTGGTATATATTCCATGTATATTATTTTTGGATGTATACTTACCGTTTCAAGCATTTTAGAGAAGCCTTCCAGAAGTTCGTTATCTATAAACAATGGACAAAACATGAGCCAAAACTCAAGGTATTAAAATCCCCATATCTAACCATTTTCCAGACTTACCTCCAGTGTATGTTTTGAATACATTGGACACAGCATCGGGTTTTTGCAGTAACAATAATTTCCAAACCTATGAAATTACATACAGGAAAAAAAGAGTAAGTCATTTGCGACCCTTTCTATATGAGATACTTACGTTAAGGGCGTCCATTTTGATGGTATCATCTGGGGAAGATAAGAATTGATACAAATGATAACAAAAGCATCGTAGAAATTCTTGATCAGTGTTTCTTGTACTAAGAATGATTTTTTGGTGATGAATGCAGTAGTTCAAGAATGCCACAATTTGGCCCACCTCCATGCCACCTTGTTCAAGGTCAGAAATTTTTAGAAGCACCATGCGATTGAATGCCTTGTATAGTGTTGATATTGTTTGATCACTAAGCCCACGTCGACCGACAAGACCGCCCCCACCAGTATCCATCGAGTACAGTGTTTCCAGAATAGTAGCCAGTAGATCATACGTCTGCTCTGCACCATCAATAAATCGTCCTAATAAATAGCAAAACAGAAGTAGTTGTTATGCAGTGCCACCAATAAGTGATAATCAACCTAGTCTATTTTAATTTTATTACCTTGAAGTACAGCATCAGCCGCTAATTGACAAAATTTAGATACATTGATCAGTATGACATTACTTGCCAGAAGCTTGGAATCAAATTGTAAGGTGCTCTTGAGGTTTTGAGAGATATACGTCAACAGGTAGCTTTCAAATTTCATCTACAAAAAAAAAAAAAAAAAAAAAAAAAAAAAAAAAGTGAGTTTTTAAAACGAATACCCGCAGCTCCCTTACAATACACGCAAACCCAGATCAACCAAATTACCTGTGCTTCCAGTGTGCTTGGAGGATACGCCTAAAAATCAGTTCGTTAAACTAGATAAGCCATATTACTTTGTTTTTGTTTCGTTTGTGTTTTTCATGGACTTACGTTCATAACCATGTTCATCACAGTGAGGTTTTTGTCTGATGAGTCTGTTACAGATGCTATACTGATATCCACAAGAAATTGGAGAAGGGCTTCCAAGGCTGGGTTCACAAGAGGTACGACTTCTTTTGATGGAACAACATGCTGGCTCCAGCTAGCAGATCTATAAACATAATATATAGAGCATCAGCCAGTGATATATCACCCCCTCCCCTTAATTTTAGTTAGACTTACCTTAATCTAGTGACCATAGCGCCTGATTTTTTGTTGAGATGTGGAGAGGTTTTGGTCACCAAGGTCGATGTGCCGCCACGTTTGATGATGCTTCCGTTTTCCAATAATGGGTTGCTGTTAACGTTCTTCACAAGATCATCTGTAAAGACCATCGTGCCTTTGCCATCAATAGGACTATAAGTGCTTGTTGTTGCTGAGCTTGGTGTGGTGCAATAGTCATCAAAGTTGGTTGATTCTTCCTTTTGCTGGATTTCTTCCTCAACGGTAAGTAGGTCTTCACCAGAGCTGCCTTTACCCAACGATTGAAACAGTATTTCTACCATATCATCCAGCACTTCTTGTCGGCTACATGATTCCTTGAAGTCAGATCGTGTCTTATATAGTTCATTCAATAAAAGGACCAGATCATATTGTACCTTGTTCATAGATATTGATCCTATAATAGCAGTAATAGTAAATGAAATTAGAAAATGAATGTCAGTATTGATTCCTTTTGAATTTGTTTTTTTCCTTTACCTGATTTTGAGTCTTTGTTGTGCTGATGTCGGGATCCTTCACGGCAAATATTCATCAACAAGGGCAAAGCATGAGCAGTAATAAACTTCGAAGGAGAGCCATTAGCGATAAAACCTTGAATGTGGGTTACATCAAACTGATCATACAGTGGGTATTCGGCAATATCCAGGCCCATCAGAAGCACCATGGTGGTTTCATACAGCTGAGTCAGGTTCCAAAAGTGAGGCAGTAGCTTACCCATAACAAGGAAGCCTTCAGATGCGACACCAAACTTGTGCATGTAATCATGTCCTTCCACATAAAGAGTTCGTACCAATATCCTTGAAGCAAGTACAACGGTGTAAGGATCCGTTTCAGGGGCAAAGAAAAGCAATGGCCATTTGTTGGTAATTGTGAGGGCGAATTTGTGTACATAGTCTTGGTTTCCAGGCAGGCAAAGAATATTGTGGAGCATTTCCATAACAATGTTGCACATATGGGTAGTCTTTGTAGAGGTATCAGAGTTTTGACTATAGGTTTTTGAATCCATGATGATATCTGTGTCGGTCATTCCATTGTTTGATCTGCCGGTGGATATTGAGAGACTATTTGAGCGAGGAAGACGAGATCGTTTCACTGTCGGTTTTGCTTTAACCTTACTTGCACCTAAAATAAGTTCATGAATTAATGATGAGTTGAATTAGTTAATCTATTTTTTCTTCTTCTTATTACCATTGGGAGCAGTAGAGGCCAAGAACGTTGCCACCGCCCGAATACTTTCAGTAGTCCAGCTACTTAAAACCACTGCCTTAAGAGCACTGACCACATAAGGAATCAATTCTTTTGCATAAATGTTCATTCGGAAAGCCAATAACATTTTCTTGACGAGATCTACAACACCAACAAAAAATTAGACAAATAACCATAAACAAACGTAATATATTATTTTAAACAAGAGACAGAACTTACGAACTTTCAAAAGGCGTTTCAAATTAAAGGTATGTTGCTTGCTCGTTTCCATAAAGAGAATGAATTGATCAAGGTGGGCTTTCTGGACAGGGATGCTTGTTTTCTTCCAAATTTCAAAGTTTAGAATAATAGACCGGTATGCATATGGATTGCTGATCGTAGATTCCCTATTTTTTTTTTTTTTTTTTTTTTTTAAAAAAAAGGAAATTAATAAAATGTCTTGTATATGTAGCCGAAATATAGATTATATTTTCACTTACTCTAGTGAGCCGTTTTTCTTCCCTATAAATTGCAGTAGAAGTTCCAACAGATCTACAGTGATGATATCGCGTTTCTGTTTCAAGATATTGGCAAAAATTTCATAGCCATGGCATCGTTCCATATCATCCGAATTTCTCCACGAGTACTGAATGATTTCAACCAGAAATTGGGTAGACTTGATCAACATAGCTGGGGTCTTGAGAAGGAAAAAAAAAAGTGTGTGAGTATATTCGTGTGTGATGTTTGACTATCAGACATCAAAAAATTACTTACTTCAGATCGTTGTATGAAATTCAGTCCAATAGCACAGCCTCCAATCTTCCAGATAGATTCATCTAAACCAAAAGGATAAGCAACGCCAGGTTGTCCAACCAAAAAAGCGGTAGATTTGACTTCATAAATCGCCTGTTTGATCTTGGGAATCGCCGAGTTCAGCACCATACATTTGACGTCGTCGTCGTTTTCGATCCGTCGCAGACACTCTTGATCTAGTCCAGTGAGCGTCAATCCAGTTTGGTCACCATAAGCCAGAGTGTTCCCAGCGATGATGGAGAGTAAGATTTTGCTTTCCGGTAATGAAGAATGAGTGGTTGCACCTCGCATGACGTTCGCCAATGTACTTTTATTCATGTTCCGACGCTTGGTGATTCCACGTAGATTCAAGAAGAGTGCAGTGGATGCATCGTATGTTTGGAATTGTCGAAGAGAATCTTGGTAAAGTGATTTATAGCGTGCTCCGAGATGGAAGTACAGGTTGATCAAATCCGCGTCCAAGGTATCTGTCATGAGATAAGTTGGACCAAGGTCCCATATAAGCCGATGGTGATGATTGGCTTTCATATCAGTCGCATCATTATCGCCGCCACCATTAACACTTTCATCGTCATTGCAGTCACCACCAATAACGCTTTTGAGATACCCTTGTAGACCAGAAGCTATGTAGGTGCACCGAGCTTGTTCCATCCATACACCATTGACGAATAGAGTCACAGTACTGAGACTTGCCCCAAGACGTGATCTATGATGCACCAGACCAATATGATACCAGTAACCAGGCTTGAATTCAAACGAGTCAAATTTGCAGTCCACTTTACTTGCTCCAGATTGAATATGAAGGTTCCCAGTAGCAGCATCCAGATAAACTCGGAATGCCAAACGTTGTCCATCCCAAAGAGACCATACAGCCATATTTGACACCTTGTTCCACTGTTCGATGTGTAGCCACATGATCATTGTATACCCAGGCGATGGCGGGGGGAAGTTGGCAAGCGCGGGTATTTCCAAAGACGCCACTGACCGCATCCTTTTACTGGTATCATTCGAAGCATCCAATTGTATAAAATTCGGCCATCGACTTCTAGTGGCTCCGTGCAAAATCAAATCCAAAAGGCCATCAATAGCAGGATCTTCCAAATCAGCCAAATAACCATCTGTGCCAAAGCTTTGGAATAAATAGCGCAGTTCTTTGTCACCAACGCCCATGGTCATGAGTTTCTTGGTGATTTGAATAAGGATGTTTCTTGAATGTTCGCTTTCTTGGTGCATTGTTTGACATTGAGAGGCAGGATGATCGGCACTAGACCCTCTTGGGTAAATACGTTCCACGGCCTTGAGAATAAGCCCACATCGGTTCAATTTGATTTGATTTTGTCGGTTGCCCCTAGCCAAGGCATACAAAGCTGCAAGCACCGCATCAGCTAATTCAGTGTCATCATCATCGCGAGTAATAATTGATTTTTGAAGATCAAGGATGGTAAGAGCCATACCAGCATTGAAAACATCCACCAAAGAGTCATTCAGCGTATGATCGATATGTTGTATGAGAGCAGAGTGATCCAAAGTCCCAGCATCAACCAGCACATTTGCATGCTCACCAGTGAAGATACCACACAATGACTCGTCTTGCACCATAAACGAAAATAATAGCCCAAAGAATGTAGCAGCATCGCCTTCTTGAGTCATTGCAACCCGTCATTTGCAAGGCGTTCCCCAGGGCTTCATATCCAACCACCTTTGTAAAGTACAGTCGATTTGTATCATTATCACGCATCGATTCCATCAAGACAAAGAGGATCATTTTCAAGACATCCATCAAAGTTCGTTTGAGTGTAGCGTTGTTGTTGTCCTGTGTTTGTGCGTCGACATCACCCGCTTGCTCTTGATCAAATTCATCCGTTTGAGTAAATGCATTTTCCAAGGATACAATCATAGACACCAAACTGACGTAACCACCGGAAAGTCGAAACACATCACGAGTAAAGGGATAGGCGTGAAAAATTCGTTTGACGGTTTTCAAGATTTCCAACCGGAAGGACAGGTCACCACGGGGAATGCCTTGAACAGCTTCCATCACCCGACTGAACGCATACGAAACATTGCTGTTAGATGATATATCTGCACCAGGTTGGTCGGACAGTAAATCAGGATCATGGCGAGACAAGGCTTCAAATAATTCTAATGCACCAATACGAGTTTGTTGATAATGAAGAAGATCGAAGATATTTCCATTGTATCTAGATATAACATAAAAATAAAAATTGTGAGCATTTGGAACGTTTCTATATATTTTTTCAGAGAACTTACAATTTCCTGAATATCGCCATGTTCGTTTGATCTTTGATCATTTCCACTACGCATTTTACCACCGCATCAAAATCGTCCAAAATATGCTGCACAAAGGATGACCCTGCGGCAATGGTGTCGTCGTCTGTTGTTTCACTTGCATTCATGGTGGTCGTAGTTTCGTTGAGATATTCATTGACATTGGATAAAAGCAAGCTCATCATGTTGATCAGACCAGATTCCCGAGCTACGATGACAAGTTTGGGTGCCTTTTGTAATTGTCCAGTAAGGCATCTGCAGATCAAACCGACAAGTTTTCCAGTTGAATTGGCACCTAGATAGAGGGAAAGAGAAACATGAGTTGACTGAATTTTGGTACGAATATAGCAATAAATTTACTTTGAAGATGTAGTGACAATACAGCCAATTCTTTCAATGGTACAAAGTTCAAATCCAGCATGACATAATCTAGGAGGCCCATAATAGCATTCTGTTGGTAGTATTTCAAAGGAATTAAAATGCGGAGTTGATCAATCTCTCCATTTTTTAATAATGAGTTTACCTGTACATCCAGTTGATAGTTCTCCATGGTTTCAATTAAAAGAGGCAATGCATTAATCCGCTCCACCAAAAAGTAGTTGACAGGATTTGCTTGGATAATTTTCTGAATTCCGTCAAAAAGTAACGCTTGCAGTTCTGGTGGTATTGGCTGTTGCTTGTTGCTGTTCGTTGATGTATGTAAGTTGGACGGTACTGGTTGTAACAGGGTCGATTGTAACGTTTGCATAGCTGATAGATTTTGTACAATTCTTCCTATTTAAAAACGGGATTATAAAAAAGGTGTTTAATTTTATTTGTAGGCATCCCGCGTTCAAAAATGGTTTGTTTTACCTTTGTGTTCATCGTATTTCGGATAGACAAAATCTATATGATCAAATAAAAACAAACAGTTAGTGCGATTGTCATTGAAAATATGGTTTTGCATTATTCATGTTACCATCGTGCTGGTATGGAAGGCCATCAGTGATAGTAGGGGGCGATGAGACACCCTTTCCAATAAAAGCCAATTCCACCACTCCTGACACAATCTGAGTCTAAGGATAATATATCGAGAAAAAATGGTACGTTAATAATCATTGAAGTTACCTGATCACACGTTTTTCTTTAGCCCATCCTCCAGAAGTGCATGTAATCTTACTTTATAATAAATATGATCTTCGTCAAATGGTGGCGCAACTAGATAGCTTAACAGAGGTTGATATCCATCTGCCTGTTGGAATTCGTCGTAAAGTCCCGTGACGCCAGTTTCAATAGATACCTAATTAAAAAAAAAAAAAAAATAAGCCATACTTCCCTTCACTTTTTACCCGACTTGTAGCTTTGATTACCTTGAGCAGGTGTGTGATGAGGTTCAAATCCAAAGTAATATCAACATAATCCCGGATGTGCAAACGCGAATGATTCAATCCATCTTTCCAGGTTTGTAACAGCATTTCAATAAATCGTCGGGAATGCATATATTGAATGGCTTCAGAATCCGTGTTGATTGATTTCAGTATGTCAATAGTTCTATATATACATATATATATATATATATATATATATTCGAAGAAAAGAAACAACAAAAGCACACGTCAGACACCATGATTTGACCTCATCTTGTCCCCTTCCTTATTTTTTTCTTCTAGCTTTTACCTGCGCTTCCATATCATATACACAGGTTCTTTGTGATTCTCGCGGTGATCGCTGTTGCTGTCCCATTCCGCAGGTTTTGTTGATACAAGTCGCATGATAGTAAAAAAAAGTGTCATCCAGTACCAAACGTCGAAGAACAGATGAATTGCGCACAAGCCGCTCCAAAATTGCTGCTACTGTTACCCCAATATCGTTCAGTGATACCATTTCTTTGTTCATCGTATCTTCGCTATTGTTGTTATTGTCATTTTCTGCTGTGTGTGCTGAATCGTCGCCGTTGTCAGTTGCGTCCACGTTGTAGTAATCTGGTGGCAAGTCAATAAATGATCTGAATATCTTGGTAATGACAGAGGGTAATCGTTGCTGTTGCATCATGTTAAGAAATACTACCTATATGAATAGAGGAAGTTGAATTCAATAACCTTCGTAGCCTATCTCCCCTTCCACAAAAAAAAAAAAAAAAAAAAAAAGCAACTTACCGGGCCACATGATATAATATGTATAGCCTTGATGATATAATAAAGGTGCCATTTGGATCGTAGACTATTCATCAATGCTATAAAAGGATAACGAGTCAATTAAATATAAGGTTTTGTGTGTGCTCGTTCAGTAGTAGCCACCATTCACTGCTGTTTTTTTCGCTAGTTTTACCTTGACTTGATTCTGCCTTTGATTTTTGTTCCGGAACTTTTCGGATACCAGCCAAGAGATGGCGCGACAGCATACTCATAAACCCACGTTCATTGCCAAGAGCAGGAAATGAGGAGATTTCTTTCATGTTTCCATAGAGATCACAAAACTTGGGCAGGAAAGTGAACAGAAATAAATCAGACCGTTCCTATATTCATATCGAAAATACGCGTATATTGTTTAAGCGAAAAGTAAAGGGTTAGTACACGTAAAGAAGTGAAAAAAAAGCTAAGGGCCAAGGATTGCTGAGTAGAGAAAAATAAAATGAAAACGATATACCTGTTCACTTGATAAAAGGTCTTCGCATTGGCGCCATAAATCTTGTAACTGTATTTCTAATTGTTGACGCCTATTATTGAAATAAAGTGAAAGAAAAGAGAGAGGAACAGTGTTTGTGAGACGTAAAAATAAAAGAGAGAGAGAAGGGGAAACATGATGCTCTTCTGTTTACCTTTTCAGTTCTTCTGGAGAAATGTGCAAAAGTTGTGAGGCGACTTCATCATCGTGTTCATTTTTTGCTGGAGTGTTGATTCTATCCACCCATGACCTCCACATATTTTCATATACACGTGAGATCGTTCAGTGGTAGTAAAGAAGAGGAAAAGAAAAGTGCGAAGGAAAAAAAGATAAAATTTTAAAAATGTGGAGAGGGGAAAAAAGCCTTATGCCCTCAGTTAATTTCAGGATCCGACCGATTTATTTTGCACTTTTTGGTATAGTCATATATATATATTTATATATGTATTGCCATTTTTCTCTGCTCAGAAGAGCTTGAGATCCACCTCAGAATTAAAAGTATGACAAGTCGACCATAGCACCAGGTTTTTCCCCTCCCGCCTTTGATAGAACTTCCCCTGATCAATCCAGTTCTAAATCCTCAGTCACTATACAGACATCTCCACCGGCTAGGATTACCTATCATCCGAAACGTGGTATTTATGTAGAATAAAGTAGTTTTCATGACTTGATGTACCTACCGGAGGGTTTACCATTACACAGAAGAGGCTATGAACATCTTAGGGTAGATGTGTATTCGATCTCCGCCTGCAGCATATGTTCTGCAGGAACAACCAACCTATATATTCAATATTATCCCAAGACTTTCTGTTCAAGATGTATATCAGTCAATTAAAAAAGAGAATCAAAGTAAGCTTCGTGAAAATTGAATTTCAAAAAAACAAATATTTTTTCCGTGTTTATTGCAACAACGATTTTTATGATGACTATACTGAATGGCTGACACTAGCGCAATTCTCATGTTTCTGTTTCAATATGATACAAAAGCATCAATGAATGGTAGAAAATAAAGAAAAAAAAAAGTGAAGAGACCAAGAACATCAAATTCATCTTCTGCTGTGTGCAACTGAATAAGTTTGCATTCATCATTAGGCCTAAAAAGTGATGCTCGGTTGTTAACCAGAGATATTATGTAATTGCATAGTCTATAATTAATTAAGGAGACAACGCATTTGTGCAAGTGTTTCCAATGTAGGAATTCAAAAAAGACAAGTATTTCGAGAACACAATTAGAACGTTGAAATTTTTTATTTCCAATTTTTTATTAGATAAATCAAGATGAAAGTGAGAGAAGGGATAAATGTGACAGGGACTAGAGACTAAACTAATTTCACTATAAGTATAAGGGATATGTAGTATATCTATATATAACTAAATAATAATAATAATGGAAAGCCCCTAATTGGTGAGGAAAAACATGTAAACCATTTGCAGAGCAGCAATCATCAATAAGAACCACATGCGTCGTTTTCGTTGAGGATTCAGAGTAGAAGGACCAGCAGAAGAGTCGGGCAAAATAACATATCGCATAGATCGAAGCTATAGGATGAAAATATAGAATGAGTATATTAAAAAAAAAAAAAGGACTTCCTTATTATTATTCTGGCACTTACCAAAAAGAAGCCAACACTCAGACCAGTATAGAAAAACACAGTCCAAGAGGCCCAACCAGATCCGCCTAGAATTTTCACCACATCTGTCACAATGATCCCGACAAATTTATATCCATAATAGGCCACCAAATCCATCATAGAGACTTCAAAGGGTATATTCATAAAATAGCATCCCAGTCGCGTAAACATGATTTCAAAAAATATGATAGCCACCGAGGTGGATCCAGACACGTATAATTTTTCAGGATGAAATCTATTGTTTGTGGAAGCAAATAAGTGAGCATGAGTTCCTATATTTTTTGATGTGTTTTCTTATCCAATCACAAATAGTCACTTACGATCCTTGTCGTCCAGCTACAAGACCACACATCAAAACATAAGTAACCACTGCCATCACTGTATATTGACAATAGATTAGAAAAATAGGTTAGATTGAAGTCACGTTCATTTCCATCCCCACACAGGCATATACCAGGAATATAAAGATCAGGCGAGTTGATATCTTCCCTTGGAGGTTTATATCCGTCCATTTGCCCAGTTTCCGTTCGCTTGATTGATCGAGTCCAAGACTATTATGCATCGATAAATAAATAAAAATCGCGTATGAGCGCTAACGTGGTTGAAGAAATGTACATCACTTGAAGTAGTAGTAGTAGCAGTAGTAGTAGTGATATCGCCGCCATCCCCCCCCCACAATTGCAATTCGCTTTTCCCATATACATACCGAGTGCCGCCAAGGAAATAGCAATAGCTTGAGTTTGTTCACAACATATAAGTTGTTGACGTTGAAATAATGCCTCAGCGCAGGCATATTGACCCAGCGATTAAACTGTAAATGGATAGTCAGAGGAAGTGGTGTGGAAGAGACTAATTTATCAATATTTATATATATCTATACTTACATTTCGTTCCATATAAGCTGTACCTTGGGCCATTGCATTTCCAGCAAAGTGCATCCCCATCTGTGCAGTAGGATCGTTTAGATTAAATTGGGAATAAAACGCATCATTTGTTTGTCCTGATGGTGTATATTGTTGAGGTGTATATCCTTGCTGATGAGATTGCTGTTGTTGAGGTACGTATTGTTGTTGATAATGCTGCTGCTGCTGCTGTTGTTGTTGTTGTTGGCTGAAACCAGGAGACGGTGTGGAATTGGCGGCGCTATTAAAGTTGGGAATAGGATGTTGAGGCACTGGATGCTGAAGAGGAGGTGGTGACTTTGAGTTTGTTGCAGAAGATCCGTATTGGTTATCACCTTCGTAATATTGATTATTTCCTAAAGGTTGATACATGATGAATCTATAATAACAATAACAATAACAATAATAATAAGAAGGAGAATAAGAGTAAGAAAGTCGTGTTGCAAAAAGTCAAGTGTCGCCAATTGAATATTTGAGTGTAGCACAGACAAATAAAAAAAAGGAAAAAAATTTATTTAGAAAAAAATCAAACAGCAAACAAAAGCAAAATGGGCTGATACCCATCACTATCAAAGACTATATATAAACTAAGAAGGGCCCAACATTTTCGATGGATCCACCCATTCGTCAAATTGTTCGGGAGTCAAGTAGCCTAATTCCAAAGAGGCATGGCGTAAGGTGGTCCCTTCAGCATGGGCCTTCTTGGCACACTTTGCGCTCTTGTCGTAACCAATATGTCCATTTAACGCCGTCACCAACATCAGAGATTCCTTCATTAATTGATTGATCTTTTCCTTGTTCGCCTTGATATCCACAACACAGTTCTTGGTAAAGGATTTACATACATCGGATAAAATTTGGACAGATTGAAGATAGTTTCGGATGATAACTGGCTTGAAGACATTGAGCTGATTTACAATAAATGATGATAAGTATAAATATATAATATATATATATGTTCATATATGATTCTTTTTTTTCACTTTTACCTCAAATTGACCATTAGATCCAGCAATAGTAATGGTGGTGTTATTACCCATCACTTGGGTACACACCATGGTCATGGCTTCACATTGAGTAGGGTTCACTTTGCCCGGCATGATGGAAGATCCAGGTTCAGTAGGCTTAAGTTCCAATTCACCATAGCCACATCGAGGTCCTGAGCCAAGATATCTGATATCATTTGCAATTTTCATAAGAGAGACAGCGACAGTGTTCAAGGCACCATGAGATTCGACGAGAGCATCGTTACAAGCAAGAGCTTCAAACTAAATCAAAAAAAAAAAAATGGCAATGGGGTAAAGTCGTTAGCCTTTGTTTTCTCGCACGCTCTTTGAATTCTTTACCTTGTTGACAGCAGTTTTGAATGGGTAACCAGTCAATTCAGAGACCTTATCCGCAATCTTGACATCAAATCCTTTTCTAGTATTTAACCCAGTACCGACAGCAGTTCCACCCTGAGCAAGATAATGTACCCGTTCCAAAGAACCTTCCACGCGTTGTATTCCGTACGTTAATTGTTGAACATAGCCCGAGAATTCTTGACCAAGCGTTAGAGGAGTGGCGTCTTGTAAATGAGTACGACCAATCTTGATAATAGAATCAAATTCCTTCGCCTTTGCATCTAAAGCATCACGAAGCAAACGGAGAGCAGGCAACAGCTTTGTGTTAACTTGAACCACGGCAGCAATATGCATAGCAGTAGGGAACCTAAATGAGCAGAAGAAGACGATCTCCGTCAGTCATTCGCTAATTGTTTGTTTCACAAAAGGCCACACTGACAGCCAATCCTTCGCTTCCCCATCTCCACCCCCCCCGTCGCTGCCCCGCTTTTTCCCGCTTTTTTGTTGTTGTTATTTTCTAAATACTTACGAATCATTAGACGATTGACTCATATTAACATGATCATTAGGGTGGACTGGTGTCTTGCTCCCACGCTCCCCGCCAAGTATTTCAATAGCACGATTAGATAAAACTTCGTTGACATTCATACTGAATACATATGAAAAAAAAAAAAAAAAAAAAAACGCGTCAAGTCTACTGTTTTCTTTGACCGTACCCGTTGCATTATTCACTTTTTCTTTACTTACTGAGATTGAGTTCCACTACCAGTTTGATATGTAACTAAAGGAAAGTTATCATCCAACTTGCCAGCAATGATCTAATGAAGATAGAATGGTGAGTGGAGAGTGAGTTGTATGCATTTTTTTTTGTGAAACTTACTTCATCAGCGGCCTGAGCAATGGCGTTAGAAACAGCTTTATCCAAACCAAATTCAACATTGACTAAAGCAGCAGCTTTCTTCAAATAGGCAAAGGCTTTGATGAGATCAAGAGGCATACGTTCACCAATACCACCAATTTCAAAATTTTCTAAAGATCTAAAGAAGAATGCGAGTCAGAAAAGTCAACCATTGGTCAAGGGGGATACAAAATATATTATAATAAAGGTCTACCTTTGTGTTTGTGCACCCCACAATTTGTTGGCGGGTACTTTGATTTCACCAAAGGTATCGCTTTCAATACGGAAAGAATCTGTCATTGTTGCTGTATTGAATAAAAAAGAAATAAAGAAGGGAGAGGGGAATTAAAAAAGAGAAGACAACAAACAACCCAGATTCAGAAAATCCCAGCCAATTTTTTTATTTATATATAAAAAAACGCCTGCTCCGAAATAGGAAATAAGGTTCCCCATCGAACCGATTTTTTTAAATAAACAGGTCATAAACAGCATCTTATTCCCACACTTGCATTATACGCACTTGCACACTGATTTTCACATTCATTTCTTTTCTTTATTACTAAACCACAGCAAAGACATATGCATATATATATATATACTAATCAACTAATCGTTTTGTCTTGATATGCCAGTCTTCCAAGGAGAGATCAGGATACTCATCAAAAGTATGCTGAGCTCCCTTTGGAATCATCACCCAGTTTGCCTTGTCCTTTGTAAGAATATGATACACATCCGAAGAAGAATCCAATTCCGGAAGAGGCGTATCGATGCATGATGCCACCGGATATACATATTCCGCATACTTTCTATCATAGGCATAAAGGTGACTGCCACATTCCCCACAAAAGTATCGAATATTACCACTATAACAATGATAATAATTAACAGAATACCATCCATTATGAGCATATAATCCTATTACTTCTATTTTTTTTTTTTTTTTTTTTTTTTTTTTTTTTTTTTTTACCAGAGTTCACCAGTCGCCTTATCACGGACAGCTTGATAAGTTCTAACCGAAGAAAGTAAAAATAAAACATTAATGCACACATGATAATTTTTGTTTCACTATGTATTGGTTTCTTACCGTAAATGTTCTTCACCATTCACCTTCAGGGTTTTGTACTGTCATCAACATTGACAATAAAAAAAACAAAAAATCAGCATTTCATGGAATGACAGATAGACCTTTTACTTTTAACCTTACCATGCCCATGATATTAATACAATAGCCCCCTCCGCCATTGGTTTTACGACAGATTGAACTAAAAACAATAAAAGAAGGTCGGTTAGTTTCTTTATTTTTAAACATATCGAAAATACTATATGTACCAGTAACAACGCATAAACTATATAAAGAAAGCCTGACATTAGGTACAATCAATGATTTCTAACTTTAGCTTTTATGTAATATTACCGGAGCAGGAGTATGAGACTTGACCGAAAAAGTCGCCTTTCCACAATGACAAGAGCCTTTTAATTCCATTTTGTTAGTTGTAAAAAATGTGCGGGAAAAAAGAAAAGAAGTAAAAACGTTTTTTTTCTTTTTAACGCTTTGGTTTATGGGAAAATAAAAAAAATAAAAATATGCAATTCGGACTTTTGTTGTCGGTTTCGCAAGACAAAAATCTACCTTTTTACAATCAAAACGAATTGAAGGAAAAAACACACACACAAATAAATAGTCATAGATGTGTTGCCAGTTTTGAAACATAAAAATGCTGCTTTTTTTTACCTTCTTAATATGAAAGTTGTGCAAATAAAACCATTAACGGTAAGTATAAACCTTGATACAGACCACAAAAAAAAAAAAAAGAACGGATCTCGGTCGGTGGTTAAAAATAGCCCACACACTACCAGCCAGCACTAATTTCTCTCTCTTTCTTTGTTTATATCATATATTCTTTTTGATAAATGAAGAATCCATACGATGTACTTGGCGTTGGCCGATTTGCAACAAATAAAGAAATCAAAAGACGATATCTTCAACTGTGCAAGTCTTATCACCCGGATATTGTAGGGCAACACAAACAACGAGACTTTACTGAAATTACTGGCGCTTACGAACAACTCACTAAACATAAACATCACCATCATCAGCTGGTTCAGCGATCATCGCCGTTCCACCAACACACTCAAGTAAATACCAAACTGTATACCCAAAGGTCCCTGGCAGCTGGGCTTGCTCTTGTTATCGGGGTGGTGCTTTATGCTTCTTATGAAGCTCCTATCGATCCTGCTTTGGCTTATGTTGACCATACTCCTCCTCCCTCCGCTCTTGGTGGTGGCTCCCCTTCAAGTTATCGTGCTTGGCGCAAGAATTGACGGGATGATCACGCGGTTTTTTAAACCATTTTATTTTTATGTTTCGTCCATTTTTTTTTTTTTGTTATTTTTTTTTATTTGCCCTTTTGTATATATTTCACAATAAACACTGTTCCTTCCTTTTTCCATTCTCTCCTCTCTCTATCTCTCTCTCTCTCTCTCTTTCTCTCTTTTATTATTACTATTATTGTACCATTATCTACAAATGTCTACATCGTTATGGTCAAACTCACACGATAATATGTCCTTGTCGTACAAGAAAATTATCAAGCATATGGCCGCCCAAGCACCTAAAGTGTATGGTGAAATCCCTCCATTGGCGAAGAAGCAAAACAAGAAAAAGAAGAAGAAGGTCCTGCCGATACCAACTAGAACACCATTGCCTGCTCCTGCCGCAAGACGAATGTCCCATGTCGAAGACTGGATTGTAGTGGACAGCAAAGAAAGTTTACCTGATGAAGAAGACTTGGTAAGACAAAAAAAAACCAACTTTGACAAGCTTTATCTATTGTTGGGAGGGATATAGTGTGGAATTGTAGCAGTAGTACTAATAGTAGTACTAATAGTAGCACTAATAGTAGCACTAATAGTGGTAGTTATGGTAGTAGTGGGTGGGAACTTTTCGGGTAGGGGGAGGGGTAAGGGTAGGATTGACTTACCGACATGCATTTTTTTTCTTTTTTCGAATAGGTCCAGCAGTCGCCTTTGCGTAACTTCTTATCGATTGACTTTTTTTCTGACGTTTTACCTTTACATACGCCACCTGCCTCACTCAGCGACCCTTCATCTGTTAACCAACAACATGAAATTGCAGCGTTGACAAGTAGATTGAAAGCCACACGTCTACCACCAAATATCGACATCATCACTCCGCCAACATCCCCACCTCTACCTGCTCAAGAAAAGAAAGAAATCACGAAGCCCCCTTTTGTTAGACGTCATTCGATCTCATCCACAACAAATGCGCAGATACCATCATTATCCACCACCACCACTCCTTTTATTCTCTCTGATGAGGATACTGACGGCAATCTATCATCATCATCACTACCACCGCTATCTTCGACCACGACTGATCATGTGCAACAAATAAGATGGTTACAAACAATCAGTCGATTACGGCAATCATTGGTACACTACAAAAAAGAAAACAACAAACGACGGATCCCTGATCATTTGATTCCCATGCCACCGCCACCGCCAAAACCAGGAAATCAACGACGCCGATCAGAAGCCACAACCCAGCCTCGCTTTAATGCTGAAACCAACACCTACAAACGTGATACCCGATACAATTCTGACCATCTACGAATTATTTCATGTGAATTGAATATGATGCGACATCGAAAACTCATCTCTCCTCTACGACCTCGTGGCTTTTTACCTAGGCGGAAGGATCCTTTTATTTGCGGTGACGGCCGGTTGCGCTCTCCTTTGGTCAATCAAGTCTATGTAGAATAGATTTATACCAGTTTAGTTGCACCCCTTTTTTTTAGTATTTATACTGGCATAACTGATCAAATAAAGATATATATGTAAATATATACGTTATCCCGTCACTCTTCATTACTGTTTTGATCTATATGTATGTCTTCTGAATAGTGTGCTGGTTGTGGGGGAGGTTGTCAAAAAAAGGGGGGAAATTGGAATTCCAAGCCACTTGATTGGGCGGGTTGACTGAAATAAAATACGCTGGATTTGAACTTTTCTTTGCACCCCCAATTGTTTTTTTTTATTTTTCTTCCTTTTTTCTTTTTTTTTCTTTTTTTTTTTTTTTTTTTTCTTTTCTTCATAGCTTTATCCTTATTCTATCATTTTTCATATATATTTATTCTATTCATTCTAAACAAAAAAGAAAAAAGCCAACATTAGCTCTTGCGACACCATCCATATCTATCTACTACACACAAAAGATGCCTACTCATACTGGCTCATCAAGACGTCCACCCAAGAACAACAACCATACCAACAACAATAACGGAAATGACTTCAAGACCTTGAAAATCCTATATCGCCAACAGTTACCGACATTACGTGAATTATTCCCTGGTTGGAGTCAAGAAGATCTTGTGGCTGCTATACACGAAGCTAATGGTGATCTGGAACTAACTATTGGTCGTATTATGGAAGGTAGGCTTTGTTTTTTTTTTGATGATTGCGTTAACCTAGTTATGACGCATACTGACGAATACGTATAATTATATATCTAGGTCACACTAATCAATGGGATCAGGTTAAAACCAAAAAGTCGAAACCTCAGCAGAAACAGCAATCTACAGGTGGTCCTATCAACAACAATAATACGACGAAGAAGAATGACGGGCAAAACGGAAATCGAGGTAAGATACAATGTGAATCATAAATAGCAAAAGGATCAAGGCTATATCATACTTGTTGTTTTTGTTCTCGATGCTAGCAAACAAGAACTCACATTTTTATTATTATTAGATATCCCTCGTGGAGCAAAATCAAGGAATGGGAGATCCCGTAAGTTGGTTTCTTAAGGTAGTGACAACCTTGATGGACTATATCACTAATTGCATCATATTTCTTTTGCTTAGGGGTAAAATTCGGTGACAAAACCCATCGCAACAAAAAAGAAACCGAAGAACCTATCAAACCTGTCGAAAAAGAAGAAGAAAAGAAACCATCATGGGCTAGTATATTAAAGTAAGTGATGATCATTTATTATTCTTAACACACACACATACAAAAAAAAAAAAAAAAAAAAAAAAAAAGCAATGTATCTTAATGTCAACATCTTTCTTTTATAAACCATCATATAGAGGTCCACAGGTACCAGAACCAGAACCAGAACCAGTACCCGTACCAGAACTAGTACCAGAACCAACAACAACCAACATAACGGAGAATGACAATAAAAAGACAACGGACTATGGTGATGATCACAAACACGACACGACGGAAGATTCGTTAGACCCATCAACAATAATAGCTGCTGGGCCCAGTGAATCAGGTGGCCTGGTGGAACAAGCGAAGAATGACGATGATGTGGCGGCGACAGTGACGGCGGATATTGAACAACAAGAAGTGGATGATACAACAAAAGAAACGAACAACAACAACAACAATGATGATGATGATGACAAACCATCTATCCTAGCAGAAGAAGAAACAAACGAACTAGCAGCCGCAGGCACTGAACAATCACAAGAATCTCAACAACAACATATGGCATTCCGAAAAGTACCTGTCCGTCGACTGAAACAAGACGAACCTGTTGTCTTACCTGGTGGCGGTCATGGATCTGGATTGGAAAACGTCAGCTTACAATTTGGTAGTCTCAACTTGGCGAATGGTGAAGAACAACCTATCCCTGAACAAGAAGAAGAAAAGCAAGCCGAACCTCTCCTACAGCAACAACCCCACGAAGAAAACGAAAAAGAAGCCATCACCACTGCCACAGTGACACCTGTGCCCGCACCATCTGCTGCCATTCCAACAAATGTAACATCATCATCCGCAAACGCGACAACCATCAGTCCCCAAGTCCCAAAAGCACCGGATGCTACTGTATATCACCAACCTCAACCTCAACAAGAACCTCAACAACAACAACAGCAACAACATATTCAACAGCCTCCAACTCAACCCTATCTCCAAACTTTCCAACCTCAACCTCAAACACAGCAACAATTATCAACCGACATTCACACTGCTTCGTATATTCCCTATGCACCTAACCCTATGCCTGGAAACGGTCAACTGCATGGTTTCACCAACCCTGGTATGGTCACGATGCCTGATTATTACAATTCTGATGGCCAACGTCCAATGGTAAGTATCTAGAGTAAAATTATAGACAAATTACTCACTTGTATGTTTCTTTTGGTAGAACTATTATGATCCTAGCGGTTACACTCAGTCACCATCTATTGGTAATGCTCATTTATATGGTCGAGGCAAATTCAACAACGTACAAGACGGTATGGCCCCTTCACCTACGACACTTGGTATGATGGGCAGTACTTCATCTACACCTGTTATGCAAATGCCTCAACAACCTCAAGCTGGCATGTATGGTGGTGGAAATACTGGTGGTTATTATTCCTATTATTATATGCCAAACCAGTACCAAAGTTATCAACAAACCGGGTATCAACAACAACAACAGCCTACTCCTCAGCAACAGTATCAACCACAACAACCATTACCTCAACAGCAACCTCAACCTCAACAAATGCAACCTCAACAGCAACCCCAACCTCAACCTCAACAACCCCAGCAACAACCCCAACCTCAACAACCTCAATCTGCTCAAAAACAACCCCAAGTCGTCTATATGAATACTGCTGCAAGTGCTTACCCAATGTATGGAAAACCAGGCAACTCTGTTTATCAAGATTATACCAATCAACAGACCACTTATGATGACAACGCCAGCATGCTGCATTCAAACGGAGCAACCTCAACACAAGGATTAATGTACGATAGCAGGCAATATCAACCATCCAACAACACTTTACCTCACATGCAAAATTATCTTGTTAATGGAGGAAATATGAACTCACAGCAACAACAGCAAGTGCAAACCATGGCGAATGGCAATGCTGGGGGTGTTCAAGTCAACAAAGACTCTGTGATGATGAATGGATTTGATAAAACAGGTCAACCTATGCAACAACAACAACAACCATATCAACAACAACCACAACAACAACAACAGCAACCAGTCATGACACAAGGGAACTATCAACCTCAGTATCAACAATATCAACATCAGCAACAACAGCCATTCTTATATCAACAACAACAACAACAGCAGCAGCAGCAACAGCAGCAGCCATATAATCCTAGTTTACCAAACACTGGGTATCCTACTCGACAAACACAGCAACCTCAACAACAAACTCTTTATTGGCATTAGGTCTAATGGATTGGTTTAGTTGTCCGTTTTTTAGTTTATTAGTTTGATTAGTTTATATACATTTTTATTCCATGGTCATTGCCTACTCTCAACCCTTCTCCTCCTTCTCCTTTGTTTCCCTCCTCCCCCTTCTTTGTTCAATAAACTGTAAATACCTTCATGTTTCTTTGAAATATACATTACATATAATTTTTTTTTAATTGCCGGATTTTGGAAGTTGCTGCTCTTTTATTTTTATCTTTTTTTTTTTTTTTGTCTCCTAAAAATAAATTATCGGTGCTTTTTTTTTTTGGGTATTAATTCTCTTCTTTTTTTTTTTTTTTTTTTTTTTTTTACCTCTATCGATCTTCATCCCTTGTCTTCTTTTCCCTTCCACACACACACATCCAGCACATTTTATATATCCTCTTTCCCCCTTCATCTTTCTTCACCTTTCTGTCGTTCGTTCCTTTTCCATCCTTTCTTTTTTTTTTTTTTTTTTTTGTATTATACCCCATATCTATCTACCTATATATGATGGTGGAGTTCTTACGCATGTTGGGTGACAACAACAAAGAAATCTTGATGCCGTTAATGGTTGCGCTGCTGGCCAGCATGACTCAAGCCCTTGGGATTTCGTTACAACGACGGTCTCATCTGGAACAACCCGCCGTCCCCTCCTTCAAACGGCCATTATGGGTCACGGGGTTTCTCATCTACACACTCAGTAATTTGGTCGGATCTACTTGTACCATTGGGTATCTTCCTATTGTGATCTTGGCGCCTGTCGGTGCCATTGGTCTTGTGTTTAATGCCATCTTTGCACGACTTGTCCTGGGTGATCCTTTTGCAACAAGAACCATCATGGGTAAGGGGTGGGGGGGAGAGTGGGAAGTGGGAAAAATTGGTGGCATCACAGTTATTGCTATTATTGCTATTGCTGCTGCAGGCTTATTCATCCTATTTCTTTTTTCCTTGTGTAGGTACAACGTTCATCGTCCTAGGTGCTATGCTAGTTGCTGGTTTTGGCGTGGTCCCGGAACCTAATCATACATTGCAAGATTTGATTCAACTTTATAAACGACCTTCGTTTGTGATTTATTTTACCTTGGTGGAATTCTGTACCTGTTTTGGTTTATTGACGACACATCTAACGGAATATGGACTTGAAAGGAACACGCACTGGCAAATCAAGTACCCTGACCTCAAAATGTGGCTAGGGATTAGGTAAAAAAAAAAAAAAAAAAAAAAAAAAAGGCTTATATATGATGGTGCAAAAGAAGGGTTATATATGAGGAGAGACTAATCTATTGACTGGTTGGTACGGCGCGGCGTTGTTGTATTTTAGTTACGGTATATTTGGAGCCAATATTAGTAGTCAGGCCATGTTATTTGCAAAGAGTGGATTGGAATTACTAATCTTGACGGTTTTTCACGGGGAAAATCAATTCATCTATCCCTTGACGTGGATCCTTGTGCTTGCGTTGATCTTCACTGCAGTGTTACAGGTAAGGACGAGGCAAAAGAAGAAGAAGAAAAAAGGGGGCGAGGCTAAGGAGGGGGAAATGGTACTCATGGCTTTTATATATGTATTATATAGTTATACTATTTGAACCGTGGTGTTCAGTTATGTGATACAATCATTCTTGTTCCTTTGAATTTTTGCTCATTCAATGTGTCATGTCTTTTCAACGGTCTTGTTTACTATAATCAATGGGATCGACTCTTTTGGTGGCAAGTGGTACTGGTGTTAGTAGGGATTGCTATCTTGGTATGGGGCGTCTTGGTTATTTCATTTCATTCAACACCAGCAACAACATCGACCATCCCTCCGACCTCCACAACAACTACAACAACAAAATCACCTTCTTCTCCTCCTCCTTCACCTTGCCTTGTGTCGTCTTCGCTCGACAACAAAAACTGGTGGCACCGAATTCGACTTTATGTTTCTGGAAAACGACTTCATGCCAATGAAACAACACCTTTATTAGCTCCATCTTAGATGTATTCGTTTTTCTTTTGTTTGTTTTACCGCAATGATTATTTTCCCTCCCTCCCACATTACATCTTTT
The DNA here is from genome assembly GCA_002105175.1 of Absidia repens. Lineage (NCBI taxonomy): Eukaryota > Fungi > Mucoromycota > Mucoromycetes > Mucorales > Cunninghamellaceae > Absidia > Absidia repens. The sequence continues at coordinate 3,538,639 of MCGE01000001.1, read as the reverse complement.
TTTTTTTTTTTTAGTTTACAATCATTTTGTTGTCATTTGTATATAATATTAATAAAATTTTATCTTTGTCTCTATTTTGGTTTATTGTTGTGGGTGATGGTGTTGATTTTGAATTGACAACTATGAGAATATATAAATATATGCAATCTGTCTCTTGCTCCTTTTTTTTTTTTATGTATTCATCATTATCAATGGTTGTCTTCTTCACCAAGAAATTCTGTCTCCCTCTTCTAGTGACAGTATGCTCATTTGCAAGTGTAGTATTAGCATGTGTAGAATTCCAAAATGATTGCACTGTAAACTCTGATTGCTGCTCTGATCTCAACTGCGTACCTGTGCCATTCCATTTTACAAGTCTTGGTCAATGTATTTAGCGAAAACCCCGCCCTCACCGCCTCTTCTTTTCATATAATGAATGATAATGCTTCCACTTTTTTTTTTTTTGACATGAAATCTATGCAAATCAAATAAAATAGCCTTTTTGGAGGCGCAAATCTGCGGAGTTTGTAAGTTGGATTTGGTTGCAATGGCGATTAGAAACATGGAACAAGAGGATAAGCATTTTAGGTCACGAAAAACCAGTTTCAAACCGACAACGGTTTATGAAGGTATAGCGAAGAAAAAAAAAAGTGATTGTCAATATGGATCCTAGATGGCGGTACGGGAAAAATCGATTTTTGGAGCTGAATATTTGACGTATATACGTCCTAGATTTTTTATTTTGTATTTTGTTTTTTTATTTTTGGTCCATCATTTCGATGGGAAACTTGGTCGCTCAACGCCATGCTTTCAAAAAAAAAATAGGAATATGCATGATAAGCACACGGCGGCGAATAAAAGTGTCTTTTATTTTTGGATAAACTCGTTCGGATGAATCTTTTTTTTTTTTTTCACGACCCCTCCCCAGGCCCACGTTTTATTTATTTACCCAGTCTCTCCCGAGAAAATCATTCTTTACAGTGATTCGGCCTTTGTCACTATCATTCAAACCCATGACTAAACCCACCTATTTTCTTTCGGTGTTTATTTTTTTTTTCCTGAAGTGCATCATGATAACTTAGTACAGTAGTAATAGTAGTAGGAGTACAATATTAAAAATAAAACAAAAGGTCCCTGGTCCCATCATCATCATCATGAATAAGGAGAAGTGGGAGTAGTGTGTGGGTTGGCATTCTGCCAATATCTGCTTGAATTTTTAAAAGCACGACCTCGGCACCGGATAAAAAAGCCTAGTGTAACCCCCGACCTGCCAGCAGGTTTTTTTTTATTGTATGATATTATATCAGGCCACCTCATCTAACAGGCAAGTTTCCCCTCATGTGATATCATCACCACCACACCACCACACCACCACCACTCACATACACACATCTGAACAAAAAAAAAAAAAAAAAGTGTCACCATCTTGATTTTATCCATCTTGTGTACACGTGATGGCTTGTTCGTTGTCGACTAAAAAAAGGAACCTATAGCAGTGGATGACCATTTAGGGAAATCTTGATAAAAAAAAAAAGAAGGAGAATGAAAAAAATCATGTTTGGAGAGATAGAGTGAAGTCTACAATCCAATTCTTTCTTTTTAGTGCCCCTCCTACCCCATCAAAACTAAACAACGTACCAATGAGACATCCTATGTATGTCAACTACCTTATATAACGTGTTTTTTTATTGCTTTTGTTTTTTGTTTTGCACCTTGGTACTTTTTTTATTTTAGTCACCGACGATCTTTCCTCTTCAAAAAAAAAAAAAAAAGCCCCGCCCTTTTACCAACAAAAAATATTTTTCCCTTTTCCCATTTATTTCGAACGTTTTTTTATTTTTCCCTTTTTTTTTTCTCTTCCAACTTTTTCATACCCTTTTTCCATTTTTAAAACACTTTATATAAAAAAAAAGAAACCTCCACCATCCACTTTATATAAGACCGCCAATGTTACGACTTTCTATACCGCCAGGAAGAATACAAAACCAAAGCTATAGACTCTCTCGTATGAATATGGACCAGGACCTAGATGAAGTACAATCCAACCTGAACGACTATCAAGAACTCCTCCAATCTGAAGTCTATGTTGACCTTGATCGGTTACGCATTCTAGCTCGTCAAGGGGTTCCTCATCAAATTCGTGGGGTAAAGAAAAAAAAAAACTCGGTTAGAACAAAAAAAAAAAAAGTTACATACTAATAGAGCGGTCTTTGGTTTTTGGTTTTATTGTTAATCAATAGGAAGTTTGGAAGTATCTCTTAGGCGTCCAACAAGCCGATCGATGTAAGTCAACATCCTCTTCTCTTCTCCTATCTCATCCGCAGCCGATTAATTTTTTGTTTTTGTTTTTTTGATGACTCATTTTTGGTTTAATTTGACGTAGCCAAGGAACTCAGTAATACGAAGGAACGAAGCGAAGAATATGACCAAATAGATAAAACTGATCCTGACGTGGCCAAACGTATTCGCGGTGAAGTCAATCGATTCCAACGTAAAGTCCGAGAATTACAAGGCAAGCATTATGCTGAAGAATTTGAAAATGTCATCTTGGCTTACTTGAACACCAATCGTGAAATTGAATACTCTCCTGCCATGGTATCTTTATGTGCTCCTTTTATCTATTGCTTGGAAAAAGAATGCGATGCCTATTATTGTTTTGAAAGAATGATGAAAGCTATAGGTATTAAAAAAAAAAAATGGCATGATGATTATTTTTGACTGATCATCTTTTTTCTTTGATTATAGAGGATGTATATTCCAATCATTCAATCAAGGAACGTGTGGCCAACTTTATGACACTCTTCCGTTACGTGATACCCGACTTGTGTAGCTATTTTGAAGACGAAGAGGTGGATCTGAATGAATGGGCGACCTCTTGGTTACAGAACCTATTATCCAAGGAAATGCAATTTGATGACTTGTTACGGTTATGGGGTAAAAAAAAAAAAAAAAAGGAAACTAGAATCTAATTGATGAAGATCATTAGACTAATAGACACTGCCACTTTTTTTTCTTTTTTCTTTTCTCATAGATGCTTATTTTGCTATTGCCGACCCACTGGAATTCCATCCTTTTATTTGCCTGTGTAAGTAACACAAACACAAAATAAGCTCTTCAAATGATTCATATCTTATTGACCCCAAACCCTTTTTTTTTCTTTCATTCTTTCTTTCAATCTCCAGCTATTCTTCGAAATGCGAAAGAAAATCTTGAAGACCTTGAACAATCTGAAATTAGAACCGTTTTGTTACGTCTCCCTAATATGAATATGCGAATGGTAAATAGAAAGGGAAAAACAAAATGAAGGATACATCACTGATAGATTAACATGATGCCTTGCTTTTTTTTATTATTTTTTGTAATAACACAAAAGATCATAGCTGAAGCTGTCAATTTGCGGCACGAAAGTCTAGAACGGCAAATGTCTGAAGAAAGTGACCTATGACGACGATACACAACGACATTCGCCCTCCCTCTCTTTCTATCTTTATCTTCTATATCTATCTCCCTATTCCTATTCCTTTGTATTTTATTTGTATTTGACTACTTTATTTTTCTGTTTTTTTTTTTTTTTCAACATCATTCTCACCAACATCATCATCATCAACAACAACAACAACAACAATATCAACATCGTGGTCACGATTTTCCATCATCTTTTTTTTTTATCATCATTATCAACAAACGCCACCATTCTCACCATTGCTCTTCATCCCCCCCCCCATTCATCACAGCACGCACACACATACGACCTTTGCTCTTTTTTTTTTATTCTCCTTTTCGTATTCTTTTTACTTTTTATATTGATATGTGCTGATATTACCCCCCCTTCCCCATCTCCTTTTTTTTTAATAAGAAAAAGATGTCATTTACTGATATTTATCGGTCTTTGCCTTTTACATTGTATCCATGTACTTGTCGTTGGGGCAATGTATTTATGTGTATTTTATTTAGAATAGTAAGCAGCACTTTCTTTTTTTGCCATTTATTTATATATGTGTCTAATTGGTCATGGGGTCTTTTTTTTTCTTGTTTGTTTGTTTGGTCAATCTAGTTACATCCAAAATTGGATCCTTTTTATTTGCATCACTCTTTATACCCGTTCTTCCCCATCACACCGCAATGTCAATAGTATCCCATCATCAGCATCGTCCTTGTATTTGTATTTATGTATCATAGTTGTCAATAGTCATCACCACCACCATCATCATCGTCATTATTATTATCATCAACATCAACATCATTGTCATCATCATCAAATAGATTTGTAGAATTAAGTAGTATAGTCATCATCGTTTTTTATTTCTTTATTTCTGCAAATCAAAAAGATTAAATATATATATACGTCCATTTTCTTTTCTAAGTCTGTGTGTTATCAAAATACCAACAGAAGCTCCTCCATTGCCATCAGCTCATTAAACATCACATCATACATCATTCTACAGTATTTGAAGAGTATCATCATATTGAATAAAAATCAATCCATCAACCATCATCCAACGTCTTTATTGTCTAAAAAATATCTATAATGTATAAAACTAATCATTGTAAATTTGCGTGTGTATGTATGTGTGTGTGTATATAGGTGTGTGTGTGTGTACTAAAAACTATAAAATAAAAAGGTGGGTACTACTAAACTAAGCTTTGTTCATTGCATCCATGGCCATTTCATAGGCAAAGAAGGTGGCAGCATTGGCAGGGAACGCACGGGCCATGGCAGGACCCACACCAGACAGTAAGCTTCGACCACCTTCACGAAGTAAAGTACGCAATGCGGCCATGGAAGTCTTGATACGAGGATCGTTTTGCATGCGGCTCTTGATCACATCTTGAGGGTAAGCAGGAATCCATGCACCAAAACCGGCAAGACCACCCGCCATGAGCAAATCGACGGTACCCAAAGGTTCTTCTGGGTTTTTCTTCATGGATTGGAAGACACGTTTCAATCCTTCGTAAGTCACTAAAATATAAAAAAATGTGCAATTCGGCCGCAAAGATAGATGGAGTCAATGTCGGTCCTTCCTTTTTTCCAGCCCCCTCCTAGTACCCATTTTTTTTTTTTTTTCAATTACCAAAGTAAAGACCATAACTAGGGAAATCACGAAGAAGAGTGATGCCAATACCACGGTAAATACCTTGGAGACCATGAGCACGGACAGTGCGAACACCACAATCAATCACACCTTTGTACTATACCCATAGATAGGAAACATCAGTCAGACAACGCCACAAAAAAGAAAAAAAAACGGGAGGGGAGCAGAATATTAGACAAAAACTTACAGGAGCTTCCAATTTACCGGTGGCACCAATGACACCCTTGGGATCTTGTGTTTGGAGTTTGACCTTGAGTAATTCAATAGGACAGTTGAAGAACGACATGACAGAACCAGCCAAGGCACCCGCAATTCCCACTTCGGTCAAAGTTAATTCACGATCAACACCATTTTGGAGCATGCGTCTAAAATAACCGTTGGACATGAACACCACAGCATTACTACGAATATATATATAAAATAAAAAGGTTTAGTTAGTATCACATCGAATCTCCGCACAGTTTCCTAAGCACGAAGGCTGCAAAAGACACCCTCATTTCCTCTTACCATAACCCAATACCAGCCAAAGGAGAAGCCACACCACGGTAAAGACCTTTGGGCTAATATTAATAACATAAAAAGAAAAGGTGGTCAGATATAGAGACTTCATTATTAATCATATGCTTACCCCTTCTGACTTGACAAGTTGATTGAAGCAATCCATAGCATTCTTGTAGATAGGAGGAGAAGGTTGAGTTTGCATTCTCACTTTGAGAGTGTCAAAGGGATGACCTATAAGAGCATTGTGTTAGATCAAATAAAGTCCCAAAATCAAACATAAGGGAAAACAAAAAAAAAAAAAAAGCAGTAACAGAAAAAGAAAAAAGGTGGGGGAGGAATGTATCTTACCAACAACCACTTGAGCCCAGCCACCGATAGTACCAGCAATCAGATCTTGGGCCAACTTTGGAATAGCAATGGAAGTCTTTTGTTGTTCAATGGCAGCCATAGTATAAAACACAACACACAACCGAGAAGAGAAGAGAAGGGAAGAGAAAGAGGAAAAGAAAAAGGAACGACAGAAAAAAAAGAAAAAAAAAGGAACCCGATAACAAATCAAATTCATCGGGGATCCAACCCAAATGAATCATTTTTCGAAAAAAGCGGGGATTTAATAACAAAAAAAAGAGAAACATTTATGTACAGTATACAGAAGAATAGAAAAAGGGTAGTATAACGGAATTAAATTGATGAGTGAGAGAGGGGAGAAAAAGGTGATAGGTAAAACGAAATATATATATATAGATATATAAATCAATGGAATAAAGTGGAGTAAGAGTATGATCACCAGCGAGAGGAAGAGGACGACGTAGCACCTTTGTCATCCATCCCAATGACCCAGCCTAACCTTTTGATAAAGCGTTCTTTGACTTCACCAAATAAATCATGAGTTTCGGTATCATGAAAAGCAATCCTATGCGAGTATTCAATTCACAAGAGCGAAAAATAATAATATCAGTAAAGTAGTAAAGTAAGAAACCCTTTTTCCTATATTTGACTTACTGCTTGGCCCATTCTGTGACGACTTGATGGCCAAAGAGTTTGCCTTGCGCCAATTCCGCAGCTGCCAAATCGATCGCCTTCAACCATCTTTGTATCAGTTCATTGTAAAGATCACGTTTAATTTGATTGTTTGCTACCAATAAGAAAAAAAAAAAAAAACGAGATAAATTTCCATGTATTCATCAACCATATATCATATTGCACACATCAATAGAAAGTACTTACCATCATTATCCCATGTTGGTAATCGATGTGCTGTACAAGTAGCATAATGAAGATATGAGAAAATGGTGGTTGGATGTTCATTGCCAGTGGTAAAATGATCAGCATATTCAATCAGAGAGTTCTAGATATACATACATATATACATATATAATGGAAAAAAGAGTTGAGTGATTTCATTGGTAAAAACTATGCAAGGACACACTTCTCTCTCCTTACCACAACGTCCATAAGCGCCGATTTGACTCGGTGAAAGCTATAATCATCTCGCCCTTTCCCAGGTTTGTGCATAGGGTAGCTTTCGTTGAGTTTTGATTCCAAATTGCCAATCAGTATGGACACAGATTGAGTGGTGGGTGAAGGCAAATGGGCATCGACTTCAGGTTGTAGGTGAGGATTGGCATCAACAAGATCATTAATCAGTTCAATAAGTTTGTCCTTTTCCAAAGTCGCTATTCAAATGAAGGGAGAAGAGGAGGATGAGTAAAAGTTCACATACACACCAAGTGCCACCCCCCCATTTTTTTATTATTATTACCTAAGAGTTTACTGATAGGGAATTGTTTCTGTATGGAGGCCCGGTTGCGTTTTGTGAACCGACCACCAAGATCACCACTGCCATCTTTTCTTCTATCCATGACGAATGACGACGACGACGAGGACTGATTGGAAGGATGATCTACAAGTACGTCAGCTAGCGCCATTTCTTCATCTTCAGAAGCTCTTCGTTTTCGACCTAGAGAATAAATTAATATAAAAAAATTGACCAATCTACCGTAGAACTCGATGCAACACCTTTTTTTTTTACCTTTCGTCGAGTGTGTATTTGGCGTAATCGGTGGTGTATAGAAGCTCGGTTGCTTTGCTTTTGCCATGTAATGTGAAGACCGATAGAGATGTTGTTGTTGCCTAAATATGCTATTCTGAGAAGATGACGAGGACATTACAAGTCAAAAAGGCGATAAGGGGTTTCAATAATAAAAAGACGAACAATAAAAAAAAATAATAAAATGCTTGATAAGAGTGAGAAAGATTTTTTTTTTTTTTTTTAGGGCAATATATATTTTATTGCGGGGATTGAAAGAAGCGCATCGTAGAGTGGCGACAACTTGGTGAAATCAAATCAGTGTGGGAGAATAAAAGTAAACTGAAATAATCTAACAAGAGTTGGGGGTACGGTAACTATATATCTAATATGAAGGGATGTGGTAAATATGAGGAGGAGGGCGGAGTTGAGAGAAGAGGGATGCGATGATAGGTGATAGCACGGAAGGCTTAAAAGGAATGTGGTGTATGACATAATACCAGTGATGGCGCCAGATAATTTGGATGACGCATCCTGAGATAAGCCAAAGAGCGGAGGATAGTTGGGGGATGGTGGAAAAATCTAGGGAGAAAAGGCCGGAGACTATTGTTGTTTGTGGAGGTGACGAACCAGGGAGGAGATGATCAAAGACTTGTTGCCACAGTGCCCATTTGATGGGACAAGTGACAAACAGATGCTGGAGATCTTCCGTAGCTTCAGAACAAAACAGGCAGAGGGACGTGGTGGAAGGTCGGAAGTGGACCAGGGACTTTTGACAATAAAGTTTGCCCACTAGAAGGCGATACCATAGTGTTCGAGCATATAGGTGTTGTGGTTGTTTCCAGAAAGAATGCCACAGGCGGGATGGGAGTGACGGAGGGGATTGTGTTCGGGGGAGAGAGGAGAGAAGTCGTTGGCGATGGGAGCGAGGAGTGTAGGATGTCCAAGTAGGAGAGGCGAGGAAGCTTGTCACCAGGGTGGAGTCAGTTACATTTCCTTCTTGTTGTCCCCAATTCGTCATGTATTGTTGAAATGATGGATGTAGTGTGATGGTATTCGTGATGAGGTCCCGGAAAAGCTGCACAGAAAGATTGCGGTATTTGATGTCATCCGGAGGATCAAGAAGACAGATAGAAGATGGTAGGAGCGGACGGATACAACCAGGGGTCGAATCAAAACAGAAAAACCAATGTGTCGGATCGGCTGCGTGGTGGGTGTGAATCCAGTGATCCGGAGGAGCGGAAGAGACAGCATTGATGAGAGGTAGATGAAGCCACGTGGCAGGTGAGAGAGGAAGATCATCATATGTTGGTGAATATCGATCCATGGCGGTAAAGATTCGGGCCAGGACAGCATCTGGTGCACATAGTGGACCACGACGTAGTAATGGGAAGAAGAGCGGGAGGCGATATCCAATATTGTTGTCAGTAATCATTGTCAGATGATGATGAATAATGTTGGCACCAAAGGAAGATCCGGGGTCACGTTCCAAAATCAAAGATAACCAGCGGCGCTGGAGAATCAATGTTTGGGTGAAGGTATCGAGAAGACCAAGTCCACCATTTCTAGTGGATTTGCACAGTAAGGAGTAACCTAGTGCTGGTTTGTAGCCTTTGGTAACAAATTGGTAAACTGTCGATCGGAGTTGTTGATAAAAACATTGGGGGAGGTTCACGACCCGAAGTTGATACCAAATTTTGGATAATATCAGGGTGTTTGCTACAGTAATGCGACCACGAATGGATAGATGACGTTGACTGTAGATGTTGCATGCGTTGGTTACTGTGCTGAGGAGCTGATGAGTAATAAGATGACGTTGAGCTGGCGATTGGATCATGCTGAAGCCCAAGTAGCGGAGAGGGTGAGATGAGTGACAATCGTACCATTGCGTAATGCCTTTATGTCCAAAGAATTCTTGCCAGCCTGGAAGGGGTCTGCCGCATAAAGAGAAGGCCTCTGTTTTCGAGACGTTGAGCTTGGCATTGGAGACTTGACTATAGTTGGAGAAATGGGTCATGAGTTTGTCAAAATCCCGCGTATCCTTCAGTAGGACACAAATGTCATCAGCGTAGGCCAGAAGTTTGATCACCGAACCGGTGAAAGTTGGACTGTGAGACAGAGGTTGATAGCCTTGGAAGGAGGAGTCTTGGAGGATGGATTGAAGTAAGGGTTCCATTGACAGATTAAACAGTAGGGGGGACAGAGGATCACCTTGACGTAAGCCACGCCTTTGGAATACTGGTTTGGAGAATTTGCCATTGATATTGATCCTGACCATATTGCCAAAAAAGAGACCACAGATGCATTGAATGAGATCGGAAGGGAAGCCGAAACGTCGAAGGGTAGACTCCATATAGCGAGGATGGACCCGATCATACGCCTTCTCTTGATCTAGAAGTATACCTGCGCCTTGATATCCAGTTGCTTTTGATTGTTCCATCACCAGTTTCAGAGCCAATCCATTTTCGGCAATAAATCGACGAGGGAGAAAACCAGATTGATATTGGTTGATGCAGCTGGTCATCACCTGGGCTATTCGGGCGGTCAAAATCCGAGTAAACACCTTGGCATCGCAGTTGATGAGAGAAATCGGTCGCCAATTTTTGAGATCATTGAGGATGCCTTTCTTCGGAAGCAGTCGGATGCGGATATCTTGCCACGATTGAGGAAAAGTAGCATGTTGAAGAGCATCATTGAAGACAGATTGTAGAAGGGGACGAATCTTTGGGTGGTGATACAGAAGAGCCAAATACTGATAACTTAGCCCATCGGCACCAGGACTGCTTGATTTGGACGTTCTGGTGATGTGGTATGTGATCTCGGTATCTGAGATCGGTAATTCCAACGAAGTGCGCTGAGAAGGGGAAAGGCGGTTGGTGTCAGGAATAATGTCCAAATATTGTTCAATGGTGTCCTCTGCAATTGCGTCGGGTGTGTAGAGGTGCTGATAAAAACCATGAGCAATATCTTCCGTGGTCGTAGGGGTTGAAACAAAAGCCGAAGTATCCGTATTGTCGAGGTTACTGATATGTTGTTCCATATTGCGTTGATGATGGAGTCGTTTCAAGTATCCTGCAGATTTTTCTCCCTGTTCCCGCCAGTTGATCCCAGCTTGAAGAGCTGCTATGTCGGCAATGTCTTGTTGGAGTTGATGGATTTGAGCATCGAGGATGGTGAGATGATATAGCCGAATGTCCGGTGGTGGCTTGCTCCGTAAAAACCGATTTCGTTGCCTTTGAAGTTGCTTGAGGGATTTTGATCGAGTCATTGTGGTGTGGCGGCCTTGTTTGCGGATCCAAACTTTGACTTTGTCCTTGATCCAATCCCATGAGTCTTGGTGTGATAATTCTGGAGGTGTATGGCTTGAGAGGTTGTCGAGGTGTTTTGAAAGGCGAGACCGGAAAGATTCATGGTGGAGAAGAGTGGGATTTGCTTTCCATAAACCTGGACCGATCGGTAAAGTTTTGAAGGAAAGGCCAATCGTGAGCATGCTGTGATCTGACCATTCGGGTTTCATCTTGTCAATGGTGACCATCGTCAAGTCATGAGATAATGTGTGACGGCTGATAAATATGTAGTCGATCGTGGAGGTGGTATTTGCTGAGCGCTGAAATGTGGGGATGGTTGTCATGTCGTCAGAGTCCATGCAATTGTAAAAGTTGTCGTCGAGAAAGGATATCCAGTCGATGTGGGTATTGGCAGTGAGACGAGGTCTTTGATATGAGTAATTGAAGTCGCCCATAATCATGAGACGTCCGGTGTCGACTTGAAGGGAGGGATCGGTGATGGTGGAGAGTACGGAGTGGAAGAATTGGCGTCGGATGGGTTGTGTCGTGACCGGTGCGTAAAGGACGAGAATAAAAAATGGGGAGTAGAGTTGTTGAGGGTGTTCGACTTTGGAGATAATGATGCGTTCGGAATAGGGATGATGAGGGTGAATGAGATTGTCGGAGAGGGTGAAGAGGGAGGAGAAAGAAATGAGGCCACATTGTGCCGTCCAGAGACATTGTTGTGCTTGAAATTGTTGTTGGATGTTGTGTCGAGTAGTAGGATCCATGGTGTGTGTTTCTTGTAAGGCGAGGAGGTGTGATTTGACAGAGCGAAGGAATCGGATGTATGATGATTGAATTGTTTTGGATGATGTCTTCACAATGCTGTTGCAGTTGAGTGAGGACAATTGAAGACGTATTGTTGTATCAATCATATTATTGAGTATAGGTGATGGGTTTGGCTGCTTTGCGAGGAGGTTGCTGTCGACGCTTTGCAGTAGCGGAGGTCGTTGGATTGGTCGTCTCTGGTGATTGGACTCCATTGTTCATACAGGTTTCGTCGTCGGGTGATGTTGCCTGGTGGGGTGTACTGGTGGTGGCTCGATCACGTTCATCCTTTTCAGTCCTGTCGATGTAATCCTCAATGTTTTCTTCGGTGTCCATGTTCGAATCGGCCCATGAGGATTGCTGGGATTCCACGGTAGTTGACAGGTTGTCATTGGGAGGGTGGTCTTGGTCCATAAATTCCGAGTTGCCTTCCGTGTTGGACTGTTGATCCTCGTGGGCGTGTTCGGTGTGCTGGGAATCCTTGGGAGAGTGATCATAATCCATAGATTCAGATGTGCCTTCATTGTTGGGTTGTTGATCCCCGTGTTCATATTCCGTTTGCTGGGAGTCCTTGGTCAAGTCGACAACAGCAGGTGTACTGGGAGAGAGTGTAGGAGTAGTGGCATGATAGATATCAATATTGGCTGGAGCGTGCGGAGTTGGTGTACTGAGAGCTGGGGACGGAGTCTCGGATGTTGAAGGGGTGGCTGGGTTGGAGTGTTGTTGATTTGACGTCGATGCGTTGTCCTGAGGTGCATTGGTAGGTTCCACCGGAAGAGATTCGTAAATATTGGTAGAAGGAGGTCGACTAGTAGCGTCTGAGGGTTTGGTGGCCACTTTCCTTGCCTTTTTCCCGTAGTTCTGTCGAGGGCACACCGCGGCCCTGTGTCCATCTTTACCACAGTTCCAGCATACTTGGTGTTTGCGGCTTAGGGAGCAGTCCGCCACGACATGTCCTTCAGCATGACAATACCGACACCAGGGTGGCATTTCCGACCAGGTTGCATGGAATCCCATATCGTTTTCAAACCAAGGGATCGTGTGGGTCAATTCGAGTGGGTTGGTGACTTGGTTGCGGTTAAGGATGGCGTAGCCAGTACCCATGTATGTCTGTGTTTTTGGGTCCCGGAATATCCCAGCATCTAAGACTTTGCCGTATTTTGCAAGACTCTGTTTGAGGCCCGTCACAAGTTCCGTTTCTGGGAGAAGGGGAAGGCGACGAAGAGTTAATCTGGCAATGTTGGATTCGGAATCTTTGGAATCCATGGCCGCACAAGGGAGAATCGTGAGGTTGTCGTTGATTTTGAGCCCATCTTTGAGAGCAGTTTGGTAAGAGGCATCAGTAAGGGTGAAGTTGAGTTCCACTAGGCGCCGAGTTCCTTGGCTGAAAGGCACGACAGCGATCCGGGAAGGATATTGCTTCTTGATGAGAATCATGACGTCTTGGTGAGTAATGTTGCATGTGCTGAAATCGAGAAACATACTACCAGGGGATCGTCCCGGTTTCCAAACATGAGATCGAATGAGTTGCTTCGTGTCGGAATCGGTGTCATTCAAGTGCATGAGGGAATGGCGTTGCCGAGAGGTGACTTGTGCCCAAGATCTACCATTTGAGCGATGAAGGGGATGGTTGGATGGAATAGGTGGATTGGTGGATGGAGCTGGATCTCCAATGGTGGGGGTTGAATTGGGATTTGGAAGAGCCATGAAAGAGTGAGAAAGAGAGTAAAGAAGCGTTCCAAAAAAAAAAAAAAGAAACAAGACAATTGTGAGTTTTTCATACGCCGCCGTAGTTTTAATTTTCATACAAAATGTGTGTTCTACAAAATAAAAATCAAAAGCCGATATCTATACATATATATATAATATATAATAAAGACGGTATAAAATGTGTATGTATAAATGACAATGAAAAAATAATCCATTCCTATTTGTGCTAATTTACAATAAATAAATGAGGAAGGGAGGTAAAAACCAACTAAAATAAAATCTAATTTATCCATTCCCAATCGCCACCACAGTCGTCTTGACTCTCATCATCCACGCTATGGTCCGTTTCACTTGCATTATCATCTAAAACTGGAACACTACCATGACCGCTTGCATCATTTGAACAATAAATCGAAGAAGAAACCATCATCGAGTCATCGTCATCGTCATCATCATCATCATCATCATCAATATCATCCAATGGTTCACACCAGTCCCATTGAGAAGAATGTTGCGCCAATCGTCGTTTTTTTGCCACAACTTGAATGCTTTTCTTTACCATTAAATCCGTCATCTCCAATTCTTTTGCTTGATCCCGTAACGAAGCGATGGTTTGTCGCAAGTGCTTCATATCTTCCTGATGGTGATTCGAGGCGGCGGCTACAGCAGCGGCAGCGGCAGTATGACAATGACAATAATGTAAATTGGAATCCACCCAAGTACCAGGTATGGTTGTATGAATAGGCTCGGAAGAAGAAGAAGATGGAGGATTGATGAAAAAAGTGAGATGCTGCTGCTGCTGCTGTTGTTGTTGTTGTTGTTGTTGTTGCTGCTGCTGCTGGTACGGACATGGGTAGTGGTTGGTATGACAATAAATAAGATCATGATCCTTGGATGATGCTTTTAGGGCAATATCATTCATTTTCAAACAATAATAATAATAATAATAATAATGAGCACAAAAGGAAAAAGAAAACGAAAGAAAGCAAGGAAAAAAAATAGGATTTATTATGTTTGGAGATCATGCGCTTGAACCAATCATATAGGTCCGACGATTTAAGCCAATTTTTCTATTTTTCAATAAAACCAGCATGGATTACAATAATTAATATAGTAAGGAGTTCAACGGGAGGGTGAATATATTTGTTAATGGCCAATGAAAAAAAAAAAAAAAAAAAAAAAAAAAAAAAACTTGGCACAATAAAAGAGGTAATCCATTCTATGGTATAAACGTATGACGTTAAAGTGATCTTCGAGAAGCATGTTTTCTATTTTTAAGCACCAGAAAAAAAAAAAAAAAAAAAAAAAAAAAAAAAAAAAAAAAAAAAAAAAAAACACAGAGAGCGTATCATCGTCGAGTCATATCATGTCAATTATTATACAATTATTGTAATTTGTCAAAACAGTATATTTATTCAATTCAAAAAAAGTGATCATCCGACAATATATATAAAATCACTATGTAAAAATAACAACAAATACAACTAGTATCATATAAACAATATATATGCACAGATATATATATATATATATATAAAGCAAAAAAAAAAAAAAGAGTGGGATACGACTAAATGAGGGGAAAATCAATGACCAAATAAAGAAGGAGGGGGAAAAAGATAATAAACAAAAAGATAAAAAGAGAAAGGATGGTGTAATTGTGTCCCTTTTCAAACATATAATAAGGTATTCCATCACTGACGTATATCATACATAAACACCGCCATTCCAAAAAAGTAATACAATATGTAGAAATATAAATGATAGAAAAAGATAAATAACAATGGAACTACAGGTGGGGGATAGGATGCTATACAAAAGAGAGTAGGAAAAAAAAAAAAAAAAGAACGTATATGAAAGGAAAGGGAGGGAAGGGAAGAAGAATTGCCTAGACTTAGATCTTGAGAATAAGACGAAGTTTTTCTTGAATTTCAGAGATGGGATCCATCAAATAAGGCTTTGAAACATCGATAACCTGTTGTTGTTGTTGTTGTTGTTGTTGGCGTTGTTGTTGTTGGCGTTGTTTGGTAGAACTTGCAATGACACTGCTAGGAAGAGGTAAAGAGCTTGGTGGGGGAGCATCATTCATAAAATCGGGTCCGGCATACGTAACTTCACTGGCGGGTTGGCTACATTGTTTTTTGGTTGTTTTTTTTAAAAAAAAAGGTATGATGATGAGCCATACGCTTGTGAGGGGAGTTTGATCAATCCATCACACAAATCTTTATGACTTACCTTTCCATCATCACTGATGATGTAGAAGACGAATTTTGTTGAGGTTTGGATTGGGCACTTGTTCTTTTTTGATGGTGATGATGATAATGACGACGGCGGCGATGTTGACTTCGTTTCCTTTGATTCGTTGGCGCTTTTTCGGTATCTTCCAATTCAGATTGTGAGCAAGAAGAAGACGAAGACGTGCCACTGCTATCTTCCAAAAAAGACTTTCGAGGTTTATCAGTTGAGGAAGATTTTTTTAACGAAATTGTAGTAAACTGAGCTTTTTTCTTTGGTAACGATACAACGGGTGTGGTGGTGGTAGATGGCATAATAATGATAATAATACAAGAAAAAATAAGGAGAGAAAAAGAGATAAAAGCGACGTGTGTTTAGTAGAAAAAATAAAATAAAGTAAAAAAGCGAAAGAGAGAGAGAGCAATAGAAATAATTATCAGCTGCGAGTCATTTATAGTGCAAGCATCAAGCGGCATTGTCGTACAGCAAGCTAAACTCCGCTCTGATTGATTGGAAAATCAGGTCATATGCCTTTTCTACGATCTATGTATCATACAGGAAATGCAATGATCTCTCCTTTTTTTTTTGGACAGTAGGATCAAATAAAATAGTTGGTATTATTACATTGCTGTCATGTAATAAATAATGCTTGAATAAAGAGATTCGTACTTTTTGATAGGCTGATTTTTCTTCGTGTAACTAAGTGCATGGTTTTTTTGAGTGGGAACTGAGTTTTGATATTTTTTTTTTGTTTATCTCTTTCTCTTTCTCTTTTTTTTTTTTTTTTTTTTTTCATCTCTCTCTCTCTTCAATTGTTATATTTTATTTGGCCAAATGTCAAGACTACCGAGTGCCAACACTACCGGTATTCCTCCTCCAACCAAACTCTTGAGAAAGCAGCCTTCTTTGGACCTGAGACGAAAAAAAAGCCAATCACACGATCCTCCTCCCCCTTTGCCTCAGTTGAAAGCGTCAAAATCTGCCTCAAGAATGTCACGTCATTCGGTGTCTTCTTATGACGAAATGGATTCACCTACTTCACGGTACTCTTCCTCTTCTTTTGGCTCAAACCAAACAGCAATGACTTCACCTCGTAACTCTGTCACGTCGCCAAAACCTTCTGGGCCTCGAAAACGACTCTCTGTTAAACCACCACCCATCCCACCACAGCATTTGCCTCAGCAACAACAAAAGGTGGAATCTTACCAAGATGATGGTTCTAGCTTGTATATTGGGGAACGTGTAGTGGTTGACTCTATGAACATTGTTGGTACTCTCAAGTTTATCGGTGTCACTCGTTTTAAACCTGGTACCTGGGCTGGTATTGAATTGGATATCGTTGGTACCGGTAAAAATGATGGCTGTGTTCAAGGGTAAGTTTGAATAGGCAACAGAAAACTATCAATGATGTTATATATATATATATATATATTTATACATATATGTTAAAGTACTAAACTCAATTTTTATTTATTTATTTATTTATGTATATCGTCCAGATTGCGCTACTTTTCCTGTCCTCCTGAAACGGGCATCTTTGTGATGGCAAGTAAAGTAGCACCTCTTGACCGTGATGATATCACTGTTCGATCCATGTCTCCTCCTTCACCCTACTCACTTACCCGCCAACAACAAACCATCAATGGACGCACTATCACCCGTGTCACTAAAGGGTCCAGAGCCGAACGCTACGTCGGATTGACTGCAACTCAATTATCGCAACGACAACAGCAACAACAGCAACAGCAGCAGCAAAGACGACGATCGACTACTGGACGAACACCAAGCAATTCATCCAAAAGGTTATCCACTACCTCGCCAAGGCAGCCACAGCCAATGCAGCAATCACCTAGTACGACCAATGATCGTCGTCGTCTTAGCAGAGGCTCAACTTCCACTTCCTCCTCCTCCACTTCCGCTGCTCGACCACGTCGCTCCTCTTCATCCGCTCATATCCAACAACAACAACAACAACAACAACAACAGCAGCAGCAGCAGCACCCTGAATATATGGATGATTATTATGCCCAAGATGATAGTTTGGTCATTTCTGATGAACACATGCTTACTGATACTCCTGTACCTATCAACCTTGCCACCTCCGAATCGACCGACATCCATTCTCCTACTTCAGCCTCTTCGCCACCTCCGCCTTCGTCCTTGTCTGGGAATTACACGGGTTATTATGAAGATTCTCAAGCTCGATTGGAACGTGTTCTTGGTGAAGCCATTGCCCATGCTCCGGATGAAGCCGCCATGCGCTTACAACAACTACAACTCCGTGTGGAAGTCCTTGAAGCCGAAAACAAGTACCTCAAATTGGAGAACACGCAAAACAAGACAGCCGAACAGATTTTGGAACGTTCCATGGTGCTCAAGAAGATGAACAAGAAGAACACCAACGTTGACGGTGAAGATGGACTGGCGACGGCAGATGATGAAGACAAGGACAGCTACTTTACACTGGAGGGACACAAGGCCATTGTGGAAGAAATCAAGCAAGATCATGAAACCAAACAAAAAGCGTGGGTGTCCGATATGGAAACGGTGCGGTCGTCGATCAAGAAATTGGAAAACCGGGTGTTTGAATTGGAAACCGAGCAATCGGAGCTGATCAAGGAACGGGATGAACTTTTGACATCGTTGGGGGAAGCGCGCAAGGCCAAGAATCAGATGGAAACCAAGGTGCAAGAACTGGAACAAAAAGTGGTGGTGGCTGAAGCCAATGCTGCGGCTGCGCTTGCCTCGCGGACGGTGCAAACCACGGCCAATTTTTACTCTCAGGATCCTGAAGAAATGCAAGAACGCCAACGCCAGATGGAAATGGAAATGGAAGACGTACATGACAAGATGACTTCTCTGATGGATGCCATGCGTGCCAAGGATATGTTTTTAACCACCCTCTCGGAACAAGTCGAACAGCATCGCAACTTGGTGGAAGAAAAGGAACGCGAACTCCGTCGTGTCCGTATGGATGGTGAACGCCACAATCGTGACAAGGAAAGACTGCGCGAAGAAATCCAAGATCTGGAAGCGAAATGGGTGGGCCATGAAGGATGTGTCACCAAGGAAGAATTCGACAGCATCAAGCGGGATCATGCCGTGACCAAAGAACATCTCGCCAAGGAAACCGCCACGGTGGACGACTACAAGAAACGCATTCATGCCCTGGAAGAAACGGTCGATGAACTCAAAGTGGCTGGGATGGAAAGCATTGAACTGTATGAAAATTCTGTCGAGCTTCATCGGGTAGCAATGGAAACCATCAACGCCAATTTGCAAGACGAACAGCGTAAAGTGGCGTCCTTGGAACTGGAAAAGACGCATTTGGTGAAAACGGGTGCGGATGCGCTGGATACCTTTGAACATACCATGGCGACATTGAAGCAACAACATGCGTCCAAGGTGCAACTGTTGGATACCGAACGACAAGGGTGGGAAGACACTATTGCCAAGCTCAAGCAAGAAATCGCCCAGCTTGTGGATGCCAGCAACCAGACCGAACAAATGGACAAGATCAAGCAGGTGTGGGACAGCGAACGCCAACGACTGGAAGAAACGATCGATCGCCATGCTCAGCAACTCGTATCAGAACAATCATCCCATCAAGCGTTGGTGCAGCATGTGGAGCGACTGGAGGAACAAGTCAAGCAGGTGGAAAAGCTAGGCACGGAAAAGCAACAGTTGGAAGACCAGGTGCAGCAACTCCAAGCCAATTATGATGAACAACTTCAGGCACGCGGACGATATTTGGAAGATGTTCGAACGGCGGTGGAAGGGCAGAAGAAGGCACAGGGTGAACTTCGTCGTCTTGCTGAAGCGAAAGACAAAGTGGAACGTGAATTGACACTGGCGCATGCCGATCTGGACAAGGCGGAATCGACCCTGGCGAGTCTGCGAAGTTCGTCGACGGACATGGAAGGCTGGATCAAAGAAAAGGAACAACAAGCCAAGGAAACAGCCATGTTGCGTAGCGAAATCGAACGCTTGGAGGCTCAGAATGCGATGATCACCAAACAAAAGGAAAGTGCAGAATTGGCGGCTAAGACGGCGGAAGCTACTACTGCTACTGGTGGTGGTGATGACGAAGAGGCCACGCAGACCTTGATCAAGCGACTCAAATCTGACAACAAGGCATTGGTTCTGGATCACGATACATTGAAGGAAGCCCATCGGCAAATGGAAACGGAATGTCTCAAGTTGATGGACGAAGTGGAGAAACTACACGCGGAAGGACCTCATAGTGCTGGCAAGGAGAACGACGGCAACTTTGACAACCTCACGCCTGAAGAAAAGACCATTCAACTGGAACGACAATTGGCGGAATCCAAGCGACACATGGAGAAGATGCTGCTCAAACATTCATCTGAAGTACAACAGATCAAGGACCAGTTGCAAGAATCGGATCGAAAACACCAACAGGAAATCAGCAGCCTGAATCGCGACGTGACTGAATTGGAAGGGATCATTGAATCCAAAATATTCAAGGAAGCGGATCTGGAGGAAGCTTTAGAAAACGAACGCAAGACCGCCAGTCGATTACGTGATGATATTATGGAACTACGCACCACCACCACCACCACCACCGCCGCCGCCGCCACCAATAACAACAGTGGAGATGGGCAGATCAGCAATAGTAGCAGTAGCAGCAGTGGACTTAGCACCAATGGACCTATGACGGATGATGCTCCCTATTGTGAACTATGTGAACAGCCAGGGCATGATTTGATCAATTGCAAAACAGTACTCAATGACTCCACCAAGAATGACAAAGACACATTGGAACGACCGGTAAGAAAAAATAGTAGTAGTCGTTGACGAGTATGATGGTGTATCTAATTCCTTTTGTTTTTAAAAAAAAATAGTTCTGCGGAAATTGCGATGAACATGGACTCCACAATACTTCGGACTGCCCCAATCAGAATGAAACTTTCTGAGCTCTCTTCCCTCCTTTCCCCTTCTCCGTCTCCTTTGTAAATTCTATTTCCTGTTTGTTTTTTTTTATTATTATTATTTTCTTTTTTTTTTCTTTATAGGTGTCGTCCTTTTTCCTTATCCGTTATATATCATATACCATGAAATATCCCCTCGCTCTCCCTCCTTATTTACCATTTTATCTATATCACCTATTTTTATTTATTTATTTTCTCTCAACTGTATAATAAAATTCTACTTCCGCCTCTTTTTTTTTTTTTTTTTTTTTCTCTCTCTCCCTCTCCCTCTTTCTTTTTTCACCTTTTTTTTTTTTATTGACTATGTGCGATCTATCTGATATTTCAATCAAAGAAGCCTACAATGCTATTATTGATGGTGGATCTACAAACTGGTAATACAATGGAATGAACATGACGATGGTAGTGGGACTTCTGCTACTGCTGAATGGGCGACATTTAACAGTTTGTATTTTTTTTTCTTCTTCATTGAACCTCCACCAAAGGATGATGTTAGGGTACCACGATGACACAGTGATTACCCTTCTTGCTTATGGCGATCAAGGCTTGAAGTAAGCGAAAAAGAAAAAAGCACAAAATAGGCAAGGGCTGGTCTGTGCAAAATAAGGGCTACACCACTCCATCGGCTATTGTATTAAAAAAGTATGTACTAATGATTGTTTTTTTTTCTGTGCTACTCTCCCATTCTCTGTACCGTTATTATTATTATTATACTAGTGAATTGAGGGATCAGTTGATTGATGAACCATGGTATGGATTTCTTCGTTTGGACAGTCGATTTGTGTTCATTGATTGGATGCCCCAGGATGCAAGGTAAAAATAATAATATATATATATATATATATATATATGTATTATATACGCAGGATTTTGAAACAGAGCTTGTGACACACACACACTTTCTCTCTCTTTAACCTATAGTGATTCTCTAGAAGGTAAAAGCAAGCACTCACTTGACGTACCTACCGATGATTTCAATATCACTCCAATTTTTTTTTTTTTCTGTATTGATTAGATCGACGAAAAAGACATATCCAGCAAGTCATGGAGATGATTGCGGCGTCCCCAGTAACACATGGATTTCTTCATATGACAGCAACAACCGATCAAGACCTTAGTGATGAATCTGTCATGCATTTGATACATTCACAACAATTACAACTACAAAAGCAACAACAAAACTCTGACGACAACGACACGGAGGATGACCATCATATGAATGAAGATAATGAGGATGACGGAAACGACAACAACGTTGATGAAGATCAATCAATGATGAAGAATCAACAGCAGCAGCACCAGCAACAGCAATATATACCTAGCGATGAGGAACTACAGGAAGCAAAAGCCAAGGAACAGGAACGATGGACAATGATCAAACAACAAATGGTGGATGCCAAAGAGACAAACGAAGTAAGTAGCGCGCTTTTTTGATGCAACACGATTGTCGTTCCTGGATTTTTGAATTTTTTGTTTTTTTTATCTTATTATATGTAGGCCTTGTTGGTTGGTCATGTTTCTGTCAAATCTGATGCTAGTCCGGTAAGTGGATCAACCTCACTCCTCTTTTTATTTACGTAAAAGAAATATACAATATTGAATGGATTTTTTTTTTCGAGGGATTCTAGTTATGGCGACGACGGTATATTGTCATTCAAAATCGTGAATTGTCCATTTCCATGGACAACTCGGTAAGTTTGAAGGTGGAAAAAACTAAAAAAAAAAAATTCGATTTGATTGATCTAAAAGAAGAAATGGCGTGGAAAAGTGTTTTTTTTTTTTTTTTTTTTTTTTTTTTTTTTTTTTTTTTTACTGAAACATGGGATATTGACCAACCTTCCTTTTTAATTCCTGTTTTATATATATATATATATATTAGCATCGAACACTTGTTAAAAAGGTATCACTGGATGAACTGACACGCTATGGCAAATGTGACCCAAGTTTGGATTGTTATATAACGAATGCAGTGGTACTGGAAACTAAGAACAACGAAATATGGCAATTGTTGGCAGATAATAGAAACGAATTAGATATGATTTTGGTAGCATTAGATATAGTATCAAACAAATAAAAATGGTTCTTTTTCCTTCTTTATTGAAAATGATGATTAAAATATTGTATATGATCAATGTGTGTGTGTGTGTTTTGTGATCAGGCGAACGGAAAAACTTACACCAATGTTAGGTCGTTTGTTCCGAAGAAATATGGGGAGAAGGACGGGGTTTTGTATTTAGGTTGGGTCCAACGTGGTACGTGTGATATGGACGAGCCAGTGATGAGTACAGTATTTCCGGAATTGCTTGTCGCATATTTTAAAATCGATGTCGCACCTGAAATAAAACAGATGTCGGGATTTTTTTGACCAACTTATCGCGCTTTTGGTTTTGACTTGTCGCCAAATCAGTTATTGGGCTATCCTGCTACCTACCACCTACCACCTACCACCTACTACATACTACATACTACATACTACATACTACATACTACATACTACATACTACATACTACATACTACATACTACATACTACATACTACATACTGCTTAATGAAAAAAAAGGCATTGCAAAAAGATAAAGGTACAAAAAACGTTTATTGGGTATAAACATAAACATATCAAATCAAATCATATCATCTACAAAATAAGATAAACCAGCACCACATTATATTTTCCCACTCATTGCCCATCCCCATTAATCAGTCCCCTCCCTCTCTCTAGTTTATGTTCCCCCAGTCCAAACGCCATTCCTATGCCAATACACTTAGAATATTCTAAAAACTGAAGTAAAACGGTTCTACACTGGATAAAAAGTTATTATTACCTATGCTACATACAAAAGATAGTGCATGCAATTCAAGTCATAACAGGGTAAAAAAGATATACTTTTTATTTACATAAAAGAAGATAAAAGACAACATAATATAATAACACAATAACACTAAAAAAGCTGAAGCACCACCAAACCACCAAGAGTCCGTCATTGTTCATCACCATGATCGTCGTCGTCGTCGTCGTCGTCTTCTAAAGTCAACAGCTTTCGTTTCTTGAAACGAGGGGTAGAAGGAGTAAAAAAACACAAATGACGGAGACGCCGTATCATCCATGGGCTGACAGTGAGTAATACCTAAAAGCCGCTTGTTCATGTCACTGTCCAACATCTTTCTACTGAGTTCATTGCACAATGTAACCATAAAACTCTATGCCCCATCCGTGGTGTGTTAACAACAACAACAACAACAACAACAAAAACAATTAGTAACCAGTGTCTATAAATATCCGTCTCTCTACTTTACCTTGAGTACAAAAAGATAGTTGAGGGTGGACTTCATCTGCACAAGATGGACGGTTACTTTGGGAATCACCATAGTGTGGACGAGCGACGAAACAAACACATTATCATGCATTTCCAGCATATAAAGATAACCGATATGACCTATGTAGCAAAAATATAACATTAGTACGCAGAGGCATTTCATACATATATCTTGCATTGATGGTTATTTTTCTTACCAATCCAGTCCATCGCCATCAACTTTTTGAATCCATGACCATGGGCCAATGTTATCGGTGCTAAAGGAACATATCCCCATTGTAAAGAACGGGCAGTCGTTAGCAAATGTAAATGATCTCTGGTTTCTTTTTCTTTCTTTCTAGTACTTACACTTGTTTTAAAATGGAGAGCATCTGGTAGAGCTGTGATTGCTTTTGTGGTTGACCAATGAGATCAGCCTTGGTAGTCAAAATGTATGCCAGCATCGCGTCGGTATTGTTTGCCTGATCACTCAATGCCATCACCTGGTCAAGTACAGCAGACGATTCCACGTTTAATCCAGCGTCAGTTGTTTGTCCAAATTTTGCGTTTTCCACTTGTAGTTGCATGCTGGGACCATTTGGTTTATGATGATAGCTTTGATGGTTGGGTTGATAAAATTCATAATGCTTGATATGAGGACTTGGCAAAGAAGAGAGACGAAATAACAGTAAGAAAAAACAGGCCCAAGTTCTATACACTTGAGATCATCACTTACTTTATAATACTTTTATCCAAAGCGAGCAAGGTTTCTTTCTGCAATGTCTTAGCGGCATTTGACATCAGTATCTTCTTGAAGGTACCAGTAGTAGTGGTGATGGCGGTAGTGATGGCAGCGTTGTTGTTGTTGTTGATACTTCCTAGTACGCATTGTTCTTCTTTATTCAAAGGACGTCCAGATAACTGATGGATTGAAAAAGAAGGTAATCATTGTGAGTATACACACAAAAAAAAACAAAAAAAACTATTTTTTATTATCGGAGTTACCTTTTTATAAGCGGCTGCATGTAAAAAAGAGTTCAATGGTATCAATGCCCAAGTGGCGGTGCTTTGTTTTGCTTGATTGATTTGCCAAGGCGACACTGCTGCTGCTGCTGTGTTGTTGTTGTTGTTGCTGTTGTTGTTGTAGTGATGACAGTGGAGAGGACCGTTGGTTTGAAATTGAATTGGTGGAGTTGTTGCCGTAACTTACAATTGATAACGAGCCTTCATTGAATCGCTTTATATAAAACGAAATACGAAACCGTTCAACTTCAAATTTTCCATGCATTCTTAGAAATATCACACAATCATTTTTTGTCACCAGTTATAGGTGTTGTTTGTTGTTGATAATGGTGTCGAAGTCTTTTTCGCCACAAGCTACAAAGGAAAACCCCATCCCTAACAAAATAGTTCATTAGTACCTTTTTCGCGCCTTCTTTTATTTTCTGCAACAGTTTTACCTCTTTCCTGATATTGTCAATATGCTTTTGGCATATGCTGGAACCTTTTTGTCATTTTCCATAACAGTAAGGCAGTGTTTGTAGGCGGCAACCATTGTGTTTTCTTGGGAGAATTCCGGTCGCCTAGAAAATGTAGTTCAAAGCTTGTGTATTTCCAATTCTTCATAGGGTTTTTGGCGAAATATATAAGGAATTTGTCTTTGCATTTGTACAAATAGTGATAATTCTCAGGTTCCTTTGGGTTTACGGTGAAATTGCGATGAGGTTGGGCGAGAAGAAAGGAAAGCAATGCGGGTGCGGACATAATTATATTTAAACACCGATGGAAAATAAACTCTCACAAAGTTTTACCAGAGCATTTCCCCGCATCTTTTTTCTCTGTTCCTTTTTCAATCAACTCGAACTGACTTGGTTTCGGATTTATGAAGACGAGACGACAATAGGACTGACTTACATTGTTGGGAATTTATTGTGGTGTTTGCCTCCGGTCAGCTTGATTCTCTTGAGGCTTGGTTGGCTTCCCTTACCGACGACAATAACGCACTTTTGGGTCTCTTCTTCACAAAAACCAACCCATTAGTCCGTGGCTCTAGAATCAACATTATCTTTTGAATATTC
This sequence comes from Absidia repens, assembly GCA_002105175.1. Classification (NCBI taxonomy): domain Eukaryota; kingdom Fungi; phylum Mucoromycota; class Mucoromycetes; order Mucorales; family Cunninghamellaceae; genus Absidia; species Absidia repens. Next base: position 3,512,674 of record MCGE01000001.1, on the reverse strand, counting down.
TGAGTAGCGTTGGCTTTGACTTGGTATTGGTTGAAAGGTAACAAAAGAAAAGAATAGATACCGACTATATTATGATAATGCACTTGTTTTTTTTTTTTTTTTAGGCGGTTTACCACGTATACTAGTATAGGTAAAAATGTGAATGTAATTCATGGTATGGTGACAAAGATAACAAAAAAAGAAGCTATGCTGGTTATATGATGATATCTTACTTGATTTTTTTTTATTTTTTATTTTTAGGTAGGCGATTTGTCTGTTGGAGTAGTATAGACAGGGTCAAGAACACCAAGAATAACAGCTGCAGCAAGAAAAGAAAATTGGTGGTCAACATGGAATAGACAAAACGCTGATTTTCGGTCATGATCTTTGGCTACTGGTGAAGCCTCAACTACAAAAACATGGTTCTTGTATTGGTCTACCGACGCCCACTTTTTGCAGCATTATCAATGTAAGTTAAACAAGTTCTCTCAGCAAAGTTACACGATAGTTTGTACTCATTTTCACTTCTTTTCTCTTTCTCTTGGGACGTACTAAAACGGAAACGAATTGGAAGAATGGCTTGATGAAAATATATATACTATGAATTCAAAAACTGCTATCTAGTTATGGACAAACAATCGAAAACATAGAACAACCACTTGCTGACCATGGATACCGACTACTTCACTTGTCTCACCCCTACTCTCCTGAACCCAATCCAACCGAACAATTCTGGAACTCATGATCAAGTTGGGACGCATTGTTGGGCTCTGACACGTTAAATTCAAGGATACCCGACGCCTGCAAAGGTTATCTCCCAAGAATCTCTCTTTGGATTTTGGCCGTGCTCCGCTTCTGATGATTGTCTCATGGAAATTCTATTTAGTATAGTTTAGTTTATATTTTATTTTAGATGATATGATATGATTTGATATTTTTATCTTTATACCCAATAAACGACGCTCTGCGCTCCGCTGGAGCTCTGGGAAATCAAAGATTTGAACTACTGACTTTTTTTTTTTTTTTTTTACAATGATTGACCTGGTGGAGGATGAAAAGCATCGTACTTGTGCGCTCTGCCTGGGTATTTGATTTTTTGTTGTGGTGCTTGATCTGGTGTGGGAATGCAAAGCGTCGCACTTGCGCGCTCCGCAGGGGTATCTGTTTTTTTTTTTTTTTTTATAGTATGTAGTATGATAGCCCGACAACTGATTTGGCGACAAGTCAAAACCAAAAGCGCAACAAGTTGGTTAAAAAAAATCCCGACATCTGTTTATTTAGAATTCCGACATCTGTTTTTTTCAGGTACCACATCGATTTCCAAAATGTGCGACAAGCGGAAATACTGTAATCTAAAGGTTTAGCGGTAGATCAATAAAATATCCATAGTTTTTCTTGACCTCAAATGATTCGGAGTCCCACTTATTTTACGGATTATTTTTGCCAATCATAAACTAGTTCTCTTCTCCGTTTTTTATTTTTCTCTCTCTTCTTTCTCACTATCCCAAATACATATATATATTTATATAAAGTTTTTGCTCGATTATAGATGAAAGAAAGAATTAAACAAGATAATCGATCCATAGAAAGTGACGCTACTTTGGATGCGGATGATGCCTCTTGCCCTCATGTGGTAGAAATGGCACCTTTCCCTACGTTGTCTTCATTGAATGAAATCACAACCACTTTGTCTCGGAGGAGTCAATATGCAAATAAACAAAGCACGAAAGGAAACCCTGATGAAAAAGATACCAAGGAGGAAGAAATTGTTTTAGAACCACTGAATGAAGGCTTGACAAGCCCTGTAAGGAGCCAAGAACCAATATATCGCAATGGAAAAAAAAAGACACTCATACTCTATTTTTTTTTTTAATAATCACTTGGTAATATGACTTAGGGTTGGCTTGTGGTGCTTTCGACCTTTCTTGTCAACTTTAGTGTTTTTGGATATTGTTTCTGGTATATCAAAAAGAAAAAGAAATTCACCCAGAAAATAAAAAAAGAAAGAATCTAACCACATAATCCAACCTGTCGACACTCACGTGCACAAATTAGTTGGGGTCTATTTCAGCCTCTGTAAGTCCGCCCTTGGTACAAAAATGGATGACCACAATTTTTTTTTTTTACAATTTTTCTTCTTTCTTCTAGATATTTGCAGCCTGATGTTTACGGTACGCAAACAGATTCATTCAAGATCGCCTTTGTTGGCACGTCTGCCAATGCTTGTATGATGTCACTTGGTCTCTTCATTTCCCCTGTCATTGTCAGACTTGGTTATCGGTGGACAATGGTGATAGGCACCGTGCTTGCTCCTTTAGGACTGATCTTGGCGAGCTTCGCAACGCAACTATGGCATATTTATTTATCTCAAGGGATTCTTTTTGGTATTGGCGCCACATTTGTGTTCTCACCGTCTATAGGCCTACCGTCTCAGTGGTTTGTCAAACGAAGAGCCTTTGCTACAGGTAAATGAATGAATGAATCCCGACCCCTCTCGCAATTATACATGAAGGAACTACTATTATTCATTCTTGCTTCTACTACTACAAACAAAAAACATAGGTATAGCGGTGAGTGGCTCAGGTATTGGCGGCGTTTGCCTTTCCCCCATGACGCAAAACCTTATTGAAAATTTGGGCTACAGGAACGCTTTGAGGTAATGTATTGACCATTGGGCCATCAAAACAAACGACCATTTCGACTAAACCATGCATTCTTTAAAATCTATAGAGTTCTTGGTGCCTTGATATTTGGCTTGCTTTGTATTGCTACAGCATTGGCCATGTCGCGTTTTAAACCATCGCCTTCCAAACGTCCTTGGTACGCTCTTGTGGACACCTCCCTTTTAGGCACCCAATTTAACCTCCTCGTCTTATTTGCTTTCTTGGTGCCATTTGGATATATTTCGGCTTTCTTTTTGATGCCCACCTATGCTACTTCCATTGGTATCGATCGTGGGCACGGTGCAGCACTGGTGAGTATCATGTCCGCCACAAACGCCGTATGTCGGATCACATTGGGTTTTCTGGGCGATCGCTTTGGGCGTCTCAATATCATGTTTCTCTCCACGTTTTTATCAGGTAAGAAAAAAAAAAGATAGGGGTTGATTTTTGATATGATCATATCAATGCATTTACTTTTTTGTCCGTATTTTTTTTTTTTTTTTTAGCTATCTTTACTATGATACTTTGGCAGTTCTCTGTAAGCTATGGTGTGTATATTGCCTATGCGTTACTTTTTGGTCTTAGTGCAGGTGCATTTGTATCCATGATTCCTGCTGTTACTTTTGATATTGTTGGTATAGAAAATGTTCAATGTGGGCTTGGAATGGCTTATGCGGGGACTACTATAGGTATAGTATATTTTCCAACCAATAAAAAAAAAAAAAAAAAAAAAAAAGACAAATCCGCTTAGACTGATCTTGGTTTTTTGCAGGAAATTTGATGGGCACACCACTATCGGGATTACTGCAATCGCATTATGGGTGGACGGCAACCATTCAGTGGTGTGGGGCTTTGACAATGGCTGCAAGCCTGGTTGCATTGGCTCTTCGAATGGTCAGGGCGGACTTCAAGGTCCATGCAAAAGTGTAGGAAATGAACGATAGGTGGACTTGGCCGTATTGTTTGCATGGACGTGCATCTCTTTATCATTGTATTATTTTATCCCCGCTCTCAATTATTATTATTATTATTATTATTACTGTTAATATTACCTCTTTTTTTTTTTTACCATCATTCCCCCCTCTCTCTCTATCACAATTCTAATTCATGCAGTATCATTTAGCATATATACTTTATTTCTACATCATATCTCCCCTGACCTCATCAATTCATCGCTTTTTTTTGGGGGGGGGGCGAAGAAATAAAAACTCCATTGGAGCAGTTTGAAATTAATTATTTTTACTACTGAAGTGTTGGTTACAGTGTGGATGTGTATGGGAGATGATGAAGAAAGGGGCATAAGGGTCCATTCAGCAGTGTTTGACAAATTTGTGAAATATGAATTCAAGAACCATCGGAGTTCTTTTATTCAAGCCATTCTTTTTTGTCTGTTCCTTTTTTTTTTTTTTTTTTTTGCCCTTTATATATTTTCTATGTAATGCCTAGCCAATTCAATGATCTTCCTCATGAAGTGGTGCAACTTATTTTTACTCTGATCAATCCCGATCAATATGCTACTCTCCGATCTGTGAACACTGCGTGGAACACCTTGCTCAGTCCTCATGTATTCAATTCAGTCACCATCTTCAACTATTTTCGGAAAGAGCGTACCCTGGATTCTATCTTGGACGATATAGAATGCTCTTTCGCAGAAAACTATACCACCTCTGGCATCCCTATTGGTCATCACATTCAACAACTGTCCTTACTGTATGACGACACTTCAGGCGATCAGCTACACCGACTTTCTGCGCTATGTCCTAATATCACTTCATTCACCATCACCAGCAAGATAATGGACATTCTCATATCAACACCACTCCATTCGATACCAAACTGTCGACGCAGCCAAGGGCTTCAACAAATGACACAGCAATCTATACCAGGTGTTTCGGATGCTCGTCAGGCTCTTCTCGTTGAATTCTTCCAATCACTCGGTGGCTCAAAAATGACAGCATTCAAGTTGGAAGAAAGGATTTCTTACCCGATCCTGGCCAACATCATTCTTCCCTTTGTTTCTAATCTTGTGCAATTGGACCTCAGCTCAGTGGTTTACAAGATGGATGATGATGATGATGATGATGATGACCACAACTTGGCTCGTGAACCATTTATGGACTTTATTGAACTGATGGATCTCATACAAGACAATTGTCCTAGACTTGAAACATTGGCGCTCGTGAAACGTAGCTTCAGCACGGTGGAACAAGATACAAGTATCGCTACGATGGACGGTTTGGAGAAGTGGGTATCTGCGATTCGGGTGTGGCCTCGCTTGACAACTTTGCACCTCAAAATCAACATCAAACGACAACAACAACAACGACACCGGCAGCGACAGTGGCTGGTCCCGACGCTTCTGTATTTGGCCGTTCGATTATCTGGTCTCCAACACCTTCAAATGACAGCAAGATCCTATACTCACGATGAACATCATTCGATTTTTCCCAGAGATGAACCATTGGCGTATGCGTTACGGGTTGGGTTTGTCCAGAATGTGCGTTCTCCGGGAAAGCTTAGATGGCCCTATTTTTTTGCTGGCTCATTACACACCATCAGTCTCGAGAACATCCATCTTGGCTTTGTGGAAAGATTGATTCTATTTGGGCATGACGAAATTTTGGAAGGGATGACATTCACACCATCAGCATTACAATCCATACAGCTCCACGACTGCTCCAGTACTTATGAACGCCTCGATGACGGTGTTGTATCTCCTGATCACAGCTTTTTGCAGTATTGTATCTCTCGAAACCCCCTGGCATCTTTGAAAATACAAGAGTGTGGATTGTTTCAAAAACATATTTTGGAGAGTTTGGCGTCTGGCACCAACCAACTTGAAACACTTATCCTTGATCGACACAATGCAATTGATATGGAATTGATTCTGGATCGGTGTCCGCATTTACAACATCTTGGACTATTAGATTGCGCGGTATATGGATCACGAAACAGAACAGCATCCTCGACGAATACTCCAGCAATGACGCAACCAACGGCAATATCTTCACCAGCACCACCAACATCAGCATCAGCATCATCATCATCAGCAGCATCAGCATCAGCATCAGCATCGGAATTAGGAGATCGGCGTCATCCTTTGAAAGTACTCGATTTGGGTGGAGCTCGTGTTATGGGAACTGATGTCTTTAGTCTCGTCTCTCAACGCTGTCGACAATTATCCGTGCTGAACTTGGAAGATGTGGTTTTCAGTGATCCAACATCAAGAAGACGAAAAATATCAGCATCAATATTACCACCAAGCAATGATGAAACGAAGCAACATATACAAGGCCCGGAGAAGCGATTAGGCAACGTTCATATCTCTATGCCTTATACCAACCTATCCACGTTGACTTTGTGCGGTGGTGCCCTCTACTCTGGAAATCGATTTCAGAAAGGGATGGGCAATTTACTTTTAGTCAAAGACACGACAACGACGACGACGACGACGACGATAGCGGATCATGAACTTCATCAAAGGCCAGCTGCAGTGTGGTTCACTCTGGAAGAAATTATGGCTTCATATGTTGTGGTCTCCATGGGAAAATGCTCGCAAAAGGAATTCGACAACATGGCTTCTTTATATCATGATGATCATAATGATGGCGGTTTTGATCCTGGATTGGATGCTGGTGAATCATTGGTTCAAAATATGAAAAAGAACGGCCTCTTGACGATAAAGTGCAAAGATATTCAAGAATTGGTGCTTGCTGAGCGTTCCTTCTATAGTCCTTTTGCCAATTGCCAGAATGTAGAAGTAGTTAGTAGTATTAGCATAGTGTAGGATATTAGATGAACGTTGATTACTACCATTATTGAACCATTCAATAAAAAATGACAGATTCCCAATTCTTTTTATTTTTTTTTATCATTTTGTGTGGGGCATAAATGCTTTGAAAATTCGTGTGCAGCCGGGGTTTGAATAATATTTTCTGCTGGTCTTTTTTTTTGGATATTAGGGGGGCGTTCCAGCCTACCAAATTAGATCTTCCTCTTTTCCATTATCTGTACTTGGTAAGTCGTGGTCGAAGGAAGACATTGCATCCATCCATACGGCAATATGGAAGAATCACCAACGATGAAGAATATGGATAAATGAATGAATGGATGGTTGGATGGTTGGATGGATGGATGGATGGATGGGGATTTTATCAAACAGATGGAGAAAAGCTCACTCAAACTATCATTGTTATTATTATTTATAGCCATGGGTCGCCGTCCTGCTCGTTGCTACCGTTACTGTAAGAACAAGCCTTACCCCAAGTCTCGTTACTGTCGTGGTGTTCCCGATGCCAAGATCAGAATTTACGATTTAGGTCGTAAGAAGGCTCACGTTGACGATTTCCCTCTCTGTATTCACTTGGTGTCCAACGAATACGAACAATTGTCTGCTGAAGCTCTTGAAGCCGGTCGTATCTGTTGTAACAAGTACATGACCAAGACCTCCGGCAAGGACTCCTTCCACATGCGTATCCGTGTCCATCCTTACCACGTTGTCCGTATCAACAAAATGTTGTCTTGTGCTGGTGCCGATAGATTGCAAACTGGTATGCGTGGTGCTTTCGGTAAGCCCAACGGTTTGGTCGCTCGTGTCAACATTGGTCAAATCATTTTCTCTGTGCGCTCCAAGGACTCCAACAAGGCTACTGTCATTGAAGCTTTGAGACGTTGCAAGTACAAGTTCCCTGGTCAACAAAAGATCATTATCTCCAAGAAGTGGGGTTTCACTCCTCTTGCTCGTGAAGACTATGTCACTGCTCGTGCTGAAGGCAAGCTCCTCCCCGATGGTTGTTACGTCAAGTTTGTCCCTCAAAAGGGTGCCCTTACCAACTACTTCGACATGGCTTCCCGTGTTTAAATTGATTTTACTCACAACCCCTGATCATTAGTTAGTTACCGTAGTTTTTTTTTTTTTTAATATATGTTGGAATTTATTATTACTAGTATAGTGGTTTATGATCTTCCCCTCCTATTATTCATTGAAATAAAAGACAATTGAACATTATCCTTTGTTGTTTATTATTCCGCATTGCTTGTGCACATAGATTGATATATTTGCATACATTACCAGTTGGTGAGGATAATCTTTTACTATCTTTGTATTGGTCTCCGTTGCATTGTATTCAACATCCGCCCATGTTTTATATTTCCAATTATTTGATTTTCCTTTTTTTATACTTTTTATATTTTATCTTTTTTTTTTTTTTTTTTTTATTTACTTTTTGTTACCATTCGACGTTTTACGATTTTCCTCCTTACTTTCATTTGCATTACTTCCAATTTCCTCTCCACTCATTCATTTTACAACCTAAATGGAAGCCACGACTGATCATTGGTCATCACAACAACGTTCAGGGCGATCTCCAGGCTCTTCGAAACTCGCAAACGCCACCAATCGACGCAATGCCGACCGGGAACGGGAATTACAACGCTTAAAAAGCCTAGGCGTGGTGTCTGTGTTAAACAAGACCTTTGATTCTCAAGACAACATGCTAGCCCCTGCACCTATTCCTTCTCCTTCATCTTCCACTTCTTCATCAACTATGCTTACAGAACGTGCTATTCCGAAACCTACAGTATCATCATCATCAGGAACATCAATCCACCACCAAATTCAAGATGACGACAGCAATCTCATGGCAACAAGACTACAACACCAGCGTTCTCGAGTGGATATTAAAGTGGGTGATGTCTCTTCTGACTACCAGGGTGGAGACCAACAACAACAACAACAGCAACAGCACTGGATCATGGCGATTCTTCCCGCTGAACAAGGTGAACCTAGACCCAATGATGGAGATGGTAATCCAACGGCATCGGCGTTCTCTGCACGGGTCGCTTTGAAAAGTAGTACTGACGACGATGATAGCGTGATGACACTCGGCGCGCCTTGTGAAAACCATGAAGATCAGCAACTATTCCACATTGACAATCACCCGTCTCTTATTGATCATCATTTGCAGGTTGCTCAGCTATTACAGCAAACGCAACAACAGTTGGTCTCATGTCAATCAGAACAAAAGCAAATGGAACAAGACACAAAGCAAACGTTGGAACGATGGCTCAGTCAAAAGGAATTGGAATCCGTCAAGGTACAGCAACTCTCTGAAGTGATATTGAAACAGGATCTGGTGATTCATGAACTGGAGTCAACGCTTTCCACCGTGATATCCGACAACGAACAATTGCAGCAAGCCAGCGAAACGGACGAATATCACGATGCTGATGGTGGCGACATTGTTGACGGAACTGATGACAATTCAAACATGGCAACAAAACAAGAATTGGTGTCCCTACGACAAGAATTAGCGGATCTTCAGGTGCACAAGGCTGGTTATGAACAAATGATCGTGACTCTTTGCAGTGAATTGGAATCAAGTCAGGACGAAACGAGGAAATTGACCCTTTTGACCACCAGTTTGAATCAACAATGTCAACAGCAACAAGAGCAAATTGATGGCAAAATTGGCAACTTGATGCAACAACTAGCGGACAAGGATGCATTGATTCGAAAATATCGCGACGGACACTATGGCAACCACAGTGAATTGACTGGAAACTATAGACAGGACTTGCAACAACAACAACAACAACAGCAGCAACAACAACAGCAACAACAACGCTACAGTCTGCTGGCGAACGACGCTTCCACAACACATAGTGCTCTTTCAGCATGTTCATCATCCATCAGCGTAGCCTTCAGTGAACAGGATAGTGCATTAGCAAGATACTCATCGGCATCGTCCTACTCAAGATCGTCATTACGCGGCAGCAGCAACAACAAGCAACGCCATTCAAGGAACTCACTCCCTCGACGAAAGGGCAAGGCGGGTGCGAATGTGGTGTCATGGCCCAGTGGATATATCCCTCCTCCTTCTGGTCCACCTCCAAGTATCCCACTTCCTCCCCTTCCTATTTTAGACGATGACCAAGTGGACCCTGAACTCAAACACATGACCAATTTGGCCCAACACTCGGATGACAACGATGGTGACAACGACGACGACGACGATGATGATGATGATGAATTGGAAGAAGAACAACAGGCATTGACATCTTCTTTGGAACAACTTTTATTACAAGCCCCATCTGGATATACGTTGGATGATGATACGACGACCATGAATGAAGCCTACCGGGAATTTACTGAACAACTACAAAGTCGATTATCAATGCCCAAAGAACTGGATCATCTGAAACTCTGGGACCATGATGCTTTGGAACGATTACGACTACAGCAAATGGCCATAAGACGACGCGCATCCCATGCACCCACCACACACACATCAACATCCTCTTCTTCACAATGGTCAGCGGCGTCTTCATCCATGTTAAGTGGTACTGGTGGTGACTTGGACAGCCAACAACATCAACAACGGCAGCGGCAGGGGCATCATGAAAGCCAACCTCCTCTACACGGGCGAGATAATTCGGCATTTTGGAAAGGGATGAAAAAGAAACTCCATGTGTAGATGACACCTCCTCCTCTATTTATTTGTATGGTGACGAAATTCATCAAGCAAGATATATGAACTGCCGGTACAGTTTTGGTTTGGGCCTTCTTTTATTTATTAGTATATGTTATTTTCCACCCCTCCCCTCCCTTAGTTATAGCTTCTGTATTTTTTTAATCTTCCTGCCATTTTGTGATATCCTATTTTCCCTCTTCCTCTCCCCTCCTTCCTTTGCCTATTTTTATTTATTTATTTAATTCCTTCTCTCATTATTTTTTATATACACTTTATCTCAATAAACATACTATGATTACTACTTTTTTTTTTTTTTTTTTGGTCGAATGATATTATGTCGATTGATTTGATTTTAGTAATGTCAAAAGCGAAAAAGCGGGGATTGAAAACGTGCTGGGCTGGGCTGTTTTTTTTTTTTCGAGAATCAAAATCACATAGGCCGCATGCACAATTAAAAAAATCCTTCTCTTCCACCACAGCATCCGTAAGTGAAATGACCATTGATCCACTGTCCTTTCATCCATCCATCCTTCATCCATTGCATTCATCCATCCGTATTACCTCGTACACACAACCTCATTGTCTCTTTTGTTCGAGTTTTTTTGTGATCATCAAAGGGATGACGGGTGGCAGGGAAAGGGCAACTCATGGATAAATGAATGTGTTTCATTAATGACCTCTTGACTGATCCCCTTTTTCTCTTTATTATACATATATATATAGTCTTCCATAAATAAATATGCTTATTCAAAAGGAAAACCGTAAGGCCATTTACGAAACCCTCTTCAAAGGTAAAGATTTAGTACAAGCACAACCACGTTTTTTTTTATTCTTGTGGTCGGTCGGTAGTTGCAGGACTCGACATACTATCACCCTCCAAACCTATACATACATATGGTAACTCTAACCTTATTTTTTATTTTTTATTTTTGAAAATTTATTTAGATGGTGCCTTAGTTGCTGCCAAGGACTTCAACCTTCCCAAGCATCCCGAAATCAATGTTCCCAACTTGGAAGTCATCAAGTCCATGCAATCCTTGACCTCCAAGGGTTACGTCAAGACCCAATTCTCGTGGCAATTCTACTACTATACTCTCACTGATGAAGGTATCGATTATCTCCGTGAATGTAAGTGACCACACATATACATCTATTATTTCTTTTTGCCCCTCCTTCCCCCACCCCCATACCGACTTCCTCTACTTTTATATCATGGTCAACTAAAAAAAAAATTCACTTTTATATTATTAGATCTCAACTTGCCCACTGAAATCGTCCCTGCTACTTTGAAGAAGGCTGCCCGTCCCGCTGCTCCTCGTCGTGCTTGTAAGTTTTGTTTTTTTTTCTAAGAAAAAGAGGGGAGGGGAAGATTCATGATTGATGTTAGAATCTCAGATTTCGATTATATATCATTTATTAACCTCGTTTCTTTGTCATTACTAGTCGGTGAAGGCCGTGAAGGTGGTCGTGGTCCTCGTGGTGATCGTGATGATTACCGCCGCAAGGAAGGTGCTTCCGGTGACTTCAAGCCTGAATTCCGTGGTGGATTCGGTAAGCGCATATAAAAAAAATTCCCCCGACCCACATGATGATGAATCGATCTAACGATGATGTTGTGTGTTTTTTTTTTTTTTTTTTTTTTTTGCAGGTCGTGGTCGTCGCGAATAAATTTACATTCTTTTTCTTTTGTCTTTACATCAAAATAAATTATGAATCATTATGAAAAAAAATAATATCATTAGTCTTATGATCCTTCTTTTTTATTTTGTTTTTTTACTGTGCTGACTTTTGATTGTATTGATGTGTTTTGTGGATTGATGGTGTGATGATGACTGTATCCGGATGGTGGTTGTGTTTTGTATGAGTGTGGTTGCGGTTGTGCATGTGTGTTTTAATATGATATCAATCAGTGGACATGTCAAAAAATAAAAAAATAAAAAAAGGGTTCCATCTGTCAGGGTCAAAGCAGGAGTGGCTTCCGAACCGTGTAAGTGCAAACGGCAGACCTTCTGCGGAGTGTGAGGGAAATAGTCATAGATGAGCTAGAAAGCAATGAAAATGCAATATAGTGACAGTTACACGCACTGCATATTCTAGATAGTAAATGATTGGATTTTTTATATATATAATGTATGTCAGTTGGAGAACGTCATTGATAAGGCTCTGGCAACAACTGCTATAAAAATGGACCTGGTTTATTTTCCAATAGAACATAATATAGTTAATAAAAAGAAAAGCACCTTTTATTGGAGCATATTAGTAGATACAAAAACTAAAGGCGAAGGGTTTATTGCAGCGAGCGGTTATAATGAGAGGATCTAATGGAGGAAGCATGAGTAAGACTATTAATGGTCGATTCTAATCTAAATGTGCAAATGGAAAAAGGAGGACTAATATATTCTACAGAATAAGGCATGAGGAAGACTAAAGGGGTATCTTTTATTGAAACAACACTATTATCAATACTAATCTGAAGGAGGAGCGGTAGAATGGGGAATGTATTGTACAAAACATGAAAGACATTAATGATGCATTTTCCTTTAAAGCAAGTAAAAAGAAACATATTTTAGGTGCAAATTATGGACACACTAACACTAAACTAAGCTAATGAAGGTTGCAAAAATCCAACTAATGGTAGTCCTAAATCCTGAATCCAAAATGAAAGCGTTTCCCCATGTATGTTGTAATCCCTGAGCTGAAACCCCTTCCAAACTAGTCCTGATACTATTCTAAGTCCAACATAGACCCATAGAAGTTGAATGGTGAAGAAAAAAATAAAAGGCAAAAAAAAAATAATCAAAAAGGAAGAGATCCGAAAAATAAAAAAGGCAGGGAGAGAGAAAATAAATATTTCACGTGGGCGGGGTTTGAACAACTCCATTGGGCAAAAAAAAAAAAAAAAAGACGGACAATTCCTATGAAAAAAATACATTGTGTGATTCGATACATGAAGGATGTTTAATGTAATTTTTATTACAAAAGATGATATATAATTGATAGAATAAAAAAAAAAAGAAAAGAAAAAAAAATACAGAGATAAATTGTAAAATGTAAATGTAAATATAAGGAGGTAGACCAAAAATGTATATAGGGGAATGAGGGGTGTAAAAGAAATAATAATAAAAATAAAAAAAAAAAAAAAAAAAAACTAACCTACGTGCGAAACTAAACTAAACTAAACTAACCAAAAAAAAAAAAAAAGCACACATACTAATAACCACCTTTCATACGCTCTTGTAAAGTATTTTCAATACAGGCGTTGATATAATCCTTTCTGTGTGCCATCGGCATGCCATAAATTTGTTGCAACTGTTCACGCACCTGTTTCTTGGTGATTTGGGTGAGATCCGCTGTGCTGAGGATACGCTGGACGTGTTGGAGAATTTCTTCATTAGGAGGACCCGATTCGTCAAACCCATCCAGAGCGAGCGATTGTCTGCTTGTTCCGCCACTACCACCACCTCCCATTTTTGGTTGTTGCAATTGATGCATTGACATGGATCCAGATGCCATCGAGTATCTGTTTTGTCCTGGAGTCGTTGGATAAGGAAGCATAGGTACCGAATTTGATCCAGGCATCATCATGGAACCTCCAGGAGAAGGCATCATCATCGAGCCACCGGATGAAGGCATCATCATCGAGCCACCAGAAGAGGGCATCATCATTGAACCACCGGAAGAAGGCATCATCATCGAGCCACCAGAAGAAGGCATCATCATCGAACCATCCATTGTAAACAAGCCTGAGGCAGTACGGGGATCCATAGGTGCAGACTGATTCAACGTGTGACGTACGCTCATAGTATCGCTTCCACTTCCACCGTACCCGTATTCAGACACTGGGCCAGCGTTCCGGGGTTGCTGTCGGGATTGGTTTGTATAAGCACTGCTGATTTGCGACATACCATCGTTCCAGTCGTCTTGCAAAATTGTTTTTTCGTATTCAGTCCAGGTCATGGTAGGAATCGATTTGGGATCAAATTCACCTTCATCCGCCATTTTGATTTTCTTGCCCTTTTCACCCATCACAACACGAGTGTTACCCCAAGAGAAGTCATCGAAGTGCCAGTAAGAATAAATCGGAATGTAGAAGGAGAAAACAGGAATGGCCAAGATGGACACCAGCATCCAGATGATATATTCCCATTTGCGCTTGATAATAAACAACAACGCTTGGAGACCGTACACGCCGGCAATGGTGGCTATGGAGATGATGGGAACGGTATCTGTTGAAGTGCCGATGGTGTAGAAGAGGTAGATCAGGTATCCCACTAAAGCAGGCATCACGAGAGTACTAATCAAATCCACAATGACAATAAAGCGCATGGAGAAACAACAGAAGCCGCAAAGCCGAGGTAAAAACATCAATTCGCCCAGGTTGTGAATGGTCGAGTTAATCCATCGACGTCGTTGAGAAATAAGCACACTCCACAGATCAGGCGCGTTGGTTTTGCATTGGGCGTCCGAGGTAAACTTGGTTTTGAAGTTGGCAAAATGTTTCAGCAGGAGTGTCGTCAAATATCGATCTTCACCCAGATGGAGCAAATTCTTCTTGTGTAGGGTATCCACCTCGTTGACACAATAATCGTTGATCACTTCATTGCTGATAAAAAGAGGTCGTTTTCCATCCACCGTTCGCACACGATACATAGTAAAGCATCCAGGAAGACAACTGACAGTGGAGAAGAGTGATTCAAACGCCTTGATCATATGATGAGAGATAAAGTATTCGTACACCTGAATCATCGTCACCCATGTATCCTTTTCATTGGATAGAGTTGTTTCGCCGCAAATACCAATAATCTTGGAATCGTGCACAGCAGCAGACACCAAGTTGTTCAAGCCATCTGGAAGCACTTCAGTGTCAGCATCCACCATGAGCACAAATTCATAAAAGCCAGGGTTTACACCAATCACGTTTTTCATTTGATGATAGATTTCCAATTGCAGAGGGTTCATAGGAGCGTCGAAATGGACACGGTTCAGGTACTGCATGAGAATCAGCTGGGAATCCCGCTTGCCACGGTTGCCAGGTTTTTGACGTTCAGTTGGTTTACCACATTTGGCGACCACGAGATAAGGTACCACATGACCACCGACTTCGTAAAGACCAGAATACACCTTGCCCATGTTGTGTTGCTTTTGACCTTCACCAACTGAGACAAATGAGAGAGGTTCAGGATCCACTTGAGCATCTACGTTCAAGATATCCAGTACAATTCGGGGCGTAGGTCGATCGTTGCCACTGCCGACAATCATGCCGTCACATATAATAAACATCAACTTGCGTTTGTCATCGTAGGTAAGTTTGGCAATAGAGTCCACCGTCTTGCGTAGAGATTCTTCGTCTTCGGTATAGCAAGTGATTTGGCAAATAACAAATTTTTCATGTTCTTCAGGCGCACGAGTCCCACCAATACGTAAAGCTGCTAGGAACTTGAATAAGATAATACTTGCCAACAAACAAGTAACAATCAACAACAGATACGTAGAGAATTGACATTTTGGTGAGTTTCGAGAGTCCAGCATACCAACATAAAAGAGGTTTCGAAGACAGACCAGTTGGCGTTGTTTGATGGCAGAATCCAGATTCAGGTCATTGAATTGATTGGTGATGTCAGAGCCGGACATGGTACGGAAAAGATTGACAACGGAATCATCCATAAAATTGACATTGATATCTCCAGGAGGTTGTTCCCCATTTGGTGCCTTTGTATATCGTCCTCCAAGAATATAAGAGGAGAGATCATACACACGGTTGTCTAAAACGGCCCAGTTGCGAGTCATCTTGATTCCATTCACCAAAGTGGCCTCTTTTGCTTGGTCCGAGATCGCCTTGTATTCATAACCCATGTTGCCTTTCTTGTATTGTTGTCGCAGCATTGTCATTTGATCGTAGTACCAGTTGGGCTTGTAGTCTTCGGACGAATACCGGAAATCATGATATTGAGCATTCTTGTCCGTCAGATTGACTTGATAATCCAAAGACACATAAGGTGATACAGGCACATTCGTTCCTTCACAGAGAGAGGAGACTTGCACTGGGAAGAGAGCAGTGATATCAGTACCAGCGTATTCAAAGAGAGAGCTTGTAGGGATGATATCGGGAGGATAATGGTGAGGAGCAAAATTTGTCAGATCAAACACTTCACCTCGAATGGCCACATATGCATTTTTCTTGTCGCTCCGGCTTTGAAGTTCGGATATCGAAAAGACATCTTGATGAGGGCACACCCATTCGCCAAAAAAGACCAAGAACCAAATAACAAAACCGCACATCAAGAAGATAATAAAACAGAGAGCCACCTTTTCACGCCAAGCAATTTGCACATCCTTGCGCTTCATATGACCACACCATTGAAGAAACTTGCTTGGAATCCACCAGGTCACTGCCCACACAAAAAAGAGCCACTGTTTTCGTTCTTTGGATAATTTCTTCTTGTCGCGGCCATCATCATCCTCGTCATCGTCGACCATTGCTGCGCCGTTGTGTTGTTGATGTCCCATGGTCAGGCCCTTTGTATCCATTTCATTGGCATAGCCAAAAGAACCAGAGTCATAATAAGATCCATCTTGGTATCTACCGCCGGAGCCGCTACCACCACCACGGCCACCACCACCACCACTTGTTGTGTCATCAGGGGTATAAATTTCATCTTCAGAGTAAAATGATTGATGATCGTCGTAATGAGAATGTGCTGTTGATGGTTGAGGTAATCCTGCTGCTGCCGCTACCGCTGCTGCTGAATGTAAATGAGAGCTAGGCACTGATGATGTGTCGACGTTGCTTTCCATGTTGGCACTGTTTCGAGCACTGGATTTGTTGTTGTTGCCGGCATCACGCGCTTGATTCTGTTGAACCTTTTCAATTTGTCGAAGTTGATTTTCTAATGCTGTCCAAGGTTCTTCCGCCAAAAAGATCTAACGTCCAAATTTGGTAAAGAGCATAACAATGCATGGATAAGTAAACGAATCACCTTTTTTTTTTTTTTTTTTTTTTCTTACCATATTGTTTCCCACAATAGCGTCTGAAGGGCCCCAGCCAAACGATTCAAGTACAAGATCACAACAAGACCGCGGCAGGCGAGACCTGTCAATAGAGTGGGATTGAAGAACCGCTGAATATCGATCCAAAAATTCATCGTGTGCCATGGAATGACCATAATTGTGTTTCATCCGTTCAGCAATCTCCGGTAGCGCCAAAGTATCGATTTGTTGCTGCACCCGACGACTATCAAATTGTGTAGGGTTACGTTGATCGTTTGGTTGAATACATTGGATAGACCACAACGTTGTTTCCTGAATAGAGCTGAAGAGATCGTCCAAAGCTGATTGTGTTTGATGAATGACTGTAGTAGGTGCTGTTTTCCCGGATCCATCCGTACCATCGTCCTCCGCCTTGTTGTTTTGTCGTCGTTTGCTTTTCCGTAAAGAGGGCTGTCGAGTGGGTTTAGCAGATTGTTGAGCGGTAATAATAGCTTGAGCATGTTGAGGATGCGAGGCGGTGGCCAAGTTGGTTTCAGAGAACAGTTCGACCAAGAATCCGTTCCAAGAAGCAGGTGTGTCGGCATTCCCACGGAATAAGGAGACAAAATCCACTGAAAGTTCGTTGCTATTCCCTTGTAAGAATCCAGTAGGGTTGTATGTAACAGATCCGGTGTAGTGTTCCACAGCAAATTGGCGAGCGCTGGTACTTGACGTTTTGAGAGCAAATGAATGATGTTGTCCATTGTACTTGACAATTGAATCCAGAAAGTTGGTATCGGTGAAGGATCGTTTGCCAGAGGTCGCGCTGTCAGTCATATTGTTGAGAAGAGTGCAAATGCTTTTTGAAGGTCGAGTCAACAGTTCCAAACAAGAAGCATTATCCGAGTAATTCACCTTGGGGGTTTGGATTCCTTCCATTGCATACAAATCGGCATCATGAGCAAAGACACGAGACATGAAGAAACCGTGAATACGTTCATTGGCGAGTTGAAGGCAAAATGTGTTGAATCCTGCAGCTGGCGAGTTTGTTGTTGTTGTTGAAGCACCGGGGAAATCCAAAACACCAATAAAGCTTGAGAATTGATCATGGCAAGTTTTACTGTTGACACGGTCTACCAACCAGGAAAACAACAAAGAATAGAGAGCTTTCACGAATTCGTCCCGTTGCATAGCAGCCTGTTCAGCATTCAAAATCAGAGTGGTGACATCCTTTCGAATCATGGTAGTCTTGAAGGTCAGCACATTTTCCAATGCACGAG
The DNA here is from genome assembly GCA_002105175.1 of Absidia repens. Taxonomy (NCBI): domain Eukaryota; kingdom Fungi; phylum Mucoromycota; class Mucoromycetes; order Mucorales; family Cunninghamellaceae; genus Absidia; species Absidia repens. Next base: position 3,494,314 of record MCGE01000001.1, on the reverse strand, counting down.
GATCCACGCCTAGCATATCAGCTACCAAATCCAGTTCGTCTGTATTTTTCACATAAGCCGCCTCTTGACCACCAGAAGCATTGGGATCCATAAAGACAAGATTACCAATATGAAGAATCGCAGCCAACAATTGAATAATACGAGTAATGTGGTCCTTTTTGAATCCAGAGGCCTTCAAACTAGTCTTGAGTCGTTGAAAGGCATCAGAGTCCGTGGGTGAAGAACGACCCCCTTTGAGATAGCGATAGTGAGATGAGTCGGTTGACAGTTGTAAAAGTTGTCGTTCTTGAGCATCAGCTCCAGCAATGAGTTGATAGAACACCTGGAAATTGGGACGCTGGTGTAAAATGATACGAGACTTGTCGAAACAGTAGTGTAAGGTCTTGGCACCAATCATACGACCACGTTCGCTGAATTGAATTTCACCATAATAACCAAACAGAGACGCGTTGATATTGGAAGAAGAAGCAGCTTGACCAAATGAACTAAGGACAACTTGTGATTGAAGGATTTGTGTCTGTACTTTCGTTTCTTTCTTGTGGCTACCGAGTCGTACCAAGTGTCGAAGAATCAGTTGTCGCAATGTCGATTTTCCACTTCCAGATTCCCCACTACCAAAAGAATAAAGAATAAAGAAAAAAAATGAGCGGAAAATGAATTATAAGAGAAATAAAATGAGTACATTATTGAAATAGACAAAAAAGAACCTTACCATAAATAAATCAATTGATCATCACCAGTACGTCGCATATGATAATAAGAATGGTTGACAAGGTCAAATAAGTGAGGATCCAGTAACGGAGGATGATTGATATCTTTGTAAATGGCAACATAATCCAAACTAGTCTGATCATCGTTATAAGCCATAGGTTTGTGAGGGTTGATGGCCACAAGATGGTTGGATCCCAGTTTGGTGTATGTTTGATGTAAAGCATAACGTGATTGTAAACATGATTTGATATCGTTGACTTGTAAAAGATCGGTTTTATTTGGTTCTTTCTGTTTCCCCATGATAAATAAAAATACAGGCAAATAACAATAAATAAATAAATAAAAAAGAGAGAAAGAAAAAGAAAAGGGGAAGAAATTCAAAAAACCATTTTTATTGGATTGCGTCCGAAAAAAATTGGGAAATTGTGTTACCTAAAGTTCCATTTGTTGTTTTTTTTTTATCACTGAAAGTTATAAAAATAAACTTACTGTTCTTGATTTGGTCAACACAACAATATGATATGATATATCACACTCTCTCTTTTCTCTCACAGAAGAAAATCGATACTTTTTTTTATTTTATTATTAATTCAAGGGATGTTTTATTAAAAACCATCAGCATTATATCCCGTCTTCCATTAAAAAAACACTATCATATCAAAAATTTTCTTAGTGATTTTATGTATCATATGTGTCCTATAATATTTTAACCTAAATAATAATACCCAGTGCAACTTTCTCCTTTTATTCATCTTTGTCTCCCCTCCCCTCCCCCTTCTCCCCTCCGCCCCTTCATTCCGAACAAAAATGATTGCCATTCATTGGTAACAGGAGCAGCCCGTGGATGACAGCGATGGAAACTTGGTGATACAAGGTGATACCAAGTATGGAATGTGCTGATGGCAGTGTATTAACGGAATATTATGGTTGAATTGTTGTTTATCATTTCCTGTCATATTAAATTGATGATGATGATAATGCTGCTGTTGCTGCTGTTGCTGCTGTTGTTGCTGTTGTTGATCAGGATCAGGATCAGGATCCTTTTGTTGATGATTTTTATTACGTTGATTTTCTTGTTGGTGACACGGAGGTTGATGATGCTGGTACATAGGATGATGATAATGATGATGATGCTGTAAAATGGGTGTAGATGGTAGCGTATAGTGGTGATGATAATGAAGATGATGATAATGGTTTTGTTGACATTGTTTGTTATTGTTGACGTTTGATTGATTTTCTTGCTGCCATTCATGTCGGAGTATTGAAAAATCAGGTACTGAGTAGCTTTTTTTCCAGTTTCTATTAGTTGCAATTCTTTTCGTAATCTATCAGGATATGGTGGCACTTGATTTAAATGTTTTTTTCTCCAATTATTTTTTTCATTATTGTCGCTATTTGTATTAGTGCTTGCTTCTCGTGTATATGCAGCACGATAATCATTTTCTTCGGTATGTTGGGTGGACCCGTTTTCATTGTTGCCTGATTTTTGCTGTCTATCACTCGGTTTCTGAAGTCCGACATGAATAAAAAAATCGAGAGATCAATAGTTTATTAATTTTGTTGACACTGTTTGGATTAATTAAAAGTAATTTTACCGAAATATAATTAGTTTTATGTTCATCCACACCAGGTTCAAATGAAGAATGGCGTGAATATCTTGATGGCCGTTGTGAGTCTGGCAGCGGCACGTTCAGAAAAATTCCTTGATCCACCTTTTTCTTTTTCCCTTTGATATTCCAACTCCGCTTAGGTGCCGGGTCAGATTCTTCAAAAGCAGCCCGTCTTGGCGATGGTGTCGTGTTATTATTCATTTCAATCGGTGAACTTGTGATCAGAGGGGAGGAAAAAGGAGTATTAAAAGTGGGAGTGATGTCGTTTTCAATAAATGGTGTCGACGAAAAAGGACCCACGCCGTTTTGGTCCCCTTCCTTTGATGATGGTGGCACAAAATGTGAGACTACCGCTGCAGGAGGTGGTTCATTACTTCCACTTTGTAGTAAATCGATGTGTCCTTGCACCGTTTGCCCATCTATAGAATTGTACATATTATTATTTTGACCAACAATATATGAGAATGATGAATTACTTTCTACGTACTCTGGTTTTGCCATGAATACTGCTGACTCTGTTGTTGTTGTTGTTGCTGCTGCTGTTGAGTTGGTGTATGCAACTCTCTCATAATATCCTCAAGAAGGCTTGCACGAAAATCGCAGTTGATATTATTCAGTCCATTTTCTTGATCAAAACGTTCATTGCTCATATTGGGAATCGAAAATGATGATATTGATAATGGCATATGTCGATGATCATGAGAAGTCTGTTGATTTTGCGCTTCAGGCTGTTTATTTCGTTTTTGAAATTAAGTAACCGCATTTCCTTGGGAGAAAAAAAGTGAGCGAACGGCTGAAAAGGAGGCTCCTTTTTATATAAAATAAAATAAAAATAAAAGCTAAAAAAGCAAACAGGCACTATAACAACCTTAATAGAATACATTAAAGGGACCTTTTTTTTTTTTGTATAAACATGGATGACTTTGTGCATGGACCATTAATTCAATCACCGCTGGTTTTTTTTTTTACCCCACGTTGCTCTAAAATCCTCGATTGATATTGCTACAAAGAAATATCATCATCAACATCGAAGGCATAGTAAAAATAGTAGTTCCTACATTGGTTTATTTTAGTAAATAAAATACTAATCACTATATTCAAGGTCATCATCCCCCTTTTGTTGCTAAATTTGACAGGGGGGACTAGTGTCCAGTGAAAGCAAATATACTGTGCGTTTTCTTTTTTTGTATCATAAAATGATAATCATAATTCTGTGCCAATAAATAGAAAGAGCGATTCAATACCATCGATGATCATCAATACATGATAAACATCAAACAGGGAAATAATCTCAACTACTATAATAACGTTTGCCCCTGTAAAAAAAAAAAAAATCAAACACCGATTCTTCGCTTTCGTTTCACGCAAAGTTCTTCCCCACCCAACAAATCTCCATGAGTGCCAACACTACTATATTTCTATACACACATGATCATCAATTTCAAAAAAAAAAAAAAAAAAAAAAAAAAAGATATAACATAGCGCTAGGACATTTATTTCAAAATAAAAAGAATGGTAAATGTAATCCAATAAAAAAAATATCAAAGAATCAAGTCATCAAAAAATAATAAAGCTAATGATATGAATAACTGCACTAAAAAGAAAATCACTAAACTAGTCCGATTCTTCTTCAGATTCTTCTTCAGAGGCATTGGCCAACCATTCCAAGAAAGGCTTGGCTGCTTTCTTGACTTCTTTGGAGACGTCCTTGTCCACATAGCGCTTGGTAGGCTTTTCACCCCACTTGATAAAGACATCATCTTCAATAATATCGGCATCATAGAGTTTCATAAGGATGGTAGGGACCTTCTTCAACAAAGCATCCTTATATTCCAAACCAACCAAACGTTCCACACCACCAAGGACAGCCTTTTGATGTTTTTCTTCGGTCACAAACTTGCGCAACAACTTGGTACGTTTTGGGATTTGGGTAGCAATGGAGTCATCAAAGATACATTGAACCAACACTTGACATGCCTTGTACTTGCCATACACACCGAGTTCATCCGCCTTGGCAATGATGTCTTCATCAGCAGCATTGTCTTGTTCTTCCAACCATGCACCGAAGAGATCGTACTTGTTTTCACCTTCATCATCATCTTCAGCAAAAGCACCAACACCCTTGACAGCTAGTTCCTTCATACGGGCAGCCACGGCGGCTTCGCTCGTATCTTCAGACCAATCTTCTTGTGCCAGCTTACTTTCCATGCTAAGTCCCGCTGCTTCCTTGTTGATACGTTGAGAGATAATGTCATCATCATCAGCATCTTCACCTTCGACAAGAGATCCACCAGGTCCATGACCATCACCGTTGGCTTGAGCAGTTGCCGCCTTGCGTTGCTTACGTTGGTTCTTGGATGCTTGAGCAGGAGGGTTTTTCACAATGTAGGTCGAGAGTTTGTGTCGCATGTCGGCCATGTTTTGAGCACCACAGGCTTTACAATCCATCAAAATATCATCGTTTTTGATAATCTACAGTTCCATACAATACAAAGAAGGGTCAGTAAAATTCTACCTGGCTTGTGCGTAAAAGGGGTGGGGATTGATTTGAAACAAAACTTACAATATCAGTTTCAGGGTTACGGCAAGAGGCACAGAGGACAAACTTGGAAATAAATCCATCCAGAATAGTTTGTAATCGTTCAGCATCATGTTCGCCGTTAACAATATAACGTTCGTTCTTGTCATCACACTTGACTTGGGCACCGAGTTCACAACCAAAGTATTTGGTAGGATCTAGTAGCGAATAATAATAATAAAAAGGTATCAGAAAGTGAGTCGTTGTTGCATTGTGGATAAATCATATTTAGTACTTACAAGAAGGAGGTCGAGACAAAGCTCGGGCAATTTCGGTCATGTTGGGCACTACAGTCTTGATACCATTGCCTTTTCCTTCGATCTATAATGAAGACACACACAGTGATGAGTACTACTGATATCTGGTATACTTTGTATACAGAATGCATCATTCTTACCTTGGAGAGAAGACGAGGCATTTTGTATCGGTAAAAGGAATCCTTGACATCACGTCGGACGTTGATAGTAGCCATTTTGTATACTTGTTGAATAGAATAAGGTAGAAGATAAAAAGAGATAAAGAGGGATAATAAAGGAGAATAAAGGAGGAGGGGAGAGAAGTATAGTAAGAGGTGTAAATAGAGAAAGAATAAATAATAGGATTGAATAAAAATTAAGAAGTGGATTCGATGAGGAGCTTCTTTTTGACCTTGAGGAAGTGCTGCTGATCTATTGTGTCGTGTATGGAGTATCTATTCCAGTCCAGTAATGAACAAAACATGAACTAAAGTTTGCAAAAATAAAAACCTTTTCGATAAGAGGCAAAAGAAGAAGTGGATTCCAAAAAATATAAAAAGTAAACGTAAAGTCTAGACTATAATGTAAAGAAGAGGAATAAACGTTGACTATGAAAGAAAAAAAAACAAAAAAGAAAAAAAAAACAAAAGATGAAAAAGATTTTTTAACTGGTTTCTGGCACTGTGACTTGCTGCTGCAAATCTCCCTTTTTACGCAGTCATTTCGGATAAAATAATTCCGAGTTTGCATTGTCCGACTGTACGTTTACAAAGCAAATTCTTGGTTGGGTGATTTTTTTTTTATTCTACAACCACTAAACCCATTTTTTCTATTGACATAAACAGTGTTCAGCTGTGTTTTATCTTTTATAATTCAATTTATACATTGGAACAATACTCTGATATAATTTCCAAAAAAAGAGTAGTTATCCACATTCAATAGTGATAGCTGGCGGCGGCGATTTAATAACATACGGACAATTCGGGCGAATTCAACGGTATCGAAAAAAGTACAGTTTCCAATTAAAGAGTTCCAGTATGTCTTTTGCAGACAATGATGTTCACTTTTGTCGCATATGTCGCATAGCATGGTCTACTTTAACAAATATGAAGTGTTGTATCATAATCATTTTACATTTCAACTTGAAATTGAACTACGATAATGGATCATTCAATGCACTGATTGATTTCTTTAGATGAGGAGAACTAGGAAACGCCTGACCTCAGTAAGACATCTTTGACCATGTGTTTTAAAACAAAAGCTGTATAGTACAGTACTGTAAAAATGGAGTAAAAAGAAAAAAGCAGGCACACATATTTAAAAATCCGCTGATTTTCATTTTGCATAAAATCGTCCATTGGCTTTTTCCCAAAGTGGACATTGCTATTCGATATGGGATATGAATAGAAATGAAACGTGGATGATCTATAAAATGTTTGTCACCTGACACTGGTATTCACACACTTTTTTTCTCTCTCTCCTGAATCCACAAAATTGGAGGTTATCGATTTCATGCAAAAACCAATAATATTGGGTACTCACTGGAGTGTAGGCTAGCCAGGTTCTCCTTGATGTGCATGACGAGTGTATTTTTTTTTAGTGTCTTATCTAAATATAGCAATCATCATCATGTCATTGGAACAAGCTCACATACATCACATATTTTTTCAGTTTCTTTCATTGTTTATGATATTTGCAATGCATCTATATGCCATCAAATAATCAAATACAAAATATGGCACCACTGAATTTGAAGTATTTTGGTATTTCAGGAACAGCGGATTAATTTATCATGATGATTCACGATTGTAATTTGGTCTTCTTGGTGTTAAAAATGGTCCTTTTTTTTCAGGAACAAAAGAGTTGGCGCTAAAACTCAACATTTTATAACGAAATGTCGATGATCGGCCACTTTTTTTTATGCACCGCTTTTGGGACCTTTTTATCATTCACCTCGAAATATTGTTAAAAAGCCGACTCATTATGTACCACCAAAAAAGCAACAACTGACTCTGCTTGACCTCTTCAAGTGATCATTGCGAGTACGTTACAGTTATACAATGGCGTTTTTTTGTGTTGCTCATCAATAAAACTATAGTGATGAGTAAAAACTAATCACGACAAAAAGGTTCTCATTCTCCAACTTTATCATTAAGGAACGAAATAAGAAGGTAAAGAAAAAAAAAGAGAAGCCTTTGACTTCATATATGAATAGGAAAAATTTCAACAAGGTATAAAAATTTGGTTGATTTTAATAGTTCGTTGTGTCATTAAAATCAGGAAGTAGGAAGATATTTAGAAAAAGGGTTCAAAAGGACCGTAAACAGTTTCCTAAAATAGCAGGCACGCCTTCGTGAGACTCTTTTTCACCACTTGAGCGCCAATTTATTTTTTTTCTTTTCTTTCTCTTTTTCTTAATTTTTCATTATATACCTTTCTCTTTTTTTTTGACTTTTATTATACCTCCTGTCGCTCTTTTTACATATACCTGATTATTATTACTTAATATACGAAAAGTGGCAACAACAATGGGTGCATCTCACAGTAAAAGTCAATCGAACAAACAGCAACGGAAAACAGCTAAAGCAAAGTCGTCGAAACCAGCAAAACCAGCAAAAATCAAAAACGTCGTTAACCGTCAATCGCCAAACAACAGCAACAACAACACTAGCAACAACGGCAACAACGGCAACAACAACAACAACAACATAGAAACAGCGAAAGTATCGAAATCAGTAGTGACACCTACATCGTCAGCACATGCATCTTCAGTACAAAGATCTAGTAATGCATCACCATCACCAAAAAGCAACAATAGCTCAATACCTTTTGCCCCACAGAAAAACGACGTGTCCGTTGGAATTGATATGTATACTACTGGAACACCTTCGATATTGATAAGGGATCATATTGCCAACCAACCCCTATCTAGTCTTTTCCCCAACGATATACCACTGGCAGAGACATTAGCCTCTCCACCCCAATCGACAATTACATCCTTTTCATCAGCAAATTCTTCAACAGTATCAACTCTCTCTGACTTATTCTCCACAGCCTCGATTGAAACACCCAATTCGACGCTCTCCGCCACGTCACGATACACCAAACGATCCACAAGTAGCGCCATCTCAACGATTCATGTGCCTCATTTTGGAGATGGTCCGAGCTTCACTGCGGTTACACCAATAAATGAACCTGTGGACAACAATGTTCGCTATACGACGACTGACTCAAAAACAAGTGGTGATGACGACGACTCCTCTTCCTTGGCACAACAGGTTCACGTTGCACAATCAAAAATCAACGGTGGTCATGAATCTCTCATCTATCAAGGCTTTCAGGAATTACTATTCTTGGCTGAATCTTTGCATTGTGTGGAAGCTTATTATCCTTTGGCTGAATGCTATTACTTAGGCTATCATCATCCTTCAAGACAGCCTGACAATCCAAAGCACTACAATGGTTCCTACATGTCGCCACTATCAACAATACCAGCAAAACGTCCTCACCAACAGCGAAATTATCTTTACCATTGACAACAGTTGCTTGGGCTCAATATAGAATAGCTATCATGCTGGCTAAAGGTGATCAAGGCATTGAACCTGACGTGGAAAACGCTCTACTCTACTTTGAATTATCAGCCGAACACGACAATCGATACGCTCAATACATGCTTGGTCTTCATTTTCAGCATGGATTATTTATGCAACAAACCCCTGACATCAAACATGCTCTCTACTGGTACGAACGTGCGTCAAGGCATGGCTTCGCGGATGCTCAAGTCTCTCTTGGTCAGCTGATTCTGGATAACCTGAACACTTTGACAACAATGGATACTCCCACTTCTCCATCACTGAAAATTCAAGACAAATGGATTCAACTTGCTATTCATTGGTTGCAACTAGCTGCAAAACAGGTAACAAAAATAAATAAATAAATAATAATAATAATACCATGATCAGTTCGATTTTGTATTCATCTGTTTTCACATTTTTAATTCTATTTTAGAAAAACGTAAAGGCTCATGTGACTCTTGGTGGACTTTACGATGAGGGTGAACTGGTGACTCGAAACCCAACGCAAGCTATTCAACACTACGAAGCGGCTACCTCCATTGACACACACTCTGATGACAAACAGGTGATCTTGGCGCATTATTTTGTGGGCATCAGTTATCGATTGGGGAACTTGGTGCCACTCAACTATTCCAAGGCATTGAAACATTTGGAATTGGCATCCAAAGGGGATTATGCTCCAGCACAGCGGGCTCTTGGTCTGATGTTCCTTGAAGGTGTGGCCGTCTCCAAGAATGAAATTATGGCTTATCAATGGTTTACAAAAGCGGCTATGCAAGGCGATGTACAGGCATTGGGTCTCTTGGCACAACAAGCGGAACAACGTGGGAACAGCGATGCCGACATTGAAGTGGCTGTCAACATGTACAAGCAAGCTGCATTGTCTGGATCTGTGGCCGCTCAACTCTCCTTGGCTCATCTTTTGTTACGGACGGATCGACGCTCTGAAGCATTCCCTTGGTTCCAGTTGGCAGCAAACAATGGTATTGAATCTTCAACATCACCTCCTCTTCCTCCATCACCAACATCAAAATTGACCCATCAGCATGACGACAAACGCTCCTCACTTGGAAAGATTGACATCAATGTTGGACATGTTCGACAACGGAATGTGGCTCGCTTGATGGTGGCACGATACAAATTCAATGGCTGGGATGGCGTTGATGTGGACCGTGCTTTGGCATACCAAGAATTCACTTATTTGTCTGATCAGGAACAACTCTCCGATGCTCATTTTTGGGTGGCTGCTTGCTATGACGAAGGTGTGCAGAATCAAGATGGTTCTGTTGTCGTGAAACGGAATCCCAAAAAGGCTTTTGACTACTATATGAAAAGTGCTCTTGGTGGTGATGTGGATGGTCAGTTTCACGTGGCTCTTATGCTTGCAAACGGTGTGTCTTCTTCCTCACATCCTGCTACTTCGGTCGAAAAGGATCCTACACGTGCATTCAAATGGTACACAAAAGCCGCCGAACGTGGACATGCTACAGCGCAATATAGCTTGGGGTTATTCTATGAACGTGGTCTCTCTCCGGTACAGTCGGTGCAGCTAGATAAGGCAAAATTTTGGTATGAACGTGCCAGTCATCAACAGCATACGACTTCGATGGTTGCCTTGGCTCAATTGCTGTTACAAGAATTATCTACCTCCGCTCATCAAGATGCTCTTCATTGGCTACACACTGCTGCAACAAAGAACGATGACAAAAACTATACAGCTGCTCTGCGGTCTCTCGCCTCTGTCTTTGAACAAGGAAAAATCGCCGTGACTCAATGTGATCCTGACCGCTACCAAAAAGGTTGGTTACTCTTACAAAAGGCTGCAGACAAGCAAGATCCATTGGCTTTTGTGGATATGTCTCGTTATCATGAACATGGTCTGGGTGTAGAAAAGAGCAATCAAAATGCCCTTCAATGTCTGATTCAAGCCGAGGCTCTGGGATACCAAAAGTAAGCAATACACACACACATACAAAAAAAAAAAAAAAAAACATAGAATGCCTACTAATTAATTTTTTTTTTCAATAGGGCAAGAATGGCTATTGCTGAACTATACTACCGGCATAAAATGTGGGCGGAAGCTTTGGCATCTTATATATCCGTGGCCAAGTCAAATGTCATATTGAAAAAACCAGGTTGGCATGCTCGCTTGGCTATTGCAAATTTGCTATTGGTTGATGACTATGATCAAGATGTGGATGCTGCGAACTTGATGCATGAAGTTTTTACTTGGCTATCTACAATGATTTCTCAGCCTACGGGTGATGCCGTTATCATGGAACCTCTGGAATTACTTGGTAAGTCCCTATTTTTAATTTATTTTGATGTTTTAATTCCGTCAATATATATGTATGCTAACTCATATTGCATACTCATTATAGGTCTTTGCCATGAATTAGGAAAAGGCACCAGCAGAAGCATCTCCTCTGCCATATCTTATTACAAACGGGTCGTTAATGTGTCGACGGATGAAATGAATTGGATCCAGGAACGAACTCGCTTCAGACTTGTCGAATATTATATGCAAACTCGCGATTATGCTTTGGCATGGGACCACTTACAAATCACCAAGAAGCACTTTCATATAATGAACCACAAATGCAAATCAAGTCGAACGCTGGCAAGATCTGCTCGATACTATATAGGTAATTGCTCCCGTCCTCCCCCTTTCCGACAAAAAAAAAAAAAAATTGGTTAATAAAAAAGCTCCTAACATTTTTTTTTTAAAAAAAACCTAGGATATCTACTTCTTCATAGTGACCACTTGGAAACCAATTCGAGGGAAGCTCAAGTATGGCTTACTCAAGCCGCTGATGAAGGTGACGGGAATGCAGCGTTAGAATTGGCCAAATTGCACGAATCAACTAACGATATGAAATCCGCCAAAATGCGACTCGAACAAGGCGTCTCGGCCTCGCACAGTGGATGTATGGTGGCGTTGGCATTACTCTTAGAACGAACCGAAGATGACAACGACCACATCATGGACAGTGATATTGCAGAATTGCTGGAGCGGGCGATCGAACTCGACAACACCGATGCATTATATCAGCAGGGACGATTGACGTACGATGCTTACCTGGACGACAATTCGAATTCGCAACGCCTATTTGATACTGCCTTGGACCACTTCATGAAGGCCGCAGCGAAGGGGAATCGACAATCAATGGTTAGACTTGGCCAAATATACGACTCTTTGGAACAGTACGATGATGCACAAGCGTGGTTTGAACAGTCCTCCTTAGAACCCATGTCATCTATGATGCTCATCAAGTATCATTTGGAAGGTGTGGCTGATAGCGCAGTAATGATCGACCGATACCCAGTGACAGATTTTGACTTTACACACCTACTTGCAGCCACGGAAACATTTTGGCAAAACATGGACCCGGTATCACTCTCTAGGATGGATCGACACTCTCTAGGAATTTTATGCTTTTTCGTGGGCCAAACATACTCTCAGCAAGACCAAACTCATCACCAAGACGTCGACATTGCAGCGATGGCCGAAATGTGGTATCATCGATCCGTGGATGTCAATCAACACAAGGATGCCACACACGCTCTGGGGTTATTGTATGAAGCACGAGGCGATTACTTCGGTGCTATGGAATGGTTTAGGTGTGCTGCCGAAAAATGGAATCATGCGCATTCACAATATCAACTTGGACTTTATCACGCACACGGGATGGGCGGTCTGGATGTCAATTTGGTTGCTGCTCAACGGTATCTGAAACTAGCGATGGGTCAAGGACTGGAACAAGCGAAAAAGGAATTAGGAATGGTGATGTTCATGCATGCATGGGACCTCTGGAATAACCAAAAGCATTACCAACGTGGACTCAAGCAATATGAAAAGGCAGCAACACTGGTACCTGAAGCCCTGGTAGAATTAGGCCATTTATATCACACCGGTTTTGCAAGTGAAGACCCAAGCACTGAACAAGGCTTCTGCGTTATTTTGAAAAGCTACAAGCAGGCGTTCTCCTATTATTCGGATGCAGCACAGCAGGGGAATGCGAAAGCAGCACTGATGATTGGCTCCTATTATGAAGAAGGTTACATACACGACATGGAAAACCTGGAAGAAGCATTGAAATGGTATGAAAAGGCATATAGTTGGAAGTGTGGCCATCTGGCTGAACTTGCTATTGGCAAACTCAAGCATAGTATGGCAGAAAGGCGATTGGCGGAACATGATCTGGAAGCGGCGTTGGATTTACAAGAAGAAGCCTATACCTGGTTTGAAGGCTGCGTGGCATCAAGTTCAACAGCAGCAGCAACATCAACGTCAACATCGCATTGGATTTCAACTTCAACAACAACATCACAACAAGAAGCCGAAGCTGACCAACAATCCTCTCATGCAAAAGTCATGATGGCCTTGTACCATTTGAAAGGCTGGGGCCGAAAACCATGTGATCCAGTGAAAGGCTTCAAGATGCTGATGATGCTTGTTCAAGATCAATCCGACGATGACAACAATGCGGCTTTGGTGGAGGTAGCCATGTGCTATGATCAAGGTATTGGTGTTGAAAAGGACGTGACCAAGTCACTGCACTATTGGGAACTCGCGGCGAAAATCGACGATGTGGTTGCTTTGAGAAGAACAGCTGAAATATATCGACTTGGCTTGACTGGTCTCTGTGATTTAGAAAAGGCAAATTATTATGGTGGTCGCGCTGATATCATTGGTAAGTAACCTCTCCCCACAATTCATCTTCAAAATTTGTGTTACTGTCCCATATTCTAATTTTAATACTGTTTCTTAAAAATAGAACGCACAAAACAAAATGAACGTGAAAAATCATTTTGCTCAACTTCATCCTCCTCCTCTTCATCCTCCTCTTCGTATGCTTCCCGACGCTCCTCTTTGAACTCGTTGAATCAGCTATATTGATTTATTTGACACTCCTTGTATTTTTATTGTATTGTATTATTTATTCCGTTATTATCATTACCCTCTACCTCTAGTATTTTGTATTCCTTATTTTGTATTTTTTTTTCGAGCTTGACTTATTATTATTGCTATTATGTACGAATAAACATTTTTGGAAATCAATCATTTATGACCTCTGTAAAGTACGTACAGTGTGGGGCGAGGCGGTCTTCTTTCCAGAACAAAAAACTTCATGGATAGCGGAGGTTAAATCGCCGCCTTTTTTTTCGCCAGCCTGCAAAGTCTGCGATTTTGGGGTGTTTTATTCATCTTTATATTTTATGGTTTTGCTTGATGTTCATTTGCTCAAGAAAAAACTCTATTCATTATTTCAGAATGAAAATGAATTGGAAGGTAGTTTTCAATAATCTCTCTCTTAGATATCATGGATGTACTCACTCATCGCCCTCTTCCCCCCCCCTTTTTTTTTTGTTATATGAATGTAGAGCTTGCCGCATGTGGTGATTCGGTGATCTTTTTATACTGCAACTTATCAGCTCAGCATACCAAGCTCACCAATGAAATGACCATACAACAAGTCGATGCTCTAATTGATCTTGCCAACGAACAACTTCTTCTTTACCCATATAAGGATGTCCCTTTATGTTGGAGAAGGCTACTGATGGACGCCAGTCTTCTTAAAGCTCTTGGGCTGCTTGACCTCATGGAACAATGCTTGGACGACTCGAAAGAAACGATCAGATTGGGTAAAGAACTTATCATGTTAGTGGATACTGCTCTTGTAGTAAGCGGCGCACCAGGCAACAGCCGACGCGATGTATCTTTAGCACTGTTGAACGACGTCCAAACCTGGCTTCGACCGACTCCATCGGACCGAGAAGGAAGACACTTGACCCTATCAACAGATTCATCGACGTTACCAAGTATCCATTATCCTATTACCACTCTCTATTCACCGCCTGACTACTTGTGGTTTGAATCCCACATCAACGAGACACCCATGGCATCGCCTCTTCACTTACAATGCGGACTAATGAATCACTGGCCAGCATACACCACACGATCTTGGACAAACATCGACTATCTTCTTGGACTTGCTGGGGATCGCATTGTACCTGTAGAAATTGGCAGCAACTATACAGACCCTTCATGGCAGCAAAAAATGATGCGAATGGAAGATTTTATCAATGACTACATCCTTCTTGAACAGCAACAGCAACAGCGACAGCACCAGCCTCCTGCTTATTTAGCACAGCATGATCTTTTTCACCATATCCCAACACTCGAAAACGATATCTCCGTCCCAGATTACTGCTATGTGGAACCTCAGCCGTCTGAATGGTATACTCAACCTCCTCCCTCAGATGTCATCAAGCATGCGTGGTTTGGGCCGCAAGGCACTGTCTCACCTTTGCATCAAGATCCATACCATAATCTCCTGGCTCAAGTGGTTGGAAGAAAATATATTCGACTCTATTCACCAGCTCAATCAGATGCTCTTTATCCTCATGATGGTATGATGTCAAATACTAGCCAGGTAATTGAAAGACTTGCAAATAAGTGGATATATATATATATATATATATATACATATATAGCAAACCAATATGACTGAATCCGATATCGTCTTCATTCTGTATCTTTTGCTTAGGTGGATCTTGATTCGCCAGATTTGACTTCTTATCCTCGATTTGCCGACGCTCCTTATGTTGAATGTATTCTTGGACCAGGCGAAATGCTTTATATTCCTGTAAGTTTATACATAAAAGGAATCTCACACACAAAATTATATTGAATAACCATCTCTTTGCCTTTCTCTCTTTATTTATATATATATATTGTTTCCAACAGCCAAAATGGTGGCACTACGTCCGATCTCTTGATACCAGCTTCAGTGTCAGTTTTTGGTTTTGATGAGCTACATGGAATAGATATTTCTATTACCTATCTTTTGATCATGATGATATTCTGTGAACAGGCATGGTGACGATCGAGATGGTGACTTGAAGTTGAGTGTGGACTAGCACAGCTACCGACTCTATGGAACCAACACTTTATTCATCAACGTTTGTGAACCTCATCAGCAGGGGATTTTGCCCAAGAATAGGTTAAACTGATGGCCTCAAAATGAACAACAAGAATTCATGTGTAGTATTAGTGTAGTGTAGATATTATTTATATTCCCTTTTGATTTATTCTTTAATTATATTCTTCAATAAAATACATTGGTTGGACTTGACGAAATTACATGATGCTTCTGAATTGAATTGTCAAAAAAGAAAAAAAAATCACAGATAAAATTTCAAATCCCGCCCACGTGAATATTTATTCGCCCACTTTTTCTCCCTCTCGTCTTTTTCTCTTCCTTTCTTTTTTTTTCTCTCCACCATCAACTTCTATGAAGTTATGATGATCTTAGATTAGTGTCAGGTCTAATTCAGAAGGGTTTTCAGCTCAGGGTTTACAACATGCATGGGGAAACCCTTTCATTTTGGATTGGGGATTTAAAACCACCATTACGTAGCTTTTTGAAGTCTTCATTAACTTAGTTTAGTATTAGTTTGTCCATAAATTGTTTCTATAACTCAATAAAATATGTCCATTTTTTACATGCTTTAATGAAAAACGTCCCATCAGACTCTCACATATCTTGTGCAATAGATCTCCTTTTTTAACCATCATAACCATTTCTGCTAAATGTTGACTATTTTGTTACATTTCAATAAAAGATTTTCCTTTCATTTTTCCTCATGCTTGTACAGTATGTTAGATCCTTTTTTACAGTTTGTTCTATTAAATTATATTGATCATTCATTCTTCAGATATCCCTCTATTCTCTCTCATGCTACCATCTCTATCGTCTTTAGTTTTTGTGTCTACCACATGGTTTAATAAGATATGCCTTTTTATCGACCTTCCTCAGACTCAGCGAGTAGTAAAATAATGCCGTTATTGATGTTGTTTTGTGAATATCCTACCAAATACTTATTCCTTAATTCATCCACTATGACACTTGCCCCTCCTGAGATCTAGAGATTGGTTACATAACAATTCCGGATTAACTGTATAATATGCAAAAATGGATGTATTGTGAGCAGATGAAAAGAGTATTTCACAAAAACTTGAATTAAAAATGCTCATTTGTAAAAATATGGAGAATAGAAAATGGGTTGGGATACGGTTTTATTTTGTGCTGACGATCCTTACAATATGTATGAGTGAATACTTTTTTTGATTCCCTAATTGGGTAGTTTTTGAGTTATCTGTTGATGAAAATCCAATGACCTGATTGATTTGGTTGCTTGGAATTTTTGGTCTGATCATAAAATACGGTCGTCTGTCTAAAAGAGTGGGGGTTACTACTTTGCCTTATTATAGAAGATGACACTACAAACACTGTTGTACTAACTGATATCTCATTAGGGTCATTATGCCTGATCGTATTTTTCAACACTCGGCGGCATTTGAAAACCGTGAATTTTTTTTTCTTTGCGACCCTTCCCTTTTTTCAAAACCGATCTTCTTTTTTTTTGTCACATTCAATGCTTCTCACAAATGCTAGGCTACGCTTCTTACAGAGTGTCATTGTAACCAGATCTACCCAACCCAAGTCACCACCTCTTGCTTTTGTGCGCCACAGAACTGGCTCTGTCAAATCCAAACCTGCCGCTCTTCGCACACCGACCCACCGACCCAAACCCACGCCTGTCTCTCACACCAAATCAATCCCTCGATCCAAATCCCAAAAACCTCTCGATGCTCTTGTTAGCGATCCAGAAAACGAGCTCACTCCTTTGGAAAAGCGACTGGTCAATTCTTCCAAGAACCGAAAGCTACTTATTGGCGATTTTGTCGAAGTCTTTAGGTAACAAAAGATCTTGTATTTGATCACAGCCATGTTTTTGTTGGCAACATTTGATCTAACTTGATATTCATATTTTCTATAGAAATGGACATTATAGTGGTATTGTGGTGAAACAAAATGTTATCAGTGGACAGCAGCAACGATTGACGGTGGTTTTACGGAACGGCAAGACCAAGGATTTTAGGACGAGCGATGTTGCTTTTTGCATACCTGATTTTGTGTCCAGCTCTACGGTGACAAGATTCCTTCGCAAGCCAGTAAATGTGGATCGGGAAGCGACAGCCATGGACTTTATTCCCTCCGAGTATATCCGAGCTCTTCAGACATATCAACGTACAGTGACACTAGAGAAGGGTATGGCGATTCGGCAACTGGACACCATGCATGCTCATTTCAAATCACTATCATCCGTGACATTGGACGATCTCGCTCGCTATGCTTTTGACTGCACACAACCTACCACCATGAATCGACATGCCACCTTCTTGTATCTCACAGCAAACAACATTCACTTTTTCCCGGACGCAGACATCTTACAATCAGATACTTGGAACTTACGCTCGGAACAAGAAATGGAACCCATTAGCAAAGTCATTCAGTGGATTCGAGGCAGGGAGGCTCCGTTTACTGGATTCTTGGAACGTGCCAATCAACTGGTGGAATTTTATCGGACTAATGCTGACGAGCAACTCGGCACCATCCCGCAGGACGCCATCCGCAAGATCAAGGAGCAAGTGCAATTGAACGACACCGACACGATGTTTGTTGAATTTTTGGTGGATTGGATCAAGATGCCCAAGGTGACACTGGAATCTCCTCACGAGGTGTTTGGTCCTTCTATCCTTAAAAGCCTCCATTGCTACGACTCGCTCTTTGTGGATAAATCGCTGGCCATCACTTTTTTGAAACATATTGGTATGTTCCACCCTTGGGACAATGTTGGTTTGGTGGAAGAAACTGGGCTGACACGGCCATTTTTGTGGTCCAAGGATGCTGAAAAATACGACAAGACCATGGATGAATACACCAGGATGTTTTTGGACCAACAAGATCGACAACAATGGAAGACTGCTGGGTTTTATGCCAAGGATCCAAGTGATGCTATACGACATGATTTCGGTGATTTGCCTGTTTACACCATTGACGATCCGTCCGCCAAAGAAATCGATGATGGGATCTCTGTGGAACACATTCCTGGGACAACCAATACCAAGGACAAAACATGGCTACATATTCATATTGCCGACCCAACTGCCTATGTGCCTCCGAACCACACTCTCGCTTCTATCATGGCGGACCGTATTCAAACGCTGTACCTTCCTGAACGCCACTATCCAATGCTGCCTTTGACTTTATCATCACATACCTTCAGTTTGGGTTCGACGGCGCAGGTGTCTAAGGATGGAAGTCAATATGCCTTTACCTTTAGTGCTTTGCTTGACGATCAAGGCCAATTGTCTGAATACAAAGTACGACCTAGTTTGGTGCGCAATCTGGTCAAACTACACTACGACGACGTGGATACCTTTTTTGCATCAAAATTACCATCGGAAGCCAACTCATCATCTGGGGATCCTCTTGTGAACATTGACCTCTCCTTCTCTCACCCTCAAAAACAAGAACAGCAACAACAACAACAGCGACCAGGGTCGTCAGATATGAGCCCATCATTCCACAGTGACAATTTATCGGCATCAGCACAAAAGGATTTACTGGATATATATCATCTCACTCAGCAGCATTCACAGCAGCGCGTAAGGAACGGAGCAGTCAACTTTACTCGACCTAGTCCAGTGATCTCATTATCACCTAGTCCGTTGGATTTACCACGATTGACCTTTGACGATGGATTACAATATGCTAGCGATCTTCCAACCATCGACTTGACCTTGGATCGATCGGCAGTGTCCCCTTCACGCAAGATGGTAGCGGAAATGATGGTGTTGGGTGGGCGATCGGTGAGTCAGTATGCGCGTGAGCACGGTGTGATCCTTCCATTCCGAACACAACAATGGCAACCATCTCAAGAAGCGACACGGCAGGCGTTATTGGAACAGCGGGACCCGGTGACAGGTATGATGCCATTCAAGGACTTGATCCAGTACATGAAGCGCCTCCCAGCTGCGGGCTTATCGATGACCAGTGGCTTGCCTCATGCATTGATGGGTGTCACAGACGGCTACTGCAAAGCGACTTCACCGTTACGACGTTATATGGATATGATCATTCATTGGCAGCTCAAAGCACATCTTCTCAAGGAAAAAACACCACCCTTTGACATGGCGCGACTTGAACAACTAGCGCCCCGCATTGAAATTCAGGAAAAACAATTATCCTTGCTACAACAACGCTCCTTACAATTCTGGGTGCTCAGCTTAGTGCAACGATTGGAACATGAGGATAGTACTAGGACGTGGAAATGTATTGTGTCTGACAAGGGTAGTCTCGCAACAACCCAGCTGGGTGGATCCATGCACGCTGCGCCCGCCACCATCTTGGAATTGGGTATCCGTGGTCGTGTGGAGCATTTGAAAAACACTGTACACCCTGGCGATGTGTTGGACGTTCGTGTGACCGGTATCGAACCACGCTTGGGTTTGATCAACTTGGAGGCTGTATAGAATTGACTTGATAGATTATTTAGACTATATTAGATTATATCACAACCCCTCTCCTTTACCTTCATATATCAATAAAAACCTCGTTTTTTTTTTAATGCTCACATTTTATATCTTTACTTATTTTGGGAGAGGCAAAAGTCATCTATTTCACGGTGAGAAGTTTTTTGTCATTGATGGATAAGGAAGGTGATATGATTTTTGTTGGAAGAAGTTGGACGATGTACTTTTCTATTGTATATATCATATGTAACTCGTCCTCTAATTCTGTCTCAATTTAAGACGTTCATGATAAAGCACGCAATTTATTTCTGCTTTATTCATGACGACATGAACATGTTAAAAAAAAAAAAAAAAAAAAAAAAAGAGAGAGCGGGACATACACAAGATGTTCAGACTAGAGGAGGCTACGTAGGGTGGTACGACATAGGTTTATTAATATGATATGGTAGTGCGGGAATAGGGTCATGCTTTATATAAGGTAACCTAGAACTGTCAACCAGTCGCTGGGCTTGGATGGGATGGGATGGGAGGAGGAGAAGGAAGATGGGAGAAGTAATCATTGCGGGTGAATTAGACAGTCAATGCTTGGAGGGACATTTAAAAAACAACATCAATAGCGACATTGTTTACTATGTAATAAGACTAAGTATTTTTTTTTAAAAAGGAATGTTTTATTGAAGCATATTGGCGGATACTAAGTTAATGGAGAGGTGCTTATAGTAACAAGGGAAGGGTCTATTGGAGACACAATGAGGGAGACTAAAGTGAGATTTGAAGAAGAATCAGCTCTAATGTACAGGGAATATTGTAAAATGAGAAACCAATACATTGTATACGGCATGAGAAAGACTAATGGGACTTCTGTTACTGAAGTACAACAACGGTAAACACCAATCAAAAAGAAAAGGGATCTATTGCTCAGACATGAGAGAGAGACTAATGGGACGTTTTTCATTAAAGCATGTAACAAAAAGATATATTTTATTCAAAAGTAGATACAAACTATGGATAAACTAAAACTAAATGAAGCTAATGAAGGTTGCAAAAAGACGACTAATGGTGGTCCTAAATCCTAGATCCAAAATAAAAGTGTTTCCCCATGCATATTGTAATCCCTGAGCTGAAAACCGTTCTAAACTAGTCCTGACACTAATCTAAGGTTCACCATTACCCCATAGGAGCCACATTGTAAAGAATTACTGAAGGAAAAAGAAGGAAAAGAAAAGACGACGAATTTGGGATTTTTTATAAAGAAAAGAAAGTGCGCAAAAAAAAAAAAAAATTGCGAGTCAATAAATATTCACGTGGGCGGCATTTGAATTGGGTTCTTTTGTATTGGGTTGGGGGTTTTTTGATGGATAGAAAAAAGAAAAAATCCTCTCCTCTTTATTTTACGTAATTTCATCAACACAATGGTTATCTTCCCATTATAGTAGGCACCACCATTCAATAATGGCAGCAAGGTTGTTCTCTTCTCTTGGTGTCTTTACAGGCAAAACTGTGACAGGTCAGCCTAGTATAGCTGACACTTTCACTAGTAGAATGGTTTGTCGCTCATCGTCGGATAGCTTACTACTTTAATTGGACTAACATATCGGAAGTTATGTTTATTCTATAACAGATATACCTTCCACATAAATAGCCTTAATTGTTTCACACTTGTATATGTGTCATATATTACCCTTTGATAAGTTTAGTTTAGGTTTCATAGTTTAAAGTTATGTCTGAATAAAATATATCCTGTAATTTTGCTTTTACTCCGTCTCTTAAATGTTAAGCATGTCTTTCCAAATGTGTGTACCTACTCTTTACCGTATGGGACCGTACAGTACAGTGATTGTGTGTATGTGTGCGTAGAAAAAAAAAAAAAAAAAAAAAAAAAAAAAAAAAAAAACTGATTTGTTTGCGCAAAAAATAAGTAAGATATGAGTCATCATCGACCATCTGTCGTACTCTGTGCTCCGTCTACTGTACTGTACATACTGTAATAGCAGTGAGAGGTATTACTTGAGTTATTGTAAAAAGTGGCCGTGGTAGACGAGTGAAAAAATAGACAGTGATGGACACATAAAAATCAGGGAAATGGTGGACGCATGACAGAAACTCACGGAAAGGTAATTAGTTTACCCGCATAAGCAAACAAAAGAGCATTTATACTATCATGTTGCGTAGTTAAAGTGAGACCCAATTATTTTTTTACGTTCATGTTGAACTGGACCATATCCCGCAGCACACCGTCTCTTTTCCAAAAAGGACAAAAGAGCTCAGAAATAATGTTCCTTTATTGGCTGGTCGGATAATGGATCTGATCTACTGTACTGTACGGGCAGACTTTATCATGTGTAATAGTGGACTTCTGGGGCGCTTGTACTAAAGGTGATATTTCTTACAAAACATTTATTATACAATGCTCATTTTTATCATTGTATTTTAACAAACGATCTGCCGTATACGTCCATATGGTCTCTGCTTCATTATTATCATCTCCATCTCTTGTATGGTACTTTCTTTTATATCATCATTTTCTCTATTCATTTTATCTTATTTAATATCCGCTATTTTCGTCATTCGAATAAAGTCTAGTCTTCCCATGATACTCTGTGAATTTAACCGAACGTCGAAAAATGCAATGAGGCATAAGGAGACGTTAGCTTGTAGTGTCGTCGTATTGAACTAAAATTCTATTCAACCCACCGCCCAGCAACCTAAGTATCGCAGAATATGACTACAAAATTATAGCAACAATAAAAATAACGTATTAAATCCACCTGTATCAAATGAAAGCTGTATTCATGGACTGGAGGCAGTAACAAGCAGCATGAAAAGCGGAGATATAATTATAAATAGTGGCTGCGGGACACTAAGAACCCAATTTTTTTGCTTCTTTTTTTCCTTGCACTCGCTTTTTTTTCACCTATCATTTTCTTTTTTCTTTTTCGTACTCTTTCTTATCTTTTTCTTTTATTTTTACAAATACAGAAAAAGAAACAATTCCGCTCAACTTGACTCCTGATTTATCATCTTCGACAGCAGCCTCTGCTGCACATCCTATTAGCACCTCACCAACAACCCATTCTTCATCGTCTCCATCTTCAGCTTCGCCATCCCCGTCTAACTCTTCTTCCTCTTCCTCTTCCTCGTCCTCGTCCTCGTCGTCGTCGTCTTCTTCTTCTTCAAATTCTCATCACACCCACTCTAGAAAACGGCGACGTATTCAACGCAACCATTCACATCATTCGGCAATGTTATCTATCAATGCTACCAACGGTGCCAAACACACAAAAACAGCGAATACTGTGAATGCAAAGACCGCGACCTCATCAACTCATATTGACCATTTGGAAAGGATTAGAAAGGATGAATATGTACGACTGATCATGCAATCTCTTCAAGATCTTGGTTATGAGTAAGTGACATATTTAAAACTGTTAGTGAGCGGGTCAAGGATTCGATTACGTGTGAAAGTCCACCTTGCGTTTTTTTTTCTCTCCCCCTCCACTAAACCCTTCGCTCGTTTTCTTTCTGTATAACTATAGTAATGCCGCTCAACAACTTCAACAAGACACTGGAATTGAACTGGAATCTGAACTGGTACAAGAATTGCGACATGCGATACTGTCTGGAGACTTTTCTTTGGCTGAACAACTCTTATCAAGCATACCTTTGATTCAATCTGATAATGACATGAACCGCGCTAAGTTTCTTATCCGTGAACAACTCTTTCTGGAACACTTGGAAACAAAAAATACAATCAAGGCGTTACAAGTATTACGACATGAATTGACTCCCTTGGGCCTGGATGTGAAACGACTTCATGAACTTTCTAGGTAAAAAAAACAACAATCATAAAACATGGAGATAGTATGAACAAAGATGACTAATTGAACCACCTAATTCTTTTATTTTTCGGTCTCATTGTATATGTGTATATAGTCTGATATTATGTCCCACACCGGAAGAAGTCAAGGCACAAGCAGCATGGGATGGTGCTGAAGGCTTATCAAGAGAAAAACTACTACAGCAATTAGAAACGTTTGTTGATCCATCTGTGATGATCCCGAAGTCGCGAATGACTACTCTGATACACCAAGCATTTGAATTACAACGCCGAAGCTGTTTATATCATAATAGTGAGGGTGCTCTTTACTCCTTATTTACAGACCATAATTGTGACAAGTAAGTAATCAGAAATTGATGGAGGTCCAATCCCCCCCCCTCTCTCTCACATAACTGAATGATCGTCGATGATTTACCGTTTATTTTTGTTATAGACGACATTTTCCAACACATACAATCAAGATCCTGGACGATCATACGGATGAAGTCTGGCACATCTCATTTTCAAAAGACGGACAACGAATGGCTTCTGTGTCAAAGGATTCAACATGTATTATTTGGGATGCAAAGGTTAGAGCTGAAGAAGGAAAAAAAAAAAAGAGGAAAGAAAGGGACGGAGAAATCAGATGACATAGATACTTACTTACCTTTTATATGTACATCAGACATTCACCAAACGACATGTGTTAAGATCGGATCAACCTGGTACTTATAGCGCCTGGTCACCTGATGGGGAACACTTACTTATTTGTGGTATTGATGCCAATTTACGGTTATGGGATGCAAACGTAAGATTGAATCCAATTGAAAATGACAAATATATTTACTAAAAAATGAACCTTTTGATTATGCAAGTAGACTGGGGCACTGATTCATACATATGAAGGGCACTCTGATCAAGTCACTAGTTGTGTCTGGCTGCCTAGTGGTCAGCATTTTGTTTCTGGAGCTTGTGACAAAACCATGCGTCTTTGGGTAAGCATAGTGAGAAAAACAAACAAACAACGAGACTGATTCCTGATTCCTTTTTTTGATGGGTGAGGGTATCTAGAAACTAGATGGGATGGCTCTTACTCGATGGCCGACGCAACGTATATTGGACATGAAAATCACAGATGACGGATCACGGATGGTGACTATGAGTTATGAACAATGCATCACTATTTACGACGTTGATCATTTACTATTCGAGGAAGTGGGGTAAGTCGACGAAGCCAGTCAAAAAAAAAAAAAAAGGTGGGTATGCTGGGATTTAGCTTTAACCATTTGATTATATATATGTAAATAACAGTCAGCTTCAAGAGTCGTATATGATGACATCCCTGTCTTTAAGTGATGATGGTCGATATGCACTAACAAACTCACAAAACCCTGACGAAATCCACCTATGGAACTTGGAAGACCGAACACTGGCAAAAACATACACTGGACATCAACAAGGCAGGTTCATCATTCGATCAACATTTGGTGGTGATCAACAATCGTTTATCCTCAGTGGCAGTGAAGACAATGATGTGTATGTATGGAGTCGTGAACATCAAACATTGCTGGAAGTCTTGGATGGACATCATGGTCGGGTGAACTGTGTTAGGTGGTATCCAGGTCAACCCATGATGTTTGCATCCGCAAGTGACGACCATACTATTCGAATGTAAGTTTTTTTTTTTTTTTTTTTATTTCGTGCTTCAAAAAAATACTCTTGATTGATCCTCCCCTCTTTTGTTTTCTCTCATTAAAATTAGCTGGGGATTGGCAGAAGAAGATGAAGGTTTACAAGGCCAAATGACACATAAACACAAGATTTTACCCACAGCAACGACAACTGGAAATGGTGTTTGAAAAAATCATACAGATTTACTTTTATCTCATAGTTAGTTAGTTTCACTGTCCTTAGATAGATATGAATGTCCGTTATGTTTTTTTTATTACTGTTATTACTACTACTACTATTGCTTTGTTGTTATATTCCTTCCTTTTTTTTTTTTTTTTTTTTTTTTTTTTTACTTCCCTCCTTGTTTTATATCCCCCATCTTTTTATATACAGTGCACATGAAAAATAAACTTCCTTTTTATCTATCAGTCTCCGCCTTTCTGGGTCCTCGGGGAACAGACGGTTGGTGCGTCGGTGTTCATTTGACCGAAACCCTGTTTTTATTTGGTGCATCTGTAGACACGGTGATGAGGGTTACTTTGAAATGATTATGAAGTTTGGCCTTATTTTTTTTTTTTTTTTTTTTTTTGTGGTTGCAGAGGACAAGGAGAAATGGGGTCACTTTGACTTTTTAAACAAATGGGTGATATTTGAAGAATGGCGTGATAGAGTCTCTTCAAAAAAAGGGTCTGTGCGGAAGCAGGGTTGATTGACTTCTTAACAAGTAAGTAGATAGCCAATAACATGGATTCTTTTTCTCTTGGAAAATAAATCGTGGTTTAATGGAATAGTCAGACCTTTTACCGTTTAACCAATCAACGTCATGACAAGACAGTGCTTTGGCTGCAGGTGTTGATTGTTTTTTTTATTGTGGTTTATGAAGATTCACCCTTTTTTGAGGTGATGTGCGGCACTTTGATCCATTTTTGAAATGGCGATTTTTTTTATTTCTTTGTATCACCCTAAAAAAAAAGAAGGAAGAAAAAAATTTTCCTGATTTGAAATCAAGGAACGTGTTTGCCTTAAAAAACGCAAAGAAGAAAACCAAACAATAAAGAGATAGATAAGATTGCCTTTAACATCATGCTTTTTGTCACAATACAAAAATAGAATGGTTTGATACTTTAAAGTACAACGTTTTTTATTTTTATTTTTATTAAAAGATTGTGTGTGGGAAGAAGATATATATAATAAATAATACTAAGCTAACTTTCTATAAACTGCTTTTTTACATCAAAGCAATAGCGGCAGCACCGACGACAGCCATGGCAGAGACAGCAACGGGACCGACCTTGGCACCAGCACTGGTAGCTTCAGAAGAGGAAGCGCTGGTAGAAGAAGATGACGAAGCAGAGGCGCTGGATTTGGCAGAGGACGAAGCAGCAGCACCGGAGGAAGAAGGAGCAGCAGCAGAAGAGGATGCAGCACCGGAGGAGACGGCGCTGGAGGAAGGAGAAGAGCCATCAGCGGCTTTGATGGTGAATTGACCAGTGTAAGAAAGGTTAGGGGAGGTGCCGAACACAAAAGCATCTAATTAAACCAAGTGAAACAATAAAAAAAAAAGAATATCATGTCAGCGAGTTGTCACATCTCCTTTTGTCACTTTTTTTTTTTTTTTTTTTTTTTTGTATATAATACAAAACAAAAGAAACTTACAGTCAGAACCAGCAGCAAGAGTGGTAGGGATTTGCCAAGTGTATTGCATGTCAGAGGCCGAGACGTTTTTGGCGACGGTCATCACGGGTTGAAGAGCGGTGCTGGGACCTTGAGACAATTGAATTTGAGAAATGGTATCCACGGTAGG
This sequence comes from Absidia repens, assembly GCA_002105175.1. Lineage (NCBI taxonomy): Eukaryota > Fungi > Mucoromycota > Mucoromycetes > Mucorales > Cunninghamellaceae > Absidia > Absidia repens. Next base: position 3,466,926 of record MCGE01000001.1, on the reverse strand, counting down.
GTTGATCCTTTCAGTTTAAAAAAAAAAAAAAAAAGTGAGTAAGGGGGTGGTTGTTTTTAGAAACAAAATTATACAAAAAAAGAATAAATCCTTACCAGGTGATAATAGCTTGACCACCAGCAGTGTAGACATTGTTGGAAAGAGGAGCAGTGATGCTCACAATGTTTTCAGCAGAAACGAAAGCAGCAGCGGCAATAGCGACAAGGATAGATTTGAACATGATTATTAGGTAGGGGGATTAAAGGAAAGTAAGTTGGAATAAGGGAAAAAAAAAAAAAGGGAAATGGGATGACAGCTAAAATGAAAGAATTTTTATATCAAAAAAGTGAACATTAAACGTCCGCATTCTATCGGCGTTTGTAACCGCGATCGAGACAATTGCCCTGAAAATGGGCATCTTCCATGATATTCCATGTGTATGATATAAACTGTATTAGGAAAGGTCCATCTTGACGATTTAACTACTTCCAGTTTCCTGTCTTGTATTTTTTTCAATTAGACACTATTTATTACAATCTATTCTTTTTTTTAAAGGAAAAAAAAAAGTAAATGCATGGTCCTTATATCTTTTATTATTCATACGACCAGTGTGTATCATACCGGATGAACCCTGTTTCCATAAATTTTCTTGGCATAATCCAACCCAGTGTTTTTTTTTTTACTGGAGCAGACTGAAGTTGAAGGAAGAGGTCGTTTTTATACCCCGCACGTTACACTGTGATACTGTGCATCGATGTAATACAATGAAATTGGTGATAAAAAGAAAAATTATGCGCTGATGAATTCTCTTTGTTCGATTTTTCTTATTTTAAATGAACGTTGATCATCAAGGTAATAAAATGAGACTAGAGGAAGAAATGGTGTGACAATAGGATTAGATGATAAATGAATATTTTTAAATTGATCATGATTATAATGAGGTCAATACTATTGTCTGCTCAGGCACGATACTGTAGTGTTCAAAAGAGAAGCTGTACGTTACTGATGATATCATATATCTCTTTTTTTGTGCATATCATATGCAATAATTAAGGAACCCGAAACCATGACGCAGCAGTTTAATAGGAGAGAAATTGAACCTTTTGCCGAGCATGGGTCATACATATACTACTGGGTCAATGAAGATAAGTCAAACTCGCTTTAGACATTACAACGGGATTGATCGCAGCGCAGAACTTTTTGTGAGTTTGTTTTTTCGTTGATGTTTTACTATTTTTGGGCCTTTTTTTTTTTTTTTTTTTTTTGGAGCGATGGTCTACCTGGTCGGGATCCAAATTTCTCAAGTAGCTTTTTTTTTTTTTTGGATTCGCGTCTTCGTTCTTTCCTCCTTCCAACCTTTACAATAATCTCAACTTTTATGGAATTAGCTAATGTATATACGTTTGAGACTGTTTTACTACCATTGTCGTGTCAGAAACCATTTTCTGCAGAATGAAGTTTATGAAAGCCCTTTTTCATTGAAAGCTTGGGATACCAGCCAGTTATCAATATGGAAGCATGGCTGCTTGAAATTGGGAAATGAGTCACTGTAAGTAGGTTCCTGAATCTAGGCAAAAAAATTAAACCAAAAAAAAATTACTGACATCTGGTTTGTTGTTCTAGTTGTTGCAAATATGAACGGTACACGATTGGCCCGTATTGTTATCTCAAAAATCTGCACCTTCACCTTTAACCAACAACCGTCCGGGATAATAAAACAAACGGACAGCACTAAGCATCATGCTATTATAGTTTACTGCGCCAGCAACAACGAGTATGTACTTCCCAGCACTCCGTTTGTCACATACACCTTCCAACCATCCATCGATTCCATCCACAAACAACTCTACTATTACTGTTACTACAACAACATTGATACACCCATTGATCGAACCTGTGGATAGATGCGCTGTGTGGAGATGTGCTCTTCTTTTTTATTATCGTGATACTTCAACTCCTACCTTGCTGAACTGCGTATGTTACCAAGCAATCTCTAGGCTTCAAAAATCAGGTCTGTGGACTGGCTGCAGGATTATGAACTACGGTATGGATTCTTCTTTCTTTCGGTAATTGGGTTTGTGGTACTACGTCAAAAATGGTGGCCCCCTTTCTCAACCAGGATTCTCGGCACTAGGGATGCATTGACAGTGTTGGGTTGGTTTATGCGCTATTCAAGCCCTGGATGGTGCTGGTCTCATTATTATAGTGTATTGGTTTTCCTTGTCCCTGCCACTTTTTTGCTACCTCTTTATTTAGTTTATATTCCCTTCATTTGTTCCATCTTTGAATTATATATAGATATATAGATATATATTTTATACTGTATAGTCACACATCTGCCCTTCATTATATCTGAATCCACCGCAGTTGATGATGTGACTCCGCTTGCCAAAATAAAACTACTCAAAAAACTCAGATCCTTTTTTTTTTCTTCTTTCCTATCTTTTTACACTTGATATTTTTTGACGTCTCCACTCTTTTTATTTTTATTTTTATTTTTATTAAATCAACCATGGGCAATAATGGACAACGAGGAAGAGGCCGTGGTCGTGGTCGTGGTCGTGGTGGCAATCGTGGATCTTACCGCGGTGGTAATGCGATTGGTGGTGGCGGTCGTGGTCGAAATCGCACTTTATATCCTTCAAGCTACGGATTTGTGTATCCCATGGGTGAACAATATGACTCTGACGATGGTGACGACTTTATAATATTTGGCCAATTTGATAGTTCCAGCGACATCGAAATTGAAGGATTGGGTGGCATTGGATCAAAACGTAAGCTGGAAAGGGGGTAACTGTCAAGCTAGTCCATCTCCTTTATGTACAATACTACACACATATATGCAACCATCGTGCTAATCCTCTATCCTCTATTCTCGACCTATTTATTTTTAGAACTCCCGAAAAAGTCTAAGGCGAAGCACAAGAACCAACTCAAACATCCTGTTCTCGCCGATGATGACGATTTCAAGCAACTACGTCGACCATTTAACAGCATCAACGACAGTAACAACGTCCAATCGAAGCCAAAGGCGGAAAAAACGAATAGAAGGAAAGCAGCAAAAGGAACTGGAGAATATTCATATATTACTACCACCGCAACACATTTTGTCCAGTCAACAGATCGGTGGAACGAATCGAATCAATTGGAAATGGCGATGGAAAGCAGCAACACTTTACAAGCGATGCACCGTACGGAAGACGTCGTTGATACCGATGATGAAGAAGACGAAGAAAGAGACGTCGATTTGAACAATCTTCATACGGACATTGGAAATATGGATATTGATGATGATGTGTTTCTCCAACTCTCAGCATTAACATCTCACCAGGAACCCATCTCTCAGCACGTGGATACGACTCAGGACAACCATGATATCAAAGCGACATACCCTTCCGATGACAATCAGGCAACTGAAATGGACAGCGAAAGCAACAGTGACGACGATTTCGATTTCGATTTCGATGATGATGATGATGATGATGATGATGATGATTTGGCCGTCATGCGTGATTATATGGAAAATGTTCAATTGACCGAAGAAGATATATTGCAAATCCTAGACCATCATGGTGACGATCAAGATTTGTTTGATTACTTGGACCGCTTGGATCACGATACATTGAACGAATTGGATGTCTTTCTTCAAAAGCATGAAGGACTGGGGAAGGAACATGATTATAACGAATTGGACGATATGGATGATCTTGAATTATTAGCCGACGAAGAGCAGCATCTTACCAATCATGGATTGATAAATGGTGACGATGACGATGATGATGAAATCTCAGCTGATGCATTTAGAACTGTCTTGGAACATAGCTTGATGGATGTTCCATCTGGGCTGAATCAAGGTAAAACACCGTGCCAAAAAAAAAGGACAGAATTGCGTGGCAACAATAGAATGAAATGAACCATTGACCTTTCTTTATTATTATTTTGTTTGTTTTCAGGTACGCAGAACCGGATTTCTGATGATAAAAAGGCTGCAAAGAAACAAAAACGACGCGAAAAGAACGAAAGGAAGCGGGAAATCAAGGCCAAGACTAAGGCTAAGGAACAAGCCAAGAAGGATCAAGAGGATGCGGAATCGATTTCAATTTTGAAAATTGACAGGTAAAAAATATTACACATATCATCCTGCGTTTGTTGTTTTGTTTTGTACTCAACGTTTATCCTTCTCTTATCTTCTCTCCCCCTCCTCCCCAATTTAGCCGTATTCAAGAATTTATCAATGATGACCAATTGGACAGGTAATCCTACCAGGATGAATTGGAGCTGTGGGGGGGGGGGCTACATTATATCTGTATTTTGTACTAACTGTTTGTACTATATGTGCTGGTAGCTATCAATTCGCCCCCATGTCCAGGAACTGTCGAAAACAACTTCATTTGCTGGCCACCGCGTACCGTTTGAAGTCGAAAAGTGTGGGCAGTGGGAAATCAAGGTAATGCTGTCATAGTTTTTGAAATGGAGAATGAAACACATATATTTAACCATCGTTTTTTCTATGAAACAATAGAGCGCCCATTATCACAAAGACCGACAAAACATCCATTCCAAAGAATCGACGTCAACTTGATAGATTTATTGCCCAGGCACAAAACAACATGGAGGCACAGGACAACATTTTACGAAAACATCGACTGGACTCAGTTGCCTCCTCTACGAAAGGGAAATCCAAAAAAAGTATTAACTCTGGCAAGAAATCGCAAGCTGGTGGCGGCGATCTTGGAGTATCTACACATGGCTCTATTGTGGCATTAAATGCAGCACCAATCACGGGATCAAATGTAGGCCATCGTATGCTGGCGGCAATGGGGTAAGAAATGCGGAAAAACAAAAATCCAGTAATATAGGGTGTCACTCAATGATGTTTCTTTTTGTTTGGTAGTTGGAAAGAAGGAAGTGGTCTGGGCTCTAATCAAGAAGGCATCACCGATCCAATTGAAGCAGTGATTCGGGGCAAACGACGAGGACTTGGGACCTAGAAATGTTGTTGTAGTAGTAGTAGTATTAGCAAGCTTTGTGGTTTGTTTTATGGCGTCAATAAAATACATATATGCGGGCTACTTTTTTATGACTTGATGACTGTATGACTTTATGATTGTTGGCATTTTTTATGGCAAGGGTGTTTGACTTGCATGTGAAGAAGTATATACATTTGTATTAGTAGAAGGTCCTGTTTTGACACCACTCTGTAAACTTGGACCCATGTTTCAATCCACTATATACACTAGATAGCCATAAAAGGCATCCAAATATTTGTTTTACCAGCACAACCTCATACAGACATTTGTATCACAGATAATCGTTCTACAATTTGAGTATGATATTATCACATGAATGATATGACAGCATACTGCCTTTAATATCATATATTGCCCATTATCATATGGTGCATTTCATTAAGAGCATAAATCAAACCATAAATGTCACAGTTTTTTAAATTCGAATTCAAAACATTATTACACCTCCAAAAAAATTGATCTACTGGGTGTCAGGGGGAAAGCGTTGAAGTGTGGTTTTTGGTGGAAATTAGATATCCTCGGGATCTTTTCGTATCTTCATAAACGATACATTGGAGCTAAACAGGCTTCAGTTTACGCATCGTCTGATTAATTTTACGACATGCAAAAACTAATAAATAAGAAATATCATGCTGAATATATACAATATGTCCAACCTAGTGGAAGTGAGGTAGGCTGGTAGTACTACATAGGTTGACTAATAATAATTTTAGAACTGTAATAGTGTAAAGGTCTAGAGCTGTCAACTTGCTTCTAGGACTCCAGGGGGGATGTAGGCAGTCATAGATAAGATGGAAAGCAATTGTAAAATGTGCTATAGAAGTGGCTACACGCACAGCATGACGTAGACTCATTTATATGAAAAGTCGATTAGAAATATGACTATCTTTGATAGTAAGTGATTTTGAGACTGTCAACCAATTCGTGGAACACGGCAGGCAGAGTAGTCATAGTGAGTGATCTAAAATGCAAATGTTTGGGGAGGCTTTTATAAAAACAGCTACAATAGCGACATTGCTTATTATATGATGAGCCAAAGGGAGGGCTATAAAAACATATTTTTTATTGCAGCATATCGGTAGATACTAAAACTAAACATTGTAACAAGGGATTCCAGTGCGGGATCTATTAGAATATGCATGAGGGAGACTAACGTGTAGACTGCTTTCAACAATAATCCAAAGGGCCAATTGTAAAATGGGGAGCTAATACACTGTATAAGGCACGAGAAAGACTAGAAGACATCTGTTATTAAAGCAAAACAATGGTCGACACTAAATCAAAAAAGGGAGATGGTAGTAGAAAAGGGATCTATTGCGCAAGACATTAAAGAGACTAATGGAATATTTGTCATCAATTGAAGGGAGTAAGAAGAGACGTATTTTATTCAGATATTGGTACAAAGTATGAACAAACTAATACCAAGCTAAGCTAAAGAAGGCTTTAAAAAGCCAAACTGATGGTAGTCCCAAATCCTGAATCCAAAATGAAAGAGTTTCCCCATGCATCTTGTAATCCCTGATCTGAAAACGCTTCTAAACTAGTCCTGAAACTATTCCAAGTCCACCTTAATCTCAAAGAAATCACAATGGTGAAAAAAAAAAAAAAAATTGACGGGAAAAAGTATTCAAAGCGGAAAGAGAGCTTTAAAAATAGAATAGGCGGCAGAGAGAAAATGGGACTTTCAAAGCCAGCCCACGTGAAGTTTTATTTACCCAAAAAAAAATTTCCCTCCATTTTTTAGGCTCTCTTTTCGCTTTGAATACTTTTTCCCGTCTTTTTTTTTTTACCATTGTGATTTCTTCGAGATTATGGTGGACTTGGAATAGTTTCAGGACTAGTTTAGAAGCGTTTTCAGATCAGGGATTACAAGATGCATGGGGAAACCCTTTCATTTTGGATTCAGGATTTGGGACTACCATCAGTTTGGTTTTTTGAAGCTTTCTTTAGCTTAGTTTGATATTATTTTTGTCCATAGTTTGAATCTACATCTAAATAAAACATATATATTTTACTTGATTCAATGAAAAAATGTCCCATTAGTCTTTCTCTCATTTCTTGTACAATAGATCCCTTTTTTATTCAGAGTCGACCTTGTTTTGCTTTAATAACAGATGTCTTTTAGTCTTTCTCGTGCCTTATACAGTGTATTAGCTCCCCATTTTACAATTGTCCCTTTAGGTTAGTGTTGATTATTTTCAGTTTTCCCAACAGTCTTCCCCATGCTTCTACCTGTGGGCCCTGCCGCTAGTTCTCCTGTTACAATGCAATCCTTCACCTTTATTTTTGGAATCTGCCAATATTTTTTAGCAAATTGCCCTTTTTTGATTATACATTTAGGCATGGTGTTAGACCATTCAGATATAAATGATATGCCATAGTGAACTCCCTAAATTTATAACAGATCTGTATTAATCTTACATATCTCGTTATAAAATTTATTACTTTCAATTGATTCCTGCTATAGTGCAAACAGCTTATAACCCGAATAAATCTTAATTGTTTCAATGCACGCAATCATCTTAGTAGCCATATTAGCATGGTATAGCATATTATAGTTGTAGTGTGTATTGGCCATTCTTTTCTATTATCATCAATAAAAAAAACGAAAGACTTAAACTTCGATACGACACTTCAAAGTGACGGTATGATATATGTCTGACACACAGAGAGGGGTTGGTTGGCATTAGATATACAATCTCAAAGTGAAGAGGTTCGGCTACCAACATGATTTTGAGTTACTGGTTATGATTTAAAAAATAAAAGGAAATATTTTACTGTAGTAGAAACAAACATAAACTGGGGGATTGTCACCGCTAACCAAAATGAATGAGATGACGGATATAAAAATGATCTACTGATGAAGGATAGACTAATTGAATGAGAGAGATATACCAATGATAAAAAGACAAGACATTGTTCATTCAGACGTTAATATGTACAACTAACACTAAACTAATGACGGTTCCGTAGGATGAATCGCAGCATATTGCCTGCTCTAATGGGAGGTTCCAAATCTTAAATCCAAAATGGAAGAGGATTCCCTTGTATGTTTGTGTTGCATTTTTCAAAATGCTCCTGAATCATCCAAGATGTCCAATACTTTATTGAAAAAATAAGAGGAAAAAGAAAACAAAGGGTTTCTTATTGGCTAAAAACAAAACTCATGAGCTTTTTTTGTTAAAATATCCGCCGAACTTTTTTTGGTCTTTTGGTCCAGGGCGAACAAAATAATCTGGCAAAAAAACGACTAAACATTTTGCAATTGTTAAAAACACAGGAATGCATACATAGTTACCACAGCCAATATATCTGCGTTGTCAGAAAAAAATACATTGACATTCTTCGGTTTTCAATCGAACCTCCGCACTACATTGCCATATATGAAGCACCATGTGAGTATTTATTGCCCTTTATGTATCCTGAGCAACCCAAGTGTCTCAATCCCACTCTCCTTACACCCCGGACCAACCAACTTTAAATGTCTAAAATTATTTTGTTTATAATGAAAGTTGATAGAAAAAAAATACGGATTCAGGTTTGCCATGGCCTCTATATAATTCAAGTGCGTAATATATATAAAAAAATCTTGGGCTTTCAAGATTGATGTCGGGATACTTAGGTATAAAGTGTTGGCACCATATTAGCATATCAAGCTTTAGCAAAGCCAAACCCTAGTCGCCACGGTATGTATGATACCAATTTCGAAATTGCCTTTGATCAGTTCTTGGTTTTGAGTCCTATTTCTTAAAACTTCATTATGTAGAACACGAAGTTTTTTTCCCGAGAGCCACGAATGGAAGAACTGGTACTGGAAAAACCGTTACTGTCATTTTGCACTTTGATATACAACTCCTGGGGACCAAACCTGTATATATATCAAAAAACAATATCTATAATCGTACTAAAATGAGTGAGCCGTATGCATGCGTATGTTATTGTTTTTTTCAGGGGCATTTTCTGTTGGTTGCGGCGATTAAAAATACAGATTCAACTTGACAAATGTCAAAATGGTCAAGATACACACCCCCTGTTCTTCTACGCAAGAGAAGAAACTTACAAGTGTTCTTTATTTTTAGCATATAAGTGTGTATGCTAAATAAAAATATGGAAGACTATTAATAAAAATTGTTTTATGAGTATATTTTTAATATCAGGAAGCATCTCTCGAGTCATCCAGCCTTCAAATATCGAACGAATGCTGGTGGCCCAAATTTGGAATTCCGACGTTTTTTTAAAAAAAAATAACGGGCCAGCTTTTGCCTTTCTTTCTCTTTCTCTTTCAGTACAAAAAATGGAATATCTTGCACAATACGAAAACTTCCTTATTAAGAATGCTGCACAAATCACATCATTTGAATCCTCTTTACGCTCCCTCACTTATATTTTACCAGGTGAGTCTTTATCTGAGAGCGTGTAATAATAATATTTATACTCACTTTGCTTTCTATGCAGGTCGGTTCCACGATGCCGAGTTCGCTTCTCAAGCAGGTAAATACATCACCAAAAACAAAAACAAAATATCTATTCATTCACTGAAAAGAGGATTCCATTTATGAATTTCATAGTTTATGCGGCGTTGAACCTGGTTGGACTCTATCACACCTCCATCTTGCGACGAGCAGCACAACACAAAGCTAAAGAACTGAACCAACCAGAACTTGCACAAGATTCAACCTTCAACAAGTATCTGTTATTCTGGAAGCAACGGTCAAAATGGAACAAGACGGCGTCTACCTTCCTATCTATTATCGCTTATACGCAAGTCTTGATTGAAATGGGTGTACGGAAAAAATGGGGAAACCGCGCTCAATGGAAAATCATTGCCTTTTTGGAATCTTTTAAGTAAGTCACTTGATAAAAATGAAAGGAACGAACGCAAAAAACAAAAGAGGGAGGGAAGGGAATACAGCGATATAACAGAAAGAATCTTTTATTATAGGGTTCTCTTACGATTAGGATTATTACAATCGACCCAGGATCGTATGACATTATCACCCACCCATTTACAACGCGATGTGGATCCCGCAAGTCTGGAAACAAAAACTGGCAAAAGCAATTTGTATCGAGGAGAACGGACGGGGAATGAATGGACGTGTTTGAAGGATTCTTTTGTTTTTGACCGACCTGACTCGACGAAAGATATTGATGCGTTCTTGATGTCCAAAGTATTAACACCGGAGAAACTACGACAACCTCCACAAATGGTCCATATTCTTTCTTGGCTAGGCAACCTTGGTGAAATATTGTATATTCTTCGGCCTTTGATTTATGGTAAGAAAATCAATGATTTTTATTTGTTATTCGATCTGTCCGCTAAAACCACCCCCTTCTTTCTCTCTCTCTCTCTCTCTCTCTCTGTGTGTGTGTGTAGTGTTATGTATCCTCAAGTATGGACAACGTTCATGGAAACCTTGGCTTTATTCAATCATAGCGGAAATGGGGTCTCAGTTTGCACTAAGAAAGTCATTTGATACGGGATCAATGACAACGATGTTACCTTTGGAAAAACAAGAACTGGCACGACGTACGCAATTGATATGGTTCAACTTTATCCGTGGTGCTTTTTACACCCGTATCACAAGACCGAAATTGGAACACTGTTGTAATCGTATGGAATCGAAGCCGATTATTGGCATGGCGGTGGGCATTTTACGGGACTACTTTAGTCTGTGGGAAAACATTTATTTTTATACTTCTTCTTCCTAGTGTAGATTATATATACCTTTAGTACCTTTTTTTTTGGTTTTATTAAAACTTATCAATAAATATTGACTTTTTTTATATACTGACTTTTTGATGATGAAATATATGCGTTTATGGTGGCCAAAAAAAAATAAAAAATAAGACAAATGAGGTCAGTGATAAGGAAAATTCAGCCATACATCCAGGAATAACCTTTTATATCGGTTCAATCAAATTATTATGCATGGTTGGATGCATGATCAAATAAGAAATTCTATATACAAGAATATTAAGTTCTTGGTATGCACATATGTCAATAGTAGAGAGTCTTCGCCACAATTTTGACGTTTTAGTCGACTATATCAAATGAAGTAAGTGGTCGGCGTTTGAACCGAGCATTTTTATGAGAGGGGGTTGTGTGAGCAATTTTTTATTGCCACTCGTTTTCCATAGTCAATTTTTCTTCTCTTGTAGATTTATCATGGATGATTTGTTAGACCTCGATTGGTCTACCAGCTCCTCACAACAACAACAAACATCATCTTCAACGTTCACCGCGAACAAACAATTAACTTCACAGCAAAAGCAACCCAAAGATGCCTTTGCTGACTTGCTGAACTTCTCATCATCCACCCCTCCTCCTCCTCCTCCTTCATCCCTCAACCAGCAACGACTTCAACAACAACAACAAACAGTATTTCAGCCTTCACCTATGAGTGGTTTATCCCCCACTAACTCTACAACCACCTCCAATACCTCCTCCCCGCGGTTAACTCATGATATTAGTCATCGTACGGCAACACCACCACTACCAACTAGTGCGCTCCAACAACAACCACTTGCACCAAGTCCATTGATACCAAGCCAGTCGTCATCCCCCTCCTCGTCAAACACAGCTACTCAAAACCCAACTAGTTTGGAAGAACTCTTGGATCCGTTTGCAAAATCAAAAAGCAAGTCTTCTGGTAACGTGCCATTGAATACCTTGTAAGTGCAATTGTATCGTATATCCCAGGAAGGACCACTTTAACCTTACATTGTGTGTTTTGATTTGAAATAGGCGAACGCAACAAACAACAGGAACAATGCAAGAGTTTGGTGGTAATGGTCCACACAGTCCATGGAATTTCGATTTACTATCACCTGGATCTGCCAATGTAAGTTACTCTACCTATATAAACCCTTGTTGATTTTCACTATATTTATTGATATGTGTATTGTATTTTCTTTAAGTCTGTCCCTACTGCCGCAGCTACTGTTCCTACCATTAGTCCTTCTACCGGAACAAATCAAGATAGTCATATACCACTGGATCCTTTTGATATGGACTCTTTAATTCAAGTGACACAAACATCTCAACAACCATCGGCTACTGCTATCCATGGTAATGATGACGACGATGATATCAATCCATTAGGTCTCCTGGCTGAACCAGTATCGAAAATTTCTTCTCAAGAGGTGAGGTCTAGTACTATGGTAAACACTCATTTATTCTAAACCTGAACTTTTTTTCTTCTTTTTGGTGGTCAATAGGAAATGGCTTTTATACCTAACGACCATGCTATTAAAGATGACGAAGAAGAATTCACACGTCGATCATCTGTCTCGTCTAATCATACGCCTTCACCTACAAATTATTCTCAGCAACATCAGCAACATGATGCTCTTTTGGCTCAGTTGGTGGACATGGGTTTTGGTGTGGAAGAATCCCAAGTGGCGTTGGAAGCCAGTGGAAACGTGGATTTACAGTCAGCTATTGATCTCATTGTGCAACAAACGGAAGCGATGCGGCAAAAGAACGAATCAGCTCCTGAACCAACAAAGACACCGCGTGAAGCTAATCATGGGGACGATGGACAGGAACCTTCTTTCCAGCAACATAAGGAGCGTTTGGTGTCCCAAGCATCTGAACTAGGGGGTTACTTCTACAAGAATGCCAGTCTTTTTGTGAAATCTGGAAAACAAAAAATTGCCAAAGCAGTGGAAGATTATCGGGAGCAGCAAACACAGCAGCAACAACAACAGCGCCAGGGTCGACCCAAATGGATGACAGCAGATGCAGGACAAGTGGATGGAAATGAACAGGACAGCAACTCTACTTTAGAAAAGTTTGTAGACAGCGATGATGACAATGACATGGGACCATTGGGTAATGGCGACGATGAAGAGCAGCAGATGATGGAGCGCATGGAACAAGAACGACGTCATGTCGAAGCCTTGCGACAAAAACAGCAAAAGGAGCAGCAAAAACAACGGCAACAAAAACCTGTCTTTAGATCTCGATTATTAGATGATGATGATGATGAAGACCATTATGTATCTCCCTCTCGACGACGACAACAACAATCACCACGCCCGTCCTCATCCACAACTAAGCCATCAACAGCAGTGCCACAACGACATCCATCCCCTCCACCTCCACCACCATCACGACCTGTAGTCGAAGCTTCATCGGATCAGCTGTCACTTGCAACGACTCATCGACAAAAAGGCAATGAACTGTACAAACTGGGGCAATTTGGCGATGCGGAAGCGGCATACACCAAGGCGATCGACATACTACCCGCCGGACATTACCACCTAATCCTTCTCAGCAACAATCGTGCCATGGCTCGACTAAAAACAGGACACTATAAGCAATGTATTGAAGACTGTGATGTTGCGTTCGACATGGCCGCTTATGTGGCAGGTTTAGCGGCAGGCAATGTGACAAGTCAAGATGCCATTATCATCAATGGACGTGATCATACCATCAAGGCTCTTCATCGCAAATCAGAAGCATTGGAACATTTGGAAAAGTACGAATTGGCGTTGGCATCTTACCAAGAATTGATCAAATGGGAAGGCACTGGAAATGGCAAGGTGAATCAAGCATTGGCAAGGTGTCGAAAAATAGTCCAAGGTCCTCCTCCTCCCTCCTCACAGGCAGCACCTCCAAAGCGCAAAACAACAACTACATCAGCAACAGTCTCAGGGAATGGAAAGGCAGTATCAGCGATGCGTGCCCAGGCCGCTCAACAAGAAGCAGATGACGCCGAACGATTAGCAAAGACAGACTACGTGAATGACCAACTGGCCAAATGGAAGCAAGGCAAGGAAGCAAATCTGCGGGCATTATTGGCGACCTTGGATACTTTGTTATGGCCCGAAGCGAATTGGAAACCCATTCAAATCAGCGAACTCATCCAACCCAAGAAATGCAAAATCAACTATTTGAAGGCAATTGGAAAGGTGCATCCAGACAAGGTAAAAAAAAAAAAAAAAACTTTGTTCTTCACTTCCGCCATCTAACCACATTTTTATATTTTATTAGTTGTCATCAACAGTTACTGTGGAGCAACGTATGATTGCTAGTGGGATCTTTAGTACACTTAATGAAGCTTGGGATTCTTTCAAGACTGAAAACAACCTGTAATATTGGAGCTCTCTCTCTCTTACCCCTGTGGCTTGTGTGAACCTGATTTTATTTTTATTTTTATTCGCCGCTCTTTTTGTGGTCGACTGTGACACCTTATCTATTCTATTTTTTATCATTTTTTACGTTTTTCTTTTCCCTCCCTTCCTTTTCTTTTTTATATATACACACTTCTTCTCTATTTTAGATGGTAAAAGCAATATACAAATAAAATATACACAAACACACACTCTTCCTTCATACCTCCCTCTCGCTTATGATATTGATAAGTACTGATCATTCGTCCTTTTTATATTATCTTATAGCCTCAAAACGAGCATATTGAAGAACACATCAAACGACATGGTCGTCGTTTCGATCACGAAGAACGAAAGTAAGTAACGGATAAATAGAACGTATACGCAGAGCTTATCGATTGGATGAATAGATTGCCTGATGCTTACTTCTTTTTTTTTTTTTACTTGATGTTCCTTTATGATCCGCATAATCTAGGCGTAAGAGGGAAGCACGTATGGTCCACAAGAACTCACAATTCGCACAAAAGGTCCATGGTCTCCGAGCCAAGCTACACAATAAGAAACGACATGCGGAAAAGATCCAAATGAAGAAGGCGATCAAACAACATGAAGAAAAGAATGCCAAGCAAAAGTCGGCGGATGCGATTCCTGAAGGCGCTGTTCCCACGTATCTTTTGGATCGTGAAGGTGAAGATCGGGCCAAGGTGTTATCGAATATGGTCAAGCAGAAGCGTAAGGAAAAGGCAGGCAAATGGGCTGTTCCTTTACCTCAGGTGCGAGGTATGGCTGAAGATGAAATGTTCAAGGTGGTGAAAAGTGGCAAGCAAAAGACCAAATCATGGAAACGTATGGTGACCAAGGCTACGTTTGTTGGTGATGGCTTTACTCGTAAACCTCCAAAGTATGAACGTTTTGTCCGTCCTATGGGGCTCCGCTTCAAGAAGGCTCATGTCACTCATCCCGAACTCAAGGCTACTTTCCAATTACCCATCATCGGTGTCAAGAAGAACCCTCAATCTCCTTTGTATACACAACTCGGCGTCATCACCAAAGGTACTGTGCTTGAAGTCAACGTGTCAGAACTTGGTTTGGTGACTACTGGTGGTAAGGTCGTATGGGGAAAATATGCTCAAGTGACCAACAATCCTGAAAATGATGGTTGTATCAATGCTGTCCTTTTAGTTTAGTTTATTAGTTTAGTCTCTCTTTTTTTCATTCTATTATTATATTTATATATTCACCTTCTTCTGTATTATTGCCCTATGTCTTCATCATCCGTTACCCATCCACACGCACACACCACATTCTCATCATCATCTTTGTTTTGCTTTGTTTTATTACATTAGTCTTTTATTCATCATTCCATACTTTTTTTTTTTGCAAAAATAAATAAACAATACTGCCTTATCCATTCTTATTCTGTACCGCTGGCCCATTTTTTCTATTAGTCTATCACTCACACATATTTCATAAGTCTTTTATTCAGCATTCCATACTTTTTTTTTTTTGACAAAAAGAAATCAACAGTACTGCTTTATCCAATATTATTCTGTATCGCTGTCCCATTTCTTCCATTGACCTGTCACTTATATCATATACAGACATACAACGACACACAATCATACAAACACACTCACCCATTTCATTCACTCTGGTGACATGCACATATATATATACTCACGTACATACATTCCCATCGTCCCCTTGTTTTGTCCATCACTATTTTATAAAATAAATAAATCAACAAATTCTTTTTATTTGGAATCAAAATACAATCAATATCTATCAAATGCTAAGCTACACTCTACTCTACTCTACTATATTATACAATTTGGGATTTGGGGAGAGGGGGAAGGGATTTTATTCATAATCAAAAAGGTGGCCAAATGCATCGTCCGCCTGATAGTCCGCCATCCATTTTTTCAGCATATCCAGGTCATTGTGGTTGCGGAATTTGCCCGAGGTATCAAACTTGAGTTCTTGCATTGTTTTGAATTTGCGATGGTCTTGGTCAAACACATCCATGGAATCACAGACAAAGCGTTCTTGATATTTGGTCGATATTTTTTTGTGTCCTGCAGGGATGTCGGCCCATGAGATTGTTTTGATATCATTGATAAACGAAGCAACAGACTATGAGATACAACAAATAATAATAAATATCAACCAATCCTCATATCCCAACCATGTATACCTTCCACCTTTCTTTTTTTTGAGATGTGTTTACCTTTTCCGATCCTTCCAGACAAAGACAGCCAGGTTTACCAGCAAACAAAAACCCTGTGATACCATACCCGGGCGCCCAATCAACAATATGGCCTCGTTTTTCCTTGGTGTAAATCATGGGTAGCCATAGCCATTCACGAATACATTTGACGGGGCCTAGTGATCCTGCACGACGTCGTTGTTCGAGGAGCTGCTGTTGCTGTTGTTGTAGGAAATACTGCTGTACCATGGGCTCCGCCAAGCTGGGTGCCTGCTGCAAGATCATCATGACATGCGATCCACGATCCATCTCTGGGCCATGTTCTTCCAGCTGTGCTTGCCATGCCGCCTCCCAAACCGTCACCAGTGTATCATGAGCAGGGCGATCTAACCAATGATTGGCACCCGACGAGATGGTCAGTTGGCATGGTTGTTGAGGATCCACTAAGCCTACACCGCCATCCACCACCAGTGTCACCATCCGCGCATCATCATCATTGTCATGATCTTTCAGTGGTATATGGACCTGAAACCTAAGTGTGCCGACCTGCAGTTGTGATGCCAACTTGTCCAATGTCCCCGCCTGTGAATGTTCCATGAGTTGATCGTATAATATTACATCATCTTGTGTTCGGAATTGAAACTCGTCATCAAAATACATGGCTTGTAATAATTCAATCGTGCTGACCACATTGTCTAATGATTCCTCTGAGATTTTCAACATTAAGGGAGAATGGGGGGGGTGTTTGTGGTAGGCGAGTTGGAGGAAAAGAAACAATAATAAAAGGCTTCGGCAGGGCTGCGATTGAATATTTCTTTTTTTTTTTGGGTTCACTCAGTTTCCCCACCTCACCCTGCTTGCCCTGAAAAAAAAAAGCGGAATCTGAAATTGGAGAAGAGCTACTTTTCATAAGAAGCAGAATGATATGTATAGAGAGCATGGACCAGCCATCCAACTCGAAACACAGAAAGAAAAATACGGGATTATCTATCAGTTGACAAGGAAAAATTATTTATGAACTAGAAAAGGAGGGAGGGAGGGGAGAGGGGGATGATCAATGCTTTTTAATATTTATTATTACTGCAGTGACTAGGATTGAATGATTGTCATGGCATATGAATAAACAAAATATTTTACCCCTATCCTATTGTTTGCATTTATCTGTCATTATTGTTTGTGTTCTTGATATGGGAAGAGGGATCAGTATGTATATACCAGTACTATTATCGTAACAAAAGAATCAATAGTACAATATAGCAGACATAAAATAAAGGCGATAATAAAACAGGACTAGTTTATTTCAACAAACAAGAACGTCGAAACGGAGATGTAAAATAAACTAATGTCAAAAGTGGTCTAGTATTGCACAACATTCATTCAAATGAAAAAAAAGGAAAATGAAGAAATATCACAGCATGTATATTTGTTTTTTTCGCTGCTTCATTTCAATATGATAACAAAACAAGAAGGAGGGAGAGGAAGGAGAAAAAGAAAGGAGGTCAAATAGTAAATAAGTAGTACAATATATTTGGAGGGAAAAAAATAAAAGAAAGGGAAGGGGGGCGGGGAATAGCACAAGAAATAAACGGAAGGGGAAAAGTGAGATCAGCTTTAAGCCTTTGGTTTGCTGGGGAAAAGCTTTGAGCTGGGACACTTGACGGGCTTCCAGCTAATGTCAAGCACACCAAGATCGAGATCACCACCAGGAGCCAATTTTTTAAACGCCGCAGGAGTCAAGTCGATGGCCTTGCCTACAATACAACCAGCACACTTATCGACAATCTTGATAACGGTGGAAAGTTTCTTATCCTTGTTGTTGGTGATTTTCATACACTTATAGCAGTTTTCGAAGTCGTTCATGGCCTAATGAAGGAAATGTCATGTACATACATTAATAAAATAAAATAAAAAGAGGAGGGAGAAAAAAAAAAAAAGTTACCATAGCGCCGATCATGGAGTCGATGGTGGCTGTGAAAGCAGAAAGACCGTTACGATCGTAACAGGCTGCGTTCTTCAAATCTTCACCAGAATACCTACATTTACATATAGATAATAGATATATATTTATATAAATGAGAACACGTCCTTTGTTGTCAGTCATCTCATCCATCGATATTACCATGTGCCACGTTGGGCTCGCTTGTTCAAAGTAAGGTTGTCATCAGAAGTAAATTTCATCATGGTAGCGACACCAGTGTAATGTTCAGCTGCACGTACGACGGTCGCCAACATGGTGATGGCCATGAAGAGGAAAAGTGTAGAGACGGATTTCATGATAGAGGGAAAGAGGGGAAATAAACAAATAGAAAAAAAATGGAAGGAAGGAAAGAAAGAAAGATATGAGGATCTTCAAGTAAATTGTAAAAAAAAGTTAGGATATGAGGTGACACAAAAAAAAAGAACCACTCTATAATAAATTAAAAAGGCGAGGAGTTTTTCTTTTTTTTTGTTTACTCATTGAAAGATCTTCCATCAACCTCGTGTGCTATTTGCACTATTTGAATGCATGAATGGTTCCTTTTTTTTTTTTTTTTTTTTTTTTTTTACCGACATATAATAAGATAAATCGAATTTTTATTTTCAAAAAACAAAAACAAAAACAAAAGCAACGTACATACTATTTCATGAAAAGCGGTCCACTACACTGGAAATCGACTTTTCATTGAGAATCAGAGAAGGAGACAAAGTAACTTGAAAAGGGACAGTCGATTTTACACAGACCATATTGGAGGGGTCTCTTTTTATTACCACTCACACCTTTCATGTCTTTTTTCTACCAAGGCTGGTGCCTCGTTTTGGTGTCACATTACTTTTTCCATAAAAATGAAAACCCGATAGGCCTGTATTTCCCGCAATGTACTTAATGTGGTACAAGAAATGTCAAAAAAAGTGATGGACCCACGAGAGTTCCTCCCTTTCTAGGCTCCGTCCTATACAAATTTATGCTTTATCGAGTACAAAAGACACAAAATGATCGCTTTCTACTTCTTAATTGTCCCCAATTTGTTCAAATTTTCTGTTTTCCAACGTGCCACGACTGGACTATCAATAAATATACACCCACTTCCACCCACACATACACACATACACACATACACACATACAAAAAAAAAACAAAAGACAAATAGAAGGGGACAGGGGATGATGACAAGACGAGACAAAAAAAAATCACAGGGGATGAAGGGGTCTAGATAAAGTGTATCAAATACACATCAATTTATTAATAGAATTCAAATAAATATATAATGTAAGAGATAATAGACTAAAAAAAAAAAAAGAGGCTATCCCATCCCACCCAAACCCAAACGCACCCATACATAAAAAAAATAAACATAAGGAAGAATGGATAACTAAGTCTATGCAAGGGGCATCCGTTTCCTACCATTGGAAGAAGTAGGACCTTTGTTTTTCCTTGCCAAACTCCCCTTTGTAGTATGACGAGCAACAGCAGCAGCAGCACCACCACCACCACCACCACCACCACCATTAACACCAGGATCATCATGACGAATATTCATTTCATCACATTTGTTTAAGGCTAGACCCAATCGGATAGTCATTCGATGTTCAAAATCATAATCAGTAAAAGATAATGCTTGTTGCCATAACCGTCGACTTTTCCCATGTTGTCCCAAATGCCAGCATGTCACTCCAGATTCTTTGGTGAAAAGCAAAAAAAAAAAAAAAAAAAAAAAAAAAAAAAAAAGAATGAATTCCATTGATTCTTTCGCCTTTCTTTTTCACTTTCAGTAATCGGACTTACCCCAATATGTAAAAGGCACCATCCAAGAGTCGGATTTCAGATGGCGCTGATGATCCAGAATCCAATTCAAATGAGCCACGGCTTGCTGTGATTGTCGTAATGCATTCAGGACGGCGGCCTTGATCAGCAATAGACCCGCGCGCTTGTCATAGTAATGAGGTGGAGCTGTTGATGGGACCAATTCCTTCTGACGCACGCCATATTCCAATCGTTCACGTTCATACACCAAGCCTAGTGTTTGTTGCACCAGTGTCAAGCAATGTGTCAATCCATCTTTTTCCATCCATTCAAACATGTTCCAAACCAAAAGCATTTCCAGCGCCGGTAGATGCAGGTCCATGTATTGATACCCGCCTTGTTGATACCGCTTGACCTTTTTTTGGATATACGTGTCGACATAGAGAATGTTTTGCGTCGATGAATGATGCTGCTGATGCTGCTGATGCTGTTGGTTGTCATCATCTGATGAAAAGGTGGTGACCGTGGGATGAGTACCTGCTTCAGCCGCCGCCATGGTCCGTTCAATGCATTGTGGCACCTCCGCAAACGCCAAGATCGCCTCGGTGCGTCTTCCCAGCATTTCATAACACGCACCAACCATGTATTTCGAGAATGCCGCGGACCAATAGCCTTGTCGCCCCAGCACTTCAAATGTCGCCAGACTATCTTCCCAATTCAGCTGCAATGCATCGTTGAATGCCTGTTCATGATCCGTCAATTGCCGCATCGCCTGCTCCGCCCATTCCCCCCGACTGGCTTGCGCCGCAAACTGGAACGATTGACTCGACAACGCCAAATTCGGTGCACACCGAGCAAACCGCGCAGCAAAAAATAAAAAGAAGCATGACCGTGGGTGTTGATGTTGTGCATCGGTCAAACACGCTAATGCTGGTTCCATCAAATCTTTAGTGTACAGTTGAGGGGCAAAGGAAGTCAAGACGTTGTAATAAGCAAGTAACCTGCATATATAAAAGAGAGAGAGAGAGAGAGAGATGTTGAGTAAATAGCTTGGCAAAATGATCTCGGTTTGGTTTGAAAAGCAACTTTACACGAGTGAGGACAGACTGGAGCGAATGCCACGAGCTTCAGTACATAATTTCAACAATACAAATCCAAGTTCTTTATCATAAGACCAGCCAAGAATTGAATTGATTTGCACCATTTTGGATGGCAGAGAGGAGAGAATCAATTGCACAGCACCAATCCCAAATTGAATCCCTGACACAGTATCCCGATCCATGTGCTTTGTATATTCTTGACCCATTCGTTTGTACTCCTGCCATACGAGATTATAGCTATAATAGGCTATAATAATAATAATAACAATATAAAGACAAAAGCGAAAGATGAGTGCGCGTTCTTTTTGATTTCCTAGTTGTTTCTTTTTTATCTTTTCTGTTTTACCTCGTCGCAAATGAAACCCGGATTTGATATAGCCAACCAAAGAAGCGCGTGTCAGTTGTAAAATGGCAATCAATAGACTGGCCTCGGCCTTCACCACATGAGCACGTAAAATACTATTGGCTAGAAACACTGGTGGATCCATGGCTGAAGCAGAGTTGGTAGTTGTCGAAGTAGGTGGGTCGATGGTGTTGGCAGCGGTGTTGATACGATCCCCAAAATACCGAGTAAACGAAGTCATCAGCGGTTTGCGTTTTTTGCCTGTGTTCACAATTTGAGCTTGCGCAATGGTATAGGTCGTCTGAAGCGCCTGGATTGCTTTTGTAGTTTCATATTCACGATGAGTCTAATAATACAAAATACAAATACAGCGTGAGTGACCTGGAAGTGGAGAGGAGTAAAAGAGGGAGAGAGAGAGAGAAGGGGGGGGTAGCAAGGTGAAGAAATAGTAATTACCATAATTGCCCTGATAAATGCCATAGCACCTAGCCCAAGAGAGTAGAGCGGATCACTGGTAAGTAAGAAAAAGACGTTTTTTTTTTAAAAAAAACTTGTGTATTGCCTTGACTTGACGTATATTTTTATTACCTGTTGGCATTGGTTTGAAAAATGATTCTGGCCCGCATGAATTTATTATCAAACAAATAGCGCATTCCTTCCCGCACAGGTTGATCTAGGCAAAAGATGTATGAGTTTTCAGTCGCCTTCTAATCGCCCATAACAACATATGTACTTACCGGCTTCTTCTTGCTGCCTTGGATTGAGATCATTGGGCGGGACTTGGTTGGGTTGAATATCAGCAACTGGGATGGTAGGATAGAGAAAGTCATCATGATAAGGATTCGTGTGCTGGTGATTGTAGTTGTTGGGATCGTCCAGAGATCCATCTTCATCAATCGAGTGTTCGTATTCCCGACTGCGTCTTTCCCTATCGCGATCTTCAGAAGTCATGTATCGGTAGGGTATTTGTAATGAGTCAACATGTTCCGCGCCACCATGGATGTTGGAATGATGGTGTTGGTAATCTTCCTGAGGAGCGGATTGGTAACTGCTGTCTAATGGGTAGGACCATGGTGTAAATGTTGGAGATGATGGCGTTGGATCAGAGAGAAGGGCTGTGTTATCGTTGTCATTAGATATATCCAAAGCAACAATAATATCATCCGGATCCATTGTCAAATAAACAAGAGCAGGAATAAGAAAAAAAGAAAGGGGAAGAGTGACAGGGAAATAAAAATAAAAAATACATGGCCACCCCCTTTTTTTTAAAAAAAAAAAAAAAAAAGATCAAATTTTTAGGGAGGCTCAACAGAAAAAATCATGCCGCGGAGTCTAATATAACATGGCGGCAAAAACGATACTGGTGATACAAACTCATTCCACACAGGCAAACGACACGTAAAAGACTGTTGAAAAACGAAGTTTTTTATTGAGGGGATTTTTTTTTATAACTATATATAAAAATATGTACAAATGCTATCGTCCTTTTTTCATCCATCAATCATCATCATCATCATCATATAAAAGTATAACTAACCTAATCACCCCCAATTCACCATGGTGTTCCCGTTCCGCTATAACCAATAACAAATATTAAGATAATAAAGATATATAAAAAAGATGAGAGAAAGAGAGAGAGAGTGTGTGTGTGTGAGTATGAGTAAGAGTGAGTGTGTGTGTGTGTACTATACTAATGAATAATAAGAGTAATAAAAACTAAAAGTATCAACCTAGATGGTGTATGCGAGTATTGTGTTGTGTTGTGTGAGATGTTGTGTGCTGGGTGAGTGTGTTGTTTACCCATGATGCGATTTTTTTTTCTTGTAGTTCTTGTAATCAAAGATATGCTGACAAGGTTTTCCTCTTCAAGCAGTTCCCGTAGTCCGGTCCTTTTTCGATTTGAGTTTGTCCGCAAAGGATGCACCATGTGCGTCAATGAATTTTTCAATTTTGCCACGGACAGACGAGTTCATAGCATGCACCTTACGGTTCGATTGTGTTTCCCGTTCGACAATGTGATGTGTCAGTTTCCGTGCCAGTTCCTTGAATAATTCCTTGTCGCCATTCCATAACGCCTTGTGCTTGGAGGAGCCATTCAAATGCCGCGTTACCACTTTGCCTACTTCTTTCTTCAATTCGGCTTCGTCCAATCCAATGGCAAATCCGCCTCCGCCTCCACCGCCGCTGCCATCCGCTGAACCACTACTACGGCTAGTTGATAGACTGTGTTGATGTTGCGAGGGGTGATGATGATGATTTTGGTGATGTGATGAGGTTGATGGTGGCGATATGGATGATGAAGACGATGGAATAACAATGTTGCTGGAGGTCGTATCAAATCGAGACATAGGTGTAGAGGATGAGGTCTGGTGTGAATGATATAGTGATACTGATGAAGGACTACCATCTACCGACGGCGAATGTGATTTCCGTAAAGACATGGCTTGATTGACAACATCCTCCAACCGTGCTGGATCCACCCCTTCCACCGAACTGATAACCTTTTCTTCTGGAAACGTCCATTGCGTCTTGTTGGTGATCTTGTGATAATAATAAACACTTCCATCCTCCGTTGTCGCTTGGCGCCAATTTGGTGGTAACTTGGGTGATGCTGCAGGAGCTGTTCCATTGCTGTTTGGCGGTGTCTGAGCAGCAGAAACTGTCGTGTTGTCGTTATTTCCGGCAGTCGCATGGTAAGCTGGTTGTTCCCTTGAATCTCCATTGTCGCCAGTTGCGCCATACCACTGTGTTGCTGATGATAACGATGGAGGGTATGTCGCTGCACTTGGATCATACATTGCTGCGGCTGTATACATGTCATAATATGAGCCACTGGGACCTGTCGGAATGTCTTCGGAATAAACAGAAGCTGGTTGCTGAATCTCAATGGCTGATCCACCACCAATATCACCGCCTAAGGAAGAGGGATCGTAGTCACTACCGCCATTTGCTCCTTGTGCCACTGCTGCCGCCGCTGCTGCCGCCATCATCATATTATAATGAGATAATGAAGGTCCAGTAGGGAGCATCATGTTGTATGCAAGGGAGGATGATTCTAATAACATAGCCCGAGGCGCAGTAGGAATTTCCGGCATAGGTAAAAAGTCCATCTTCCATTGTATTTCGTTCATATCAGCTCCACATGTCAGGTATTCGAAGTAGTCATCGTCAGGGTCCATATAGTCGCGTGATGATAAGTAAGGTGGGCGTTTCAGAGCCGGCAATAAAGATGAGTCCTCGTCCATTGGATGATCGAGTCGTTTGTTCCCTGGATCCATTTAAAAAAGTTTTAAAAAATTTGTACATCTTATGTTATGCTTTGTTACATATTGCTACTTACCTTGGCTTTCTTCTAATCGTTTTGGTTCCACGTACTATTGAGTGTGATATATTGGTCAGTAAAAAAAATCATTTGGTAAGCAGGGGCGAGGTGAATAAATGAACCACTTACAGCACGTTTTGGGATCCGGTATATACTTTTCAATTCTTTCCAAGCGTCTAATATAGAAGTGGCCAAAGTGCTAATTTGTGAACTGTCATGTGTTGTGTATTTTTCCACCACTTCGAACATATGGCAATCTTCCAACCCATTTCTATTGGCAAGAGGCAGGTGTTTCAATACAGAAAGCACCTATTTTTTTTTTTAATAAAAAAAAAGTGAAAATGAATACACTTGATCCCTCTCCTCCTCCTGTCACTGTAATTTTACCTTTTCTACAATGACTTGATCATTTTTCCATTCGGTAAGCCAGCATTTTAACATTTTCAGACCATGCAAATGTACAAATTTCCTTAGCGCATCCTTGCCAAGTGTAGTGTTTGAATTCGTCAATTCCAATGTCCGCAGAAGTCGATTGACAAGTGCAGGCTTGCCCTTGGAGTCCAACATGCGTTTTACGAATTTCTTGACTTCTTCAGGTTGGTGTAAAGGTTCAGATTCACGTCGTTGATGCATCTTCCCAAGCATACGTTTCTGTCTCAATGTCACTGCACCCCTCAATTCTTGGTCACCACCGTGCCGTGTAGATACTTTGTCTAATAAGGAAGATGAGACAGTAGCGGGTACATAGTCTTCGAAGGTCGAGAGATCACTGGGTGTATACAATTCGTCATCCTCTTCCTCCTCTTCTTCATCTGCCACTTTGTTTGCACCGCCGATATATCCTTTGCAATTGGGTTCACCACAATAACATTTTTGAGCCACGGCACTAATATAAAAATAAAACAGAAACATAAATAATGAGTGCACTTTATCAACCTATGACATGATAACACTCTCATTGATGAATAATTAATTACCCATATCGTTCAAATTTGTAATCAAACGTCAATTCAGTGCCAGCCTTGACAGGTCGCTTCGTAAAGATCCCAATCCGCATTGTTTTGCCAACCACCCATTTTTGAGTCACACTGTTTGGATTACATGAATGATTGATAAATCGCGCCATACACCCTTTCTTGGTAGCATCAATAATCTAAATAAAAGAAAAAAGGCGACGGTTTAGTACGCAGTATTCTTCAATTGGTGACAAAAACAACCCGATGTGGTTTACTTACTTCATCCGTCTTGAGCGTCATGAAGTAGTAATGTTTCAATCCTTCCATTTCGTAAGCTCGTGTACGCCGGAGAAATTCAGTATTGGTGATCACTTCCCCAATATATTCCATGATGAAAGCATTCCTAAAACAAAAAAAAGTTAAGGTGAGTCCAAACCCATCGATTATGCATTATCACATACACCCTCCTTCCCACAATCTACTAGTGACTTCCTTACCTTGGTAAATCAGTCAGTGCTCGTAGTCCAAAACCTTTTTTATCCGTTCGAATGATATCCACACGTGCATATTGACGAAGTTGAAACCGTCGGTTCCGGCAATAGCGATCACAAGGACAGTCATCCACCATGCATTCCATGAACATCATCCGATTGATACACCTGTCATCATCGCCACAAGCTGCTTCCAGATCATCAAGGCCAGGTTCAAATTTACATTCACAGGGCATAGATTCTTCCGCAATCGACTTGCCATTGGCTGCACCAAGATATATATTGTTGCTGATGTTCTGATATGTCGCCAACGCATCGCTTGTTGCTGAGGGGAAGTACGATCCATCGTCTATTGAATCTGACACTGGTGCCAAAACTTTTGGTGGGTCTGGGGGAGGAGGCGGGAGTGATGAAGGGGATGACGGTACATCGGCTGGGATTGAGTCTGTAGTAGTAGTGGTGGTTGTTGCTGTTGCTTCTATCATTGTATTCATGTGATTGACGGTGGTATCTATTACAATAAAGAAAACCTCAAAAGATTAGTCGATGTATCCTTCCCCTTTTCCATATTTCATACACGCTTGGAAATCCAAAATCCAAAGAGAGATCCTCTACTAATCAACTGAACCGCTTGCTTGACCATCCAAACAACCTACAGTTATTATTTTTCCTTTTCTTTCCTTACCAAGTGGCTCTATATCCATATCCATATCTAAGTGCGCTTTGTATTCACGATCTTCGTAAACTGAGTCATATTGTGCATCACCATTGGTCGACTTGGCGAGCATAGCAAGTTTACATAAAAAAAGGAAGAAAAAAAAAAATAAAAAGGGAAAAAAATGAGATTTAATGAAAATGAAATTTGATTGGACTCGCCGTCGCCTTTTTCTTTTCACAAAAAAAAAAAAAAAAATCCTGTGACCGCCCGCCTACCTAACGTGAACGATGAGGCATTCGGAGTTCCAAAACACCATATCAACAATCATCATCAAAAATCCACATTGCAATTGTACGCCCCTATGGACAGAGCATAACAAACTTCAATGACTAATGATAATAACCAAAATAAAGCCATACCTATTTTATGCTTCCGATCGCATGAATCCATCTCATTTCATCAACATACCAACAAACACGCATATGTATAAAAAGACGCCTTGATTAAAAAAAAAAATATTCAAAAGACACGGATTTTATTATTTAATGCATAAACTAAACTAAACAAGGCACCCCACTGCTTCCCTCCTTTTTTTGTCCCCCTCCAATATATATAAACTACGACAATAATAATAATAATAATAATAATAATAATCTAAAACTACCACTACCACTACCACTACTTCTTTTCCGGAGTCGATGTCTTGAGTTTTTTTCTTGCCAAATACCGTTCCCGGGCACTTTGCGCTGAATCGTCGGTGGTGCGTCTTGCCGCTGCCGCCTGTTGTAACGCGGCCTGTTTTTCTTCCTGTTCGGACTCTGCCTTCCGTTTCGTATCGACCATTTGGCGTTCGATTTCCTTGCTGAGCCGTTCCCGTTCACGATCATCGTCCTTGCTGTGTCCCTTGCGGCGTGCATTGTACTCGGCCACCTTCTTCTGCTTGTATGCATCGTATTCCTCCTGTCGTTCCCTTATTCGTGCGTCACTGGAGGCCAACGAGCCAAATGTACCAAACCTGGATGATGTCTTTGGTGGTGCCACGTTCAATCCCGCTCCCAGTAAATCTCGCTTGTCCACCACCTCGTTATTGTCATTCACTTGCGCACCTTTCCGCCGAGCTTCTTCGACCATTGCCTTGTCATTGTTGTCATTATCCCCATGTCGAACTGCCCGTCGTGCATCATCTGTCTTCTTCTGGCTCTTGGTTGCCATGAGTAACGCCCGATGTTCCATATCCTTCTTGTCCAGTACTTGCTTGTAAAAGGATGTTAACGTTGATTTTTTGGCTGCCTCTTCTATATACATAATAAAAAAAAAAAAAAAAAGAAGAAAAACATGTGAGGAATCGTCCCTGCCATTGAGCTTCTTCTATTTTCTTTACCTTCACGTTGTCGTTCTTCTGCTTCGATCCGCTCTAATTCAGCCTTCTGTTTTTTATAACTATAAATGAGAAAGCGAAAGCGAGAGAGAGAAAGGGTTAGTTTCATGATTCAACCTTTAAATGCGAGCCAATGCTTCTTTTTTTCTTTTTTTTTTTTGGCGAGACTTACGATTCGGTGAGGAAGACATCCTTATCAGCAAATTCATCCCCTTCTGCCTCCCGTTCCCGGGCCACCTTTTTTTCTTCAGCCAGTAGTCGATCCTTTTTCCGTATATCGGCCATTTCCAGCAAGTTTTGGATATATTTCGCCTTCTTGTTGTCCTTATCGGCAGCCGCTTTGGATGCCTTCTTTTGTTG
Source organism: Absidia repens (assembly GCA_002105175.1). Lineage (NCBI taxonomy): Eukaryota > Fungi > Mucoromycota > Mucoromycetes > Mucorales > Cunninghamellaceae > Absidia > Absidia repens. Next base: position 3,438,265 of record MCGE01000001.1, on the reverse strand, counting down.
GTTTTCAGCTTCCTTGAGATCATCATAAACAGCATCATAATCGAAAATCGTAGGATCATCCATCAATGCTTGATCTTGCGCTTCCTTGACTTTTTGATGAGCGAGAGTTGTCGATGCACTGTTGGCGATGTGTTGGTTAATCTTTTGTCGTTCTCGTTTGGCTTGTTCTTTCGCATTGAATTTGGTGGATTGAGGCTGGGTGGAGTCGTCAACTTCGTCATCGTCATCGTCTTGGAGTCCAAACACTGAGGCCGGTTTAGTTATGGGTCGAGTTGTAGGCGTGGGTTTCTTTTTTGATAGATTGAGTCCAAACTTCATTGTGTGTTGTGGTAGCGAGAGAGAAAAAGACAAAATAAAGGTTGCCCAAAAAAAAAAAAAAAAAAAATTAAGCTCGACGGCATTCAAACGCCGCCCAACGCTTGAGAAATCCCTTCTTTTTTTCCCTCTTCCTTTTTCTCTATTTCTTTTCACTACAAATGTCTCGTATATGGCCATCATGGAAAAACACTCCCATTCTTGGAAGATATACTCAAGGCCGTTTACAAGTCTCACCTTCTAATGGCAGCACGACGATCCCCCGACAACGGGTATTGGTGAATCCTCGGACGGGTCAACCAGGTCCCGTCATTGTGCAAGATACCTCACCATCACAAGTCAAGTCATCCATTCTCCAAGCTCGACAGGCACAATCGACGTGGGCAACTTTACCAGGCGCGGCACGGCGGGATGGCATGTTAGCGTTAGCACAAGCGGCAGCAACACACAAAGGGATGTTAGCACAACTAGGCTCCTTGGAAACGGGCAAACCCTATCTGGATAGTGTTGGCGAAGTGGAGGACGCGATTGAATGTTTGCGGCATTTTGCTGGCTATGCAGACAAGCCTCGTGGGTCATCGATGGTGGAACAACAATACAGTATGCATTCAACAACACAATTAGAACCGATAGGTGTGTGTGGTCTGGTGTCGTCCTTCAACTATCCAATGATGCTGACAGGTTGGAAAATTGGACCTGCGCTCGCGGCGGGCAATAGCGTGATTATCAAACCGGCACCACAGACCCCCTTGACGTCGCTGGCTTTGGCCGAGCTCAGCAACCAGGTGCTCCCAACGGATGTGATCCAGGTGTTACCAGGTGGATTGGAAACTGGGCAAGCTATTGTGGACGGAGTGGACAAGACGAGTTTTACAGGGTCGACACCAGCAGGTCAAGCCATCATGCGTCAAGCCGCCGACCGCTTACAGCCTCTTACTTTGGAATGTGGGGGCAAGAACACTGTCATTATTGATGCCGATGCTGATCTTGCCAATGCCGCTTATCATGTTGCCCAGGGTGCCTTTAGCAATACAGGTCAGAATTGTTGTGCCGCCTCACGTGTCTTGGTCCATGCCCGTGTGCACGATGCCTTTGTGGAGCTCCTGCGAGCCGAAACAATGCGATGGAAACCTGTGGTGGTAGACCAAGACGAAAAGGACGATGGGGTTTCTTACTACTATGGACCTTTGATTGATCAGCAACAATACGATCGCGTGCAGCGCTACCTGACTCATCCCACCTACCAACCTGCCTTCTCTTCTTCCCTCGGAACAGATCAAACCGGCTTTTATCTTCCTCCGACTGTGTATGTGGGTGTCGATGATCATGACCCATTGGCGCAAGATGAAATCTTTGGACCTATATTATCCATCCTGACTCCTTTTGATACCATTCAAGAAGCAGTGTCGCGGGCCAATACTGCTACGCCATTTGGTTTGGCCGCCGGTGTCTTTTCCGAAAAATACGCCACTGCTCATTCTATTGCTTCTCAATTACAGACTGGCATTGTTTGGATCAATACATATAATGTCATTCCTGCTTCCGTGCCTTTTGGTGGTCGCAAATTATCGGGTTTTGGCAAGGATCTTGGATGGAATGCTTTGAACGAATTTAGTTTTACAAAAAGCATTTTACATGCCCTTTAGTTGGTAGTTTTGTTTTATTTCTTTTAGTTATTTATATTTACGTTTTTTCCTTTTCTTTTGTTAATGTTGTTATTAGTCCATTAGTATTTTTTTGTAGAGCTTTAGTAATGTATTTTATCAATAAATTGTCTTTTTGAAGTGAAAGCAGGTCTTCATTTGTCTACTATCATATGATTGAAATCTGGGTTGGGCTTGGTGTATGTTGTGAAGAAAGAATGGGGCATTTGTATGAAATTCAATAGGAATAGAGTCATTTTTGTATAATGATAGGGACAGGCTCTGGCTAATATGATGTAGTTTAGCATGAACATAAAGTAAATCTACTTGTTGAAGCTTTCATAATAAGCCGTCAAACATTTTTATGTTTCTAAATACTTGACCAGCTCGGTATTAGAACGAAAATTCCTGAAGGGTGAGATTTGATGAAATTAAAGTCTCTTGTCATTGGCCCTTGTCCCTGGCTCAACTGGCATTAGTTTAGGTTTCAATTTTTTCTTTATTATATGACATGCAAAAAATATAATAAAATGAAAAAGTAACGAGTTGAATATAAGCAATATGTCCAGTTTAGTGGAGGTTACACTGGCGTCAAAGAGCAGGCTGAACAATATGATTGATAGAGGGGGAATAGGGTCATGCTCCATTAATCGCTATATAGCGAGAGCAAGGGAACTAGTCATAGATAAGGCTAAAAAGTAGTACAAAATGCGATATAGTCGCGGATACACGCACAGCATGATCAAAATTCATTTATATGCATTGGTTGAGCAGGAATATGACTGTTTTTAGTAGCAAGTTATATAATACTGCGAATCAGTGGTTAACTCTTTTAGGAGAAGTAATCATAGCAAGAAAATTAAGAGAGCAGTCATTAGCCGAAGCAATTAAAAAAAAAGGACATATTTTATCATAGCGTATTGGTAGATGCTAAAACTAAAGGAGAGGGATTCCTGACAACAAGATATTAGATAAGATATATTTGAGAAAGCATGATGAAGATTTTTGTGAGATTTGAAATGGTCAACACTGATTCATAGGACAATTGTACAACTGGAACTAATATACTGTACAGGACGTGAAAATGACTAATAAGGACACAACAACGATCAACTTCTAATCAATTGAGTTGACGATAGTAAAAAAAAAAAAAAAAAAAAAAAAAAAAAAAAAAAAAAAGGAGGAGGTATTGTACACGACGTGAGAGAGACCTATGGGACATTTTGCATTAAAGGCTGTAAAAATATACATATTTTATTCAGATGTAGATGCAAACTATGGATAAACTAATACGAATAAAGCAAATGGAGGCTCCAAAAAAGCCATCTAATGGTGATTCCAGATCCTAGATCCAAAATGAAAGGGTTTCCCCATGCATGTTGCAATCCCTGAGCTGAAAACACTTTTGAACTAGTCCTGATACTATTCTAAGTCCAACATAACCACATAAAAGTTGAATGGTGAAGAAAAAAAGAAAGTGAAAAATAATAATCGAAGCGAAAGAGAGCCAGAAAATAAAAAAAAAAAAAGGCGGGAGAGAGAAAATAAATATTTCACGTGTGCGGGTTTTGAAATGATTTTATATTTTCAAACTCTCTAAGGATTGCCATGCGATTATTATTCTTTTAGTGGAACAAAATGGAACCCTCTCCCTTTCCTTTTTTTTTTTGCAACAATCAAAACCATACAACATTACCAATAGGGCTGTTCTATTCTCTTGATGACTTTATGGATGGGACGGCACAATTCGGCCTGGTTTAATTACCCCCACCCTCACTGGAGAATAGGTTGTCGCTCGCCCTAATACAACTTACCCTCTTTGATTGAACTAACTTATCTGAAATCATGTTTATTCTCCAACAAGATCTATAGCTTACTCCCACTCATTCTACACGCACCCGCTCCCATACACCACTTATAGCCTCGTATATACATATGTACATAGTATTACTATTAGACTTTAGTTCAGTTGTCGTAGTATACATTTACGTTTGAATAAAATAAGGTTTTGTCTTTTGCGTATAACGTATATTGTCTCTGATATGTTTAGTTTGTATTGTCAAAGGATATATCCTCACTGTACAATTCAGTATGTACAGTACAGTGTTCGAGGGATAAAAATAAATAAATAGTGATGAGGGCATAAAAATATGATGGTTGAAGAACATTGAAAATTATTTAGTTTATTCTCATAAACGTTCTTCTTTTTTTTGGTAAATGTCTTTATATTGCAACTCTTCGACTCATCGACCAAACCGACTGACTTCAAATGACAAAAGCCTTTTGTATATAAAAAACAAGGAATTAGAGTTAGTATAGCTTTGTGAGTGAGTTGGCATTGGAAAGGGGGGAACTTCTTGACACTAGACGGGAAAAAAGCACATCTTTACTGAGATCATATCAAGTAATGTACAGATTCGAATCAATAATGCACTTCTGGAATATTACAGGACCTGTCCTCAATCACTCCGCATGATTTGGGCGAAAGCATGCGTTTCGATCGAATAAACACATACTGCTTAACCCATAGGTAAAACAATAATAATAATATAAAGAAACTTGTCTTAAAGTGGTATAATGCCAAAGTCGAGAGACACTGTAGTAATTTATGCAGAAATTCACATAAAGGGCTCTCGGAATAGTTTACTGTATGGCTTCCATTGTGTTAAAAAACATCAAATTATGCATGAAACAGGCGGTCTTTCAAAACTCAGGGGGGCAACTGGAATGTCCCCCGCCTCATCAGCGCATTGCTGAAATGATTTTTTTAAAAACGAAAAAAGATGATGTGATATAATCTGAAGTGTTGATGATATTTGTGAATAGCCAAAACTGGATTACGCAGGTGATGTGTCCGCACAAAGATCGTGGCTGAATATATTGATACTTAGATAACTAAAGATGAGGTAGGTTTGTCAGATGTATAAAACTGAACAGAAGACGTAGAGTTGTTTGCACCCGAATTAATACAAAAGTATGTATTTATGGGGGGATGCTTGTCTCTTATTGGAATAAGATGAGGGGAACGGGGTAAGCGAATCTCATAAAAAAACCAGATCCCGACTATGATATGCACCTGACTCTTTCATAGATATAGTAAAATCCAAAGAATGGAAAGGTAACAATGGGAAGACTGATCCAATTCATAGATAATGACACGAGACAGATAAAAAAATTCCTCTGCGAGAGCCAAAAAAAAAAAAAAGCGGGCATTGAAAACAGCACCCAAGTTCGTCGTAAATTCGGGCCACCTCCTCTTTTTTTTTTTTCTTCGTCCTATCTTCATTCTACTAACCATGGCGGAACAGGATTCCCGAGAATGGATCAAACAACGTATGGCCATCTTACGAAAAAAGTCGGGGTTTGGGTTCAACCAAGATGTCTTTATCTCCATCCTGTTATGTCTTGTTTCAGGGAAAGGCAAACACCTTATTTTGACCGCGCCTTCTAACCGCTTACCTATGGTTGCTCAAATGGCTACTGAGGTAAACCTACCTCGAAATCAAACATCCATAAATGGCTTAACAATTATTTTTTTTTGTAGATCTGCCGTTGTCTTTTTGGATTCACCACAGCCAATGTCACTTGTCAGCAAGATCAAACGGTGATGGATTTCGTTCATGGTTTATTCACATCTACTTTTGACGACGACGATCGATTCCCAACAGCAACAACAGCAACTAGTAGTAATAGCCATTACGACACTGGTGAAGCAAGAGGACGCATTTCATCAACAGCAACGGCAACAATGACTAGACGATCCCATGAAAACCCGGCCGTGCATCATAAGAAATCCTCATCTCGGCTCAGTAATTCTACCACCACCACCACCGCCGCCGCCACCGCCACTAACACGAACAAAGATACCCTATTCCACACCACCTCTGCCTCATCGCCCATCAGTCCTGTAGATTTCACCGTCCGTGGTAGTCAAGGTATGAACATGAACAACAGCAACAACGGAGGTCCAAGTGCAAACCTACATCGCTCATTGCAAGATCGGCATACCATGTTCTCCACTTTTGGCAACACAAATCCACCCTCTTTCTCTTCACTACAGCAGCAGCAAACCAGTAGCACTCACCGAAAAAATACGGGAATGGCCTTTTCAACTATTAATAACGGTGACCGAAAACGCATGACCTCGTCGTCTTTAGCAGGACCTCCTATGGGCTTATCAGCAGCAACGACTTCTTCAATGACACATCGATTGGCGCAGGTATTGATTGTTCAACAACTGGATGAAGCCAACGACTTGGTGCAGGCAGCCTTACTGGAGGTAAAATGGGGGGGGGAAGGTTGTCACTAGGATATTAACGTATACTTACCGTTTTTTTTTTTTTTTGTTTTTTTTTTGTGTGTGTTGTGTGTTGTGTGTTGTGTGTTGTGTGTTGTGTGTTGTGTGTTATGTGTGTATGTGTTAATTAGTTGATCGTAACCAAGGAAATCCGAATGATGAATGTACGTTACAACACACCAAAACCATACTTCTTGACTATTGCCATTCTCCCTGAATCTGGATGTCATCATACTATCTCCTCACCGCTGGTAAGATTCCCCTTCCCTCTATTTTCCCCGCAAAAATATAGTACATGCATTTTATGAAAAAATCATTTTTTCACAATTGATGAGCATTTTATTTATAGCTGGATCACTTTTTCATTAGCTACCATTGTAAAGAAGAACTCTTTCAGCAGCAGCAGCAACAACAACAGCCATCATCCACACTTACATCAGCACCAGCACCATCCTTTTCATTACATCAAGATCAACCACATCCTTTTTATTATCGACGTGCTTGTTTATTGCGACACGATGAAATCAAAGGATTGGCGGAACAAGCAAGTAAAGTGCATATCAACATCGACATTACAAGATATATCAGAGATATTATTGTAGGCGTACGGACGCATCCTCTTGTCAGCGGGGGATTGACAGCAAGGACATCTCAGGATTTAGTGACAGTAACAAGGTATAATAACAACAAAAAAGAAAAGCGAACTGCGTGGGGTGAAGAGGAAAAGGAAACGACTGACCTCAAGGAGTTCCTTTATTTTTATTATTTAGATCATTGGCTGCCTTGTTTCGACGCAATTTTTTGACACCGGACCTGGTCGCCGTTGCTGTAGAGAAAGTCGTGGGACATCGACTTCGACTGAATTTACAAGAAACGAACCTTTCAAACAAGAATGGGGATGAGGATGATATGGTCAGTGTGGCGGGGATGAATGAACAAGCGACAATCTCGGATATTGTGGCTGAAATTTTACGTATAGTTTATGCTCCTGTTTGATTTGAAATATGTATTTGAAATAAAAAATCCTATTTTTTTTCTTTTATTTGGCTTTCCTTGACTTTGACTTGTTTGTTGACCATTTTGGGGGTGGGAGGGAACGGAGAATGGGATATTTTTATTGATTGACATGTGCGTATTAAATATTGGGAGGAAATCGAAGGGATCCACCAGTAAGATGTGGGCAAGTGTCGTTGCCTCCAACAGCAAAGGTCGGAGTGGGGTAGGCTAAAGCGCAATGGATTATAAATGTCCATGGTTCTTTAAATATGTTATACCACAATGGGTTATGTTTTTTATACATTAAGGAAAGAGGGTATTATTATTACCTATTATTGGTCTATATGTGCAAAGACCAAGCAAAATCATTATTGCCTTCTTTGTGTCATGTCTATCATTCTTGGGTAAAAAATATATATACAACTTCAAGGAGTTCTATTATCATATAAGACTGGGTCAATCCATACTCAGTCATTTTCTCCGAAATAAGCCAACCATTTTTATTACACTGAACTTAATCGGGCCTGGGTTGGTCAGCACACTTGCCAAGTCTTTTCCACCGCATATCTCGGGTATTCTGATAAAATTATAAAGTTCATTTGATTAGAGTATATATTATGGCTATCACAAAATATAACTATGGCGTGTAATGAAGAAGAAAGAACAAAGAAAATCAAGAGAAACTGTCAAAAAAACAGTCCATTGTCGTGGCCCTGTTCATTGGGTGTGTCACCCCTTTGTCACCCCTTTCTGTCGGGGTCACTTGTATTTTTCTTATCAGTGTAACTTATTCACCATGATTGGAAGATAACATTGAAGGTCCGCACTGACTCATTTTTTCTCTCATCAACAAAAAAAAGTAGAACGACACAAACAGCAATAAGAAAATTTGTTTACAGTATATGTTTACTCTTAAAACATTTTATTTGTTCTTTATTTTCACTCAAGCAAATATTAGAAAAGTAAATAGGAGGAAGACACAGCCGTATTAAGAGTTTTGTACTCTGCAGGGTATAAAGTTTTTTTAAAGTTTATGTAGACTTTGGGGATAGTCGAGGGTCACCATGACATTGATTGGCTAGTTTTCTCATCGGATTCTGAAAATAGGAAAAAGAGCCCACTAAAGAGAAGTTTTTTTTTTTTTATTTTCATTCTTTTCTTCTTTTTTTGTTTCTTTACCTTACAACTTTTTGTAACCATTTTCCTCCTCCCCCCACCTCGTATACATATTTCCTCCTCCTCCTCCCCATCAACCACCTGTTTATATATATCATCATGACCTCTACTACTGAAGACTATTTACTATCGCCTGACCTTTTCTTTGGTGAACAAGGTCAAGACAGTTTTGCTCAGTTATTCAACAACAGTGCTTTCCCATCACCTGCCTTGACCAATGCTGATTCTTTACCTTCACCAACTACTTCCTTGGATTCCATCATGTCACCTACCGATGGTCCTTTGGATGAACAAATGTTAGCTGCTTTGATGTTGGCGACAACCTCATCTTCAAACCTTGCCGGTGTATCAAGTCAGTTTTCTCACGACCTGGATTTGAATCAGTTTGTTACTTTTGAAGAAGATACTACTTTGACAGCCTCTTTGGATTCTCCTAATCTTCAAGTAAAGGAAGAAATGTTTGACGATATCAACACAACTGCTGCTGCTGCCACTACTACTGATGATGACGAATCTTCCTCTTTAGCCTCTACTGTGGATACTGCATTATCATCAACAAAGCCTGCCAAGAAAACTCGTACTCCTCGTCAATTGGAGTGTTTTAACTGCCATGTGACCAAGACACCTCTGTGGCGTCGTACACCTGATCGTGCTCATTCTCTTTGCAATGCCTGTGGTCTATATTACAAACAATATGGTGCTCATCGTCCTTTACATGTACGTCAAAAACAAGTCACCAAGCCTGTTACAACCAATCATGCTGCTATGGCGCCATTGACTCCACCTTTTGGTAAATTGATGGATCCAACGATGATGATGAACAAGGAATTAAAGCCTTTGGCAAGCAAACCTTTATTGTTACCCGCTATTCATCAACAACAACAACAGCAACAATCTTATGGTGGTGTTGGTTTGAAACGCTCTTTTGACACAATGGCTTCTACTACTACCAATAGTGTGGTTGATGGGGAGGAGGAAACTACCTGGATGGAAAAGAACAAGAAACAAAAGGATTTGACGGAAGAAGATGATCGCTTCAAAGGACTTTTAGCTCGTATGAACCAAGATCAAATGCATGGCTTTTTGGATATGCTGGAACGTCGATGTGTTATTTTACGCTCGGTACTTGCTAATGCCTAGACTGCCTCTTTGCTCTCTTTTGGCCTTGATGGTATCCTTTTTTTTTTTTATTATTATTTTTATTACTTTTTCCCTACCCCCACCACCCACTCTATTTTTATATTTATTTTTCTCTAGTTTTTTATATCTTACTCTCTCTCCACCCCCCTCCCCCTTCTTTTTTGTGTATATTTCTTTTGTTCTTCCCCCTCTGTTTTATATAGTTTTTATTTTCTTTGCTTTTCTTCAACAAGATCTGCAAATTGTATATGTTCAACACATACCTCATAAGAGTTCAACCCTCTGCATTCCATCCCCTATTGTCATTATTATAGTCATATCACTTATCATATCTTCATTCTTTTTTTTATTTTATTTTTACTCATTATTGTATACCGTTCAACACACCATTAATTCTTTTTTTTTTATTACAACCAAGAACAAAAGAAATGTTTTTTATTTTATCTCTCCAATAAAAACCGTCTTTTTACTATTTTTATCTTATATTTTTGTCTCAATGTGTTGTTTCTATTCTTATCATATCAATGGTTGACCATTGTGATAAAAAAACAAAAGGTGGTTAGCGGGATTATAGCATATATGGGTTTCATTTTAAAATAGTTTTGCGTAAAAAAAAAAAGATTGAATAGGTACGTTCATGGAAGGTGTTGGACCACCAATAGTGGGATGACATGATAAATATGTACCTGAAAATTTGCTGAGATTCGGCATCTGGTGACATTACTCTGATTTCCTGGTCTTGATAAAATACAGTGTGAAAAAAAAAAAAAAAAAGAACGGTGTGTATCCTAGAAGAATGATAAACTAGATTAGTATAAAAGAAGGTCGGTTTAGTAGAAAATCAAAAAAAAAGAATTATCCATACCAAAAACACTTTCCTCTCTTTGACCAATGTCTTTCAAAACTTTTTCTTCTGGCCTTACTCTTTTGTTTGGTTTGCTTTTCATGTTGGTGATAGTGGTGTCCCCAGCGCAAGCTGTTCCAGCGGTTGCCACCGAAGACAAGCAAGCCAGTCATGTTGATCCTCAGATTTGGGTACCTCCACCTCCACCTTGGAGACCTCCTCCCCCACCTTGGAGACCTCCCCCACCTTGGATGCCTCCTCCTCCAGTATGGCCTCCTCCTCCCATGTGGCCCCCTTGGCCGCCTCGCTATCCCTATACTGATTATACCGAATAGGCCATGAATTCTCCTGTTTCTATTTTTTCTTTTTCCTCAAGGCATCACTTTTTGTTCTCTTTTCTTTGTCCCTTCTCCTCGATAAATATCATCCCTGCCTTTCAATATGTTTGAATAAAATAAAAAAGATCTCTTCCTTTTCTTTAAAAAAAAAAAAAGTGAAAACTACAGTGTTTCCAGAACAACTTGCACATTTTGACCTGAAGAAAGCAGTTCGCGGTGTTTCAAAAACCCTCTTCATTGGGATTGCTCGAAGTCAGAAACTTATGAAAAATAAAAATCTCCACTCCTTTTCTTTTTCTTTTTTTTTTTTTTCAAGGAAGCAACAATGAGGTGATGGCGAACTTAGGCTAGTGGGTAGTACTTGAATCAGGGGCATTTTGAAAATGCAAGACAAACATACATGGAGGAACCCTTTCCATTTGAATCTAGGTTTTGGAACAACCGTTAGTTAGGACAGCGCTTAAAGATGAGTGTCATGAAATCGTCATTAGTTTAGCTTGGTGCTAGTTTGTCATAGTATTATCAATAAAATATGTCTAATTCTATTACCATTAGCACCATTATTCTCTCTCATATGATTATAGTAGTTGTCTTAAACAGTAGTAGATCCCTTTTTACATTCGTCACGTTGCCCACTTCGATTAGCGTTGACTATCTCTAGTTTATATTTGTTTATACAATACTTCAATAAATATATTTTTGTATTTTCAATCATTAATTCAAACCCATGCTAAGCTCTAGAACAAACGCTGTATATTGTATGGCATGGCAACCAGCTCTTTGTCTCTCCCCGCTCCCCCTGTCATGTTTTATACCTTCACTTTGTAAAAGTCATGTTCGAATTCAAATATTTTCTTTTTTTATTGAATACAATAGAAAAGAATATACAATGCTACACTATACTGCATTAATTCACCCTATTCTAAAAAGCTAGTTGTACCTTGAGATTCTTCTGATTTTGAGCAATCCCCTTTTTTAGCAAAACGACTGATTTTTTAAATCACGACATCTTTTTCCGAAAAGACTGTACATACTGATATCAGGGAATCGTGATTTCACGTGGTGCATCGTTTGTATTGTCGGGAATGTTCGACAAGAGCCGCGAAAGGATCAAAAGAAGAATCATAGGACATACGTGAACCAGGAAAACAAATTGTTTATTAAGATAAAAAGAGGCTGATAAGCTTGAGTATAAAGTCCTGAAAGATTTGGCAGATGACTTGAATATAGTTTCTTGAAAATAGAATCAAATAAGATAAGAATGTCGATAACCTTTATTTGGTTTGATTTTTTCATGCCTATGAAAAAGAAACCCGGTCCATTATATCATATAGTAGTAAATGTTGTGTTTTTTTATATCATAATCACATCGCTATAAAAGGATGATTTATTCATATCAAATAAAGATACTAACATTCTCATTTTATTTTTGACTCTCTACTTTTATTTTCAAGAAAAACAAAAAATCCTGAAAGGAGGGCTCGTGCCCTTTTTATATGTTTTGAATTTCATTTTTCTACTAGCCCAGAAAAAAAAAAGGGGGTTCGTTTCGTTGTTACTGCATTGACTATTGGGCCGTTTGATGAGACAATTCTCTTTTTTTAAGAAAAAAATCAGCCCTGCTATATCTTCAGGAACAACTTGGAGTAATCAGGATAAGCAAGTGACTTATTATTTGTCTATTGATCAGTACTTCATTTGGTTCATGATTGATGGACCGGCGTTGCAGTAGTACTTGGACCAACTCAAAAGGAGTGGATGATGTAGGTATGATACATTCCTATTCTTGTACGACTTACGATTGGAGGACCAACAATACAGTAGACAAGCCTTACCAATTTTTAATCGCCGCCACCAATGATTTACGCTTTGCCCAATTTTGATCAGTGTGTCATCGCTTTTTTGGGGGATGGCCGCGCGCGGGGAAAAAAAATCAATCAAAACTAAAAGATCCAGAAAGTTTTTTTTTTTTTTTTTTTTTTTTTTTTTTTCTTTTTGTCCCTTTTTTTTTCTTTATTCATACTAATGGCTGCTCCCGCTCAACAACCTCTTCCTTTCCAATTCCAATTCTTGGCTGGTGCCGTCGCTGGTAAGATACCCCGTCCCTTTTTTTTTTTTTTTTTTTTTTGGTTGGTGAAGACATAATATGTGCTAATCTCAATCTTTGTATAGGTGTCACTGAAATTCTTTGCATGTATCCTTTGGATGGTAAAGCAACAACAATATATAACAGAACGATCTCTTTACTCACCTTGACCAATTTCTTTTTGTTATTTATTTAGTCGTGAAGACTCGTGCTCAAATCAACACTGGTGCTAGCATGGGGATTGTAGAGAGTTTCAAAACTATTATTGCAAAGGAAGGGTAAGGCATCGAACAGGTTGAAGAAAAGGGAAAGGGGCAAAAAGAATGGGTATTCATTAAACACTCATATTCACCCTCTCTTTGAATTTACATAGACCTGCTACTTTGTACCGTGGTATTGCTGCTCCTATTCTCGTGGAAGCTCCTAAGCGTGCTACCAAGTTTGCTGCCAACGAACAATATACTGCTTTATACAAAAAGATGTTTGGACTTGAAAAGGTGACTCAATCTTTGGCCATTGCCACTGGTGTTAGTGCTGGTGTCACTGAAGCCATGTTGATTGTTCCTTTTGAATTGGTCAAGATTCGTATGCAAGATCCTCTTAACGTAAGTCTACCCGCCAACCCACCACCCTCAAGCAACCTCCATCAGGCGTGCATCGTTTCAACCTCATTATTGATCATTCCCTCCCTCCCCGCTTTTTTATTTTTTTTATTTTTTTATTTGGTGAGTTTAGGCTAGCAAATACACTGGTACCATGGATGCTCTTTCCAAAATTATCAAACAAGAAGGTCCTTTTGCTCTTTACAATGGCTTGGAAGCAACTATGTGGCGTCATGCTATTTGGAACGGTGGTTACTTTGGTACCATTTTTATGATTAAGGATCTGTTACCCAAGGCCGAAAGCAAGAATGAGCAACTACGAAACAACTTCATCGCCGGTACTGTGGGTGGAACCTTCGGTACCATGTTAAATAACCCATTAGATGTTGTGAAATCGAGAATTCAATCCGCAACTGGTGACGGCCCCAAGAAATACAACTGGAGTCTTCCATCTTTGGCTTTGATTGCAAAGGAAGAAGGGTAAGTGGAGGTGAATCGGGAACGGGTGAAAGAGGAAGAAATCAAATCGTTCTAATAAACGATTTTTTTTTAAAAAAAAAATTAGTATGGCTACTCTTTACCGTGGATTTACTGCCAAGGTCCTCAGATTGGGTCCTGGTGGTGGTGTCCTTTTGGTTGTGTTTGAATCTGTCTCCAACTTCTTGCGCAAGAACTTTATGGATCAACAATAGATTTAGACTTTCCCCGCTCTATGCCTCCCTGACACATCCTCTCTCCTCACACATACATACTCACAAACACATAGTATACACATTTTAGGTTATTTTGGTCACTTTTTCATTCATTTAGTTTATATTCATACTTATCTATTCGCGTTTTGTATAAAATAAAAATATGGAATTTTTAAGCGCACTGTCCTTTATTGTTGTTTTTTAAGGGGAGGGGAGGGAGAATTAGGGACTGATGATGATGGTGATTGATCAGTATGGTAGTAGTATATTGTATCGGGAAAAAAGGGGAAACGAAATCGTGGGATAATATACATAATCGCACTAATGCCCTACCAAAATATTGCAACATCAACTTTGTATTCTATTTAAAGTTCCCCGGAAAAACCTTCTTGAATATAAAGAAAACGAGAATACTTAGGGACTAACAGCCGATTCCGGGCCTTCCGCCTTTTTTTGTTTTGTTTTGTTTTGTTTTTGACTGAGGATTTGGCAACACTTTTGAGTTTTATAGTCTAAGAAGCAGTGCAGCAACAAGGAAAACAGAAGGAAAGAAAAAATTATGGCATTTGAACTTGGAAGGTTTTCGCTAAAGGGTGGAAGAACTGCAACACCAAGACGTTTACTAAGAAAAAGGCATGTTTATACGGGAAAACTAAATGCCTTCCAGTGCACTGCAATCGTCATGTTTTTCATTATTATTTCATGCGTCCTTCACTGTGTTTTTCTCATGCGAGACCATTTTTTCGTAAACCATTCATGAATCATTGTCTCTGCCTATTATAAAAATCCATTATAGTAGTCGGGGCGCTTGAGTACGATGGTGTATCGATTTTGATCATAACTAACTTTTTTTTTTTTTTTTTTTTTTTTGCACAAATCGTCAGCTTTTGTTTTTCCTACATGTACATGCACTGTACGATACAGTAAGGATATTCATTCGACAAATCAAACTAAATGTGTGAAAGACAATGTAGAAGCTAAGGGCAAGACATATTTTATTCAGACATATGAACATAAACTATGACAACTAAATTAAACCGGTCTAACGATAATATCATGATAGCTGCCTCAAAGTGAGATAATTTGAGGAGGGTATGTGCGGATGAGCGTAAAGTGTGTGGGGGGGGACGATCTTGTTGCAGAAGAAAGATAGCGTCAGGTAGCAAGCCCAATCAAAAAGAGTAAAAACTTACACGGAGTGACAAGCTATTCAATAATAAAGGGGTTCACTGACGAGGCCGACTAGGTATATGTCATCCGCAAAGGTGTTAATATAAGAGAACAGCGGTGTTGCCATCATTGAACGATGGTGACTACTGTCTTGCGAAGAGAGTCATCATATCGGTGATGTTGGATGGTATTGGTTGTGAAAAAACAAAAACAGGGAAGGCCCTCATGAGAGACCAAAAAATCAATTCAAATCCCGCCCACGTGGATATTTATTTTCTCCCGTTTTATATTTTTTTTTTCTCACTCTTTCTTTTTCCTTTTTCTTTTTCTTCACCATTCAACTTCACTGAGGTTATTTTGGGCTTAGAATAGTGTCAGGTTTAGTTTAGATGGGGTTTAAGCTCAGGGATTACAAGATGCATGGGGAAATCCTTTCATTTTGGATTCAGGATTTAGAACTACCTTTAGCTGGCTTTTTGAAGCCTCCATTAGCTTGGTTTGGCATACTTTCGTCCATACCTTTATCTACATCTGAATAAAATATGTTTCTTTTTACTTTCCCCAAATGAAAATTCCAGTTAGTCTCTCTCATGTTTTGTGTCTTGTGTAATAGATCCCTTTTTTTACTTCTATCACTCCTTTTTGATTAGTGTTGCTGGAGATGTGCTTCAACAAAGAGTCTCTTTAGTTTCTCTCATGCTTTGTACTGTACATATTACATGCTCCCTTTTTACAGTTGCACCTTTAGATTAGTGTTGGTCATTCCTAGAAACTCACTTTAGTCTCCCGCATGTTTTTCTCTCCCCAATAAATCATTTCATTAAATCCTTTGTTACAATGAATCCCCCGCCTTTAGTTGTAACTATCAACACGCGTAATTTTTTTCTTTTTGAATGGGTATCACCAAAAAATCTTACAAATGCTCATAGTTCAAGGATAGACACATTTTCATACTTGGTGGTGAGGATGTACCAATGAGTGCATGCTACCCATCCGTCACCCCGCTCCAAGATTCTACCCTATTACCTTGAGATCATTAATTCACAAACCAACAAAATCAATAGATCATATAACATTTAGGCAGTGGAAAAAAAAAGAGATAGTTTATTCGATTTTGAGTGGGAAGAATCACAATTTTCAGGATATAAATAAAATGGGTCATGCCTCCCCAATGTGATAATGACATGCTGCGCAATATCCTGATTTTTTCTAAAGAATAAATAAACTATCGAACTAATATATAATAATCATCTGCTGCAAAAAATTAGTTTTCCAAAACAAAACGGTAACGAGGCTTGCCACTGCGGAAGTCCTTGATAGCCTGAGGAGTGTCCTTCATGCTGTACCTGATGATAATAAAAACAAATAGATGTCAATAATTCCATCTTTCTAAATACACATCCCCTTTCGTTTCTGGTTGTTGTTGTTGTTTTTTTTTTTTTTTTTTTTTTTTTCTGAGTCTCCTTACTTATTGATCCAAGGTCTAACATTATGTTCGGCAGCGAATTCCAACATTTCTTCGATTTGCTTAGGAGAGCCAATCAAGGAGCCAGACAATTGAATTTGCTATATATATACAAGAACAATGCTTGTTAGTATCCAACATGTGCTTTTAAGCAAAAAATAAAAAAATAAAAAATAAAATATATATACCTTGACCAACAACGCAAAGGGTGGAATACTCAAGGGCACTTCAGGAGCCGCTACGAGAATAAAAGTACCATTATGTTTCATTAAAGCAAGATGGGCACCCCAATCAAAGTCATCAGCATAACTGGCACAAAGGATATGAGTAAATTTGCCCTTGTACTTGGCCATGTGTTCCTTGTCCGATGACATAACAAAGTCTGAACAACCCAGTTTGAGAGCGTCATCCTTTTTGCTCTTTGAGTGAGAAATAGCGACAACTTCTGCACCCATCGCAGCAGCCCAAAGCACAGCAAAGTGACCGAGACCGCCCAATCCAATTACTGCGACACAGTCACCCTTCTTTACATTATATCTTCGTAGAGGAGCAAAAGTAGTAACACCAGCACAGAAGAAAGTGGCAGCGATTTCGTTGGTCATGTTGTCAGGTACCTTGAATACAAAATGTTGATGTCCTCGCCATTTTTCAGCATAACCACCAAAGGACTTGTCACCATTAGGGTAGGTACCATTATAAGTTCCGGTCTAAACGGTTATTTTTGTTTAAAAAAAAAAAAAAAAAAAAAAAAGGAAAAAGAAATTAAACAGATATCTTTTCAAAATAATAAAGTATATTACTTACAATGCCATTTTCGCAAATGTTTTCGAAACCATTTTTGCAGCTATCACATTCTAAGCAAGACAAGCTTTGAGCACCCACACCAACACGGTCGCCCACCTTGAACTTGCTCACGTTATCACCAACACGAGTAACAACACCAGTGATTTCGTGACCAACAACACAAGGGTAGTTGGTAGGTCTACAAAAAAGGAAGATAAGAAAAGAAAGAAATGGCGGGAGTTGAATATGATGATTTTTTCAATTTGACAGTTTTCACGTACCCCCAACCAGAGTCCATTGTATGGACATCGGAGCCACAGATACCTTTTTTTGAAATGGAGAAGAAAAGTTTAGCGAACTAGTCACATACATATAATGATGATTTCATTTCATTACGAGTTAGACGAAAAATCTTTTACTTACCACAGTGAGTCACATCCATTTCAACAGTGTCAGCATCGAATTGTTTGAATGGCATTTCGGTCCATTCGAGAGGCTGATCTACATAACAGTAAAACAAGAAAGAATCATATTAAACTACCATTACTAGCCTATATTACAGTACCGTGTTTACCTTTGCCAGTACAGGCCCAAGCGTTAAAGGTTTCAGAGTTGACCATTTTTTGTGTTTTCAAGTATTAAGAAATAATGTGAGGAAAAAAAAATAAAAAAAACATAAAAAAAAGTCCTCCTTTTTATATACCTTTGCATTACTAATTCAAAAAATGAAAAAAATCAAGTCAATCGGTGTTTCTACTTAACGCCATTTCACAGATAATCCAGCTTTGTTTTTTTTTATCGCCTTTGTTCTCGAATCTCGGTTGCTGATTCATCCATTTGAATGATGTAATAACAACAGAACACGTCCAGTATACCATATTTCCATATAGACCACCCTTTTTAAAATTAAATTACACAAGATTGGGGAAAAGTCAACTGCGAGGAAAATCTACACAATGAATTTGGGATAGAAGCAACGCAAGCAATTACCAAAAACAGAAATGTCATCGTCCGATTGACGCACTTTTGCGGGATTTTCATTGAAACAAAACCCCGAATGGACGATTATTATGCGTCCACCTTTTTAGAAACAGCAACTAAAAGATTAGCCTATTTTTTTAAAATGACGGTCATATTAAGGAGATCCAGTGTTGGAACGCTGAGCGATATTTGATGGTCATTTAGAACCCAGCCTTTTTTGAGGTGCTGGATGATCTAGGCCGACGTTGACGACCATTGAAATCGTTTGCATTATATATACCTTCCTTCCGATTCCTCTGTTTCAACTTGCCACAATGCTACTTCCCGACTGGACACTGATCAGTACGGAATCATGGCGTCCACACGATCCTTTTTTTAAAAAAAAAACGCTTTCAAGAAGACTTTCTTCACCATTCTTTTTTTGAGACTTATTCCTGTAGACAGAACGTCGAGAGCAACGACAGTTAGTCAAAGCCGCCTCAGATTCAGCTATTTTTTTTTTTTTCATGAAGGCGATCTCAGAAAACATTTCACATTCCGCCCACGTGAATTTCATTTACTGCCTCATTTTTTTTCGTCGCTCTTTCTTTTCATTTTCTTCTATTTTTCTTTCTATTTTTTCTTCATCATTCAACTTCTTTGAGGTCATGTTGGACTTAGATTAGTGTCAGGATTAGGTTAAAAGTGTTTTCAGCTCAGGGATTACAAGATGCATGGGGAAACCCTTTCATTTTGGATCTAGGATTTAGAACTACCATTAGTTGGCTTTTAAAGTCTTCATTAGCTTAGTTAGTATTGGTTTGTCTATGTTTTTATCTACAACCAAATAAAACGTATATATTTTACTTGGTTCAATAAAAAATATCTCTTCGGTCTTTCTTAGGCTTTGTCCAATATATTATATTAGCTGTCTTTTTATAATTGTTCCTTTAGATAGTGTTGGTAATTCGTCAGAACTCACTTGATTCTCCCCTCATCCTTTCAAGAGATTCTTCCCTTATTGCAATGAATCCCTTGTCTTCGGTTTTAATATCTTCCAATATACTTCAATAAAAAAAATTTCCTTTTATTATCCATACTCTAACCTACCAGATTATGAAAAATTTCTCCCATCGTGGCTGTCGTTATAACGCTCTACCAAACAATTTCTTTCTAGTTCATCTACTATGACTACTTCCCTCTCTCCTCCATAAAGACCCAGTCACTGGTTGACAGGGTTAGATCGCTTATTGTTAAAAGTTTCTGCTTGACCGTTCATGTAATGGAATATAGGTAGTGCTGTGTGCATGTAATGGCCTCCATTCAGAATTTTACACTTTTTTTTTTTTTTTTTTTAACTCATCTATGGCAGCTTGCCTTACCGCCGACACTTAATGCCCCTTGTTACCCAGTAGCTCAATGTTTTGCGAATGTGAGAATGTTTTAAAGTTGAATATAAAAAATGACTAAAATAATGCACTATAGCTCCTTGAAAGCCGATTTTACTTTTTTTCTTTGGGGGAGGGGAACTCATGCCATACTAGACCCAAGAAAAGTGCCTTGTGTACGGTACGAGTCAGGTTTGGAGAGTGTATTTGAGCAATGCCTTTTTTTTCCATCTCTTGCTTTGTCATTAATTTAGCCAACGTTTAAGATCACAAAAAGATAGAAGAACGAACGTTGCCCCTAGCATAGACATACCTTTCATTTACAGATCGCAGACGATAGTGGATTCCATTCATACCCTCTGTAACATTATGCCACTTCAGGCAAAATGCTTTCTATCCCATATATCCACATTTCCAATACCTCCCTCCCAGTCGCTCTTACGGCAGCTCCTGCCAATGCCTTGATTTCCTCTAACGACAATCCTTTTGCTCTTCATCATCTACATTTTTATTTTTATTTTTCACAGAATTCCTTTTACATTTGGGCAAATATTCATGTCCTCACCTAGAAAACATACACCAAAGTATCCCTGCTATCACAGAAAGAACAAGAAGACTACATACAGAATAAAAATTGTTCTGGTTTATTGATTTTTGTAAATAATTAAGATAGGTCAAATAAAACAATGGTAAAAGATGGATATCAAAGACATCATTTATCAAAATACTAAAACTAATAACAATAATAATAATAATATAAAAGGTATATGATAAAACTAAAACTAAAGTATATGAAATAATAATGACATTCCCACGTCCGGTCCAATCGATCCTCTAAAAGGAAGGCAGAAGCTTGCTAAAAAGTTCGACGTTGCTGTTCAATACATTTTCAGTGAACCGAAAGTTGTCCTGGTACGGTCGATCCCAAGCAATCAACGCATGTCGAGGGGTATCCAAAATATATCTAAATCGTTGTTGAAGGAGCAAATCCAAATTATCGCCTTTGAAAAATCGTGTGGATCGTTTCCATAGCCACACAGAAGCGTCATGATGTAACGCATACCATTTGACATGTCGTAAAAAGGTGGATAAAGGGAAAAGTGCCATAGTGATCCTTCCAGCCGAAGACACAAGGTTGCGATTGATGTTGTTGTTGTTGTTGTTGTCACTATTCACATTTGTGCAGGTAGTAGCAGTAGTAGAGGTCACGCCCGCGTTCGCGCCGCCTGTGATTCCATTGGGATCCTTTTTTGTTTTCTTGCCTTTTAAGAACCCACTGCCGCATCCACTTGCTGTTGTTGTTGATGATGATGATGATGATGATGATGATACTGCCACTACTGCTGCTGCCGCTGCTGCTATTGATGTTGCTGTCATTGTCCTTGGCATGCTGCCGCCATTATGATCATTGCCGTTCCATCCACTTGTTGATGTTCGAGATTTGGCGTATACCAGGTAATCGTCGTGTGCACGATAAGCGCGTATGCTTGATGAAGTTTCTTGTAACACCAGAAAGGTTTCTGTCATGCTGGCATCACTGCCTAGTAACGCAGCTTGAGGGAGGTTGGTGATTTTTTCTGTCGACATATCGATGGAGAGTACGGTAAATGCATCCTTATTGCCAACGGCTATTTGCACCGGTTCGAATTGTCGTGGAATCCTATTCAGTAATCGCCAAAGTCGAAGTCGATGGAACCGATCTTGCTGCATTAAGTAGTCTCGAATCGTATGATTGGTTGCCAATAGTTCAAATGCTGTTGAAGCTGTTGAAGGAGCAAATACATGTTGATAGTGTTGTAACTCAGATTCCAGTACGTGGTCGATGATCAGGTATAAAAGTTCCAAGGCTAAAATGGGTATAGTCATAATAATGAGAAATATTGTCTCCACAGAATTTGGAATGAGAATGTGGGGAACTTGGAAGGAAGAGAAAGAAAAGAATCCCCTCCTACCAAAATAAAAAAGAAAGGTTGAGAATAAACCAATGAGATTCAAGTTCCGTCCTGGATAATGAAATATATCAGCAGATTGCCCGGATGATGGATTCTCGTTTGGATTCTTCCTACGATGCATCTTGCCATTGCCATAAATGATCATCTTAACAGCAGAAATTGAAACTAAGCCATGTATTATCTAAATAATCAATTTTGCCAGTTGTGCTTCAATTCCCATGACATATATGACACAAAAAGTCTGCTGTTTAGGGTTAGCACCGCCTACTGTGTTGCATCAAAACCAACTTTGATAGCAATATAGATTATTGATGTACTGTATGTACTGTACTGACGAATATAAACATACATATGTATGCATCAAATGTGTAATGATCAGGCGGAAATAAATCATAGAGATTTTCAGCACAATTGTAAACAAATGATACATCTTATGTATGATATTCGCCTTCACTTCAAACAAATAACAGCATCTTGAAAAATTCCAATATACCATACTATTTATTTCATCCATCTCTACCACGCCCCCCCTCCCCTGAATTCATATTCAATACAGTAACTGCCCCTCCTCTTCAGATGGCTCCCTTTTCCTCAATTGGTGAAAATAAAAATATGTCGAGGCAAAATAATAATAATATAATAAAATAAAATAAAAACATTACTAACAATGACACGAATAGTAATATTAAACTAGACCGTCCTTGTAGGTTATTTCCACCAGGCACTCTTTCCCCGAAAAAGGCGGGATTTAAACCTTTTCACAATTGCCAAAAAATTTGATCTACGTACTGAGAATAGAAAGAGGAGAATACTTGAAAGTATGGGGTCTGATAGATGACGCTCCACCCCGTCCACCATTCCTACATTTGACACTTTAGTCGGCGGCACATTGAAGCTCAACTGACTTCAATGCCTCAAGAAAAAGGAAAAAAAAAAAGAAGCAGAAACAGCAGTAACGAGGTGGCCATATATATATATAGATAGATATTTATAGTATTCTCAGTTTAGTGGAGGCTACATTGATGGGATGGTAAAGGTTGAGTGATATGACTGGTAGAACTGGAATACCGCCATATTTCATACCAAGTGATTTAGAACTAGTCAACATGTTACTACACAGGCCTCTGGAGGTGGGGCAAGTAGTCATAGGTGAATTAGATTCATTTACATGATAGGTCAAGCAAAAATATGACTAATTTTAATATCAAGTGACCTAACACTGTTAACCAGCGGTTGGGTCTCTAGAGGGGGGAGATAGGGAAGTAGTCTAGTAGGTGAGAAGCATGAGGGAGAATTAAGTAAGATCTTAAGAATGTTCAGCACTAATATAAGAAAACAATTGTAAAAGGCAGCTAATATAATACACTGTACGGAAGTCAAAGAAAGACTAAAGGAACATTTTTTGTTGAAGCACAATAATGGTCAACATTAATTAAAAAGGAGTGCTGGCGGTGAAAAAGAGATCTATTGTACAAGACATGTGAGAGACCAAAGTAGATTTTTCATGGAATCAGATAAAAGATATATGTTTATTCAGATGTAGATACAAGCTATAGACAAACTCATACTAAACTAAGCTAATGAAGACTTGAATAAGCCAACTAATGGTAGTTCTAAATCCTAGATCCAAAATGAAAGGGTTTCCCCATGCACCTTGTCATCCCTGTTCTGAACACGCTTCTAAACTAGTCCTGGCACTAATCTAAGTCCACCATGACCTCAAAGAAGTTGAATGGTGCAAAAAAAAAAAAAAAAAAGAAAAAGAAAGAGCGACGAAAAAATTAAAAAACAGAGGTGAGCAAATATATATCCACGTGGGCGGGGTTCGATTTTTTTTTTTTTTTTTTTTTTTTTTTGAGAGGATACGAAAATGAAAACCTTGAATAGATTTTTGCCATACAACATCATCAATATAGAAATATAATAACCAGATTTCCATATAAAAAATAAAATAAAAAAATGCATGAGAGCATCCCACAAAATGTTGATTTGTTAGAAAAAGTTCTAGTGGAGTTGTATACATGATACATGTTTATTAAAAAAAAAAAAAAAAAAGGTAAAAAGGCACAATATAAAAAACAACTAACTAACTAACACTACTAGGTAATATAAATTAAAGCAATACTAAAAAGGCGAAAGACAAAATGCGCCTCCCACCACTAACCCCCCCAAAAAAAATCCTGATCATTCATCGTCATCCAATTGATTTACCTGGATCCAATAATGGATCAAATTCTGCAGCGAATCACGCGCATGAGGGGAGACGTGAAGCATGCGACGTAGAAGTTCCTTGAACGAATCATCTACCAACGCCACTTCCTCCAGCATGGTATCGATTTTGGTTTGCAGCTGACCGGACCGAATCACCGTTTGGTATTCATGCACGTGTTGGAATGCGCGTTTCCCCGTCGCGACAGAGTACAAGACACATCCCAGCGACCAAATATCCATCGACGGGTAGTAGACCACCGCGGCCATGCACTCCGGCGCACTCCATTCATCCCACTCGACGACGACCCTGTTGTTGTTGTTGTTGTTGTTGTTGTTGTTGTTGTTGTTGGCTTCCTCTTCCTCCTCTGGCAGACCTGTGTACCATATCGCTTGATAAAACCCAGTCAGACGCCACTCCGTCACACTACTTGCCTGGTCATAGAAAAAGCACGCCGCATTGAGCTTGCGATGGATCCAGCCACATTGGTGGAAAAAATCCAGTGATTTCAACATCGATAGCGTCGACCATGCCTTGAACGAGAATTGCGTACAGTCTACCACCGAATGAATACCACCACTGGTGATGGTGTCGAAAAGTAACGATTGTAATGTATGCTGCTGATGGAATGGCGACGTGATCCAAATATATTGATAATGACCCTGTGCGGTGGGTTGGGATAAGGTGATAGCATCATAGGTATGTAAGCCGGCGGCGCTTGGTGTTTCTACTTCTTGGTCGTCGTCATGATGATTTATCGCAGCACGGTGTTGGTCTTGTAAGCTTGCGTTGACATAAAGGAGCTGACGGAACCAGGGGAGACTGGATGCTGAAAAGTAATGGATCGTGCATTCGGTGGACTGTTGTTGATGATGATGAGGAGGATGTTGGAGGTTGTGTGTTCGTGTCGCTGTTCGGGTGGCGTATCCTTGTGGGAAAAATGCATAGCTTGGCGCATCCTTGTGCAGGGTATAAACAAATGACTGTAATAACAACGTTTCGTTGATGCTGGAAGGTTCGTAGTAATTTCCATCCGAGTTGTTATTGCTGTTGTTGACTTTCCTGGTCAGAGACGTCATCACTGTATGAGGAGGAGGCATATCGTTGGTGTCAATAATGTTGTTGTGATAATGCACATGACCTTTGGGTGATATCCCTGAAGCAGCGTCGTCCATATTCGGTGTTGAGACATAAGTCGTCGGTGTGGATACCGTCTTCTCCGCTAATAAGATATTCCCGTTGTCCCCGCCGATATGTTGCCGCTGTTGTTGTTGTCGTTGTTGTTGTTGTCCCCGCCGCCGTCGACGTATAGTGAAGAAGCATACAAGTGCCAGAAGAATACATCCAGCAACACAACCAATGACAATGCCAACAATAGCGCCAGTTGATAATGAGGAAGCGCCGCTGTTTTCAGTACTACCAGCGCTAGGTGTGTTTGAACCTGTACCATCGGATGAGCCAAAGAGTCCCGGTTGTTGACTGGACGTTTGTAAATGATTACCATTTCCATCATCATAGTTGATCCAAATACTAGGTAGGTCATCATTTTGCGGCGGAAGAGGGGTCAAGGAGTCGATTCCTTTCAAAGAGTTTGCATTAGGGACTTGAGATGAGGGTGGTATGCTGAATCTGGTAACAGGCAAAATATCTGAGGAGGAGGCAGAAGAAGAGGTTGAGATAATATCCACAGAGAGGCTGCTACTAGATACAATGACAATGTTGCTTCCCACAGTGACGGCAGGTCCTGCATTTTCGATCGTCGACCCCAATTTGATGTATGATCCAGCACCATTGGTGCCACTGTCAGGTCCATAGGTTAATTCCGCACGAGGTCCGATGCGATTGTTATTGCCTGAGGGTTGATAGCCAGCAATAGTTGTTGCAGTGGATGCTACATATGGAGAGTTGGTGGTAGTTGTACTGACGTTGGAGGATTGACCACTCGTTCCAATACTGTTTGGTAAAACCAAAATTTGATCTTTTGTGGGATAACCAATGACATAGAGTTTGGTGGCATCAGTGGGAGGTAATGCAAGTATTGGATGGATAGAAGATTCACCTGATCCAACGCTGATAGGATTTATGCCATTAAATGATAAGGATGTAGGGTATTGAATGATGTATTGACGAGTGGAGGACGATATTCCAAGGACAGCAAAGCACGGGGTGGATGGTTGAGAATCACAGGATGCAGGAATCACAGATACAGGTTGAATCATTCCAGTAATCAAATACCACTTTTCAGATTTTTGGCACAAGCCATCTGATGAAAATTGTAAAAGCCGGACGCCTATCATATACATACCATCAAAATGATTAAATTTATGCAAGCCATATTGGCTGGACGATTTTTCATAATTTACCTGCTGTTCCACTGGAATCCGTACCAAGCATGACAATAGTCGGTGGATTACTTATAACAGTACAAGCTGCGAAAATAAATGAGGTCACATTTGGGCATTCAGAACCATTCCCCAAAGAGGTACCATTGAATGAAGTAGAGTTGAGAGAGTAGGTATAGGAATTGGTGGTAGGAGTGACTGCATAAACACGGTCGTTAATGATGCCTGAACAACCAGACACCATTATGATCGTCAAATGTAAATGGATTTAGCGTAGGAAAAAAAAAAAAGAGAGAGAGAGGAAAAGAAAAAAAAAAAAAAAGATCATCTTTTTTGCAAAAAGGTGGGCTTAGAATCCAAATTAGGAAAACTTCTTTAATGGCCGCATTTTTGTATCCTAAGCCTAAAGGCCACAAGCGTCACACACAGAGAGACACACATAATTCAACAAGCCATCAAAATGGAATTTTATTGAGTAATTGTAACAATACCAATAATAGTAAAATATAATGTTGATATAAATGGTATGATAAGTTGGAGGGAAGAGGGAAAAGAGGTTGAATAAAAATTAAAATACACAAAAGAATCGAATCAATGAAAACAGAATAAAAATATATGATACAAAACTAAAAACAAAGAGAAAAGGCATACTTTAACTACAATGTAAAAAAAAAAAAAAAAAAAAAAAAAAGGACTCATCAAACCACGATTATACAAGCCATGCCACCGTTCTTTCAGTAGAATGATGAACCATCATATCCGCTACATTGTCACCATCATTCATTTGTTGCTGTTGCTGCCGATCCATAATGTCACACATTTTTTTTGTCTGCGCCAAATCAAATCCACCCGCTGCAGCAGCAGGAAAAAGACAAACATGATGGAGGGAAGGACATGTATTGAAGAGTGCCATCACGTGTTCAGTGGACCAAGTGCGTCGTGTTGCTAACGTCAGCCGTTGGAGTTGCAATGATGATGATTCTTCTGAACAAGCAAATCTGTTTTTGTTGTTGCTATTGCTGTAGGTTGAAGAAGAAGATGATGATGCTGTTTGTTTGACTGATGGCGACACTGGTACAGGTGCTGTTGATAAATGTTGTTTTTCAGGTGGAGGGGATGAAAAAGAAAAATTCTGTAGCTGCAGGTGCAGTTGTTGCTGCCGTCGTCGTCGATGTTCATGGCGTTGTCGCTTATGCAATTCCAAAAGTAATGTTTCTGCATGAATATGTACCTGGCAGCCGAGAGATAGTTCTTTCAGAGGGCATTGCATAAGTAATTGAGCCAACGTCGTTGCATCCAGGGAAGTATAATTGGGTTGTTCGGGAGCACCGACCAGCATCAGCCGCTGCAATTTGAGATCGGAATGAAGTTGCTTGAAGGCATGATCGGAGAGTGTTGCCCAACCACAGAGTGTCAAATCAGTCAAGTTCACGCAACTGGATAAGATATACCGCACAATGTTGTCACGAACACCCCAGATTTGAATGGATTCAATTATTTTTCGGTGTGGCCCGACCAGACGTTGAAGGTCCTTGAGACTCCATAAGGTCAATGTGCTTGATGAAAAGGACACCACTTTTTGTTCTTCTTCGTATTGCTGAGGAGGTGCTAAATGTAGGTGTCGCCAGTGGGAAGGATGATCCGCAAACACAGCGAGCTTTTTATTTGCCATTCGTATACAAGAGAGATCATGGGCTGTAAGGTAGGAGAGTATCTTCCATAACGTTTCTGACGGTAAGCTGGAAAGTCGGTCCATGAAAGTGAGGCTGTAAAAGAGGATTGGTAAGAGAGAAAGTACGTATAATAAGAGTATTATATAGAAGTATATGGATACAAGAAAGAAGTTTTTTTTTCTCAAAAAAAAAAAAAAAGAAAAAGGGAAAAAAAGGAGGTCATTCTTATTCGATCTTTGAAACTCCCGTTCTTTCGGGGGAGCCCCCGCCTGATAATAATAATAATAATAAAAAAGGAGTCAAGCTGACTGTGTGTGCGTGCGTATGTGTGTGTGATATACGTCACGCTGCCTTGTTATCATTTGTGATGAATTCGGGATTGATGGGAATATCAGCATTTAACCAGGTGTTTATTTAATCAATAAAGAACCGTTTTGGAAACGTGAATACAGACCACGAAACGCGGGTTGCAAAAACAGCATAAAATAATCGAGAGCACATGAGCCGATGGGAATTGATACGAAATATAAAAGGAGCCTATTTGTGAATCCCTGTGGTATTTTTTTGTTTTTTGTTTTTGTTATTGTTGTGTGTACTTGAGAGGTATTTTTTATTACACTTTCTTAAAAATACCACTTTTTTATAAAACACCGTAGAAATTACCGTGCATGGTGGTCTCTCTCTGAGTATTGAACAATCTTGGTGACGGATGTTTAAGGTCCGCACCGGTCCCGCTCTTGCTGAGGGGATTTGATCATAAATTCATGACAAATCTCCCAGACAGGTAATTTTTTTTTTCTTCTGTAAGAAAATATATATCTTATATACAATCATGTTTACTGGTCTCGTTGAACACGTTGGTACTGTCGTATCTGTTATCGAACATGACAGTTCTGAAAGTGGTGGTAATGGTTGGACCATTACTGTTGGTGATGCTGCGTCCATTTTGGGAGACTGTCATATTGGTGACAGTATCGCTGTTAATGGTAAAACTAACGACAGAGATGCTTGATTACAAATAGGTAGATGTGCTT
The DNA here is from genome assembly GCA_002105175.1 of Absidia repens. Classification (NCBI taxonomy): domain Eukaryota; kingdom Fungi; phylum Mucoromycota; class Mucoromycetes; order Mucorales; family Cunninghamellaceae; genus Absidia; species Absidia repens. The sequence goes on along the minus strand of MCGE01000001.1, from coordinate 3,409,160 downwards.
TTCCCTAACAAACAAACTATCCGTTTTCTTTTTTTTATTAGGTACATGTTTAACTGCCACTGAATTTGACAAGGATACATTCAAGGTTGGTGTTGCACCTGAAAGTTTACGACGAACTAATCTTGGTAAGCACACACACATAACACCCTGGCCCTGGTTCCGTATACTTCTTCTAACCCACACCCACGTCCGCATACATACGTATATATTTTACATATAGGTCAACTACAAGTAGGCAGCAAAGTGAATTTGGAACGTGCGATGGATGCTCAAAAGCGATTTGGTGGACATATGGTGCAGGGACATGTCGATGCTACGGTAGAAATCATTGACGTCAAACCTGAGGGCAACTCGATCTGGTTTACATTCAAGGTACCTGACCAAGATAAGGACATCATGCGCTATATTATTCCCAAGGGCTTTATTACGCTGGATGGCACTTCTTTGACTGTGTGTGATGTGGACGACGACGCCAATACCTTCTCTATCATGATGATTGCCCATACTCAAGAAAATGTGATTATGCCAACAAAGTCCATTGGTGACCGTGTGAATGTGGAAGCCGATATGTTGGCAAAATATGCCTTGAAAAGCTTGGAAGGCGCTATTAAAGACAACCAAGGTTTGGAAGCTCTTGTCAAACGTGCTGTGAAGCAATAAGTGTCCCTCCCCCTATTAGTCAATACTTAGTATATCAGTTTATTTCTTTTTTAGTCAGTATTTAGTGCATTAGCTTAGTCAACACATGGTATAGAGGTGGTATTATTATTCAATGATGATTTTTATTTGATTTGATTGTGCAAAATAAACAAGTGGATGTATATATTTATATATAAAGTGAAGAAATTGGGATCAACAGATAGTGTGGGATGATGATGCTTTTTGTTTCTATTTGAATTGATTGTGCAAAATAAACAAGTGGAAGAATATATCTATATATAAAAGGAAGGGATCGAGTTCAACGGTAAGAGGTGAAAATAGTTTAGTGAAGTTGGTTTTTGTTTGTCTTGTTTAATTGAATACAGCTGTAAAAAAAAAAAAAAAAAAAAAAAAAAAAAAAAAAAAAAAAAAAATAGGAAATTGGGTTGATAATAGTACCAATAGTATATGAATGAATTGGATCAGCGGTAGTAATAGTATGAATGATGATTTTTATTTAAATTGAATGGGGCAAAAAAAAATAGTAAAAAAAATGGAAGGGATTGGCGTCAACTAGCATTAACTATGTATCTTTTTGATCCGGGGTGCGTGGGATTTGAAGCGAATACAGAATATATAAAAGATGGAAGGACATGTATGTATGGTGAAAGGGAATGGGAATACAGTAATAACTAAATGGATGTGGATGTCGATGATGAAGGCGCCGATGACTCTTGTTGACCTTGAGCTTGCTGCGTTTCTTGTTGTTGTTGATCAATGTAAGGTGAGTCCAAATCGTTGTTATTTTCATACAGATCTGGAAATGATTTGGCAAATTCGTCAGACAGCAATGATCGAAAATTCTATATTCATAACGAAGAAGAGCCGTTAGTTCATGCATTATAGTATATAGTATGTAGCATATAGCATATACAATCTTCTCGACTTACATCTACTGCCTGTATTTTTCCGTTGGTAAATTGATTTTCTGTAGCTGTTCGACTAACAAACGCCTGTGTAAATAGATCGGGATTTTGACCATTTTCAACGTAGCTATAAAAGATATTAGTAAATGCAAGTTATTCTATAGTAGTCTTACCCCTTACTTGATCACTTCTTCGGGTATAAACTTGTTCAATCCATTCTTCAAATCATCAATGGTCTTATAGTGTTCAAGGACTGAATTACTATGGACAAAACGACGAAACATCAAATAAGTCAATAGAGAAATATAGTTTTGTATATCATTAGCTTTTTTATACTTACATTTTATCCCAAACAAGCTTATTCCCATCAGGCTGGAAATCATAAACCATCACCGCCAAATCGAAAAATACTTGAAGCAGATCCTGAAGCTGTTCTTCGACTTGCTGTCGAGTATCGTGCGTATCAGTCTTCTTTTGCTCGTCTGTTTCGTTTTGCAAAGGCGTTGTGTTGGATATAATTTCTAGAGGTGATTGGTCGTCATGATGTTGCATTATATTAGGTGCTGCTAAAAAATCCACAAAAAAAAAAAAAAAATTAAAAAGGGGAGGAAGGCGTCAGCGAGATTTTTTTTTTTTTTTTGGCAAAATAAATTGGTCAGATCGGAATATGAAAAATCAATAGGGTATGTGTGAGAGATATAATGGACAAATTTATTAAAGAAACAATAAAAGTAACAAATATAAAAACAAGTGAGTGTATGTAAATATGAGTATATAGTAGCGCTAAAGAAAAGAGAGAGAGGAGGAACTATGTATTGATTGTGATCACCAATGCTTGTATAACGGCACCAGCGCGTAATTTGACAGTATTCTTTTCCAATGGAGGGGTTGATGTAAGAGTGAAGTCAGAAATGATAGAGGTATGATCATCCAGGATTTTGCCAAGATAAATAAGTCTTAATTGGTGGGTATCAGGAGTCAGGTGGACATTGGTGTCGGCATAAATACGTGATTTCAATAAAGGCACTGTTTCATAGGTCGAGCTAATTTTGATAGGTATGTCCTTGCCTGATGATAATCGGACTATAATATCATGATCACCAGGTATTGTAGAAGCGTCCGCTAAAGTAGTGGCAGATGATGAGATATGTCCGCCACCATTTGCAGTTAAAACCATAGGTGTTGATAATGACATGGGTGTTTCCATAATTGATGATACGCTGCTAATCGTCTTTTGATGCCCTCCTCCTCCTGCTCTTGTATTCCCTTGTTCTGATGATGATGACGGAGACGATAGTGTTGACGACACTACTGCTGTGTGCCTTTGTTGTGTCATAAAACTAGATTCACCACATGGCTGGACTTCGTTTTGAGAACATATAGATTGTATAGCACCATGACCGATATCCGTTTCTTCTTCAGCATCAGGTAATACATTCGTCGGGTCTACCAAGCAATATAATGGGATTTCGTATCGATTTCCAAGCTCTATAAAATAGATTAAATTATATAAGTATATCAGTTCCCTTTCACCCAGTATAATTTGTGCCTTTACCATCATAGCAACCTTCTGCAGGATTTCCCGTGGGTAATTTGATGTTGGCCGCATCCAAAATAGACTGAGCTAATATAATATCGTCAGTTGTCATTGCCGCCTGAATCGCCTGCCATATTTCAGATCGGCCCTATAAAGAGGAATAAACCAGTGTCAAATCACACTATGTTGATTTCACCTACATATTGTATTCCTTACTTCGTAAAAAGGTGCTGTTTCCCAAAATGTGTTGCGCTGCTCTTGAAGTCTTGCACGAGTAATAGGAATATCAGAGGTCCACTGAATGTTATTTCGTTTAAAAGGCTTGCCTACTAAATAAAAAAATAAAAATAAAAAAAAAAATAAAAAAAAAAGGTGTGTGAGAAAAAAGAAGAAGGGAGTAGAGGGGGAAAGTGTGGAGAAGAGAGTCTAGAATATGCTGACATGACCTACCACCAGTGACAGCTCGCCCCTGTTCAGATTGACTAGACAAACAGCATCCCATGAGTAGTGACAAGTGTACAAAAAGAAAGAGAAAAGAAAATAATAAGAAGAAAACAAGTAGCAGAAGGAAAAAAAAAAAAAGTAAAGAAAAGAAATAGAAGGAAGGAAGCCAAAAAAAAAAAAAAAAAAAAAAAGAAAACCTACAAATCCATAATCCGATTTTAGTCACACAAAGACCATTTTCCCCTCACTTTTTTATTTCAGGTGGCCTGGGTATTGATACCCAGCCAAAAAAAAAGTCTACACTATATATAAAATGATGGAAAGGAGGAACTTTATTTATACAACAAAGAGACAAAAAAAGCGACAGATAAAATTTCTAACCTAATAATAACAAATAAAACGCATGAAAAAAAAAATATTGCACTACATCAAGGCGGGAGAAGGGGGTGGGGTATTTGATAAAAGAGTGTCTAAATCTAGCCTTGTAAAAATGGATGCTTGTTGTTGTTCATTATACATATCACCTAAACCCAGCGTGGTATTTCCAAGTTGCACGAGGTCTTCATCCAATGGGGTGCTGTCAATTTTTGATCCACAACACACCACACTGATTGATTGTGAATCCAGGTAACCTAAATGAATGCACCAATGATCTGCGTGCTTGTCTCTGTTTTGCCCTTTTGTTCGGAGAACCAATCTTGTCCTTCCTTGTTGCAGTTGCGGTGCTCTTGCCGTTGTGGTCGTCGTGGTCGTCGTTATTGTTCGTTCTGTTCCCCCTGCATTTTTCTGTTCAATGGAATTGTCTGCATCAACACGTGAGGTGGGCTGAGCAAAACAATGCTGATCTTTGTATTGATTTCGCTGTTGATAAGTTTGCTGCCGCTGCTGTTGAGGAAGAATGCAAAATTGATCTAAATCCAATGCTAGTCCTTTGCCGATCGCCTTAATATAACTCTCTTTGAGTCCCCATATTTGGTAAAATGTCGTCAGTCGAGTTTCCTCATTGCTGATTTTCGCAAGTAATTCTTGTTCTTCCACTGTCAGCTAAATAATATATATATATATATATAGAAGCAGTATGAGATTGCTTGGCTATACGAACTCTCGCTGCCGCCACCCTTTTGCCTGTTTGTCTTTTTAGTAATATTATTATTTTACCTGGCTATTAAAGCTTGAAATGAAATCATCAATAGGACCATATGTATCGGGATTGATCCAGACAACGTCCACGCCAATGCAAGTCGTCGGTATCTCTGTAGCACCGAAAATCACCCAATTTCCATCATGCGAGATATTGAAATCCACTGATTTCCCTTGAGGGTGAACCTATTGTTATTATATAGCACGGATGAATATCATAGCGCCTCGGAATGTATCCTAGTCTTATATGGGTTCTAACACTTACTAAAGCTGGTTTGCCATCTGGTTGAATGAAGAATTCAAGTTTGTTCCAGGGTATGCCAAGTGTTTTTGAGTAGTAGTAGCGTCGTAAGAGTCGTCCTGCCAAAGCCAATTGTCTATCCCTTCCAAATTTGTATCGTAAAATGGACGCGTGTTCCGTAGGTGGTAATCGGTTCAAAGCAAGATGGAACTAGCATAACAAAAAAAAAAAAAAAAAAAAAGGATGTCTTATTTGACTGTCATGAGCATGGTTCCCCGCAATATCCAATATCTTTGAGCTTACCTTGTCACCAATATCTGTAATGTTGAAGGATAATAAAGTAATAGGAAGATTCATTTGAGAAAAAACAAAAAATAAAATGAGAAAGGTCAAAAAAAAAAAAAAAAACTGTTTTATTGAGATTGATTTCAAAGTCAGATTATGTGTGTGAGTAAGGATCAGTAAACTAGAAGGAAAGGGAGGAGGGGTAAACTATATATATATTATCCTATATCACCAAGCCAAATAAAAAATAAAAGATCAGAAGGAAGGAGTTGGACCACATCGATAGACGAACTGTACATTTTTTGAATTGGGTAAGCAGGTCACTTGTAAAGAGGAGACTTGATCAGACATATTGGAGACGGCATAAAAACACACTTGCCGTTTGGGAATCACAAGGACAGGGGAAAGGCCTTTGCGGATATGTGTGTCGTATAATTCAATGCCATTATCATCATCGTTGTGTTGAGATAATCTTATTTGATTTTCATAGTCAAACCCAGTCCATATTCCTGAAGAAGTTGCTGATGGTGGAACTGACTCTTGTTCATTGCCAGTATTCATGCATCGGAAGACCCAGATATGATCCAATGACGCTACTTTTGTCGCATCATCATGAGGTGTAGGTTTATCGCCACTATCGCCTTCTCCTATAGCGTTCAGCCCTTGAGTGTTCGATTGACATTGTAACCTTTGAATGACTTCTTGTTGTTGCTGTTGATCCATGACATCGCCCAACGGTGTTGACACCCACATGGTTTGGATCATCCCTTTTGTCTGGTGTGTCGTCTTCTTCACTGATGGTTTCTTCCTGCGTTGTTGATGTTTTGTTGCTGCCAATCTCCGAAAGAATGATACAAGGACGCCAAATGCTTTGTCGTGTTTCTTTTTCGTAAATGGTAGTGCAGTTGTTGCTGAAGAGGTTGAAGGGTCTTGTTGTTGGGGTTCCGAGGTCTCAATTAATTCAGCATCAATTGGAGTAACAGAATCTGTTGTGTTGTCAGCAGGTTGGTGAGGCGCCTCTTTCAAAGCCGTGTTGTTGGTAGTGGCAGTGGTAGTGGTCGAATCGTGTACGTTCTTGTTGAGTTCGGCATTACGAAGGGCTTCAGCTTCTAGAAGAGTCATGAATTCTTCTTCTTCGTCGTCGTCGTCTTCTACAGAGTCGTTATGATCGTTCAAGTGTCCATCATGATGTTGATACTGTTGTTCATGAGAAGTTTTGTTATGATTGGAAAAATCAATACTGGTCTTGTCACCAAACCCAGTCTAAAAAAAAAAAAAAAAAAAAAAAGAGCAAGAAAAGGTAAATAATTAAAACCGCGCAATAAAGGTAGTAAGTCCCTAAAAGGATCGTGAGACCGCTTTAACAAACAAATATCCTTTTGTGGACTGTTACTATTTCTGGAATCACCGTACCTTATAGTTTGTTTCATGATAATAATGCCTGGGCCTTTTTTTAGAAGACAATGGTTTTCTTCGAGAAAAGGACTCTGGGACGTACCTAGTTCCAGGGTATTGGTGATGAGACGGAGGTGGTGGTGGATAGAAAGACGGATGATAAGAAGATGAAGATGACGCATGATGATGATAGGCGTTATCAAAAGAATCGTGAGAAGATAAAGTTCCATAATAATGAGAATAATCATTTTCATAGTAAGGGTTTGCGTGATAAGATAATGGTGCTTGATGTTGATGTTGGCTTTGTCTTCGAACACTATCCATTTTCAGAATACGATATTTTATATGTAAATGAATAAAAAGAGAGAAAAAAAAAAAAAAAAAAGATTGAAGCAATGATGACAAGTTTTAATTTTATTTTGGATGGAAAAAAAAAATAAGAAAACACATATCCAAAAGTGGGGAGATCACCTTTCAGTACCACATACTGTTACAGTATTTCACTGTAGTCTTTTTTGACCTTGTCCACCTCTCGTGGCTTGGTAAATGACATGTTGGTCTTGTAGATCTGGCCGTCAATATTTAGTCCCTGATTAATTATAACCCAAAAATTCTCATAACCTGTTTTAAACCTGGTCAGCGCTTTTTTCAAGTATTCGGATTGATCTTCAGGGGAACCGGTGGCTGAAGATTTTAAATCGACAGTCGCTTTATGATCCATTGTTGTGTTTTTTCGACAATAGTAGAAACTCATATAATATATCCTTATGTTAAAAAAAAAAAGAAGAAAAAGACTATCAACTCGATAACACTGACTAGCCATCATTTTCACCAGCAGATACTTTCATCAATCAATCATATTAAAGCAAAAATATTTATTTCATAGCGAGAAGAGGGGCACAATGAAGATACGATAAAATACTGACTACACTACATACGATAAAAATAAGACTATAACGTTTTGATGCTAATCAGTTTTCTAACACAATACGATATCTGGGTTTGCCGTCTCGGAAGTCCTGTACAGCTTTCGGAGTATCCTTCATTTTATATCTGTAATTGAGAGTACATAATCAGTATAGCACACTTTTTTTTTCACTTATAATATATATATTCCAGCACTTACTTGTTGAGCCAAGGTCTGACATTGTGTTTAGCAGCAAACTGTAGCATTTCTTCAATTTGTTTCGGGGACCCAATCAATGTACCAGAAATTTGAATTTGCTATAATTACCCCCCAATAAATGTTAGTGTCAATGCATGAATAGTATACAATAAAAGATTTACCTTGAATAATAATAATAAAGGTGGAATACCATCCAAAGTGCCCTTGGGTGCTGCAACCAGGATGAATGTTCCAGTATGTTTCATTAATGTAAGGTAGCTAGTCCAATCAAAACCAGAATAATAACCAGCACAGACAATATGAGTGAAAGAGTCCTTGTATTTAGCCAACTGTTCCTTGTCAGAAGAATCAATAAAGTCTACGCAGCCCAGTTTCTTTGCATCCTGTTCCTTACTCTTTGAGTGAGAAATGGCGACAACTTCTGCACCCATCGCAGCAGCCCATAGTACAGCAAAGTGACCCAAGCCGCCCACTCCAATGACGCCCACTCGATCACCCTTTTTCACATTATATCTCCGTAGCGGAGCAAAGGTGGTGATACCAGCACAGAAGAAGGTAGCTGCCGTCTCGTTGGTCATGTTGTCAGGCACCTTGAATACAAAATGTTGATGCCCACGCCATTTATCAGCATAACCACCATATGTTGGATCACCATTGGCCCAATTGCCGCTATAAGTATTAACCTATAAAATAATAATAATAAAGGTATAAAAAATGAATTGTGTGTATACTATAATTTATTCCTAGTCTTCTGATACTTACAAAGCCTTCTGCACAAATGTTTTCAAAACCATTTTTACATTTTTCGCATTTCAAGCAAGAACCGGATTGTGCACCCACACCAACACGATCACCCGCCTTGAATTTCTTTACATTATCGCCAACCCGAGAAACAACACCTGTAATTTCATGACCAACAACACAAGGATATTGGGTCATTCTAAAGAAAAAGAAAAGGGGATATAAAAAAAAAAGTATCAGCATATTGCCGAAACCGAAATAAAACTCCGCGAGTGTGGCACACTTACTCTCCCCAATCCGAATCCAGCGTGTGCACGTCTGATCCGCAAATACCTAAAATTCGAAAAACCATCACATCAATAAAAGTTATAAAGAAAGGCCATCGTCATCTGCCTCATTTTTTGTTTCTATACGTAAACCCACCACAATGACTGACATCTATTTCAACAGTATCCGCATCAAAATGTTTCAATGGCATTTCTTTCCATTCAAGAGGCTTGTCTAAAATAAATAAAAAGGCATCCGTCGTAGAATAGTTAGCACCTCGTTCCTTGAAAAACAACGGAAGACTATCTATTACCTTTTCCGCTGCAAACCCATCCATGAAAAGTATCAGAGCTACCCATTTTTTGTTTCTTTTATTAAATTCGATGAATTCCTTTTATTAACTTTCAGTGAAAAGTTGAAAAAAAAAGAGTCCACAAACTTTCATTCACTCTTTTATACATGTCAACCCTTTGCTCGGAAACACTCCGAGTTGAAACTGCCAATTCAATTTCCTCCGCTTCCTCCTCCTCCAATCCAGAGATATCCCGTTCCTGCCAGCTTCTACTTTATACTAATGCATTGATGGTCCATGCTCTTCACATAAATATGTACGTCAATCTGTGTCTCGCTAGTATTCTATGTGCTACAAACTCATTTTTGTTCCTTTGATGACAAGATGAATATCAATAGGAGAACTACCATGCAAGCATGGTATATATACTGTGGCTATGAAAAAGGCTCCTTTAATATCACGCGTATTCAAAGTGAAAAAAAACCCCCCTCGACCCTCTGTACTCTCAGCTTGTCAAACTATCTTCGCGTAAGTAATATTTTCAGTCATGGAGGTTGAGACATAATGGAGTTAGTTTCACCGAAAGTGCTTTTGAAAATAAATCCTATGATTTAAAAGCCCTCGCACTAAGAATATTACGGTTAAGAATTATCTTTGAAACCAAGAATAAAAATCCAATATCCATTAAATGTTAAGTGTATATTAAACTTTTATATTATCCTTACAGAAAAAATTAACCACAAAAAAACATTCTAAATGCCGCCCACGTGGAATTTTTTTTTTATTTACACCTGGTTGTACTTTTCCCGCTCTCTCCCTTTTTTCCCTTCACCATTCAACTTCTTTGAGGTTATGTTGTACCTAGGTTAGCATTAGGACTAGTTTAGAAGGGTTTAAAATCAGGGATTACAAGGTGCATGGGGATACCCTTTCATTTTGGATCTAGGATTTAGAACCACCATTAGTTGGCTTTCATTAGCTTAGTTTAGTATTAGTTTGTCTATAGATTGTATCTCCATCTGAATAAAGCATATATTTTACTTGCTTCAATGAACATTGTCCCATTCATCTTTCTCATGTCTTGTGCAATAGATCCATTTTTACTACCTTCATCCTTTTTGATTAATATTGACTAATGTTGTGCTTCAAGGAGATGTCCATTTCAGTCTTGTTCATGACTCGTATTGACTATTAGCTCTTAATCTACGGTCATACCTTTAGAATAGTGCTGACTATTCTTTAGGTCTCCCGATAGTATACCTCCATTAAATTCCTTATTACAATGAACAGCACACCTTTAGCTTAGAACTCATCACTATGCTTCAATAAAAATCTGCGTTTTTATCAACACCTTCATACTCTTCGGATAGTGAGTAATTTTACTATTGTAGATATATACTTTGTGAGTGACTTGTCAAATACCTAATATCTCGCTTAGTAGTATCACATAACTCAACAAGCGACTTGTAGTCATAGACTTCTTAATATGAGAAATATGTGTCTTTTCTACTCAAGACAATCAGCTATTATGATGAATTTAGGTTGACGTGGTGAATGTAGTCCTTACTTTATGAACAACCTGCCTTGCTTTATGACTATATTCATCCTGGCCACTCCCCTCCCCCTCATCAACCCTAGCGATACTTTGGGCGCATCTAGATCACCATATTTATGAGGTCCCTAACCTCTCTCAACCATCCATACCACTTAAACAATGTCGTTGGTAAGTGTAGCCTTTTCTTATGAAAGATTATCCCCTCCATGAGACTAGATATGCTTCACATACAGCATATACACTTTTTTATTTATCCTTTCTTATGGTACAATGGCATAAAAAACTGAACAAAAGTCTGTTAGGTTCCGAACAGCCTGATCAGCAAAGCGCGAAATAACAAGGGGACATTAATACCCGCCGACCTGGGGCTGGTTTTTTTTTTTTGGGGAACACACAAAAAAGCTGACAACGGAACGTTAAGCATGGCGGATCGTCCCCAACGAGGTATTAACAAACGTGCAAAATGACGAGACTGTCAAACTGGGTCCCATCAAACCGTCCTCCCCCCACCACCGCCCACACACTTTCACCGTGCTTCACACTTTTTTTTTTTTTTTTTTTTTTTTTTGGAAGTGTCCCGAGTCGCAGCTAGTGTTCACCAGCGGCATTTGAACCGGGGGAAAGTAGATTGAATTTTGTGATTGGTCAGGTGGGGTATATTTTCTTGAAACACTCCATCATCTTTTTTCGTTTTTGTTTTTCTTGTTTCTCTTTTCTTTTTCTTTCCATGACAATTTGCGATTCAACCATGCCTCATCATTCAGCACCCAGCAACAAGAAACAAAGTGTCGGAAGACATAGGATCTACACCAATGAACAACGGAAAGATCGGAACCGGCAAGCGCAAGCCGCCTTTCGAGCTCGACGTACACTGTATACTAAAACACAAAAGGAAACAATAGCCGAACTACAACATATGGTCCACATGTTACAGAAAACGATGCTTGAAGCGAACGAACGAGCCAGTTGTGCGGAAAAACGATGTATGCAGTTAGAAAATGAAAACCAACAATTGAAAACCACATTGGCATGCTTCTTGGCTCCGTCTTCATCACCGTCGTCATGTAAGTCTCTCACACATATATATATATATATGTATATGATAAAAATCATCACTTTCCGTTATATTAAAATGTGACTAAAACATCTTTTTCTTTCCTTCCTGACCTTCCTTTTTTTTGCCCCCCCCTCTCTCTATGGTATAGGTGTTTCCCCGCTGACAAGTCATTCCAGCCCTTTATTGCCAACCTCTGATGATATGCCTTTGATTTATCCACAAGAGTCATTTTCATGGTTGTCGTCGCCATCATCATCATCGTCATCATCATCATTGGAGGATCCAACCACTATTCTATTGGATGAATGTAGCAAAGATCATCTCGAATCAAAATTCAACCCATTATGTGTCGATTTTCTAGGCGAGTACAGTTTTATTTTATTACCACGGAAAAAAGGGCGGTGGGGTGTGTGGAGTTTATACGATGTGATGTGTATATGTCAAAAGAATTCTGTCATCCTAGGGCGTTTTTTTTTCTCTTTCATTTTTAGACCTAGCACCCGCAAATGATCCCGGTACTGCTTCATGTGATGTTCAACAGTCATTGATGAACAACGACTATTCTCTCGGCAAGTCAAACAGAACATTACAACGATTAAAAAATATGAATACATTTGATCCTAGTTTTTTCTTGTTTATCTTTTGTAGTTTGGCCGGATCCTAGATTATGAATCCCTATACTTCTCTGTGGAGTTCAAGCATTGGCCAGCATGTATTATTATAGTGTAGTTTTTATATAGAGATAGTATCCCAATTACATCGTTGTCATTCTATTTATTGACTAGTTATCATTTCGTTTTGTGTGTGTGTTTTTTTGAATTGGTTGACTAAATAAATAAATAAGTAATAATACCATGAACCCTTTTTTATAGTCTTCATTTTCACAATTTGGTATTAGTAGCTATTTGTTGGGGGAGGGAGTGCTTGGCTCATGTGAGATTGGATTGTGGATTTTGAGAAGCGGTGGATGCATGAATAAGAAAATGATAGTAGGGTAGAAATGTAGTAGTTGAAAGTGTATTGGAAGGTTGAGAGGAAAAAGCAGCTGTCCAATCACAATCGACTAGATCAGATTTACTCTAACACATTATACATATATTCTTGGGAAATATCATTCGGCGGCGTTCTATTGTTCAAAGCTCTGGGGGAAAAAAGCAAACTTCAACGGAAAGGGGGTTGGTTGGTTTCAAGCTGGATCAAAATAACATGAAGGTAAATCTTGGGGACGATGAAGATAATATGTATGTCAAAGGGAAAAGTAAATACTTTTAACATACATTTTATATCATGGTACAAGTAATGACGAAAAGAAGGTGACTAACGTACAACTTCTTTATTTCACTTATCAAATTGAATGGATTATATGCCGTCTAACTAATAAACCAGCTTAATCCTGCAATTTTTTTCGGGAATTTGGGAGTGCAAAGTGGGAGGCATTTGTGTGTCGAACAAGCGGCATTTGAAATAATCCTTGTTAAAAATTGACATCTTCGGGTATACGACTTCGTTACTTTTTTTTTCATATCCATCCATCCATCCATCATGGTAAGTACATGACAAAAGATAAAAAGATAAATATTGTAGCATATCTATGTATTATAGATGGTTGTCAATGACGCACGTTCTGGTATCTCTGTCTGAAAAAGATGAAGTGCACTCATTCATGAGTGAAGAATAGAATGCTAGACGCCATCTAGGCTGAGTTGGTTTTTTTTTTTAGTACTCCATTCGATTCTTTTCTGGATCGTTTGCGAAGAAAAGAAAAAAAAACCAACTGTTAGAGTGACGATGCTTCAGAGTTGTGAATATTGAAATATTATATTTGAATCTGATCATTATTTTACATGTCAACTCCATGACAGCCTCCTTCTACTAAAAAAACAGGTACGTCCAAGCGAGTTGCGCCTGCTCCCTATCCTATCAAGAAATCCCAACAAAAGGCCGGTGCCACCAACCCTCTCTTTGAAAAGGCTCCCAAGAACTTCGGTATTGGTCAAGATATCCAACCCAAGCGTGATTTGTCTCGTTTCGTGAAATGGCCCAAGTATATTCGTCTCCAACGTCAAAAGAAAATCATTTACCAACGTCTCAAGGTCCCTCCTTCCATCAACCAATTTACTCATGTGTTGGACAAGAACACGGCTACTCAATTGTTCAAGCTGGCCAACAAGTACCGTCCTGAAACCAAGACCGAAAAGCGCGATCGTCTCCGTGCCGCCGCTGCTGCCAAGGCCGACAACAAGGAACTGGCCAAGACCGAAAAGCCTACTGTCATCAAGTACGGTATCAACCATATTGCTGCATTGATTGAAAACAAGAAGGCTGAATTGGTGGTTATTGCTGATGATGTCGATCCTATTGAATTGGTCATTTGGTTGCCCGCTCTCTGCCGCAAGATGGGAATCCCTTATTGTATTGTGAAAGGTAAGGCACGTTTGGGTGCTGTGATCAACAAGAAGACCGCTACGGCTTTGGCTTTCACTGATGTCAAGGATGCTGACAAGGCTGAATTGGCCAACTTGATCTCCTCCGTCAAGTCCACTTACTCTGAAAAATGGGAAGAACATCGTCGCCAATGGGGTGGTGGCATCAATGGTCCCAAGTCCAATGCTCGTCTGGCTAAGCGCGCTGCTATTGCTGCTCGTGAAGTCGCTGCTCGTCAATAGATGCGTATTTTTTAGTTAGTTAGTTAGTTACTTAGTGTCAGTTTAGATTTTTATTTTAGTTTATTGTTATTCAATTTATCAATAAATTTATTGCATCACGCTCTTTTGTAAATAGTCATTATTCAAGACAGTTCTGTCGTGGTTTTTTTTTCTTTTTCATCATAGTGGGCAAAATTTGAAGCGGGATTTGAATGTGCGATGAAAAATTTTGTTCTCGTTCCAGTTTTTTTTTGCATTCCCTTTTTTTTCTTGTCCAATTTTTTTTTTCTTCATATATATTTTTCTCCAAAATATGGATGATATTCGTGACAGTGAAATGGTAAGAAAATATTCGAGTTTATTTGGTTTATACTGATGTTATACATAAATATGATCCTGATGGAGAAGAGATCACTATTTGATACTTACAATGCTTTTTGTTTATTTATTATTTATTTTTATTTTTTCGATCATGAACACGTATATAGGAGCAACGGTCTCGTAGTCCTACCCATCTGCCGATGTGAGGGAAGAACAAGTCGCTGGTCGCTCTCGCTCTCGTTCTTATTCTCGCTCTCCTTCTCGCTCAAGAAGTCCTAGTGTCCCTCGTGGTCGTGGTAGAAGCTTCAGCCGTAGCCCAAGTCGCTCCCGCTCTCGCTCTCCTGTCCGTCGCTCTCGTAGACGTCGCTCTCCCTCATTCTCTCGCTCAAGAAGTCGAAGGTAAAAAATCAAATCAAAAAGTTGTTGACGGAAAGACCATATTGAGGGTTTGGATTTCTTCTCTGTGGTTGCTTGTTTTTCTTTGTGGGTTATTTTGTTTATCTCTTATGGTGTGATGTGTATGGGTGTGTACGTGTATACGTGTATATATGTATGTGTGCGTGTGCGTGGGGGGGGGGAGGGAAAGGAGTTGTGGGTACGTGCGCGCGGTAGACTCTTCTGATGCTTTATTTTTGTTTTTTATATATGCATATATGAAAAGAAGTTGAAGCAAAGAAAGAATAAAAAAGGCGTAAAAGTGAAGAGTGAAAAACAAGATTATCAAGGATCTATTTTATTCAAGAGAAAAGAAAAAGATGAAGGCAACCATGGAAGAAGAATCAAAACCAAGTTTCTACATAGTCATCCAACTAGTATTCCTCTCAAAATGGCTCGTGATATGGTGGTATAGTCTATCTCATCTAACAACCTGTTTTTGGCATATATTTATAGTGTCAGCCCTCCTCGCCGTCATTCTTCTCACCGTAGACGCGCCTCTCCTCGTCGTAGCAGCCGATACTCTCGCTCTCGCTCGCCCTCTCGTGATCGCAGAAGGTAAACCTTTTTGTTTTGTTTTTTTACTGAACAAAAACCTCGATTATTTTCTGACTGATGATAATGATGCTCTTTTTTTCAGCCGACGACCACATCAAAAGAAAGATCTTCATGGCACTAGAGTAAGTTATACAGCAGCTGATCAAATATCTTGCATATCTTTTACTTACATTCTAATGTTTACTTTTTGTTTAAAATAAAATAGGAAGCGCCTGAACCTTCTAAGATTCTTGGTATCTTTGGATTGAACATGCACACTCGTGAAAGAGATTTGGAAGATGTATTTGGCAAGTATGGACCTTTGGACAAAGTCACTGTGGTGTATGATCATCGCGTAAGTTAGGCAAAAAAAAAAAAAAAAAAAAAAAAGAGAAAGTGTGGTAAAATAGCACTTGCTTATTTATTTATTTGTTTACCTTTTTGTTTGTTTGTAATATGGATAGGCTAAGCGCTCTAGAGGATTTGGATTTGTCAACTTTGTTAACCAAGAAGACGCTACTCGCGCTCGTGACGAAACGAACGGTGTGGTAAGTTGATGATAGATTGTTTGTGAATCCCTGACTGATTTTTTGTTCATCCATTGATGATGATAGGATCTTGATGGTAGGAAGGTGCGTGTTGATTTCTCGGTGACTCATCGTGCCCATAGCCCTACACCTGGTGAATACATGGGTGAAAAACGACCTGAATATAGCCGTGGATATGACAGACGTCGTCGATACAGCCGCTCTCGCTCTCCTCCTCGTCGTCGCAGACGCAGCCGAAGTCGATCTTGGTCTCGTTAAAGATAGCTAGGTTACTTTTTTTCGGAATGTTTAGTTTGCAGTGAATTTTTTTCTTTTTTTTTTGATTATTATATGAAGCTCATTATTTGTTATTATTTTATGTGAAATAAAAATATATACATGCTTTTATTGAATGTTTATTATTTATGCAAGTTTTGTTTATTATACCAATGTGTGTGTATTTTATGGACCTTTGAAACGGGGATGACGAGATGACGATGATCGGGACTTGAAAACGCGATTCTTTCACCATGCTTTATCAAAATCCCTCGCCCGCTTCATATCACAAAAAAAAAAAAAAAAAAAAAAAACTCTTCTTCTCTCTTTTTCTCTTTTCCTTTTCTTTCAATTTTTTTTTCTTTTCTAGTTTATGCAGTAATATTATACCCTATCATACTTTTATGTGTATGCTAACCAACTTCATCACTATCATCTTTACATCTCTTCCCCTGCTGCCAATTTATCTATATTATTTATCCATTTTTGCCACATCATGTCCGATACATCCACCTCATCTCACCTCATTAATGGTCCTGATCACTCAAATTTGAAACTCTTATCCAAAAGTACACCGTTGAAGACAAGTGCCTTTCAACAAACTGGATCAGCTTTGGACATTCCTTCACCGCCAGCTCCTTCTAAAAGCAGTATCACGTCAAATAAAGGTTTGTGGACAGGAACACAGATATTGAAGTGAAATAACTGGATGGGCTCACTGGTTTCTTATTTCTTCTTCTTTTAGCAGCCAATTTATCCCATGTTCCTTGCAAGTTTTTCAAACTAGGTGCCTGTACTGCTGGGACAAATTGCACTTTCTCTCACAACCCGACTCCAACCTCCGAAGCTTCTGTATGCAAGTATTTTATAAAGGGCAATTGCAAATTTGGTGCGAAGTGTGCATTGTTACATACCATGTCTCCTTATGGTGATGGTCGAAAGTTCGTGGTCAACAGAATTAATACAAATGGTGGATCATCTCTCTTACAGCAGCAGCAACAGCAACAACAGCGAAAACAACAGTATAACAAAGATTCATTCCATGATTTCCCTTTGTCACAATCAGCAGGATATCTCAACGGCAATGGATTCAGCCAACTAACTGCAGCCATACAACAACAACACAATCAGCATTATCAACAGCAGCAACAGCAGCAGCAACAACAAACCTCACAGACCTTAGCAACATCTACTCCGACCAGTAACCAACTTGCTCAATATCTTCAACATAATGCATCAATCAAGCATCATCATGGCATCATGGGGCTCCGAACATCAACCTCGTTATGGGATACACCCACAAGTCAATCATATGATCAAAGTCACGATAGTGCTGGTGGTGGTTTCGGGTCGCTCCACTTGCCGGACAGCGGTGGTTTTACAAATGGCACAAGCAATAGCAACAGCTTTTTTGGTACCAGTGGTCAATTACAGCAAATCCCGGAAATTTCTGGCTTTACAAACCATCAATCTAATAGAATACCTCGACAACAACAAAATGACAATATCAACACAATGGTCGAGCCCGGCGATATCTATCCATCCTCTTCCTCTGGTCATCACTACTCCACTTCACATGATCCAAGAACAAGATTATCCTCACGATTTTTTCAGCTTCCTAATGGTGATGGCGACTCTTCTCAACATTATCATCACCCATCTTATAGTCAATCATACACTTTTCAAGGTAAAAAAAAAAAAAATCATTCAAATAGGATCAACCTTGATGACTAAACCAAGGGTGTTTACACTTATTGTCACTGATAGGGCAATCCTCCTCATCTTTACAAGGTGGCTCGTTTGATCGTTTTGGTAGTCATGGTGAAGCACCAAGTGACATATGGAATAGCACGTATCGATTCTCTTCGTCCTTGTCTTCCAGCTCTCAACAGCCGTACAGGTTCGACCCTGATTTGAAACCTGTCAATGCCATCAACATTCCTGGAGGTCATGGTGAATCTGGTAGATATCAACAACAACAACAAAAACAACAAACAACAACGCCCGCTGATGACGTGGATCCTACTTGTCATTTTTCTCGTTATTCTCGTTTGTCAAATCCTCAGCATCAACATCATCACAATCATCACCATCAACAACAACAGGAGTCCGCTCCTTTTTATGCCAGCACACCTGAACCTTCATTTATTACGCCATCCGTCGCTGGCTCCTATCAACATCATCGTCATCCTACGCCGCCCGACACGACAACAACAGCACAACAAGCCACAGATCATCCACGGACCATGATACAGCAGCAGCAGCAACAGCAGCAAGATGAAAATGACGTACCCTTTTTCATGGATGATGCCGACGATATACATACGATGGCTCAGCACGATGTTGCCAATGGGTCTCTTGGTTATGCCTCTTTTACCTCCTTGGTTCGCCCAACCTATTAACATATATTTCTCCCCTCCCCCTTTCTCTTTTTTATATATTCTGTTATTGTAGTTAGTATCCATCTCACCCACCCCTGTTTCTTTTCCCCATTATTTTTTACTTTATTTTTTGCTTTTCTGTTGCCCGCTTCCTTGATCTTATTCCCCAAAAGTTATATGAATATATTATATCCCCAATTCCCTACTCCCCCCTTTTTTATATAAAACAAAATTCCTCGAAAAAGTGATATTAGTTAATAAAGACTTGTTATATTTGTACACAATTCAATTCACAAAGATGCTCATTTGATAAAAGTGTGATCATGTTATATAGTGTATGTGTATGTAGTTTCATCTATGTCAACACCCCAAACCAATTCAAACCAAATCAAATAATAAAAAAAATAGCTACGGTATTTGATGAAGCTTTTTTTATTTCATTTTATCTTATTAATACTATCAATAAAATATTGACAGGTGTAACTATTCTAATAGGTTAAATCTACATAGGTATAACTAAACTAAAGGGTAACGGGGCAAGCACCATTTTTGTTTTCAACGCGTCGAACCCAGCCCAACCAATGGAATCCATAGTAAGCAAGCACTGACCACCGGCATCACTAGATTGTCATCTAAACCCAATACATCACCGATAAATTCCGAAAATGCAGAAACGAAGCCACCATAAAGAGATAATAACCAGAGAGACAATGTGGTGTGATGATGAGGATGATCATGTTGATGAGCATGGGCGTCATATGATGTAGGATATATCGTCCAGATTGCTTTTGAGTAGTATTGCCATGTACCGTAGAATAAATAAGTCACCACACTTCCTACCATCCAGGCACCAAGGCTGCCAGCTAAGGATTTGTTACCACGTCGAGGAGTGTGTTTGCCCCACAAACGCCCACAGATACTTGCGGTAGGATCAGTCCATGAAAGATAGAGGATAGACAAAGCAGCAATATCACGAGGAAACAAGTAAATAGCAATAAGGCATCCTAAAGAATAAAAAATAAAATTGAATATCGTGATTGGTTCCCCACTCCCCCTTGCAGTCCATACAGGGACAACACGTTATACACAATATTATATATATATATAACGGCCACTACGTACCTGTGATATAATACACAACACCATTCACTTTGCTCGATACTTCTGATTGACGCATCAAGGGACCCAAAATTTTGCAGTACACCACATTGAAACCGTCAACATGAAAACGAATCCATTCACCTGTCAGGACCAGACACAAAAACGCAGTTAACAAGGGACAAATGGAGATGGGATCATAGTCGTAAGTAAACAGTATTAAAACGATAAACCCTAAGTAAAATACAACAATAGCAATGAACGGTTAGTATGAGGAAATAGATTGTATTGATTTTTTTTTTTTTGATTTTTTTACCGACGGAATAATGGTATAATTTTCGTGGTATTTCCCAACTTCCTTTTGGTTGAATGTGAGAGAAGCGTGTATCCATTACATTGTTCTGATCAGTTGGTGCTGTTATGTTTTTGTTTAATGTCGTTGTTGACATTGCAGAATATGCCATGATTAAAGATACAATAGTTGCGGAAAAAGGAGAGGAGGGAAAAAAAAAGCGAATGCATAAGAATTTTAAGTTTCAATTGAGACAAAGTGCCTTTTTTTTTTTTGGAAAAATCGTGAATCCTGCAACTACGGCGGTGGGTGATTTTTTTCCCTAGCCTTTTTTTTTTTTTTTTTTTTTTTTTTTTTTTTTTTTTTTTTTTTTTCCTTCTTGCTTTATTTCAACACGGCTTATAACAATGGTAGCTTTTCTTTCGAGGACATTTTTATATTCTCTACCATTAATGAATGTTGCTCGTCAAAGTGTCTTGAATAATCGCTTGAAAGTGTGTGCTCCTATCAAGATCATGTCCACCACTACTGATGGATTTTTCAAGCCAATGGTACAAGGTAAGACTTTTCGCCGAACACCATTCTTTGGGACGATAAAAAAAAAACGAACACCTCTGCTGATTTTTTTCTTTCGAAAATAGTACAAAACATATCTACCACAAGGACCTTACAGTCAAGTGATTTACAAACCAAGGCTGATATGGAAAAAGCTATGAATGCCATTGAAGAACTTTTTGGCGTTGCCAAGGATGAGGTAAGGTGACCGACCGACTGTAGAGTGATACTACAAAACGTCATACACATATACTAAACATAATGGTATTGTACAAAATGAATAATAGATGGAATATGCCGAAGAAGCACACGGGTCGGTGTATTATCACGAAGATCATGCGACGGCGAAAAAAGCAGTGGATGAATGCTTGGATGCGTACAACTCGTTTTTGAAGGACTTACCAACTGACGATATGCGACAAGAAGTACAAGGAAAGGTTGGAATGAAACTAAAGGAATTGAAAATGGCTTTTGATGCGTTACCTATGGAGGACCATTAGTATATAGATTTGTGCTGACACCCTTAGTTTAGTATGCCCCTAGTTTTAGTAACATACGATTCCATCTACATTTTCACAATATAGATACATCCCTATTTCCACCCCACCATAGATTGTTTCTTATATTTTATGTATTGTCAATCTAAAGTAAATAAAACAAAACAAAGACATATCTCCTATTATTAAAATATGTGCATAGCATAGTCTTTTATTCTTTGAACTCAATTGTACTGTATATGATAATATTTCAAATAGAATCCGTATATAATAATGATAATAATAATAGATGGTATGCCTTTTATTCATAAGATAATGTAAATGTTCAATAAAAAAATATATAATATATAAAACTAAAGCTAATATATGGAATATATAATACTACTAATTGGAGAAAAAAAGGGGGATAAGATATCAAATACAATGGCCGAATGTCATTCAGGTTTGGTGGGGTTTCAAGCACGGCAAGAGTCGAATGCTAGATGATAAAAATCAAAATCAAAAATGGTTTAGTAACTACAGTGGCTTACATGAAATTAAAAAATTAATAAAAAAGTATTTTTTTACCTGGGAATCCACAGACAGAGGCTCCAACAAAGTATGTAATCAGCTATATAAAGGATAAAAAGGAAAGCATTTAGTGAGTCCAATCATTATTCTACCTTTTTGAAGCCCGTCCGCCTGCTGCCTTCCTACCGCACTGTTCTCAGCCAAAACTTACAAAACATGCCAATACAATCATACACATCAACTTTGTATTTTTCCACCACATGGCTCTCTATATATACAAAAAGGCAAACGGTTAGCATATTACACCCCCTAAATGTTTTGCTGTATATTTATACCTTGAGTTGAGTGCTTCGTTTCTTGAAAGCAAAAGCTTGTTGATTCAAGTTATCCGTCTTATCCACCAATAATTCGATCCGTTCACCACGTTCAAGTACCCGTTCTAAAAGAAGAGGAAAAAGTGTCAATATACTGTCAGCTTTAGTTTCCTCAATGATTTGTCTCCGCTAAATTTTACCAATATTATGTACCATCACATCCTTGACTTGCTCAATTTCACCATGGACCTGTTTGAGTCGATCAGAGCCAGGGTTAGTAGAGAAGTATTCCTATCATAATTAATAACGAAAAACGAATATAGTAAGTGAACTGGTATCATAATTATCTTTGTAAAAAAAAAAAATGACATTTTACCATTTGCTTGGCAACCACACGAGAAAATTCGTTCAGGCCATAAGGAGGTGAATGAAGTGCCCGTTCCCTTCCATAGGTCGACAAAAATTTATCCTTCAAATCTTGTAAAAATGCAAATGGCACACGACGCCCAAATGAATCATCGGCCATGCACATGTAGGTGATTCCATCTTCACAGATATAATGGAAAAGGTATCTATGACAAACGAAACACATGCAAAGCAATAGTCAGTTCTCCAGAAGAAACTCTAATGCTACCTTCCCATACACCCTTCTTTTATTTTTATTTTATTTTTTTTATTATTATTTTTTACCTATCATAGACATAGGTTAGTTTCGAATTGTTTGGTGGAATCTTTTCCAAAATGGCCTGGGTGACTAGAAACGGCTCGGTTCAATCAGTCAACTATTCGAGCTTTTTTTTTTTTTTTCCTTTTACCTGTTGCGAAGTTGCCTGAACTATTTGTATGTTCCGCCAATATGGAGGACCCATTGGCTACTAATCCATAAATAAGGGACATGTTGTTTTACAGGTGTATTTATATAAAGTAAGAAGGAAGAAATAAAAAAAAAATTGAGTCCTTGAAATTCAAACTCTTCTCCTTCCAATTTA
The DNA here is from genome assembly GCA_002105175.1 of Absidia repens. Taxonomy (NCBI): domain Eukaryota; kingdom Fungi; phylum Mucoromycota; class Mucoromycetes; order Mucorales; family Cunninghamellaceae; genus Absidia; species Absidia repens. The sequence continues at coordinate 3,386,138 of MCGE01000001.1, read as the reverse complement.
AAATCCCGGCGCTATCATCGATTCAGAGCATGGAATACACAGTATCAAAGTGCATGCATGTACCTTACAAATTGTATCTGTGAAATGGTATATAACACTACCCTTTCAAGAACTTTTATTCACAATTAAAAATCTCCAAACTTTCCCTTCAGCTTGTCTCACTGTCTAGATCAGGTCAGTCAAAAAATTGGCTCACATTCCAGAATCCACCCAGGCGAAGCTCAGGAACCCTACATTATGCAATTATATGCAAACTTTGAAGAATGCATTTTTTTTTATTTATAATGCACAATCGATTAGTCCAGCGATCCAAAGACTTCCGACTGGCCTTTAATAATTTGGTATGAATGATGCAGAAGAAGAGAAGGACAACAAAAGCCTTGTATCGAGAAATTCGATCTTGATGTTACATTGGCTCAGTCGGCATCATCAACGATATGTACAAAAATCTTATCGCACTGATATTTTTCTATCACTGCCACAATAATAATATTCTAAGATGCCATGCAAGCCTATCTGATTTTCAAAAGTAAAAATTTATAAGACAAATTATCTTCCATGGTAGTAGAGCAAGACATGAGTTTTCGATGATAAAAATAAATTAATTTATTTGTTTTTGGCAAAAAGATAATAATGGAAACTATATATACAACTAGACTACTGCTAATACCAAAAAAAAAAAGAGAGAGAAGCTAAACTAGCGCCTTGAGCCATGGGAATTGACACCATGAACTGGATTTGTTCGTCCACTAGGATTCATTCCATTTGAGCGATTTGGGGCACTGCCAATGGAAGGCATGGTTGGTTGAGAACTAGTTCTTGCTGCGCTAAACAATTGACTATCCCCCAATTGCGATGGCGGAGGAGTTAAATTCATCATCGAATTCATCATTCCCATATGCATCACACCGCCACCACCACCACCACCGTCCATCAATGGCATCATCATTCCCATCTTCATAAAGTCAGGTATATTTATATCCGCTTTTCCAGCGACCTATATATTGTTTTTTTAAAATAAATAAAAAATAAAAAAAGTTGGAAGAACACATCAGAGTTCACCAAAACCTTTTTTTCCCACCTATAACCCAATACACAGTTTGGTTTTTTTTTTCTTTACCTTTTTATCCCTCATCATCTTTTGTTTCGCACAATACGCTCGCCAAGACATTTCGTTGAATCCAAAATTGAAATAATCTGTAATATCAGCACCAGGTTTTCGCCATGGTTTATCCTCAAACGTGTCCACAGCCACCTCAGTGATCGGTTGACCATTGTATTCATCATCAGCATCCAAGTCAATACCGCCCGATGAGTTTTTTGCTGCGTCTAATGATGCCGATGATGCTGATGCCTTTGTTGTGGTATTACTGCTTTGTGATGCTTCCTTGATTTGTTGTCCTGGTTTGATAGTCACTAATGGATTGGTTGATTGAGTCGATTCGTTGGATATTTCTTGCGGTTTTTGACTATTCTTGGATATACGTATATATAATACAAAAAAAAAAAAAAAAAAAAAAAGTATCAGTGACCAGCTTGATGAGCAGGGAAATGGGGTAGTGGTTCTTACCTTGATGGCTGTTGTGAGTCCATGGTGTGTTCGTCGTCTTCGGGCTCTAAAATGATGTCTACATCCTATATTCACACGTAGACATAAATAAATTTATTATAATACGCATAAACTGCAACATACAACCCCAGAGTCATCATGTACTTACGTCGTCGTTTTCTTCATCGTCCTCATCTTGATCTTCATCCATGGGATCGTCGTCCTCTTCAGCAACGTGCTTGTCCTTCTCCGGTGAATCTGATTTCAGAACGGTACTGCAAAGATGAGAGAAGGCTAGACTCAAGGTTCCCGTAACATAACCACCCCCAAACAAGATTAATTTACTTTTTGGTGAAAGGCGCGTTGTATTGTTCGTAGATTTCGTCATCTTCTTCAGTCTCTAAACCATAAACAAAAAGGAGCGTGTGAGTAAACCATGGATAATTGAAGCTTTGAATGCCATGTATATATATATATATATATATATTGTACCTTTACTTTTTTTGGAGGCTGATTTTGATGTGGTACCGTAATTTTCTTCTGAAACATCAGATCCGTACAAAAAGTCTTCAACATCGTCTTCATCCATAGTGTGGTTATTGTTGCTCGTCATTGTTGAAAAAGAAAAAAAAGTCAGAAAGCCAAAAAACGTCGAAAACCAAAAAGCGGCATTTAAAAAATATCATGATACACCGAAGGTGAATTTGCATAAAAAAAATATCATCCGCACACACAAGACCAAACGCATTATTGACAAAAAAAAAAAGCATTTTATTGAATGAGAAAAGAAAAGATAAAAAAATTGTTCTTTGATCAATACAAAGTCTTTAAACGGTACGCCATGGCTTTCTGAGCTAAAAAGGTCACTGGTATCGTCGATCCTTTGTAATTGTTTTGTCCGTTCTCGTTGGATCAGCACCGTAGTTGGAGGAATCATCGAGACGTATGTAACATAAACCAATTTTCCATATGTATCCTACGAGAAATTCTGAGATGCCGTTGCTTGTAGCCGCATTTTTTTTCCTGTTCGAGACGTAAAAAGTGAGTGAGTACGGTATGGTATCCTTGTTTTTATTTGCTTGTGCTCTTTATCCTCGGTACTACTCCCATCTTTTCACATGATGGTTGGCGGTCAGGAATCGAACTGGCTAAAGTAGAAATGGATGGTATATCGAGTTCTTTGTGCTGTTGTTCTTTAAGGGGATGACGACTTGTTCCGGGCAGTCATATAAAGACGGGACTGTGTGTGTGTGTGTGTGTTCACTAAAAATAAAGAAGACAATTTTTTTGTAAGCAAATGAGGTGAAATAGCTAAAGACGAAAGAGAGGGTGGCGAGGAATATTTTATTGAGTAGATCAGCTGATTTGCGCAAAATTCAGTTGCGGATATAGAAATAAGAACCCGAAGTCAGGGATCTATTGTGCTTACTACCCTACAATTTTTCCTTCATCAGATGGAGAACGACAATCAAATAAAAAGACAACAACATAGGTTTTTAAAAAAAAAAAAGGTGGGAAACAAGTTTATTTTTTTGATAGAGAGATGATCATATAAATAAAGTATCAGGTAAGATAATATAAAAATCAAAGGACAGTAAAAAAAAAAGTGTAAATGATGAAGGAAGGGGAGCAAAACTACAAAATGACGGGAAAAGATCTAGAAAAAAAAAGCAACTGTAACTGACTAAAATTATTGATCTTCGGCAACCACATTGTTAATATATGTATCAAAATCAAAATCAGGGTTTTCAAAGTCTATATAAGTAAAAAGAATGAAAAGTTAATAACCAGTGCCTGAGATAGATAGATACAATATATCGCTATTTCGATTTACCTAATTCAACGGTAGCAGGGGAAGCTTCAGCCTTGATCAGCTTTTGCTTAGCAAAGGCAGCCTTAGCTTGTGCAATGAGGTCTTCTTGGTGACGGTATGCGACCAGTTTTTGTTGCTCTTCGGCTTGCTTATTTAAGCTAATGTTGTGAGTGAAACCATATACAAGACCGAAGGCAAGAGCTGACCATCGTCCAACCTATATTCGTAATAAATGGCAAAAAGAAGAAGTCATTAGTTGAGCAATATGCATCACAAAAAAAAAAAAAAAAAAAAAAAGTAACAGGGGAGGCATGGATTGATTGAGGAAAGGATAAAGAGTAAATATGGGATATGGGTGTAGAGTTGCGTGCACAAATAAATAATAAAAGCGTAGGTGGAAAAAGATAAAAAGAAACAAATGTGTGGTTATCAAATACTTACGTTTACAATAGCTTGGTTGACCATGTTGTGTAAATATATAAAGAGAGGGGAATTGTGGAGGAGAGAAAAAAAAAAAGAAAATAAAAAAGCGAGGGGTAGGGTTTTTAAAAAAAAAGTGACGTTCCTTGGTTCAATAAAAAAGCGGTGCTCTGGGTTTCAAAATCAAAAAAAAAGGGACGAGAATCACAGATCAAAAAAAGAGATGATTTTATTTCAAAGTTTCCGTTTTTTACTATTACTACCACTATAACCATCATCATCACCAGACGAAGACAAAGCATTATCCTCTTCACCATCTTCACTATTTAATAGACTTTGAAGCATCAGTCGTCTACGCCGTTTTGCTGCCTGATTTGTATCCACCATATTTCGCAAAAGATTGCCCTGTAAGCCTAAATTGTGTGGTCCGATGATAGAATGGTGTACATGCTCAATGGATTTGAAGTATTTGACGGTCTAGGTATACATAATAAAAAATAAACAAATCGTTAGAGGATACACTATTAGGGTGGAGGGTAATTGCTATTATCTTGTTACCTTGACGTGAAGTTCCAACGTCGCGTCCTCGTCACACACTATCAGGCCCTTGGGGTGCATTTGAATAGCTATAGTAATAAAAACACAAAATATGATTACATATATATGTAATTTCTTTATCACAAGTTACTTACATGAAACAGTCCACATATGATTGACACCTTCTTCGATACATTTTGCTAAAGCGATAGCCTACGGAGAATCACGTCAACTTTGGCTTCAAAACGATCTCCGTCTACCACCCCCCATCATCCTTCAGTTTACCTTATGAGCACCAGTAATAATAACCACAACTTCCCGGGCATCCATCACCGTTCTATGCATAAAAGAAACGATTAAATAAATAAACATGTAGTTCAACAGTAGCATTTCGATTCATCCCCCCTCCGATCTTTTGCACTTGTTTACTTACGCTACACCCACTGTCAATGCCAATTTGGAACCTTGGATACTTCGCCATCAAAAAATCGAGCATTTGCAATAATAGTTTCATAAGCCAAGGTCTTGACACGCGTACGAGAAGTCAATGAAGATCCAGGTTCATTGAAAGCAATATGCCCATCAGGACATATACCGCCAAGGAAGAGTTCAATACCTCCCATTTCAGCTATCTTGGCTTCAAACCTTCGGCATTCTTCATCCAAATCATCTGCGTTTCCGTTCAGTATGTACACGTTTTCCTTTTTGATGTCAATATGTTTGAAGAGATGATTCCACATAAAGGTACGGTATGACTGGGGGTGGTCACTATCACAAAAAAGAAGAAGAAAAAAAAAAAGAAAACGAATTCGAGTAAGATATTGTGAGTATTCACACTATGCAGAGAGTAACTTTGGCTCGTTTCTATGTTACCTTGGTAGACCAACATATTCGTCCATAGTGAAGGTAACGACATGTTCAAAACTGACAGCACCTGATTTGTAGAAATCTACTAGTTTGTGATAGACGCCTATTGGAGAGGAACCGGTGGGAAGGCCCATAACAAATAATCGATCTTTGGATGGTTGGAATTGTCGAATGCGTTCTTTAACGTAATAAGCTACATAGTAATAATAAAGGAGGGTAACATGGAAAGAGCATTAGTGTTTCAATAGAAAAACGTGGATCAAATATTCACTAGTTTACCAGGAGTAATAGTGAGCTGCATAAAGACTGATGTTGATGTACGTGATATTTACCTGCATAAGCTGAGACTTCGTCGTAATCTTGGCGGACAATAAGACGCATTTGGTGTCAAGCAGTGGGATGGAAGAAGCAGAAGTAGTGTTAAAAGATAAGTAGAATGAAACCAAAGCAATAAAGAAGGAAAAGAAAAAAGGAAAAAATTGTCGAGGTGGAGTTCCAAAAAACAATCAATCTTTCGCACCAAAGACCCTGATCAGGGACTCCGAAGCAAAAAGGGTTTTATTTTTAATCAAAGGGTAAATATATATGTTTATATATATTGGTAATATATACAAAGGAAAAAGTAACTAACCACTAATAAATTGTGCTAAGTACTATATCAAAAAAATACAAAAAAAAACAAATCATAATACGCTTTTACTTCATTTTAGAGGAAGATTCATTAAAAGACCTAACCCGTCGGGACCTTCGTTGACAAATCCGTTCATACCGATAAAATAAGATAATCATATCCTTATTGTATCCCCGACCAAGAAAAACAAAGTGAGCAGTTTGAATTTATTGATTATCGAGATCTTATCAATTACCTTGGCCAGTATAAATAGACAGCCTCCCAATATATTTCGATGGAACGCTTCCGGAAGATAGTGTCGTATATACTTGATGTGTTTTAAAAAACTATACATATTATATATATATATATATAAATACTGAATAAAATGAACTTGACTATACAGATATATTTTCATGACTTACTTCCCAATAACTCCACTGATCGTTGGCCATAAAAGAGCGCCCATAATTGTCACATTCAAATCACGGTTGCTCCGACCATAAAGCAAATCAGCATCTTGACTGTCCCTGCTTGATGTACTTGTTGACTGTTCACGCGTAACTTGACGCTCTGTCGTTGATGTCGTTAATGATGATCGGTTAGGGGAGTCCGTATTATCGGTTTGCGGTTGTTCCTGATAGCGATAAAGTGACAGTCGTGCATATCGGGACGGCCGTCGATTTGTTGTAGGTGGTTGGATGGATAGCTTGGAAGATAGATGCCTCCGAACCAGCGAATAAAATGTAAAGTAAACCAACCTAATCCAAGGAAGAGATCCAACAATTAAAGCAGGAGACGGTGGCCAAGATACAGCCATCGGAGCACTGGCACGTAGAAAGAGGATAGCAGCCACTGGCAAAATACCATCAGCGAATCGTGACCGAGAAGCAACCAAGACAAATGGAATAGATGGGAGACCGAGAAACGTGCGCCAAGTCCAAGTGTTTGTGGGACCCAAAAGTCGTTCCCCTTCTTTTGCACCAAATAGCGTCATGACACTATAAGCGCCATACGTGCTTGCGGCCACTAAAATGGAGCATCCCAGACCAACCACCATCATATAAGGCGCCGTTGACCGGGCCAGAGACTGTATGAATTCCAGACAGCGTAGTGACACGGACCGACGTTCAAACAGGTAGTACGGCATAGCACATTGAGGACAAAAGACCTTCTTCATAGGTGAGCGACCCTTTTGGTTTTCAGTAATCCAATCCAAAAGACATTGTTCATGCGATACAAGAGAGCAAGGGCAAGGTTTGACCCAACGTCCAACGGAATCATTATCTTCCCCAAAACATATCCAGCACCGTTGTTCCGTCGTTGTGTTACTTCCATCATCCATTGGCTGAGTCATGTTGGATAACGAAGCTGGCATGGTGGATATATTGGTATGGTCATTTGTATTCAGGGATAAACCAGTCAAGTCCAAAGCATCAAATCTAGAGGAATACGACATTGTTAAGGGGGTATTATTTTTTCAATGGGAGAGAGGCAGGGAGGGGACAGAGAGAAAAAAAAATGAATGGGGAGGGTGTGATTTTCGACATTTGAACCTCGGTTGAAACGCCGACTCGGGTCATAGTCAAAACTACAAAAAAGGCAGCATAAATATTTACTGTATACAGTATACAGGGCATACTACTGTTATATATTTGAAGGGTATATAAAAATCATTTTATTTTGTTGTTTCATAACTACGATATTAAACTAGTAAACTATTACATAATACCAAATAAATAAATAGGGATAAAACTGTAAATATAAACGTAAATGATAATGATAATAGTAACAAAGATATAAGTATATACTAAAGGCTAATAAACTAAACATAAACCAGATCATTCTGCCTGGGCGTCAATCGTTCGAAGTCGACGCATAATTCTGTCCATTTCTTGTCGAACTGTCGCCAATGTTTCTTCATGAGATTCAGTTGTTTTTTCAGATTCTTGCAAGGTGTCCTTGAGCTGAGCAGCTTGACGGTGTACCGAGATAATCTGATCCATCTGTTCTTGTTGATTCTTCCTGTACTCATTTTCCAATTGATCGACGTCTTGACAAGAAGGTAACGCTAATCGAGCTTCCACTTGTTGCTGAAGTGAAAGAGCTTTTTCCGAAGTAGTCACCAAATCCTGGTACGCAGTCGCAATCATCTGGTTGAGTTCTTCCTTGTCGGCACTGTACTTGGCTTGCGTCTGCTGAATCTGTTGCTTGACTTGCTCGTATTCGACATGTGCTTGTTGTTCCAACCGCTCCTGTTCTTCCTTGGCCGCCCGTAATTCATCATCCAGTACCTTGAGATGTCCCATCCCTTGTTTTGCACTTTCGATTTCGTCGGTGTATTTCTTGACTTGCCCTTCAAAGAAGAACGCCGTCGCCTTGGCATTTTCGGATTGACGGTCTTTCCGGTTGCTCATATCAGTCAGGGTCTGGATTTCCGTCTTGAGTTTTCGGTTGGTTCGACCACTTTCATTCGCATGATGTTCTGCTTGTTTGCCCTGTTGTCGATTTTGATCCAATTCCAAGCGAAGTTGTACAAGATCCTTTTCTGCCTTGGATATCTTTTGTTGTAAATCACCAATGTCGCTGCCAGTTGTTCGGGCTGGTCGGGTTAATACTGCAGGGGAGGAAGAAAATAACAAATGTAAAACCAATTAGCAACCTGCTTGTATTTATTTTGATATTTTTTAGCTACTTACAGTCGGGAATAGGTTCTCGTTCTGTCATTTTCAAAATAGATGATATATTCGCACAAAAAGCTTGAAAAAAAAGGAGTCGTTTTATCTTGGAGCATCAATTTTGAACTCAGCTTATTTTTCTGGGAGAAAAGCCACTGCAGCTTTTTTTTTTTTTTTTTTTTTTTTTTTTTTTTTTTTTTTTTTTTTTTTTTACCTTTTTCTTTTTCTTTACTACACATATATCACCATGAACGCCGAAACATTACCTCTCAATATCAAGATCGAATCCAACAAAGAAATCACAATGGCTGGTGCAACTTCTTTATTAGACAAATTTTTACATGACGGCGTCGCTATCCATGCTGCCAACAATACTGTATCTGCCCAACTCCACCGTTTACACCAAGGTCTTCGGGAAGAAAAGAAACGATCTAAACATGCCGAACCTGCAGATTCTGAAGATCAGTAGTGGGTTGTAGTGTTTGTACTAGTCAATCAACCATGTAGCATAATTTATTCGCCCTCACATCACTTTGTTTCTTATTTCAACTCTACTATTTTTTACTGCATACATTTCATATCCATTTTATTCTCTCTTGCCCTAGATTAGTGTGTGTTTTTTTTTTGTCTTCATTTTATTATTTGTATATTTGTCTTTATGAACTTTACCCTTACCAACTCCAATAAAAATCATGACGTTTGATAATGAAACGTGCTGGAAAATACAAGTGATTTTGTGCCTGATATTTTTTTATCTGTATGTGTGGGTGGTTGTGTGTGTGTGTGTGTGTGTGTGTGTTTGGTAGGGGGATTTTTAAAAGTCTTCCTCAGCCAGTATATTTGCATGTGTCAGCTCGACTACAAACGTTCTGTATGAATCGGGAAATTCAAAAATGTATAATGTGAAAGTGTTTGAAAACCCACATGATGTCATCTCAGGCACAGAAATGTGGGTAGAGATGGGAAAGGAGACAAGTTGTAATTTTACTACACCACACTACATCGTCAAATTCAAAACAAAAACCAAAAAACAAATATATTGATCGAAGTCAACGCCATCATCATCACCATTTTTATTATAAAAAATAGTCAAATATTTTATGGGAAATTCAATAAAAGTGGTGTAGTGGGGGGAATATATATAGGATTGACAAGGGATGGGAAGTAAGGTGAAATAATCTACATAAGCTAACCTAGCGAGTTTGTTGATCACCCATCATTGCCAATAAATCGGGAATGGAGAATTCAAGGTGAAGACCAGCGTTAGGATAGCACTTTGAGATGAGCCGTTCCATTCGTTCATGTTGCCTAATTAGCTCCTCTTGAGTACCACGCCAAATCACTTGTAATAGACCTTCTTCTTCGGAGAAATGCTTATCCACCCGTTTGTAAAGTTGTTCCAATGACTTTCGAATATCCTTCGGTGGATACATGGCAATCACCTTGCGTAGTTGAGTTTTGTTGTAGTTGACATGGAAAGCCACTTCTTCGGGAGTGGTTGTACGTAATAAGATTTCCACGCCATCAAAAAATTCCTACCCAAAAAAAAAAAAAAATCAAATACATCAAAGCGTTGTAAGTGTTCAGTTTCTGTTGGATATTGCATTGCCTGTTTTCCGTTCTTACTAAAAGCTTGCCAAGTGGCCGACGAATGACCACCCTGATATACGCATCCAAGCTCGCTTCGTATTTTGCCTTGGCTTCCTTGACCCATTTTTCCAAAATAGGCAGTCGGTTGCTTCGTAATGCGTGATAAAAGTGGTGCATATTTTCTAATGAATAAAAGTATTATAACACAAATATCGACGTTCGCCCTTATACATACTCCCGGGCTTACCGATATACATAATATTTGAGTTCAACTGTTCCTTGTCATCACCAGTTTCATCGCTGTCCCTTGCATTGGTATCCAAACTTGACATCATACTTTTGATCACTTTGTCGTAGGCGTCGTTGATTGTCAACCTGGTTTGGAAATCGCTTTCCACACCTATAGATGCCATTTCGATGCGGTTCACAAATAACTATGTTGTAAAAGAGACAGGATCAGTCACAGACTATATATGTATATATTATATATGGAAATGTTAGTGTAATTCTTGACTTACGGGAAAAGTTCGGAAGGATGGAAGAATGCCACGTCGTTTTTTGGAGCTGACTTTGGCATCATCGATGGTTTTGATTTGATCAAACTAGCATAAATAATAAAGCTTTAGTCATAACATCAATCAGCCTTTCAATCGAAGATATATAAATGATTACCACAAATTGCTTGAAGGACCGCCGTATCCTTAACATAAGGGAATCAAAGAAGGCAAAGTTGAACTCTTGATCAGATTCTTTCCATTTTTCCAGTTGAAATTCCACAGATGCCATCATACTAATAGCTTGAAGAGGATCGCTTTTGAGGCCAAATTCGACAAGAGGCACAACGGCTGGTTCAAAAGACTCAAAGATAGTTTCCATCCAGTTTCTATTAAAAGAATAAAAAAAGTTATACATATATCACTAACTAGATTGTCAATGATTTAAAGAACTTACTTCACTTTTTTCGATATCTTCACATCACGAATCTTTTCACGACGGCTATAGAGGCGAGATTTGTCAGGCACTGAAGCATAAACTGGTCCACGATCCAAGAATGATTTAGGAGCAAATGGCGATTGTTCAAATAAGTCACATACAAAGTTTTGCTCACGGCAAACATGCATTGCACATTGATTCATTAGTTGCGAGAAAGCCTAAATTCAGTAATAATAACAACATCAGAGATCGTTCACAATATCGTCTTTTCTCATCACACCTTATTTCCACACTTACATCAGCAGCTGCTTTTTCATCATCGTCCATACTTCCGGAACTATGTTGGCTATCGAATGATCCACGCACTGTATTTTTGTGACGAGCAGTCTCCACATTAGTACCACCACCCCCGCCACCAGTTGCAACGTTCCCCAACTTTGCCCCATAAGCCAATGCTCGAGCCGACCTAGATTCATCACTACGAAAATCTAAATAAATAGATAAAAAAAAAATAAGGTGAGGTCATGCAAATGGTCGCTATGTACATTATTTGGATTCATACGGTAATCCATATCGTCTAGAGGTCGATTTCGTAATGTCGTATAATATGATCTAGTGATGTCTACCATGTCGTAAATATCCCGTTCGTATGTAGGTGCCATTGTGGATGCATAATGCTGATATAATAAAAAACGAGTCGTCATATTAGTCATACAATTTTTTCTACTCCAACCATTGCCCTCATTCCGCCGTCCTCCATTGTACCCTACCCTTTGCAATTCATTGTACATTCTTGGTTCCATTTCCTTTTCCCACAAAGAGAAGCCTTGGTAGCGAATCAGAGCGTCTTCGACCTGTTCGTGTGGGTGTGCCAAAGCAAGTTTGTTTTGATTTGGTGGTTTGTTTTCCATTAATTCGCGAGCCTACAATCCATAGATCAATAATAATAAAAAGGTGAGATGTTCCTGCAGAGTCATATAGGGTTACAGTATATACCTGTGTTTCAAATGCAGATTTGAGATGATCGAATATTCGAGCGCTGAATTCAGTATTGTAGGTATTGTAGGTTCCGATCATCTCTTGCACAGCAGATAGTTCGTGCAGGTTGCCTTCCAGTTTGATTTTCAGTGCCCGTTGTAAGAGCTCCGCGCTATTTTGAATTTCCGTAATATCCTCTGTTGTTTCCATGGGGTCGTATTTAAGATTATCCAGTGATTCCCGGGGTATTGAGATTGCATTCTACAAATATAATATCATGTCAATTAGAGATATAAATACACAAGTTTGCCATATATGTTTACTTACTAATATCTGATCCATTTCATCGATAAGGTTATTCTGGTTTACAGTCAAAATTTGTAGTCCACGGTTTTGAGTTTCAATTTCATGTATATCATCACCCATACTCTATTCCAATCAAAATTTAAAGTGCAAGTCAGTAAATAATGCGAGTTACTTTTTTTCTCCTTAGTCTTACATTGAGTTCGGCAGCATAAAGGGACAACCATCTTTCCATGTTGTTTAACTCATCCAAAGCTTTATCTATTCGATCCACTACTGAATGTACACGCTCATCAGATTGAATAATAGAATGTACATTTGCCTGAATAATAATAAGAAAAAAAAAGGTGAGTGACAGGCATGGTATATTGATCAATTAAAAAAACCTACTGCCTCCAATGCATGTAGTTCGCCTAGTAAACGCTTTTCAAGCACCGCCGCATTGCCGCTAGTTTTCCAATTGAAGCCTGTCAAGATCTCTTCCACATTCATCAGAGTCGTCTGCTCACTCATTTTTTTCTCCACTTCAAGTTCTTCTTTCTGTTTGACTGTAGAAAAAAAAAAAAAAAAAAAAAAAAAAAAAAGGAGAAAGATAAATAGCTTGTATAAAAACACTCACTCCTTGGGGGAGTTGTTCTAGTCATGTTGTACACTTGCCTTGTTCGTTACGGGACTCCAATGCCTTTGCATCTCGTTCCCATCGCTGTTCTCCAGCCTTTTCCCTTTCCTTCCGTTCATAAGAATTCTTTTCCTTTTGATCTTGAGCACTGGATGATTGGTTAGTTGTTCTTGGAGAGTCATCTCGATCTATATCATATATAAGCGCGTTTCAGAATATACCAATTTTTCTTCTTTTTTTTTTCAAGTACCTGCGGTAGAAGAGGGAGATCGAGGAGATGCGGGTGAATTTCGAAAGGTTCTTTGTGTTGATATTGGATGCGTTGGAGTTGATGATAATTTTCCAGGTGTTCCGGAGCTTACTGATGGCGATGTTGGTACAGCAGCATTGTAGGATGACGGTGGTATAGCTTGTATATTGTTTGGCGATTTGGATGGACTATCACCTCCATAGCTGATAATATTGGTGGGCGAGGCTGTTTGCTGACCTCCAGATGGCGAAGATGAAGGCGACATGAGTGGTGGAGCAGATCTATGAGCAAGAACTATCAAAATCTAATAAGGATTTGTTCAACCCTCATCTAACCCCCATCATGTTTACTTACACCGCAATAGATGGTTTTCATCGATGTTGACAAGTTTAGGTACACGTTTCAAAAAGCGTCGGCAAGTCTACAGAAAAGCCTTTCAAGTTAGTTTACCATTAATCGTTCATATGTAGGTACTTACATCGACAACATAGGCCAAAAACACCATTTTGTCGGGAGGTTTTTCGACAGACCACAAATAGCGCTTGTTCAGCGTCATGGAGAATTGGTTTTCCTATCAACAAAAATAAACATAAAAAATGTTACAAGGCATATTATAAAGACCACTTTTATATCAACTTACATCAATCACTTCCACCTGTTTGACATCTTCCAAAGACCAAGATTTCCCAACACTGAATGTCCCATTCTGATTTCTTTTTGTTTTATATAACCGACATTTGTTCCGTTTCTCTGTGAAAACAAAGGAAAAACAATAAGTAAGGGACGGGTGGGTACATACGGTAGAGGAAAAAGCGCAACTTACGAGTCAGGCATAGATACCTGGGCTTTCCCATAATTCCAGCACCTTTGTTTGCATCACCTTGCTTGAGATCTTCAAAAACCTTGACATGAATGAGTAGTTTTTCGCCCGCACCTAAAAGTTAAGAATGGTTAGTTGAATATACCTATTTCGGTGATTTTCTATTGAGTATATTATTTTCCAACTGTACCACTTGAGTCTGGGGAGAATAAGCTTGAAACAATGGCTGAACGTATATCTTCAGACATTGATATAAAAAAGAATAAGAAAAGATAAAACTTTTGAATCAAAAAATTGTGCATATTCCAGAGAATTATGGAAAATTCAGTCACCGCTGCAGATATAGTTTGGCAGAGTTTGCTGTGTAACTGGATACAGAACTGTCCAATGAAAATTTCCACGCGACTAACGCTTTCGAAATGAAATATTCTCCAAAACAATCATAGAATGGATCAAGTCTCTGTTGAACAATAAATTATAGAATTATGTTTATGGCAATAATCTTATCCATTACTGGATCAATTTACCTGAACATTTACATTTACCACCTAGGAAACGATAAGATGGTTCGCACTACAGATCCACGTGCAGATACCGAACGGAATTATATTGAGCGTCCGGTATACTTGCTGCTTTCGCCACTGACCGTATGGTATTTAACTTATAGTAAATAATAGCCTATAATAATAATCTTTGAACTCAATAAAAGGAGACAAAATTGATATAATGCTATTTTTCTCTTTACCAGTCATATTATTTATTATTTTTCAATCGAAATAGAAAAACTCCTTCGGGGTCAGCGGACTATTGCTGAAAAACGGGAAAAAGTCCCTGTCGATTTTTTTTTTGTTTCTTGTCTTTTCTTTTTTTTTTTTTTCCTTCGTTGACCCCTCTTGTTATTCCATCAACACCTCATTTCTTGGACTTGATACATATCCTTGCTTTTTAATTTTAATATCCCAACTACAGCAAACTAATGGATGATACTTATTCACCACCTCTTACCCATAATCCAAAATCTCAAACTGACCTGATGGTTCCCAGTAACGATGTTGCCAAGAATGACTACGATGATTTTCTTGTCTCTGATGTTTTATTCGTTGGTGAACTTCCCAGTTCTATACGTGAAACTGATATCAAAACTTTATTACAGCACTGTATGCCCGTAGAGTAAGTCCTGTAAACTGATGAAAAGAAAGAAACGCAGAAGAAACGAAGGTACAAATCAGCGACTAACCATTAATATCAACTTCGTTTTTTCGTTACAGAATATATATCAAACGCGAAGATGATCTAGTGAAAGACGATGAAGATAGCTTTTTACGATTTATCAGTCCCAAGTACGCTGACAGGGCTTATACTTTGTACCATGGCTTCAAGTTTACAAATGGTGCTACTCTTCAACTCCGAATGTATCGTGATCCAACCTTGGAACCTGAAGCTCTTGGTGATGTCTTGGAAGTATCCAATTTGGCCCCAGAAACAGATGATATCCATCGTCTCTATGATCTCTTCCGTCCTTTCGGTCCCCTTCACCTTTGTATCTCGACTGGACAAGGGACGGCCGTGATTCAATATTTCAAACATGCAGATTCCAAGGAAGCAATCCATCAAACGGTAAATCAATTATATGAATAGCATGTAGTCAACTCATTTCTATCATGACTAATCTTGTTTTTTTTTTTTTTTTTTTTTTTTTTTACCATGTACTGTTGTTTCTATCAAATAGGACGGCATGATTTTGGATGGCACCCGAATGTAAGTATGGGAATAAAAATGATGCAGGGATATCTCAATTCATATTGATCTGAAATTTATAATTCCATAGCACAATCACTCAATTAATTATGGAAAAGAATGATACAGCAACACCGTATTTAACTTCACCACCTTTATCTTCATCTCAACCAAATAACTTCCACGAAAGACAGCAAGCACAGCATCAGCATCAGCATAAACAACAGCAGCAGCATACACTAACGTCGACGTCGAAATCACACATCGACCTTATGAACTTATATGTTAAAAACATGGATCCCCTCATCACAAACGAACATCTGGAAGAATTATTTGGAAAATTCGGTCGAATCATTTCAGCTCGTGTCATCAGTCATCCTACTACAAAACAATCCCGAGGGTATGGTTTTGTTAGCTTTTCTCGGGAAGATGAGGCAGCGCATGCGTTGAATGAAATGAATGGACAAGTGGTCTTCTCCAAACCTCTTTATGTATCTTACCACGAACCGAAAAAAGGACGCAATGACAATAACAACAGCAACAACAACAATAATAATAATAGCAACAATAACAACAATTATGGTCTTGAGAATGCCGGTTATCACCAAACTCTCAGCAAGCAACCTTCACAACCAAACATGAACGGTATGGGGAAATCACATCCAATGGGCAGGAATGACATGGAACTCTCATCATCCTATCAACAGCAACAATATTACGAATACAATGCATCTCCTGTTGTCAATCTTCCAAGGAAGCAATCCCCAGTGTTGGATTATGCTCATCGTAAGTCTGTGATAAATGGACATGATTATAGTCATTGGAGCTTATTCAAAACTAATTGTTACATATAGCTTCCACCGTGATGATTGAAGAAATGAATCCATTCAAGGATAATGCAACTGTCAAGCTTCCTCCAAAAAGGGTAGGCAACCCGTTGAATTCATTTTATCCGACTGTGCTGACTTTAATTATTATTATTATTTTTATTACTAGTCACCTGCTGGTGTCGCCGAAGTGCCATGTTCAAACCCGATACCTATTGTTTCGAACCCTGGCGGTCCTACTCTTGTTTCCTTAGCGACTGGACTCTCGATCGAATCAGCACCTCATTTGTCCAACTATCAAAACGTACCGCAACATCTAATGGAACCAGCTCCAAGACACGGCAATAAGGACTACACGGCAACGGCAATTTCACCAAGACCCATGCGACGTAGAGCATCCATTGAATCTATGGCGTCTGCTATGACCGATACAACTACGTCCATGCAACGACAAAGACTGACAGACGCCGTCACGCGAAGCGGTTGTTGTGGTAACGACGAACGCATTCCAGAAGTTGTGGATTTATTGCTGTCTTTGACCCGAAAGGAACGAACTTTATGTCTCTTCAATACGGATTTCTTGAGGAAAAAAGTGGATCTGGCCCTCGACTCTTTGGATACTTTTAATGACGACGATGATGGCGATGATATTATTGATATCAACAGTATGGATGGTGATGGCCCTGAAACCCAGTGGGCTCAACAACAGCAACAACTACGACTCTCATATGCAACGTAAGTTTGTATGGGAAGGGAAGAGGGGGCGGTACCAGAAGGAGTAAAATATCACACAACAATCGTTGATATCGACCCTTTTTTTTTTTTTTGATCGCTTAGGGCAAATGCTTTACCTCATACATATAAAGCCGCCACCCCAGCACATTCGTCCTTCGTTGCTAGTGAAAAACGGACCATTGGACCCCATCACAATAATGATACGCGCCTACCATTGACGCCTCCTTCCTCTAGTCTTTCCAACTCTGAACTCACCTCTGGTCGTATGTCTCCTGCGGAAATCGATGCATTACTGAAATCCATTGCATCCATGTCTTTACACACCCAAAAGCAGAAATTAGGTGATATTATGTGGAACCATGTCAAACCTTTGGCGAAACCATTGGCAAAGGTAAAGTATAGGTCTATGCAAAATTCAAACACTAATATGGTTTTAATAAAAATAAAAAATAAAAAAATAGGCCCATAAGGTTCCTGGCTTCTCATCAAAGGTATTGGTTCATCTATTGGATAATGTACCCCTTTGCGAACTGGCGCATGGCATCAATGATACACCATGGTTGACCATGCAAGTGGAAAAGGCAGCAGATACCATACACAAATCTTGATAAACCCCCACATTCCCCCCCGTTCTTTTTAGTTTATATTCCTTCTGTCATTTACACCTTATATCTCTTCCTTTTACCGTATTTTTTACATATCTTTTTGGTTTTTATTTATTTATTATTGGTATACCAATTCCACTTTAGTTTCCTATTTATGTCTGTAGAATACAACTTTTTTTTCGATTGTTTTGTTTGTTGTTATTGAATAAAATGAATCTCATAATTTATGTAGACTCGGTTTTTTTGCATGAAATTCGAGCATCGAATTTTTTTTATCTTTTTTTTACCCAAATTATTCAATAAAGTGCAACCATTAGCAAACATATCTAGACTTACCACGGGTTTATATTATCAATGTTGTTGCTGGTATTTGATGTTTACTACTTCATTTAATAAAATATTATCATTTATCAATTTTGTATGCACATACATAACAATATGGTAAGTGACGTTGAGCGCGTTGGTAAGGAAATGTGTCAAATCGATGCCTTCTGTGTGTTCGATGATTAATTTCTTACTATACTATATAGTGATTACCATTAAAGAAAGATAGGGGTGTTCAGGAACGCAAATATTGAGAAGGTACCAATGATCAAAAAGTAGGAGCGGAGCTCATCATTTATTTTTTCATGCAAATAATAGTTGACATGACTGTACTGGTTGTGCCAACTGTACATTTTTTAATTCCCGGCACTGTCCAGGAACAGTCACCACTTATTTTTCGACTTTTTTTTTTGTTCCACCTTTTTTTTTTTTTTTTTTTTTCTCACTTTCAAGCATCTTTGTTACCAGCAACTGATCTAATTTTGTATATTTTGGGTTTCGAGTATTTCGGTAAGTGGAATTGGATAATATTGCAGTCAAATTAAATATTATACATATAATTGTATTCTACCTCGTCTATTCTTTATATCTTTGATGACCCTTTTATCTTACTTTGCTTTATCTCTCCGCTCACTGTATATTAGGTTTCCTCTGACTTGAACAACAACACTATCCCACTCCCTTTTAGTCATCCGAATAATAACACACACACACACACACACACACACATACACACAACAATTTACGTCGACATTCATTGTAGCGCCTAGCATAACTAATTTGTAAACGACATGGAATCAAACACTGAACCATCGCAGCATGCGCCAGCAACGGAAGATAGTCAACAAGAGAAACGATCACGGCTTCCAGAGGAAGAATCAACGTCTGAACACACCGAAAAACAACAAAAAAGCATACCTAGCGATCAAGTGCCTCCCACTGCTGCTGCTGTTGCTGCAAAACCGGAATCACGCAAACCTCAATATGATCTCAAGTACTCTTTAGTGGGTCATCGGATGTCGGTGTCCTCTGTCAAATTCTCGCCTGATGGAAAATGGCTTGCAAGTTGCTGTAAGTATTTTGATGAATAGGGTAATTTTGTGTTATTGCTATGGAAAAGGTTTACTAATCCATACATTTGATCTTTTTATTTTTTTTATTTTTTTTTTGATGTGATGTGATGTGTAGCTGCTGATAAGACGATTAAGATTTGGCACGCGTTGGACGGGAAGTACGAAGCGACACTGGAAGGACATAGTCAAGGGATTTCTGATGTTGCGTGGGCCTCCGATTCACAAAGCCTTTGCTCGGCATCGGACGATCGAACCATCCGTATTTGGAATTTAGCTACTGTAAGGCAAATGGAGGGAGGGAGGGAAGGGAGGCAGAAGAGAAAAGATATAAGCGGGATATAAGCGGAACATCTACTGATACCATTCGTTTGTTGTTACACATAGCGGGACACTGTCAAGGTATTAAAAGGTCATTCCAATTATGTGTTTTGTGTCAATTACAACCCTCAATCCAATTTGATTGTGTCTGGGTCCTTCGATGAAAGCATCAAGATTTGGGATGTCAAGAAAGGCAAATGTATGAAAACGCTACCAGCTCACTCAGATCCTGTTTCCGCTGTTCACTTTAATCGGGATGGTACAATGATTGTTTCATGCAGTCATGATGGTCTGATGTAAGTAGAAAAAAAGACAAGGGAGCGGTAAAAGCGCGAAAATCCGCACTTTACTCACCTTTTTCTGATCTCTCGTTGTTACTGTCTATAGTCGTATCTGGGATACTGCAAGCGGACAATGCCTAAAAACTCTAGTAGATGATGATAACCCACCTGTGTAAGTATAGGAAAGGGACCAAAAAAAAAAAAAAAAAAAAAAAAAGGAGGAGGGAGAGATAGGCTCTATTGACATAAAATCTACGCTTTTTTTGTAATTTTAGGTCATTTGTGAAGTTTTCACCAAACGGCAAGTATATATTGGCATCTACATTGGATAATACCCTTCGGCTTTGGAACTATCACACAGGAAAGTGCCTGAAAACATATCGGGGACACGAGAACAATAAGTACTGTATCTTTGCCAGCTTCAGTGTCACTGGTGGGAAATGGATTGTCAGCGGAAGCGAAGATCACAACATTTACATATGGAATTTACAAACCAAAGAAGTGGTGCAAAAATTAGAAGGACATTCTGGTAAGTACATATGTTATATTAATCAATAGATCTGAATTCAACTGACTTCTTTCTACAGATGTAGTACTTTGTATTGCTTGTCATCCCACCATGAACATCATTGCCTCTGGATCTATTGACAAGGACAAGTCGGTGAAATTATGGTTTGACAAAACTCAACCAAACAATGTAGCATGATACAGTAGAGTCTTCCCCGTCCCTTTTTTTCCCATTATTACCTATCTTTGTTCTTTACACTTATCATTTCTTCTACCAACCACTCTCCTTTTTACCCTTAGTAGTAGTCTCTTTTTTTTTTTAGTTTATTTTAGCATATCTCACCCACCCATTTATTATTTAGTTTTTATTTACGATCATTTTTTGTGTCAAGCTTTGTTATTATATGTCAATGTAGATAAATAAAAACATGATGTACCAAATGTTTTGCAGTGTCCTTTTTTGTGTTGTTGTTGTCAATTGCCACTTTGAAGATGGATTTCTCCATTTAGAGACATGCTGCGTGGTCACAAGTGTGTGTACATTTATTATATATTAATGGATTGTGAATTGTAGGGGATAATAATAATAATGACAATGGAAATCGGCATGGACGACAATAGGATGATTTTAAATATGTGGTGTACAGGATTATTGGTACGAGAGAAATTGTGTGAAAAAAAAAAAAAAAAAAAATGTGGCATTGGGACACTTGACATATTTCTATGCATATACATTCTCCGCTTAGCATGATATGTTACAACCCACTATATACCAATTACTGCACATCATCGCAGTTAGTACCTGATATACCCAGTATATACTCTATACAACCCTCAAAAAAACATCATGAGTCAACAAATAACCTGTCATTATAGTCAACTTTTCATCCTTTCTGCCAAAATAAATACTTTTTTCCGAGATAATTAACAACAACAATAAGGGAAAACTAGACCTAAATTTCGAAAAGATCCAGCAGATGGCCAGAGTGTTTATTTATTGAAAAGAAAAGAAAAAACAATGATGATAACATAATGATGGATATAAAAAGAGGACGGGGGAATGATGAAGACTAAACTAAAACGAGGAGAGAAGAGGGAAACTAACTAGTTATTTTTTTTCGGAGAGACGATGGTTTTGTACGTGAGGAGGTAGTTTGTTTCTTCTCCGATGATGGTTTCTTGGAAGGCTTTTTGGTAACAGTGGTTGTTGTGGTGGTATTGGTGGTATCACGGTGTTGTTGCTGACGACGTTGGTTTTTTGGGCATCCATCGCCTGTCAATAAATGCAATCGCCATCCTTCGTCTGTTCCAGGTTCAATCGCCACGAAGCAAAGGGGACATCGAACCTCATCAGGGTTGGTATAAGCTAAAAGAAGAGGAACGTTTAGCATAACGATGACTCGATCCTTTTTTTTTTTTTGGAGGGTTACCTGTACAAGCGTTCTTCAGGGTATGTTGTAGCCATTGTTCTACAGGGACGGGTTGTTTGCATCGAGTACATTGCTTCATGAGATGTCGTTTGTCACAATCCGTCAAAATATGGGTTTGTAAAGTGGAAACTTCTACGATCTTGATGATAATATAGAAAAAAAAAAAAAAAAGATGAGTTCATATATTTATCACCATCGTCACTATCAACTAGTCCTTTTTCTTATGCAATACTTACAATTTGGCAATTAGGACAGTTGGTCAATGCGGGACAGGTCTTGTAATAATGAGTAATCAGAGTTTGCTCGTTGAATTTTTCGTTGTGTTCATCACAGAAGATACACATGCTAGAAAAAAATGATTAGGTACAACCTTTCTTTATTTTTCACGTTATATATCATACTTACGTATTTTCCGTGGAATCGGCGGTATCTTGAATCTTTTCTGCTGGAGCAGACGTTTTGGTTGTAGTTGTTGCAGGGCGTGATGAAGTTGTTGTTCGTTGGGTTCGTTTTCCATTGGTTGCTGGTACGGTTGATTTTTTGGCAGTACCTGTAAAAGGAAATAGAAAAACAGCGGGAGGGGTTAGTTACCGATCTGCTATTTTTTTTTTTGTTCGTATGCGTTTCCTACCTTGTGTTTTCTTCTTTTCGGCTGTAGCAACAGGACGGCGTTTGGTAGATGAGATATCCGATTTTCTTACTACTTGTTTTTTCTCGGTTCCAGCCTGGACAGTCAGTGCACGTAATTCGGCCATTGCATTATCCTTGTTCGGTAAAAGATGTGATACAGGTGCTTCCGATTTGGTTTGCAATTTCTAAAAAAAAATTCAAGTTGAGAAAATCTTATTAGTTTTTTACTTTTTTTTTTTTTTACTTACTGGTTGTAATGAACGTCGAGTCTCATCATCCAAAAACGGAGATAATTGTTTCCATTCCACGAGAGTTCCGATGAGCAAAAGCAAACGCATAGATTCTTGTTGTACCTCGCCATGGTTATGATAAATATATGCCATCACAAAAGCCATCAGTTGACCCAAAGCAATGATTCCCTCTTGATCTTCCAATTTCAATTCATCCAAAGCACGTTGTACAAGGTTGATACGAGCCAAAGCTTCCTTGTGATTGTGAATGATTCGTTCCGGTTTGCATATAAATTGGTCCAGCAGTGAATAACCATCCCGTAGGGCTACTGCTTTATGGTGAGTGTGAGAGAGAACTAATACAAGATCGACAGCGTTGGAGCGAATAATTGAATGATTGTCCCCAGTTCGTTTAATCAAACCGGAAAACGCCCGGTGCATCCATTCTGTTGTTGATTGAGGATCGACTTTCGCAGTAAGATAGAAGTCTACATGGAAAACATAAAGGTGAAGACAGTAAGTATAGTGAAAATGTACGTATAAACAAGTTGTACTTACCATTGAGTTGTTGCCAAATCTGAATAGCCAGAGTAACGATAGGTTCCCTCGAGTCCATGATAGCTTCTTGAATCATCATTAATGCAGCATTCACCAAGTAAGAAGATCGATCGTACTGACTATCTTCCTCATCGTCATTGGATATTGGGGAGTTAAACAATTGAGTCAATTGATCCAGAGCTTGGGTAGAGGCTAGTCTACATGCGGAGTCGATGCAATGTTGAATATGAAGCAGACCACGTTCACGGCATTTTGACTTGATACTAAGCACACAGGCGACAATTTCTTCTCCAAAGACAATAATCGTAACTTGATAAGCATCGCGTTCTTCATCCATGATAGGTTCAGGAATCGCATCAGGATCCAAAGGAATTTCACTTTCTTCTTCTTCTTCATCCAAAGCAGGCATCGTACCGGCGGCAGGTTGTTTGGCCGCAGCTGAGTCTTCTGACACCATACTTTTACGACGTTCGATTTTGGCGGACATTGAGGATGATAAAATAGGTATGGCATGGGGCTGATCATCATCGCTGTTGTTTTTGTCGGATTGGTAAGAGGTGAGATAAGGGGCATCAATAGTTCCTCTAAATCCAAAGAACGTACAGATGAAGTTGTCGATGTTGATGGCGCTAAGACATGCGGTGCAGCTGGCGTTTCATCTGGTGCTTCCAACGTGCAGGATTTCGTTGCGTCAAAATTGGTCCATTTAGCAATCGCTTCATCATACATTTCATCTTGTAGTATCACAGGTCCACTATCGTCTTGTTGTTCTGGTGCCATATCTGCTCGTAGATTTGTGGGCTATATAAAAAAATTTAGATAAATAGATGAGCGTTCAGTAATAAGTATAATACGCAAGTTTACGAATTCAAGCTTACTTGATCATCGTTCAATGGTACCACTTGCCCATCATTGGTAATACGAATATTCGCTTGTTTGATGATTGCCTCGGCAGCTTGTTTGATTTCATTGATATCGCCCTTGATTTTTTCAGCTTCGTCATAATCCTTGGTATCCACAGCATGTCGTTTTGCTTGTTCGAACTCTGCCAATATCTTTGAGAACCGAGATAATCGATCACTAATGAATTTGTACGTCTTTGCCGTTTGATAAGCTTCATCTAATGGGATTAAAAAATGGAATAAGGATCAGCTAAAAAAGCACAAATATTATGTGATATAGGCATTGCTCTTACCTCTAACAGCCAGTGACTCCGCATGAACTAAAGAAGAGGTCCAATGTTGCAATTCCAATTCTACTACACCTGAAGTAGATAATTCATGAGCCATACTATGATTGCTTGATACACTTGTTCTTCTCGTTGATGAGCTTAACATACTTGAGTCGTCCAGGGATGTATGTAAATGTTGTGCCATGTGATTCTGTTATAAAGTAGAAGAAAAAAGGAGGTGAGTAACATTATGACTAGCTGCTTCTGGGTTCGTTTTTGTTGCTACCTGAGATAAGGAGGAGTTCATGTTATGCATTAATGGTTGTCCTAGAACATTCAAAGCTAAAAGGCCAACCTAATGAAAAAAAAAATTAGCAATAGAAGCATGGAACATGGAGTTGTTGTTCTTTTCTTACTTGATTGTAGATGTTCAACCTATTTTGGTGATTGTTCCTGACCACCAACCGAATGTATTCACCGTCAGCATTGATTTTGATTGATTTCAGTTCACGTGCTCTAAATTGGGTCCTAGCGTTGTTGTCGAAGCAGATATACCTGAATGAATGGATGGATAGAATGAGTGTTACTATTAAAATGTCAGTTTTCCCTTGGCTTTTCTCCCGTCCAGTCACTTTCTATTGTATTACCCTAGTCTGGTAAATTCTATCAAGGTATCATCGTCATCGTCGCTCTGCTGAGAGAGGTTTTCACTGCTTTCTTTCAATAGACCGATGTATATGTCGATTTTTGTAGCAATCTTGTAATGGTGAGATAGGAGTTGAATCTTGGCAATACGGGCAGGTCCGCAAAGGAGGTGTATAATCAAGTCTTGGGGATACGTCGGGCATCTACGATAAAGAAGAGGGAAAAAAAAGTATAAAAAAAAAGGAGACATAAGTTGTTAAGATAAGTGATAGTTTGTGTTTTTTAAAGTTAAGCAACTTACTTTGGAGTTTGCCAACCTTTAAATTTGACAGTACGAAGTTCTTCTTCTGGGGACAAATGTGGCGTGTCAGAGGATCGGTTGCCAGGACTAGAATGGACCAATTGTTCAGGACTCCGATCTTCGTCCCAAGAAGAACAATGAGCCACCTCATAAGCAAGAGGTGATATGGTCATTTTCTTTATGTTGTATAATAAGTGGTAAGCAAAAAAGTAAACGGAAGGGAAAAATGGAAGTGAAAGAAAGAGGGAAGAGAAGGGAACATAAAATAAAATAAGGGGAAAAAATCAAAGGAATAAAAAAAATTCGAATACCTCGTGGTTGCTTTTCAGCAAAAGACGCAATGGGCGAGGTATTTCATTCTCCGCCTAAAAGGGTATGCTTGAAGCATGCTCATTACCTTGATTTCAACTTGCATTATGTTTCTTTGTTCGTTTCAAATAACCAAATGCATTAGGTGTCACACACTTATAATATTAATCATTACTTTCAAATCATACAAAATGTGATAATAGAAAAATCTTGGAACCAAATAGCGGGGATATTAAATAATTGATTGTAAAGATTTTTAAACGTGGATAAAGTGACACAGGGCCAATGGACAAGTTGTCTTTAGCGTCTTTTTTTGTTAAGCTCCTGTATCACCCAATAAAGATCCTGGGCAATAATATAATAAAACAATCATATTTTTTATTCGGGAACATACTTTTCTTCTCCTTTTCACCTTTTTCCTTTTCAATTTATGAAAAAATAACAAAATATGCTTCCTACCATTAAACCATCGAATAGTACGAAACGAACAAAGAAACCCAAACCATTATTTCAAATATTTCATCATGGGATCAATGCGAATCAAAATCAAGAAAATCCCAACACAAACACTTCTTCCCCCGCTTCATCAGCTTCACTTGGCTCTGGCAGCTCAGTCCCATTATCCTCTGTAGTTACTTCACCTACCAAAACTCGAACACCACCTATGCCATCCCCTTCCCGTGGCAGACAGAGATCAAAATCAGTAGGTCGTCCATCAGATCAGCGATCATTAGCTAGGCAACAAACTTTTAACAAATTATGTGGTGAAGATACGCCTCCTCCACCTCCATTACCGCCGATACCATCGATGCCTGCACCGCCCACTCCAAAAAAAACAACTTCAACTCCGACCAGGCGTTTACGAAAATACGCCTCTGCACATGATTTGGAAAAAGCCCATCAAAAAGAATATCAAGAATTACACGCCAATCGTCATATTCCCTTACCTAATTCACCTATCCATCACTCAAGAAAACAAGCTCATCCCAAAACTAATAATCATTATAAATATACTGATGATGATGATGATGACGACGATGATATACCATTAGCTGATGCGATGCGAAGATTACCACCAGGCCCCCCTTCACCAGCGTTACCCCAGTCTCCTTCTCATTCTCGGCACCATAGACACCATCGACAAAATATCACGTCTCCTATCATGTCACCTACTCGTCCGTTATTCCATTATCAGCAACCCTACGCGCCGCAACAACAACAACAACAACAACAACAACAACAACAACAACAACAACAACACCCTTACTATCATCCAAACTCCTCTTTATTAAATGATGACCAAGAAGATGATGATGAGGATTTAGTTCCCATTGCTCGGTTAAAAATAGCAGATCACCACCCTCAGCGCGATGAATCATCGTCCTTTTTAAAATCAGCAGCGGATAAATACAAAGAAAAAGTCAAGGAACGTTTGTTGATGGATGATAATCCACCTTCTTCGTCTTCTTCAAGCCCTCTTTACAAATAATGTTCATAATAATAAAAACCGCATATATTTTACTATTTCTTTTTTTTTTTTTTTTCTACATGCCCCTATTTTTTTTTTTTGGTTTTTCTGAACTTTTCGAGACCCTGTTTTAGTTTATTTTCGGGGATCTTTTTATCGAGAAAAATAATTGGGATTTTTCAAACGCAGGTTTTGCGAGCTTTTCCAAAAGCGGAAGTCAGTACCTTTTTTTCTTTTTTGACTCGATAGCAACCCGATAATCAAAGATCCTTTCATTTGGTGTTGAAGTCTTGAATGCATATGAACTAAAAAAAAAAAACAAGCTCTTCAATAAGCGGGTCCTTATTCGTTGTGTTCCAGTGGTGGGCCGGAGGGGGGGGGGGTTGATATGAATACATGTTTTTTAATAAGGCACTATCTGGTATGCGACCAGAGCCATTGTATATACTTGATTAAATCGGATAATAATAAACACTATATAAAAAAAGAAGGAGAAAACAACAATTATACCAGCCTTCTTCGTCCCTCTTTGTAAAGTAATTTATCACAAGGCCGGTCAATTTCATGCCGGGAATGCATGGAAAAACAGCAAATTCGTGTAACTCCTTTTTACAGATCGTCCCTGTTTATGATTCTCATTTTTCATTATCTATCGAGAAAAAAAAAAAAGGAATGCATTCTTTATTTTAGTGATATTGTTGAAGAGCAATTCAATAGGTCTAGTTTTTCTATTGTATGTGCAGCCAGCCGTTAAGAGATCAAGCAAACACTATTTCTTCGCTATGTTTTAGATTCCCACGATCAGCCAATCAGATTGATACAATCAGTGGGGCCACTTTTTTTTCACTTTCCATATCAGCTGCGTCAGAATCTTTATTTTATTTTTTATCGTTTTTAACCTTTTATTGATTTTATATCCACATATATTATATACTACAATGCAATCTCTTTATAAATTGGCATCGTCTTCAGCGCCTCGATCCTCACTTGGTCAGGTTAGATATGCATCGTCATTCTCCAACACATCTTTGCCAACTTCCAAAAGCGCCGGTCAGCTTGATAGTGCGACATTGTGGTCTCCGTTGGATGGCCTTCCTGTCAATGAATTCGCCAATTTAGCATTTTTCTCTATGGATAGACCACTCTTAGACTTATACAATGAAGGTAAATTTTTGATTGACTTTTTATTTACCATATGTGTATATATGGACATTTATCAATTTTTTTTTTTTTTTTTTTTGCTTTATTGGGGTTATCCTTTTCTTCATTTGGGCCATATATAGATCACTCGAATTGGGAACACTCCAATAATTGGACACCGTCAGCATACCAACCATATCAGCCACCCCCTACACCTAATACCCAACATGATTTGACACCCTCTTCCTCCAAGGACCCGGAATCAACCACCAGCACGTCAACTACTACTACAATCACTCTGGATATCAGCCGAACAAATGGTCAACTTCAAGTGGTATCTAGCGAAGGACTGGCTCAAGAGCAGGTGGCAGATTACTTGGTGGCAATGCAACAACGATGGGAACAACAACAAAAAAAGCGTTCTTTGGCAAAAAAACGATACCTGCTTCGAAAAAAAGGCTTTTTTGAAAAAAATTAGTTCTCTTAGTTATAGATGATTCTTGCTTTAGTGTTATAGTTTGATTATTAGAAAATAAAAACTTTTGTTAGAGTTTGGGTATTGTTTGTCTATATTTTTATGTCTATCCACAAATGAAGTGACGACGCATATCTTGAGTATTACATAGAGTGAAGGTGACAATCTCTTGGGACAGTGGGGATGGTACAACATGATCTTTGGGTATTAAATTGAAGTGGCAATGTTTGTATTTGGGTAGGAGGAATACTATATGGGAAATGGGTGGGAGACTTGGGACACTGTTAAATGATTTGATTTTTGCTGGCAGATGCAACAGGTACATGAACAAATGTCGAATCCGGCTTGTTTGTGATTTAGCAAATACTTTCTCTTAAAAACTTTCCTGTGGGTTATGATCCTCCGTACTTTGATCTACCCATCATTCTTTGTTTTCTTTTGTTTTTTGTTTTTTTTAGCGTCCATCATTGCCTTTTTTTCATGCATCCAAAGCTGTCTTTTCAAAACTACCACGCTGATTTTGAAGTCTGGTAGAAGATGCGCTGAATACGATGGTTGATAGAAGGCACTTCATATCCAATTACTCTTCTTTTTTTTTCTAGATCATATGCACCTGTTTCTTTTTTTCTACGCGCTCATGTACAAAACACTGTGGGCATATTCATTCGACGAAATAACCTAAACGTATGAGTGACTAGTAGTAAAAAGACAAGACGTATTTTATTTAGATGTATACAGAAATTATGCCCGTTAAACTAAGATCTAACAATAGTATGAAATGGAGTACATGTTAGGGGTGGGACGATCAAATGTTGTGATATCGGGGTGTATATATTCTACTGTT
The DNA here is from genome assembly GCA_002105175.1 of Absidia repens. Taxonomy (NCBI): domain Eukaryota; kingdom Fungi; phylum Mucoromycota; class Mucoromycetes; order Mucorales; family Cunninghamellaceae; genus Absidia; species Absidia repens. The sequence continues at coordinate 3,356,563 of MCGE01000001.1, read as the reverse complement.
CCATAAACATAATGTAAGATAAACTAGTCCAAGTAATGAGGATAAACTATTCTACTGTACAGTGAATGACAAACTAGTCTAAAGTGAAGAAGATACCATGAGAAGAGAACAACCATGCTGTCGTTGCTTAATGGTGACGATTGTTGTCAAAAGAAGAGAGTGTCTCTACTCCCCCTTTTTTGAAGGGTAGAGGTCAAGTCACGGGAAGAGACCGCCCATATTACGGATGCTTGTATGGCGTTGATTGTTAAGGGTTTTGCAAACCAATTCTCACAGCATATTTTAAATCCCGCCCACGTGGACTTCTATTTATTCCCAATTTTTTTTTTTTTTTTTTGGCCTCTTTCCCTCTTTCTTTTTTCCCTTCATTTTTTTCTTCACCAATCAACTTCATTGGGGTTATAATGGACTTAGATTAGTGTCAGGACTAGTTTAGAAGGGTTTTCAGCTCAGGGATTACAAGATGCATGGGGAAACCCTTTCATTTTAGATTCAGGATTTAGGATCACCAAAAGTTGGTGTTTTGAAGCTTTCATTAGCTTAGTTTAGTATTATTTGTCTATAGTTTGTATGTACGTATAAATAAAACATATATCTTTTTACATTATTCCGTGAAAAATGTCCCATTCGTCTCTCTCTCTCATGTCTTGTGAAATAGATCCCCTTTTCCATTGTCCCTTTAGATTAACGTTGGTCATTATTGTGCTTCAATAAAAGTCATTTTAGTCCTTCTCATATACTGTACAGTGTAATAAAGCCCTTTTTATAACTGTACCGTCGAGTTTGTGAAGATTATTTTTTAGTAGTCCCACTTATCTCTCTTATGCTACCTTCATTAGATCTCTTGTTACAGTGAAACCAACGCCTTTAGTATAGTATTCAACATATCGCTTCAATAAAATATGTTCTTTTTATGTACTATATTCTGGTCTATGGTATAGTGAACAATATCGCTACTGTACTCTGTGAGTGTCTTTCATCAAACATCGGGCTTATAGCTCATTCACTATGTCTGTTTTTCTCCACAGCGTCATCGCAATGTTGGTTGTTCCAGGTTGGTCAATTTTAAACGTAGCCCCTAGTCCGCTCCACCGTTCATATTGCTGAGCCTCGTTTGTGCCGTGAGCATTGGCCGCATTATACTGTGCTATATTGTAGATCATTTTCCCCTTTGTTAGTATAGCTTTGCCTATATGAAAACATCACATCCTCCCCTAGACTGCACATATTATATACATCCAGTTCACGGTTTTCGAAGCATATGTCATAGTTAAATAAACCTCATCAACATAAAGATATAACCGGAACCCAGTCAGACCCGAAGAGGCTGCCCAGAAGAGCATGAAAATGACAAAGGGATCAATACCTATCCTTGTTTCTTTTTTTTCGCAGCACATATAGCAATTACAAGAAGAAGAAGAAACTGAAGGAACATTGAACATGCTCAGTAGCTCTTAAATCGTTGCACCTCTAAAGTGTGTCATTCCATCAATATCCACGCTACACTCCTGGAGCCTGAGTATATCTTTTTTTTTTTCTTTTGAAAATGTAAACACCACTGCACATCTTTTTTTTTTTTTTTGTTTATGGAGAGGATTTCGAGCATTACTCTGTACTAGAGTGAGAGGATGATACTGGCTGTGGGGGTTTTTATGTGTCAAAATATAAAAATAATACGGTATCATAATGACTTTGCGCAATTGAGACAATGACGTTTTTATTGAGATGATATTAAGACAGTAGAACTAACTAATACAATGGTAAGGGGGTCGCATCAATTCCCTTAAAACTACAAGCATGTACGTGTTCAATAAATACAATTAAAAAAATTGGCATATAATAAAATACAATACTATGACTAACACTATGCTATTCTTCATCTAATCTTGCTTTCTTGCTTGGAGACTCCATAGTTTCTGGTAATTCTTCATGGGACGCCACAGTATGTTCGTCACGAAGAGTGACCCCTGGTTCAGGAACCTGCAAACCTTGCATCGTGTCCGAAGGTTGACATTGCTGATGTGATGATGACGATGATGACGGTGGTGGTCGCTGTATGGGTTGCTGTCCGTGTACATTGATCTTGTTTTCTATACCAATGAGATCACAAAATGAGGTTGTTTGAGGATTCAAAAATGGGATCACTAAAAGAGAGAGAGAGAGAGAGAGAGAAAAAACAAGATAAATAAGTGTTGAGCTTTTGATTATTTCTACCGAGATGTTTTTGCTACTTACAATTTCGTCGAATATCGTCGTTATTGAAGTCAGGTGTATCAGCGTCAGCGGTAGGTTCAAAACTATGTGGCAGTGTCATATTCAAATCGTCAGAATCAATTAACATTTCAAGATGCATTTCCTCTTGCTTGATGGCTCTACAAAAATTAAGTCAGGCACTTAGTAAAAAGTCTTCAACAATAACGAATGATTCCGTATCTTTTCTTTCTCTATCTTACTGTTGTAGTTCCTCTTCCGCTGGCATTGGTATAGGTTGACGTTGAAGACTAAGATAAGGATGCATAGCACGAGTGATGGCCAACCATTCAAGATCATAGGTAAACCCATCTTCGTTCTTTGAAGGAATATCAACAATCTACAGAAAAAAAGAGAAAAAAAAAAAAAGTTGGTGAGTATCACGAAAATGTAGCCCCAACTATCCGTTTGGCTCATAATTTACTTGTAAGAATTGTCGCTGAGGAAGACATTTGTCCAGACTGAGGAAACGTGTCACCTTTTCATCATTTTTCTGTTGCGTTTCATCTGATGGTGTTGATAATGGCTCTTCTTGATTCAAATTTCGTTGCTCGTTCATCGTGTCGATATCATTGTCCTCTTCATTTACGTTGCTGTCGTCTTCGTCATCGTCGCTGATTTGAATTTCATCGTCATTGATACGGATCTCGTCCGGGTTTCCAGCATCTTGAGTATACTGCTGACCGTTCGGGGGTAGGCCAAGGATGTTGAGGGTTTGGGGAGGATAAATTTTGTTTTTCCAGGCATGATGGTTGACAGTGGCGGGAAATTTAACATGCAAGTGGGCAGCGAACCAGTAGTCAGGCTTCAGCTGTGTGAGTAAGTCTTCATTGGCAATACTACCAAGACTGTTAGTCATAACCTAGTTGAATGATAACAATGAGTGTGACTAATAATCAAAAGGAATATATGTGCTTTCCTCCATCCCCGCCCCTCTTATTACCTCTTTATAAAAGTATTTCTTGAAGCGTAATAAAGAGCTGAGATCGCCGAACCTTTCTACCCCTCTAGGCCAATCGTGAGACAAAAAAATATCTAACGGCTGTCGGATTTGTAGCAGTTTGTTGACATCATAATGGCGAACGTGATAGGCCGATCGTACGTCCTTGTGGTCGTACGGTATCTTTTCGTAGTGACCTAAAATATGGAAATAAAGGAAAATTGAGTGGTATATTCATACACACTTGTAATATGAGAGGGTGAGAGAGCTTACCATTATGATAGTGGTGAGGATTGTAAATTCCTGATATACCACCGATCCGAATTCCATTGAAGTTGATGACACCAGCATGGCCAAGATAAAAGATGTTTTCTGCAACCCAGCCGCCATGATACAGTTCCCAGAGATAGTTGCTTGCTTCATGATTGCCACCAATGAATATAGTTGGATATGGAGCTTTCCAAGTTCCCTGATAATAAGTACAAAAATCACCCATCGCCTTATATTTATCTGGAACAGCCATAGACGAGAGATCAGCCTTGTTCCTTAAAGCTTGGAAATCACCACAAATCAATACGAGATCCACTTTAATCTGTTCTTTCTGTTCCAGTAGCTTGATGGTACCATACACCTTGTTCAATTCACCATGACAGCATCCTTCGATAGCAATCTATATCATCAGACAAATATTAGTTTCACTTCATCGAGACTAATATTCCTGTTTTTTGTATTTTATATTTTCTTCTTGCTCGATCACCTTCATGTTGGTCGCGTTTCAAAGGGTGAAGAAAAAAAAAAATGAAGAAAAAAAATTGAGTGGTTAAAAAAAAAAAAAAAGCCAGCAAATTATTCAAATCCAGTCAGGTCTTTGCATTTATTGGTTTGATTTGTATAGCGAACTAGAACTAACATAATACTGCCACTAATACTAATACTAACATCTACGAATAATAACTATCCTACTTATTGAAATCCTGCAATGTTTTTGTTGATCCATGATTCCAAGGTTTCATAAGGTCGGCCGAGAAGGATGGGCACAATAAGGGTGGGAGGATCAAAAGTCTGCACAGTCGCCAGATCTAAAGCAATTTGAGGTGGTATATGTGACTTGAGCAAAGTTTGATACTTGTCTCTGGGATCCACATACTTGTAGGTGATTGTACGTCCAAGAGCTTTCGAGAAGTAGCTGGCACGTGTTGGACCATCCACACTGTCACCAATCAAAGGGTATGCTCTGTTGCCGTGAACTTCCGTAGGGTCAGTCAAGATCAGGGTCGCCACATCAGCAATATCATCGGTGCTAATCCATTCTAACTTCATGTGATCTTCATTGCTATCGTAAATTGTACTTTCAGCTTTGATGGTGGGATTGTCGACCCATAAGTGGTTGGCATGAAATCGAGAAGGGCGAAGGGTGACAACATTGCGTTTATGCTTGAGTGCCAAAGCGTAGATACGTTCTTCAGCCAAATGATGTGCTTCACCGATAATTGATGTTTTCCATGGGAATTGTGCAAAGCGGGAAGACAGATCGACAATTTGCTTCACACCACCTTCATAAGCATCAGCCGCGATTTCTTCCTTGAGGGCCGGCATGTTATCGAGATCAGCAATCACCAAAAAGAGGCGTGTATGGCCAGGAATAGAGGCCTTGAACTTGGTCATATCAGCATAGTCACCTTCCACCACATTCAATAGCTTGCTTTCACCAAATAATGACTTGCTTTTTTCTGCACTGCGTACATAGATTGTTGTTTCCACCCCTTTGGCAAGTAAATCGCGGACAACCTTGGTACCAATGTTGCCAGTAGCACCAATGACATAAACCTTTTCAGAAGACATGTTTGTTTGTTTGTTTGATATAAGTTAATAGGAGAACAAGAAAGAAAAAGAAAAAGAAAAGTAGGGAGTTTTATTACAGAAAGAAACCTAGCGGGATTTAATTTTATGCAGGCGAAACTAAATGGCAGGATTGCGAATCAACCTTCCTTTTTTGTTAAAATAGGAAAGATATCCTCCTCACAGTTTTCACTTCGGTCGGACTCGGTAAAATATTATCCGCGGCAATAAACTCAGTCATATCATATCATATCTTATATCCTACTTGTTCATCATGCGTAATTACGGAAGAGGATTTCTTATAGTTTTAAAAAAAAATGGTCGAAGGGGGGAGACCTAAAAAAAAAAAAAAAAAAAAACAGTGAAGGCACCAAAAAAAAAAAAGGCAGCGATGAGCACAATAAAGTATGATGATTGAAAGCGTAATTGAAGGCAGCTCCACACTCTCCCCTTAACATTACCGTCTTGTTTCAATTCTTCCATCCCTCAACCACAACCAATCAACTTCAAATACTAATGATATGTTAAGGCTTTCTTTCATATTAACAAATATTCACCAACGCCGTTCCATTGTTCTCTTTCACCTTTACTATCATATCATACTGTACAGTATTACGAGTTTGAACGTTTATTGTAAAGTATGGTGCGGCTCGCTTATAATGTCAAATTTTCAATTTTCATTTCAAATTTATGGCTTCAATCGCAGTTTGAAAAATACCTTTTAAAGCCTTTTTTTTCCCTCCTTCCTTTCTTTTCTTTTTTTTTTTCCCTCAAGTCACCGCCATTTCATTGATCTCAATGGGATGTTGTTCAACTGGGATTAGCGTCAGGACTAGTTTAGAAGGGTTTTCAGCTTAGGTCTTACGAGATGCATGGGGAACCCCTTTCATTTTGGATCCAGAATTCGGGACCACTATTAGATTAACCTTCATCTTAGTTTAGTATTGGTTGTCATTGTTATAATTACTACTGAATAAACTTCGTCTTGCCTTTTTCTATCATTGTTTGATTGTCTTACCAAATGTATATACATGGACTTATTATAAGCAGAAAAATACAAACGGGTGTGTGTCCGTACAACAACAACAAAAAAAAAAAGGGGACGGCACTTTTTATTGTACAAATAGTAAATAAAAATACATAAACTAAACCTCATTTGCAAGTCTTACAATCTACATCTACATCTACATCTATTAGCTACGCTTGATATGGGACGGGAACGAGCAAAAAACAGGACCTTGTTTTCTGTATAATATTTTACAGTTTTCGCGGTGTTTTACAAAATAAATTTTCCTTTTTAGTACATCAGATACGTTTCAAATCCTAGGTCAACCAGCCGAAGTCTTCTTTTTTTGAAGGCTGATAAGTTTTTCTTTTTTTATTACCGATGTACAAGTTTTGTTCTTAAAGGTCTGAATTATCATGTTTATACATTATTTTTTTGAGGTGGCCATTTTTTAAAAAACTATCAGCTTTCTAGGATCATGCCTAATATTTGACATTATAAGTGAGCCGCACCATATATACAATATGCCGAGTCTAGTGGAGCTGTTACGTCGACAATATAGTCTTGGTTGATTATATGAATGGTAGAACGGAAATAATACCATGTTGCATATGAAACGGTCTAGAACTGTCAACTAGGCGCAAGGTCTCCAAGGATGGGGCAAGGAGCCATATATACGCTGAAAAAAACAAGTGCAAAATTCGCTATATGAGAGTTATCTATTTCCTATTTTGCCTTGGTGCTCAAAGTGGAAATATTGCTTCTTTTATCTGCTACCTGAAGTGGAAACATTGCATTTTTTATCAGCTATCAAAAGTAGAAACATTGTATCTTTTATCTGCTACCTGAAGTGGAAACGTTGCATTTTTTATCAGCTATCAAAAGTAGAAACATTGTATCTTTTATCTGCTACCTGAAGTGGAAACGTTGCATTTTTTATCAGCTATCAAAAGTAGAAACATTGTATCTTTTATCTGCTACCTGAAGTGGAAACGTTGCATTTTTTATCAGCTATCATAATAAAAATAATGTATTATGGTACATTAGATACAAAAACTGTATTCATAAACTGATCAGAATATTGGGCATAGCATTAATATATTTTTATCATTATCAAAGAGTTAATCCTAGTCTGTGTGTTTCCGATATGAGTTCCTACTTGCATAATATGCTTAGAACTTGGTCAAAAGTACTATTGTGTATAATGTATATATCTACTCCAAGAGCTAAGATATAAATCATGTTTCATAACATTTTGAAACCGGGCGCAGTGCGATACTGTACTGTACAATAGAGTAGACGGAGCATGAGCACAGTAGTTGATCAGTGCCACCACACATTTAAATTCTTTTTTTTTTTTTACACCACACATATCAACTTATTGATTCTGCATGCACAAGCGCTGTATAATGTAGGTTTACCCATTTGGAAAAATAAACTAAATAGATGAGAGACGATATAAAAACAAAAAGACAATACATGTTTTATTAAGGTGAAAATATATTGTAAGACAATTAAACTAAACTGGTCTAACGACATATCTAAGTTGAGGGCACGATTAATGACTGCGTGGGTGGCTGTGAAATGTGTGGAATGTGTGGGGAGCTGTTATCCTATTGCAGAATAAGTTTAATGTGAGATAAGCTAGTAATCTCAATCAAAAGAGCGTACTCTATCCTGAGACGAGTGACAAACTACTCCATAGTGAAGGAATTAACCAAGTTGGCCAAATTGCTCTATCTTGTCAGCAAAGCCATCACGAGAACATAACCACTTCGTTTATAATGATCTATGGTATGCTGTCTGATATATATATAAAAAAAAAAAAGTAGAGAGTTACTCGTGTATCCACCAAAAAACTACACATTCACAGGCCAAAGCCTCAAGTAAGTCCTAAAAACATTTCAAATCCCGCCCACGTGAAGGTTTATTTACTCCCATTTTATTCTTTTCTTCTCTTTCTTTTTTTCATTTTCATTTTTTTTTCTTCATCATTCAACTTTTTTGAGGTCATATTGGACTTAGATTAGTGTCAGGACTAGTTTAGAAGGGTTTTCAGCTCAGGGATTACAAGATGCATGGGGAAGCCCTTTCATTTAGGATTCAGGATTTGGAACCACCATTAGTTGGCTTTTTAGAGCCTTCAGTAGTTTAGTTTAGTTTAATCTTTGTTTGTATCAGTTTATATTCACATATAAATAAAATATGTATATGTTTTACTTGCTTCAATTAAGAATGTCCCATTAGTCTCTTTATGTCTTGTGGTATAGATCTCTTTTTTGTTACCATTACCTTTTTTTAATAGAGTCGACCGTTGTTGTGCTTCGATAACAGATGTTTCCTTTTGTTTTTCGTATATCATGAAGAGTATTTTAGGATCCTCTTTACACTAGTTCCCTAAAATCATTGTTGGTATTCTTCAAATCTCACATTAGTCTTCCTTATGCCTCCTCCAATTGATCTTGCCATTAATTCCTTGCTACAATGAACCCCTTCGCCTTCAGTTTTAGTATCTACCAATTTATGCTTTAATAAAATATAAAATTGTATCAATCATCTTCTGACTCATTGTATAATAAACAATATCACTATTGTAGCTGTTTTATGAGTATCGTACCAAACATTTGCTTTCCAGTTCACCTGATATGAATTCTTTCCCCTAGAGATTTAGCGACTGGTTGACAGTTTTGGATCACATACTACTATTAAATTTATCTATATTTTTTGCTCTCGATTGACTATATAAATGAAATTAGGTAGTGCTGTGTAAGTACCTTGCCCTCAACAAGACCAATATCAATAGGATAGATAATACAGGGTACTGTACTAGAATTAATCTTCTTTGGAATATTAGTATGATACCGTAGATACATAGCGATAGGTAGCACTTTTTTTCATTTCGTTGATACACTCAGAAGAGAAAAACCAGAACCTTTTGGCATTACTCTAGATGCCTTAGTAAGATCGTCAAAACGGCAGATCTCAATACTGAATTTTCCGTTTTTCCTTTTGGTTTATAAATGCAGAGCTAATTATCACTCGGAATGGAAAAATCACCACTTTCGTACTGTAAAATGGGTTTCGGCGGCTTTTTGGCTGTTTCCCATTCTTGTTCACTACCATCATTTGTTCTTTTTGAAGATAATGTGCAAATGATATGAGCTATTTTATGATGAGTATAACAAAGCTATCTAGTTGCACTTTTGTTTTTTTTTTGTTTTTTTTTTCTTTCTTTTGGCCGTCGAACAATCTCCCTGGCATATCATGCATAATCCAAACAAGTGTGTGACTCCAGGCTGCGGCGATAAGCCCACACCTTTTTTTTAAAATCCCGCGTAGGCATTTTTTAAAAAGACGGTTCCGTGAGATTTTTTTTTTTTTTTTTGTTTCTTTTGAAATATTTGATCTTGATCATGGCGACTGAAGTAGCATTGAATCACTGTGCATCCTTGGAATGTAACAATGTAGCAAAACTGCAATGCCCCACGTGTGTGAAACAAAGTCTTGTCGAGGGCTCCTATTTCTGTTCTCAGGATTGTTTTAAAAAGACTTGGGTAAGGGAATAAATTGTGTAGATTTGTTATATACTAACCAATTTTTCTGACGTGATCAGGGTCTTCACAAGTCCAATCATGCTTCCACAAAGAGTAAGTATTAAAATGAATATTGATCTTTGAAATGTAAACTCATTTATTTTATATGCAGAGTTGTACGATCCTTTCCCAACATTCAATTACACTGGACCCCTCCGCGCTGTGTATCCTCTCTCACGTCGTCGTACCGTTCCTGATCACATCGAAAAACCCGATTATCATATCACTGGTATACCCAAATCCGAATTCGCTCAGTCTCGTGGCAACGCCATTCAAGTTTGTAATGAAGAAGAAATCAAAGCTATGCGTGAATCCTGCCGAGTAAGTCTATACTACTTTGGCACTGCGTTGGTTGATTTTATTTGTTTTCATCATTAGATTACTCGGGAAGTCCTAGAAATTGCCGCCAAAGCCATTCGTGTCGGAATTACTACTGACGAAATAGGTAACCTTAGCGGTCATGATACATAAACTTGCTTTTGGTGACTCACTTTCATTTATATATCATTTGATAGATCGTATCGTCCACGAAGCAACTATTGAACGTGGTGCCTATCCTTCTCCTTTAAATTACAACTTTTTCCAAAAGTCATGTTGCACGTAAGTATTTGTCTTCCTCTTATCGCCTCTGGCATAATATTTTTAACCTGTACTTTTATTGGTATTTATTAGGTCTTTGAATGAAGGTAATAAATATAGTGATTAGATTAACTAACTGTGGAATAATCACCGGAATTTTCAACTTAAGTTTCCTTTTTTTTTTTTTTTTTTTTTTGATGATATATGATAGTGATTTGCCATGGTGTGCCTGATCAACGACCGTTGGAAGATGGGGACATTCTGAACCTTGATGTCAGTTGTTTCTATAAAGGATTCCATGGTGACTCTAATGGTACTTACTTGGTTGGAAATGTTGATGAAGTGGGCAGAAAGTTGGTACAAGTTACAAAGGAATGTTTAGATTTGGCCATTGCTGCTGGTAAGAAATGGATTGGTGGTAGTGATCGGGATGAAGCGTCTTAAATCTTTCTCTTTTTTTTTTGTCCTTAGTAAAACCTGGCGCCCGCTATCGTGACTTTGGTAAAATTATCGAAGACCACGCAACAAAGAACGGTTTTTCAGTGGTACGAGCATTTTGTGGACATGGTATCAATCAATTATTCCATTGTGCTCCTAATGTACATCATTATGCAAGTAAGTTCGACGTTTTCTTTTTAAAATCTTGGTGCTGATTCGATGTCTGACTTTTTTTTTTTGAATAGACAACAAGGCTATTGGGGTTGTCAGACCTGGTCATATATTCACCATTGAGCCAATGATTTGTGAAGGCGTTTATCAAGAACATCTTTGGCCGGACAATTGGACAGCAGCAACGAAGGACGGAAAACGATCAGCTCAATTTGAACATACTTTGTTAGTGACAGATACCGGCGTGGAAATTCTTACATGATCTCGTCATAGATTTAGCTATTAGAAATTTATCTTATTTTTCTAGTGAATTTTTAGTTATTCTCTTGTTGTTTACATATATTGGCCAATAAAATTCGTTTGTATACAGTATTTTGTATGTTTGATATATCCATTTTGACTCCACTTGCTTTTTTTCGTGTGTGTGTGTGTAGATGATGGCTGGGATTAAAATGGACGGCAACGTTGATCAAACGTATTGGCTGGTTTCAATTATTTAGTTTATAACAATGGAATTGGTTGGCTGACAATTATTATACCTCCGAGCTTTTATGTACAACAGACGAATTTTACTATCTTTACATCAATGACAGTTGTTTATGCTTCACATTTTCATTAAAAACTACAATACAGGGAACATAAAGCAATGAGCAGAGCATAATGGAACAATATATCTTTATATATATATATCAAACAGTTGTTCATTTCTTTGTAATGAGATTTCAAAGATCGGCAATTAAAAATAAAATACTCACACAGTAAAAAGCTTAAAATGAACTGGGCGTATGCGGGTGGTATGCCGAGGTTAGTTTGTGTAACAGATCTGTCATACTTTCAATAACTGAAAATAAGAATGTCAAAAGAACCAAAAATAGATAAAACGATTGCACAATTTAGATGATTTGAAACAAACAAACAAGAGAAAAAAAAATGCTCTTGTTACTTCTTTTTTATTGTGTGGGAAATACAGTAATATGTAGAAAAACTAAGGGATAGGTACAAGAATAAAAAGTTGCTATGTATAATTTGTATGTACATCAATTTAGAATTCGAAACCAGTTTCCTTGGAGTAGAGTTCTTCGGCTTCCTTCTTAGCGTGGTGCTTGGCCTTTTCCTTGTCGATCCAGTTCATACCCTTGGATTCGATGAAACCGTCAACGGAGGCAGCGGCGAAACCAGCGAGGAGTTCCTTGGCGAGAGCGTGGTCAACTTCTTGACCTTCGGCCTTCTTCTTCTTGTTCAAAAGGTGAAGAGCTTCGAAACCAGCGGCACCAGCAAGGAGTTCGTGGGTCCATTCAGACTTGTGTTCTTCTTCCTTGGCTTGGTCAATGGCTTGGAGACCTTCAATAACAAAAATTAAAAAAAAAAAAAATAAGCATCATTGTTTGATCAAAAAATAAAATAAAATATACTTACGGTTGTAGGTTTCTTCGTGGTGAGACATGTTGATATAAAATTTATAAGATGAAGAAAAGAAAAAAAATCAATCAAATCGTATGGCTTTTATACCTTTTTTTGGTGAATTCAGGAACGATCCTTTTAAAGCTATTGTAACTTTGATTAATGTAGTAATTTCTTTTTAAAGACCGTCTGCCTATGAAATGGCGGAATCACATCGCCTTGGCGTTCCACTATGGTAAAAAACCACCCCCATTTTTCCCAGCCACATCATTATGGCCCGACTATCATTATTATTTGTCACTATTCCTTATTCGTCGGCTGCTCCGTTGACGCTGAAGAAGCTTCTACACACACTTCACTTTTATAACGCGTTTGGTCATTTTAACAATTAAAAAAAAAATAGACTAACGAACGGATTGACACATTACAGCCTAAAAAAAAAGGTCGATCATTTATACCAAATCATGATCCTCTTTTTGAGCCTGAGATATATTACTGCATGGATTATTACACTTCTTCCCCCATAACAACGCGCTTTATGACACTTTCAGTATACACGGTGACGATACTTCGGAGAAGTAAGCAGCTCTTGAGCGATGTACCTTATCGTCATGAGTGTAACATTGAAGGTAAGGGTGGGACAAAACAAGACTTTTGTTTTAGCCAGAAATAAAAACGGGGAAAAGCGTGTATGCACATTCATCAAAGAAGCACTTTTGTTTTTCCCAAAAAACCTTAAAACCAATCAATCTTCTTCATTTTTAACACAATCACCGATTTATTTTCTCCATTTTAGTAGCATCTTCCTCATCACCGAACAATATGAGCTGATGCACACATTCTATTATTTCTAAGATGCTCTATTTTAATGGCACTTTCACCGAGAAATAAAAAGTCCCAGGCCATCGTTTCCAAATTTTGAAGGACCGCAAACAACATCGAGATTTTTTAGTTCTGTATAGTGTTGCACTGATAATACTGTCATCCAAACAAACCCAATTTTTTCATTGCGAAGCATCTGATATCATATCAAACGACTAACTAAAACAAAATGTTGGACCCAGGGGAGACAACTCCATAAACAATTTGTTCTGCAAAACCCCGCAGAAAACACAAAAGACATAATCACTTTTTTTATTTTGAAATTTGCTTAGCAAACGATGTCGTGCAGAGAAATCTAGAAGATTTCCTTGAATCATTTTCCTCAAACACGTTCAATTAACAAAAGAGCCTTCAGCTTCTTGAGTGCCAGTCGTCTAGCATTATTTTTTTCGTCCATGTCAGTTCAAAATTATGCATGAATTCGCCATTGCGCCTACTATAGCGAAATCAATACTTTCTTGGGAGACACTTTAATAAAGAAAGAAAACTTCAATGTGGAGAGTCATGACGCTTACTTCATAAAAATGATAGAAGCGACAAAAAAGGACAACACTCAGTAGCAGTTTTATTTTTCACGCACACACGACATACATAGAGTGTATATATATTCATTAGGCAGAGTATTCACCAAAGTCGTCTACCACCCAACATCCTTTCCTTTTTTTTTTCCTTTTTGTTGCACACACATAGGTATACCAGTTTTGTTTTCTACATTCATCGATACCTCATTCGCCATGAGAGTTCAACACATAAGAGAGATTAATTGTAAAAGACAAGATATATTTTATTTAATTGTGAATATAAACTATGGCAACTAATACTAAGCAAAACTGATAGAGGCTCCATGCTGCTATTCTAGCTAATCTAACCGTTGTTCCAAAATCACATCCAAAATGAAAGGGTTCCCCATGCATGTTTGTATTACATTTTTCAAATGCCCCTGATTCAAGTTCTAATCACTAAATCCAAGATCACTAGCACTCACAAGAAGTTTTCATGAAGATGATTTCCTGAGAAGAAAAAAAAAGGGAAGAAAAGGAAAAAAAACGAGGGAGCCGGGAGAAATATAAATTCATGTAAGGCGGAGTATGAATGGTTGAGGAAGCCAGATTTTTTCCAAAAGAGGATGGCTCACTTAAAAACTATCAACGAGACAAAAATGTTGAGCATGACAGTTGAAACCAATGCCCCCGCCCACCAAGAACATAACAAATAGAGATGGTATGAACACCCATTCTGTATTGTTGTTGTTGTTTGTTTTTTTATTTTTCTACACACTTGAATAGCTTAATTCTCGGACTATTGGGCATGGCGGTTATCATATATCAGAATAACCGATAAGGCGTCTATCATATAGTACATATCAGAATCCCATCCCGTCAAAACTCACAATTCAGCGTATGTCATATCATATCATATGTAAGAAAAAGAAACTGACATCCAACGAATTATTGACTGCCCAAATCTCTCCAGTTGACCGCCTGAGCGTTTATATATTTAATAAAGAGAGTAATAGAATAAAAATAAAACCAAGATATCATATCATAAATAAAGGAAAAATAAAATAAAATTAAAACATTGTTGTATATGATGGGGGTCAAAAAAAAAAGAAGGTACATGCGCTTTATTTCTTGAGCAGTTTTTTTCAAAACCATTTCGAGACACTACCATCATGCTTTTTTTTATATCACATGAAAAAGCAGATATATTCCTGCTTGTCTTTCGAGAAGATGATAAAAGTACCCTATCACATATTATCATCTTGATGATGTTGCTATTCCGCAGGAACTTAAATTTTAACTGTTGTAATTTTTAATAGAACAATCTCGCATTTGCAAAAAAAAAAAAAAAAAAAAAAACACCAGCATACATTCCTAGGTGTCATAGGGAAGGGGGTTACAGTGTGGATTTGGTGAAACAAGACAGTCCCCGTGAATCGTATTATGACGATATTTGGAGGATCAACTGCTAGAGACATTCTTTATACCTGATAGATCAGAGGATGATTAATAAAAAGGTATTAAAAAGACTATAGGGTGATTTGCGATTAAAGCATAACAATAATCGATCCTAATCAAAAGGAGGTAAAGGTAGTAGAAAAGGAATCTACTGCACAAGACATGAATGGTACTAATGGGACATTTTTCATTGCAACATGTAAAAGCAGACTTATTTTATTCAGAAGAAACAAACTATAACAAATTAAACTGTACTAAGCTAATGGGGGCTTCAAAAAAGCCAAAAATTTGGTGCCTCCCCTAGATCTTAAGTCCAAAATGAATAAGGGAAGAGAAAATAAGAAGCACGTGGGCGGGATCTGGAAAACTGTTTGGACTCTCTGTAAGCCGGTTTTTTGGTGGATACAGAAGATATATCTTTTTTGATAAACGCCTTGGTGTTGTAATTCCTCAATTCCTCTGCCAAAGCCGACCAACTTCAAACGATTAAGCCTTTTTTTTCAATAAAAACCTACAGCAATCATGTAGCTTTGTTCTTTTCATCGCCACTATCACAGTACGTGGTTAAACGTTTTATTATCAAGTATAAAAACTATCCTTAGCGCTTTCCATGAGACCCAACTTTTTTTTTTACGCTTTTGCTGAAGTACGCCATATCACTACCGCAAACCCTCTTTCCTCGGTACCCCATATATACTATTTTATTTTTCGTCATCAATGCCCAAACAAATCCCCCTACCCATATCATAAAAGTAAAAGCTAAAATACAAGGTTTTTTATTAATGCTATCAACAAAGTCATTTTCTTTCTAAAACTAAACACCGATCCCAGCCTTGCTTGTCCTTGATTGTGCTAACCACCTTCCATCCAGACCAAATGACCAATATACGCTCCATCATCCCTTTCCCACACTCCAAGATCACCCTACCATGAGGAGAAGCCAATAAGCGAGGCGCCAGTTCACTGAGAGTCAAATACCAGGCAAAGCCTTGATCTTCGGCATACAACGCTTGATCCGGTTCGTAAGACAACGCCATTTGCTGCTGTGAGGGTCGATCCTTTGCATTAGCGCCTTGTCGATTAGTCGCATCCATGTTCAAGTAGGGAGGGTTGCACACAATCAAGTCTACGAATCCATTGTCATTGTTAGGTGAGCCGTCATCCTTGTTGTTGTTGTTGTTGCTGTTGTTGAAACTGGATATAAAATTGAGATCAGCAGAGGTCACCTGTGCCATATCCTTTACGATGAATGTTGCGCGAGAAGCATCCTTGTCCGCCAATAGTTTATCCTTATTCTTTTGCGCCATTACCACTGCTTGCTGACTAATGTCCACACCAATACCAACAGCTTGAGGTGCTTTGTCTAAAATTGATATTAAAAGGTTGCCACATCCAGTTCCCATATCCAGTATTCGTTTCCTTGGTGCCATTGCAGTGGTCGTGTCCGTATCAAGTAGCCATGAAAGTGCAGCGTCCACCAATGTTTCAGTACTGGCACGGGGGATTAAACATGATCGATCAATTTCAAACCGCAGTCCGTGGAATTCCTATAATATAACAGGGAAAATATTAATAGTGTGTTCCTTTCATATCCTGTACCCCGCCCCCTTCCCATCGCTCTCTCCACTGTCATCTATATCCGTAGTTTATATACCTTTGATCCCAGTACATAAGCCAAAGGTTCCTTTCCGTAGCTTTCAACATAATCCAATGATTGACTTGTTCCATCCATTTCAATACCAGATTGCTGTAATTCCTTGAGTCGTCGTTCATAAGCTCGTTTCCAAAATCGATGTTCCCGTTCCAGAGTAAGCTTGAACTTTTCAGGTTCATTCCGCACCAATTGAATAGGGAAAGAGGGGGTCGGTTGATCATCGCTCTTGCCTTCATCCTTTCCATCTCGTTCACCACAAGATTCATCGAATAATACGTCCATTGCCAATTTGTTGAGAGTCATGTAGAGGCCCTTATCCTTGTGAGTTTTGATAGGTCTAGTAGCCACCGAATTCCCGATGATAGTATATCCATGATTGTAAAAGAAACGTCGCACCGATGCACTTCCATAGGGTGTTCGTAATCCCAATTCTACTGTCGATATGTAATCAGAATTGTTGGATCTTGTAACAGAGGTGACGTTGAATGACCTGAATATCTTAGATCCTTGTTCTAATACTGTATCCCCGCCAACTTCAAGATCCTCGTCTTCATCGTCATTGTCATCGTCGTTTTTATTGAGTGCTGTATTTTGGCGTTTTGGTGTAGATGCTGTCAATTTTTCCTCTGAGGGGATTTTGTCCGTATCATATTCCATTGTCGCAAGATTGGGAGGTACTTGACCATGGCAGAGCACAAGCATTCCGAGTTGGATCTTGTTTGCCTTGTACTGTTCAATTAATCGATCTTTTGCTTTGTTACTCTTTGCCATAATAAGCTACATAATAAATGAAAAATATATCAGTATATGCAACATTTCAAAGGATAAATTTGATATTATCTTACCCAACCAGACGCTGCCTTCTGAAGAATATAAGGAAACCAAATACATTCACAAGGGCTGTTGCTTTCAAAGTGATACCGAACAGCCCGTTCAAGAAAACTATGATTCTATAAAGTAAAGAGATTAGCTTTATTGGAGATTGTTGCCTAGATATTAAAGCCTTTTTATCCCCCCCCCTCTCTCCCGCTTTAAGAACTTACGATACCAGGAGCTTTCCATATAACGGCCATATATGAATCTTGATAACCAAATTCAATATCAAAGTCCTTGAGAGCAGCCAAATGCTCCATAGTCTTGTTGTAATTTATTTCCACTATGTCGCTTTCTTGCAAAATCCGTGTTTCTTCACTAGGTTGGCCATTGACAGATATTTCACCACGTTTGAAGCTTTGATGAGCGTTTTCTCGAGAGGTGACAATGTGCCGGTAATGAGACATGATCCATTTTCTTATTCGTTGGCCATGACCATTCGAATTAACAGTTGCTTTGACGTGGAGTATGGTGTCCGGCATCCATACGATTGACTGTTCAGACAAAGAAGGGAGTAAAACAAAAAAAATTGGTAGATAAAAAAAAAGTTTTCTATGGCAAGCCATATTTTAAATGCCGCTTTGGAAGATGTCAGGTCGGTCAAACGTGATCTTAGGATCTTGATCTTCAACTAAATATTCCTTTTTGAGAAATACTACAAATCCGATTCATTCATTACATGATAGATTAAACATACAAATACACACATAATTAAACATACAAATACACACATACACACGCGCACAAAAAAAAAAAAAAAAAAAAAAATTGTAAAAGGGACTATTTATTGATAATAAAATAAGGTATGCATAATGTAAGAATATAATAAAATGTATAAAGTAAATGAGATAAATATTGAGAGGGAGGAAAAAGGGAATAACTATTGTTGTAATAGAGGTTGTCGTTGTTCGCCATCATCGTGAAGCCCTTGGTCTTGATCCCATTCATCATCCACTGTTTTATGCTTTTTAAAGCACATACAGAAGAGATATTTGACACCATGGTAGGACTTAACGCACATATATTTGATATCACTGAAGATACTGGGACGGCCATTGTGAATTTTTTCGGGACGTAGGCGATCGTGACCATCAATAATTACCGTGATACAAACGATCACCGCACCCAAAACACCCATAGCAGTAGCAGCAGAGATCATAAACATGATGATTTGTTGATATCGCACAGCATTCATAATAGGAGCACCACCCAAGATAGACCCACTCATCATACCAGGAATGGAGATCAAACCAATGACAGACATTTGATTAATAGTAGGTAACATCGCCAACCGAATAGCTTCCACTGCAATAGACTGGCCTGCTTCCCACCGACTTGCACCAAAAGCCAAATAGGTTTCCATCTGTTCCTTGTTGCTGCTAACACTGGTTAAACAGCTGCTCAAAGCAACAGCCATACCACTGAGTAAATTGCCAAGTAGCATCCCAATGGTTGGAATAAACGTTTGAGGAGCCCAGAAAGGAGTTTCATCCATCGCCCACTTTGTTCCAATGATGCCGATCAGCAAAGTAGAAACAGCCGTCGACATTAATACCGACAAAAACTAAAAAAAAAAAGTATAGAAAGTACATGGTTAATTAATCATCATCATCATCGTCATCATCACTATCCAAGTAATAAAACTTTATCTTGTCTTACCATTCCATTGTAAGATTGTTTGGATTTGTTGTATACTGTTTCATAGGCACCGAGAATAACCAATACAATAGTCATCGCCATCACTATAAAGGGATTTTCAGCTCTAAAGACATCCTCTAGTATATAGCCCTAGATAATATCCATATAAAGAACATATAAAACCCAAAGATATTAAGTAAATTAGCATACAGCACAAGCAAGTTTATTCCCGAGCGATACCCTTACCATGATTGTAAGTTGAACCAGACACCGCACAGCAGCAATGATTAATGACTTTTCTAGCTTCAAATCAAGGAATAATGACACCACACCTATTTCATATAATAATAAAAGAGAAGATAGTGTGAGAAAAATAATGTTGAAGAGCGTCAAGAGACTTACAGTTGAAGAGGATAAAACAACCAGCAATAGCTACATTCACCCATGTAAGATCAGGAGCTCCAATAGGATCGCTTCCATCACTGCCACCATTAGTGTCATTGCCTACAGCACGACCAACCAAGTCCACAATATAGGAAGGGTTCATAGTTGTAAATAATAAAACTAATGAATTGAAAAGGAAGGGGAGGGGCGTAAAACTAAAAAAAATGAAGAGATTTTTAAAACCACTAAAAAAAATAATCGAAAACCGCCTGTCCCCGTGTGGTACAGACAGTGGAATCTAATTCAATCCCCGACGTTCCCCATCGATTGCAACAGCAAAGATATTAAGTTGACCACTCACATCATACAAACAGACCTACAATGCGTCGTAGCATGCCTATATCCGGCCTCCACACTGTACAATTACCCCATCCCCCCTCTCTATCTTCGCAGTTCCCCTTTCACTTCCCATGATGTATTCTAATTCATAAAGCAAACAATCCAATTTTCATAAAGATGATTTTATTGTAAGATGAAGATAAATGGAAGTGAATATGTATGTATAAAGATATATCTACTGTAAAATCAAAGCTTTCTTTCCAATTGAGCCATAGTTGAGACGACTTTTCGATGATTGAAGGTGATGAATGATGGTCGGGTATCTATTTTATCGATTGTCCTATAAAAATTTAATACATTGCCGGGTTAGCAAGCGTTTATGAGTGTTGGTGTTTAGCATATTGAGCAGCGTAATCCCCTCCAATTTCAACTTACATTTTCTTGATTTCATTTTCCATAAGGATATTCTTGAACGGGTCCACTGATAAAATAACACCAACCAAGGTGATAACTGCAGAGCATAAACATTCCACGACAATCTAAAAAGGGTCCCATCGCAAGAAAAAAAAAAAAACCAAAACAAAAACCGATGAGAATGCGTCACGAACACTGCTTACCGCGCCGCCTTTGTTTTTGTATGCAGAAACCTTACCTCGATAGGAAGAGATGATTCATTTTGGTCAACAGCCTTCAAATAAGCAAGATCTATATTAAATAAAAGTCAAAATAAGCAAACGATATTGTAGGTAAGTCTGTCAGTTTTTTCTAGAAGTCTCAAACAATCGATATTTTCGTTTTCTAGTTTGGCGAAAAGCTTACGTTCGTATGTAGAGATGGCTGAATGGAATAAAAATAGAGCGCCTACAATAGCAATCAATTTGCCGATATATGCATTGGCAGCCATTTTAAAAAGTAAGTGGAAGTGAATTTGAAGACTAAAAAAAAAAAAAAAAAAAAAAGAAAAGAAAACGCCCTCTTGCAAATTCCGAAAAAAAGATACCATCTGAGATTGAAAGGTAGCCCACGAATCAGCCAAAAAAAAAAAAAAAAAAAAAAAAAGGCAAGTAAAAAATTCAATAGATGATGTATTAAATTAGATTTAAAAAAGTAGATAGAGTATAATCTGATTGTGTATAATGATATAACTACAAAAAGTAAATGGAAAGTGAAATAATAAGAATAAGAATAAAACTATACAAAGACAATAGAAAGGCGGGAGACAAAGGAGGGAAGAGGGTAACAATCTAACTAGTGCTGTTGGTATAATCATAGCCTACATGATGAAAGGAAGTCAAAGAACTTGATGGTGTCAGGTTTTCGGTTTCTTCATTGAAAAAGTCATCCAAGTCTTTTAAAGCGTTCATCAAATCTTCACCGTGTTGAGGAATACTAGTTGATACATCCACATCCGTAGCCGTCGATCCAGTCGTTCCTTCAGGAAGGTTCCCGACGTCTGATTGTAGTCCCATCATACTGTGGGTCTTCGATGATGGTGTTGTTGCGTATTTTTGTTGATGTTGCTGCTGCTGTTGCCGTTGCTGCTGTAGTTGCAGTTGTTGTTGTTGTTGTTGTTGTTGTTGTTGTTGTTGTTGTTGTTGTTGCAGTTGTTGCTGCTGCAGATGTTGTTGTTGTTGTTGTTGTTGTTGTTGTTGTTGTTGATTCGGTTGCTGCAGTTGTTGTTGTTGATAATTGGGACTTTGATGGGAAGCTGTCGAAAGAGTATGAGGAGAAGTTGAGGGTATCACTGTTGGTAATGTACTAGAAGACACTGTCGATGATGAAGATACCATTGATGGCGAGGTAGATGATAAGTCTGAAAATACGGTTCCTGCTGTGACCATAGTGTCAGGTTCCAATGCAGAGGCCATAGGTGATGAAATCATTGGTAGCGTCGAAGAATGAGGCATGTCGTTCGGATGATGATGTTGCTGTCGCTGCTGATGCTTGTTACCGCTTTGTGGGCTATAGTTTCTGCCGTCTATACTTGATCTTGATGTTGGGGAGGTCGTCATCACACCAGCGGCAACAGCTGTGGCTGCTGTCACCTTTTCGTCACCAGTCAACAAGGAGAAATCTTCAATCGAGAATTGGATATTGTGTTCAATGGGAGTCTGGTTGGTGATAGTAGAACATTCAAACACCACTGCATGTATGTTTTTCCTGGTCATCCTTGTGCTAGCAATGTCGTCCATTCGCCATATAGCTGTTGTGGAATTTCCAGAGGCAGAGGTAGATGTAGATGCTGTATTTGATGAGTCGCCTGTTGTCAACGACATCACTGTGGAGGCGATGTTTGCATTCGTCGAATCCTGTTGATAGTCATGTGGTAATGCTGACACTCCAGTGTTCAAAATTGCTAAGGCACGGTCGGCATATGGTGTTTGCACCAATTGGAGGAGCGGTGTCAATGTTGTGATGTCGATACACGCGTTTGACTGGATCACATAAGGTACCAAAACTTCGAGCAACATCAGCGTCTTGTCAATATAATAATCCATTTTGTTCTTGATCATCAAAAGAGCAAACATTAATGCTTCGTTGCCTTGCTCCACTAAATATACTGTTCGCAAAGAAGCCACCAGTTGCTTGAGGTAGTCCATTTGAAATTTCGCCTTTTGTTTTGGATAGGTCGCTAAAAGACGTTGTACTTCAGTAAGTCCCACCTTTTCTGCCAAAATAGAAAGGTCACTTGCCAACTCCACCGCTTCTGCATGTACCGTCTTTTGCTGTGAAGTTGATGCATCAATTGGTGTTGTTGTGTTCGCAGAATCGTCCCCCTCGGTATGCTTCTTATGCGTAACGCTGCCGCTTGTGATGTCCTGCTGTTGGTCCAATCCGTTGAATAATCGAGGTATAGCACCCAGAAGTAAATACATAAACCGTGTCGGGGCAGGGTCAATCAAAGGTAAATTGTCTAGCAGCATAACGCTTCGAAGTAGGGTCCACGTCTTTTCCTCAGCCATAGAAAATTGCAATCCTTTCAGTAGTAGAGGCTGTAGTCCATCGAATTCGCTTGCCCAATGCACAGGGAATGTATCAGTCAAGAGAGTGCTAGTCGTACAAGGTAGTAACAGTTTTTGAAGGACCACTTCCAACAGCGCCAAGGCTTCCGCGTGTTCCGAAGGGAATGGACTATACAAGCAAGCCACCGCCGCCCAGAATAGTTGAGGGAATTGTTCGATTTGGGTAGAATCCATTGCACGGGCTACTTCAGTCAAAGTCAGAATGATTTCCAAAGAGAAGCCACGTATATCTTCCGATTTGTCCGCCACTGTATTTGAGAGTCGAGCAAGCATATCCGCTAACATATGTTGGTTGAAGGCCGGCATAAGACCCCTGAAGCATTGGAAAGACCGACAAGCAATGTGACGCACAGAGCAACAGGTAGCCCATTTCAAAGCAGTTTCACCCCATTTTTGACGCAAATCCCGATCTTCATGGCTAAATACATAGAGAATTCGCTGGACGAGATCTTTGAGTTCTTGAGTACTTTGCAAGCGTCGGTTCTTGGTTGGTGTGATGTTTTCATATGCCCAAAGTCGTTTCCCTTCCTTTGATGCTAACCATTGAATCACATCCAGACCTTGTTTTGACATGTCAGCATCCAAAGATTGTCTCACCACAATAGCATGAATAAGATTGATAAGAAGGCATCGTGATTGATCGCATACAATACTTGTCAGATGGTCCAGTTGTACAAAGATAGTATGTAGGAGTAGTGGGAGATGAGGTGCCAAGTCCGCACCAGCTTCAATAGCCATATCCACCAAATAAACCATCGCCAATTGACCTTTTGAGAAAGCTGGTCGCTTTGCATAAGGAGGTAGTACTTCATCAGTATCGGCCACAAAAAACTTGGATTGGTGTCGGTTGAGGCGTTGATAACTACTAGTGCTTGAATCTTTAACTTGAGGCACCATAGAGCGTGGTGTAATTTCGGATATAGCCTCTTCCACCACACGTGTAAATGCTGGGGTGCGTCCAAGATACACAAAGACACGTTTTGCATGCACCAAAAACCACGGATTTCGTTTTTCCAACCCCATATTCAACAAATACGTGATAATCGCCCGTACATTTCGACCGTGGTCCACCAGTTGACTCCATAGGGCAGCAATTTCCTTGACATAAGTATCGCCAAACTTGATAGTGATGTAATAAAGATTGGAGAGTACCACAAAAGCAATAGTGCTAAGTTCTGTCTCTTGGCCATGAGGTGATGATGATGAGGTCAGAGATGATAATGCTGTTGCTCCAGATGTTGATGTTGTTGATGGCGCCATCGCAAGATCCACTTTTCTAAACCAAGGAAGCATATAGCCAAGGACTTCACGCTGACTATTGGGACTAATGTGTTCAAATCGTTGAGTGATTTCTGAGAGCATGCTGTAAGTCTGTTCAGGGTGATCAACCGCCAATCGCGCAGACAATAAAGTTTGGGTATGCTTATAAATTGCGGGCAAGCTACTTGTGATCCCAATCTCGTATTCCTTGGCACAAGAATCCCCAAAAACACGTTCCTCCACCACCCTTAGGAGTTGCATTGCTGATTTCCGAATCACCTTTTTCGCATCGCCAGCCTTGAAGAGAGCCAGACTAACAATTTGATGGACATGACAAGGATAATCGACTACATGACACACAATATCAGATACGGCTTGGAAGTAACCTTGAGTGAATTCCAACTTTGGGTTTCCAGCATAGCACTGTTCAATTATATCATCCAGTAGTAGAGGTTGGTCTTGATTGTATATGAGTACAGCCTCCAATGCTTCCCTATAAATGTATATAATTATAAATGTCAGTATTTGGAACCGATATTTTCTACAATGTGACAATGTGTCCTTTGCAATCAAGTATTTGTATATGCAATGAACCTACCTTGCAACTGTATGATTTTTAGGATCTGGACTTTCAAATACAGCATCGATCCACCGAAGTACGTTCAGCATGTCAAATTGGATAACCGCTTGTCGAGCCTTCTTTTGACCTAAAAAGGTATACAGAGGACCTCTCTGTAATAAAAGCCAGTAAAACACAATAAAGGTTAGCATGTCTACAACCCCTCGTATATTTTATCAACCACTTACACATAACATCGCCATAGCAGATAATGAGGCAGATTCCAAAGCTTTACGTTCTTCTTCCATCAATTTGGTCATGCTTGCACGGTCCTTGGCTTCTTTGCATTGTTCCAATACATCGCGAATCATGGCTGTTTCACGAGTTCGAGTCACATTAGCATACGCCCCATAGCCACACCATTCTTCAAACATCTTGTAGAGAGCGAGACGAGTTTCAAATGACATGATCGATGTAGGATCATCCAATTCCATAATGACTTTGTATACTTGTTCCACCAGACGACATAAATAGACACGAAGCTTGTGATATTCCCATTCTAACTGTACTTCAGCACCACCTAAAAAGACCTTGGTTTCCTTGATGTAGGACATGATCAACAGAACGATCACCTTGTTGTCATTGTCAAATTCGGATATCGCTCCACTGCCACTACCCTCTGACGCTTTCGGGACGGTTAAACAGGATGCAGTTGAGGCCAAGATATGCATGAGTGAAATTCGTAATCTGTCATTTTTCTTGTTCCGTTTATTTTGGTATGGTTTCTGGTTGTTGCGTGTTTTGCCTTCATCCAAAATAATACGTATCCAGGATTGTAAATCATTCATCAATGTCTTGTAAGCATCTGGGTGAATAAAGCCAAGTCCATAAATAGTCCCTTCGCGAATAGGCCGATTGTCACAAGGTAAAAATGGGAGCACCAGACGAAAGAGATCAGAGGCATTGTCCAGTTTTTCCATTCCAGTCGATCCTTTTCGCCCACTACCAACCCAAGTCGCTGTTGGGTGTCGCCGAAATGCTGATTTCCCTCCGTTAGCCACAGAAGATCCACGAGCGTTGAATTTGTTTTTTGAGACTAGTGCCGTTGTGTTTGTCTTGGTCACTTGGTCCGAAGCTGTAGCACACGCAAAGGCTAGATACACTTTCCATTGATCTACCAGTTCAGTACTAGCAATCACCTTTTGGTTTGACGCATTGCTTTTCGCCATACTGAGAGTCCCAGTCGCACCAGTTTTAGCTGTTTCGATAGATGACAAAAGAGCAGGTTGGATTTGAAGGAGACGGTCACATATATTTTGCCGGCAAAGGGTCACAGTATCGGCAAAGTGAATAAATGCCCGTTTGATGAGTTCCATGAAGCACGTGTGCCAAATCCATTGATCTGTCGGATCGTCTGATGTTGCTAGCTGTACTAACATAGGCGAAGATGTCCGCCGCTGGTGTTGCTGTAGCCGTACCTTTGTTTCGATTGATAATTTTGTTCCCCAGAATTGATTCTTTTCTTTATCAAATTGGATGAGTTCTTGACCCAACGCTGCATTTTCAAGCAAATCAAGCAATCGTCCATATGTTTGTGTCTTTTTGTGATCCACATAATCCCATAATTGTTGCATGAATTGCTGCACCGCTGCTGCATCCGAAGACGAAGAAGATTCCGCACTTGTGATCACCAGAGTTTCCGCTTCCACCTGAGCTTCAAGCCTTGCTTCAAATTTCGACGCCCATTGAATCATCTGTAAAGCCATCCGTCGTACTGCCCAAGACTGACTACACAAAAACATCAATCCATTCGCTTCAGTCTCTTCTATCATGTTGAATAGCCTTGCCACATCTGACTGGACATCTGCATTGAGACTGGGAGAAGGTGACGCCATGACAACTTCACGCAAGGATCCAAGTTCAACTTGATTCACCCAGATAGCAAGTAAGTCCACATATAATTGCAAAACCCCTCCACCGCCTGCGCCAGCACCAGATTCATCCATATCAGTTCGACCCATAGGGTTGCCAAGGCCATGAGCAAGGGACACGATGATGTTCGAGACCTTATCTTCCAGACGATAGACAAATCTAGCATATCCAGTCACCACTGTTTGACTATCTATTTGCTTGGCAATTCGGCGAAGAGCTTGAGATGCAGCTTGAATGACTTCAGGATCAATGTGCACAGTATAGCGAGCCAACATTTCCACCAGTCGGGGTAACGGTATATCCGCAGGCATCAGACGTGGCATAGCATCCAAAATAGATTTCAATAATTCAAAGTAGGGTTGTTTGTCTTTCGAATAAGAGACTGCAAAGTGGCTGTATTGGTATTGTACTTGAGGTCCACTGCTATCTGACGCACCGCCAGCTCCACCCGTTGTTGTTGAAGGAGCGATCACACCACCATTGTTTCCGATCATAGTGCTAGCGAATAAAGGAGCCGTATAGTTGCTGTTTGTCATGCTGCGATAGGCACCGCTGACAGGGTCACCCATCAAACTGTTGCTGTGGTAGTGATGATGAAGAGTGTTGCTGATGAAACTTCCACCACCGTTGAGGTTCCCAGTATTTGCTGCTCCACCAGGCACGAGAGACATGCTTGCACCAGTCATCGCAGACGTATTTGTTGATGAAATTGCCGCCGAAGCAGATGCCGATGCTGTTGCCGGGGATGATGTAGATGGAGTAACTGCTGCAGAAGTAGATGGAGATAGTGAGCTCAAAGTCGTAAGACCGTTCAATGAAGATCCCATATTGGTAGCCATAGGTCGATGTATAATATTTTTTTCGTCAAGCACTAGTAGTCTTCCGAATGATTGATCCAAGCTAAGTAAAGTTCTTGCCATTGTGTCTTCCATTTTGTCTGTTGCTTCGCTTTTGATTGCACGTATAGGAGCCGTCAGTACATCCGCACTACACGCCATGAAATGATTTGATAATCCAGTAGAAGCCATGTCTGTGTCAATTGGGAAAGGAGGTCGATGTCTATTGTTTTCCAGATCCGTCAGCAGTAACTGGAAAGCGCGAATTGCTATAATCATTCGTTCAGGACTGAGATATTCCCAATTCACAACTGTTGTAGAAGACTGAGAATTTCCCGCGGACGCAGCTGTTTGCGCTGCTGTAGAAGAGGAGAACTGTTGATTTGATGTTGATCCCATTGATATTGCATGATCCATGTTGAGTAAATAGTATATGATATTGGTCATTGCTGTTTCCACATCGCGCATAAGAGCATAGTAAGTGATAAGAATAAAGTGATCCAAAGATACATCGGCCGGATACGTTGCTCGTCGAAATGGAGGAAGGATTGTTTTGATGATCATATCCATTTTTTTGAAGGTTGTTGAAGTACTTTCGGTGCAACGGAATAAGTAGGTCCATGTCAATCTTGATACACATCCCAAGGACATTTGTCGGGTATACTTGTCCTGATGAAATAAATATAAAGCCACCATGTTTAGTTTGACATCCCAAACATTCAATGCGCTTCTTTCACTTCATCTTTACCTTGCTGAATTTTTGATAACAACTGTCCAAGACAGATAACCAATGCTGTGTAAAGAAGTCCTTTCGACTGACACACAGTAGAGTAGTAACCAATGGGAATGCTACCTGAATGGAGTAAAATGTATAAATGAGTCGACAACACTTACTTTGCACGAGAGTTTTCCCCGTCATCTTACCATCATGTGTTTCGGTTTTAAGGTCATTTTCAAGGCGCGAGGATATACCAGATCAACGGTTTTTGCCCATGCAGGAAAGTTGACTTCCGCAACAGCAACATCAGCAACAGGTAGCAAGAGTTGGACAAATAATGCAGCATAAGCATGTTTCACCTTGATGCCATGAGAGTTCTTGAAAAAGCCAGCACAACTTGACAAAAAGTCTGCAGTTTCTTCGAGAGCGTCCACAGGGTAAATCTATCATAATTGAAGATGAATGTAAGTGAAAAATAAAACAAATTTGTATTTTGAGTAAACTTGCCTTAATTTTCAGGAATCGCATACCACTGATCAGCATTTCCATGTGCGATTGGCGTTCTTTCATGATGGTATGGCTATTGTACTTTTCTAATTCGGCAATAAAGCGATCACTAACGGAGGCAAACCGGATGTTGGAGAGTTCGCCAATAAGTCCAGCAAAAAGGTCCATGCTGGCAGTTCGATTTCTTGACCTTTTGATAGCTTCTCTATGTAGCATAATTAGAAGATAAAATGTAAGTGAAAGAAAAAAGAATCACATAGATCAGTACTTTACTTACGGATCTGCCTTCTTCAATTGATTGAATACAATTTCCTCTAAGTTTTCCCCTTGTTCATCAGGTAAGGCATCTGGAGTAAAACGCTGGACAATAGCAATCAATGTACGACAAAGAATATAAACAGAGGCAAGCTAAACGTGACCAGGAAAACACAAACAATAAATAAACATGCGCATAAAAATATGAGTCCTACAAAAAGTATTCTTACCGATTGCCGTTCTTTCAAGATAGATTGTACATCTCGTGCCCGAGATAAAGGGGCGGCTTCGCTGTATGAAAAAAAAAAGCGTATTTAGTAAATAATGATGGCCAACCCTCTTCTTCTGCCTTACCTCATTCGTTTGACCAAGGCAGGATCCAATGGTTCGATTTTCGCTTTTCTCCACCGCATAACAGCATCAATCACCGGTTTTTGTTGTGTTGTTGCCAATTTCGCCAAAGACTGTATCAACTTATCAAAGACGGGATCAGCTTCTTCTCCTAAAGATATCCTTAGATCCAAATCAATTTCCTAAGTCAAATACAAGATGTTAAACCACAAATATTGGCATGTTCGTGAAGCTTTGCTTTTATCCTTACCACACCGGTATTCAGTACCAGGGACATTTTCTTATCGGCTAATTTTTCAAACTGTTCAAAGACGATGTGTAGAGCATAATCAGAGCTAATGACACCCACTGAAGAATTGGTTGAGGAGTGAGTCAATTCTTGACCAGGCGAGGACAGTGATGATTGCAGTGGTGGTGTTGGTGTAGTCTTGTTCATATGAGGGGGCTTTGTATTTGCTGTAGCATCGTAAGATTGATTTCCATTTCTTCCAAGATGCTGTTGTTGATGTGGCGTTGTTGGCTTTTCCGCTCTTGGTCTATTTCTATAAGAATCAGTCGATGTATTTGGTAGTGACGGAGGTGGTACGGAAGGTATATAGCTATAAGCACTAGGATTTGAAGCAGAGGACGATGTAGAAGAGGACGGAGATGAATACATTGACTGGACTATTGTAGGAGAGTTGGTAGAAGCGGATAAACCTCCAGTAGGAGTTTCACGATGATCAGTAGAGGATGTAGGTTTGTGAGCATTAGAAGATTTCGACGAAGTGTGGGAGTGTTGTAAGCGTGACAGGGGCATAGGAGGATGATATTAGCGAGTAAGTAAAAAAAAAAAAAAATGTAATAGGGAATTGGGAGGGGTAATATAGAGAAACGGAAAGATAAAAGAGAGACAAATGCCACCTTTTTTCAATCGACTAAAAATGCTTATACAAAAATGTGGTAAAGATGGAAAAGAAGAAGGAGAAAAAAGAAAGTTGAAGAAATAAAAATAGAATGCCCATGGGCACTCGACCAAAAAAAAAAAAAAAAAAAAAAAACCTCAGCGGACATTCAAATTTGACTAAAATTCGCTTTTTACCTGCTCGTCTTCTTTTGTTTCTTTATACTATTCCAAAAGTCGACTTCTTCCGTAGTGTAACTCAATCATGGCCAGCCAAGCTAGTAATGTCATCCGATTTTTACACACTATTGAAAATTTAAAGGTATGTCGTAATATGTGTACGTACTGTCTTAAGACTCTTGCTTACCCTTTTCCGTTTATTTTAGCGCACCAAACGTACTGGCTGGATCGACAATGGTATCAACAAACCCGAATCCATAGCTGATCACATGCACCGTATGGGCATCATGGCAATGTTGGTAGACGATCCTTCTTTAAAACGCGATAAGTAAGTCATGATTAGTGGATTACCCTACCCTGATCTGAGCTCAAATACAGACTGATTTTTTTACTCCATATTATAGGTGCATCAAGATGGCTATCGTACACGATCTCGCGGAAGCAGTAGTGGTAAGAATATTTGACTATGGAATTAACACAAACCAATGAATAACCAATAGATGATAACAAGATTTTTTCGATGCATACTGTTAGGGTGATATTACTCCTCATGCTGGTGTCAGTAAGCAAGACAAATTCACAATGGAGAAGGTAATGGAAAAACTGCACCAAACGTATTTTCTAATG
Organism: Absidia repens; assembly: GCA_002105175.1. Lineage (NCBI taxonomy): Eukaryota > Fungi > Mucoromycota > Mucoromycetes > Mucorales > Cunninghamellaceae > Absidia > Absidia repens. Next base: position 3,325,487 of record MCGE01000001.1, on the reverse strand, counting down.
CTTATTTTGTTTTTTGGATTATCCTAGAACGCAATGATCGGATTCCAAGACTTACTAAATGATACGAGCATGGCGAAAGAAATCGTCAGTTTATGGCAAGAATATGAAGATGCACAGACCCCGGAAGCATTGTTTGTCAAGGATCTTGACAAGTTTGAAATGATCGTACAGGCTTTAGAATATGAAAAATGTAAGTAGAAAGACATATCGGGCAAATGACCGATATTATGTACTGACTTATTTTATTAATATAGCTGATGGAAAACCCTTGGAATCCTTCTTTGAATCTACTCGAGGAAAGTTCAAGCATCCTGCTGTCAAGGCCTGGGCAGAGGCTTTATATGAAGAACGTAGCCAACACAACTCACAGTAGTATAGAATTCTGCTTTTTTTAGTATCACATTTTTTATCATCATCAGCATAGAAATAATGTTTAAAATAAAATATATTTGGACAATTTTTAATATATGATGCTGCGTTGTGGTAAATGGAAATGCTTTTAAGTTGATTAGGAAATCTTCTGCCCATTGTTGGGGGTTTTTTTGTTTGTTTGTTTGTTTGTTTGTTGCTTTCACATTTTACATGACGCATACTTCTATTCTAAGGGACGACGATTTATTTGGTGAGATAACACTCTTATTTGAAGTAATAATACTTTTATTTAACAGGACAACACTTTCGATATAATTGGACAATAATAATGTATTTTTATTGAATGATATGTTGGACAATGTTTTTATTTGATGATAGGAGGGGGGGGGGAGAAGACTTCTAAAAGATAACTATCTGTAAGGGTGAATGGAATAAAACATAATATTTATAAATAAAAGATTTGAATGAAGGATGAATAAAAAAATGAATATATAAGATAAACGAAAAAGGGGAGAGAAGTAGAAGAAGGAAGTATATATTGGCAAGTGTTAATGTTGAGTAAAGGGGAGAAAGGGGAATTGATACTATTTAATCTAAGCATCCATGAAGAAGTAGTTACCGCTAAGCTTTTGTTCTTGATCCAATTGGGAATCCAATTTGTTGATACGAGGACGATAGTTGGAAGGATCACGACGGAAGGTGATTTCAAGCGAAGCCAAGAATTTGTTCATACCAGTCAAAAGAGATTGGGGTGAGTTGGCAACAGCATGAACGGAAGGAGTACCATCATACACAACCACACGATCAGCCAAATACGTAGCCATAATGAAATCGTGCTCGACAACAAACGCAGTACGCTTAAAGTGCACAATGAATCGCTTGATCACCTTGGCTGCAATAATACGTTGTTCGGAATCCAAATACGCAGAAGGTTCATCAATCAAATAGATATCAGCAGGTTGACCCAATGCAAGCACAATGGCCACACGTTGCAATTCACCACCAGACAAGTGAGTCACTTCTTGATCAATAATGTTATCAATGTTGAGGGGTTTCATGACATCAGTGTTGAATTGAGGGTTCAAGAACGCAGCCTTGATCTTCTTGATGAAAAGCATACGCACAGTACCCTTGAATTTGGGAGAGATCTTTTGAGGTTTGTAGGACACATTGAGTTCAGGAATTTGGTTTTCGCCGTCAGGTTTCAACAAACCAGCCAACAATCGAATAAATGTCGTCTTCCCGGTACCGTTTTGACCCAACATCACCACAATTTCAGAATCAGTAAATTCACCAGCCTTCACATCCAATCTAAAGTCACCCATAGTCTTGGTCATTGCAGGATATTTGTAGTTGCGATGTTTAGCCACCGATTCTTCTTCAGCCACTTCACCGATCTTGAAAGTCAAAGATTCTTCACGGAAACGCAAGTTTTCAGTACGAATGTTACCATCCAAGAAAATGTTGATACCTATTCCAATAATAATAATAAAGAAAGAGAGAGAGAGAGAGGGAGGGAGGGAGGGAGGGTAGGGTTAGCGATCATTATAACAAATAACTGCTTGCTTTTGATTCAAAAACTTACCATCCCGGACAGATGCAGGAAGAGTAACAACACCATAAGCAGAAGGCATACCATACAAAATACAAATATAATCAGAGAGGTAATCCAAGACAGACAAATCGTGTTCCACAACAATGATATAACTAGATAATATAATGCGAATGAGTTTACCATCCTCCAAGAACTATAAAATGTATATATTTGATTGAATATTTATACTTACGTATCAGAAGCAATCAAAGATCGAATAATACGAGCAGCATTCAAACGTTGCTTGACATCAAGATAAGAAGAAGGTTCATCAAACATATAAACATTGGCCTTTTGAACAGCCACCACACCAATAGCGAAACGTTGCAATTCACCACCTGAGAGTTGTCCCACTTCACGTTGTAAGACGTCGCGAAGATCTATTCAAAATCATGATGATTATAGTACTGTTAGCCATGTGCCCTATCCCTTCTTCTTATGTAGACACACACACACACACACATGCACGTTTTTGTTCCTTCTTACCTAAAGAGTCAACAGTATAATCAAAGTTATCACGTTCCAACTTGTCTTCCAGAAGAGCACCCACACGTCCGTTGACCACCTTTGGAATATGATCCACATATTGAGGTTTAATGATTGCCTAGTAAAAATCGAGAAATAGAAACGAATCAATTGACTTGAATATTTTATACCCACACATTGCCACCCTTCCCCTTACCTTCAAGTTGTCTTCCAGAATCTTGGTGAAATAGTTTTGCAGTTCAGAGCCACGGAAGTACTTTAACAAATCTTCCCAATCAGGAGGGTTATCAAAGTTACCCAAATTGGGCTTCATTTTGCCGGACAAGATTTTCAAGGCGGTGGATTTACCAATACCGTTTGTTCCGACCAAACCAAGGACTTGCCCAGGACGAGGCACTGGGAGACGATGCAGCTTGAAAGAATTAGCAGAGTAACGATGGGTGACTTCGGATTCAAGGTTGGTGGGCAAATTGATAATATGAATGGCACCGAAAGGACATTTCTTGGCACAGATACCACAACCGATACACAAGGATTCAGAAATATAGGAGATCTTGCTTGTTGGTTCTACTTCAATACAGAATTTACCTATAAGAAGAGTAACGGTAAAACAAAGATTAATACAATTATCGATAGAGTTGTAATTCAAATGCGGCACTTACCCATACGGTTGACAGGGCAAGATCGTTTGCTATGAAATATAACATAAATTCAGTACTTCTTTCAGTGTATCTTCTCAAAGAGGATTGCGTATCTTTTATTTTTTTTTTATTTTTTTTTACCATTCTTGACGGCACTTTTTTGGTTTACACTTGTCAGCACTGACAATGGCAATACGAGTAAGTTTTTCACTCATAGCTTCTATGTGGTAATAATGATATGGAAGAAGAAGAAGAGAGAGGGGATGTGAAAAGAAGAAAAAATTCTTTTTCAATAAATACAAGTGAAGAAGGAAAGCAAAAAGGTCAAATCAAATAATTGGGCAAAATAAAATAAAAAAAAAAAAGTGACTGTAAATCCGATCCCGCAAAAGAAAAAAGCGGAATTTTAATGGCCGAGGGCAAGTGGGCTTGGAATCCAGTATGCTTGTTCCATGCACTGTAGTCGTTTTCTATAAGCACATTGTATGAAAATATATTACTATAAAGTATTACTGCTTGTTAATGGTTTCTGGAGGTTGGAAAGTGATGTCAGTTATATCCAGCTCTTTAAAGTGTACCACAGGCAACGTCTTGGGTAAGGCTCGGGACAACTCCCAATTCGCACTCTCACACTCTAGCTACTTTTCTGGTAGATAGACAGTATTCAGTACATGAACAAATAATCCGGCCAAATTTTATATTCATTAGATAGAGAAGTTGTACCTGACATATTTTATGATAAATGTATGTTATTGTATCAATTTTTTCCCTTGACTACCTTCATCATCTTACACATAGTTTATCTCGTTGATTATTTTTTTCAGCATGTAACAAAACACCATTCCCTCTGGACGCAGTCATGGCGTAAACCTTTTTGTGCAGCTATGTATCATACCATAGCTTTATTGAAAAGAATGATTTTTTTAAAAAGTATATGTGACATCATGTATAAAATGTTGAAATGTCTATATCATATGATACATAATTGAAAGGATCTTGTATGAATAGAAATTCATGCATGATTTGAATTTCCCAATATAGTAATTTGTTTTTTGTTTTTGGCTAATGATTTGATATTCCTTGAGGAATTAAACGGGGAGGGAATAGTATTCACTAATTATTGTAGTGATTTATTTACGTAAATTTTGTAGGCAAATTATGATAATTTGTGCCTTAATCGACGGCACGATCTGGGCTGATTGATATCCTATGAGCGACAGCGTAAGAATAGGGGGCACATTTCATATTAAGTGACCTGGAACTGTCAACTGGGCGAAAAGTCCCAGTAGGTGGGGACAAGTGGTTATATGTAGATAAGCTATAAGGTAGTGCCAAATGGTCAATAGGGGTGGATACACCCACAGAACTGCCTAGATTTATTTATATTATTGGTGGCAGGAATATTCTGGGCACGTGGGGAAAAGTGTCATAGTGGGTGAATTAGAGAACTAGTGTTTGGTCAAAATCACGCAAAACATCTACATACAACAGGAACATTATTTACTAGCTGATAGGTCAGAGTCAGACGATGTTTAATAAAAGATAGGTTTTATTGAAGCAAATTGTGGATACTAAAGCCACTGATGAGGGTTCGTTGTATGAAGAGAGTTAATGGACGGATCTACTAGAGGAAGCATGAAAGGGACTGATGTAAGATCTAAAGGATGGTCATCACTAATCTAATTGGAAAACTATTAAAAGGGATATTTATTGAAACCTAACAACGACGGCACTGATCAAAAGCTAGTTATAGTAGTAAAAAACAGGGATGTATTGCACAAGTCATGAGTGAGACTAATGGGACATTTTTTTTATTGAAGTAAGTAAAAGAGACTTTAGTTATATGGACAAACTTTAATATACTAATACTAAACTAAGCCAATGAAGATTCTAATAAGACAACTAATGGTGGTCAAAATCTTGAATCCAAAATGAAAGGGGTTCCCCATGCATATTGTAATCCCTGAGATGAAAACCCTTCTAAACTAGTCCTGACACTAATCTAAGATCATCGCAACCTCAAAGAAGTTGAAAGATGAAGAAATGAAAGAAATGAAAGAAAAATAGAAAGAGAAAAAATAAAAACTGGGTGTCAATAAAAATCGAAGGTCGCGGAATTTGAAATATTTTCGATGGTCTTTTTGCAACTCTGATTTTTTCTTTTTTTTTATGGCCTTTTTCCTTTCGACAAAAAACAAAAATAAATAAATTACCTTCTTATAACATAAAGTAAATTCAACGATACCAGCGCTCCTATATTTACCAATTTGATGTAAGTATTTATGGAAAGAATAACATCAGGAATGAATTGATATCAACTTTTTGATTTTTGTATATGTGTTCGAATATACTATCATCCATTTACTTCTTGACCAGCCGCTGTACAGTTGAATACCATCATTAGACTAGATTCATTTATCCATCATAGTTACTTTTATTGTCTTCATAACTGTTATATATATATATATATATATATATATATATTGAATAAAAAAAAACTTTTTACGTTTATCGTTTTATTGTGTATTGAAACTTCGTGTATTTATTTGTTTTATTCTATTGTATCATCTAATCGCTTTCATTCTTAGATGTGTCATCGTCATCATCAACATTTGCAATAGGACCTTTGAAGGAGGATCGGCCGCCGTAGAGCCAATAAACCAAAGCGAAAATGGTAACGGCACCTAGCATTAGACTTGAATAATTCATATCTTCAGCAGTAGGAGGGAAAGAAGAAGGGAAACTCAAAATAATAATGAAGAAAACGATCCAAACGAGGGCAATAAGATTGACAGGCACACTCCAACGACCCAAATTGAAAGGACCCTTAGGCATCGTATCACGAGACCATACCAGACGGCAAAACAAAGGCAGTCCGTAAGCAACGTTATAGCAAATAACACCAGCAGACAAAACGGCAGTCCAATAAACCATGGTACCAAAGACAGGCAAAATTAATATAATCATCAAAGCCATCTGTAAAATAATGATACGCAATGGCACATCACCTTTTTCCAACTTGTAGAAGAATTTTGAGTAAGGAAGACAACCATCGCGTGCCATAGCCCACATCAATCTACAGTTAGCTACGGAAGAATTAGCAAGGGAACCATATTGGGCCACCACCATGATAGACAAGAAAAAGGCAGAGAGATGACGGTTGTTGGTGACTTGAAGGAAAAATTCAGCTACCGGCAAGTCGGCATCCAGAAGAACATCCAAATCTTGAATTGAAAAGAGTACAACAATGGTAATGGCAAATCCTTGAATAAGAGCAAAGAGAACACATAGCATGAGGCCTTGAGGACCTTTACGAGCGGCATCTTTGGTGCTTTCCCCTAAAGAAATACCAGACTCGAAGCTCACCATGGACCAACCTGCTTGGAGTAAACCGAGAAAGAAGACCAATGCATGGTTATCATATCCGGTGCTGTTGTTAAACTGAGTAAATACCCAAGTGGCACTCTGGTTGGTGGGAGCCAATACAGGGATTGCTATGGAAAAGACAATGGTACATACAATAAGCCAAAAAGCTATGATAGGCAAAAATAGAAAGATTGGCGGGGGTTAAATTTTGCATGAAATTTTTTTTTTTTTTTTTTTGACTTTACCCATAAAGTAGTTGAGGAAATTTGTAAATGTGAGACCAAGAAATCCACTACCAGTGCCAATAACAGTCATGATAATATAAAGGCCTACATAAAGACCAGTAGAGGACACATCAGTTCCCCGAAGGACGTTGGCCATACCTATACATTCAAATGACATGAAAAAAAATTTGATTAAATTAATGAAAGCGGGTTTTAAGAATATGGCCAGTTAACTGGGTGAGCATACTTACCTATAATAAGTTGTGCGAGGTTCCAAGCTACAGTCATGTTTGCAGCTATGTATGCAGCGGCATAGATATATCCGGAAATCCATGACATGACTGCCATAATGAAAAAAAAGCGTTTAGTCGATATATTTAAATGTGATAGCAAGGATGAATTCTTACATGGGCCCCATTTTTTGTTACTAAGGAGGTATCCCCAACTATAGATACCACCATTGACGGGAAAAGCTGAGTACATTTCGGCAAGCGATAAACTAATACAGATGACAAACGGCGTTGTCACTACCCATCCCCAGAACAAAGAGGAAGGACCACCAGCCGCCAAGCTTGGGCCAAATCCAACTAGCCAATTGGGCAGAACGCTCATGGCGCTCATTGGAAACACTACCTGGATGATCACACCGAGACTTCGATTAAATTCTTGCTTATAACCCAAATCTTTCAATCGCTGGGCATCAAGGTCAGACCCGCAATCAGATTCTTCAATATGTGCAATATTTGGCTTGTTATTAGCCTTGGTATTTGTCTATTTAAATTTAACATAGAAATGTCAGTCAGTAAAAACATTGAAAAAGTAAAAAAAAAAAAATTCTGGCCGACGGTGATTTAAAATTTCGACATGCACTGTACCTTGTTTACTTGATCACCATTCATCGAACGTCTTGCAGAGTTGAAATGAAATAAAAAAATAAAACTGTAATGACTTGTTTAAAAGAAGAGGAATTACAATTATAAATGAAAAGGAAAAAGGAGAAAAAAAAAAGCGAGAAATGAAAACTGGCTTTTATATTTATAGAGAAGTTTCATCCTAGTATCACACACCGTGTGCAAAAAATTATAAAAGCCAACTTTAATTAATGGGGTCCATTAGGCACACTATCTACTAGTTAGTATCTTCTATCGTAATTTCCCAGTTTGCCTTAATCTAAATATTTTCGCCCCCAGAAACACATAGACGATTAGGGGACTTTCAGCATTTTTTCCGTTGAAGCAGTCCAAAAAAGGCGTCGGCCGTTCAAATCTTAGTAATCGATCCTCATTGTTTCCCATCAATACAGTTTTTTAGACACGATAGTATTCCTATCATATCTCTGTCATCATCGTTTTCTTTTTCGCTTTTCAGACCGGATCATGTGGGGGGAAATTACTAGTACCACCGACAAACGAGAAAGCAAGGAAATGTAGCATTTTTTTTCCGAGTTTTTGGGAGGGTTTATATTGTAAATTAGAGTGAAAAAAGAAGTGAACAGTTTATGCCTTCTTCTTGCCAATCATGGAAGGCATGTCAAATTTAAAGTTTTATATAAATGTAGAAGATAAGATTACATTTGGTATAAATAGCACATGATATTGTTTTACCTAATTTCCCAGTATTTCACTAGATTGCAGTATGAAACGCGGGGTTCCAATCCCGGGTATAATAATGGGCGATCTAGCTTTTTACTGGTTAACATTTTCGCTCTTCTCTTAATTTTTTTTTTCTTTTTTGAATCTATTCTCCCAGTCTCAATCAGGAAACATAAATTCCAATAAAAATGGTTGATCGCAATCTAGTGGAGCAAGTCACTGGATACTTTGGACTTGTTTTATGGTCCTTTCAAATGGCACCTCAAGGTAATTCGGCTTCGCAAAGCATTATGCCCAAGCTATTGAACTCTCTCTCACACTCTCTCACTTTAATATATATGCGTATATCTAGTTTACAAGAATTATAGACGTGGATCGACTGAAGGTGTATCGCCATGGACTATGCTTATATGGATCTTTAGTGGGTGCACATTAGCTAATTACAACATTAGTTTGGGTGTGGCCATTCCGTTGATCGTCCAACCACATCTTTTCTACTTCATATGCGCTATGTGCCTGGCTCAGGAACTATACTACGGTCACGGGTGGTCGAAATCAAAGTCATGGATGCTATATATTGGTACATTGGTGATCATGGGTGGGATTGAAGTTGGACTCATATTTGCTTATAAACGAGCTGAATTGGACCAAAATGGTAGAGCCATTGAATTCTTCGGTGTCTTGCCCGTTGTCACCATTCTATTCGGGTTTTTGCCTCAATATTGGGATATATTCCGTAAGTACAGCATACCCCATGAAATGAAAGGAATGGACCGTGAGAATTTATCGTTGCTAACCTTGATCTTTTTGTTATTTTATATATATATCTATAGGGCATCATCGTGTGGAAGGCGTTTCACATGTATTCTTATTTATGGATTTCTTCGGATCAATGTTTTCCACCATCAGTCTAGGTAAACTTAATGTGGAAAAAAAAGGGAGGTGGCGGTTTGATCGTCATCATCAAGATACTAACCTTAATTGATGTTGCTGTTGTCTTGTAGCGTATCGACCTTCTATTGATATTCTAAGTTTGGTGAATTATATTGGCATTGCTGTCTTTGATGTTGGAATATTTGTATTATATTACATCTTCCAATGGTACAATGGCAACAAAGGAAAAATCAATGACACGGAATCTGACAAGGATTTTGATGCTCGATCTGAAAAAACCATGGGACTTCGAGATGAAGAAACTGCGTTGCCCTCGTCGAAAATTGAAGCCCGTCAAGGATTGTCATAGAAATTAGAACTATGTCTGATACCATCTCGTCCCCGTTCCCTTTATTATGTTTATAGTTAGACTTTAAATTAGAATAGACTCCAACGTTTTTACTCCAGTTTTTAAATAAACTCATACCCTTTTTTTTTTTTTTTTTTTTTTTTTTTTTTTTTTTTTTTTACTAACGAAGCCAATTTACATTCGCTTTTTATTTTATGTTTGCAGGATATTCCTGTGCCAACGAAGAATGCCTTGGGTACATAACATGATGAATTGTGATAGCATAGAATTAGTTTTAGTTTTAGTTTTAGTTTTAGTTATCTTTGTGTAATGTCGATATGATAAATTCGAAAAAATAAAAACCTTCTTTTGGTTATATTTACAGTCTCATAAAATCTGATAAACGACGTGTTTAACTAATGGTAATGTTTTATTTTTTGCTCCAACAATATTGACATTCAAAATTTCCAGGTCAAACCTGTTACAGCCTTGAATTTTTTTGCAACAAAAAGAAATGTGGGGTATCATGTGATATTGGATCAGGAAAGTCTTATTCAAGGGTTGAGAGACTGAGCACAATGATTGACCGATATTGTCATATCCTAACCCCCGTTTTTTGCACACGCCCACCATTTTTTCTCATCTACAGGCACAAGAACAGTACAATGTTGGTCTACCCAGTAGATGAAACGTATGAAAGACAATGTAAAAGCAAAAAGACAACATGTATTTTATTCAGATGCAATTCTAAACTACGACAACTAGCCTACACTGGTCTCAAGACACTACTCTGGCACGTATCTAAATGTGACGCGGTTACGGGTGTGTGTATAGGGAGTCGAACGGGGATATCATATAATAGACTAAACGTAACGTCAGATAAACTAGTATTCTCAAAGAGAGTAATATATCTTACGGTGAGCGACAAATTATTGTACAATGAATGGGTAACACTAAATAGGCAGAGAAGGGAACTACTACGTTGCCAATGTTGAATGGTGTTGGTCGAGAACCATAATGTTGATGATGTTGTATGGTGTTGATTGTTGTAAAAAAAAAAAAAAAAGAAGAAGAAGGACAATGAATAAGGGACAAAGACAGGAGTTTCTTTTCTATGATATCACATTGAAAACTATAAAAACAACTTCAAACCCCGCCCACGTGTGTATATTTTCTAGTCTCGATTTTTATATTTTATGTCTCCCTTTCTTTCCTTCTTTTTTTCCTTCACCATTCTGCTTCTTTAAGGTTACGATGATCTTAGATTAGTGTCAGGACTAGTTTAAAAGGGTTTCTAGATCAGGGATTCCAAGATGCATGGGGAAACCCTTTCGTTTTGGATTCAAGATTTAGAATCACCATCAGTTGGCTTTTCGGAGCCTCCATTAGCTTATCTTTGTCTTAGTTTGTCCATAGTTTATGTCTACATATTCAATAACTGAATAAAATATGTCTCTTTTTGCTAGATTAATGAAAAATGTTTTATTAGGCTCTCTGATGTCTTGTACCAGAGATCCCTTTTTACCATCGCTCCTTTAGATTGAGGTTGACAATTGTTGTGCTTTCAATAACAGATGTCCATATAACCCTTTTCATGCTCTGTACGGCATATCGGCTCTTATTTTATATTCGTCCCTTTAGATTAGTGTTGACCATTTTTTATATCTCACATTAGGTTTCCTTATTGTTCCTCCTATTAGATCCTTCCATTAAGTCCTTTGTTACAATGAACGCATCGTCTTTTAGTTTTAGTATCTACCAATATGCTTCAATAAAATACGCCGTTTAATCTTCAATTAGATATGCCTTTTTATCAACCATCTTCTGAAATCAAATATTGATCAATGCTGCTATTGTAGCCTTTTTAGGTGTTCCACCATATACCCATTCCCTCATTCATCCACTCATAATCAAAGATAGCCAGATTCCTGCTCGACAAATATGAGATTCACTGTGCATGTAGTCGCTGTTATAACGAATTTTTTTACTACCTTCTAGTTTACCTAGAACTAATTTTCCCAATACCAAAGGCCGAGTGACTGGTTGATAGTTCCATGCCACTCAGTACGAAAGGTGCTCTACAATTCATATAAATAAATGTAGGACGTGTCACCCTGCATAGCCTGCGTCAAACTGGACATATTGTATGTATCCAGAACGATATTTTTATATAAATATTTTAGTTTTGCGTATGCTATCATATAATAATAATAATAAAAGAAGCCCAAACCGAAGGAAGTTGAAGCTCAGTGGACGCCTATTAAGATGCAAAATGGCAAGGGAGAGGTTCTACTTTTATCAAAATCAACACCTCAGCTACAATAACAACAACAACAGCTCCGACACCAGAAGATCAATTATTTTCAACGTGAAATGGAATATAAAAATTGCAAGGAGACCGGGGCCTATAGGAGCGTTTCTGTATTCAATACCATCACCTGTAATAAACTTCATCATTGTAATCGCTTCAGTATACACAGTTCCTACCCATCATATTTTATCCGCCAATTCAATCCCATCGTTATCTATAACAATGCACTTGGTTATCCCCTGTCAAAACAGTATGTATTCGGTGTATCTACCACAAACATACACTCAAGATACAATAATGAATGAGTCCTACATCACCACAGTGCACGGCTAATACACCCTACCGAAGTTCGCATCCGATACCTTCTTATGACAACCTCTAACACAGGTCTACCACATAACCAGTACTTTTTATAAAAAAAAAAAAAAAAGCTCTAGCTGTGCACTAGAGCGTTTGTTTATTGTATAGAATAATAATTTAAAAGCGCGGGCTTATCTTTTATTTGGGCTATATACAAAATTCAAAGGGGGCAGGGTAATAAATGCTACATCAGTGTATGTAATGTGAGGAGGAGAAGGGGAAAAGACTAATCTAATAATAAATGTTGGAATATAAACTATAAAGGAGGAGGAGGGTCACCTATATACATAAGAAAAAACAAAATCGAGTATTTTCGTTAAATTGATGGAATAACTACTTTTTTTTTTTAAAAAAAAAAAGCTTACCTAAGGTTGGCCAATCGGGCAAGTATCGCCTGTCAACAAGTGGCCAAACTTGATTTGCATCATACAGTTCAATGAATTGCTGATCCATGGAGCGTGATTTTGGGTGTGAAAATCGTCTGTATTCATCAAAAATCGACGTGTGACTCCAATGCTGTGCTTTCCGTAAACATCCAATCAAACATCCTGTACGATGCTATTATTATTATAAAAAACAAAGAAGTTGTTTATGGTGAGTTGCACGCGCATAATCATCTCCCCTTTTTGTTTACTTGGCATAAATGCTTACCTTTCCTTTGTTGCAATGAATCAGGATGGGGTGGTTTCGTTTGTCTACATGAATATAAATATGACGATGATGAGTTTGCTGCGATCTTTGTTTGTGTGTCAGAAGTTAGTTACCTAAAATAGCTGCCAAAGCTGCACTGATTTTATCTTCAGGAACTAGATAGAAAACAAAATTATAATAAAAAATCAGTCAATACAATCATTCTACGACCAAGGCTAATTTGCTGTCATTTGCCGTACTTTGCACAAAAGGTTCCTATCCAAAAAAAAAAGAGGAGAAATATTATGTCAGCATGTCACCGCACATAGACACACACACAAAAGGCCCTAAAGAAGTGAGACACATCATTTTTTATTACCTTGTTGCCAGCAATACCAAACTGTAAAAATTGAATTCCTTGTTCTTCAAGAAACTTCATATTTTGTTCCGGGTAATCTTCAAGGATCAAGGTTCTGTAGAACACAAAGCGGTGAGATGATGAAAGGCCTTTTCAAGTAGGTATTCCTTTGCGTTCAACTTACAGTACACTTTTCAGTTTCAACTTTTCCAAAAAACGAAAATGCTTCTTCTTGGGGAAAGAGCTGCGATAGACGTGCTGACAGACCATGTTGAAGTTTTCAGGTGGAATCAAGGCTTCTTGAAAAAGATCGGTTTCTTCTTGCTGACCCATAAAGTCATCCATTAGTGACCAGTTGGGTTCTGATAATAAGGTTGTAGGTGATAATATTGGTTTTTCATTTTGTGTCGTTTGGTCTGTGGTTTCTGGCGGTTCCTTTTTTTCCATCAATGTGAAAGAGTGTATTATAAACGCAAAAAGAAGAGAAGATAGTGCTGAAAGATAAACGACAGCTTTTTTTTTTAAAAAAAAAAAGAGAGTCGGGAATTTAAAATCCGATCTCTTTTTTTTTTTTTTTTTTTTTTTGGTGCGTATCGTCATTCCCCCAGCATCAGCTCTCTTTTTTCTCTTTTTTCTTTTTTATTTATTACAGCATTCTCCCGCCAAGACTTTTGAAGCCGCCACTCTTTTCACAATGTCAAGATATCAACAAGTATGAAAAAATAAAGCCTTCAAAAACTACTACAATGATATAATTGAACTTCCTTTTTCTTTCACTCGTCATTATCACTTATAGGTTCGAACTTCAGCTGACGACGAACATTTGACCACAGCCTACTCGAATGAACGTAGCGATATCAACAATATACAACGAAGCCAACAACGATCTGATTTAGAGGATACTTTTGGGGAAGCCTTTGATGAAGACGACGAAGACGACGACACACACCATGATGAGGCACAAAGATTACTTCATCCACCAGCAACTAATGAGCACCAACTTAACTCCCCTTCTTCACACAGGCCATCACAGCAAGAACATCACTACCCTGCGGTTTTGCCCGTACGGTCAACTAACGATGGTGTCTTCTCGAACATGTCAGCTAAACCGGAATCCGAAAGCACAAAGCTAGATGAAACACCTCCAGTAAGTTTGTCATCTTTACCCCCTCTCTTTTTATCCTTCTCTCTACACCCCCACCCCTGCTAAATAACATTTCTCGTCGTAGGCTTATGACATAGCAGTTGCTGATTCAACACCTCCTTATTGGCAAACCACAGTGATTGCACCACTAGGTATGGGCGATATGATCCTTGTCGAAGGATTACCTGTTGGTTCTATATTAGGATTTGCATGGAATTTATTAGGTACGACAATATATAGTACTCACTTTGGATGTATTTTACCACTAACCATTTCCTTTCGTTCTCTCTTTGATTATTATATTATTGTTATTATTAGTATCTGCAAGTTTCCAATTTGTGGGATTTATGCTAACGTAAAGAAAAAAAAAATATTGCATGAAACTCATGTCAAAAAGAAGAATGAACAATACTAACATTATGGCAATTGTAGGTATCTACTTCATACCTCACATGCTGCCAAGGTAAAAGAAGAAGAAAATATTTTCATATATGACAATTATATCTTATTCATTTATTTCTTCATCATAAAAAGAATGGATCTCTTGCTGGGTTAGGTGTATCTTTGGTGCAAACTGGATTTTATATTCGAAGCAGTAAGTTACCCTACGACGACCCATTTTCTTTATGTGTAAAACTCATTGGTTTTTTTTTCTCTTATATAGGAGAGTCCCTAGTTGATGACACAAATTATACTGGCGATGAAAGCAACAGCAAACACAAAGACCAGTCTACAGATGGTGGTGAAAGTGAAAGTTTAGACGCTGATATTTTATCCTACATATTGATGATTATTGGATGGTTCCTGGTTATTCGTGCAGTATCGGACTATGCAAGAGCGAAGAAAATGGAAAGTATCATCGGACAAGAGCCAACACCTGAATCTATAGTATAATACCGTAGTATAGTATAATATAGTGTAATTAGAATATTATTATTATTACTATTATTATTACCTCCTACTCTTCTGTCTTTATTTTTCACTATTACCATTTACCTACAATCCTCTTTATTTCCTCTTTATTTATACTACCTCTCTCCTTTTTTATTACTACTACTACTATTATTATTATTTTGTAAAATAAAACTTTTCTTATGTATTTGTCTTTTTGTCTTCTATCCTATGTGTCTCCTATGTAGATAAAATCAATTGCTTTTCTCTGATTACAAATTGATTATTGGTGATGATCAGGAATACAGTACCATATGATCCTTTTGGTGCTGCGACAAGAACTACGGCAAAGCGCAAATATTTTTGTTCCCCGCTTTTTTCTTTTTGTGAAGTCACTTTTTTTTTTTTTTTTTTTTTTATTTTGTTCGCTTTGACCCGCCCTTTTTTGTAACTTTCTTTACTTGTATTCTTTACCTTCCCCCTCCTCTCCCCTCCCTCTTATTTATATCATCCAATCATGAGTGATAAACTTACTCGTATTGCCATCGTCAGTGCTGACAAGTGTAAACCTAAAAAGTGTCGCCAGGAATGGTAAGAGAAAGATATACTGTCAAAAATACTGCTGGGCTTTATACTGGAAGAAATACTAATGAACCTTTTACATATATTGTAGTAAGCGATCCTGTCCTGTCAACCGTATGGGTAAGTCCATGAAATCATGCCAAGGAGGGTATATTTAAGTATTTTGTTATTGATGGCGTTTTTCTCTTATGGGACAACTCTCTTCTTATAGGTAAGTTCTGTATCGAAGTGGAAGGAACAAGCAAGATCTCCTATATTTCTGAATCCTTGTGTATCGGTTGTGGTATCTGTGCCAAGAAATGTCCTTTCGGTGCCATTCATATTATCAATTTGCCCACCAACCTTGAATCCGAAGTCACCCATCGTTACTCTGCTAATTCTTTCAAGCTGCATCGTCTCCCAGTGCCTCGTCCTGGGCAAGTCCTTGGTTTGGTCGGAACAAACGGTATTGGTAAATCCACCGCCTTGAAAATCTTGTCCGGCAAAATGAAGCCCAATTTGGGTAACTTTGATAACCCTCCTGATTGGGAAGATTTGTTAAAGTACTTCCGTGGCTCTGAACTGCAAAACTATTTCACCAAGATTCTGGAAGACAACTTGAAGGTAAGGGGAAGGGTGGCAATGTGTGGGTATAAAATATTCAAGTCAATTGATTCGTTTCTATTTCTCGATTTTTACTAGGCAATCATTAAACCTCAATATGTGGATCATATTCCAAAGGTGGTCAACGGACGTGTGGGTGCTCTTCTGGAAGACAAGTTGGAACGTGATAACTTTGATTATACTGTTGACTCTTTAGGTAAGAAGGAACAAAAACGTGCATGTGTGTGTGTGTGTGTGTCTACATAAGAAGAAGGGATAGGGCACATGGCTAACAGTACTATAATCATCATGATTTTGAATAGATCTTCGCGACGTCTTACAACGTGAAGTGGGACAACTCTCAGGTGGTGAATTGCAACGTTTCGCTATTGGTGTGGTGGCTGTTCAAAAGGCCAATGTTTATATGTTTGATGAACCTTCTTCTTATCTTGATGTCAAGCAACGTTTGAATGCTGCTCGTATTATTCGATCTTTGATTGCTTCTGATACGTAAGTATAAATATTCAATCAAATATATACATTTTATAGTTCTTGGAGGATGGTAAACTCATTCGCATTATATTATCTAGTTATATCATTGTTGTGGAACACGATTTGTCTGTCTTGGATTACCTCTCTGATTATATTTGTATTTTGTATGGTATGCCTTCTGCTTATGGTGTTGTTACTCTTCCTGCATCTGTCCGGGATGGTAAGTTTTTGAATCAAAAGCAAGCAGTTATTTGTTATAATGATCGCTAACCCTACCCTCCCTCCCTCCCTCCCTCTCTCTCTCTCTCTTTCTTTATTATTATTATTGGAATAGGTATCAACATTTTCTTGGATGGTAACATTCGTACTGAAAACTTGCGTTTCCGTGAAGAATCTTTGACTTTCAAGATCGGTGAAGTGGCTGAAGAAGAATCGGTGGCTAAACATCGCAACTACAAATATCCTGCAATGACCAAGACTATGGGTGACTTTAGATTGGATGTGAAGGCTGGTGAATTTACTGATTCTGAAATTGTGGTGATGTTGGGTCAAAACGGTACCGGGAAGACGACATTTATTCGATTGTTGGCTGGTTTGTTGAAACCTGACGGCGAAAACCAAATTCCTGAACTCAATGTGTCCTACAAACCTCAAAAGATCTCTCCCAAATTCAAGGGTACTGTGCGTATGCTTTTCATCAAGAAGATCAAGGCTGCGTTCTTGAACCCTCAATTCAACACTGATGTCATGAAACCCCTCAACATTGATAACATTATTGATCAAGAAGTGACTCACTTGTCTGGTGGTGAATTGCAACGTGTGGCCATTGTGCTTGCATTGGGTCAACCTGCTGATATCTATTTGATTGATGAACCTTCTGCGTATTTGGATTCCGAACAACGTATTATTGCAGCCAAGGTGATCAAGCGATTCATTGTGCACTTTAAGCGTACTGCGTTTGTTGTCGAGCACGATTTCATTATGGCTACGTATTTGGCTGATCGTGTGGTTGTGTATGATGGTACTCCTTCCGTTCATGCTGTTGCCAACTCACCCCAATCTCTTTTGACTGGTATGAACAAATTCTTGGCTTCGCTTGAAATCACCTTCCGTCGTGATCCTTCCAACTATCGTCCTCGTATCAACAAATTGGATTCCCAATTGGATCAAGAACAAAAGCTTAGCGGTAACTACTTCTTCATGGATGCTTAGATTAAATAGTACCTACACCCACTGCACTATATCGCCTCCTTTTTTTTTGTTTATCCTCCCCTCCATCTTCTTTTGTTTTTCTTCATTTATTATTATCTACATATATACTCTTTTTTTTTATGTTACGCATACACCATTTTCTTCCTACGTTCCCCCTTCACCAATCGTTTAGCTGTAGACCCATCCTCTATCTATAAAAAAAGAAAATTGAATGATCATGAATAAAAATTTCTGTAATAATTTTATCTTCATCAATACAGTGTCTTTTTATCTTCGCCTTCTGTCTTTGTTTTCTGTGTACAACATTTTCGTTTCAGCATTGCTTGACTCGGATCCAAAAAAAAAAAGGAAGGGGTTATACCGGTGTATTTCAGTGTTGAAATCATTTGACAAAGAATTGGCACCTCCCAAAATATTGATTGCAGCAGGACCACGTTCCGAAGGCATATTTTTAGACCATTCTTATTACCAGGGAGACAATGACAACAAAAAAAAATCCCGTGGGCGGTGGTTTAAAAATCGGCGCCCGGGAAGATATAACCGATACGGAAGAAATATAAAACAGAAACCCTTTTATTTATATTTTAACCGTTCTTTTTTTCTTTTTCTTTTTTTTTAACTTTTTGCACATGAACTGATCCATCACGATGAGCTTCTACAAACCTCAAACCTGCTGCAAATTCATTCCTCTCAGTACTGGTAAGAGAATCATGATGATATTAGGATTCTTGTTTATAGTTAACTTAGACGGCTCCCTTCTTTCTATTATATACTTTAGGTGTACTTATTATCACCATCTTCGGTATTGTAAGTCTTAGGAATTATCGTCGGGATGGTTGAATACTGACTGACTTGCACCCTTTTTTTTTTTTTTTTGTAATATATATATTGCTACCTTAGCTGAATAAATTATCGGGCTTCTATGGTATTATATCTTTTGACTTTAGCGATCCAGTGGCATTTGCTGTATATATATATTCTTTATTGGCAGTCTTTGTGTGTGCTTATGCTCTTTATGGCCTTCATACGGTAGATACAATCACTTACTGGGCAAACGATATACGCATCATCCACTCACTCTTTTTAATTGATTGATTATAGATGAATATAGACATTTTACGAATGTATGTGATATTTTACTGGGTGGATTGTATTATCAGCACTGTAACTACGATATGGTTTGCTACGAAATGGTACGCTTTCACCGACCACAGCCTGCCGGAACTGGAGGATGACCTTATGAAACAAAAAGAACATGATGATGTTTTTAGAATGGAAAGCATTGTCAGTATTTGTCTACTGGTTATACTACGATTGATTCATGTAAGTCAAAATAATTTCAATCTATTTATTTATTTTTGCCTTTTGTACCCATCTTTTCTGTTTTTATTCTCAATATGTAGGTCTACTTTGCTTTTGTCATCACCAGCTACTATCGCTCTTTGGGCCACCGATATTCCAAGTTATCCATTGAACGTGATTTTGAATAGGTTTTATAGTATAGTGATCATTTGTAATTTTGTATACCTCTCCCCGCTCTCTTACTCAGATAGATGACTTCTTTCCCTTCAGCTCCCTCATTTAATTTTTATTGTATTGTATTTATTTCTTACTTTTATTACTTCTATTACTCTTATTTAATAAACTGATGACCATGTCGATGACAATGCTTTATTTTATTGGATAGTCTTTTTTTTGGTTTTTTTTCTGTATGTGGGACGACGTTGGGCAGTTTGACAATTTATAGTGGGATTGAAATGTGCTGGTAACACCCTGTGACATGTGATACTCCGCGCATAAATGTTTTAATCACCAAGAGAGAGAGAGTCATTAACATTTGTCAAAAGGATCAATTATTGGGCTTGAAATGCAGTTGAAGACATGCGACTAGTAAAGGGAAGACAAGATCTTTTAAAGCATGGACCCTTCTTTTGCTGAAATGCTAACCCCAAGCTGGTTGCATTAAACATCAATTCCCTTTTTAAGCCACTGAATCCCAAGACCGATCGAGAGTCCCTGGAAATCACAGATGGAAAGATGAAAATTTTTTTCATTGGCCAATTATTTTTCTCCCTTTGAAAAAAATAATTATAAAGTGGGGCGCGTCTTTTTTATTATTATTATTTTTTCCCTTTTCATCTCATTAAAGAATCTTCTCATAACATCATGTCTTACAAGGTTGCTGATATCTCTCTCGCTGCTTTCGGTCGCAAGGAAATCGAAATTGCGTAAGTGCTACGAGCTACCATAATGAAAGAACAAGCAACTTAACCGGTGTTATTTTCTTTATTAGTGAACCCGAAATGCCTGGGTTGATGGCTATTCGTGAAAAGTACGGTCCCAGCCAACCTTTGAAGGGTGCTCGTATTGCTGGTTGTTTGCACATGACTATTCAAACTGCCGTTTTGATCGAAACCCTCACTGCTCTCGGTGCTGAAGTTACCTGGTCCTCTTGCAACATGTACGTTTCAAAATACAAATCAAAAGATCAATATACGTATCATTTATTCACCCGTCATTTTCATTCGCTTTTTAGTTTCTCTACTCAAGATCACGCTGCTGCTGCCATTGCTGCTACTGGTGTTCCCGTTTACGCCTGGAAGGGTGAAACTGACGAAGGTAAAATAGATATATTCATAAAGGAGAGGAGGCGGAATCATATGGACACGCAGGAGGGGGGAGGACAGTTACAAGTAAAGTGAGAGAAGATATTCACCAATCTGTTGTTATTAGAATTTGTCTGGTGTATCAAGCAAACCTTGTTCTTCCCTGATGGCAAGCCTTTGAACATGATCTTGGATGATGGTGGTGATTTGACCAACATTGTTCACGAAGAATACCCTGAATTGCTCGCTGGTATCAAGGGTCTTTCCGAAGAAACCACCACTGGTGTCCACAACTTGTACAAGATGATGAAGAACGGTACCTTGAAGTTGCCCTCCATCAACGTCAACGACTCTGTCACCAAGTCCAAGTTCGATAACCTTTACGGTTGTCGTGAATCTCTTGTCGATGGTATCAAGCGTGCCACTGATGTCATGATTGCTGGTAAGGTGTCCGTTGTTGCTGGTTACGGTGATGTCGGTAAGGGTTGTGCTGCTGCTCTCCGTGCCTTTGGTTCTCGTGTCCTCGTCACCGAAGTCGATCCCATCAACGCTCTCCAAGCCGCTATGGAAGGTTACGAAGTCACCACTATGGAAGAAGCCGTCAAGGAAGGTCAAATCTACGTTACCACCACTGGCTGTCGTGACATTATTACCGGTGCTCACTTTGAACAAATGAAGGATGATGCTATTGTCTGTAACATTGGTCACTTTGATATTGAAATCGATGTCTCCTGGATCAAGACCAACGCCGCCTCCGTTGTCAACATCAAGCCCCAAGTGGATCGTTTCCTCTTGAAGAACGGTCGTCACATTATCTTGCTTGCTGAAGGTCGTCTTGTCAACTTGGGTTGTGCCACTGGTCATCCTTCCTTCGTCATGTCCAACTCCTTCTCTAACCAAGTCTTGGCCCAAATTGCTTTGTGGACTCAACCTGAACAATGGACCGTTGGTGTGCATGTCTTGCCCAAGAAGTTGGATGAAGAAGTTGCCCGCGCTCACTTGGGTAAGCTCGATGTCAAGCTCTCTGAACTCACCCCTGTCCAATCCGACTACTTGTCCATCCCCGTTGAAGGTCCTTACAAGCCTGATCATTACCGTTACTAAGCACTGTGGTCAATTCCTCTTCGTTTCCCCCCTTCTACCTTTCCTTCTCTTTGATCCTTTTGTAATATAGTAATCTTCATTTTTATCACTTTGTATTCTCCACTTATTTTTTCTTTTCCACTGCTCCCTATCTTTTTTTTCCTTTTTACTCCATCATTATGAAAAGGGAGGGATGTACATACATCTTCCCTTTTGTCATTTAAAATTTTATTACGGATATAGGGTTTTTTACATACTAGATTAGTTAGTTTTAGTGTAGCTTACAATTTGATTATTATTATTATTGTTTTACTTTGATACATACATATTAAATAAAAAAGCAAATATTTTTTATATGCAGATTTGTCTTTGGAAATGATTTATGGCGGGGTTTACAAATTATGGAAATCAGGGGCATTTGATCTGTCACATCAACAGGCTTGGACAGAAATGCAAAACACGATATAGGTTTTGTGGAAACACTCATGCAGATATGTAGAAAGGAAAAAAAAAAAAAAAAGCATGCAGAAGTTCATCTCCTTGGTGTGGTTTTTCTTTAAACAAGTGTTGCTTTTTTTTTTGTGTGTGTTGTGGGTGTGTTTGATATGATAGTAATTATCAAATATAGTAACAGAAAGAAAGAAAACTTGTTGGCCCCTCCCCCCTTTTTTAGGAAACGTGTACGAGGTTTACTGTTTTTGTAACGATCATCTTTCTTCATTTATTAGATTTGTTTTATATTTGATCAATGAATCAATCAATATTATAAAAAAAGCAAGTTTACAGCACTAGATACATATATTCGGGATGTACGATATGAGAGCACTATATATGACCATACTACAGACTGATGGAATCGCCAGAAAAAAAAAGCGCCCGATTTTTTAATCAAATCAAACAACTAAATTTCAAAATATCAAAACCTTTACCAATCAAATCACTAATTATTAAAGTCCCCACCTTATAATGAAAAAAGACGGGGAAGGAAACGACCCCTCAAGGTGTATTCAGCACACACGACACGCTTCTTTTTAATGGTGAATTGGTTTAACGAGCGGACTTCTTTTTTTGTCTTGAGTAATTGATTCAAATCATAGACTATTGTATTGAATAAAAAAAAAAGGGGAAGCCAATATGAAATCCTTTGGCTGTTATTTTTACTTGTTTTCTCCAACGAGCGACTCAAGAATGAAATTGCATTGGTCTCCTCGTTTTCGATTCGTTTTTAGAAATTGAGCATGAGAGATTGAGAGGAGGATGAAGATAGTAATTTTAAAGGAGTCACCAAAATCCCCTTTTTTTCGAGGTAAGACGTACATTTTTTTTTTTTGTATGTATGACTTGGCCGTCATTCTAGGTTTAGTGTCCTCACAGCTAATTGGCGTTCTCCTAAAAAAATAATAATTTATAAAGCAGTAAATCATTTATAGCATCTTCATATCCTTTTCCATTCTGTTTTCTTTATCTCATCGTTTTACTGACTGATATTTTATATACAAAGAAGATCAATTTGACCTTTTTTTAACACCATATCATCCCACCCCAGTACATTCCTTTTTTCTCAAGACCTTACACCCAATACATTCGTTTCAATCAATTCTACACAATTCTATTTTTCAATCATCCAATTTTTTATTAACATACAATGAAGGTACGATAAAAAAAAAAAAAACAATACACTGATCTAAAAAACCTATGTACACTGATCTAGACGGAATTCTATACTAATATATTCTAATCTATTTAATTCTAGTTCACATATTTGAGCGCAATCATTTGTCTTTTCTTCACCACCACCATCCTTGCAGAAATGGATTACTTCATCGCACCTGGGCCAAATACCCAGTACAAATCCGGTGATACTATTTCTTTTGTTGTGGAAGATATGCCTGACGAAGATGACCAAAACATTAACGCTAACCTACACAAATCAGACGGAAGGTTAGTTTCATTTCTCCTTTTTATCTTTTCCTTTTCCATTCGCTCCCTCTTTTTGACTGACCCCTTTTTTCTAACCCCGCTTTTTTTTTTTTTTGATAGCTTCGTAAAAACCATTCAAACCTGGAGTAGCCAAAACGTTGATGAAAGCGGCGAAGAATTCCCATTCGACTGGCTCGTTGATGTTACTGAAGGCGGTGATTACTATGTCGAAATCAGAGTTGGTACAAACCGAGATGATGCCACCCAAAGCTACCCATTTACTATCGAAGTAGATGAAGGTGAATCGTCTGCCGAATCTGATGCTGCCGCTCCTGCTGATGATCCACAATCCGAAACTGCGCCCGAACCCGTCCAAGGTGCCTATGATCAAGAACCCCAAGAAAAAGAAGAAGACGAAGCAGAAGAGCCAACCAAAAGTAAATTGAGCCTCCATAACACACAATCCAAAGTGGCCCATATTTCATCGCACAGTGACATTGACACAGTTTCCGATTCACCATCATCACCACCAGCAGAACCATCCGCCGACCATAAAGATCACCCAAAGCAACAAAAGCAACATAAGGAACAAAAGCAACAAAAACCCAAGCAGGATGTGAAGCATGAAACTTCCGGTAAATTGGGCAAAGTAGCTGCTGCATTGACATCCAAGTTGCCTATTGGTCAAAAAGACGGCACCATTGCTAAGCTCGACAACACCAAACTTGCTGTTTTGCCAAAGCCCCAAGGTAAAAGCGAACCCTTGATGCCAGAGACCAAACCATCTGCCAGTCTGAAGGAACTTGCTGCAGCTGATGACATCGCCGTTGAGCAGGAAAAGAAATGGATTGCAGAACAACAAAAGGGATCTGCTGCATCGTCACCAAGCAACACCAAGGAAAAACCAGCCAGCACCCCACAAAAAGCAAAACAACCACAAAATCAACAAAAACAACAACCACAGAAACAGAAACATGGTAAAAGCCAGCCCAGTCCGCCCAAGCCAGAAGCAAAACAAATCACCGACGAAAAGAAGACCACAGCCGGCCTCCAAGAACAAATCAAAGCCAAAGCCAAGGAAACAGTGGACCGGGTGAAACAACAAGCAAAAGATGCCAACCAACGCGAGTCGGACCAACAAAAGTTGTCCCTGGCTGAACAAGAAGCTTTGGATGATAAGGCCGCCAAAAAGGAACTGGAAAGCATCAACAATAGCCGCAAGACATCGTCCAAAGAAAAGCGTGATGCCTATCGCAAAATCATGAGCAATCGTGCCAAGTTTACCAAACAAAGTCTGCAATGATAAAAAAAAAAAACGATGTCCATTAGTTGTTTGATTGATTTTTGATGTTTCTATTTGCTAGTTTGTTAGTTTTCCTTCATCCCCTTTGTGTTTTTTTTTTTCTTTTTCCCTCTACTTTCGCCCTTCCTATTTTACCCTATTTCCTTTAACTTTTCTTGTTTAATAGATTTTTTGATGATCCCGATATTTTTAACCCCCTTCCCCTCCTTTAGTTATTTGTCTAGTAAATCATATATGAATATTTTATTCTTACCAGTGTTTTTGTCTTTTTTTTGCCCTTGGAACTTTTTCTTTGCTTTTGTTTCCTTCCACGTTTAACAAGTAGTAAAAATCAATTCCATTGACAATCAATATAATCTATTTTCCTTAAAAAACCATCTAAATGTGTTAGCGTAATAAAACTTGAACCATTGAGTATGTTTTTGATATTTACAATAAAAAAGAAGTTTTGAAAAAGAAAGTAGTTTCTGTAACTGATAAAAGAAAGATACAAAAAAAAAAATATGGGGAAGAAAAATGAACAAATTTAATTGCCGACCACAGAAATTTTGATCCCCTTTTTATCGCACTGAATATTTTCAAGAAGTATCGACATCGATTGACCGCAAGTACTACAGTAATATAAATCAACTTTGAAGACGCAATTTTTTAGGGTGACACTTATCGGAGTACATACACACTGTGGAACAAAATTTGCACACTTTTCAACTTCTTTCATCTGCTCTTATACCCTAATTGTGCAAATCAAAAATCTCGAGTAATATAAAAGATTTCTCGCTCTTTCTCTCTGTCCTCCGTCTAAGCCCGTCACTGTTACACGACTATAAAAAAATTAACTTCATCCAAAGAATGGGTGAAATCTACTTCTTCTCTTTCTTTTCTTTTTTTTATATATTTCTTTTCAATCAATCGATCGACAACCAATTGATAGTTAAGGATATGATTGTTTCGTTTGTCTTTCTTTCCTTGCTATTCATCAATCACGCCTATGCAATTTCAGGACGGGTTCTTCAAGGTAAAAACCGGGAAATCATTATTTTTTCGACTCGGTTAATTTATTCTCCGATATTTACACTTTCTTTCTTTTGAAAAAAAAAAAAAAAAAAGAATGCACGACTCTTGGAAACAACATCTATTGTTATGGCGGATATCTTTCTGCCGCAAGTGGCGTGTTTACGAATATAACAACAGCACATATTACTACTGACATGTCCAAAATCGATCTATCCGCCGCTTCAGCGTCGCCTACATGGAGTATGGTTCCTGCAGCTTCGGCAAACGCCCCTGGCCCCAGTTTAGAACCACGAGCAGCACTTGGAATGACAGCACTCGATGATACCAGATACATGATATTGGGTGGTGGGCATGGCTCGGCTCTCAATACGCCTGGCGCCATTTTTGATAGTGGTAGCAACTCTTGGACCGCTCTGCCTGAACCCCCTTTCTACATGTAAGTCGGGGACCAATATATATACAGCGCAAAGTTTTCACTTCACTGATTTTTTTTTCTTCACCCTCCTTCCTCTTCAGGTCTGAAGGCGCAATGATTGCCAGTGATGCAAACACTGTCTTGGCTTATGGTGGAAAACTGTAAGTAGGAAAATAATAAATTCATCATAAACCTTTCCCGACTTGTTCTAATATTATATGATTATACAATTTTGATGATGCTTATGTATAAATAGAAACAGCACCCCCAACTATACCCCAAGTAATTTGCTGAAATTGGATCTCTCGGTCGCCGTAAGTCTTTGTTTTTAATTGACATCGTCGATCACTGATATGGTTTTTTTTTATTGTATCATCAAATAGCCTGGCACTTGGACTATATTACCTGCTGGTCAAGGATCCCCTCCCATTAGTCGGTATGGCTATGAAATGGTATTTCGAAATGGAATTATTTACTTCTTTGGCGGTTTTTTGGACCTTCCTGAAACCAATTTACAACCCAACATTGTTCCTCTCTTTAATGTCACTTGGTACAATACTGCAACAGGTAATGAACATCTGATGGATCAATGCCAGCGGAGGGGAAAATAAGTAGTAATTTACCTGTCCTTTTTTTTTTTTTGCTAGATCAATGGGGAACCATTCAATCCACTGGTGATAAGATATCACCAAGAAAAGACCATACTGCCACATTGAGTAATTAATTATTAGTTCTATATATGTGTAATTGAGAAACATTTAATACTCATCCCTACCCCCCTTTTTCTAAATTTTAGTTGAAGGCACCAACAAAGTATTGATTTATGGTGGAACCAACATCGCCAATTTACAAGGTAAATCGAGCATCACTAGTTCATGAAATTCTTGTGACTTGTTGTCAATGGATTAACTCTTTGTTTCTGCCTTTATAAATCAAGCTTTGCCTGTATCCGACTACAGCTTTATCTACGACCTCGATGATCACACTTATAAACAAATAGATCTAAGTAATGGCGGAGGCGCAGGCCCTCGTGTAGGCCATTCAGGTAAGCACAAGAAGCAAAACTTGACTGAGTTTATTTTAACCCTCTTTTTTTTTTTTTTTTTTGTTTCTTTCTTTGGCATCTAGCGATTTCATACAAGCAAACCGTATTTATTCTCTTTGGATATGATGGCAGTGGCAACATTTTAAGTGATACACATGTCCTTGATGTTTCCAATCCAAATGCACCGACCTGGGCTGGGGCGTCTCAAAACAACAATCCAAATCCTGGAAACTCCACTGACCCACCAATACACGGCGACTCATCTACTGGACTTGCCACGGGTGCCATTGCTGGTATTGTTGTTGGTGTTGTGGCTGCTCTTGCTGTAAGTGTCTTTTTGTCGTCAAGAAAGAAAAAAACAAGGAAGAAAGGATGACCTGATTGCTGATAATTGTTGCTGTTGTTGTTGTTTTCTTAATAGATTGCCGGTGCACT
Organism: Absidia repens; assembly: GCA_002105175.1. Taxonomy (NCBI): domain Eukaryota; kingdom Fungi; phylum Mucoromycota; class Mucoromycetes; order Mucorales; family Cunninghamellaceae; genus Absidia; species Absidia repens. The sequence goes on along the minus strand of MCGE01000001.1, from coordinate 3,297,607 downwards.
TGGCTTTATCTTTTATAGAAAACGACGAAACCAGAACAACAATGAATTCGATTACTATGTTCCACCACCTCAAGATTTTACCACTGATGTTACTCCCACTATGTTCCCTGAAAACAACGATAAATACCACAACCAGGACCAACAACAACAATCTGATACCTCGAATGATCCCGTGCCAACTTACCCAACTACGAAACCTCATGATAATCAACCGGAATCTGTGATGATGGAACAAATGCCAAAAGTAAAGCCTGCTGCGAACGATTAACTAATGATCCATGTATACTTGTATAGTTATATATATTATAGATCCCATGATCCCCAGCCCCTCTTCCTTCATTATATCTTTTAGTTGTAGTTATAGAACTAGGTTTTATGTTCGTCATTTCTCACACGTTTTACTTTTTATATTTTACTTTTTATTCACTTGATTATTAATAAACTCTCTCTGACATTTGATTGGAAATATTGAAAATACAACCTATATGGGACATGGTTTTTTTTTTTTTTTTGGTTTTTTGCAGTCATACTGACTATGGTGGTGTGATAGCGGTATTAAACTAAACTAAAGTATGATATCGAGCCTAAAGATACTGCCATGACACCGATCTAATGGTGGGACGTTTAGGAGTACGAGTGAGTGTTGAATGTGTTGAGTGTGTGGAGATGTGGGTGTCGTGTTGGAGAATAACCATAGCGTAAGATAAACTGAATCTAGCGAGGATGGTAAGCTATTTCTATAGAGTGGTAAACTATTCTATGATATAGTGAAAGGGGGAATATTAAGCTAGGCCGAATTGTTCCAGCATGACGGTAAAGACATCGAGAGATGAGAACCACTGTTTCAACAATGTTTATATGACGTTGAATGTGTGAATAGAAGAGGGGCTTTCTTTTTTAAATTCGTAGTAATTTGCCAATCCATTCTCCCCAAAAAAAACATTTCACATTCCGACCACGTGAATTTTATTTATTTACTCTCATTTTTTTTTTTTTTTGCCCCTCTGTCTCTCTTTCTTTTCATTTTCTTTTTTTCCTTCATTTTTTTTCTTCACCATTCAACTTACATTGAGGTTATAGTGGACTTAGATTAGTGTCAGGATTAGTTTAGAAGGGTTTTCAGCTCAGGGATTACAAGATACATGGGGAAACCCTTTCATTTTGAATCTAGGATTTAGAACCACCATTAGTTAACTTTTTAGAGCCTCAATAGCATAGTTTAGTCTTAGTTTGCCCATAGCTTGTATCTATATCAGAATAAAATAAGTTTATTTTTACATCGTTCTATGAAATATGTCCCATTAGTCTTTCTGATGTCTTACACGTGCACTAGATCCCGTCTTACATGGTCTACTGTAGATTAGTATTGACGTTGTTATACTTCAAAAGGATATTTTTTTGTGTCTTTCTAAAGCCCTGCACAGTATACTAGATTCCATTTTACGGTTTTCTAATTGTCCCTTTATATTAGTGTTGACCATTCTTTTGATCTCATATCAGCCTCCTTCAGGACTCTTCCAATAGATATTTCCGTCAATCCCTTGTTACAACGAACCCATCAGTCGTAGCTTTAGTATCTTTTAATATTTTTCAATAAAACATGTTTTTTTTTATTAACCACACTTGTATCTGTCATATAGTAAACAATGTAGGTATTGTAGCTGCTTTATGAGTGTGCTACCACGCATTTGCTCTCTAGTTTACTGACTATGACTATGTACTTTCCCCGTTCCGTATCCCAGTAGCTAGTCAACAGCCTTAAACCACTTAACATCTAAATATACCTATGTTTGTGTTTGACCGACCATACACATAAATTGAATTTGTTCTGTGCTTATAGCCACCATCTAGTTTACCTTACGATTATCGGCTACACTTTACAGAAACTTACCGACTGGTGAATGGTTCCCGGTCACTTAATATGAACCTTGATTGTATTCCCATAAAAGTTAAGCTAAACCCTGCCGTCAGCATAGCCTCCACTCTACTAGACGTATTGTATATATCCGGTCCGTTATTTCTTTTCTTTTCTTTTCTTTTTGCATGAGACATAATAAGAAGTCCCAAACTAAAGCTAGCTGAGGTCCAAGAGACTTTGCTTATTAACATGAAAATGCAGGAGTGTTTTACTTATATCAAATCCGCTACACAGATATCCAGCACGAATGCCGTAAATATAATTGTCGCATGTAGAGGAATCTGAAAATGCCAAGGTATTTCTTATTTTATTTTACTTGGCAATAAAACTTTTAACAATGTAATATTACAGTAATATACGAATAAACCAATCAACTTCCAGTGCACTACAGTAGTCATAGTTTTATGCGCTCATCACTGCTTATTTTTTTATGCATCCTTCCTTTCCTGCCTTTTTTCTATGTTATCGTACCACTGCAACCATTTTCTAAGAATCATTCAAGAAGTCCCTGTCATCCCTATATTTAGAAACCCAGTATATACAGCAGCCGGAGTGCTGAGTACAACAGTGGATTGAAGTTACCTCAAACCTAATCCTTCTTTGTTGTTCTTTCAAACTCAGGTACATTGTACAGTGAATGTATACACATTCAATAAGATCAACTAATTGTATGACAGACGATGTAAATACAAAAAGACAAGATACATTTTATTCAGCTGTAAATATACAGCATGACAACTAAACTAAGCTGATCTATAGATAATACTAAGGCACGGACCTAGATGAAAGACAATAAGAGGGCTTATTTTGTCAAGCGCGGAGGGTGTGTGTGTGAGGGGGATACCTTGTTGTATAATAAACACACTGTCATATATGCTGGTCCAATCGAAGAACGTCAAGCTATTTTAATAAACCAGATCGAGTTGCTCATGTCTGCAAAAGCATCAAAACAAGAGAATGACCATGTTGCCAATATTGAACGGTGATGGTTACTGTCATGAGAAGAAATTCATTATGTTGATAATATTATATAATGTTGAATGTGTAAAAAAAAAAAAAGAGAGAGGATTCCTTTTTTGTATCACTAAAAATAATAATCGCAAAACAGATCCTCCAAAAAAATAGTATTTCAAATCCCGTCCACGTGAATTTTTATTTACTCCCATTTTTTATTCCCACCCTCTCTCCCTCTTTCTTTTCATTTTCTGTTTTCCCTTCATTTTTTTCTTCATCAATCAACTTCAATGAGGTTATAATGCACGTAGATTAGTGGCAGGACTAGCGTAGAAGGGGTTTCAGTTTAGGGATGACAAGATGATGGGGGGGACCCTTTCATTTTGGAGTCAGGATTTGGAATAACCATTAGTTGACTTTTTCAAGTCATCATTTAGCTTAGTTTAGTCTTATTTTATCTATAGTTTGAATATGTACTAAATAAAACATATATATGTATATATTTATATGCTTCAATGAAAAATGATCCTTTCGTCTCTATTTCTCTATTTCTCTCTCATGTCTTGTGTAATAGGTTTCTGTTTTTCTATCATCACTTCCCTTCTGATTGGTGTAGACTGTCGTTGTACTTCAAATAATATTCCTTTAGTCGTTCTCAGCCGCTGCATATGGTATTTGTCCTCTTTTTACAGTCATACCTTTTTATCGGTATTTACTATACTTTAGATCTATTTTTTGTCTTCCCTCATCCTTTCTCCAATAAATCTTACCATTAATTCCTATGTTACAACGAGCCTCTCGTCTTTGGTGTTAGTATCTAGTATCTACCAATTTGCTTCAAGAAAAATATGCATTTTTTTATTGACGTATCTGACCCTTTGTATAGTAAGCAAAGTCATTATTGTGTCTGTTTTATGAATGTCCTATAACAAAAACGAAAAAAACTTTCTAGCTCACACAATATGACCACTTTTCCTTCTAAAACCTCAGGAACTTGTGGACAGTCGTAGGTTGCTTACTGTCAACGATAGTCATATTTGTGCTTGACCAATTATATAAATGAGTCTAAATCACGGTCTGCATGTAGCCTCCACTATAGTGCATTTTACACCGCTTTCTAGCATATCTGTAACTGCTTTCCCCCGTCCTTCCTGGGATCTAGAAACTAGCTGGCAGTTCGAGGGTGCAAAAATGGTCGTGGCTTTAATTCACAGTTCATATGAATCAGCCTAGATCATTTTACTAGGCTGGAGCATATTATATATATCTAGTTCGTTATTTTCGTTTATTTAATTTTCTTGTACATGCGGTATAATAATAATAATAATAATAAGATGGCGATGAGTTTAATTTCATCAAAAGCCACCTTTCAATGATCTCCATCCTTCTCACACCCAATAAATCAATTTCTTGGAAGTGTGAAATTGAAAATAAAAAATGACTACAATTAAGATTTATTTTACTCTCTCGCTGAACTGCACCATATGCCACAAAAATAGACCATTGGGCTCAAGATGATGGACTAAAACGAATTCTCCGGTGTATAATATATATATATATATATATATATATATATAGGGTCCAATGCTGCGATTAAAGGCTGTGTATTTTTATATAAAATTCAACTGAGGACCGGATTCAATGCTTTGTGAAGGGGAGGGCGGGAAACTCTCCAAAACATCGAGTGTAGGTAGGATTCAGGGACTGGGGTGAATCAGTTCTTTAATTCAGCATAACCAAAGGAAAGAAAATTCCAAGTTTCTGTATCAATTAAACAGAATATATATTAGATTTTTTTTTTTTTGGGTATGGGTATTTGCCATTTGATAAACAAATGTCTCTCCTTGTAATAAAATTGGGCAAAATATGCTGAACTTGGATGAATCGGAGGGTTGTGACCCAAAGTTAGCCTAATAAGGTACATCGTGTTCAGAAAAAAATAGTCTTTTGACTAGTTGAATTTCCCGTATAAACGTAATAGAAATATCGATTATGTATCACAAAACGGTGGCTCAGAAGAAGGTACAAACCTTATTCGCTCAAACGTAGGGTAATACACTATTTCATAGCCTCAAGTTCCTCTAAAAATAAACATATCGGGCGCTAAATCAGGCATCAAGATACTTTTTTTCATACTAAACGGAATCACATAAAAAGGCCCTATAATTTATTTTCTGCTCGAAAATATTTAGAAGAGAAATTATTGCAATGACAACTACTGTACTATTACTTTGTCTTTTCTTTATTTCACAGGTGCTGGCCATCCCTCCTAGAGTCCTGCAAGGTGGGTTAATCAATATTGACAGATTTCAATTCCCGCCTATCATTTTTTTTTTTTACCATCTTTGACTTTTTTCATTTTCCTTTTCTTGCCATATAAAGGTTGCACTACTCTCGGTTCCAATGTTTACTGTGTTGGTGGCTACCGTTCTGGCTTGGGCGGTCGTTTTGTCAACGCTACTAACGAAATTTACACCTTCAACATGGCACTTGTATACACGTACTCATCAAGACCATCATCAATCAGTTGGTCATTAGTCAACACTTCATCGTCTGTTATTGAACCTCGAGCTTCCATGGCAATCGCTTCACTCAATAAAACTCACTACATGATCTCAGGCGGTGAGTCTGACGATAACTCCTTAAAAAATTCGACAATTATCTTTGATAGCTCTACAGATACCAGCACCGTTCTCTCTTCTCCTCCTTCCTCAACGTATGACACTGGCTTATTTTTAGAGGGAGAAAATATAGGGGACTAATTCATATTTGTTATTATATTGCATAGGTATGATGGAACTCTTGTGGCTACAAATTCAAACACAGTGTGGGGTTATGGTGGGAAACTGTAAATATTTATACCTCGTTTACAACTATTTGACATTTTGAAAATGACCTTTTTTTTATTTTTATATGTATTTTAGGCAAAATTCAACCGATCCTGCATCAAACAGCACATTTAGATTGGATTTAAGTACTCTCGTAAGTGAATTATGAAAGGAAAAAACGATATATTTTTGGTATAAACAATATACTGTCGTATAATTAATCGGATGATTGTTTATTAGCCAGGCACCTGGACTACACAAATCAAGAGTGCGTATGCGCCATCGTCAAACCGTTATGGTCATGCTGCAGTGGTCAGAAAGACGATGATATACTATTTTGGTGGCTTTATGGCTCCCAAATCTATTAATTCGACATCTCAGCCTATATCACTCAAAAGCATTGACTTTTACAACACTGTAACAGGTAATTAACGGAATAAAAGACACCGCTGCTGTTTATTCACGGTTTTTATATGCTCATTTCTACATAGATCAATGGGGTGTCATCTCGGCCGCTGGTGCAACCCCAAACACAAGAAAACACCACACGGCTACTTTAAGTAAGTTTATTACTGCTCCACTTTATAAAAAAAAACACTTCCTAATATGTACCTCTTTTTGCAATAGTTGGTACGTCTTCAGTATTGATTTACGGTGGAACAGGTTTTGATCAGCCTCAATGTAAGTAAAAAAATATGTTAGAAAATACCAGAGTAGAAAAAACGGAATTAGTATATTTATCATATTTATGTTATACAAAAAAAAAGCTTTACCTACGCTGGATATTGCCTATACCTTTGATTTAGATGACCAGATATATCGCAAAATTGATCTGAATTCAGTTGATGGAGCTGGTCCTCGTAGTGGTCACTCAGGTAAGGTTGGAATGTGTTTTAATCAAAATCGTATATGATGTATAACTCTATCGTTTTTCTTCTGCTATTCCTTGCAGCGGTGCTTTTCGACGATAATGTTTTCATCCTATTTGGCTACGATAGTAGTGGGAACATTAAGAACGACGTACACATTCTCGATGTTTCAGATCCTACTGATCCCGTCTGGGCTGGCTCACGTACTGCATTCGGAGATTCACCTACAATTAATGACGGTAGTAACCGTATTAAAATCATTATTGGTACTGTTGTAGGTGGGGTCGTTCTGATATTGGTAAGCAAAACTACAGGGAAATTAAAATTTATTATGTTTTCGCAATTGACTTTTTTTTTTTTTTTTTGTTGTATCTTATGACCAGATTATTGCTTGTGCTATCATTTACAGTCGGATGAAGAGGAACCAACGTGCTGCCGTTCCTTATCAACAACAGTACTTACCGCCACATCAAAACAATTATGCAGAACTTGTACCCATATCGTCTTCTGCTTCTCCCAATCATGGTCACAACACCAACAACAATGGCACTGCTGCTTCCGACATGATTACCAACTTCGACCAACCAACTGAATACCCTTCAGAACCAGCACCTCGTTATTCACTCCATGCACCACCGGTATCTTACCAGAGAATCATCAACGACGGTGAAATCTCTAAGACTTATCCTCCTCCGCCTCGCTAATATCTTGTTAGTCTAGATTCCTTCTTCATTAATTATTTTTATTAGTATATGTAAACATGTATAGTTGTATTTTATAATAAATCATTGGTTTTTTTATGTCTCCAGGTGGATGGTTTGATTGAATGATAGTTTTATATGGTTTGCAATGGGTGGTTTGTAATCCAGTGGGTACATGTGATTTTTTGTGTTGTTGGAATGGGGCAAAACTAGCGGCAGGCGCTAAATTTGTATCAAAGATCTTTTGGGGCCAGGAATGAAGGATGCGGCCTCGGAATTTAAATTTCCATGGAAAAAAAAAGGTAATTTATCTCTTGTTTCCATTTTCTTTTTTAAACAAAAAAGTATAGTATGGAAAACCCTTACGAAAAGCAACATAATGCACTGTTGAGCAGGATTGTAACAAACGTGGTAAGTTTTGAATATGAATTGAATTGACTGATTTCTAAAATTCCTTTTTTTTTTTTTGGTCTTCAGAGCAAGCTCAACAAGTCCATTACCGATCTCAACGAACGCCTGGAGGTATTTAAGCTCTTCTTAGGTGATTTGCTTTATGACTATGACTGATTCCAATCTATTATTATAGACCTTGAACAAGGAAAACGATGACGTTGCGGCTGTCGCTCAAATGTGGGGCTCATATGACAACTCTGTGCAGATACACTTGGAGAGCACGAAATCGCTGTCTGGCCCATTGTAGTCTTTCTTTTTATTCCCCAACCATCCTTTCATCACTATCATTTCTACTTTATCGTAGCATTATTTAGTTAATTATATCAATAAATGATTTATACTCATATTCTTGTTTTTATCACTTTCTATCGACACTATGTCTCTCTGATTTTGTGTGTGTGTGTGTGTGTGTGTGTATCGGCGGGCTTTGAATTAAAACACGGTGGGCGCGAACACAAAAAAAAATACACTTGGGGACGTGGAATTCAATACACCTTTTTCTTTCTTCTTTTAAAAAAATATTTCATACAGGATGCTAGCCGAAGAAACAATCGACACAGAAAAGGATCTCAATATGGCTATAGATAGTCTGCAAGATACGGAAGATGACAGAACCAACGATCAAAATGACGAAAGTAGAGAATCTAGCCCTACTCCTTTATCACCTGAAGAACAAGCACAAAAAGAACGACATGACTGGATCAATCAAATCCGACTCAAGTTTTGTATACGACCTGAATTTGAAGTCACCAAGAATATCATTCATCCTGATGGTCGACTCAATCAAGAGTAAGTCAACACAGCACTGCTTGGTTTTGTTTTGAGTTGTTGACACCTACTGAACCTCTTCTTATTATATAATAGGTACTTCCACCCACCCAAAGGATACAAGCCTGAGGATGCTAGAAAGTGGACTGAAACGGAAAAGCAGTTATTAATCAAGGGTATTGAAGAACATGGTATTGGTAATTTTGGTCTGATATCCAAAGAATCTCTTCCCAAGTGGGTAAGTCTTGTCGTCTTTTTTTTTTTTTTTTTTTTTTTTTTTTTTTTGGCCTAATATAAGGATTTCTGTTTGGCATATTTGTATCTATATAGTCTACCAATGATCTCCGGGTGAAATGTATTCGATTGATAGGACGTCAAAACTTGCAACTGTATCGTGGATGGAAGGGTAATGCTGATGATATCACCCGTGAATATGAACGAAACAAGGAAATTGGCTTGAAATATGGTACTTGGAAACAAGGTGTCTTGGTTTATGATGATGATGGGATGGTGGAAAAGGAACTATTGGCTACTGCTGCTACTCCCGCGGACTCTATGTCAATGGAAGAAGATGAGGATATGGCTACAGATTGAAAAATGCTTGTGCTGGTGTCTCCCCCCTTTACCTTCCCTTTCTCACTTCCCAATCATTACTTCTTCTTATCTTGTACATAGTGATAGTAGTGATAGTTTTAGTGATGGTAGTTTCAATGCTAGATGAACAAAATAAAATATCATTTTTTTTTTCTTTTGCATCCTTTTGTGATCTTCAAATTTGCCTGATGATGATTTTTTAAACTCATATAAGCCTCCATCTATTTTTTTGGGATTTTATCTCTCACCTTTTTTTCGCTTCCACTTTTTGTTTTTATTCGTCATATATTATATATACTTATATTAGTATGAACGAATCTCCTTCTAAGAAAGACACCAAGAAACGGCAGCATTCACCGGACGTTAGCAGCAGCACCTTATCAACGTCAGAACATGGTGGAAAGAACGAAAAATCGCCCGTCAATAACAATAACAACAACACCGCCAAACGACGACAGATCGCCACTGACCATCAGGATGAAGACGGAGATCTTTTGGCACGATTGACCGAGATCTTGACAGAAATCAAAACAACTCCTTCTACTGGTGAAATTTCAGCTGATCTACTCGGTCAATTACGACATCTCATGCTACGAATAGAAGATTTAGCTGCCGATGGTAACAACACTGAAGCAAGACAACTCAAGGATGAAAGTGACAAGTACCTGGAACTCTGGTTCGAAGATCTGGTGGCCCAATGTGAAGCTGATGGTGAAATAGACTGGGATAATGTAGGACATGATCAACACGAACAAGGTTACGGCAGCAGCGATGGCTATGGTGGTAGCGGTAGCGGTATGGACGGCCATGACCAGGACGATGAAAGTGATGACGAAGAAACAATTGCTTTAGCCATGGCGCTACAAGATGAAGAAGATGCTGTTGAAAACAATGATGATGATGAACACTCACGTCAAGCCGATCACCAAAGAACTACAACAAGCAGCACCAATGGATTCAAGACAGTCGAATTGGATGATCAGCCGGGATTAGATGATGATGATGATGATGATGATGATGATGATGATGATGATACCGCTGCTGATGACCTTGCCTATGCCACTGCAGCTCAAGTCAATGGATGAATTGATTAGTTAGCTTTTTTTCCCCGTCCCTTTCATTTGTATATATTCTTTACCCCTTCCATTGTTTGTTGATATACCATATGTTTTACTTTGCCCTTCTTTTCTCCCACCCTTATTTTCATCCTTCCCCACTTCCACACACACGCATCAATCAATTACGGTAGTCGTATTTAGATTATCTTCGTTTCGAATAAATATACATATATATATATATATATATATATACTCTGTTGTGATCACATGCTTGTCTTCTTTTTTATTTTTTGTGTGTATATTATAATGTCAGTGAAATGATCTGTCGCCCAAAAATTTACGGAGTTCCTGAATTTTTTCATCACTTTCCCCGCACTGTCCATTCACTATATCTCCATGATTTTTTTCTATTTTTGCCCCCCCCCAAACAAGTCGTCTTCTCCACATTTTAAATCACATCTATCCCATATCTCATTCAGACACTACCAAATATCAACATAAATATCAAGCAAAATGAGAACTTTATTTTTATTGAGTCCAATATAATGAAATAAAAAAATAAAACTAGGGGAAAACTATACTACATTGAACGGAAGTGCAATGTTCATAAGAGAGAAAATGAATATAAACAAGGGATCAATGAATAAAAGTGAAGAAGAGGGGAGAAGGGAGGGGGTTGGGGCGTGAAGACTAGATAATTATTTTCTTGCAAAGGTGACCTTCATGACATGATCATCGTCAATAGAATGATTGGCCAGTTCCATTTTCGCAAGGGTTGCTTGGTAATCTGAGTCATATTCCACAAACGCAATTGATTTCTTGGTAGGAATCATGCGCACTTCCTTGAATCCTGGATACTTTTCAAACAACTTGATGAGATATTCTTGCGTGGTAGTTTCAGTCAAGTTTTGTAAGAAGAGAATGTTGTTGGGTGGCAAATAATCATCAGGAATAGCATTTCTAGGTGGTTGTGCGGCAGGTGAGTTTTTATTGCGAGCTAAATCATACAATAAAAAAAAATAAGTATGCGCTGATCCTGGGCCAACTTCATGTCTCCTTCATTTCCTCCAACTTACTTCCTGGCGCTTTGAATGTCGGTTTGTGAGATCCTGGTAGAGGGAGCAACTTGACTTGTTCTAGAATAGAAGTGTGAGATAATATTTATCATACGCAGAAATAGATCACTATGTTTTCATTGGCTTACCTTTCTTCTCCAATCGTTTTTTATAGTGTTCATCGTAATCGCCATCTTCCTTTGCGTGGACATCCGACTTGTTTCGCGCGAATTGGACAACCTAGGAAACATAGTTCAGTAAAAATCAGAAAGTCAAATTCACTACCCTATTATAAATGGAGTATATGTATATATTTTACCATGGGTTTTCCATACAAGACGAAGTGCTGCAGTTCTTTAATCGATGCTTCGGCGTTTTCTTCTTTTGGATACGCAATAAAGGCTTGACCACGCATACGAATATTCTTGTGGAGAACGACATCCAGAACTTCACCAAACTGCTGAAATAGATTCCGCAACGTATTCTTTAGTACTATTGAATAAAAACAAAAAAGATGAGTACGGGGAGCTGTTTCAGTAACTAGGCTGATGAATGATTTTTTACCTGAGATTTTGACCTTTTCATTCAAATTGCTGACATAGATTGTTCTGCTAGGAGTTGTGTTCAATACTTGTTTAGAGACTGGCAAGCCGGCTGGCACACCACGAATGCCAACACCGGGAGGAGGAGGACGCATAAAACCTGGAGGAGGAGGACGCATGAAACCTGAGGGAGGTGGAGCACCATAAGGTCTTGGAGGCATTCCATAAGGTGGCATCGATTGAGGTGGCATTGCGTGAGGAGGCGTACCTTGAGGAGGCATGCCTTGAGGTGGCATGCCTTGAGGTGACATAGATTGAGGAGGTATACCTTGAGAAAGCGGTGGTGGTGGTGGTGTGTTTTGTGACATGGCAAGTAGCTGTAGTGGAAAAAAAAAAAAAAAAAAAAAAAAAAAAATATTTGAGGACAACCAGCGGGTTTTTATTTCAAGAGGCGTCACATTTTTTTTTCCCTCTTTATCAGACGTGCAAGTCAATGGTGGGCGCAGAAGCCCGCTTCTCTTTTGCTTTTTCTCATTGTCAAGACTGTGAAAAGGTCAAACCATCTATTTTTTTTTCTCTCTCTCTCTTTTGTTTTTTTTTTCTATCAATCACACCACTATCCTTTGTAAATATATTGTCTGCCATGATGTAAGTCTGACAGAAAAACTAAACACATTGATCAAAATATGGTACTAAGCTAGTTCTAATGCTTCGTTGACGTGTTCAGCTTTTATATAGATGATCTTGAAGTCCACTTTCCTTATGACAAAATATATCCGGAACAGTATCAATACATGTGTGATTTGAAAAAGGCATTGGATGCCCAAGTAAGTCGCTGATACAGTAGATCCTTTGTTTTACTGTTTCCTTACTAATTTTTTGTATTGTAAACACTAGGGAAACTGCGTCTTAGAGATGCCTTCAGGAACAGGGAAAACAGTTTCTCTTCTATCCTTAATCGTATCCTACCAAATGGTAAGTATTTTCTGAAACTAAACAATGAAAAATGACTTACCCTTCTTAATGACTTGCTCCCCTTCTCCACTAGCAACACCCTGAACAACACCGGAAACTAGTTTATTGCTCCCGAACTGTCCCAGAAATCGAAAAGGCTTTAGCAGAATTAGACCATTTGATGGCATACAGGCAAAAAGAAGGACTCAACGAAGATTTCTTTGGTGTTGGTCTGACTTCAAGAAAAAACTTATGCTTACATCCAACAGTCTCGAAGGAAAAGAAAGGCAAACTGGTGGATTCAAAGTGTCGTGATATGACAGCAAGCTGGGTACGTGCAAGAGCTGGAAAGAAGAAGCGTGGTCAACAACAAGAACAAGAACAGGATTCAACCATGGAAATTGATACCGATATCGAATTATGCAACTTTTATGAACAACTGGAAGCAACACCATCACCAAAACCTATTCCAAATGGCGTCTATACTCTGGAAGAACTTAAAGAGTATGGCAAGAAAATGAACTTTTGCCCGTATTATCTCGTCCGACAAACCGTAAGTGAAAAAAGAAAAAAGACTACTGTACGTTGGCTGAGTGCACGATCAGAATTCATCCATTATGTCTATGTTTTTAGCTTCCATTCGCCAACGTGGTTATCTTCTCCTATCATTATATGCTGGATCCCAAGGTTGCTGAACTCGTTTCGAAAGAAATGTCCAAAGATTGCATAGTGGTGTTTGATGAAGCGCACAATATAGGTAAGCCAAATGAATCCCTCAAAAATATTTGACTGTTTATCAACGTTTTTAATTTATGTATTTAGATAACGTTTGTATCGAATCACTTAGCATTGATCTTACAAGACCCATTTTGGATGCAGGTGCAAGAAGTGTTGGGCTATTAGCAGACAGAATCACAGAGTAAGAAAGGCAGCGAACATAGATGAGATCATGCATAATTACTCATTTGTGTGTTTTATTTTTCCGCAGAATCAAGAAAACGGATCGCCAAAAATTAGAAAATGAATACTCAAAACTTGTCGAAGGTAAAAAAAAAAAAAAACTAGTATAGCACATTTGATAGCGATCCTTATGTACGTCATTAACCTTTTTTTTATATGTATATCACAGGGTTACGGGATGCTAGTGCAGCAAGAGATGAGGACACATTTATGGCCAATCCGGTACTGCCTGATGATTTATTGAAGGAAGCAGTGCCGGGTAATATCAGACGCGCGGAACATTTTGTTGCATTTCTACGACGGTTTATCGAATATCTCAAGGTAGGGTTTTTGATTGTGAATGAAGTTGTTTTTGACTGTTTACTGTCACTGACTCCTATTATCATTAGACTAGGATGCGTGTGATGCATGTGGTGGCGGAGAACCCAGTCTCCTTTTTACAGCACTTGAAAGATGTCACATTTATTGAACGGAAGCCACTACGTTTTTGTGCGGAACGGTTAACAAGTTTAGTCCGAACACTTGAATTGACTGATTTGGAAAATTACTCAAGTTTACAACGTATTGCATCCTTTGCCACATTAGTTGCAACCTACGACAAAGGTAAAAAAAAAAAAAAAAAAAAAAAAATAGTATGCGCTTATTCATTGTTACTAACTTTATGACCTTTGCATCACATAATAGGATTCCTTCTTATTCTTGAACCATTTGAATCGGACATGGCGACCATACCCAATCCAGTTTTGCATTTTACGTAAGTTACAAATACGCACACACTCACAAAGAGAGCAAATGGAATTGTCATGGGACTAATCAATAATTCGGACAATCTAGGTGTTTGGATGCTGCCATTGCTATTCGTCCAGTATTTGAACGTTTTAGTACTGTCGTCATTACGTCCGGTACCCTGTCTCCTTTGGATATGTACCCTAAAATGCTCGATTTTCAAGCTGTTGTTCAAGAAAGTTACGCCATGACTCTCACTCGGAATTGTTTCTTGCCAATGGTAAACAAAATATTACAATGCCTTTTTTTATAAAAGCTTGGATTAGAATTTTATGATCTAATATGTCGTGCTATTATAGGTCATCACCCGTGGATCCGACCAAGTCGCTGTTAGTTCGAAGTTTGAAGTCCGGAATGATCCCGCTGTAGTGCGAAACTTTGGGCAGATTATGGTGGAATTTGCAAAAATTGTTCCTGACGGTGTTGTGTGTTTCTTCCCAAGTTATCTTTACATGGAACAGATTGTGTCAATGTGGAATGATATGGTAAAAATAAAAATAGAGTGACAAGCAAGACAATTAGTCTAATATTTAGCATCTTTTTTGAAAATCTTAGGGTATTTTGAATGAAGCTTGGAAGCATAAGCTGATTTTTGTTGAAACGCCTGATGCCGCAGAAACTAGCTTAGCTCTTTCCAATTACAGAAAGGTAAAGCAGGAGAAACTGCAAACGTTGTGATGAAAAATGAACTAATGTATCTCACTGATTTTATATAGGCATGTGATAATGGGCGTGGTGCTATTCTTTTATCTGTTGCTCGGGGTAAAGTATCTGAAGGAATCGATTTTGATCACAATTACGGTCGTGCTGTGCTTATGTTTGGTATCCCCTATCAATATACCGAATCCAGAATCTTAAAGGTACAGAAGAACCTCTCCCCGCTCCACATATATGACTTGATATTGACCTTTCTTTTTATCTTTTGACAATTGATAGGCCCGCCTAGAATATTTACGAGACAACCACCATATTCGTGAAAATGATTTTTTGACATTTGACGCTATGCGACATGCAGCTCAGTGTGTTGGACGTGTGTTACGGGGAAAGACAGACTACGGATTGATGGTGTTTGCGGATAAGGTAAGTTCTTTGCAAAATGGACAATGAACACTTTAATATGCACAGAATCTATTATTGACCATTATTGTATGACTTGCTTATTTTACTATTTGGTTTTGTGATAGCGGTTTGCGCGAGCTGATAAGCGTGCCAAGTTACCGAAATGGATCAATCAATATGTGACTGAAGCATCGACGAATTTATCAACAGATATGGCTATTGGGATCGCAAAGAAGTTCCTACGTACAATGGCCCAGCCAATTGAAACCAACCAAACTGGTGTCTCGTTATGGACTATCAAGGACATTGAAAATCGACAAAAGAAGCTGGCAGCCCCCACATAGTGTTTTTTTATGATTTATTGCATTGTTAGTAGTATTAGAACAGTAGAATGATGTTTTATGTATATAGTTTTTAGTTTGTATATCAAAGTTTGAAATAAAATAAAAAATGGGATAGTCTCTGAATATGTCATTTATTGCTATTATTGTGTCTTTTGTTTTGATGTGGTGGCATGACTCACGTTGACGATCTTTGTGGTTCTGAGAAAGGGCCGATGTGGCATGTGCATGATTTGTGGATGTGGCTTAAAACTTGGGAGAAACAAGTTGATACTCCGCCCGGGTTTTTTTATATATTTGCCTGTCTCCCTTATTTTGCACTTAAATCTTTATTTTATTTTTCTTTTCTTTTCTTTTATTTTTTCTCGTGTGTCTGTGAATGCCAACAGTGCCTTTTCGTTTGGTCCAAAGCTTTGTTCGCATATCCCCTAAAATATCTTCTCCATTCACCTTACCATTACGACGAACAATGACTTCTGAAGTTAGTAGACAGCAACCTCAATGGCATGTGCCTGCTGCAACCAGCACTCGGCCTGTGCTCAAATTACAAAATTCAATGACGAAATCAAAGGTAAGCATCAAATAAGGAAATTCTACCTATTGTATACTTACTGTAACTCTTTGAATTTTTCGATAGACTGAATTTATCCCTAAACGTGGACGACAAGTGACTTGGTACAACTGCGGGCCCACTGTTTATGACGCTTCTCATATGGGACATGCTCGGTAGGAAACATAAACAATATGATATAGACTGCTCTAAGTCGCTGACAATATATTACGGTTTGTTTTTAGGACCTACTTGGCTATGGATATTATTCGTCGCGTACTTGAAGACTATTTCAAATACGACGTGCTCTTTGTACAAAACGTGACCGATATCGATGACAAGGTAAAACGACTACCCCTTTCCTTTTTTTTCCATTTACCTTCACTATCAAAATATGACTCATACTAACAATGACCATATATAATATTTATAGATTATTATTCGCGCCCGTCAACAATACTTATTCAACAACCTTAAACAATCAACTCAACAATTGGATTCTGCTTTGATCGGCACAGTTGAAGAAGCTTGGACCGCCTACGCCTCTTCAAAATTGGAAAAGGTACCTGGCGCGACTGAATCAGCTTTGAAGGATTGGACCTCTTTCTATGCCAGTATGACCCCTGAAGAAACCGCCAAAGCCATTTTGTTGGATGAAAAATTCAAGATGACGATGACTTCCTTAGTAAGAACTTCTCCCCCCCCCGTCCCCCTATTATTCAGCTATGCATTGGGTATTGATTGATATGGATTTTTATTTAATTTAGCAAACGTCTCGATCTGCCATTACAAGTGCCACAAAATCACTTGCTGAAAACGACAATTCTAAAGCAGCTGCCGACAGCTTATTGGATGCTTCGCAAGATATTCTTTCTGTCTTATTGGATAAAAAGGTAAATTGCTGACGATGAACGAATTTGGATGAACTTGTCTATCTAACTGATTTTCTTTTATTATGAAATTAGCACGGCTCTGAAGTCAACAATCCCAAGATCTTCCGTGATTTACCAGCCTATTGGGAAGACAAGTACTTTGAAGATATGGACGCCTTGAATGTAAAGTATCTTTCTACCATGAATGCCATTATGTTAAGGAGGGCAGGGAAGAATAATTTGTATGCTGATTTCGATTCTATTTTTTTTTTTAACTAGGTCCGCAAACCTGATATTCAGACTCGGGTCAGTGAATATGTACCTGAAATTATCACTTATGTACAAAAAATTATTGATAATGGATACGCCTACGAAGCTCAAGGATCTGTCTACTTTGATACCGGCAAATATGATGGTCACAATGGTCATCATTATGCAAAATTGGAACCTTGGTCCAAGGGGAACACTGCTTTGATCGAAGACGGTGAAGGTTCATTGGGTGCCAAATTGACTGGTCAAAAAAGCAAGAATGATTTTGCTCTGTGGAAGGGATCCAAGCCTGGGGAACCTACTTGGGATTCACCTTGGGGTGCTGGTCGTCCTGGTTGGCATATTGAATGTTCTGTAATGGCAAGGTAATAAATTTAAAAGAAAAAAATATATACGCAAACAGGTGCTGATTCATTTATTTTACTGCGCATAATTATAGTGCTGTGTTGGGTGATAACATGGATATCCATTCTGGTGGTATTGACTTGGCTTTCCCTCATCACGACAACGAATTGGCTCAATCTGAAGCACACTACAACTGCAATCAATGGGTGAACTACTTTTTGCATGCTGGTCATCTTCATGTGGAAGGCCAAAAGATGAGCAAAAGCTTAAAGAACTTTATCAGTATCCAAGAAGCCCTCAAATTATACACTGCGCGACAAATTCGACTTTTCTTCTTGCAATACCAATGGGATTCCAAGATGGATTTCAAGCAATCAAGCATGATGGAAGTCATTCAAGGCGAAACTACCATGAAGGTAAGCGGTATATTGATTAAATTACGATCCAACGTATTAACGTCATTTATTTATTTATTTACGTTTTGCTGTAGAACTTCTTCGACAACGTTAAAGGCGTATTGCACAAGATTCGCGGGGATGGAAGTCGTGGTGCTACAGAATTGCCTAATGGTGGTCTGACTCATCGATTCGGTCCTGCTGAAGCTCAACTTTTATCTTTGTAAGTGATCCCACAATTGAAACTAGACAAAACTCAAATCAGGTAACTAACACTTTTTTTTATCTCATCTATGAATACTACAATCTAGCCTTCAAGACAAACAAGATGCCGTACACGCTGCTCTCTGTGACTCTATCAACACACCCGTGGCTATGGATGAAATCATGAGCTTGGTATCTCAAACCAACAAATACATTGCTACTGGTTCCAAGTCTGTCAACCCTCACTTGTTAAGCAAGGTTGCCACTTGGGTGACTTCCATGATGAAGGTAAGTGAAGAAGAAGGAAAAAAAAAAACGGCTAAATACTGACTTTATTATCTTCCCAATAGACGTTTGGTGTTGTCGACAATGGTGTGGATATTGGTTTTGGCTCTTCTGATCAATCTGGTGGCAACGTAAATCCAATTAATATAATTTGAAGCGTATCCCAAATCTCACACCTGTACAACGTTTATATTTATAGGTTGAAGAAACATTGATGCCTTACTTACATACTCTCTCAGGATTCCGTGATCAAGTTCGCCGTATGGCTCGTGACAACGTCCCTCACAAACAATTCCTGGAAGCTTGCGACAGTTTGCGTGATAAACAGATGGTTGATTTAGGTGTGTCACTGGATGATCAAGAAGGTAAATGAGACACACAAAACACCGCCGTTACAATTACATTGATAACTCAATTCTATGTTTTGATAATTTATTATCTCTGTTAGATGGAACTGCCTTGGTTAAGCTTGTACCTCGGGAAGAATTGATCGAAGCTCGTGAAAAAAAATTGGCCCTCCAGGCTGAAAAGGATAAAAAGCGTCAATTAGCTCAAGCAGACCGGGAACGGAAACGATTGGAAAAATTGGAAAAAGGACGTGTGAGTCCCATGGATTTGTTTAAAACCCGCAGTGATGAATTCTCCAAATTTGATGATCAAGGCTTACCAACTCATAGCAAGGATGGTGAAGAAATCACCAAAAGCCGCAAGAAGAAATTGCAAAAGGAATGGGACACTCAAAAGAAATTGCACGATGAATTCCTCAAGGAAATGGCCAATCAATGATGATCTCAAATAGTGTAGCATAGTTTGACATTTGTAGTTTTAGTTATTGATCAGTTCAGTTGTCTCTTTTATTTTATATTCTTCAATAATAATAATAATAAATTGTGATATGATATACATTTAGAACCCTTTTCCAAATGATTTTATTACAATGGGTTGCGTCCAAATTGCTACTCTCTTATTTTGATAGTCAATGCGTTGACTTTATGTGTAACCACATTTATGCATGTTGGGGCAGTTCAGCAAGAATGTGAAGTAAAAATTGATCTACTCAGAGTAAGGGGTGGTACAGGTTGTTGAAGTGTGGTTTTTGATAAAATTAAGAACATACTACATTTTACTCGACTGGCTTCATTTTGGGCTTTACTTTATTATTATTACTGTCATATGATACCACGGCTACTTATATATCTAAAACTATATTATCTTTATAATAAAAATATCGCTTGACTATTAATTTAATTTCAATTCGGTGAACTTGAAAGAAAAAATAAGAGGGAGATATGTAGAAAGGAATAAAAACAAAAGGAATGAGCTGGATATATATATATATATATATATATATATATACATAGTACGTTCGTTCTAGTGGGGAAGTCGTTGAATGTACGGTCTAGTCTGATTGAAATGAATAGTAGTGCGAAAATACGTCCGCCTATTCATATTAAGTGACCATGAACTATCTACCAGTCACTAGACTTCAGGGAGAAGGGTAGGGCAGGTAGCTATAAACAAGCTAGAAAGTTACTTGAAATACTTTAAAAGCGACGGCTACATGGATAGCACGGTCTAGATTTATTTGTACGATTGATTGAGCAAAAAAAAAGGATATCTTTGGTAGTAAGTGGTCTAAGACGGTCAACCAGTTTCTGAGGGAGGGGGGTTACTAAGTGAAAAGTGGTCAATGAGGGTGAATTAGAAATCAAATGCTGGGTTGGACACAATA
The DNA here is from genome assembly GCA_002105175.1 of Absidia repens. Lineage (NCBI taxonomy): Eukaryota > Fungi > Mucoromycota > Mucoromycetes > Mucorales > Cunninghamellaceae > Absidia > Absidia repens. The sequence goes on along the minus strand of MCGE01000001.1, from coordinate 3,277,114 downwards.
GTGAAGACAATGTTCATTATGCAATGGATCAGAGTATGGTTTTAAAAAAGGCTCATTTTGTTGAAGCATATGTGTAGATACTAAAACTAAAAGACGACGGGTTTATTGTGACAATGGACTTAATGGAAGGATCTCTTGTGGAAACAGAATGGAATCTAACGTGAGACTTGAACAATAGTCAACACTAATCTAAGGGGATAATAAAAAGGGAGCTGATATACTGCACAAGACATGAGAGAGACTACTGAAACATTTTTCATCGAAGCAAGTAAAAGGAGACATATTTTATTCAGATGCGGATAAAAACTATGGACAAACTAACACTAAACTAATCTAATAGAGTCGCCAATGACGGTCCTAAATCCTGAATTCAAAATGAAAGGGTTTCCCCATGCATGTTGTAATCCCTGAGCTGAATACCGTTCTAAACTAGTCCCGACACTAATCTAAGTCCACCGCAACATCATAGAAATTAAATGATGAAAAAAAAAAAAAAGAGCGAAGGGAAAAAGAAAGAGGCGGAAAAAAAATTGTGGAGTAAATAAACATGCACGTGGGCGGGAGTTGAAATGCATTTTTTGTCTCTGTGTGGAGTTGGTTTTTTTTTATGGAGATAAAAAAAAAGGACTCCCTTACAACAATCAACATTAAACAACATCAGCAACATAATAGATCTCTTCTGATGACAATGAGCCTCACCATTCAACATTGGTGGCATTCTTGTTCACCTCTCTTGATGTCTTCGCAGATAAAATGAGTCAATACGATTAGTTTAATTAATCCCTTCACTGTAGAATAGCTCGCCACCCACCGTAGAATAGTTTACACTCATTGGTTTTACCAGCTTATCTGATGCTATATTTATCCTACAGTAAAATACACTCGCCTCACCTCCATATACTTCATACCCCCATCCGCTTAATAGCCTCACATTTAGATTCGTGACATAATATATACTATTGGACGAGTTTAGCTTTGTTGTTATAGTCCATATTTACATCAACATTAAATAAGTTTTGAAATTTTGCCTTGATATTGTCTTTCATATATTCAGTTTGTTTGTATTGTCAAATGAATATTCCTACACTCTAATGTATAGTACTTGTGTGTGTAGAAAAAAAAAAGCTGATGTGGGGGAGCCTTCCCCCCCCCCAAAAAAAAAAAGAAAGTTCAAGTACAAAGCAAATCGATAAACAGTCGTGCTCAGCATTTTGCTTACTGTACAGTACTGGGTTTTTACATTGAGGGACGAGAGGAATTTTATGAATGGTTTTAGTAACACATCTAGCGGAACAGGTTGAGAAAGCCAAGGGGACTGACCAATCAAGAACAAGTACACAATAATCATGTAATCAGATAAGCGGCAGTTGAATATCATCCAAGTGGCATCTGTTTTAGGGGTACTAGTCTTGATGTGGGTGATTGACAAAGCTAGAGACTAAAAGCATCCAAAAAAAATTCCCGACACTTTTTTTTAATATATTAATACCCTGTGCCATTCACTCATACCGTATATATAACGCTATTTAATATACCATATGCTTGCGTCCAATCTTCTGATTTTCCATCAGGCGAGCAAAAATCGAATTTTACAGTGTTATGAACTGATAACAAAAAGACGTTCTGACAGTATATCTGCAGATAAACATCAATGAATGACGGTGAAAGAAATAGACATTCTTATTGTTCTTATTGTAAGTCTGTCATATAATAATGATTTTCATGTGGATGGCACATTGCATAAATGAGAAGAGCAGTAAATTAATTATCTTTCCCAATCAAAAAACACAGCAAACGTCAAAACAAAAATCGCAGCAACAATCAATCTGCGCATACAATCAAGCAATGATTCAATTGTATAATTATATATATATATTTTATTGTTAAAGAATTGATGGAGAGGGGGATATAAACAACATGATAAGTAAAAAAATATGAATATGTATACTACTAAAGAGTGGGGAAGTAATGAATAGGGTTTTGTGTGTGTGTATGATGTAATGGGAAATAACAAATTAGAAATCGGCATCCAAAGTGAAGTTCTTTTCTTCAGGGGTTTTGTTCATGACACCAGCACGTTGATAATCGGAGACACGTTTTTCAAAGAAGTTGGTTTTGCCTTGAAGGGAGATCATATCCATGAAGTCAAAGGGATTAGTGGAGTTGTAATGCTTATCTTGACCAAGAGCAACCAAGAGACGATCGGCGACAAATTCAATGTATTGGCACATAAGCTTGGAGTTCATACCAATAAGAGCAACAGGGAGAGCATCCGTCAAAAATTCTTGTTCAATGGCAACAGCTTCCACAATGATTTCACGCACACGATCACTGCTAGGTTGATGATGAATATGACCAAACAATAAACAAGCAAAGTCAGTGTGAAGACCTTCGTCACGACAGATCAATTCATTGGAGAAGGTCAAACCAGGCATCAAACCACGTTTCTTGAGCCAGAAGATGGAGGCAAAGGCACCAGAGAAGAAGATACCTTCCACAGCAGCAAAGGCCACAAGACGTTCAGCAAATGATTCATTGCCACTGATCCATCGGAAAGCCCAATCAGCCTTTTTCTTAATACAAGGAACTATTATCAGGAAAAAAAAAACACCAACGCGTTGGGTTAGAATAATTTCAAGTTCCACGAATACGCAGAATTATTCCTTTTGGATCAAAATACCGCGTATGCGATATAAAAATAAATAAAGGGTACAAACTTACTGGTTTCAATGGCATCAAACAAGTTTTCTTTTTCAACAGGGTCCTTGATATAAGTGTCAATCAATAAACTATAAGTTTCAGCATGAATATTTTCAATCATGATTTGGAATCCATAAAAGCATTTGGCTTCAGCGATCTTGACTTCATCCATAAAGTTTTGCACCAAGTTTTCGTTGACAATACCATCCGAGCTAGCAAAGAAAGCCAACACATGAGAGATAAAGAAACGTTCGTCGTTGTTCATTTTGTTTTCCCAGTCATTAGTATCCTTGGAGAGGTCAATTTCTTCAGCAGTCCAGAAAGAAGCTTCGTGCTTTTTGTAGAATTGCCAAATCTATTATGCAAGTGGGAAGGAATGAGTTGGTCAATACGAGCAAAACAGAGGGTATATATAGGTATTATGAAGAACTTACTTCATGGTATTTGATAGGGAATAAGCAGAAGCGGCGAGTGTTTTCTTGGAGGATTTCTTCGTCCTTTTCGCTTTCACGAACAGGGCGTTGATGCTTGAGGGTCAATTGTTCAAGTTGTTGGGCAGCTTCAGAGACGGACATTGTTATAGAAGAAGTAAAAGTATAGTTTGTATAAAAGGTAATAAGTAAGTAAAAGAAAAGAATAGTTCAGTAGAAAAGAGGGGCCTTTTTATAACTTTTTCAAAAAAAAAGGTCGTGACTAGAAATCGCAAAAAAAATTAATTGAACGCGAGTTTTTTTTTTTTTGCCCTTTTGCCGCGTCTGTCTGTTCCAACCAACAGGAATGATTTTAATCACCGCCATTTTTTCTGCGCCCCTTCTCTTTCTTGTCTTTTATCTACTTTACAAAGAAATGACAAATCAGTTTGTAAACCATTAGAAGGTCGCGGTCACCCGGAGATGCAACTAGTACTCAGACAAGGAACTCCTAGCTAGACTTGAAGACATGATGGACGATATCCATATATTACGAAATTATCTCTTTTTTTGTCCGCATGGCACCATCAGAGGACCTGACCACCTCTTTCATCAACAACCTAGGTATGTAAATACTATTCATTTGTCTCTGGATATACTAACCCGCCTTTGTTACTTTTTCTGTAGGTATCACCTTTTTGTGTTGGCCATTGGCAACATTATATTGAATATTCATGATAGTTTTTGAAATCTCCGGCTCTTGATGGTTGGCCTACGCTTTATATCCATGATGGGCTTTGATGATGATATAGATTGAAGGTAATAGTGACAAAAAAACAAAGCATTCATAGCTCATGATAAGCAAGCTAACAAAGTTTCATTGTAGGATCATCATTATGTCCCCTGTAAAATTAAGCGCCTATGAAAAGGTTAGCCTTTTTTAAAAATGAAATGGTTACTGGTTAATTGAGTACTAATCTCTTTATATACTTTATAGAAACGTCACTTGTTTGGTTGGATCATCTTGTCTAAGACGGTAATAAGAAGAAAAAAAAGGTTGGGGGACGGAATGCATACACAATTTGTACTATGTTTTCGACATGTCACTTACAATGCATTTTACTCCTTCAAGTTATATTCAGCAAGGAACATCTCGGGAAAGGAAATTAAAAGTGATCAAGCACCAAAGGTGACACCAAGGTCCAGACAGGAAGTGTAACAGTGTCCGTCAATGCATCTCAAGAACAAGGAAACAAAATCACCTGAAACCGTGGAAACACCTACCTTGCCCTACACCTTACTATTGTCACAAGGATCGTTTTCCTCCTTCTCTTCTACAATTATATGAGACTAGAATCATAGTATGACCCTCTCTTTTTTTGATTATTGTCTTTGTGCGCCACTTTAGCCTTAGTTTATGCAATTATCATTAATACATATTCATCTTTGACACAATAAAAACCAAATTATGCTATTGTACAACATGAACAAGATGTCTTCTATTGTTATCACACCTATTCCTGTTTTGATAGAAACCCTTGTTTTATTATGAATAGCATTACAATCTTTTTGCAACCCGGTGACAGCTTAGAATTATATTGGATGGGTGATCCTTCCAGCAGTTAGTAATAAAAATACGGGTTCACATATGATATAAATATATTCGGGTTTGAGATTATTTTTTTTTTTTTACAAAACTTCTCCATTTTTTATTTTTTGTCCCTCCATCGAGTCATGACCCAACAAGGTGTACAAATCGCTTGCTACAGCACTGACGCATTAGTTGGTATGATGATTTCCTTTATATATTCTACACGACTATGTCTTATAAATTCATGCAAAAAAAAAAAAAAAAAAAAAACCGGCTAATACTCCGCTTGCACAATATTAACTTTATAGGATACATAGCATTTACTGTGTATAATGTGGTACAGTTACCAAAAAAACCAGCCCTTATGGACTCTAACCATGGAGCGATAGTACACGAATCACTTCCCAGTATTGAAACTTTTATTCGATTGATCTTCAAATGCTGTCGCATTCCTTTATCAGTATTTTTATTCGCGATCCTTTATTTAATACGGCTACAGCAAAAACTGTCGATTACAAAAGCAACAGGGAAGTTTGATACGCCATACCGGCTATTTTTAGCGGCGATTCTGGTCAGTTCCAAATATTTATGCGAAGCGGGTACTCATTTGACGAATCGTGAATTGGCCAACAGGGTTTCGCTGTGGTTCACCTGTCAAGACATTAATCGCATGGAGCGGAGTTTTTTGCATTTGCTTGGCTATGAATTATGGGTGTCTCCATTGTCGCTGGCTGGCTTTGTAAATCAACATGGTACTTACCTCAAGTTACAATTACAGGATCCTATCTTGCTTAAAGCTGCCTCAAAAAAGAATGTGGTCCCTAAAAAATGCTCACGCCATTTTCATTCTGATAATGCATTTGTTGATATGAACCATGATAGCTTAGTTCTACGTAGCCTGCTTTTAGACGTTCATCATCATCAACATCGGCGTCGTTATTCTTACCGGTTCGGATATCGTATATATCAAGATCACCGAAAATCTTCTTTAATGACGCTTTTGATGGCATCTCATTAGTATTCTTTCGTTATTTTTTTTATCACTTGATTGCATGGAATAGAAATAAAAAAAAAGTTGATCTTGCCCATTTCTACAATATCACATTAAACTCCGCTGACGAGATGAAAGGAATCAAAAAAAAAATTTATTATATCGTTGATTGTAAATAAACTACCATCTAGGCATTAAATTATTTCTTATAAATGGAAAATAAAAGAACCAGTCTTTTTTATTTATTATAGTCACTGTTTCTCAAACCCAGTTCCTAAAAAAAAAAAAATAGATAATATATTCGTTAATAAAAATGCAATATCGTCATTTATATATATATATTATAAAATATAAGACTTTACCAAGTGATTGGAACTCGACCGGCAGATAAATCGGCAACCTTTTTGAAGGAAGAAGGTGAGAGATCAACACTGCCATACTTGCAGCTTGGGCAGGTATCCACCTATCAAAGAAAAAAGCGGCGTTTAAATGTTGATATTATTTGAGGGGAAGGGGTCGCCTCGTGCACTTACAATTTTGACAGTTACAGAGCCTTTTGGTCCAGTGACTCGAATACGTTTATTACAAATGCTGTTGTGATTAGGGTTAGGTCCATTTTTCATTTGAGGAGCATTAAGAGCGGCAACCATTTCATTATTATTGTTGATTTTGCCACAACTTCCAAGAGAAACATCATACCAAGTACCATCACCGCTGTATTGGCGCTTTTCCAATGGGGCAGCCATGGTCATCACCACAAAGAGCATCATGAAAGAAGTAATCAGAGTAAAAAAGTTCATTCTTGTTTTGTTTATAATAATGATAATGATAATGATAATGATAATGATAATGATAATAAGTTAAGATGCCTGTATTTATACTCTAAAAAAAAAGTGCCCTAGTCATTTATAAACACCGCCAGGAATTCAGGGACCCAAGATCAGATCAGGGTAATGGATAACCGAAGGACAATTGTTTCAATTCAATTTTGGTCCCGAACGTGTAAATCAATATCATCATAATAAAATTGTTCGAAGATTTCTTGTTGTTACGACCCCCTTTTTTGATTGAATTCTGCTCTTTTTTTTATTTTATTTTTTATTTTAATGTGGTCAAGAGCTTGAGTATCATTACGTCGGGAAAAGGTACGGGTAGCTGGTACAGAAAGAACTGTGTGTCTTCTCACACCATATTGGATGATCATAAAATATTCAGGGTTTTTTTTTTTTTTTACCCATGAGTATATCAGGGACAATAATAATGTGAACAGTGCACTACAACAACGATGCCTTTGCGGACGTTCAATTGTCTCCTTTTTTTTACTTCCTCCAAATGTGGTATTCATGGCCCAAAGCAATTATGCATTCCGACAGGATGTGATTTGGTGAGTTCCCAATTACTTTCCTTTTATCGTTCCTTTTTTTCTATACAATCCAAACCGTACATCTAATAATAACATATGGAATACAAAGAAGACATAATAACGAATGGAATACAGAGAAGACGTAATGCCGTTTTTTTTTATTTATTTCAAATTGATAAGCTATACAAGAACAATAAAACTAACTAAACCAGATTTGAATAATAAACTAAAATCCTTAAGCAACGGAGTTCATTCGTTCAAGAAGCCTTGATAGTCTGGTTCTTCCATTTTCTATCATGAGGAACGAAAGTTGAATATAGGGTCTGGTTTGTTGCCAAGAATCTAGACAGAGTGGGATAAAAAAATATTGAGTAAAAAGTTGAGGACGACAGGTGAAGATCAAATTACCCTTTCCAACTCCTGCATCACATCATTGGACAGTAAGTGCAAACATTTTATAGCCTTCACATTGTCTTCCACTTGAGATGGACGAGATGCCCCCGTGATCACACTTGATACTGATGTATTTTTCAAACACCACGCAATCGCCAGTTGAGAGGGAGTGATGCCCAATCGATCCGCCACCACCTAAAGTTAAAAGAAACAACAGTGCTGGACGTTAATCATCCGTTCTTTTTTTTTTTAAAAAAAAATCAGTTTCTACCTTTTCTGTACTTACCACAAGTTGCTTCACTTTTTCCATTTTTCGATGCCCTTCTACGCTAAAGAAGCCCGCCCTTAGTCGATTTATAACTGGGTGATCCTGAATAGACAATCGTGCATCAGAAGGTATTTTCCCATCGTTATATTTGCCTGTCAATACGCCTATTTATTTTTAAACCAAAGAAAGAAAATTAAAGCGTCGCTGATTTGGGATCATGATGAAGATGAATCAATTTCCTACCTGAAGCCAAAGGTGACCATCCAGTGATCCCAATTTTGTAGTTTTCAAGAAGGTAAAGATATTCCTTTTCCACCCGTTCACGATGAAACATATTGTATTGAGGTTGCTGATATGAATTGTATTCATATATATGCATATATACAAAAAAAAAAAAAAAAAAAAAAAAAAGAGAGAAGCAAAGTATGTTAGTATATTATATAACTTCAATGATATATATATATATTTGTACCATTTTGTCACTTACCTCAACTACAGGAGCCACCAAATTTAGTTGTTGTGCTACCTTGATCGCTTCTATAACCAAATGAGGAGGCCATTCACTTGTTCCCCAGTACAAAGCCATTCCCTTATCAATGCACCAGCTGAATGCGCGAACAATTTCTTCCATAGGTGTATCCGGATCCGGCCGTTGACCATATACAATGTCCACATAATCCAGCTGTAGTCGTTTCAGTGATGATGATAGTCCTTCAATAATGTGTTTCCGAGATAAGCCTCGATCGTTTGGTCCTTTGCCTCCCCAATAGATATTGGTAGCCACAACAAATTCTGATCGCCGCCATTGAAGTCTTTTGAAGGCGACCCCCATATCGATTTGTGCCTGCCCACCTATTGAAAAACACGTCAAGTGAGTACAGTCGCTGCCTTCATCATAATGGCTAGATCTAGTTTCTTCACGTTTTCCAATCTTACCTGAATGGGATTCTGCGACGTCAAAGAAGTTGATACCATTATCAAAAGCCACACGCATACATTCCGTGGCAGTTTCTATAATAATAAAAAGTGAGAGAGAAGAAGACGTAAGCGACGAAGTTTGGCGACAGGAGGGGTCGTTGTTTTTTTTTTTTAAAAAAAAAAAAAGCACGCGTAAGAGAATGTTGTGACAAACTTACCGGAATTGATTTGTGCAGCTGCAAAACGGAACACAAGAGATGACTTTGTTAGTAGTAGTTCAATTAATTTCAGAATCGTGTTTCATAACATTATTTTTTCTTACCAAAAGTAATCCAAGTTCCCAAGCCAATGGCACTCACTTTTAGTCCTGAGGAGCCTAAATAACGGTATTCCATTCAGCTTTATTATACGGAAATGGAATAAGGAAATAAAGAAAAAAAGAAAAGGAAAAAAAAAAAAAAAGAAAAGAGAAGAAATAGGTTAAAAAAAAGGGAGTCAAAAAAGGAAATGGAGGGAAAACGATAAACCGAAAATAGACTTTTTTTTACAAATACTCCAAACTCAGATTGTGAAAAAGTTTGGTAAAAATACTGAATTAGTACAATACAATATTCGAAGAGATTCTCCATCTTTTGCACTGAAACGTAATGTACTGTACCCTAAATTATAGTAGACCTGTATGAATTTAAGATTTGATATTCAAAATATGAATGACGGTTGCAGACAATGAAGAGGGTAAACCTACTAACCCATGCCAGGCACGCTATCATACGACATATTGAGCTAACCAATAGATATTGGAATCAGAAAATTTCACAGCACAAAGTCTAGATCACTGACAGCTGCTGGTGAAAACATAAATTTATGATCGTAGTGATATCAAACTAAAGCATACAAAAGGAATATATATATATAAAGCAGGAGTAAACACGTATCACATCATATACATACAATCCAAATAAAATAAAACAAAGACAGTGTATCATAAAAAAGAGAAAGAAAGCGATTTATTGCAATATTCAATTTGTAAAAGCAGTATAAAATACTGTAAATATTCATAAATGACGGAGATAAATAATGTGAGGAAGCGAGGAAGCTGACACAGCGATAAATCGGTAATGGGCAGTACTAAGATAAATGGGGGGATAATACAAAGCAGAAGGAGGAGTAAAACAGAGACGAGGATAGATAACGATGATACTAAGATGCATATTCTTTTGTCCATTCCTTTGCTGTACGATCATGTTGTTCTCGATCCATTAGGTATTCTTGGGCAATACTTCCAACAAGTGGGTCATCTATTTTCAATCAAGTAAAAAACCAAAAAAAAAGGAAGTGTCAAACCTTGCATCGTACAAAGTATCCCTCAACTTACTTGGGTTGGCATCAGTCAAAAGAGAACAAATAGATAATAGGACTTTGGATATGGTCAATGCCGGAGACCAGTTATCCTTGAGAATATCGAGACAAATGGCACCTTGGCTGTTGATGTTACAGTGATAGATACGAGTTCTAAATGAGACCTATCCATAGCGAATCAATAAGAAAGGTAAAAGGTTAGTTCGTCGTCAGATCTATCTTTCTATAATTTACCTTGGGAGGCTTGAATGGATAGTCTTTTGGGAAGTTAATATCAAGGAAGAAGATGCCATTAGCATAAGGAGAATCGGCGGGACCAGAGATGGTGGCTACCCATTCGTATAGATCGTCTCCTTTTGGTCCAGCACTAAATGAGTGTAAAAGAAGATTTAAGACCAGAAGCTCACGTCATCCCCATTCCTAAAACACATTGTTTATTTCCATACCTGCAGTTAGAGGGAGGATCAAGAGCAATTTCGGCCAATTCTTTAGAGATACTACAAAAGATCAAGCTAGTCAGTATTTGTCTGCATTAGGATGTTCTCAACTTCTGTTTTGGCTTACCGTTTTGCAGTGCTGCTTTGCGACTTGTTGGGTGTTTTTCTTTTAGCAACAGAGGAAGTGGAGGAAGTAGATGCACGTTTCAGAGGGGACTGAGTAGCCTGCGAAGTGGTCGTCGATGACGTGGTAGGACTATTTGAGGTAGAGACCGACGCTGAAGCGGTGGGAAGAGTTGCTCTGTTTTCTGATTCATTCGAAGATGCAGACACTTCAGTAGCGTCAGTGACCTGTACTTTCCCCTTGGTACGTTCACTCATGATGTATAAAAAAAAATAATCAAGAAGTATCTGTGATATAAACGAGGAAAAGAAGAACAGAAAAATGCGGTGAATTACAATTTTTTGGAAGCCTAAAAAATTGGAACACCGTCATTTCTTTTGCTTTAAAAAAATGTGCGGTCATCAAACAATTCCTATCACACAAAAAAATGAGTTGCAACGTGGCCGGCGAAAATTAATGAGCCACACCAATCATAGGCAAATTCATGAATTCTTTTGTGCCTATTCCATGAAATCTGTCATCCCTGTCCCTCCCTCCGCCTACTCGATCCATGCTCAAATATGAGCCATAAATTATATCCTGAGATTCTCCTAGCCGATCGAAAATCCAAAATATCGTTGAGTATATAAATTATACCACGATACATCCTATAAAATACAGAGTCATTAAACATCAAATATGACACTATGGTAGGATAGAAGCATATTTATGGATTTTTAAATAGAATTTGATGTTTTCCGTGTGTTGACCATCTGTTCCACTATTCCCCATTTCTGTCCAATTCTATCGATTTTAATTTTTCCTTCCATCTTTCCAGTTTCAGCAGCAGGAACCCACAAAAATGATACCAACGGGAAATTTACGTTATTATGGGTAATATATTTATTCTTAAATGTGTAGTCATTCATATATCTAAATTTCTTATCGTCGAATAAAAAAAAACCAGGGAAATCGTCAGAACTACCGTTCAGCGAGAGACTGTGGCAAATTTTTCACATCCCGCCCACGTGAATATTTATTTACACTCAATTGTTTTTTTTTCTCTCTCTCTTTCTTTCAGTTTTTTTTTCTTTATTTCTCCGTCATCCAACTTCTATGAGGTTTTGATGATCATGGATTTGTGTCAGGACTAGTTTAGAAAGGGTTTCCGCTCAGGGTTTACAAGATGCATGGGGAAACCCTTTCAGTTTGGATTCAGGGCTTAGGACCACCCCATTAGTTGGCTTATTGGAGCCTTTATTGGCTTATTTTAGTATTAGTTTGTCTATATTTTGTCTCTATGATTGAATAAAATGTGTCTCTTTTATCTGCTTCAATGAAAACAATTACCCATTAGTCTCTCTCTCATGTCTTGTGCAATAGATCCCATTCTTACTACCATCACCCCATTTTGCTTAGTGTTGACCGTTGTTCTCCATCAATAAAAGATACCACTTTTGTTTCTCTTATGTCTTCTACAGTATACTTGATTTCTCTTTCAAATGTCTATTTAGAGTATAGTAGATCATTTCTTAGATCTTTCAATAACATCCTTCATGACCCCCCCCAATATATTCCTTGTTAGAATGAATCTCAACCATCTGACTTAGTGTTTACACAATATGCTTCAATAAAATATATTTCTTTTGATAACCAGTCTCTGACTCATATAATAGTGAGAAAAGCCGCTATTGTAGCTGTTTTGTGACTCTCCTATGAAATACCTAGTTTCTAGCTCATCTATTACGACTACCGTTCCCTTAGTTCCCCCGTAGACAGATTATCAGTTTTAGGTCATACTACACCTATACGTCATTTCCCCCTTTCCCCTCCTCCTTCCAAGAACTCCAAAAGCTGTTTGGTGATTTTAGACCTGGTCATTTAATATCAGTGATGGCTCTATTTCTGCTCCATCAATCATAATAATGAACTTGGACTGTATCACCAGCCTAACCCTCTCCTCCTATGAAATATGATAGCTCTCTTTTAAATCAAACATCCTCTATATCTCCAGTTCACTTTTTTTTATTGCTTATGGCATAACAAAAAAAAAAAAAATGATAAAAGAACAAAAAAAGTAAAGACCCAAGTAAAAAGCAACTATGATAGGTGTCAAGGGGATGTCTATCAAAGTGCGGAATGAAAGAGGCGCTGTCATAATCACATACCATCAAAACCCACACCTTTTTCCTTTTTTTAAAAAAAAAAATTGACATTTCAGTAAATCCATGATTTTCTAAAACTCCAGCGGAGCATCCGAGCGTTTTATTTATGTAGAAAAAAAAAAAGTTTGGCCTTTAAATATATGGAGTGCAAATTGCATGTAGAATCGGTAACAATAATAATAAGCAAACTAAACTCTATAATATATATTAAGGTGATAAACTAAACTATAGAGAATTGGCCTTGGACAGCAAGTTGGGGAGATTTCCGAGTTACATCTTCTTGTTGTTTGTGATTGTTAGTGTAATGATCAATCCAGCCAATTACTATAAATAAATAGACAAATATGAATGATTTCCTTGATATGACACGTAGTAAGAACCTCCTCCCCTCCCCCCCCTTTTTTTTTTTTTTTTTTTTTTTACCTTCATGGTGCCATTTCAAAGAGTTGGCGGGGTTCAGTACCCAGTGATTTTCATTGGGGAAGTAGACCAGTCTTGAAGGAATGTTCTGACGTTGCAAAGCCGTAAAGACAGCTAAACCTTCGCCATCCACTAAACGATAATCATGTCCGCCTATTCGCAAATAAATAAATAAATAAATTAATAAATAGATATAATCATTGACGCACAGCCTCTACAAAAGAGTCCTTCTTTTATATTACCGTGAATGACAAGAGTAGGTGTTTTCCATCTGTGAACAAAATTGGAGGGAGAGAAGCGTTCGTATGTAATACGGGCCAAAGGCTCATATGCAGGGCCACCAAACTATCGATAGGTACCAAGAAAGAAAAAAAAAAAGGTATCAGTAATGTATCAGAGTAGATTGGTCACACTTCAAACTACTTACTTCTCTTTCAGGGAAATAAAGTTCGTCTATAAAAAGAAATGTGTTAGTATCGTTTTAAAAAAGGAAACACGTCCAATCTATTGATATATATCTATATATTACCTGTTGTATAGTAGGCATTGAGTGTGCTGAAAATGCCATCGTGACTAACCAGAGCCTTGAAGCGATCAGTATGACCGTTCATGTAATTGATCATGGTGGCGCCGTAACTTGCACCCAGAGCGACGACACGATCGGCATCCAAATAGCCATATTTTTCAAGAGCCACATCTAAACCAATCATGAGATCTTCATACGGATACGTGAACCAGTTTTTCTCTATCGCATCACAGAATTTTTGGCCATAACCGGTGGAGCCGTGAGGATTGATTGCCACAACAACATAGCCGGCCGAAGCCAAGACTTGGTAGTTCCATCGTGTAGACCAACTATCACCCCAGGCGCCTTGGGGCCCACCATGAATATAGAATGCTACAGGGTATTTTTTGTCCGCGTCCAGACCATGAGGCTTGACCACCCACCCGTGGACAGGATCGTGAAGAGCTCCTTCAAATGTGAATTCCTCGGGATCAGCAAGTGAGTATTGTTCTAGACGCGCCTTCAAACCAGCAGAGGTATCATGTCGACGGAGATCACCCGTGGCAAGGTCCAAGGAGTGCGCAATAGAAGGATGGTTCATGGAGCTAACAGTAAACAACAACGAATTGGAGCCATCCACAAAGGAGACACCGGAGACAGCATGGTCGTTTGTCAGTGTTGTGATTGTTTCCGTGGTAAGATCAATAGCAAACAGTTTGTTACGGCCGTTTTCTTCAGCAACAGCATACAGTACAGATTCATCCTTGGAGAAAACCAGTTGCGATGGGCTACGGTCCCAGTCCTTGACGACTTCCAATCGATCCTTGGTTTGTTGGTCATAAATCACAATGCGGTTACGGTCAGCTTCGTATTGAGGTACCTTCATCTGAAGATAAGCCAGGCGTCCGGATTTGGGGGCATACGTGGGCGAAGAGCTTGCGGCAGGAATATCGTCGTTCAAAGCAACAGGGGCACCGTGTTCACCCTTTTCGAGTGATAATGTGTAGATGTGTTGAGATGTTTGCCAAGCATTGTCACGGGTGGAGATTTTGGATACAAAAGCAATTTCAGTTCCTTTATGTGAAGATCAGGAAGAAGAAAAAAGACACATGTTAGCAATCGTCATACTTCAAATCGAAAAAAAAAACACTTACCATCTTCAGACACAACATAATCAGAAGCACCACCAAGAGGGAAAAGGGGAGATTGCTGAAAAAATAAAATCCAGGTCCGTCAGTCAGTTTGTCACTATATTCCACCAGCTCTGGCATTTTTTTTTTTTTTTGGACATTCTACTTACCAATCCAGTGCCCTTCAACAAATTACGAGGTTCATCCTTCAACTTATATTGACCATCAACCACTTCCAGAGACACAGCAAAAATGGCATTTCGTTTTTCTGGAACAAAAGTATCCCAGTGTCTATATAAGAAGGAACATGTAAATGCGTAGGTCCCCATTATTCGCCGCAACCCCTGTTTTTTTCGTTGCCTTACCTAACCATCAACTGATCAAACACCAAAGCATTATCTTTCTTAGAATCCTTTATTTCATCATCCTTGTCCTTGGTTTGTTGTAAAGTGTCCAAGTTAGGGTACACCAAAGAGGAGAAAGTCAAAAGCTGTTGTTCACGATTGTACTTGATATCACCAAATGCCAAAGGGAACTCCGTCAACGCATAAGCAGTCTTGTCTTTTCGTTGGATGTTTAATACATGGAGTTGAGATAGTTCTTCACCAGTTTTTTTCCATAGATAAGCAACATGGTTGTCGTCCAAAAAGAGAGGGTCAGAGTGCGACTCGCCTAACACAGGTGTTGTCAACGATTCCACAGCAGAGGTTTTCAAGTTGAGCAAGTAAAGGCTTTTTTGTGTCTAAAGAGTTATATCCACAATATATATATAAATACAAAAATAAGTTCAAAAAATGGTTCATTGTGTAGATAGTGATTCTGTGCGTTCATATTGGGGAGAAGAAGGGAGGAGAAGGGAGGGGCAGTAGGAAAGTTACCTTGTCTTGGTCTGCAATGTATTCCGATTCAGCATAAACAGCAAATTGGCCGGAAGGATTTGGTTCGACGCCACCAGGTCGTTGGAGAGTGACCATTTCATGAGGAGTAAAAGGACGCGCCATAGTAAAAGATGTCAATAAAGCAATTGCTGCAAAGAAGCGAAGCAACATGACAAAAAGAAGAAAAAGAACGCACAAAAAAAAAAAAGAGAAGATATAAAGAAAAAAAAGGCCCAAAAAAAATAAAACTGAGATTATAAATTCGAGAAAAAGCTTCGGGAGATTTGATTTAATTTGCCGCCTATTTTGTGTTGATGTATGTTTGTTGGCCCTGACAACCAACCAACCTACATATATTTTCCCTCCCCACTCATTTTTGCGCACTTACACAAAACTAGTTTCATTCACCATCATGCATAGATATGATGCAACATATATTCATTGTTTCAAAATAAAATGTCATATCAACGGTTTTTGTAATATCCCAATGCGTATCCGTACGCTCGGTGGATTCTCCTGCTTTTCCAAAAACAAACAATAATTTCCTCATTCGGAATGTGTAACCAACTTTCAAACAAAAAGCCCGCTTCGACGATGACAAGTGATATGCGATCAAAACAAGCTATACGTGATGAGAAGAGATATATTTAGAGTATGCTAAAAGAGATCATGCTAAACATATGGCAACTAACTAGTCTATTGGATAGCTAAACAGCAAGAAAACCAGAAGCCGAATGACTTGTCAAAATAAAAGATACTTTTAATATTTTTTCCTTTGGGGGTTCCTTTTTCACTAGGACTTACTATTCCAAAGGTAAAAGAAGCGTTAGAAAGTGATCCATTCAATGCGATGAGATGGTTTGAGTGTATGTCAAATTTAGTAAAGCATAGACCTGAACCATATAACCATGGTATTGTTGTTTTGATTAAAAGAGAGCGGTAGTGACTGCCACGATGAAATGAAATCCGTGCCTTGAAGCAGCAGTAGAGAGATATGACTGCTCTATGGAATTTCTTAATGTGGTGTTGATGTCAATTGATAGAGCTGGCATCGTTTGGTGTTGGTAATGATGATCCGTAATGTTAACTTTGCCGCATATTGTTGACAAAATAAATACTGAAGTTGAATCGTGCGGTTAATCAAATCATGGCAGGGATAACGTGAGGATGGTTGTTGCTAATGCGGATATTCGACAGGAGTGGTCGTAGTAGATCAAGGAATTGGTGATATTAAGGATAAAACTATGCCACAGAGATGATTAGTGAAATCATCATCTTTCAACTTTCTTTATGCATTACCTACCAGGCGACTTTTTCGCGACACAGATATTTTGGATTGCACTCGTCTTGCTTTTGTGTTGGATTCAGCAAAAAAAAAAAAAAAAAAAAAAATCAAGTACAGACAATGCCACCTTTTCCTTCAGCCTTCTTGTAGGCTTCAATTGACGTTATAAATAAAAAATCGGTGTTCCTGTTGTTCAAGTACAAGATAGGAACGGGTGATTAAACGATTGTCATCAAGATACTAGTGAAGTGTGCATAACTTATTAAATCAACCTAAACAGGAAATCATTTTAACAATACCTTCTTCATCAATCACATAAACCACCAAGTGGCCAAGTCTAGCTGGACGCAGAGCGCATATGTCTCCCTGCGAGAGTTTGGGCTATCTGGTGAAAAGTTAACACAAGAAGTACAATGTTTTTTAATATAAATAGTCTTTTAAGGAAAAGTGGTTGAATTAATGACTACGTCTAGCGTTGAGTCGTTGACTTCTGATATAATGGTTGTTGTACCATAGAAGGTGGTTCCCAATAAATGAGGGGCAAAAAAAAAGAATATGCAAATTTCAATTTTTGAGAGAAGAGCGGCGTTTAAAACCAATAGTATAAGCCACATTGAAGTGAAAGATACCAATTTTGTTCTTTGATTTTTTTTTTTCCTCTTTTCTTCCTTCCTTCATTTTTACATCAACATGGCCCACGCTAACGTCTGGAACTCTCGCCCCAAAACCTACGGTAAAGGTTCTCGTCAATGGTAAGGAAAAAATTTTGGTTCATACTTGTATATTTAAGATAATAACTTATTATTTTCTTTATAATAGCCGTGTCTGTGCTCATCAAGCTGGTTTGATTCGCAAGTATAACCTCAACATTTGTCGTCAATGCTTCCGTGAGTACGCCAACGATATTGGTTTCCACAAGGTAAGGGAGAACACATATATAAAAAATTAAGGAACGAATTATATGGAACAGTAAGACTAACTGACTTTTTTTGGGGGGTTTATCTTTGATACAGTATCGTTAAAAAGGTTCAATTCAAAAACCCTGCCGAATTTGGAACTTGTGACCCATCTCCCCAACTCAACCCAACCCCCTCCCTTTTTTTGTTTTTTATTATCGTATGAACAGTACATTTTTACTTGGGTTTCTGTCAAAAAAAATATCCCTTTTTATTCAAAAAAATAAAATAAAATGAAATCTACCATATGTCTTTGAAAAACTCTGAAACCCATCACCCTTCGCTTCCCTTATCCAAATAAAAAGAAATCTTTTTATCATTCTTTTTACTATTTTTCTTCTTCTTCTGTATTACTTATATTTTATCCCCTATCAAGAAGCTTATAATGGCTGGTGGATTTACTACTTTTACGTTAACGAACCCAATCGTACTCACAGTATCTATTTTGGCCGTTGTAAGTGAAAGCTGCCATCATCATCATTATTATTAGCGTATTCACTCCCACTTTTGCCACAATAGATTGGCTGGTTTATTCTTTTTGTCGGCGGTTGTGTTGCCGCCTTCCATGGGATTACCTGGTGGATTATTATTTACAATCTGTTTGTAGTTGTGCTTGTTTTTGTTGGTACTGGTTGTTCAGCTTTGGCAAATTATAGAGAAATGGTAAGAACTAAAAAAATAATAATCGCTAGATGCCGCATATCAATTCTTTTTTCCGTTTATATAGGTCATGATATTATTGACAATTAGCATCGTTTATCTTACTTATCTTATCCCTATCTTACTGGATGATGCTTCCAATCTTGGAGCACGAGCTGCTGCTGGTGGTGCTATCATTTTGATTATTTGTGAAGTAAGCCCTTTAAAATTACCGTTATATATGCCTTTTTTGATACTTTAAAAAATCTTCAATTTTTTAATTTTTTTTTGCATAAATTCATTAGTTCATCTGGATCTTCTTGTTTGGCTCCGACGAAGAATCATGGGTCCATCAAACTGCTCACCGATACAATGATGCTGGACCTACCATATCTACTCCTGCTGTTATCCAACGCCAATTGAATCGTACTGGTGTCACTGGCAGTTTCCGAAAGAACCGCGAACGACCTTTGCCTCAATTCAACAATGAAAAGGACCTTTCTGAAGCCAACATTACTCAAGCCACTGCTCTGCACAGTTGTATGTTCTCCCTTCTAACCATTGATGATGAACAGTCAAACGACTCACACACTCTCTCTCTTTTTTTTTTTTTTTTTTTTTTGACAAATAGATCAAGCAAGTGCTGATGATCCTAATGAAATCTCATTTGAAAAAAATGAATCTTTGGAAATCTTAGATCGTAATGGAAACTGGTGGCAAGCTAGAAAAGCCGATGGAACTACCGGTATCGTGCCATCAAACTATGTAAGTTGCTTGGTATCAAAGAATGAACGAGCCATTGAATGCTAACATAATTTCTTATATATTTAGTTTGAATCCTAAATGACTTTGTCCGTCGGTTTTACATAGTAGTTTAGTTCAGTTTAGTACTTTTTACTTATTATAATAAAGTTATTTTTTAATATATTTGTGTATGGCTATGTATTGACTGTATGGAGCTTCGGTGGAAGTGGTGTATATGTGTTTGTTGAAAATGGGATATGATACTTGGATGATGTATAATTCTACAGTGATTGCACGGAATGTTATATGCCATACCTAATAGTACAGGGAAAAAACAAGGTAGAGGTTGCTTGCTATTAATATGAAGACGGATTTGATGACAAATATATCAAAAGATTGGAACAGCATTATGAAAGCAGATCCGAAGACGTGATGATTGTACAAGATAAATTTTATTGTAATGGTATGCAAAAATTTTGGACAGTAGAGAGAGAGGGGGGGGGATAAAATAGTATAAGTATGTACAGCAAAGTAAAAGCTAAAAATAAAAATAAAAATGCACATAATGTCAAAAGAAAGAAAGGGAGATCAATCTATTTTCAAAGTATGGGAAGGATGGGGGATAATAAAAGTTGATACTAATAAGAGACTAGCCATAGAAATAGCACCTATACTATAACACAGAGTTGGACCAAGTAACCAATAAATAGTACAAGCGGAAAGAGGACCACAAGCACGACCAAGTTGACCAAAACTACGGAAGACACCCAAAATCTTGCCCTTTTCCTTTTCATGTTGGCATTGCAGACTTGCTAGACTAGTCAGACAGTTCACCACCGTACCACTTGTCATTGCCAGACAGGCAACGCCGCCGTAGAGCCAATAAGTGGTTTGAGATAATGTCGTCGTGACACCCATGCCTACCACAGCCAAGCATCCTAAACCCATGGCACCAAAAAACATGCCCTGTATCACCAATCGTTTTTCACCGATTTGCTGCCCCCGTCGTCGTACGTATCCACCTTGAATGATGGCTGATAAAATACCCATGAATCCAAGTAATTTACCTTGTTGCATATGGCTGTAATCCAGTACATCAAAAGTCAAAAACACCAATGTAAATTCCATTCCAGAGAATAAAAACGTGAATAAGCATTGGATAAAATTCAAACGTCGAATATTATTGGCAGATCGAGTATCCGTTTGGTTTGGTTTGGTCTGCTGTTGTTGCTGTTGTTGTTGTTGTTGCGATTTTTGCTTTGATGATGACTCTTGCTCCTTCGTTGATGCTGTCGGTGTGTGAAACGCGGTTTCGGGCAAATTTGAGAATAAATACGATGTTTCAATCAAGAGAAGGACAAGGCCCACCAGAGCTGCCATAGAATAAGGATACAATCCAGGGATCCAATCAGCTAACCATGTTTGTGATAAATCTATAGAAGCAAACCATGCGCCTAAAGGTGGTCCAAAGGTAAAAGCAGTAGCAAAAGCGATACCCACCAATGCCTATATATCAACAGAAAAAGCAAGTTAGTTTACTCACCCCTATTATGACTAGTTTTGATTTATATATATGTATATATATTATATATAAAAATATTACCATATTTTTTGACCGATTTTCAGGAGAAGTGATATCAGAAATGATCGCAATACTGAGTTGTACGTTGCCTTCACTAAGCCCAGCGATGATACGCGCCAGCAAAAACAGGGTGAAGGATTGAGCAACCAGCCAAATACCAGTGGAGAGAATATTGAATATCATGGTGCTGAGTAGTATTTGTCGGCGTCCATAAGTGTCGCTTGCATCTCCGAGTCTGGGGGATATAATAAATTGCAGCAGTGAGAAGAGAGAGCCGATCAAACCACCTAGCATGACCGTATCCCATTTGCTATCACTTGTCTTGCCAATCCAGCCTTTATATTCCTCCAGCCAACACAGTAAGTGATTGAGAATGGATGTCTAATAGAAAAGGGAGAGAATTAGTATACAAAGGTGAAGAGGGAACAATCACTTTCGAAGTACTGAGCTTTTACCTTATCAGTATCATGGAGCTGATAAAAGTTCAAAAGACGGGGGAATAAAGGAAGAATGATAGTGAATGACAATAAATCCAACAATAGTGCCAAAAAGACAACGCGTACCACCTTTTTTTCTAGTGGTTTATCAGGCGTCATTTTGTGTAAATAAAAGAAAAAAAAATAAAGTAAAATAAAACCCCCTTTTGTGGTGAATTATCGATCATCAAGCGGCAGACAGTTTTGCCCCCGCCCCGCTCCCCTACCAGTCACATTATTTTTTTTGAAGTCTTTTTATTTTTCATACACCGCCCACCCCTCTCAAAATTTGTGTTTTTGTTTTTCTTGTTTCTTTTTAACGTTACTCTTCCCCACTTTATTTTATATCTCTTATATTACATTACAATGGCTTCTGGTTTCGGTTACGATGGTGGTAAATGAAGAAAAGAGATATAATTACGGTTGATTTGACTTGACCTCATCATTCATACTATCTCATATAGGTCGCGGACGATGTTTCCAATTCTGGCAGGAATTCAACAAATGCTATGCTTCTGCCGACTTTCCTCAGCAATGCCTTGCTCAACGTGACGATTATCTCGAATGCCTTCATCATACCAAAGAAGTACGCATCATATACTCGTGGTCTTTTTGATGACTCAAGTGAAAATCACCTCCGATATATGTATTAATCATATTCTTTCTTGTCTTCTTTTGTAATGTATAGTTCGCTCGGGTCACACGTATCAAGACCGAAGAATTGAAGCAAGCCCACAAAAATCAACAAGCTGCCGAACAAGCCAAAAAGGATGCCAAAACTGCCGCCGAAAGCAACATTCCTCGTTTGAATATCATTGATGAACCTCAACAACAACCTGCTCCAACCAAGGCATAAACACGACGCCTTTTCGCTCACCTATCAATAACAGATAGTATATCTCTCTTCCCCTCCCTTGCCCTATCCCTCGTTTTCAACATCCTTCGATATATTTATTATATAGACCCTTTGATCTCCATTTTTTATACTACAAAATAAAATCATTCCAAATCAATCAATTTTTTTTTTGTCTCTGCTAGGGTATATGTATGTGTGTGTGTATGTGTATGTGTATGTGTATGTGTATGTGTATGTGTATGTGTATGTGTATGTGTATGTGTATGTGTATGTGTATGTGTATGTGTATGTGTATGTGTATGTGTATGTGTATGTGTATGTGTATGTGTATGTGTATGTGTATGTGTATGTGTATGTGTATGTGTATGTGTATGTGTATGTGTATGTGTATGTGTATGTGTATGTGTATGTGTATGTGTATGTGTATGTGTATGTGTATGTGTATGTGTATGTGTATGTGTATGTGTATGTGTATGTGTATGTGTATGTGTATGTGTATGTGTATGTGTATGTGTATGTGTATGTGTATGTGTATGTGTATGTGTATGTGTATGTGTATGTGTATGTGTATGTGTATGTGTATGTGTATGTGTATGTGTATGTGTATGTGTATGTGTATGTGTATGTGTATGTGTATGTGTATGTGTATGTGTATGTGTATGTGTATGTGTATGTGTATGTCTATATCTATGTCTATGTCTATGTCTATGTCTATGTCTATGTGTATGTGTATGTCTATGTCTATGTCTATGTCTATGTCTATGTCTATGTCTATGTCTATGTCTATGTCTATGTCTATGTCTATGTCTATGTCTATGTCTATGTCTATGTCTATGTCTATGTCTATGTCTATGTCTATGTCTATGTCTATGTCTATGTCAATTCTCTTCTTTAATATAGTCCCTATCACCTTTTTTTTTTTTTTTTTTTTTTTTTTTTTTTTTTTTTTTTTTTATACATGTGCCAACCATAGCTACTATTCGCACCCTTATTTGGTCTCCATTTAATAGTCCAAATGTGAGGTTTTCTTTCATGTCAATCCCTCCCTCCCCTTTTTTCCAATCCAATGCCAATAACCCTTCCCCTTCCCTCCATATATACGTATTTTACTGCTACAAGTTTTTTTTCTTTTTTTTTCCTTCAATAAAAGATTGTTGTTTTATTATGTATATGTACTGCAAAAAAGTATAAAAGCTAATTCTAAATATATATATGCCAATGTCATTGTAAACTACTAATAAAGCTATCGATGTTGTATTCTTCTTCATAATCCTTTTCGTCCCATAAAGATTCCAAGTCCTCCAGCACAGCTTTGGCATTGCCCACCCCAGCAGTAGCAGCGGCGGCAGCGGTATCTGATACATTCCCCAAAGTGTCCATAGATGATGGTGGTCCAATAGCTTTCTTCTTTTTCTTCTCATTTGCATCTTCCACATTGAATAGGTCCAAGATTTGATCCGTATCCATGCTTTTCAATCCTGCATTTTGTTGATTCACCACAGAATTGGCGATGTTGAGCTTGAATTTCTGCAGACCCATGATCTTTTCTTCCAATGTGCCTTTAGTAATAAGTCGGTATACATTCACCACCTTCTTTTGCCCAATACGATGCGCACGATCCATAGCCTGTAAGTCCTTCATTGGATTCCAATCATGTTCGACAAAAATCACCGTATCCGCACCAGTCAAGTTCAGGCCCAGCCCACCAACATGGGTCGTTAGCAGTAGCACGTCAATAGAAGGATCCGCATTGAATTTGGTCACCATTTCATGTCGCTTGCTTGAATCCACAGAGCCATCCAGTCGAAGGTAACTTACCGTTGGCATCAAAGTCTTCAGAAGATCGTTTTCAATAATGTCCAGCATGGTTTTAAGTTGACAAAAAATAAGCGCACGATGTTGACTGACAGCCCCTGCAGCCATGGCGGCTGGGTCTGACTCGGATTCTGCTGTTGTTACCCCAATTCCACATTCACCAAGCAATTGTCTACACCCATACATATATATATATAAGGATCAGTTTCATTTTTCTTTTTCTTCAAACCAATCAATCCTAAACTTACTTGAGTGCCAGCAGTTTCGGAGCATTGGCGATATCATGTAAACTACGGTTGGTTCTTTTGAGAGTATCCTTAACCCTGGTATAGCTGGGATGTTTATCATTGACGACCAAAAGCGGGTGATTGCAGAGTTTTCTTAGATATTGCAGCGCTTGGAAGATGTGTGTTGCTTGTTTTTTCGGCTTATCTTCCTTTTCCACTTCCATTGTTGTTGTTGGTACGTCCAAATCATGTTCCACAGAGTTTTTCACCTGAGATTTGGCAAATTCATCATACAACGATTTCTATATAGAAAAAAAAAAAAGAAACGCAATAGTCAGTATTTTCTTTTTTTGTTTGTTATCGTCCTTGGTCAATTTACCTGAATATCACTGAGTTCACAATAATAATCTTGGATGATTTTTGGAGGTAAATCATGTAGCACATCTTCCTTCAATCGTCGTAATAAAAATGGTAGTACTTGTTTATGCAAAGCTTCCAAAGCCAGAGCACCTTCAAAAAAAAAAAAAAAAAAAAAAAAAAAAAAGTTGAGTGGGTATTTTTGACCAAAATGATTATCCACGACGTTTGCAAATGATAGATTTACCTGCTTCTTGGTCCTTTGATGAGCTCTTACTATCCCTGCTTGCCAAAATAGGTTTCCCAAATCGTTCATTGAAGACTTTCTCCGATCCCAAAAATCCAGGCATCAAAAAATCAAAGAGTGACCAGAGTTCCAGTACATTGTTTTGAATAGGCGTTCCAGATAAAATTAAACGATGATTCGATTTGACAGATTTGATGGCCTTTGTAATCTTGGTTTTTCCGTTCTTGATGATGTGCCCTTCGTCTAATATACAATAGTTCCAGTTGATGGACCCAAGGTCTTCAATGTCGTTTCTGATAATGTCGTATGACATGATGATCACGTCGGCTTTGTCCATAGTTGATCGCAGTCGTTTTCGTTCTGCGGGTCCACCAGTATACATCAACGGTTTGAGATTTTCAGAGTAGTGTAAAATTTCATGATACCAATGACCAGTTAGAGTCGGGGGGCAAATAACCAAAGATGGGCAAGGGGCAGAATCCGGAGCCTTGGTTGCTTCATACCGCCTTGAACGTAAGCAATGGTCACTAGATAGAATACAGATGGATTGTAATGTTTTGCCAAGACCCATATCATCACAAAGAATACCATGCAGATGGAATCGATTCAGGAACGCCAGCCAGTTGACACCTTCTTGTTGATATCTTCGCAGTTCGGCGTTAATCTTGATAGGTATTTCAAAGTTTTCCACCTTGGAGCTATCCAATAGTTGAGACAAAAACCGACGTTCGTCATCACGGTGAGCCAGCATTTGCGCAGACATACCAGGGGGATCAGGAATACCAGCTTCCAATGGCACAAGTTTGATAAGCAGGGCAAAGCAATTTGTACAGACCAAACGCACCGATTTATCAGAGTCACTCATTCGACCAAGCACAGGAACAATGAGGAAGATTGTATAAGGTAATATCTTGGTATCTAAGAGTTGGACCAAATGATAGACAAGTTCAGCGGCACCTTGACGATGGATGGGGTTGAGCATGTCACCGAGATTTGGAATCACCGAGTCGATCACGTATTGCATAGTTTCAGGCGTAATCACATTAGCAATAGTTGCAAGGCATCGTGCACTGACTTGGCGGACCACAGCAAAACAGGATTGTAGCGCTTTGCATATAAAAGGTACAATGGATATCACATGCGGCCACAGATCTTGAGATAAAAAGGGGACAACAGTAGTAATCAATGATATAGAATCAATAACCTCTTGACCAAGGGCAAGATCGGAAACCATGCGTTGATTAGCTTGCGTTGCATCTTGTTCATCGGCGGGGAATACTTGTTGGAGTTTTGATGACATACTGTCCCATAGCTTTGGTACCACATGGAAGACTTGATTGCCAAATCGATTACAAAGTTCACGGAACGACACTTCAGCACCACGTTTCATTAATCGAGTTTCACGATTATCTTGATCAGCATCCTTTGTAGCAGCAGGGGCAGCAGTTTTTGGGTCTTCTTTTTGAATACTTTGTATACCAGATTGAGCCATATTTTCTTCAAGAATAGGTGTTTTTGTAGAGTCGGAACATAGGAAGATACATAGATTTTTTGTGATTTGGTCATTCAATTTCATCCGATTGGCGATCCTCGCACACATGGCTATCAAATCGGTCAGAGTGAATGCTGAGCGTTGTTGGAGTTCTGCATTTTCTTCAAACTATTAAAAAATAAATTAGGTTAGTAAAATCATCTTCATTCGTCATCATTCAGATATACCCTTTTTTATTTTACCTTGATACTATTCATCACACTCCGGATAATCGGATTCAATTTGGTAGGTAAGACGCCTAATTCCACCACAGCACCAGCAGTTGCAGCATAAACATTGATTTCCACCTTTTGCTTTAGGTCTTCATAATAGCCAACAGATGCCACAACCCGTCGTTGACGTTCTTCCAGGGAGGTAATACTAGCAGATCTACCTTTCCATTGTGGTATACGACCCACCATGGGATCAAATGCTTCCGACACCAACCATCCAGCAGTTTCGATAGTAAATAGGTCATCTTGATTATCAGGTGGAGCTTCGCCTAAAACCAGCGGCGGCAATTGAGGGATGGTATCAGCAGGTAATCGTGCTTCGACAAATCCATTCAGTAAAGCCTGACATTCACCGCGAATTCGTTTTAAAAGGTGGACCAATTCAAAGTAAAATGTTGCAGTTTGATTTGCTGCATTTTCGAGATTTGATATCATTGCTTGAGACAGGTTCTTGGGGAAGTTGTGAGTTGTTGCCAATATAGCTGAGGGATCTGCACTACCAACACATTCTGCATTGTAACGGAGCTGGAGTACCGCTTTGGCCCATTCTTCAATAACCATTGCACCGAGTTGTCGTTTGAGAGCCCACTGAGAAGTCGAGAGAGTGAGTAAAACTTCTTGATAAGAGTTCTCCATTGAATCATCCGGCCACATGCTCATTGCCATTCCAAGTGCGCTGGTGCATGCAATTCGACCCCGTATCACCTGTTCCACTGTCACTAGCGAAAAGTCTTGTGCAATCATACCGGCATCCAAATTGTGTCCAACTTCGTCATCACCATTTGTTGTGGCTGAAGCAGTCGATCGTATATTCCCACCACTAGCTTTTGAAGGAGCAGCCTTGCTTGAAGAAGTCTTGACTTTTGATTTTTTGTTGTTGTCCATAAAATTGTCGAATCCAAATACACCAGGAGGTTTGTAGAAATGTACCGCAACGTCAAGAGGCTGTCCGATAGGAGTCATAGCTAATTCGAACCAACTTCCAAGCCAGTTTTGAGTACCCTGTAATACAATATTTTGATCCACTTGGCCTGCAATAGTCAAATTCCGCCATACTTGAAGACTTTTCTTGATAATATCCACCCGTTCTTCGACCATCAAGTTTTGGAATACCAAACGGTAAGCACGATCATCTACCCATTCAGCCGCAGTACCACAATCCAGAAAAGTCAATAATGTATTCAGCACAGCAATCCGAACACTAGTAATTGTATGCCGAAAAAATGGATGAAGTCGGGGGACCAAGTCTGCCAATGAGCAATCACTTTGTACAATATCCATGACACCAGGTTGTTCAAACATTTTTGCAATCAAGTCCATCACCGCACCTGTTGAAGCAGTCAAATCGTCCTTCAGATCCACTAAACAATCCCACAAGGTTGTAATGACGTCCCGTATCCGATCTTTTGAAGACATTCGCACAAAGTCAGCAGTAATTGGCAAAAGAGTGGAGGCACTCACCGCCCGAACATCGTCATCATGGTCCCGTAAGCCTTGAATCACAGCACCGGTAGTCCCTTCCACCAAAGATTCAACCAAGTCCTTTCGCACAGCCACTGTATACTTGAGGCCAAGAAGACCGGCATGTCGTACTTCCCAGATGGATCTTGAACCAAAGGCTGGATCATCCTGAGCGATAAGTTTGAGTAATGTTTCATGGACCTTGACCACCCCCTCAGGTTGCATGTATTGAAGCACCGTACCAAGTGTTTGAGAGCATGTTTCGCGGACGGGACAAACCACCTGATCCGAAACGAAGTCGGCAAATCGATCCAAAGCAAAAACACACAGTAAACGAATAGCAATATCTTCCAACCAAGCATCATGGAATGTCTGATTTTCCGCTTTACTGAATCCGACTAACATCGGGCAAAAAGACGCGCGCGAATTTAGTTTCAATGTTCTTGCCAGCCAGTTCCCCCTCCCCCTTCCTCCCCTTCTTACTTTACCTGTTTTTCCGGAACCAGCGCCATGTCCTTTCAAAATACTTCGAAGTCCAATACCAGCACCGTGTCGAATTTCCCAAGTAGGATCAAATAAATCCATGCATAAATGTTCACACACCATTTTGAAGGGCCAATCCACAGAGGTCTGGTCGCCATTGTCAGAAGGGTTCTCTGTCTTTTTTGATTCCACCACAAATTTGTCGGACTGAGGTTGTGCTGTGATGTCGAATCCTATAGAGTGAAAGTGATGAGATATATTTCGCGATTCCCAAGTATAAAAGCGTGTTGTGCTGGTTTGTGAACATGTCCTTACCTTCTTGTTCAAATTCCGTCTTCACTGGTTTCGATTCATGCTTTCCTTTAAAGTCCACCACTCGCACCCTATACAAATAGATATAAAAAAAAAACATCAGGTGTCAATGGTTGGCTATATATTTTCATTGCATATAGAAGAGCAACAGTATACTTACTTGTCCTTGTTTTTGTTCAGCTTGGCGTCCATTTTCATTTTCCGTTTGAGCATATTGCGTTCCCGAGCAGAGAGTCCAGCCATATTAATTTCTTGCACTGCTGGTGTTGGTGCTGGTGTTGTCGCTGGAGTTGTGCTTGTCGAAGCTGTGGTTGACGTTGAAGTTGAAGGTGATGGTGATGATGATGGGCTTGATTTGACTTTTTTCTTTGTATCTAAATCGCTATCGTCCAAAAGATCCACTATGTACACGTTGATTGAATAATGATAATTAGTTATAGTAAGCATGAATTGACTGAGATAATGTCCCTTACCATCCATGAATTGACTGCCAAGTCCCAATCGCTCCCGCAAGTTGCGTCGCTGCATTTCCAGGCGTTCTTGAGGTGTCATATCAGAAAGGTCTATATCGTATTCTTTCCCTGCAGATCCTAGCAGTGTTTTTCCATGCTTTAAAACTGAAGCAAGATCGAATTGATTGAATCGTAGTTTGTTCACATCGTCAGGCGTTGTAGTTGAAGATTGAGAGGATAACGTTTCAAGAGGGTCCCAGGTCGGTACATTTGATGCAATGGCTTCCAAAGCTTGCCCTGCAGCCCATCGAGTATCCCAAGTTTTGCTTTGTAAGTGGACAACAACCTAATGGGAAGACAGAAGAAAAAGGGGATATTCAGTAAATAAAGAATATACTTGGTAAAAGCAGACTTACCCTTGACAAAAGATTGTACAGTTCACCAGGATGTTGTTTCTGAATTTCTCCCAGTTGTTGAGCAGCGGTCCGTCTTACAGCCGACGTTGATCCAGTATCTAGTAAAAGCACCAGGCGATCAAGTCTACGTATAGGAATAATCGTATATAGGCGCGCGTTGAAGTTGATGATGAAAAGTAGGAATATAAACAAATAAATATAATGACGTTAGTAAAATGTACGTGTATCTAATACATATACAACAACAAATGGTCTGCATCTTACCTTGTGGCCATACTCTATAATATAGAAATAAATATAAAGAAAAGATAATAGAAGAAGTTTGGAATAAAAAATAAATAAAAAAAGAATGAAAGAAAGGAAGAGAATAAAAAAAAGTTCAGCCACTGGTTGCCTTTTTCTCTGTTGCCTTTCCAGCAGGAAAAAACCCTTTTTATCTTTTTTGAGAGGGTCGCACCGCCTCCCCCAAGCAACAAAAAAAAGAAAAAAAAACTCCGGGAACTGTGACTAGGGCGGACATTTGCAAAAAAGAATAACAGCCAATCATCGTAAAGTAACGAAAATTGTCTGCGCGAAGTTGGTACAACAAAAGTTTTGCACTTGTAAAAATTATTGACTGCGGGATATAGGGAACAATGCTGATGATATTTTTAATTCCAGTAAATTTTATTTTCATGACATTATTAAAAGAAAGCTGGCGTCAAGTTGGTTACACTATCCAGTGAGGGAAAAAAATAGGTGAGCATGCGGAGTTCAAACAATTAGCGTACCTCCTTTGTAGGGTGAGAAAATGGTTCCTTTGATCGATCAACAAACTGCATTCCCCCCCCCAAATGATAACAGTCCTTAGTTTACGCCGAGGCATACATATATAAATTGACTCCCTCAGAAATTGGTTACTACTTCTGCCAACCCAATTATGGAATCTCGGCGTCTTTGACGGTTCACGGAAAAACCAATTTTTCAAATTCCGGTTCACGAAATGCATAAAAACCTGTTTATCACGAATATGAATGTTTGTGTTTTTTCACATCTCTTTCTGTTACTCTTCACTTTTCTGTCTCTCTTTTTTTCTTATCTATTTTTCTTTTATACCCAACTATGGATTATTTGTCACAGTTATCTACTACAACATGGCTCGTCATGGGATTGGCTATTTATTGTGGAATAGTTCGTCATTATCGATACCAGTCTTTGAATGAAATGATCAAGAAATACCCTGATCCAAATACCATTCTCGAAAGCAAAGAAGCTGCAAGCGAGATATATAGCAATATATTTCGAAGGGAATTTCCAAGTAAGTCAAAAAAAAAAAAAAAGATGATAGAAACTATTAGTATTCACTCTTTTTTTTTTTTGTTTGCTATATCTCGGATCGTACATGTGATACAGACGTGGCTCGAACCTCCTTGGAATTTTCATTATTCAAAACGTTTGTAATACCTTCTGTCAGCAAACTATTAGTTAGTACTGGTCAATTTGGTAAACATGCTACGAAACGGGCTGAAGACACCGAACTCATCTTATCCGAAATGATCGATGCCTACCCTCGTATTCAAAATCATCTTATGGAAGGTCATACTGCAACGGAAAAAGAAATCGGGGAACAGTATCGTCGACAAAAAATCTCAGTGGAACGCCTTAACGAAATTCATGGAAAGTACAATATTCGAAATGGCGATTATGTCTATACATTATCTCTCTTCTTAGCGGACCCTATTCAATGGATCAATGATTATGAATGGCGGCATTTGGATATCCGTGAAATTAATGTAGGCTACGTACAAAAATATTGTGATAAACCTTGTTCTACTGCACGGTATAGTACTGACGCACGACACCCTTTTTTTTTTATTGAAGGCTATCTTCAAAGTGTGGTATGACATAGGCGTGGATATGAAAATGAAAGATATTCCCAACACAGTGGAAGGCCTTTTAAGGTTTAAGGAGGTAACAAAAAAAAAAAAAAAAAAAAAAAAAAGGTGGGAACAAGAGTGAAACTATACTGTACTGATCCATCTTTCTGCACATGTAGGAATTTGAAGAAAAAGAAATTCAGTATTCTCCATCAAATTGGAAAGTGGCACTACCAACTATCCATCATTTATTGACCCGATTACCTGAATTTGTATGGCCCGTTGTATTCAAAGTCCTTCCGTGCTTGCTTGACGTGCGTGCCATTGATGCTTTTGGCATTGATCATCCCAGTTGGTTTACAAGACTGATGTTCAAGTGTGTGGTACGTTCTCGGGCGTTATTCATCCGTTACTTTTGTTTGCCCCGCAGTCGATACCTTCTACGCACCCCATTCCATGCCAATGAAGAAGGCAAATTTGTTCCTCACTACTTTTTATACAAACCTACGTTTTATGAAAAAGGCTACTGTATCTACGAATTAGGTCCTGAAAAAATGATGCCCCAATCATGTCCTGTTGTCCATCGCAAATCGTATGGTGCCACCAAAGAATAGTTTAGTTTTCCCTCTCCCTCTTCTTATCTCTTTATCCCCCTATTTTATACATTATAGTTTTAGTATTTATTCAATTCTTTTATATATATATATATATATATATATATAATAGTTCAAACAAATAAAAATGCCTTCATTTTGTACAAAAAAAAAAAAGACAGTGATGATAATGACGATGATATTTGATATATATTTTATTGATACAAATATGTTGACATTTGTCCTACTAATAACTAATAATAACTAACTATGTCACTAATAATAATCTAAGCTAATCCATGATATATAGTCAGTACCCGAGTCGCTTATCAGTAGGTCCTTCATGTTCAAATACGTTCCAATTCGTTGTTGAATTTAATAGTGGTACTATACAGTGCTGTAGGACAATGGGTATGTAGGCTTTATCTAATGCTGGTGATATATTGATCAAATGCTTCGTTCTACAACCGTCCTTCTTTTCTTCCGCTTCCCATCATTGAGTGTGATTCATACAAGTAAATCGTGTGGTGCAAGTGAGTTGAGTCGATTTGGATTGTAAGGTGGCAATTGTTGTTGAGAGCGATATATCTTGCATCAATTTCGCCCCTAAATGCGATTGTATACCCCTCCCCACCCCTCCCTCCGTTACCTTCGGAAATGGAATACACTGGTAAAGGTTGGAATATAGGAGATGTCTAGCGTAATTGAGCTATTGATGACAACTAGGGGACAAAGCAGGCAACATACATGGTGAGTGGCCAAAGGAGAACGGATACCGATCAAAGGAGACCAAATAATCTTCTGAGTTTGCAAAAAAATTGCCACCATTGACACTTTTGAGTTATCCCAAGACACCTGCATTTTTGACTTGATCAATGATTTGACACTAATCTAACTTTCAATATCATTAAAAAAACCGAAGTTAGCTTAGGGTATTGAAAATAATGTATTGACCTTTTTCTTGGGGGCGCTTTTCGCCTTGAGTATGGCGGTTAGCCAATCACAAATGAATCCCGGTAACTGTTGGTGGTGGTTTGGGATTTGATATTGCAGTAACAGGGAGTGCCATAATAGTCATTCATGGAGACTTCAAACTTTCCCTTCATCCATCTTGAGTAGTCAACTAAAAACAGGTGAGAGAAGAAGCATACAAATTAGTGAGGTGATTCTGTAGAGAGCGATTGAGTAATACACTTTTTTCTTACCCTTTTTTGTCATCGTTTTGCGTTGATACATTCCACCGTATAATATGCATAAAAAACAAGTGAGAAAACGAAAAAAAAAGAGGGGCGAAAAGGAAAAACGAAATTTGAAATGCCGCCAAGACCAAAAATGAGTTTATTCAATACATCAAAAAAAAGGAACACCCAGTAAAGTAAAAAAATAATAATAATACAAAACACAATCATGTAATCTAAACACCACCTTTTTTGATGTTGAAGAAGTTTTTAACCACAAATACTTGCAGAGCGGCCATGGCAATGATCGCCATACTTTCCAAACTGGCAAACCAAAAGATACGATCTTCCGTCGAGGCGACTGTGCTTGAGTTTCGATTTTCACGAGTTCGGAAGTACTTTTGAGTACGGGCAATGCTGGTCAGAGATCCAGAAAGTCGGAGAAGCGATTCCTCCATGGCGCTGAGAGTTTCAGGAGGTTGCGATCCTTCAGAAGCCTTGGCGACATTGGGCCGTACCTCGTCTTCCATAGTCACTTCAAAGTCCAATAGTTTTTCAGCAAAAGTTGACATGACGTTGGAGAAGCAAAAGGCATATTCGCCAACATGGTTCGCAGTAAATACATAATCGCCTTGTCGTTCACCCTTTCCATCCAGCACAATCCTGTCCCGGGGATCAGTCACCAAAAAATCAATATCGAAAGATCCGCCAGATTGTACCTAGAAAATAAGAGAGTAAAAAGTGGGTAAGTATATATATATATAAGTATGCGTGTATTGTACTGTGAAATAGAGGGGGACTCGACCGAGTAACTTACTGCAAAATAGAATCCAACTTTTTTTCCAGGTGTATCTGACCAAGCATAAAAGCAGGCATGTTCGTTGGCTACCATTTTGATTGTCAAGGCTGTTGCTGATGCTTCGGTCGGTAGAAGGCATATAATTGCCAAGATGCATGCAAACAGGTAAATTATTGGCAAACCACAGTTAGCCATGATGGGGATATAAAGAGAATGCACAAAAAAAGACAAAGAACAAACACGTTGAGTCTTCCCTGCCCAATTTTTTTTTTTTTTGAAGGCGGTATTTCAAATTCGATCGGGCTGATGCTCCTATTTGACCATTGACTTTGCCTTCTTTGTGTACCTGGACTCAAGAAATTCAGTCCACCTTTGATCATCGATTGATATGGAAGTTCATCCGGAATTTCTACGTGCGACCAAACGATAGTCGACTGATGTACCTATCCCTCCTTCCCATGCAATGCTTTCGTTAAATGCTGTAGTACTGTACAGCATTGTAGAATGTAGTGTTTATATTAGTTGCCTCTTGCTCCCACTTAGAACTACGTGGTCAAATCCCCCCTATTTTATTTTATTGTTATATTTCAATATATAAATAAAGCCATTTTATCGTATATACCAAATACTGATTGCGTGTGATAGTAGCCTATTTTTATCATAATTCGCTTGAATTGATAGTTGGGTTGGAGCAGATGATATGAACCTGTATTACTAATTTGGCCAGTAATCAGGGCATTTGTGAGAGTATTTATTAATTGTATTGGCATGGTATTTTTTTTCGTTGGTCAGGTTAGTTTTTCTCTAGTAATGACCACGTTATTGTAACAGTAGTTAAAGATAGTACGAGAGGAACCCTTTATTCAGATTATCGGTATTTGCAGCTGACGCCCTTGTCAAAGTTTCGAAGACTGCTATATAGTTGTCATCCAACTGGCATAAAATCTACAAAGCCATATACGCTGTGAAGCTGTTCCGGTACTACTAGTATAGTAATTAATAAAGTATAGTCTAAGCAACAGCCGTACATTCTTTTTTCCCGTAGAGTAACATCATGGTAGTATTTTTGTGGTATCCTAAAGCATAGTAATTAGTTAAGAAACTAGGTGAAGGTAAGCTAACGTGGGGTTAGGTTCCTGGATCTTTGAAAGACGAAGAGACATGTGTCCATGGACTCAAAAGTGAAAGGAATGAACTAGTAGTCATCCCAGAAATACTACAGGGCGATAAACTATTGAACGAATACTGCGCAGTACTGTATAAATATTTTTTATTGTAGAACAAACATAAAGGTGGTATCAACCAAGAGGGCAAGCTATCCTCGTTGAATGACAAACATTTCTACATTGACGGGGCAGACTACTGTACTGTACTGTACAGTGAGCGTAATGCAGTCTACAGTAAATATGCGTTATCTAAGCTATCGAAAGTAGCTCTATCTTCAGTGCAGAGACATTATGAAAAGAGAACATTTTGCTAATTTTGGAATAGTGTTGATCGTTGTAAAATCGAAGGGGCGTTTGTTCCTTCTCTGAAACAAAAAAATCGACGCTGGGAATATTTTAAATCCCGCCCACGTGGATATTGTTTTTCTCCTGGTTTTTTTTATTTTCTCCTCTCTCTTTCTTTTTTTCTTCACCATTTAACTTCTTTCTGGTTATGGGGAATTTAGATTAGTGTCAGGACTAGTTTAGAAGGGGTTTCAACTCAGGGATTACAACATGCATGGGGAAACTCTTTCATTTTGGATTCAAGATTTAGAATCACTGTCAATTGGCTTTTCGGGATCCTCCATTAGCATAGACTTGTCTTAGTTTGACCATAGTTTGTATCCACATCTGAATAAAATTTGTCACTTTTTACTGCTTCAACGAAAAAAAGTCCCATTAGTCTTTCTCATGTCTTGTACAATAGATCCCTTTTACAATGATGCACCAAAAGATCCCTCACGCCTTGCTTCATTCAGCAAATTCTTGTTTTATCATTGATCCCTTTATTCTCTCTCATATAGCATAGATCCATTTTTTTAACTTATGCCTCTTTTGACCAGGGTTGACCACTCCTCAGAACTCTAGCTACTCTCCTTTATCTCTTGTTAGCATCAACCTTGTAGTCTTGCCGATGACCATTAAATGTGAAACAAACACTATATTGAAACCGAATTATTGCAAAATGGATATTCCACGATGGAGTGGTAAACCATTCTACAGCAATGGGCGGGGGCGGGGAGTTCCTTATCACTTTTCCAATTCGGTCAAACGTTCTACTTCCACTGATAGGTAACATTTATGATGGAGACGTCCATTACCTTTTTTATTATTAGTATTAGACTGTTGAACCTTTGACGACCCTTTGAATTGCTCGATTCTGTGTTGCTTCGGACTTTGTCAACTCATTTCGGGTTGATCGTCTTGGCCAGCTTGGAAAAATAACATGTGGGCCTTTGACATCCTTCCAACCGATTCCGTTACCTACTTCCATTACATATAATATTCATTCATCGTTTTTTTTTTTTTCACATAGTATGTGTCCTGGTCCCCTTTTTTTGCTTCCGCCTACCATTTAATCATCATTTTCCTTATTTTATTTATTGATATATTTCATTGAATAATACAAAAAAAAAAAAAAAAAAGAAGCTTCCCTCAATTATACTACAATATGATTGTATATGATGCATTTGTATTTTATTAGATTTTTGATTGGTTTGAAAAGCTGCTGAAGTGTTCTAGCTGGCGCTAATGGCCGTATATTACTAGGTTGAGCACCCAGTAGGGTAATTGCTAAGCGATTTCTATGTTTGTGTCAGTGGAAGGGATCCGTCTTGGCGACCACAAGCAGGAAAGTTGATGGGAAGGGAATTATATTGTTTGGGCTACATGAAATCAGGACGCAGTGAAAAAAAGAAGAAAAAAAGCGGGGTTGGAGGGAAATTGAGTAATGGTTCGGAGAGGGTATGATATGAACCAAATCTGGACAGGGTCAACTTTTTTTTTAAAAAAATAAATAAATAAATGGTATGAGACATAAATGATTCATCCTAACAACCGAATTTGTGGTTGGGGTCTATTTTAAAACCATATTTAGCACGAAGATGCCTAGGACTGAAGAATGAGCCCATGATAGTAGGTGAGCAATGATAGTACAGAAGTCAATTGAGGTTACTCTATCTTAACATTGCGTTAATAACTAAAATAAGTTTGTGTCAGGAGTAATTTTCTCTACCCCACGATGTATATACTCTTTTTGTATATTAAACGTACATGTACATTTTATGGTAATAACCTATTCATATAATATTTCATCGAGATTGCGATTTTTTTTTTTTTTTTTTTTTTTTTTTTGCGACATGTAAAACGGAATAATTAGACGATATAAATGTATACTTTATTGATAAAAAAAAACATGTGATAAAAATGACAAATAATGAGGCGGGGGGGGAGATAAATAAACTATAACTGACTAATAAACTAAGACTAAAAACTAAACAAATACTATAACTAAGCTGGAACAAGAGAGTGCGAGGATGACTGTTTCAATGCATTGGCTGGTTTCTTCCGCCTGG
The DNA here is from genome assembly GCA_002105175.1 of Absidia repens. NCBI lineage: Eukaryota > Fungi > Mucoromycota > Mucoromycetes > Mucorales > Cunninghamellaceae > Absidia > Absidia repens. The sequence goes on along the minus strand of MCGE01000001.1, from coordinate 3,239,423 downwards.
CAAAAGTAGTCATTCGTTGTAAAAAGGAGGACGAGGAAGGTTTCTTAGGCGATGTTGGTGAGGTCAATGTCATTGATTCCTTGGATTCATCACTTCCACCACTATTGTTATTATTGGTGTGTTCATTTGTGTATATTCGTGACAGGTCGTGAGTTGAATGGTATTGTCGCATATCCTGATGTTGATGATGATATTGATGATGCTGATATTGCTGTTGTTGTTGTTGTAGCTGATATTGCTGTCGTTGACCAAGTGCTGCGGAAGATCGAGAAAGAGATTGGTTGCGTTCAAGACGACCATAACTGCTTAGTTCGTAGCTGGATATGGACTGTGGTAGTGGATGTTTGCCAGTTTCTTCATCATTGCCGCCTGTGATTGGAGTGACGGGAGATGGCGGGTATATGTTCGGTTGGGAAAATTGTTGCGTTGTATTGGTGTGGTTGATCTCTTCAAAGGGTAGTGACTGGGTATGGTGACTCTGGCGATATTCACGCTGTTTTTGTTCTTCGTTTATTTGATTGATAAATGTGGTCGATATTCCAGGAACAGAGTTACTTCTTCGTCGTTGAGCACGGGTGGTCGTAGTCGGGGGTGCTGGTTGTTGATGAGTAGGAGATGTTATCAGAGAGGTATAGGTGTCAGATGGTGAGACTGTTGCTGATGTAGGTGGAGTGATATCTTTATGTGTTGACACAGGGTTGGTAGCTTCAGGGGAGGTGATGACGTGATGCATGGGTAAAGGAGTCTTTATTGATGATGGTGAGGTTGATGTTGAGACTAAAGAAGATGGCGTAATAGCGTTGTACGGCGACGTTGAATTGGCCAAAGTTGAATGTGAGAGGGATGGTGTAGACATGGAAGCGGCAGAAGATTTGACAGGTAGTGGAGATTGATGATCCAATGGCAGAGCAGTTTCTGAGTTTAACCGTTTCTTACCAAATAGGGACACCAATTTACGAATAGACTTTTTCTTGGTCAAGGGTCGTCGGTCCTGCGTTTCACTTGATGAGATAGGGTATTGTTGAGGGGATCGATTTTTTGAAGAGGTTTCCACGAGTTTAGTAGCGTCGTTGTTGCCGTTGCTGTTGCTGTTGCTGTTGCTGTTTCCACGCGATGATGATTGTTGTGTTCCATTCTTATATTTCAACGAAGATGATCGAGTTGGTGCCAACGAACTACTGATGCGCCTATTCGCAGTACCACCACCCGCCAAAATAGATGTACGTTTGTTGGCCTTGGATACAAAGGAAAGGCCATCCTGACTATCAATTTGGAAGGATTCAAATGCTGGAATGAGACACATAAAAGAATCAACAGATGATCGATGCTGCTGCTTTTCTGTAAAATAAGAGAGTTCAGGAAGTTGAGGTGCGGGTGCAGAATAAGGATCCAGAGAAATATCGACCTTGAATTCCATGTCAAACAGACTCATCAATTCGCCAGCGAGGTGTTGAGAAGCCGCAAAGGAAGTCAGACCGGTGTCACTTGTCCAGCTGATTCGTTGTTGATTTAATCTAAAGCTTTTGCGCCGTTGTTCCGTCATTTCATGTCGAGCGGGCGGTGTTGGTAATGCTGCCGACGAGACAGATGATGCAGTTGTGACATACGAGTTTGTTGTAGTTGTACTAGTGGTGCTACCAACACTTGATGATCTTTCTGGTGGTATCGTTTCCTCGGTTTGATGATGAGAAGAAGGGAGAGTTTGTACTTTGTCGTTGACGCTGTCCTGTTCGACGGAATTGGTTGGATCATCCTTCGTCTCGTTGCTGTTACCTGCTTTGAAGCTATCCATGATTTGCACATATTCAGAAAGAATAGTTTCCAGTCCTTCTTGAGTCATATCAACGTCATCCAGTGATCTAATGGAAGGATAATGAACGCAGGTTAGCTTACATTCATTCTAGGATTGTCACGTCAAACCCTTTTTTCTCGCTTACTCCAGTGTAAAGAATTCCCATCGAGTCATTTCATTCAGCCATTCCTTTGGTGTAATGTCGTAAATGTATTGAGCTGTGTTTTTTATCACCGCTGTCTTTCGTAGGGAGTGAATGTCAGGAGGCGCAAAAGTGAGCTGGGCAAGTTTGTAGTTGGATATAGCTGCAAGTTGCACTGGTGAGTTTTGTTCATCGACTAGCTGGTGAAGTATCGAAGCAGCATCTTGATAATTCAACTGATGGAGCAAGCTTCCAACTCTTTGTGGTGGCATAAAAAAAAAAGGAATAAAAAAAAAGTGAATCAAACGGGAAAGAAGAAGGACAATAAAAAATTGAGGAGTGGCGAGATTTTTGATATAAAAAAAAAAGGCCCCATCCAAAAAGAAAAAAAAAAGTTCGGTCGGTAACACAAATTGAAAGGAAAAAAGACTGTATTTTATTTTGACTTTTTATCTAAGGCTACATTATCTAACTATCAATCTACAGTATATACTATAAGCACCAGTTCCTGTATAAGACTTGAAGACAGTTATTAGTTTGGAGGATTCTTTTGGGTGTCACTTTATAATAAAATCAAGATTGTTCGAGTACTCATTGTTCTTGTTCCTTTTTTTGTGTGTGTTCTTTCTTACCGTCAGTGCACTGGATCCTTCTTGAATTTCATCACCATACATGAGGTATAACTTCCTAAACAAGATTATAAGTAAATTCATAAAGATAGTTTATTATATCAACTGTGGTTATCGTTTCTTACCATGAGCTTTCCTTGATCAATTATTTCCACCAGAAAGATCAGAAAGGAACGTGGAACAGCTACCATTGCCCTAAATAAGATAATGTAACACAAATGGATGTTTGAGTCACACAAAAAGTCAATCATCCAATATCATAATCATTTACCTGTTCAGGACCGTTTTCTTTTTGCAAGTCAAGGTCCATCATTTCCGTCACGCTTTAGCACTATATAGTTTTGAAATCTAAGATCGTTTATCAAAAATAAAATAAAGTGAGCCTTTAATATTTTTCATTTGTTACCTTAAAAATAAATATGCTCGATGCTAAACGTTCTCATAGCCATATTCCAGTGTTCAAAAAACCTATAAATAATATGTAAACAATTTCGGATTTAAAATAAAAAAATAAAAAAAACTCTAAAATCTTATTCCCTAAAAAACCTACCTGTAAAGTAGTAAATAGTAATTGTCCCAGGCCCAATGCTGTTGTTTTCCACCTAAAGTATGTGATAAAAAAAATGTGAATGAATGCCCTAGTTTTTAATATTTGGATTAAGGCCCTACCTTGTCATTCGGCCTACATAAATAGGTTTGACATATCCATAATCTTGATTGTGTCAGCATCAATTTGCTTTAATAAATAAGTTGAGTTGCGGGTTATGCAGAAGCTAAATGGGGTTATCTATAATATTGGCAAAAAGTATTAGTACAATATACCAATTACGAGACTTAAGCATATATCATTTTACCAACAGGACTAAAAAATATGCATTTCCCAGGAGAGTATGTAGCAATTGTATTCACATAATCGATGCATAGTCATGGCTAGCATACAAACCCCGTAAGATCAAGCACCCAGTCCCAAGAGTAGTAATACAATCTTTGCTGAAGTACCACCTGTCACTATTTTCCATATAAATCATAATCAGTAAATGGTCTTTTATTCTTTATTAGTACCTTCTTACCTGATGATGTTTCCTATGCCATCCAACCAGCCGACGGTAGAAAAGAGCACTTTGAGATTCTTGGTTGAGGTTCTGTAGAAGTGAGATTATCCTGAAACACACCAAATCGTTATCTGTAGGATCCCACATTCAATTGTCATATGCATTGATGTCCTTGTGGAGTGCTTTATACCAGAATAAGGTGCAGTAACAGGTCAACAAGGGTGGTGCTGCGAATTGACCCATCCTTCAAAGGGACACATCCATAACTAACTTCAGTTCATTGTTGGCTGAAATAATGTAAATTATCCACTCCATATTCTACTTTTAGGTCGGAGAATGGCGTTGGGTAACAGTTGTTCTGCGTTTCGAATAAATTTATGCTATGATACTAGGTAGGTTCAGCGTGGCGGTTGCCTTGGTCACCCTTTCAAAGTATTGTGTGCATTACTGTTCATTGTGGTGCCGCTGCCAATGAATACATCAGATATGGTGAAAGACAAGGCTACGCAAATAGCGCTATCCAGGTAAGTTGATATTGGTGTCGCTGTTGGTAAGATCTGGTCAATGATAACATAATTTGATAAAGGGTATTCCTAAAATAGCTAAGAGATAGAATATGCGGAGCGTTTTTGTTGTGGATATATAGTCACTATATTGTAAGATAATTTGATGTCGATAAAGAAAAGTATCATGGTGCTGAAAGTGGAGCAACAGAGGTCAGAAAAAAGGAAGAAAAAGGAGTGTGACGTTGCGAAATTAGGAGCTTCAGCGGACTTGAAATTTCAAAAAAATAAAAAATATGTCGCTTTGACTCGTCTTTCTTTTTTATTTTATTCCAACACACTTACACATCTTTGAGCCATGAACATTAGGCAAGCTACTGTAAGTTGAAAATTATAAAAAGCAGTATATATATACGTGTGTAAGTTACTAAAAAAGGCATCTTATTATTCTATTTAGGTGGACGACTTGATCGCCATTCAAAACTGCAATTTGCTGGATCTTCCAGAAAACTACCAAATGAAATATTGTAAGTGTTCTTGTCACCACATGCCATATGCGCTTGCTTACCTGCCTTTTTATAGATTTATACCATGCTCTTTCTTGGCCTCAACTTTCTTTTGTTGCCGAAGATGATAATGGCAAAATCGTTGGCTATGTCCTCGCCAAAATGTAAGTTTGACCACCCTCTTCTTACCTCTAGATAAAAGAAAATACACAACCACACGAGTACACAAGCACGCACACACAAGCACACATACACACACATCATATACTCACACACTTATCAACTATTGTTTTGCGGGTGGTTATTAGGGAAGAAGAACCTTCAGACGTTCCTCATGGTCATATCACTTCTTTATCTGTCATGCGCACCTATCGACGACTTGGCTTGGCTGAAAAACTTATGACCCAATCTTCGAAACAAATGACTGAAGTATTCAACGCCCACTATGTATCTCTCCATGTACGAAAGACAAACCGGGCTGCAATTGGACTTTATCGTGATACTTTGAAATTCAGGTAATATGTGTTTCCTTTGACAACAAGATTTAAACGACAACAAAAAAAAAAGGGAGAGAGGATGGATAGAAATGATCATGGTTACAAGAAATGCAAAAAGACTCACAACGTCCTGTTTTTATAGTGTACACGAAATCGAAAAGAAGTATTATGCTGATGGCGAAGATGCTTATGCGATGCGCCTTACATTCAAAGAAACCAACAAGAAGCCTCAAATCCGTGGTGTTGTGGAAGAAGTCAATGCCGTTGCGGCGAAATAGATATAGAATGTTTATATAGTGTAGTATATATATAGTTTAGTTTTGTTTTGGAAATAAAAAGGCAAATAGACAAAAAGTCGTTTATCATTGTAGGATTACTTGCATATGTTGTTTTGGTCTTCTTGATTCCTGGGAGTTTGAACACGTTGTTTTAGTCTTTGATTGTTGTGATGTTGTATGTATGATTTTATCATGAACGATTGGGGTATACTTTGTGATTCAGCATGGGGTTTTGGATTTATATAGGGAAAGGATTTTTCTTCTACAGCATGAATGAATATGTGTTTTGATTTTTGATTTTACATACTTCAGAATCAGGCTCTATCGAAATAGTTTGATGACTTGGTTTTACCATGTTATTGTAGATATATTAACTTGGTTGGGTCAATATAAAGTCGTCTTTGCATCATGCATTATAGTTCACCATAGTCAGATTTGTATAACAATGGAAAATGATCGCATGTCGCATACAGTTTTCAAAAAAGCAAGTTCATTCCCGGGTTTATAGATGACTTTATGATTTTCCAGGCAACTTTCGGGCCGAAAAAGGATGTAAAACTGATTCTAATAACATCTTCTGTGTTCAACTGGCTGAATATCAATTATCTGTCCACGCTATTTTGTTTTTTTAAACAAAATAAAAACTAACGTATTCAGCATATTGAGCATGGTCATGAATTAAGACTTGTTAAGTTCAACGTATTTATCCCTCTCATTATTATTTTTTTTTTTTTTGGCTCCTATTGAATAAAATAAGGTGCTTTGACCAGGGCAATGGCTCACTATCTTTATGAGGAAACAACGACCATCATGCTTTCAATGGTTGAACAGTGTGGTCCCTGTGTCAAAAATATACCATTTTTTATAGCCATTGTTATACAAAAAAGATGATTGAGATACTTTTCCCTGTTGGAAAGTATTCGATTTTATATTGCACCAATGCTATTTTATACTTTTTATTTCATCAAAATTTAAGACAAATAGATGTACCATATTTTTCATCGTTTTTGAATTTGGTCAAAGAAAGATGCCAAGCTACCTGTTTTAGCTGACTGATCTTTAATTAGAAGGGTAAGATCAAACTTCTTTAAAGTCGGAGGATGCCGTTATCGGAGTATAGGTAAATAAGAATAAGAAAAATGAATACAAAACAAAGCAAAAAAAAAACTGGCCAGAAAGCTAAATATCAGTCTTAGCATTTCACAACTTTAAAATTGCTAATGTATTATTTGCAGTATTTAGACAATATGATAAATTATTTATACATCCCTTTCGTTGTCAATTTGACTAGATTTTCGAGCAGCGAAAAGTCGTCACCGAGTCTTCGACAACTTCCATTTCAGCTGCAATGACTCTTTTTTTTTTTTAAGATTGCTCTTTTTGGAAAACACGAGACTGGTTGATCCCACCAATCGTGTGATAAAGTTAAAAAGAAATATGAAGGGACCTGCTGGTTATTCAAATACCGCTCGGGAGCACAGTATTTGGATGAAACAATGTCCCTGTTGATATTTTTTATTGTTTTATATGCTATAAGGAAACGGTGAAATCAAGAGTAGATCAAAAAAGTAATATAATGTATATTCATAGTAGATGGTACAATAGGATTATATATCAGCAGTTACTATCATATGCCATTGTTTTTTAGAGAACAATGATAATTTATCTTTTATCTTCGGTTTCTTCCCTGATAAGCGTATCATTTTGAAACGCCGTCTTTTTTTGATTTAAAATAAAAAAATTTTGAGGGGAAATCTTTCTTCGGTTTCTCTTCAGTTTATTATCGACTCCAGTGATCTATTCTTTCCTATCATGGGATTCTTTGAGAATTTGAATAACAAGGTTGCCCATTCAGCCATTGGCAAACACTTCCAACTTGAAGGATCTGGTGCTCGTCGTGAACGTATTGGTACTCGCTTTACCACTGAAATACGTGCTGGTTTGACTACCTTCTTCGCCATGGTAAGTGGGGTCAAATGTTAGCTTATACAAGAACTAAATGTTTCTTATATTTGTATCTCGTTTTTTTTTTTACTATTGCATAGGCCTATATCATTAGTGTCAATGCATCCATTCTCAGTGAAAGTGGACTTGATTGCGTTTGCGCAAGTACTGAAGCTGACCCTCTTTGCGACAACAATCTTGATTATACAAACTGTATCTATGAAGGCAAACTTGATTTGATTATGGCTACTTCTATTATTGCTATGATTTCTTCTATTATGATGGGTGTGTTTGCGAACCTTCCATTGGGTCTGGCTCCTGGGTAAGATATTCTTTTCAATGGTTGTACAATACTTACAATACTGTAACAGTGCCCTACCGTTATGGATTTGATCGATTTGACCAAGTATATCTAACTTTATTTTTATTTTAGTATGGGATTAAACGCTTATTTTACTTACACTGTTGTTGGTTACCATGGCTCTGGAAAGGTGTCTTATGAAACTGCCCTTGCCGCTGTATTCATTGAAGGGTTGATCTTTTTGGTATTGTCTATTTTTGGAATGCGGCAATATCTCGCTCGGCTGATTCCAATGAGCATCAAGGTGGCTATGGGTTGTGGTATCGGGTTGTATCTCTGCTTTATTGGTCTTCAATCTTCTGCCGGCATTGGGCTTGTTGCCCTTGATAAATCAACATTGGTGACTTTAGGTGGCTGTCCTGCTGCTGCCAAGGATGCCGATGGCATTTGTACCTGGGGCCATATGGAATCTGGAACGTTATACATGGGTCTTCTTGGTCTTATCATTATGTCTATTTTGATGATGTATCGTGTCCGTGGTGCTATCCTCATTGCTATTGTTTTATTGCTATCACTTCATGGCCTCGTGTAAGCGCTGTCACTTACTTCCCTTATACTCCTCAAGGTGACACCGCTTTTAATTACTTCAAACAAGTGGTCTCGCTACACAAAATGACTCAGTAAGTACTTGAAAAAAATATACATTACCGTCTATTTTTTTTTTTTTTATTCACTCATGCTATTTTTTTTTTTTTTTTTTTTTTTTGTATTATGTAGTACCCTGGGAAAATTCAATTTTGATCTTACTGGCAAAGATATCTGGATTGCTTTGATTACCTTCTTGGTAAGTTGCCAACTTGTTGTGCTTATTTTTTATATGTTATGATGTATATAGTATAGACTAATCTTTGGCATTCTTATTATATGTAGTACGTGGACATTCTTGATACAACGGGAACAATGTACTCCATGGCTCGCTATGGTGGCTTCACATCCAAATCTGGTGACTTTGAACATTCTACGTTTGCATTCATGACCGATGCTACGACTATTTCTATTGGAGCATGCTTCGGAAGTTCACCTTGTACTGCTTTTGTCGAATCTGGCGCTGGGATTGCCGAAGGGGGTCGCACGGGTATCACTGCCATTACCGTCGGTCTTGGATTCTTCGTCACCATTTTCTTCTCCCCTATTTTTGCCAGTTTCCCCCCTTGGTCTACTGGCCCTGCATTGATTATTGTTGGCTCCATGATGACATCAAGTATTCGCAATATCAACTGGGACTATCCTGGCGATAGTATTCCCGCTTTCATCACATTGGCCGTTATGCCCTTCACCTACTCCATTGCTTATGGTGTGATTGGTGGTATCGTCTCTTATATTCTCATCAATGGCTTCGTTTACCTTGTGGATGTGGCTACTGGTGGTCGTGTGCACCCTGATTATTCAACCCGCGAAGAATGGTGGATTGCTGCCTTTAGTCGACCTATGTCTCCCCTTTGGATTCGCTATCTTGCCTCCAAAGCACGAGGTGAAAAGAACTTTGATTGGCACCAAGATGACGAAGAATTTGACAATGATGAAGAACCCAATGTAATGGTCGCTAGTGATTCTGCGTCCACTGCACGAAGTCAAGTTATCAACCATGCTCCCTCCGAAAAGGGTGAACTTTATCACTAGGTGCTGGACTCCTATACATTATTTTGTATCTTCTAGTCTTACTTTATTCTTTCTTTATACATTTACTTATTAGTTTGTACCGTTATGTCTATTACATATATATATATATATATATATGTTTGCATATATTTAGTTGATAATATTTTATTCCAATCTTTGTATTCATTGATCAATAAATTTGAACCTTTTTTTTTTACTTATTACTTTATACAATGCTTTTCTTTTATGTTTGGTGATCATCGTTACAGCACAGTACCTTGATAGTGAAGGTGGTATGTATGTTGTACTATGTTTTATTATTATAGGAAACTTTGATAATGAAGGTAGGGGTATTTTTTATTATCAAAATACTGTATATTAAAACCAATTAATAAAAAATACACATTTGCCTAATAAGGATTGGGTAAGCACAGTATCATAGAAGATCAATTCGTTGTTATGTGCTGTACATAGTCAAAATTAAGGATTAAAAATTACAGTGGGAGAAGCTGGTAAAAAAGTGGATAGGGGCCAACTTGTTGCATTGTAGCATACTGACCGTATGATATCATAGGTTGCTATGATACAGGATATATTATTATATGTATGACTATTAGTATGAAAATGCTCAAATCAGTATCTGTATAAGAGAAGGCAATGGTCAATAGTAATTTCATCTCTTTTATTGGCTATTATTACTTTATAAGTACGTTTGTGCTGAAGTGCATTTGATAATTTTTCAAAAAGGTCGTCGGCATGAAGCATTTACATTTTTTATGCAAGGTACGCCACTGGCAGGTCAATTTTGTGCAGAAAGATTCTCTCCCACATGATGAGTTTAAAACCCCGAACCGCCAATATCTAAAATTGGAACAATGTTTTTTTTTTTTGTTTTATTTCGATATTATTTTGTTTTAATTCGTTTCTTCTTTTTATTTTTAGTTTAATTTCTCATTATATACACACATAGAAAATACATACAATGTATGACCAACAAAACGACGATATTGAGCAGCCAACATCACAAGAGCAGTACGAACGTTTGAACAACATTGTGAGGAAGCTACGAAGGAAACACAAAAACTCTTTACCCAGCGCGTGCTGTTGTTGTTTAGACACTAGACTTGGAAGTAGACTGGCTTGTTTTATTTGGGCAGTAAGGATAAAAACAGACTTTCTTTAATGTACCATGGGCCTAAGCACCATTCTACTTTATTGTAACTTTTAGGGACTCAGCTTATACTTTGCATGCCTGGCCTTTATGAACAAAAGTCGTAAGTGTATATAGAGCAAAGTATTGGGTTGAGACGTATTGGGAAACATACCAACTGTTTGCATATTAGCGTTCTATTCTTACTTTAGTCAGATTCCATTACTTATCTTCGGCATCCTTAATCTATTCTTCTTTTTTGTGAACATTGCTGGTATCATTATTATTACTTGGAAGGTAATGTCGTGTTATTTTGTATGTAGAATTAAATCCTGTGAATATGCTTGCTGATGACTATTTTGATATAGGCGGCTCCTTTCCTTCTCGGACGATTATCTCAGGTTATCTGGGGTTTTGTGATAGCTATATTGCTGGATATGTTTGTCAATTTTGTTGTGTTCCTGGCCAAACCTACAGAATTTCGTGATTGGTGCATCTCTGTTTCCCAGGCGTCTGTTCAGCAAGCGTTCAACCAAGTCAATCAAAACTCGACGGTGACCATTCCTTTTAATAAAATCGACGACTTTTACAATTGCAACAGACTTTATCAAGATGAACTCACGTGGACTCTACTATCTCTTGTAGCGATGATTCTCGTTTACGTAAGAAGATGACATGAATCAGATAATAATATTATCAACCCGGACTGACCATCGTCTATTTCTATTTAATTTGAAAATGATAGGTACATTGGGCAATGGTAATTACCTCCTGGGAACGATGGTACGTGATTCAGCCTCCTCGAATGGCTTTGCATAATGATCTCAACGTCGACAATATGCCTCCTTCCGACAAACCATTCCAGCAAACAGGTGTTACGATGGAGCAGGAACCAAATCATGATCAGCATATACCATACACTAATGAAGCAGGCCAACCCAATGCGATGCCATATTTCCCATCTTCATCATCTCCTTCCCATCAACAAATGCCAACAGCAGACCAAGCACATAATCAACAGTATTATCATATGAATCCTCAAACCTCTGAAATGTATTCCTCTCAGCATCCTAGCAGCTATATACCACCACAGGAGTCACAGAATCAATCAGATTTTGACCCTCAATACTATCAACAGCAACAACAACAAGAGCAGCAGCAGCAGCACCAGCAACAGCAGCACCAGCAACAAGATCCTTACTCATTACAAGCGAACGACCCATACTCGGCCCAACATCAGCAATACTATCAACAGCAGCAGCAACCATACTATCCAGAACATCAGTACGGCGGCTCAGGTGAAGATAATAGGTACTATCGATATTGAAATACCGAGATCAATCAGCACTATCAAAATCGTTACACACGCCCCTTTAGAACTTCCGTCAATCGGGCGGGACCTTTGGTCAAAAGCACGCCATACCACCGACATTGTAGTTTTATTCCATTTACTGTCTCTTCCGTCATATTTAGTTATTGTTACGTTATTTTATATGTATTTCTCCTTTGCCCTCTTTTTTTTTTTCTTTTTCTTGATAAAATAAAAACCATCTGATATTTTTTTGAAACTGCGACTTTCCTTTTTCCCTCTTTTTTTTTTTTTTTTTTTTTTTTTCCCCTACATACCCTCTCTATGTCTTATATACTTCCCACGATACGACGTGTTGCAGTCATTGGTGCCGGTCCAGGTGGATTGGCAGCTGCTAAGCAACTTCAAGAAGAAGGTGTCTTTGACAAGATTAGCGTCTTTGATAGAAACGATCAAATTGGCGGCACTTGGTAAAGTGAACAACCTGGTCCAAAAAAAAAGGGGGTGAAGGGGCAGGACGGACGGTACCCAAGTTATGATATGCAGAGAACTCATTTTCCCTTTTATATAACTATTAGGATTTACTCTTCCGAACAAAACACCAATCCACCCATTCCCTCTGTTAATGCACTACAAGTGGATCCTCCTCTCTCGCTTCAACACAGCAAAAATGACGACAACAGCATCCCAGCATTCAGCAACTTACGGTCTGCGATTTATGATGGTCTCAGAACGAACCTACCAACCAGTGTGATGTGTTACCGTGATTTTGACTTTGGTTCTGATGTACCCTTCTTCCCTTCCCATGCCAACGTCTTGACATATCTACAACAATTCACTCAACATTTTAATCTGGAACCCCTGATTCATCTCGGTACCAAGGTGGTGAATGCAGAGTACAGTGACGACGACAGTAATGGCATTACAAACAAGGAATGGACGCTCACGCTTCAGACAAAGGATAAGGTGTACAAGGAAACATTTGATGCAGTCGTGGTTGCCAACGGTCATTATTCTATTCCCTATATTCCTGCTTTGGATGGCATTGAGGCTTTACAAAACAACAACGTCGACTGGATCCATTCTCGAGAATATCGTATTCCTGGTGGCTACAAAGATCAGGTGAGGAGGACTGGACGGGTGAACAACACTATTTTCCGTGAGGGAGTGGGGGCAGGAAGGATATACTAACGCTTTTCTATATATCTATTGCCATATCGGGTTAGACGGTGATTGTCATTGGAAGTGGCTCTTCAGGTCTCGATATTGTACGGGAGGTGTCCAAGGTGGCCAAGAAGGTGTATCATTGCGTGCGCAGCGACAACAAGCAATCTCGGCAAGCACATGCATTGGATGCAAGCAATGTGGAACGTGTGGGTGTGGTGAATCGCATTTTAGCGGATGGGGCATTTGAATGTGGTGGTGGTGCGGGTGGCGATGAACAATCCACTGCAACCATCACGCTGGTGGATGTCGACAGGGTAATCTTTGCGACGGGGTATCTGTATAGCTTCCCCTTCTTTCCCTTTGAACAAGACAATCTGATTGCACATGGTGGCCAAAGTGTGAATAGTTTACATGAATTCCTTTTTTATGTCAAGAACCCTACCTTGGCCTTTATTGGTCTTCCTATCCGCATTGTTCCTTTACCCCTCTCCCAATCCCAAGCGACGGTGATTGCCCGTCTTTGGAATCCTCACAGGTCGGCAGTGACGTTGCCCAGTCAAGCTTCGATGGAATCGACGTTGGAAAAAAAGCGTCAAGCACAACAGCAAAATACATCCTCCTCATCCTCGTCATCATCAACGACTCATCAATCTTTTGTACTCAATGTGGAAACGGAATGCGCCTATGTGGATCGGCTCAGTGCATGGGCCGAAGGTTATCGGGAAGGGAATGCAACACCAGCTCAATTGGATGCCTGGCGAAATACATCAACGGATCCTCTGACATGCCCCTTATCTGAAAAATGGAAACAGGAACGGACAGATGCACTATTGCTTCGGAAGGAATATTTGGGCTATTAGTTAATTATAGATATACTTTGTATTTATTTTATTTTTAGTGCTAGTTTATTTATTTGTGTTGCCTTTTTATGTATTGTATAATAAATTCTGGTTGTGCTCTTTTTGCCACATTGTATCAAAATATTATATTTGTTATCTGCGATCGGACAGGGTGACTTGATATTAAGTGTGTTGACAAGGAATTTTTATATGTTTTATTAACCCTCGGGTTGAAGAGAATACTTTGATATAGAAAAAAAGGCTAGGTTTGGAATGTGTTAGGTGATGAAAACACAGTAAGGATATTTTCAAAATCATACTTGTATTATTTTGGGGAAAAAAAATATGTTGATAACGATGGAATTTACTATCAGTTATAATGTGGATCAAGTTTTTATAGTATATGGTGCGGTTCAGCAAGAAGGCAAAGTAAACCTTAGTTTTACAGGTGTTTATATTCAGTTTCAAAACATTCTCACACCTGTAAAACATGGATCCATTGGATGTCAGGAAAGTTACGCTGGCTGCACGGTCCAGGTTGACTAATATGAATGAAAGAGCAGGAATACGGCCAAGTTTCATATGAAGTGAATCTATTGTCGTCAACCAGTCACTAGTCCTCAGGAGGGGGAAAAGGGAGCCAAATAGTTATAGTTAAGATAGAAAGCAGCGCAAAACACTTGAAACCGGTAGATACACACACACAGCACTACTTATATTTATTTATATGCTTGGTCTGTCAACGAATATGAATATTAATATGGTTAGTGAACAAAGACGGTTAACCAGTTTCTGGAACACTAGGGAGTGGGGAAGAGTGATCACTGTAGGTGTATTAGATAGCGTATACTAGGTAATACACTCACAAAACAGCCACAATGGCGATAATGTTTATTATTTAATGGGTCAAAGTATGGTTTCAAAAAGGGCATATTTTATTGAAGCATATTGGTAGATACTAAAGCTAAATGAGAGGAGTTCATTATGACAAGGACTTTAATGGACTGATCTATTAGAGGACTGGGACATTTTTCGTTGAAGTATGTAAAAGAGACATATTTTATTTAGTTGTAGATACAATCTACGGACAAGCTAACACTAAACTAAGCTAATGACGACTCCAAAAAGCCAATTTAATGCTGGTCCCAAATCCTAGATTCAAAATGAAAAGGTTTCCCCATGCATCTTGTCATCCCTGAGCTGAAGCCCCTCCTAAACTAGTCCTGACACTATTTCAAGTCCAACATTACCCCGTAGACGTAGAAGTTGAATGGTGAAGAAAAAATAAGGGAAAAAAAAAAAGAAAAAAAAAAAAAAGAGAGAGAGAGAGAGAAAAAGAAAAAGAGAGAGAGAGAGAGAGGACGCGCAAAAATAAAATTGGGAGCAAATAAAAACCCACGTGGGCGGACTTTGACATATTTCCTGTCTCCTCACGTTAGACTGCAGTTCTAACCTGTTCCTGAACTGCACCATGTGTAGCAGATCTTCAACATAATACATAAATATGTCATTTGATAGATGATAATACAAAAAAAATAGTCTAAGGCAATGATGATAAATGCAAATTTTATTTAAAAAAGATAAATAAATGATATATATGCAAAGAAGCATGGAATGAGGGGCGGGGGGTGGGCAAGTGATATCGATAACAAGCAGGGAATACGGGATAATAAGTATAAGCTAAGCTATAATCTACCTCATTTTCTGCCTAAAACATAACCAACCCAATCTTGTTGTTGTCCACATTAGGACATCGCCAGTTGTAAAGATAGTAGTTCAAGAATCCATCACCAGCACCAAATTTCTGTTGTTGCAACACGCGCCCGTTATCCAGTAAATGAAGCGCATTCATCACATCAAATCCAAGTTGTTTTGCTACAATCAAAGCATCGGAGACCAGTTCATTCATTCGCTTGTTCAAGAGATCAGGAGACCCATCTTGCGTTGTTTGGTTCGCTTCGCTGAAGGCCACATCCGTTGCGCTATAGAATAAATAAGCAGCATTAAGCGTTTTGTGTTTGGGATTGCCAATCACCGAACTGGGTAAGGAGTAGAAGGATATCATATCTGTGATCTTTTTCGTTGTAGCATCCTAGAAAAAAAAATCCATGATGATAAAAACAAAGGTTGATTACTGTTATATTTTTCCTTTTCTTTTTATAATCTACACTTACCTCTACCACGTAACTCCACACAACATCTTTGTGAGGCAAAATCCAGTGTTCAATATCTTCATCTGTATCGAATTGAGGCGCAATATCAAATCGCTCCAAATACTTGTTGAGCAAGACACGGACTTGAGGTATATCTTTTGGTTGCATTTCACGAAATCCAGTGGTACTTGTTTTTTCGGGCACTTTACAGTGTTTGATCAAGCGAGCCAATGTCCACGATTTAGGAATCCTAGAAAATCCGCATTCGACCAGTTTTTTGGGATTCAAAGATCGATGGAAGTATCTACGCAATACAAGAAACACTTCGTCACTTTTTGCCCCATCTTCTTTGTGCATGTTTGTGCAGATAAAAAAATACGCATGTGGAGGAGAGCCTCTTTTTTTTCAACTTACTGACAGGTAGACACCGATTTAGGAAGCACCGCACCAGCAGTATAAACAGCTTGAAAAATACCATGAAGATGGCTACGGCGCGTGATTTCACGGATCATCACTGGCGTCAGTCGTTTGGATCGAAGCTTTTTATGCACATTTAAAAAGTTAATTTCAGTCATCAAAGTGGATCTACAGATGATGGGGAAAAAAAGCATGGGGGGGGGCAGTTGAGTATCCTATCCTTCATTTTGTTGTTTTACAACAGATACATACTTATCAAATGTGCGTAATTGCACAGGAATAGCACTGATAAACGCTACTAATTTCTTGTTGGATGCCACACGTACGCCCACAAGCCAATCTTTACGCCACTGAGGAGGTTGAAGAGCCCTGATGAAAAGAAACGGAAGTCAGGTACCCATAAATACATGATGTTCTTTTGGATCTCATACCATTTTAAAAATTCGACAGGGTAGTCGAATCGGAATTGATTGTTATCGTCTTCTACATAGTTCAGTGTCAAGAATTCATAAAGGTCTTTGGCCTAATAAAAAGAGAAAGACGCAGGGGAGGAGGAACTGGGTGAGCCCGGGTATTGTAGTATTGTCAATTGCCAAACTTCAGATTAAACTTACATCCTTCTCGACATTCATATCGAGTTCACACCATTCAAATTCTTTGGGCAAAGCGGTGGGTTCTTTGCTAATTTGGTCCAGAGGGACAGAAGGTTCAATAGGTCCCATATCAGTGATTTGTTCATCTAGACACAAAGAAAAGTAGTAGGTGCAAGTAAAATAACAGTAAGTACAAATGTCATATTTTTTTAGGGGAAAAGGAAAACCTACCGTGCTTTGGTACAGGTTGAGTATTCCAAAACTTGTGTTCCTCCATTGGTTTTTTGCCATTCCCTGAAGATTCTTGTAAAGCCAGAGATTGCATTAACGCTTCGAGTTTCGCACGTACTTCTGGGGCCGCCTTTTTCTTTCCACCAGCTATTTTGTTGACCAATTCATCCAATTGTTCTTCTTTTGATGAGGGTTGTTTGTTTTTATCGTCAGACATGATGATTGTATGCAAGTGGATCAAAGCAAAAAAAGAGAAGGTGAAATTGGGAAACACGTTTTGGTGGGTTTTTTTTCTATATCCACATTTCGATCTCCGGTCGTTGCTGCATCCTTTAGGTTCATTCTATAAAGTAACTGCTGCCAATTCTTTCCAACTGTAAGGCACATTATTGTACAAATATATAAAAAGATATTGGGTGAAATAATGAAGTTACTACGTGATAAAATAGTAACACACATCTACAATGAGCCAAAGCGTCAATTGTGATACGGGGAGCCAAGCTGTCAACTTTTGAGTAGACTTTTTTTTAAAAAGAAAAACGAATCTTGATACTGTGTCACGGATCATCAGAACGGGCCATCTAACGCTACTATGATGGATTGTACACAATTTCAAGGAACAAGGCATTTTATGAAACCATTAGTATATGCCTTGGGGGCGTGATCCTTCGCCGAGACTAGAATTTTGTCCGCTACATACTGTGTATGATGTATAGTATTGATCAAATGGGTGAAATAGATTTGCCGATGGAAAGGGGGAGGGAGGGAGGGAGGTGAATGTTCTATCAGATGATTTATTATTCGAGGAAAAATGTGGGGAAGATTCTCATCACCATCATTTTGGAGATCGGCAGTAACCCCTTCTTTCAAGATCACCACACCCCATTTTTCCTCATCCAATTGAACACTGTCGAGAAAAAGATAAATAAATAAAAGAATCAAGTGATATTGTAATTTTTTAGGAATCGGAAAGCTGCGATAAACCCCATTTCCCACGAATCACTGATAAAAAGAATGTTCCTGATTTTTTTTCTTTAGAAACCCCGCGTTGCTAAGGAATATCTTGTATTATTTATTTTTAAAATAGGCTCCTTTGGAAGAAAGGAGATCAAAAAAAAAAAAAAAAAAAAAAAAAAAAAGCAAAGTATCTTCCGGTAGCTATACCTAACTTGGACAAGACGATCATAAAATAATATATACGACACCATGTGGTAGGCGATTCTTGCTTGGCACAGAAAAAAAAAAAAAAAAAAAAAAAAAGGCAGACAGACTCTGAGGAACGGGAAAAGGCAAGTAGTCAAATTAATGATAATAAAATAGAGATGCATTTATTTATAAACATGATGGACAAGGATATGTGATAGATGAGATAAAATATACATAACAGTAAAAGATGATAAAAATAGAAAATGATCAAGGCTAACAAGATAAGAGAATGGAATATCAATTAAACCAATTGCGTAAGTATAGATGTATAAGAGGGTGATAGATTGATAAAATAAAATAAAATAAAAACAACCTAATATCTAAACTAAGCATGAGAAGTGTAATGAATAAATGACCAAAACCTTAAGAGAGCTAGAAGCATCAGAAATGCATCAAAGAATCCATCGGTCGGAATGAAATGTCATGGAACCCGGATGGAGGATAGTAAAAGTTGGTGGCACTGGCACCCATAGGCTTGAGTGATGGACTTTCTTGATCAGTGGAAGTGGAAGTAGGAGGATGATAGCTGTGATTTTGCTGCTGCTGCTGCTGCTGCTGCTGCTGCTGCTGGTCATAGTTCATTCTAAAAGGGATCGAGTAAAATGAAGCGGTTGATTGTTGCGGACGTTGAAGCTGATGTGAGACGGAGGAAGAGGAAGGCGTCGATGAACCATAAGCAGAAGTTGAGGTTGAAGTTGAAGATGACGATGAAGAAGATGATGATGCCGATGGATGGATAAACACGGAAGATGATGGTGGTGACGAAAGACATGATCCTTGTTCCCAATCCATATTAAACTGCCAATCCCGATGATCCTGTTGTTGTTCGTGCGACTGCTGCTGATGAGATTGATTTGTTGTTGATAACAGTTCATCCATGGTGCTAGTGGTAGGAGTTGTTGGTGTGACTTGTTGCTGCTGTTGCTGCCGCTGTTGATGGCGATGATCAAAAGGATACTGTTCTACCTTGGTCAACAATTGGGATGTGATGGGCGGGATGACCGTAGGTGATGAATGGCACGATGAAATAGAGGATGAGCTAGTGGATGTCGACATTGTTGGAAAAAAATCATGAAGATGGCCGCCCTGACTGCTGTTATTTTCCTTGAATGTCACAGTTATGGGTGGAATTGTTGCTGATGGCATCCATGTCATGGGTCCCCGATGAGAATTAGAACAGTACATTGATGATGGCGGTGAAGGTGAAGACTTTACGATGGCGCTATAATGTGAGTGCTGTTGATGATGAGGAATATCATTGCTGCCTTTCTCGTAATGAGATTGTTGTAATTGTCGCCTTTGATGCTGTTGCTGTCCATTTTGAAAAGTTGGAATGCTATGTGGCTGATGTGAAAGAGGACTGTGGTTATTGCTGTGGTCACTGCTATCACTGTGATTTTCATTCAGAGTGTGCTGTCGTCGCTTGTGTGTTTTCTTGTGCTGAGCTAGATTGTCACTTCGAGAGAACCGTTTGCCGCATAGTCCACAAAGATAAGGTCGCTCCATAGTATGCGTTCGCAAATGCCGTTTCAGGTGTTCCAAGCGTTTGAATATTTTCCCACAAGAGCTGAGAGGACAAGTGTACAGTCTGGATGGATCATCCACTATATCTGAAGCTAATTTCGGGGCAACCAAAGAAGCCATACCATGCTCATTGTTGTAAGGCCAGTATGAGGGACGGAAAGAGGGTTGAGCAGCAGAGGGTGCGGTGCGATTTTGATGACGAGGAGAAGAATGGTCAGATCTTGAGGAGTGAGTTGTACGTCGACGTCGTTGCTTGTAGGTAGGAGATCCTTCAAATAATGAGAACTGGCCAAAGATAGTACTTGTATTTCCTATGATAGCCCCGGAGTCGTCTTTCATTGTTGGTAAGGGGGGCTGTCGTCCAGTGGATAAAGTTGATTTCTGAGTTCCCCGATGGCCATCAATCAAACACGCATTCAAATCTAAATCGCTGAGCAAGTTTTTTCTAAATTCATCAAACAAAGCCTGGGTTGTGTCCAAAGTAATCGAGAGTGCAGGAAGTGCCACAGCCGCGGATGTTGCTTCAGTTCCCAGTTTGTTTCGCTTCAAATCCCGTTCCAATGCATCCAAAAAGAGACGGTCGTGAGGCACGGAAAACCAGTTGAAGACCTTTTGTTTCTTTTGGGTGCGAATACAATTGTGCTTATACAAGAGATCCAAAAAGCTTGATTTCGGTTCTTCCAGAGTGGCATCGGTACCAGGTTTCAAGTTTCTTAAATCACTGAAGATGCCTTCTTCAAATTTCTTGAGATTTTGCACAGGTCGACCAAAAGCATGAAAGCGGTAGACCAAAGAGCGGACAATATCGGTGCCAGAAATAAAGAAGCCCTGGAGCCATCGAACGCATGACACAGACTCTCCCGACGGCAAGGAGTAACGTTGAAGAGGTGGATCGTCAGGATGAGTATCCCAGTGTGTTGGTGCAGTAGCCAAAAATATTTGAGTTGGTTTATTTGTTCCAAACGCGTATCGACGTCTTCTTCAGTTGGAGGTGGTAACACCATGTCTTCCATAGTGTGAGTCATTGTGAATGTAGTAGTTGGTGGTTGTTGAATGCTGATCAATGAAATTGATTTACTAAACGGGTAAAAAAAAAAGAGAAAAGAAAGAAAAAAAAAAAGTGAGTTCATTTTCATATTATATATTTATACTAAATCTAAACAAATAAAGGAGGTCTATTCTTCTCCAAAAAGAGAAAGATGCACTTCATCAAATAAATATACAAAAAAGTTGTACCTTACCCTTGAATTCAATGGAAGAGATATTTGTATGGTAATAGTAAATCGTTGGCAGCTTCCCTTTTTAGTGATAAAGGAGAAAAAAGTCGTAGATCACAAAAAAAAAAAAAAGATAGGAAGAGTTAAAAGAGAAGCAAAATAATATAAAATTAGAAAAATCCCGCCTTTCAAAAAAAAAAAAAAAAAAAAAAAAAAAAAAGAGAAAGATTTACATTACACTTTACGTTTTATAGTCTGGGCTTTTTCGAGAATGAACGTGTTAAAAGGAAAGAATCATAGGTCTTTTGTTTATCAAAATTTTGTATAACCCCTTCAAACACTCATACATTGATCAAGTATCACCATCGGTTCCCTTTACACATTGACGAACATGTTTCAGGTTGATTTCATTTTTTTGATCTTCGGACGGTGTTTGAAATATCAAAGAGCCAAGAAATGCCCGCACCTTTTTTTTTTTTTTTTTTTGTTACTTCCTTTGTCTTTTTTAATGCTATACTATAAAGATCTATTGACTTGGCTCTTTTTATTATCGACCATCACTGTATTGGTTGCAAGTACGTCACTATCATCACCACAGTTATTGTACCAGGCTCCACTCAAGGGCCATCGTTTTACAAATGAGCAATCCTTATTCGATAAACTGGCACCAGAGTCGGATCTCTCCATCTTCCTTGAAATACTGATGCATAATGATCTACTCTTCTCCTACTTGAATTCCACTACAATAACAATATCATCAATAGCAGAAACAGGAATAACTGAGGAACAGCAAAGCGGAGAGCCACTCACTGTATTTTGCCCTACTAACCGAGCCTTTCTGGAGTATTGGAAGACGCAGCCGAAGAAATCATGGGAAAGGATATTGGAACGGCATATTGTGCCTCAAAAGAGGTTGGACGCGACAAGCTTGGAGCATGTAAACATACTCAACACACTTCTACCTGGTTCAACCATTCATGTCAAACTTGGTCCCTCATCTTTAATCCAACAGCAGCAACATCCGGTAATTCTTCTTGATGGTGATACCCTGGTAGATACTAGTCATCCAATTCAATCTTCTCTTAGTATAGCTTACAAAATTGATCATGTTTTACCGTTCTTTTTTATTGAATAAAAAAACTATCTTATGTATACATTCCATCATCATCGTCTTTTGCTTCTAACAATGATAATATGTGCAAAATCTGATTTAGCTTCATTGTATTGTATTGCACTATACCATACTTCATATGATAATAATTGGGCTTATTGTTTTAGATTGCTAGTTATGGTGATTCCATTTGGATGATTCTTTGTTTATATTCGTTCATAATAGGGTATTTATCTAGGCCACTATATCGTAGTGTGACAAGGGTAAAAAAGAGGCCTATGCATATTTGTGCTACAAATACATGTAGAATTATTGGAATTGGAACAGGTCTGTTGTTGTTTTGCTTGACAGATATCATCACAAGAAAATAATGACGATGGGACCCAATGACTTTCATAGAAAAAATATACATATGAAATCAGAATGACTGGCTATTTCATAGTAGCTGGTTACAATGTGGGTCTTGTGGTCTGGTTTGTTTTATGTATCTCGGGTGAGACTGGAAGTGGAGATGATTGGGGTCATCTGTGCATTTTTTCAATCTCTGTCTACAAAGCATTAAAAAAAGAAATTTCGATCTTTGTCTTTCATCCCTCCCCCAAAAAAGAACAATATCGACGAGAGAGAGAACTTCGATTCGTTACACATATTTCTTGGTATGAATGGGCGTATCCTCGAGAACGAGATAAAATTCTCTTGATTCATGCTCTCTTTAATAGGACAAAGCCAACGCCTCATGGCTCGTGTCACTATACCATATCCTTGTTCTAATGCTAAAAATAAAACTAAAAAAGAAAAAATCCCCAGTACCGCTAATGATTTTAGGTAAATCGCCGACATGCTTCCGTTGAGGTTAGTCTCGGGATCACTATATGCAGATCCCATCCTGTAAATGATAAACAACATCAACACAATCATCATCATAATTCATCATCATCATTAAATAAAAGGCAAGGGTAAACTTTATTGAATAAATATATTTTTGTAAAAAAAAAAGTGTGCAGGAGGGGTGAGGGGAAATACATTACGAGGAGGAGTACTAAAAAGCATAAAAAAAGTAAATGAAAAATGTAAAATAAAGCTAGCAACTAACATAAAATAATATTAGAAACTATTCTCTAAAAGTATAACGAATGTTACTAGGATGTTCAGGGACCACCACCATGGAAGTATAATCAGACTTGGGCACAGATTGTCCATCTTCTAATTCAAAGTCAAACATACGGATAAAGGTAGAAAGAATTGTTTTCAATTGAAGATAACCAAATTGTTCACCAATACATCGATGACGACCAGCACCAAATGGTAAGAAGGGAGAGTTGGACGAGATACCGACTATAGAGAAAAAAAAAAGGGGGGTGGGGGATTCGATAAGTCAACGATATACTTTAAGCTAAACTCTATCCAAAACTTACCAGCACCGAAACCATAATCAATGTTAGCATCATCTCCTTGTTCCAATTGATGTACAGGGTCTGATTTTTCAATCCAGCGGTAAGGGTTGTACTTGAGAGGTTCATTAAAGTAAGTAGGATCCACTATTCAATAATAATAATTATAATAATAGTGAGCTCATATACACCACACACATAAGATATAAAAAGGTCTGATAACGAAACTTACCTTGAGTGACACCAGGAGCAGCACAGAGATGGTTACCCTTGGGCACTTCCATACCATTCTTTTCACACACAACCTTGTCAGCCACCACACGACGCATCATTTGGAAAATGGGAGGATGAAGACGTAACGTTTCACGAATGACAGCATCCAACAGAGGCATATCCTTGAGGTTTTCAAAAGTCAATTCAGTCTTGAGGGAGCCCAATTTTTCAATTTGTTCTTGACGTAATGCCTTGACAATGTCAGGACGGGCGGCCAATTCCAAACTGGTCCAAGCTGAAGTGGTAGCCGAGGTGTGTTGTCCACCAAACAAGACCGCAATCATCATACCAGCAATGTGGTGATCGGGAATACTGGTTCCATCCTTATAAGTAGCATCCATCAAAGCTTGCAGCAAATCAGAGTTTGACTAGTAAAAAAAAAAAATAGCGACTAAATAAATGTGTCCTGCCTCCTCCATTATTCATTTGTTCCGCTTTTTTTTCCTTACTTCATCGCCTTCGGCCTTTCTACGTTGAATAATACTAGAGTACAAAGCAGCCATCTTTTCACGAGCAACATCACGACGACGGTAAGAAGGCAAAGGAAGGTTGGGGAAGATAAAGTTAATAGGTTTAAATCCTTGATCCAAATCATAGTAAAGGTCAGCAACAGTGTCATCCAAGCTGGCACGGATTTCTTTGCCCATCAAACAGCTAGAAGCAGTCAAGATAATCAATTTGCCAAAAGTTCCATAAGAATCCATCAATCCGGAGGGTTTAGGGTATTTCTTGAAAAAGTCTTCAGTTTCTTTTACGATCATAGGAACATGGCGGCGGAAACAATCAGAGTTCAAACCCGCCTTGATAAACCTACGAATGTAATGGATCAAGAGTTAATCATTGACCTAATTTTAATCGAACCATCCCCACCACCCATTTCTCTTTATTTCACTTACTTCTTTTGTTCCATAAATACGCTGTGAGGAGCATCATAGACAACTTCCGGTCCAAACACAAACTTGGTCATGTGGTTGTAGGCTTCAGCGGCTGAGGACAAGTTTTGCTTGTTGTTGAACACGAATTGATTACCATCGGCACCCAAGCAGACAGTAACACGCTTTCCCACCATTGTAAATGTAAACATATCACCGTATTTCTTTTGGCAGTTTTGTAAAAAGGAAATAGGATCCCTAGTAGCATCAATAAAATTCACACCAACTTGAGATCAGTTGACTGCCCAGTATACTTTGTGTGTACCTGTCAATATCATCTTTTATCACTTACATTCCAAATTGAACAGCATTACCAAGAAGAGGTACCCAAGAGAATACGACGGGAGGCTGTTTAACATTTTTAGGTCCAATCTATAAAGTACATGTATAACAGAATGCGGTTGAGTATTCAAAAACTACACGGAATTTCCGTATTTTTTTTTCTCCTTTTCGTGGATCCTACCAGTTGAGAAAGAATATGAATGGCAAAAACAACGCCCATAGCCAAGACACCATACACCAATAGGTTCATAGGTGATGGCAGCAATGTAAGAAGAGCGGAAGTGACAGCCATCTTTTTCAAAAGTTTGATAAAAAAAAAAAAGATGGAAAAAAAAAAGAGATGAAAAGAGTAGAAGAAGAAAAAATATTTTTTTAACCTTGTCGCCTTTTGAAATACCGTAAATTTCAGTGAAAGCCTGATTTTTGTTGTCTGTCATCAAGACCGACTCGTTTTTTTTTTTTGTGATTCGGCCCGAAAACCACCGATTGTACAAAAAGCAACCATCCAATAGGGTGATTCAGTATCAAGGACCATTCATTGTATTCGCATAAAGGTGCATATCAAAAATAAGCTATTAATTTGGGGAAGGCTTGAATAACAAATCCCCTGTTTTTGATTTGATTCCCTGGAATGATTTCCATCGTTTTTTTAAAAAAACGGACTTTTTTTTCTTGTTCTACCACGGAATAAAGCGGCGCCTCAACAATCCACTATCTCGTACCATTTATTTTTTCGTAAGTGGTAATCCGTGAAGTTGGTATGACCATGAAACAAGGTTGCTTAAATGAAAGAGAAAGAAAGAAAGATAATAGGGGACATTTATTTCCTAGATCTAATAAGAGAATCAAAAATTCCATCCGTCTATGCCAATTTCACATAGAGACTTAATGATTATACTCCATACAATACAAAATACGCATTGAGCACACAAAACATGGCATCATAGCTAGCTTCAGGGTATCATCAAAATGAATGAAACAATGTAAAATCATGAAAGGAGAAGCTGGGGGGGATTATTCACAAGGAAGAATTCTCCTATTTTTTATGTTTTTCCATATTACACTCCCCCTCTCGTTTTTCTCTATTTGAAAACTTCAACCATCAAAAGTATACAGTACATCGACTCTGTCGTTGGAAAAAAGAAAAAGAGTCAGTAAGCAACATGTGAATGCAATGTTACGCACGGACACTCAATGCGGATAATAAAGCGACTCACTCACACTTTCATGATTCCCTCAGTGATAAATTTGGTCTGCAGCAGCCGGTTTTTATATCGTAGCTGTGCGGTATTCTCATCTCTTTCCCTCGACGGAATAAATTGATATACAATGTTTTCTGTATTTTTTTTTTCATTTTTTTGTCGAGGAAAAAAAAAAAAAAATTAGACGACCGAGGAAATCCAGGGGTAATTTTTTTTATCCACTACACTTTTAGCGTGTGCGAGAAACTATTTTTCCACTTGCGCGGAGTTTTAACAGCTTTCGGGCGTAGATCCCTGGACTTTTTTTTTTGTACAGTATTGTATTTCCTTTTCGCCCAAATGAGTTGGTACAGTATATGCAACTCTCTTTTCCTCAATCAAGCAGACTCTCTTCGGGATTTGATCAATGTCCATTGCTTGCCCCGTGCTTGAAATAAATGGAAAGTGGGTCGGCAATAAACATAATCAGTGAAACAATATATTGCATTTCCGTGTAGAAAAGCAGGTGACGCTATATGAACCCAATCAAGTGATCACGACACTAAAATGCATGCAGCTTTTATATTCTTTTTTTAGATTACAATACATTTATTTAAAAAAGATGGTGGTGGTGATGGGGATGATAATGATGGTGATCACGATAATGACAAAAACTCGGTGATTGTTATGGTTCGCAAAGAAAAAAAAATGGCGGTGTTTAAAATTATGGTTGCTTTACACTTTGGTTCGTCATTACATTCATGCAACTGAGTCAATGGTAAACAAAAATGAATTCATTATCATTGTCAAAAGTATAATGGATGAATATTTTTCATGTTCTAGAAGTAAGACGCAAGCAAATAGGCAAATCCTGTTTTTTATTATTATATTCTTTTACGTATCTATTATAAAATATCATTGATTCTGATTGGACGATTGACGATGCCACTGAATCACCGATGATGCAGCCCCAAGAAAAAAAACAAAGCTTGAGAAAGCAAATGGATACCTGAAAAAACTCACTTAGAAATATACACAAAAAAATATATATTATTTGAAGTAGAAAATAAAGGTGAAATAGAATTCAATACAAGGGAAAGATTGTTAGTGATTGATGTCTACTGAAAAAAAAAAGAAGATCAGCACTATTGAAATGGGGGACACCAATCAAACCAACAGTGAGGTCACACATACATTATAGTACAAAATATACAGATAGCGAACTGCAACTTGACCTTTTTTCAAATCCCCCCTTTTTTTAATTTTTTTGTTTTTTCTTTTTCCCCTAGCCTTTCTTTTTTCCCTCTTTCTTTCCTCCTTTAATTTTTTCCTTCTCTCTTCTTTCTCCTCTATCTTTTTTTTTTTTCTCTCTTTCCTTTTTCCCTTCTTTTATTATATATCTATATTTATAAATATATTTATCCTTTTTTTTTATTACTTATTCTCGGATATTGTAATTACATAAAACACCACCGATCAATCAATTACACATACCCACTCTTTTTACCTGTCTACGCTTACCTTCTCGCGATGCATTTCAGTCCCTTTGCTACTGTGGATGGTAAGTTCATTATACACATATATTCAAAGAAAAAGGAAATCATAGGTGGGGGACATATTGAAATTGCACTACGAAAGGACTTGGTTAGGTTTTGTTGTTGTTGTTGTTGTTGTTTTGAGGGGAACAATTGAAAGAAGGGTCTCTCCTAGATTAGAGAACAAGGGATACAGTTACCAAGCTTACCAAACTAATACCATATTCTTTATTGACACAGATTGGTCGCGACAAAAGCCCCAAACAGCAGACAATATGTTTCCAACATCATTAGCTTTACCCACGCAGCCGATCCAACAACACTCAGCGACGTCATCGGTCATTCAAAGCGCTGTGTCTAATGCTCCTCGTACAACAAACTCGTATATGGATGGACAAATTCAAGACTTTATGCCTTATCAATCTTTCCAACCATTTGATGATCTGACTATGAATCATTTGCACCAATCTACAAAATCACCATCGCAACCGTCCGTTTCTCCTCAGCAAAACCAACAACAGCAACAGCAACCTCAACCGCAATTACATCATCAGCATCATCATCATCAGTTACAACAGCAAGCACACCAAGTACAACATCAACAGCATCACCAGCAAGGAATGCCGCAACCATCATGGACAGAGCAACGTTACCCACAAACTTATATGCCAGTATCAACAAGTAACCCGGTTTCTATGGGGAAGCCTGCATATTACCCTCAACATCAACAACATCAGCAACATCAACATCAGCAACATCAACAACAGCCACAGCAGCCACAGCATCATCAGCATCAGCAGCAGCAACATCATCATCAGCCGCAGCCGCAGCAGCAACAACAACAACCACCCCATCATCATCATCTTCATCAAATGCAGCAGCAACTGCCCCAATCATTACCTCCATTTCAACAAATGTCATACTCTCAGCAACACCATATGCTTCCACATCAGCAAGCCTTTCTCCATTCATTGAATCCTTCTCAGCAGCAAATACATCGACATCCTCAATACCCTGGTTTATCCACACATGGATCACCGCAACAAAGGGCTCAGCATTTACATTATCAAGATCAGCAAACGGGAAGAAAGCGGAAGGATGTGAACGATTATATGGCAGAGAGTGCTGTAGCTATTCCAATGAAGAAACCCAAAAAGAAGAAGAAGAAGAAGGAACCCGAAGATCCTAACGCTCCTCCCAAACCAAAACGAAATACGGGACTCAACAAACCTCTGATTCTTAGTACGGAATTATCAGCATTAATGGATGGTGAACTTGAAGTAAGTGATCATTATATATATATATATATTATATACTTAAAAATAAATATACTCAACTTCTTCTTTTATAGTTATCACGACCAGAAATTGTCAAACGATTATGGAAACACATCAAAGGAAACGATCTACAAGATCCCAAGGATAGGCGGTATATTTTATGTGACGATAAACTCAAAACCATCTTCAATGTAGATCGTGTCAACAGCTTTGGAATGAACCGGGATTTATCGAAACACTTGACCAAAAAGGAGGAAACACCAGAGGATCCAACCTCATCAGCATCTTTATCGTCTTCCACCACAAGTACAACTACAGCTGCGTCGTCACAGTCATCATCAATAGCAACCACTCTCGTCGATGAGCCTTCAACAAATACAACAACTACAGCTGCAACTAGTATTAAACAATCTCCTACCGTTACCGCCGATACGCCGGACGATGTCGTGACTCCACAAGAAGGCGAAAATGTACATCTGTTGAACAACCATCACAATAGTAACAATGGCATCCTCATTTCCGGCGCTGTCAATCCAATAGCGCCAACGACCACCACCACTTCTAGTACTGCTTCCTCTACCCCATCGCTTCATTGATCCCCTCCCACCATCCCCTCTCCCTGATCTCTCTCTCTCCTTCTTCACTAGTATATAGTTTCCCTTATTTTATTACTTTTATTTTATATTTTTCCCTCTTCACTTTTTACATTCTGTCTTTATCTTATATCTTCATTCTCGACGTCCATTTATTAATTGAAATAGCAAATCTTTATAAATAAAAAACATCCTTGTGATCATGTACATCTTTTTTTTTCTTTGTTTTGTTTTGTTTGTTGTTGTTTTTTTCTGATTCTTTGCGTGTAAGTGTAGTGGATGCATAAAAAAAAAAAAACGATCGGAACTGTCAGTGATCTGTAGGGGAAATATGGGACCCTCACTCCGATAGAAACGATGCCGGATTTGAAAAGGGGCAGAAAGGGGGGTCTTTTTTTTTTAAAAAAAAAAAATCATGGATCTGTGTGCCGTTTTTCTTTCCTTTACTAACTATAGTTTTATTCTTCCATTATGACTTTTTAGTTTATTATCATCATGCTATTAACCTTTTTGCTTTATGGTCAAAATTAAATAAATTCATGGTAATGTGAACCATGACTCTCCCCCCTTAGTTTCTTATACACTGCGACTGCTGCCTCCTCCCCCCTTTTTATAGTTCGCTCCGTCCTCCTACGTTTATCTTTTTTTTTTCTTTTTTTTTTTTTTTTTACTCCTGTGTTATCTATCTTCAGCACATGCAGGTATATTTTTTATATACTGGCACAGGCATGAATATGAAATCCAATCTTGTCATATTCATTCCCTACATGGTTTGTTTGGATTCATGTCACGAGGATCCATTGGATGCGGTCAATTGTACTCTCTTCCATAATGTCCATAATGAACATGGATCTCTTCCATGCACACTGACCATATGCTAGCTATCACCCCAACCTTTTTCTTTTTCTGTTTTTTTTTTGTGTATGATAATGTATGAACCGTGCGACCTCCCCCCCAGCACAGTGCAGGAAAATTAGTTTTGTTGCATGTTAAAAATAGTGGGGGTTTATTATACACATGTGGTATATAGTGTGCCTACATTCTACATGAGGTGGAACCTTTGACTGTAGGTTCCGTGGGTGGCAAGTCTGGAGGACACTTTTTAGACGTTGGTTTTAATAAACGGAAAATAGTTAAGCCCAAGTAAGGTCGAGAATCCATTTTTGACCTGCAGGCACGCCAGCTTTTATTTCCACATACACGCACATTCACCGTATATTACGGATTCACCCCTTCAACAACATAAATTACGCATAATAGAGACGACATAAAAAGCAAAAAAAAAAAAAAAAATAGATTGACAATATTTTATTCAGACGGAGGTATAAGCTATAGCAATTAAATCAAGCCGGTCGGCCTGATGATAATACTATGACACATATCTAAAGAGGAGGAATAAGGCGGTGTGTATGGGTGGGGAACATTTTTTTGTAGAAAAAAAAAGTCAAATAAGCTAGCCCGATCAAACAAGATAAACTATCCTACGATGAGTGATAAACCATTCAACAATGAAATGGGGGGGAGGACCAGCTAGGCTAGGCCGAGTTGTTCCATCTTTTGGCTGCAAAGATATCAAGGGAATGAGAACAGCCATGTTGCCGATGTTGAATGGTGGTGAATACTGCCATGATAATACATCCACCATGTTGATGATGTTAACTGATAATTACCGTTGTAAAAAAAAAAAAAAAAAAAAAAGGAAGGGTTTCCATTTTTATATCCACTCTCCAAGAAATATACAAGTGACGAGCGAGTCGTTCAAACCCCGCCCACGTGAAATTTTATTTACTCCCAAATTTTTTTTTCCTCTCTTTTGCTCTTTTCCATTTTCTTTTGTCTATTCCTTTGTTTTCTTCACTATTCAACTTTTGTTAGGCCATATTGGACTTGGGTTAGTGTCAGGACTAGTTTAGAAGGGTTTTCAGCTCAGGGATTACAAGGTGCATGGGGAAACCCTTTCATTTTAGATTCAAGATTTGGAATCACCATTCGTTGGCTTTTCGGAGCCTCCATTAGAATAGTTATGTCTTAGTTTGTCCATAGTTTGTATCTATATCTGAATAAAATATGTCTCTTTTTGCATCGTTAAATGAAAAATGTCCAGTTCGTCTCTTTTTCATATATTGTGCTGACTTTACTATCACTCATTTTGCTTAGTATCGACTAATATTGTGCTTCAATAACGGAAATTCGGTTTGTGTGTCTCATATCATGTACCGTATATTAGAACCCCTTTTACGATTGCTTTCTTAGATTAATATCTTGAAATCCTTCAGAATTCTCATTAATTTTCCTGTTGCTTTCCTTTAACAGAGCCTTCCATTAAATCCCTTGTCACAGTGAACTCTTCGCCTTTAGTTTTAGTATCTACCAATATGCTCCAATAAAATATGCCCTTTTTTAAACCATACTCTGACCCATTAAATAATAACATTGGCTCCTACCAGCAAGCACCTGACTTCTAATTCACCCACAACGACTATCTTTCCCCTAGTCAACCTTAGATAGCTTATTATCAAAGGCAGTCGTATTTTTTGCTCGACCGATTATATAAATCAATCTAGATCGTGCTATATGTTTAGCTACTGTTATAAGGTTCGACAATTTGCTCCCATTCTGATTCCCAGTAGATTAATATGTATTTTGCAAGCGTGAGAAAGTTCGAAATGGGATATCGTATAAACAGTTGCAGCACATATTCCAGGATTATTTTATCATAGTGTGCAACGCATAGGCTCTTGCTGAAGCTCATTATACAATACACGGTGCACGACAGTGCTTATGGTATCATACAGTATAATACAATACAGTACATATGCACAGTACAATAGAAGCAATCCCGGCAAAAGAAAATAATCATGCATTGTCAAATCATATTTCACACTTCAAAGTTTGAGTATGGGATTATTATTTTTTTTCACAGGGACCACCTGGTTCTGTCATCATTAAAAAAAAAAAAGTGATTGGTATGCGCACTGTCTTGTTCAACGGTAAAAATAAGAGCGGTCTGTTCATACCAAAAAAGGACAAAAAAGACCGTCTTTTCTTTGAACGCGGTGAATGCAAAAGGTTTGATTTGAAATCCCGCTTATTTCGGGGAGGGAGGAAAGCATAAATGGGCTCTTTTTTATTTATTTTTTCCCTTCATTATTATCCACCAAAAAAAAAAAATAAGAACGCACCCCCGGATCAGCAGATTGTGAATGATGAGTGACGAACGTACACCCCTTATCAACAATTCAAGTGGAACGGACCAAAGGCCATCACGATGGCGATCCCAGTTTGGATTGACGAGTGGAAGCAAGAACCAGTGTCGTACTATGAAGATCTATGGTTTGATGATAGCTTTCTTCTTGGTGCTTGGAAGTTCCTCGCTTTGGATGCAAGCTCAAATGCCTACCCCACTTGGTGATGTCGAAGCTGCTCTTTCTGATGGTTTTGCTGGCGCTCATGCTTACAATGAATACCTGACCCAATTTTATGCCCCTCATCCTTCCAATAGCCGTGAAAATGGCCGTATCAAGGGTTGGCTTAGTTCCACCGTAGAGCAGCTTCAGTTGAAGGCAAAAGCAAATGGTATTGATATGGACGTGGTTACAGATGATCCCACCAAAATGACACTCCCCCAAGATTGGTTTACAAAAGGTAAATGGATGCAATATAAAAAAAAAAAAAAATTACTGAGATTTTAGGCCTACTTGACATACTCACCATTTTATCCTTTCTTTCTATTAGGTGAACGGTGGGTAGTGGATTCTCGAAATGTTATTGCACGTGTTCATGGTTCAGATCCCGACCTTGCAAAGCAAAGTATCTTGGTCAATGCTCATTATGGTAAGGAGAAAGTAAGACAAACCGAAAACTGGGTTGAGTTGCTAAATGTTAGATATTTTTTATCCATTAGACAGTGTGCCTACAAGCAATGGTGTAACGGATAACGGCATTGGTGTGGTGGTGACTTTGGAATTACTGCGGTACTTTGTGGATCATCCTCCAAAGCATACGTTGGTCTTTTTGTTCAATAACATGGAAGAAGGTGGACTGGTTGGTGGTTATATCTTTACGAAGCACCCTTGGTTTGATGCTATTAAAACTTTTATCAATCTCGAAGGTGCCGGTGCTGGTAAGTATAATATATAGATATATTTTCAAACGTAGATGCACATAACTATCCTTAATCCTATTGCTAACTGTCTCTCTTATCATTTATAGGTGGTAGATGTATTTTGGTCCGAAGCAATACCAAATATGGTGTGACGAAATATGCGTCCTCTGGAGCGCAGTACATGCACGCTTCTCCTCTTGGAAACGATATGATGAAGTCGAAACTGATGAAAAGGTAATATAATCAGTCTATTTTGTTTAATTAAGGTATTTGACATTCATTCTATTTTTTTTTTTTTTTTTTTTTTTTTTTTTTTTTTTTTTTTTTTTACAATGTATAATAGTGATACCGATTATACCGCCTTTGACAAAGCTGGATTGCCTGGATTAGATATTGCTTTCTATTCGCCAAGATCCCACTACCACACCCAACGTGATTCTATCGCATACGCCTCGCCGAACTCCGTTCAATATATGGGGGATGTGACTTTGAAAACTGTCCAAGCACTGGATAATGGTGGTGCTATGCAAGAAGACATGTATGAACCTGTTGTTTACTATGACCTTCTGGGTCGCTATGTTGTTGTCATGTCATTCCCCACATATCAGCTTATTCATGTTTTGGCTTTGGTTCTGGTGCCTTTGGCCGCTATTGTCTGGGCTTTGAAAAAAGAGAAGGATCAACGCCGTGAGTATGCTGCTGCTTTGAAGGAATTGGCGTCTGAAACGATTCAAGGTGTTTTACTGGTCCTCACTGCTTTTATCACCGCCTTCATCTCCATTGGTGCTGCCGGTGCTCTTCTATATTTCATCAATCCTATGGTAATATGCCTACTTCGATGTTTACTTGAATTTATTCACTTATCTTCTTCTTTCGGTAGGTCACTTATGGTGGAATTCATAAAGTGTGTCTTTATTTGATTTTGGCAGCATTTACTGGTTTAATCGGGTCGCTCGTTCTTTGCGAAAAATGTAGCTGGTACAAGCAAAACTTGGAGAAGAATCCTGAAACGTTGTTACATGGCTTGAATGGTTTTTGGTGGCTCTTTGTTTTATTTGCAACCTACCTTGGTTCCAAGGAGATGGCTGCACTCTACTTTGCTATTTACTACCTTGTTTTCAATGCATTGGCATCCGCTGTATTTGTCTTATTACCCAAGGATAACAAGTATCGCCTTCCAACCGTCTTTGTGCTACAATGGTCTGCGCCCTTTTTGTTCGTCATTCAGATGGTTTCTTTGACTATGACATCTCTTCGACATGCTATTGTAGATGGAACACCAGAAGCCGCAGGTATGTTTTATCGTGGAAAAAGAGATGAGTTGGTGGTGGGCGGAAGGGGGTGTTGACATTGATTAATGTATATTTATTGATTTGTTTGTCTGTAGTTTATATTCTTTTGGCTCTTAACCTTATCTTCGGAATTTTACCTCTGTTATTCTGGATCCAACTTGCTGGAAATCAACGGTCGGTACTCAAAGTCTCAACTACCCTTCTATTTATTATGTTGCTTCTATGTTTCTTCCAATCACCCTTTGATAGCGGTCTGTCACCCAAAAAGATTGTCTACCGTCAAGAATATAATGCCACCGCACCAACATCTCGGGTTATCGTACGATCACTGAAAACACAAGACACTTTAACTAGCTTATTGGACACGGATGAATTGGATTCTCTTGATTGTCACCCCTATGCCGATCTCCCCGCATTGCAAGAATGCATATATGAAACGCCTTTGGTCCCTGTGTACGGTAAACTGGGTATTGGCAAGGAAGCGAAGATCACACAAGCCAAGTCATGCAATGATGATGGACTATGCACACTTCAAGGAACCTATTCTAGCCACAACAGTCTGTTTTGTCGTATCTCTGTGAACGAAAATGCCAACAGCATCACCAAGGCATGGATCAATGGTGGATCTGCCGTCAATGATAACGATGAAAAACCAATCACCGCTTTGCTTGCTTATACAAACACCTACAATAACGAAGTGCCTTTTGGAATCACTTGGCCCGCCTCTTCTCCTACGCCACGCGGTAGATTCAATTGCTTTTATGATGAATGGACTCGAGGTGAAATCCCGGCTTATGTATCTCTGCGGGATCGCTTACCTGCTGATAACCTTTTGCTTATTCGTGGTCAAGGCATGGTCAACGTTGATTTTGAAAACCTGGAATTTTAGTTTAGTTTAGCTCGTTTGGCCATATTCCCTTAGCTTACAATCCCAACTTCTCTTTCTATTTACTTTTGCTTTATGTATACTAGTATATTTGTATTTATTATGGAAAAATAAAAAAATGTTGTATCGATGATCTTTTTTTTTTTGCGACATTTGAATTTAATGATCTTGCTTGAAAATGATGTTTCCTCTTCCTCCCCTTCCCTCTTTTCCATCGCCTGTAGTTTAGTTTGTCCTTATTTATTTTTATTTTTATATATTGATTCATTTTTTAATTGGTTGTAGTTTATACTCTAGCTTTTAGAGGTTCTATTATCAGTACATTGTTATTATTACATTTGTGTTCAATTTGTAGCATGTATATATATCATATATATTTTGGTCCTACTTTTCTGTGTTACCTATCATTCAATAATATAAAACATTTTTAAGATTACAATATATAACATGTGATTGATCCGCAGAATGGAGTGAAAAAGCTTGAGTGAAATATTTAGGATGATGATGGCCAAAATACGATGTGGTGTATGATGTAACATATAGATGGTCGGCACCAATTTTTTTGCATGGTGGATATACGTATGTAAAACGGTTTATGGAATTTATTTAGGAACTAAAACGATATAAGTAATGCTTATCAATATAATTATGAAGAAAACGGTCTGGTCATATACAGTATTTGGTAAACTTTCATGGTTGTTGATGATTTGGTCTAGACATGAAAACCTCTTCCACCTTTCTTTGCTACCTTTATTGTTTCCAATATCTCCAAGGTACTACCATTCATCACTGCCTTATATATAACCGATGTACCATTATAATATATCTACGTATATCAGTAAGCCCAGTCGATCTAATTGTCTGTCATCGTGTTTTATTCTGTTAGATCCAAATCAGGCATGAAACCAAAACCTGCTGTTGATTCCGGCGGGGAATAAAATAAAAAGGGATTCGCCTGGGGGGCATGAATTCACTCCGTCGCTTTTCCTCTCTTCTCGTTTCTCTTTTATTATTTATTATTATTGTTCTAATGTGGGCGAATGCTTTGAAGGCTATTGGACTTGCTCCTGTACAAGACTATATTCAGCCTCGTCTGTCAATCGGAAATCGTGTCTTGGACAATGAATTCTCAACGGGTCACTTCAAGGTGCATGTCGACTCTCAAGCTTTAGTGCTCACCATTAAGAACAATCAAGGTCGTATTATCTGGCAATGTAAGTCATTCTCATACATCTTTACTTTTCCTTCTTAATACTCCAACCAATTTACTACTTTTCATTTAATTATTTTTTATCAACAAAAAGCCATACACAATGAACCTTTCTTGTCTTCTACTGTGGGCGACGACGATTTCGGTACAACTACTGTGGCAGGTACTAGTGACAATGAAACCGCCACGGCAGCAGCGGGTATATTCAATCCTGTTGTGGAACATGACTCGTTGGGCACCCGATTGCAAACAATCACAAGAATAGCATACGATGAAACAGACAAAAAGGTGGTGAACATTTATGGTGGATTGGGATCAAAACTAGTTTTGCCTACGCATATGGATTACATGGTATCATTCAAGGAAATCAGCCCCCAACAACTCGAATTCTCGGTCAAAGTGGTGCGATGTGATCGGTCCATGGAGCAATATCAACGTTTGGTTTTGACGAGCTGTAGTCGAAAAGAAGAATCCTTTTATGGGTTTGGTGAACAGCACTCTTCGGTCGATCACAAAGGTCAGAAAGTACCAATCCTTATTAGGTAAGAAAAACCCTCCATAAAAAGAAAATCATCAATGCAGGTAGGAAAAGCTTATCGACCCGCCTCTTTTTTTTTCGGGGGATGGGGGATATATTTAGGGAACAAGGAAAAGGGCGGGTGGCATCTTCGGTAAGCAGTGGATGTATATGGGTGAAACCCCGTCCCCCAATACTCGTTACTGATGGTCTCTTAATTTTTTTATAGGCTACAACTTTATGGTCTTCGACATTCAATATCCTTGCTGGCGACAGTTTATCAAGCAGTTGTGCGGTACCTTTTTATATGACTAGCGACAACCGTGGGTTTTATTTGACCAACACAGAATACTCAAGCTTCGACCTTCAAAACCCTGACCGTGTAGTGGTGCGTGTGAATGCAACAACAATGACAGCTCGCTTGATTGACGGCTCCTCCTTGCTTGATCTTCTTACGGAATACACAACTTACGCTGGGCGTGCACAACCATTGCCAAGTTGGGTGGGACAAGGTGCTATTGCGGAAATTCAAGGCGGTCAAGAAAAGGTGCGCCATATTGTACAACAGCTTCGTGACCACCGAGTGCCGTTGGCTGCTTTATGTATTCCAGATTGGACCGGTCAACTACCGTCTGTGCAGCAGCAACAACAACAACCATCATCTAATGTCCTTGGCCGAACGTTTTATACATTCGAACATGATATCCATTCTTACCCTGATTGGATCAACTTGATACAAGACCTCACGCAAAAAACAATACCAGCCAATGCATTATCTGATGGAAGGAAGGAGGGGGACACTGTGGCGGCGACATTAGCGGTGACAACGGATGATGACAACGATGGAAATGAAGATGATAAAGAGGATATGAAAATACCAACAGACACCATTAAGAAACAACAACCCAAAACTACTCCTGTGCGTGTACTTGTCAGCATTAGTCCTTTTTTGTCTGATTGGAAGAATACCACCAAACAATCCGATTTTTATGACCAAGCCAGCTCACAGGGATATCTTGTTCAAACGACTGGACAAACGCCTTACACCTTATCTCCACAGCCTGGGAATCTCGTTGGTATGGTCGATTTATCGAACCCTGATGCTAGACAATGGCTCAAGTCTGTGTTGAAGACACAAATTTTTGACAATGGAATTTCAGGTAACTTACGAAAAGAAATAAAAAAAAAAAGTGCTCACGAGGCAATAAGTTGCTAATAATGTGCCTTTTATTTTATTATCCCCCCCCCCTACATACCCTTCATGGTGACAATAGGCTATATGGCAGATTATGGACATACGTTACCGATGGACTCGAATCACGTACAATTATTCTCGAAAAAAGACGCCGCGATGTACCACAATCAATATGCAGAAGACTGGACGAAGCTTCATGAAGAACTATTCAAGGATTATGATCTCGATGACGATAATGCCGTATACTTTGTTCGATCTGCTTTTACTCGCTCTCCCGGAATGATACAATCACTTTGGACAGGAGATCATAATGTGTCTTGGGATCAACATGATGGTATCAAAAGCGCTGTAAGAAATATTTTATTTTTGATTATCGGAATGATTGTTTATTAATTTACTCCATCCTTCTGTCTTAGGTAACTGCGATGGTCACTGCTGGATTATCTGGGTTTTCGGTCAGTCATTGTGATATTGGTGGGTTTATCACGGCTGATGGTGGTATGCTTGGAACAAGAATGACAAGGAGTCGGGAACTGCTTCACCGGTGGATGGAGTTGGCGGCATTCACGCCTGTATTTCGCACTTCTGAAGGATTGATTCCCCAAGCAAATGCTCAATTTTATGATAATGAAGGTAAAAAAAAAAAAAAAAAAAAAAAAAAAAAAAAAGAAGCCAATATAGAGCTTAATGGAGTAAAGGCATGATAATTTCTTCTAATGCCCTTTTTCTTTTGGATATTAGAATCCTATATGCAACTAGCCCACACTGCGGAATTATTTGTGACTTTGGCACCTTACCGGAAGCAACTCTTCAAGGAGGCGAAATCAAAAGGCTGGCCATTGGTTCGACATTTGATATTGTATTATCCTCAAGATAGTGTAGTCCAGAATATGACTTGGCAACAGTTTTTACTAGGAGCAGCACTGATGGTGGCACCAACATTATCTCCCGCGGCCCATGTCAAGGTATATTTTCCCCAAGACAATCGAAATATCACTTGGCGACACATTTGGACAGGCAAGACTTATGATGCGGATGGATCGTATCACGCTGTGGACACTCCCATGGGTCAGCCAGCTGCCTTTGTGATGGAACCCAGAAATGATCAGCCTGGCGCTGCTGAACTACAACAACTACTCAAGTTTGCTTCTTCTTATCATGGCGCCCATACGACTACATGAAATACAAGCCTGTAATACGAATGGTTGTGACTTGTTGGACACTGTATTGAAAAGATTAAACTTAGTTATTTTATCATCCTTCCCCTCTCATCATTTAGTATAGCTTATTTGATCGATTAACATATTAATATGTTTATTTTATTTTTTGACCGTCTTTTCTTCTTGTTACATTCTTGTCAATAATATTTTATTCTGAAAAATAAAAATCGTTTGTTATACTAATTATTGGTACGTCTATTTGTCTATCTAAATTAAATGGGATGAATTATGTGATAACGATAGGAGGAGCAAATGAATAGGAATAGGGTGATATACGTGTGGATATGCCAAAGTAAATGAGAGACAAGAGTAGCGACTAAGAATTTTGGGCGCACTGATGAGTGGGATCATAGACAGTTTGAATTTAATACAATTCCTTTAGCGCATATTTTTTAGTTACTGCTTGACACACACACTTGTTTTTACGTGCTCATCGAAGATTATTATTTTTTTTTACTTATCTTCACTGTCCTATTTTCATGCACCCATCATGGCCGTAAGATAGATGTGTTTGATGAATAGCAGAGTAGGAATAGCGTTACCGTTCATATCAAATGACTTAACAACTGCCTATCCGTCATTAGAGGGAGGGGGAAAGAAGATCGTTTAGTAATGGTCATATTCACGGTATCTATAGGTTTATTAATATAATTGGGTTGACGAGGAATAATCCCACGTTTGATATCACTTAGCCTAGAGAAGTCTATCAATCGATGAGACTCTAGGGGAAAGTAATCATAATGGGGAATTAGAAAGCGGTTTATGTGATAGAGCACTCCATAAAACAACTACAATAACAGATTTACATACTATCTTATGTGTCAGAAGATGGTTAATTAGTTAATTGATTAATAGAAAAGGAATGTTTTATTGAAGCAATAAAGTGCATAGTAAACAAAAAGCGCAGAGTTCACTGCAACTAAGAATCTAGTGGAGGTAGCGCGAAGGAGACTAGAAAGAGCGCTGAAGATTGATCAATACTAATCTAAAGGAGCTATTGTTAAATGGGGGTTTATATATTTTACAAGTCCTGAGAAAGAGGAAGGGGAGTCTTTTTTATTATTATCGAAAAACAACAATAACGGTCAGCACTAATCAAAAAGGACTAATGGTAACAAAAAAGTGATCTAATGCATAAGACATGAGAGAGACCAATGGCTCATTATTTTCATTGAAGCAAATAAAAATATACTTATTTTATTCAGTCATAGATACAAACTATAGACATGCTAACACTAAACTAAGCTAATGAAGGCCCCAAGAGCCAGCTAATGGTGGTTCTAAATCCTGAATCCAAAATGAGAGGGTTTCCCCATGCATCTTGTAATCCCTGAGCTGAAACCCCTTCTAAACTAGTCCTAACACTAACCCAAGTCCAAAATAACATTATAGAAGTACAAATGATAAAGAAAAAACGAATAGGAAAAAAAAAAAAAAAAAAAAAAAAAAAAAAAGGAAAGCGACGAAGAAGGGAAATGAAAATAAAAATCATGTGTGCGGATTTTGAATATATTTTTTTTTGGTCGCACTCTGATTGGACTACACATTAGCGTAGGATTTAAATCACCTGAATGCACAATCATAATATAATATTGCACGATAGATGTAAGTAATTGAAGAATAAAAAACGTATGGTGAATAATTTTGGGGATGCACTAGGTTGATAATAATGTATTAAAATAAGTGTTCACTCACCCAATAATAACAAAAACGTTCCTGCATGGAAATGCCAACCCAATTTGCCTGAAGTACAAAATATGCCCCAAACTTCCACATCAAAATCGACACTGTAACCTTATGCATCATCTCCAGTCCTAGTGCTGTGTTGACCCTTATATACTACCGCATCCGACACCCAGAATAAAGTCCCACTGTCATGGTCTACACGTTTCTAAAAAAAAACATATAAATATTGAACTTCAAAAAAAAAAAAACTGTTTTTATTGACAAAAAAAAAAATATAACAAACAAAAAGAAAAAAGAAAAAAGATAAAAAGAAAAAAGTATGATATCAAGACTATTGAATCAACTATATACTAATAATAAATCGATAAATGAGATCAACAGCTGATATTGCGTTCACTTGCATCCTTGGGCATCCAGTTTTGTTCATAGCCAAGAAGATAATCCCAATGAGGGTTGACATGATTTTCAGTCTTGTATGTCCAGAAGAACCAACCAAACGTCGAGGATTCAAAAGCAAACATCTGGCGTGAGACGAAGCTTAGTAGGAATTGTTTGTAATCATCATCAAAGGTTTGCCACTTTTCGCTGTCCCCGCAGGAGCATCCTTCACACACTGCCGGTTCCTTTTTGCCACCAACCCACAGAGTCCCTTCATATCGTGTACCTAATCCGACTCCATTGAGGTATTTGCCACAATCATTGGTCGCCACTGAGAATTCGCCTACCATCGTCGGTCCAGCTTCGGTACTTGCTTTACCAAGATCCTTTAACCATCCAGTACAAGGAAATGCCGCTTGTTCATCCCTAGGCTTAGAAACCAATCCTTGATCAAAAATAAGGTACGTATGTGTTTCTAAGTATAAAAGGATAATAAAAAGAAAAAAGAAAATGGTGAATCATCCAATGCAATTGTTTTGGGAGGCATATAAATTTGACTTACCCAGAATGACACGATCATGTTTCTTATCATTGAAAAAGCCATTCCAAGCAGGGAGACCCAAGAATCCTTCATGATAAGTCAACCAAGGGCCAGCATTTTCCTTGTTCGTGTCGTTCCGCAGCATCGAATAACTATCACGATACCATTGGCGCACATGTTCCTTTTCCAGTCGATAAATGGCAGGCTCGTTCAGCACACCAAAGAGAGTAGTGACAGGGGCCCATTCCGGTTGGCTAAACAACTCGACCATTTCTTTCACAATCGCCTTGGTTCTTTCGCCATTTTCGTCGCCATGGGTACCGTTCAAAAATCCAACCGTGCCCAGCCTGCCCGAATGATTCCATCCATTTTGTGACCCTGGTGCCGTATGCAATTCCACCATCACACGCAGTCCGTACTTGCGAGCCCATTGAATCCCACGCAGTAAATATTGGAAGCTCACATGAGGCACAAACGGTTCCTTGTCTTCGGGGTCCGCTTTACGCACCGCCCAATGCCCGACCGGTATACGCACATGATTGAGTCCCATTTCAGCGATCTTCTTGAAGTCTTCTTCCGTGACAAACGTTTGATAATGATGTTCCAATTGCCGTTTTGCTTCTTCGGGCCCGAGTTTTTCACAGAGTGTCCATTCATCTACCACATTGTCCGAAGGCTGGAATTGGTCAAAGAGGCTAGGCGTAATAAAAGGTTCGATCACAAGCCAGCCGCCAAGGTTCACACCGCGGATCTTGTCCTTGCCACCGTAATCGAAGGCGTCACTGAGTGCCGGTGTTCTTGCATTCACTTTAGCAGAGTTGTTGAATTTGCCTTCGCCATAAATCAC
Source organism: Absidia repens (assembly GCA_002105175.1). NCBI lineage: Eukaryota > Fungi > Mucoromycota > Mucoromycetes > Mucorales > Cunninghamellaceae > Absidia > Absidia repens. The sequence continues at coordinate 3,195,862 of MCGE01000001.1, read as the reverse complement.
ATCGTCGCCTTTATAACGGTTTTCATAGGTGGCTCCTGTCCGTTTGTTGATGTCGTCTAAAGCAGGTGGTGGATGATTGGTTGACGATTGATTGTTATTGCTGAGAATAAACGCAGGGAGAATAATGGCGCATACAATAATCACCAAGAGGAGCCCCGTTATCCCCAGAACGGTTCGTTTTCGTAACCCACAAATACGCCCGTCCTTGGCCTTCCCCGCTAACTGTTGCTGTTGAGTGATTTTCTCGTCCATGGAGTCTTTGCTGCTTTTGTCATCGTTTTCACCTTTCGGCAAGGAGCTTCTATCTACAAATGAATAAATATGTGCAAGTGGGTCAATGTCACAATTGTTGATGGTTGGTTTCCTTCCGTGCCCCCCGCCCCGCCGATAAAACTTACTCATATCGCCAACAAAGTCAAGAAAGTGCTTGTACTCGTATAGATATGATTGTGGAAATCGGTAACAAGAAGAAAAAGAGGAGAGAGAAAGAAAAGATCCAAGAATATAAAGTCGCCATTGTATCAAACAATACACCGCGTATTAAGAAAACGAAGAAAGGAAAAAAATAAAAATAAAAGACAAGTAAAAAATACAAAGAACTGAATGCCCGAAACTTTTTCCAAATATCAACTGGGTAGTTGAACCCCCGCCAGTTACTCCATGGGGAATTGCTTTTGAATTCGACAACAATTCTGCCACTGGTGATAGAGAGATACACTGATCAGATCTGCCTAACATTGGTAATAAGTAGACTCTACAATTTGTTAACCAGTCAATTCCATTATCTTTATTGTTGCGGTAATATCATACAAAATATAAAAAAAAAACCAAATTGTTTGCTTATTTAATGTTTGTATGTAATCATCAACAATCTATGTACTTGATTGTTTGACATGTGTATGTATTTTATTTTGTAGGAGGCACTATAATACTAGCCAAATTTGAAAAATCAAGAAGCAAACACGGTATGAAGATGGAAGATGTAGGCAGCGTCACTCACGTCAGCCAAGCCGAGTATCGCACCACATTTTGGTTTTATAATACAAATATAATTCTGAGATCTGGGATATGTTCAAATTCAGAGTCCATGAAACATATCGACAGGGATAAACTCCACATATCAGATTATATTTTAGTCTTGGCGATAATCAGGCTAAATGTCTAGGCAAAAATCCCTCACCAGCTATATTCCATGATAAAGTAAACACACACATACATACAATATATACGCGCGCACACAAACACACACCATACACACATCATACACACACAAACAATGAGAATCAAAGATACAGTGACAATTAATTTTAAAAATGTGACTTTTTTATTATTATTATTAGCGAAGTGTAAATTTCTAGAATTGGGAGTGATTGGGTATAAGGGGGCATAAAATAATAACTATCTACTTGTGGTGACAAAAAAAAAATATATGAAAGAATAAAGTAGAATATATACATAAAAAAAACAAGAATGAATTCGTATATGATATAAAGGGGGAGGGAGAATGTACACCACCTAAAGAGTGTGAAAATATAAAATAAAATAAAAGAAGACATAGATACTGTATATAACAAAAGAAAAAGAAAAAAAAGAAAACCCCAAGCCAGAGGATTTTACTTGTGTGCATCCATCAAAGCCTGTTGTTGTTTCGGAGTTCGCATGAGAGGCAATCGTTTCCTTGAGAATTCCACTACGACCCGTTTTTTCTTGAGATTGTCCCGACAGCTATCGCCAGAACAGAAGAAAGGTGCGGCAGATTTGCAAAAGTCATCATCGAGATCCTGTTGGCGTCGACACTGTTGATGATAGGCCATAGGACATCCATCACATTGCACCAAGAGGTTGTCTTCCCAAGATTCCGAGCGGTGGCAGCAGCTGCAAAACAATTGAAGCACAGGTCGTACACGTTGATCCATGGGTTCCTTGACGAATGCAGTCAAATCTAGCCGCGGTAATTTGCAGGCGAATCCATAGCCTTTGTAATCACATCCATGTTTGTTGCAAAGTGTCCGTTTTCCCCAAGGTCCAGGACGCCAGTTCACACCTTCGGTTGTTCCACAGTACCGGCACCAGTCCACTCGCTGTTTTAATAAGTGTTTATAAAGATCTTGACTGCTGTATCGTATAGCGACTTCGGGAGCACCATGAGGCACATACTCAGGCATTGTTGTATTATCGTCCGCCACATTATTCGATGGTGATGATGATGATGATGGTGAGGCTGCCGTTGATGATGATTTCTTGCTACTGGATTTTGGTGAGGCTGGTTTGATGGACTTTTCTTTGGGCTGTTTCTTGGCGGTAGCCTTCTTGGATTTCTTTGTAGGTTTTGAAAGAACAAGAGCAGGTGGTGTGGTTTCATTCATGTTGAGTTCCAAATCCAACTGTTGATGGTGGGACGTCGTATCATCTTCATCGTCGGTCATTGATTCCAATATGGCTGGGTAAGGTTGAAAATCCGCCGTAGGTGTTCTACAAAAATTCAATTGAATGAACTCTATCAATATCACTGATATCTGATAACAACCACAGATCTATTTTGTTTTTGCTTTTTTTTACCTTTCATCTGTATCTTGTTCTTCATCATCATCAAAATCAAACATTGGAAGTTGAGGAGGGGATTCTGGCAAGGAGAAAGGGGAATGCATAAGACAAGGTCGCTTATCGGAATCCGAGTGCACACTGCTTCCGTCGTCACTGCTGCTATCACTACAAATACTACTATGTCGTCGTTTGATACCCAAATAATCAGTCGATAAAGAATCCATGGCAGGCGGGGTTGGTATATCGTTAGCATAAATAGAGGTGATGTGACGATAAGGATGGGGGTGGTGGTGTTGCTGTTGTTGATAAGCTGTGTTATCATCCAAAAGTAAAGAAGTGTCGTTCAAGCCAAAGACATCAGTATCATCCACTAAAAGATCAGATGGAGCCACTTCCAATTTCTTGGCCTGTTGTTGCTGTTGAAGTCGATGATGAAGAGCAGTAGCGCCAGAGTGATGGAAAGAAGGGACATTAGTAGCAGTAGGAGAGGACATGGGTGGTGATAAAAAACAATCCTTGACTAGTAAATCCTTGTGCCATTTTATTTGATGATCCATAGTATCAAAGCTAATAGTTGCATTTTCGAGAGTATGATGAATTGGTGTAGACTAAAAAAGTAAAATGCATTAGGCTTGTTCCATATAGCTGCCAAGTAAAAAAAAAAACCCCCTAAGCCCTATTTCTTTTTATATCTATTTTTTCTTACCATTGGTCTTGGCATCCCTTGAGGTTGAAGATAATAAGAGTAGTATAAAGGAAAATCCGAAACTGGAGTCATGGAAGGGACAACAACAGGAGAGACTTCTAAAGTATCAGGTTTTGAGGTAGAATCCAGAGAATCTTGTTGCTGAGGATACGGTTGAATTTGTTGTGGCATTGCGAAGAGAGAGAGAGAGAGAGAAAGAGCGGTGGTAATGAAGGATAGAATAAAATATGGTAGACCGTGTTGTGATAATAAAAAGTCTAAAAGTCAAAACACAAATGTACTGCAAAAGAAAATAAAGAAGTGAAGGAGTGCAGAAAAAAGGAGAGAGAGAAAAAAGAAAAAAGAAAAAAAGAAAAAAAGACGGGAAAAGGGCATTAAAAAGCAATTATTTTTGTGGTGACACAGGCATATGCTCGGTTAGCGAAGTCAGCAAATCAATATAAGGTGATTCTTTTAACAGTACTAATTCTTCCCCTGTCCCTCTGACTTGATAAAAAAAAATACATATTGTTCAATAATTTTTCCTATTCTATTTATTTCAGACTTGAAATGATAAACCATCATCATATTATCTTTTTGATAAACTCCAAGTCAAGAGTAAAAAAAATCAACACTCATGTTCTGGACACACAACGCTATTTCTCTCACCAAATAGCGAAAACGTGCTACACTAAAAATAACTTGTTGGTGCTATTTCATTGGATGAATGGATGATAGACTTATTTTTAAAGACGAACACTCCGATTCAACTTGCTGGAAAAAGAAACGAGTGATTTTTTTTTTTTGAAAAAGATCGAGAGACCGAGAGTACGTGCGCGTGGGCAGGTTTATATTAAGGTACGCACGCTAGACTTAATTTGTTCTGACAAGTTAGGTTCCTTTTTGCTGATCTTTTTAATTACGCATCGAGACTTCTATCATTTTTGGGACCTTGGCCTCTCTTTTTTTCATTCTCCCCCACCTTCCCGCCTATATATTCGATGAGGGGAAGAGAGAGTTATCGACGCCGTTTAAAAAGCACAGACACTTCCCTTTCAATACACATTTTATCGCATGAGAGTGTCCTTTTTTAAAACGCCGTCGAACCCTTTTTTTAATATACTATATACATATCAAAATTTGACAGTCTTCCTATTTTCCTTTTCATACCAAAAATAATACCATTACCATCGCTATCACTATCCCAATATTCTTTGATGAATGGTAAAAAGATTAATGATCATTGTAACTTACTTTTATCATTTAAACTATCTTCTTTTTTGGATTGCAGCACCTTTCGATGTTACACATTCTATATAGCGATTACCTCTGTTTTCCTATTCTTCTTTTTCCATCTGCAAACAACTCATACTACAAAGAGCGACCTCCAATAATAGATACTAAATGCAATATATTCATATGACAACAGGATAAATACTTTTTATTATAACTATTATCCAGCATGGTAACATGGTATCCTTTATAAACACTACATATATACGATGCACATCATTGGCGGTGATTAAAATGATCTATCAGAACTAGGCTGCACTCAGAGTGCTCATTTAATCACTGAACTTATTTTTCTCTTTGTCTTACTTCACTCATATTACCTGTACCTGTTTTCGGCGAGCTAAACCATCACGTTGTTCAATTTCCTATAAACATGTAGAAAATACGTATTGCCATGTGGACTGCAGCATCAATTACAGGAATGAGGAATGATACCCAATTTCCACGTTATTTTTATTTTTGCATTTTTGCACAACCCATCTATTTGCTCTTGAACAAAAGACCAACGCTTCATGTTACACCATATCAAACTAAGCAAAGGCTAAAACAATGGTATTGAACTTTTTTTTTTCACCTGTTTCCCCTGAATTTCACGCCCATTCAACCACACAATTCTTTTTAAAAAATCTAGTCCGCCCAACAAACAAAGTCTCATGCCCCGCATTTAAATTGATTAGTTAGTCTCCGTCCTATTGATAAAATTTCGAAACCTAAAATTTCCTTGCTGCTCTGAAATTCTCAAGTTCGCAGCGCCAAAAAAAAAAAAAAAAAAAAAAAAAAAAAAAAAAAAAAAACGAATAGTGGATTAAACAAAACAGTAAGAGTAAACCAGATTTTTATTATATCAATGAAGAAAACATATATCTACAACAAACAACAACACCCGACATCTAAAAAATATATTCACTTAAAATAATCTATCGCTTCAACAATGACTAAATTTTTCTATTCCTAAAATTTGACCAAAGGACCAGTGGTAATTTCCAATCCTTGAGTTGCAATTTTGGTTCAAAGACATTGAAGTTATGTTTCTCCAGCTTTTCAAGATATCGTACGTGAGGAATCTAAAATAATGAGTAGATAGGCAACAGCAAAAGAGAAAGAAAGAAGTGATGATAAGTATCATGTCATCATCGTCTTTTATTTATCTCTCGTTGTCCGTATCATTTGCATCCCGTTCCTTTTTAAGCCTGATCGTGGAAACTTACCGATGATAAAATGACAGGAAAGGCATCTGGCGTCACTGTATCCAATAATGATCGAGCAGTCAAAAGTTGGTCATAAGCAGCTGTCGCCACTTCAAAGACAGCATCTTCCACCCCATCAATATTTCCACGCATCACGTCTTCTTGTGATATATTATGCTATACAATACGAGTGTGTAAGAGTTAGTACATCATCCATCTTCCTCTTTTTTTTCGTAGTCCTACCTTTGCAGTGATTTGAGCAGGCAATACTAATCGTTTTTGGCCAAGGTGAAAAGGCAAGGAGCGCAGAAAGGTGGAGATCCCCATCATTTTGCCCAAGTGACTAACAACATGATCCACTTGCACATCCCGGACACCGAGCGACTCCAGTTGTAGGTAGAGTAGACTTGATGCTGTATTTTCACCGTAATCTTCCATATCCTTGATCGTCATAAATGGGTGATCGTCCAAGTTTGCCATTCTTTCGGTGATGATCCGCTTAAACCACATAGAAGATAAGTCAGAGTGTTGTAATGCGTCTTCAAGTGCCAATGCGATAGGTTGTTGTGGCGCTTTTTTCTATAATATAAAAACCATCAGTACGCAAGCCTATGTATAATATGTCTGCTACGGAATACTTACAGCGTAAACTTTGTCAATAGTGTCCTTCCAAAATTGCATACGCATTTTCCCTATTTCCGGCTTTGAGACGGTTTCACGAATCGACGCTAATTCTACATTGAAGGCACGGAGAGCATATTGTGTGTTGCGTAGGTGTTCAGGGAAGAAGGGAACACATAAATAGCCGTCGTAATCGCCCTTTCTTCAATATGGGGAAAAAGGAATAATACAAGATCAGTAAGCTATATATGCAGAATTGATTTGGTTCTGGCATTTTACCTGACAGAATCAATACAATATTTGTGAGCAGAATGTAATTGTGCAGCACTAGTTGTGTATGATTTGGTGATAGATTGATGACAAGATAGGAGAGATCGTTTGTTCAATTTAGTCAAAGATATCATGATAAATAAATAAATAAAAAAAAGGTAAGGGGAAAGAGGAACAAAAAAAAAACAGCGCCATTTGAATTTTTGATTTAAAGCTTTATCTCAAGAGAAAAGCCACATGAGTCAAATTCATGCAAAGAAACAAATAAAAGGTAAATAAAAAAGACGTATTGCAAACGTGGTAAGTGGTTATTGCGCTTTGAGTATTCGACTCGAGTCAATTAATCAGATACTGTAATGAGCCATGAGCATCGCAAATCATACACAGTAGTCGTCGACCACCCATTTGATATTTCAGATGGGTCGGATTTTGAATAATTTACTTATCCGAGTCATCGAGGGTATAATGTTATAGTGATTTCGATTCTACACTATGATAATCCATCATCGTCTTGAATAGCATTGAAATGAACGTATTTGTTCAATGAAGAAACTAATAATGATTGTAATGAATAAAATCGTTAACTGGTCAGGTTTGAAATTCTTGATGAAAAAGGGACCTGGGAAATGATGTAACGGACATGATCCACAAAAGTAGAAATGATTCCGTCTTTTCTTTCTTTTACAAAAAAATACAGTGGACCCTGAATTCCCATTTAAAGAACGCTTTACTTTTTTTTTTTTTTTTTTTTTGGAGCAACATCTTCTGTAAGATCGAAAGAAACTACTAATGGGAATTCAGTCAATAGGTGGCTACATATTACTCGATCCTTTTTGAACCCGTCATCAGAAAATTATCTTGATTAGTGTCAAGATTATGTCAACGAAATGTAAAAAGTTTACTGTGTTTAATAAATTGAGGGGAAGGGAGAAAGTAATAAGTGAGAAAAAAAAATTATAAGAAACCAAGGTGAGAACCAAATGGATGCATTTGTGATTGAACGAGTAATGCATTTCTTATTTGGTATTTTTTTTTCTCTGGATTTGTCAAAGAGAGCGTGGGATATTGTGTGTGTGTGTACTTATGTGACCTTAAAAAATGATCGAGTAAGAAACTGGATTGGATCTACCTGGCCCTAACAACCATCGCTCGTCATCTTCCGTTGTCCTTATGATCATTCATTATCATTGTTACTGTAAAACTTATCATTAGAAACATATCAAATCTTTATAAACTACACATTGATAGGTTAAAAATAATTACCACACATCCTGAAAGTGTTAGTTTAAGAAATCCAATAATAAGAAGGATGAAGAAAAAAACTAGCAAGAATGCTTTTTAAACCTCAGCCATTTACTATTGTCATTCTTCACACAACTGAACATATAATCAATACTTCAATTCATCTCTTTCTTTTTCCTTCATTGCCCTTTTCCTGTGCTTTCAGCTACTTCACTAATTTTGCTTTTTTCGCACTCTTGCCCTTCCTTGTCCAGCCCATAGATTATTGACAAAATTCAATCCCGTTGCTACCTTGTGTAAAATTTCCTAAATCAGTCATTTTGGTTTTCTGTGCTGTTTTGTTGTATACTAAACCATCACTGACAAATATAAAAGTAAAGTAAAATATAATATATATGTATATATAAATTCTTTATTGATAAAATTGTACAATTCCTAAACTAATCAAATACAAAGCTAATACTACAAAGAATAATATAACTAAACTAAATGGACACCACCACATACGATCAAAGATTCTTTGGCCCAATCGACTTGTTTGATGAGACAGTTCCAACATCCAGCAATGCATCCCAATTTGATAATAATATCCAACCACCATCTCTGCAATCATCGTCGGCGCCTAGTCACAGTGATATGCTGATGTACTCTATGTATCCACCGGCGTCGTCGACCCAACATCCGCTTGATCCATCACCTGTCCACCCATTTTATCCAATGCAATCCAATCAAGTCACCCCACCACAATCAGCCGTCATACCCACATTTATGGATGATTACCAGTTGCCTTCATCTACATCGTCGTCCGATCTGAATACGTTTGATCATTCATTTGGTCCCCCGATTCGGCACATTTTCCTAATAGTATTGATGAATTTTACAATGCTTGCCAACAATCTTCGCCGTCGTCGTATCTTCAGTATCTACAGCAATCTCCCATGTCGTCTGGTCATCATCATCATCAACAACAACAACAGTACAAACAACAGCAATCGCAGCCGTCAAACCAACACCCTATCCTTCCGCCAACGAAGACAGCGACCACACCACTGGACATTCTCGACCCACCATCAGTCAGATATACCAATTTCCCAGTGCCACCACCGTCTGATCAGCCTAACAATAGCAATAGTAACGCCAAACAACCACCACCTATATCCACAACACCACATGATTTGAATCACCTTGCCATGAATCCGATCTGTCCATCATCGTCGGTAGACTACATGAATGCCAAAAAGTCGTCTTCACCTTGCCAGTGGATGATGGATTCTTTGGACAACACCTATTTGACATCTTCGGATAATCCATTGAATTTCTATGATAATAATCAAAGCAATGAGACTTCCTTCTACTTGGATAATCATTCGTACCGTCCCCAACAGCAGCAACAGATGCCTTCGTCCATATCATCACATTCCTTGCATCCATCCTCTTCCCAAAACGACATCAATGACTTGACCTCTTGTTTACCTCGGGGATATGTCAACCTTAGCGTAAGTCTATCAATTGCCCAACACTCTAGAGGTAAAACGAGAAATGAGTTAATAAATATGGTTTTCTATAGGACGTCAATTCTTTTGTGGCCGAATCTGACTCGATAAAGCATACCAATTCTTTTCCTCACCTTCCGTTTTCAACAAACAAATATGGAGACATCGATGGCGGAGGAGACAACGAGTTGCAGTCCTTGTTGGGAGATATATCACCAGCAACACCTTCCAATAACAATAACGGGTTTCTTGCACATTCATTCCCAGTTCCATCGTATCCAAACCCACAGTCGTCTTCGTATTCGTATTCAGATTCCAACGAAAGCATGGATGACTTGTCCGACAGTGATACCACCACATCCACACAAAGCTGGATGGTTCCCTTCCCACAAGACCCATTCTCTAATTGGCGAGATCCATCCACTCCATCATCGTCGTCCGGTGATAGTTTCTATCCATTGGGAGGCATGACATCGTCCATTTCCACACCAACTGTTGGTCTGGGCCATCCCCACCCACGACTCTATCCACACCATTCGCATCCACTACCTCGTCATCATCAAAGCGGCAGCAGCAGCGCCTATCTAGCCCATGATATAAACACCAACACCAAGCGTGAAAAGCCCAACAAAAAACGAAGCAAACAGCATCAGCAAAACCAGACAGGAAATAAACCAAGACGATCCACCAGCAGCCTTATCCATCCAGGTCATAGAGGATCAATTGCAAACGGACACATTCATCCATCAACACCATCGTCGTTGTCGTCGTCATCAGCCACAACAACATCGTCAGCAGCAGCGGCGGCGGCGGCAGCGGCAGCAGCAGCAGTGGCAGCAGCTTCAATCACAAATCGACCTAGTGGTGGTGGACGAAGAAAATCTACCATGTCGTTAGACACCAAAATCAAATTGAATAGCAGTGCTTCGACCAAACGAAAGGAAGTCCGACGACGAGAAAGCGAGCCACATTCCTTGAATGCCATCCACAATTATCCACCTACTTCAGCCAGTGCCACCACGAACAGCAACCATGACATGTTTTCACCAGCAAGGCTTTCAGTATCGGAGAGTATTTCCAGCTTTTTGTCGCGCCAAAGATTGTCGGATGATGATGAAGATGATGATGAAGATGACATGGACCAAAACAATAGCGGTAGTGATCACGATGCCGGGAGCAGCGATGACGATGATAGCAGCAGTGGTCATAATGTGTATCCTCGACCCTATTCACATCAAAAAGCACCCAAAAATCGCCAGCAGTATCAACAACGCAGATCCAATCATAACAATGGTAAACACATAAGAAAAAAAAAAAAAGAAGGAAGAATTGTTAGTAGAACGAACAAACACAAAAAAAAGGGGGGGCGTTCACTTGGGTGTAAATTGTACCTGATATCAATTGATGCCAAATATATACATATCCATGTCGTTATTTTTTTTTTTTTTTTTGCGGGGCATAGATCCTAACCAAGATAGTGCCTATGTCCTTTCAAGTGGCAATATGTTCCGTAGAGGTAGCAGTGATAGCAGTGATGTTGGTGGACCTAGCGCACCTTCTAACCATCCAACGAAAAAGGGACGTAATGTCGATAAAGCTTGTAATCACTGTAAACGATCCCATTTGCGATGTGATAATATGAGACCTTGCCGTCGTTGTATTGCCACAGGTAAATCAGGTTGCAAGGATGTTGAGCATAAACCAAGAGGACGACCAAGATTGCACAATACATGAAGGAAGTCCTAAAAGAGTAGACATATCAGCGTGTGTTTCTTTTTTCGCCCCATCCTTTTCTCTTCCCCACATGATCTATTTTGTATTGTACTAGTTTATTCTAATATCTTTATATATTTATATATAATTCTTACCCATTGACTTAATAATAATAAAAAAGATGACCAGAGTTTGGCTGTAAATACTTGTACGGATTCAAGGAAGCGAAAGAAAAAAAAATTGGGTGTTTCATCAAATCTGGTTAACCCCTGAAATTGAAATGCCGACAGCAAAATATATGCAAGAATATACAATAACATTGGACAGAACGTTTGGTAACTGGTGGATGTACATACTATGACTCGAGTCATTAGTATAAAGCTTGGATCTGTTCTAGATTAATACTTTATAATATGTTATCATTGTCTGTGTATGCCAGTTTGACGAGTGAGATTAAAAAACCAAACACAATACATGCACATTTTGGGGAAGCCCGTTCCTTTTTTTTTTTTTGGTCCTCCCAGGCATCATCCATATTGAGTGTTGGGGAAAGTGGGTGAGGTAAGCTGCAAATTTCGGCGGATATCCCCCCCCTACCGCTCCTCTTATATAAGTGACAGAAAGTGTATTTAGCTATTACTGTAAAAGACAGAGTAGACTTCATTTGATACCAAAGAGAGCTGGGGCTAGTATGTTGGAATGCCGAACAAGTCATATTCCTCACCAAAAAATATAAAAACATAGAATAAACAATTCCCATTTACTCCAATACCGCCGTCTGGGAAGCCCAGAATATTTGCAAAGTATATTAGAACCAATAAAATCATCTAACGAAATATCCCCAAGCGTAACCCATGCCAGCAACACACATCAAAAAACACAAAAGAAAGGCCCTATTGGATGTAGAATGAGGGAGATTGTTGAGGATCTAAAGAATGGTCAACATTAACCTAAAAGGACGATTGAAAAAAGGTATCTAATAAAGAGTACTAGGTAAAAAGGGATCTGCTACACAAGACATGAGAAAATGACTAATGGGACATTTTTCATTGAAGTATTTGAAACAGACAAATTTTATTCACACATAGATACAAAGTATAGACAAACTAAAACTAGGCTAAACTAATGAAGACCCCAAAAAGTCATATAATGGTGCCTTCAGATCCTAGATCCAAAATGAAAGGGTTTCCCCATGCATCTTGTAATCCCTGAGCTGAAAACCCATCTAAGCTAGTCCTAATACTAATCCAAGTTCAACATAATCTCATAGAAGTTACATTGGTGATGAAAAAACGAAGTAAAAAAGAAATGAAAAAGAAATGAAAAAAAGCGAGAGCGAAGATATAAAAATAAAATTCATGTGTGCGGCATTTGAAATATATTTTGTGGGCGCTTGCTGAACTGTAGCTCTGAACAGGGGCATGACTTTTTTGCAATAGTCTTTTTCATTTTAACAAAGAAAACACAACAAGATTGTCGCTGTCTTGATATATGTAGTATGAATATACACATTAGAATATTGACATTACCCACAATAGCGAAGCAATCTCGTTTTCCCGTTGATATCGCTATTGTAGTCCTTACTGTATTGAACTACTGGGGGAGAAATAGTCGAACGGAGAAGAATCCTGTGTATTAGAAGAGATTGAAAGATTCTTGGGGAACAGTCGAGGAGAAACTTTTCCTGCATGAGCTGATGCTGAAATTTGCTCCTCCTTTCCTTTTATTACAGTATCATTTGCTTTTGCAAAAAAAAAAAAAAAAAAAAAAAAAAAAACCTACAGTTCTGTACAGTACAGTACATCAATATGTTTAATATGCCGCTATAACTTGCATTGCATTGAATTTATTTCCGAGTAAATCGGCATATGCTATGCCTTGTTATGAATTCTGTCTTGATAATACAAGTCAGCTTTTATATATGTTCGTTACAAAAACGTGATCAAGACTCCACTATATCTATTGTATGAACATGGTGCTCGATTAACCCATTTTGTTTTCTAGATTTGATAACAGAAAGGGGAAAAACGATACCAAATGAAAATTTGCACGAGAATCTTGAAACAAAGCACTGGTCAAAACGACTGACAGCCATGCGGCCTTTTAAATTCACGTGTCTAAAGTCAAGGAGCTTGCCAATTATGGCTGACTTGATCCTCCTCGATGGTGAAAGGCGTTATACGGCCTTATCCATCAGATGTCGTACAATATGTTTGGATGACAGTTGACGGAAATAAGAAGAAGTGCGCTCACGTTGTTTTTCTTTTGGATTATGGATAATCGGAAAAAGATCATGTAAAATAATCATCCAGTTCTTCATGGAAAGGCGCTGTATCTAGATTAAACAATCCAGAGCCTTGGGGAAATCCATTGTCATCGGTAAAGATTACTTAACATGGATAAATAAAGATTTGATTTCATCAAATGGTGCATTATACTATCCTAAATATAAATGAAACGGAGAGGATGACGGAAGGGCAAAAGTTTGATGAATGAATAATAGGAGTCCTAAAGGAGCAAGCGAAACACGAGGCCGTGTCTTATAATGTTTTCTTCTTTTTTTTTTTTTTCCTGTTCCTCCTTATTGAATGGAAAAAATAAGGGGAAACAAATCAGACTCAAAAGACTTTAACGTATTACTCTATATTATTAAGGAGTGTAATAAAAATTGTTACTTACCGTCATGTATCATCACCATCAGTATCAATGCTTTTTTAAATAGCGGTATTTGAATTTAAAGGGGTACTTCATATCAGACCTGCCGAGTGACAGAAAACCATCTTGGAATAAAAAATCAAGTAACGCTTTTTCTCCCCAAGTCGATTGAAATAGTCAAAAGTAAAAAAAAAAAAAAAAAAAAAAAAAAAAAATCTCGCCGATTTCAACGATTTGAGTACATATGGCAAGCAACAAAAATAAAAGAAAGGAGATCTGGGGATTTTAATAAGGGGAAACATGCCCCAGTTTGCATGAATCAAAAAATAAAGCCTGGAATTTTTAAAGACCGATTTTGACTTGCTCTCACCAGCAAGAATGTTATTCGTTTCGGCTTTCTCTTTTTTTTGGTACCTGTAGCTGTGACGATATTCAGCGAAGAATGGCACTTGACGCAAAAAATTCATTTTTTGATTACCAAAGGAGTTACCATCAGTCAAGAATCAATGGATTTGCCGAAAAATAATATATCAGGATTTCTTAAAAAAAGCAGAGATGTGGCAGTTTTAGGGGATGTTCTATTTTCTTTTTTCCCTTTTTTTTTTTTTTTTTTTTTTTTTTTTTGCTTGATACCCTCCTATAAGACACAAAAAATATTACTATTAAGGTTTTGTACAGTGATCTGAATGGAGAAATGTATGATTTGAGTATGCGAGTACAGTATGCGCGCTTCTGTGGATGAAGAGTGAGACTAGTGTGCTTGTTTGTATAAATATTTGATTGATTCTATATACACATATATGTAAATGAATGTAATACTTTGCTATACTTTAGTATGCCTTTAGCAGAGCAATCCCTAACTTGAATCAACCTCACATTGTCGATCAATTTGACTCATTGGCCAAGATAGCAGTATCGGGGTTTTAAAAATAGGATAAAGAGATTAGGATTTTTCTCGTTTTATTTTTTTCTCCTCTCTTTCTCGTTCTATTTTCTTTTTATTAAGAAAACATATTATATATATTTTTTTTTATTATTCCTTTTACATAAAAAAATCTCTATTTTATATATTCACACTTAATCTACTATGACTTCGACCAACACGATGACTAGTTATGACCCTTATCCCGAAAAGCTTCCTAGCATTTCTACTTTCAATGAACAGCAACAAGAAAATGGTATTGTCACTTATTCTCAAGATATGCCATTTTCGACCTTCGTACCTAATGCAGATATGTATGCCAACAGCTCTGCCAGTAGCACCAACAATGACATGCAACTTGATTTGTACAACCTACATCAATCATCACCTCCACTCACACCGGCTGTATCACCTTCCAACATGATGGATCCAATGCAATTCAAGCGAAAATATTCAGTCGATGTCGGACCTTTTGGATTCAACGCTCATCCTTCATTGATGCACGACCAAGACGCATATAGACGTAGCTCGTGTTCAGCCATGTCGGTAGATGATTGCTTGCAGCATCCAGATACACTTCAACAGCAACATCAACAAATGGTTCAGTATCAAACGGATTACCAACATGATTATGCTTACTTCAACGACGGATCATCCCCCATGTCTGATGATATTGAAGCTGCGGCGTCGACAGATATGGACAATGGTATCAAATCCAACAAGCGTAAATCGGGTCAACATTATCAACAAGGTCCAAATGCGCCCCACAAGCATGTTTGCAAGTACTCTTACTGTGGATGGAGCTTCAAGCGCTATGAACATTTGAAACGACACATGCTGGTCCATACAGGTGAGCGTCCTCACATTTGTGCCTTCCCAGGTTGTGGTAAAAGCTTCAGTAGATCGGACAACTTCCATGCTCACTATCGCACCCACATCAAGAAACAATCTCTCCCTTCTCCAGATGGTCAAAGTCAAACTGGCCGGCGGGGTTCCAAAAAATCTGCTCCTCCTATTGGCACCAACATGAATTTACCAGTGGTCGCCTCTCCTTCTTCTTCAGCTTCCTCTATTTCAAGTCAGCAAGATCTCATTCAAGGTTTTGCCGCATCTCAGCCTATTGTCTTTAATGGGAAGACTTTCGATGTGCCTTATCATGATATGTATGATCAATCTCCTTTTGCCAACGAAGTAAGTAGGCTATTGTTATATTGCCTTTTTGTTTTTTGCTAACCTTTTCCTTGTCAATCGTTTTTGTAGGTACAGGACCAATACTCTTCGTTGACATCTCCTCAATCTTACCTGCGCATGGATATGACTCCTCATGATGGCATCACTTCACTATTGAATCATGATCAAGTGTCCTCACCCATGTTCCCAAGCAACGTATTGACACCTGCATATGATCTTCAGTGTGACTATACCAACTTCCAATCAACCACTGGAATGCTCCCTCCTCCTTCACCATCTTCAACAATGAATGGCTCCAATAACACCCATATGGCGAACAGCAACAGCAAAAAACAACGGAAATACAAATCGACGTTATTACATTGCAACAACAACAGCAGTAACGCCTCTATGACGGATGGTGGTCAACAAAAATCTCATGTTTGTCCTATGACTCAGTGTCAACGTCGATTCAAGCGCTTGGAACATTTGAAACGACATATGCGAATTCACACGCTGGAACGACCCTTCGCTTGCAGTTATCCAAAATGCCATAAGCATTTCTCCAGGTCGGACAATCTCTCTCAACATATGAAAACCCATCAACATCGCCCCGGCCAAGACAAACGTCGGAACTCTTCGGCCACCACTTCCTCATCCTCCTCCTCTTCCAATTCTTCAGTATCTCCTCGATCAGTTCTGGATGATTTCAATTCTTCAAATATGATCAATCATCACCCCTCTGCAGTCGATACCTTTTCGACATCTGATGCCATCTCTTCCTTACCTTCTTGTTGGACCTCATCAGAATCTGTGGGCTGCTAAACCTTCTCTATCTCTTTGCATTATCTTCTTGGTCTCTTTATTATTTTTTACTATTCCCTTTTTTATATATACCTTTTTTTTTATGTTCGTTTATATCAAACTCTCTCTGTCACACACACATTGTCAACCGTTAATTCCCATCAACCCCCTTCTCCCCCTTTTTTTATTTTTTATTTTTTTACGTTATTTGATTCCTCCCTAAATTTTTTTTTTTTTTTTTACTTTTTACCCTTATGATTGAATCATTCGTATACTCTCCCATTTACCCCAATCATACACTTTTACACTCTCTCCCCCTAATTTAGTTAACTCCTCCCTTTTGTATAGACGTTATTTCTTTATTATGCTTTTTTTTATCCTTCTTATTTATCTATTCTGCATGGTAACTTTTCTCTTTGTCTTCTTTATACCTTTAAGCATTCTATGTCTTCTTCTTTTATCTTCATCAAAAATCTGAAAAGATGTCATTTTATTCAAATAAAACCCTATTAATTGTTTTCATAATCATTGTCTTCATTTTATTCTCTATGTATACATTATTGATTTTATTTTGTTGTCGTTATAATGCATTACATACTGTACGATATTTTCTCCATGTTATCGTATATCCATTGTATGTATTAGGCAAGAAGGGGAAAAGGTAGATTTAGTACTAAAATATTCAAAAGACTCGCAAAGCTTCTTTATATCCCCTCATTTTGGGGTCAGAAGGATAAGTGGGCGATCCCTCCATGACCCATAGGCAGAGAGAGTTCCTCGGAGGGCTACCATATTAGGTAGGTATCCGTTCTTTGGAAAGTCTACCCAAATGTTTTATCTTTAGCCTAGTAACGTTTTTTTTTTTTTTAGTGTCTCCCAGTCTGCGTCGATTTGCGGGTGTTGATGCAGTTATTATAGTTTGTTGAATTTTACTTTAGCTGGGGTCTTTTGATATGCCGAGTCCACTCACTTTCGCTTTTCGCCTTGTTCTCCTTTTCTGTCATCTCCCCAACAAAAACTCAGCCAGCCATTCAAATCATTTAAATTTTGCCTTTGTTTCTCTTTTTCTATTTCGTTTTTTTTTTTCCCTTTCCTTTTTCCCTTTTTTTTTTTTTTTTTTTTTTTTCTATCTTTTCTTTCAAACACATCCCCTTCAGTTTTTTTATACATCATGTCCGCTAAACCTATTAGAGAATATGATGGCAAGTTGTTATTGGCATATCACTTGCTCCGTGCTCCTTTGTTGTCAAACGATCAACAATCGTCATTGTTCACACCTGCTGCTACAAAACTGGCTCAAGTGAATGTGGATACCTCTCTCAAGCAAGGCGCTCCTGGTGCTTTTGAATCTGCTTTGAAGCAACAATTGGACCTTTTGGAACAATCTCATCCTTGGTTATTGACGGACAAGTTGGTTGCCAAACCAGATCAATTGATTAAGCGTCGTGGAAAACATGGATTATTGACTTTGAATAAGCCTTGGTCTGAAGCTCGTCAATGGATTGAAGAACGCGCTGGCAAAGAAATTCAGGTAACATATGATTTACAAAAATGGGATATATGATTAGATGATCTTCACGCTTCAGCGACGGATGATTCCATCTCCACTATGTTTTTAGTGTGAAGTGTGGAGCATTATCGTGTTTGATTTGTGATTATCTGGGTACAAAAAAGGTTATTGATGACAGATGAAAATGATGATGATGACTGACGTTGAAAACTTGTTATAGATTGAAAGAACGACTGGTATCTTGAAGACCTTCTTGGTGGAACCCTTTACTCCTCATCCTTCCAACACTGAATATTACATCTGTATCAACTCTGAACGGGATGGTGATTATATCTTATTTACTCATGAAGGTGGTATTGATGTTGGTGATGTTGATGCGAAGGCCCTCAAATTACTCGTCAAGGTGGATGAAGAATTCCCTTCAGTGTCAACTATCAAGGAAACTTTGTTGAAGGATGTCCCTGAATTCAAGCGTGATGTATTGGTTGACTTCATTACCCGTCTCTATGCCGTCTATGTGGACTTACACTTCACTTACTTGGAAATCAATCCTCTGGTTGTCACCGATCCTGTTGAAGGTCAAACTCCTCAAGTCATGTATCTGGATTTGGCTGCCAAATTGGATCAAACTGCTGAATTCGAAGCTGGTCCTAAATGGGCTGTCGCTCGCTCTCCTCAAAACACAGGTGTCATCACTTCCGAACAACATGTGGATCAAGGTCCTCCTATGGTTTTCCCTGCTCCATTTGGTCGTGAATTGACAAAGGAAGAAGCTTATATTCAAGAACTTGATGGTAAGACGGGTGCATCTCTCAAATTGACTGTTTTGAACCGTGAAGGCCGTGTGTGGACAATGGTTGCGGGTGGTGGTGCTTCTGTCGTCTACTCTGATGCTATTGCCGCTCTCGGTTATGCTAATGAATTGGCAAACTATGGTGAATATTCGGGTGCTCCTACTGAAACTCAAACCTACGAATATGCAAAGACCATCTTGGACTTGATGACTCGCGGAAATGTGAACGACCAAGGCAAGATCTTGTTTATCGGCGGTGGTATTGCTAACTTCACCAATGTGGCTACTACATTCAAGGGTATTATTCGTGCTTTGACTGAATTCAAGCAAGCTTTGATCAACCACAAGGTGCGTATCTTTATTCGTCGTGGTGGTCCCAACTATCAAGAAGGTCTCCGTGCTATGCGTCAACTTGGTGATACTCTCGGTGTGCAAATCCAAGTTTACGGTCCTGAAACTCATATCACTGAAATCGTGCCCTTGGCTCTTGTTGGCAAACCCTCCGATACCAATGGCGGTGCTTCTCCTGCAGGTGCTCAATCCGGTTCCTCTGGAAACCTGTTCCAAGATCAACTCCTTGGCACATCTACCCCTGCCTCGCAAGCAAACAGTCCCAAGCTCAAGATCGCGGAAGACAACGGCACACCCTCCGATATCAGCAACCGCATGCAATACTTCGACAACAAGGATCAAAGTGAATCTCGCGAATGGTACCGTCCCTTCACCAGCAAGACTCGTGCTTTTGTTTATGGTATGCAACCTCGTGCTGTCCAAGGTATGCTTGATTTCGATTTTATGTGCAAGCGTGAAACCCCTTCTGTGGCTGCAATGGTCTATCCCTTCGGTGGCTCTCATGTGCAAAAATTCTACTGGGGTACCAAGGAAACCTTGATCCATGTCTTCACCTCTCTCAAGGAAGCCGTTGAACAATTCCCTGAAGTCGATATGGTGGTCAACTTCGCCTCTTGCCGTTCTGTTTACGAATCCACTCGGGAAATCTTCTCTTTCTCTTCTCAAATCAAGACTATTGCCATCATTGCTGAAGGTGTTCCTGAACGTCGTGCCCGCCAACTCTTGCATGAAGCCGAACGCCGTCAAGTGCTTGTCATTGGTCCTGCCACTGTGGGTGGTATCAAGCCTGGATGTTTCAAGATCGGTAACACGGGTGGTATGATGGATAACATTGTTGCTTCCAAACTCTACCGTCCTGGGTCTGTTGCCTATGTCTCCAAATCTGGTGGTATGTCCAACGAATTGAACAACATTGTCTCCCGCACAACTGATGGTGTTTATGAAGGTGTGGCTATTGGTGGTGATCGTTATCCTGGCTCAACCTTCATTGATCACTTGCTCCGTTACGAACAAGATCCCAACTGTAAGATGCTTGTCTTGCTTGGTGAAGTTGGTGGTGTGGAAGAATATAAGGTAATTGAAGCGGTGCGCAACGGAACCATCAAGAAACCTGTGGTGGCCTGGTGTATTGGTACTTGTGCGAAGATGTTTACCACCGATGTCCAATTCGGTCACGCTGGTGCCATGGCCAACTCTGATTTGGAAACTGCTGATGCTAAGAACAAGGCTATGCGTGCTGCCGGTATTGTGGTCCCTGATACCTTTGAATTGATGCCTCAAGCTTTGGCCGACGCCTTCACCAAACTTGTCCAAAGCGGCACCGTCGTGCCTCGTGCTGAACCTGAAGTCCCCAAGATTCCTATTGATTATTCCTGGGCTCAAGAATTGGGCTTGGTCCGTAAACCCGCTAGCTTTGTGTCTACTATTGTTGATGATCGTGGCCAAGAATTGCTTTATGCTGGTATGCCCATCACTGACGTCTTCAAAGATGATATTGGTATTGGTGGCGTGTTGTCTCTTCTTTGGTTCAAGCGTCGCTTACCTGACTATGCTGGCAAATTTATTGAAATGGTCCTCATGTTGACTGCTGATCACGGTCCTGCTGTATCTGGTGTAAGTTGATGGAGGAGGTGGTGTGGGTTGGGATCAACGTGATAGATTAGGATATTGATATTGATATTGATTTTTTTTTTTTTATGTATAGGCTATGAACACTATTATTACTACTCGTGCTGGTAAGGATTTGATTTCATCAGTGGTATCTGGTTTGTTGACTATCGGTGAACGATTCGGTGGTGCTTTGGACGGTGCCGCTACCAGCTTCACAAAGGCATATGACAGCGGTTTGACCCCACGTGAATTTGTTACTTCCATGCGAAAAGCCAACAAGTTGATTCCCGGTATCGGCCACAAGATCAAATCCCGCACCAACCCCGATATGCGTGTGGAATTGGTGAAATCCTATGTCAAGAAGAATTTCCCTAACACCCCTATTTTGGACTACGCATTGAAGGTGGAGGAAATTACAACTAGCAAGAAGGACAACTTGATTCTCAATGTGGATGGATGTATTGCTGTGTCTTTTGTCGACCTCTTACGTGAATCCAATGCCTTTACTCCTGAAGAAGCTGAAGAATATATGCGCATTGGTACTTTGAATGGGTTGTTTGTGCTTGGTCGTACCCTTGGTTTCATTGGCCATCATTTGGATCAAAAGCGCCTCAAGCAAGGTTTATATCGACACCCATGGGATGATATCTCTTACCTTCTGCCTTCATTAGAACCTGAATCCTTGGATCCTCGTCGTATTGCCGCTCGTGTTAACGTGCAACCCAAATAGGTTCATTTTGCCCCTTCTCCCCTATTATCATTATATTCTTTTACATTACAATTCACACCCTTCATACTCTATGTGTCGTACCTAGCTCGTATCCATTACATTATAGTTTTTTCTTATTTATTTTCTTTGCCATTCTCCTTCAATCTCTCCCCCAACTTTAATTCATCTTTGTATATGATACACCCTTTTCTTTTTTGAAAACCAAATAAAAATCCCGTTTTGTTTATACACGACTTGTCTTTACCCAAGTACATCATTTAATATTGTCTTTGTCCTTTCTTTTTTTTTTTTTTTTTTTTTTTTTTTTTTTTTTTTTTTTTTTTTTTTTTTTTTTGCTTTCGCGTGCTATACAGTGTTGTTCGTGATTGTTTGCAATTTTCACACTTCCAAAAATTTGATCTTGGGTCAAGATGGAGGTGGTTTTTAGATGGAATTAGGCACCTGTACCATTAAAAGGTTTCATGTTTTTGTTTTTTGTTTTTATTATTCTACCACATGCAAATACAAGCTGGGTTAACTAACTACAATATGTCCGGTCGAGCGGAGGTGACGACGACTTAGATTAAAATTTTCATATGAAGGAAGGAGCGGAAATCCCGTCTCGTGTCATATTGAGTGATCTAGAAACTTACAATCAGTCGCCAGGCATCGAGCGGTGGGGATGGGACAAATAGTCAGAAATATGCTAGAATAATATGGCTAGTTTTAATAGTGATCTAACATTGTCAACCAGTGGTTAGGTCTTTACGGCGAGGAGAGGGAAGTAGTCATAGTAGGTGAACTAAAATGGAAGTGTTTGATAGGGCATTATCAAAACAGCTACGATAGCGACATTTTTATTATTATTATTATTTTGATGCGTCAGAGTAAGCATAATAAAAAGTCATATTTTATTTAAACGTATTGTCAGACAATAATACTAAATGCAAGGGGGTCATTGCAACAAATGAAGAATATATTGGAAGAAGCATGAAATAGGTTATTGCGAGATTTGACGAATGTTTAACACTAATTTAAAGAAACAATGTGAAATGGAAGCTAAGATACTGCACTGTACAAGGCATGAAAAATCTAATGGGATATATGTTATTGAAGCACAGCAACGTTAATCAGGAAGAATGTTAGTAGTAACAAAGGGATCTATTGTGCAAGACATGAGATAGACTAATGGGACATTTTTCATTAACGCAGGTAAAAAGAGACATGGTTTATTCAGATATAGATACAAGTTATGGACAAACTAACACTAAACTAAGTTAATGGAGGTTTCAAAAAGCCAACTAGTGGTGGTCCCAATTCCTAGATCCAAAATGAAAGGGTTTCCTCATGCATCTTGTAATCCCTGAGCTGAACCCTCTTCTAAACTAGTCCTAACCTTAATCTAAGATCAACATAACCTAATAGAAGTTGAATGATGAAGAAAATGTAAAAAGAGAGCGAAAAAAATAAAAACACCGGGGAGGGGAAAAAAAAAAGAAATTCATGTGGACGGGATTTGAATTATCATTTTTTGGTGCATACAAAAATGAGATCCTTTGTTTCCTTTTTTATAGCAGTCAAACATAATGCAACATCATTGATATGCTGATCCTCTTCTCATGACTGTAGCTGCTGCCGTTCAACCTTCTCAGCACAGCCTTTCGTTTCTATTGGTGCCTTTGCAGTCAAGACGGAGTAATCCCGTCTGGGCAAGTTTAAATCTTCCACTGTAGAATGATTTGTGATTCACAGTATCATATTCTGCCTTTGGCTGGACTAGCTGATCTGACGTTATATTGATTCTGCAACAGGAGACTCCGACCCTTACACACTCCACACTCATCCATCCCCAGACCCCAATCGCCTCACCCTTAGATAGATGTTATGATACTATAAATCATTAGCCAAGTTTAGATTAGTTGTCATAAATTATATCCACATCAGAATAAAAAATGTCTTGTCTTTTTACCACTAGTCTCTTATCTGTTCGGTTTGTCTTGTTTAATCCACTAGCTGCCATACAATCAGCATATTTTGAATGTATTCCCCAGTCACCATCAGTTCTTCATCCCCCCGCCCATCCTTGTCACCATCTAGTCCTCTCCCTCAAGAAAGATGTGAGCGGTATAATTTCTGGATTCAATTATGAGACCGAGCGTATATTAGAGTAAAATAACTGTCACATAGACTTTATTATAAAAAATAAACTGTGAAAATATGGTCCTTGGTGCCCATAATTGAAAGGATACAACCAGCGGAGCGGGAAGAATATAACTATAATGTATTCATAGGTAAAAAATAGTAAAACAACAGAGTGTGGAGAATATAACTATAAGGTATTCATAGATAAAAATAATAAAACAACAAAGTGTGGAGAATATAACTAAAAGGTATTCAAAAATAAAGATATAAACTAACCAATGGGGAGTAAATTGTTATTCTATTGGAAGGTATTGTAACTGCTACTGGTGGGGTTTCCAGACGACAAAATTTGACCCCCTTCTTGATGGTCCAAAAGTGCATCTGATTCCGTTTGGGCTATATACATATTAGAAAAAATAAGTCAATAAGGGGAGGGGGTTTTCCTGGAGAAGAAGATAATAATTACCTTCGTTATCTTGGGGGATACTTTGAGGTTGGCGGCGAATGGTGAGGCAATTGATACCAAGGAATTTGCAGAATGCCCGAATAATTTGTGTAGCCCATATCAAATACAAAGTCACCAAAGAAATAAAAATTGTCCACAGAGCGATATGTTCAGATTGCTGCGATAAGAAATGACTATAAAAACAATAAAAAAGAGGTTGAAGTGGCAGAAATGCAGAAGTGATTGATTTTTCCAGCGAATGCCTTACGTTCCGAAGTATGGAATATTTACTAATATAGCCATGGTCCACAGCAGCCCGAGAACAAACTTGAAGGAAGGGTACACATTCACGGTCAGATGGGCAACAATGATATCTGAAGCCATCATTCCAAAGAGGATACCGATCACCAAAGAAAACAAAATCACATCATTATTTTCAAAGATATGGCTGTAAGGAGAGGAGATCAAAAGATACACTGCAAGCATATATGACGTGATGGGATATAAAATAGTGACCAATACGTTGAAGAGCTTTAATGACTTTTCTTTGCACACTCTGTAGATAGATGCAAAGCTACCAATTCGTAAAAACAAAAATAGACAGACAAATGTAAGTAAAAGCTTTTTTTTTTTTTTCAAGAGAAAGGACTTACCAGAATGGGCAATGCGTTGTCAAAAAGAAGACAAACATTCCCCACACAAAGACATCAGCACAGCGTGTTCCACTTGGTAAGAGAGCGGATACCCATGACAAGCAGGATATATCAGCCAAAGGGACATGCCATGATTGAGCGCCTACGTGAAACGTGTTACAAAATAACCAGGAAAAGCACCCTTGTATTCCAGCTGCCTTATTTCCTAACCTTACCGTAAAATCCTGACCAAATAAAAGCGAGACAAGACACCAGAATACCCTCGGTGGGACCATTTACTATTCCCAGATAGAGCACTATTATATTGCACAAAACGTTAAATCAAATGATGTAAAGTGATCCTATGATTTCTTTGATCTCCTCCACACACACACACACACACACATACACACCAAGCATTTTCTTGCCCAGTTTCAGTTATGTAAATTTACCTTTCGTGAAGTATTCTTCGGCTGTACTAAGATAGAAGCCAACAACAGTCACCAGAACCAAGCCAATAGAAGAATAAGACTGACCCAAGCCGAGAGCTGCTGATTGAAGGATCGCCACGAAACAACAATTGAGTGCATCACAGCCATGATCAAATGCCTCGCCTAAAGGCGAGCTGGTCCCTGTTCGCCTAGCTTGTTTCCCGTCAACGTTGTCGAAAGTTGAGTAGAGCCAAAGTCCTGCCGCGAAACTGAAGTAAATCCAATTTGGTGCCTCGGTGCTAAGGTCAGGTACATAAATTGCAACAAGGGCGACATTTATCATCATGAATGCCAAGCCCAGCAGAGTAATCAGGTTTGGTCTATTGAGCAGAGGAATCAGCAGTGAGATTGGTTTATTGAGAGAAAGATTAGCTATTCGTTCCTTTACTTACGCCATCCATAAAGGAAAGAGGTTTACCACAGCATTCCAATAGTGACGCAGGATATAGTTGGAAATCAATGACTTGTCTACAGCCGCGTACTTATAATACTGAAGGTTTTCCAAGTGTTCTTGATCTAACGAGGTCCCAGAAAATTTGAATACCATGATGACGTTGGCTTGCTAGTTGGGGTGATTCAAAGAAACGAAAAGAAAAAGAGACCGAGAAAGAAAAAAAAAGAAAAATCACATGGTTTAACTCCCGATACCTCTCGCACAAAAATCATTTGCCCAATTCAAAGCAAATAATGTCACGAAACTAAGGCACCGCTACCATAACAGCGCGCAATCGATCCCGCCTGACCCTCCCTTCCCCGTCCCCAACTACCAGAAGATAAATCACTCTCTACGCCCAAAAATTTAAAATTAAAAAAGGAACATACAATCATCTTCGGTGCAGAAGCAAACTATACATATATCTAAAATTTGAACCTAGGTATGTATTTAATGGTGGGGTTGGACCAATTTTTGTTGTACAATTGCCTGAAATTTATACTGTACTGTACATACTCTTGATCTAATTGTTGGAGCTTGGAATTTTTTTCTGTAGACTATATGAGTCCATGCAGTAAAGACTTATATATACATACTTTACAACAAAGCTCCGCTGTAAGTCCAACAGTGTGGAAATGGGAAACGGAAAAGTCGACATAATGCATCATGAGAACCTCCATACATACTAATAGATGGACCCAGGATATTGGCATTAAATTTTCTGGAAATGTCTCGAGTATAATCCAAAAACTGTCAAGATCGACTAGATTATATTATGGTGGATGATTGATGTCCGTATTTAATTGCTACTTTAGGTAAGTGACAGAAAGACATCACTGATTGTATCGTAATATGGTGGAGTGCAAGTATACTTTTTCTGTTTAATTTAACCTCCGCCTTTATTTTCTCGAACTTCTAACCTTAACCGGGTTTTGACCTTAATGTCTTTTTTTCCTTTATTATTGTCTTTTATTTACTTTGTCTCTTTTTTACAACTTCTATGGAGATTCTGTTATAATGACAAACGATATGTATCCTCAGAATGAAATTGCGGTCTCTGATCAACAACCAACCGATTCTGAAGATATCGACCAGGTGGATGACATCATTACCTTCCCTTCCCCAACTTCCCCAAATACACGTGCTGCTGCTACTTCCCCCTCTGACCAACTGAATTACAAAGGTGGCCCTATTCCTGACTTTATACGCAAAAGCTATGTCCAGCAAAAACTTCCAGTGCGTAAGCAAAGCCTGGCTGCTTTTGGCCCAACTCCTCCGAGTCAACGTCCAAAAGTTCCTGCAAGACAGTTTGGATCTTCTATCATTCATCATACTCTGGACAAACCTACACGTGCCTTGACAACTGGTGCGACCTCCTCCTCCTCCAATATCTCCAACACTCCCTCCAACGGACTGAGAACACCTACACGCAGCGCGACCGTTGCTTCATCACCATCATCGTCTTCATCACCTTTATCAGTTTCAACCGAAGCAGCCTCCAGCAATCCTGATTTACCTTTGCCGACTTCGACCTCAATACACAGCTCGAATTCTGAAAACATGGATGTGCAGAACAGTTTACACACCGCGTCTTCCTCCTCGACATCTTCAATGGTGACAGCTCCCTTTTATCTTTCACCAAACCAGGAACCGTCAAAAGTGCTATCAACTGAAGCAACGGACGATATCGATAGCAAAGACGACAAGGACGACAAGGACGACAAGGACGACAAGGACGATAAGGACGATAAGGACGACGATGATTTCAACTTTGGTGACCGACCTCCTTCTACCATTGATTGCACCCGACCTATTTTATCCACCAACTCGTCTTCTAACTCGTCTGTATCTCTGTATGCTATACCGACACTGAAGCTATTGAACACCCAAAAACCGAATACTGACAATTCAACAGCAGACGTATCACTGGGGCAAAACGACAAGGTTTCATTGGAGAAGACCCTACCTATTAACACGCAATTACATTATCATGACGAAGACGACGATGACAGCACTGTTTTTTCGCCTTCAACGCCAGCCATATACGATGACAGCGACGATCATGGAAACAATTACAACCGTGTATCCAATTGGCCAATACCAACACCTTCTTTGTCTGAAACCATTAATACTGAAGAACGCGAAAGAACTTACTGGCGAAAGGGCAGTGTTGGCGGTAAGCACAACATACATATATATATAGGATGAATTTACTAATGTCTCCATGCTATTCTTATAGACATCATTCAAAATGTATCATCTTCACTTCCAAAAACATTTCAATCTTCATCAATTACTGGTGAACAAAGTGATCAACGGCAACTACCACAGAACGACATGGACGACGATGATGATGAAATGGATCAACCCAACAGTGAAATTTTATCAGATCAACGAAAGCAGCACCTTGAACAGCAGAAAATGATTCAAAAATACTATTCACCATCGTTATCACCGCCACAGACGAACATATCAACTTTATCTCTACAACGAAACGTGTCAAGGTCTTCATCTATGTTATCGATTCGCTTTTATCCTGCCTTGCTTTCCCGAATGGCTGAAGAATTATATAGACGACTACCTGTGCAAACCTTGGTCAAGGACGACATCGAATATCCCCACGCATTCAGTGGCAAAGAAGCTGTGGTAAGAAAAAAAGAGTATAATGGTGCTTTAATGATATATGTTGTCTCAACCATTGATTATTTTCTTGATAGGAATGTCTCTTGCAAATTCTTCACATAAACGATCGGAATCTTGGTCTTCTCGTCGGTCGGGCATTGGATCACCAACATTTCTTCCATGACGTTACATATGAACATCATCTTCGTGATTCGCGGGACAAAATTTACCAATTCAACCGAAGACTAGACTTTTCACTTGGACAAGCATCGACTACTACTATGGTACTGGATAGCGACTCTTCCTCCATTGAAAAAGAAATAAATCAGCGCGGTAAGAATGACATGTAGACGGACGGAACAATGGAGTATACATTGTACTAATGATTTATATTTAATACTTTATAATTTGGTGTAGACATTGATGAAAAAGAGTTGCCTAACGGTGTGTTTACATTACTGACGAACTGCTACTCACCTACTTGCTCTCGTGGCCAAGGCTGCTACAGTGTCCATTGTCCTAGAAAAGAAAAGGTAACTATATAACCCCGGCCACATGAATATGCATTGATGGCATTGACATTTCACTCATTTTTTTATATAATACTCCGCTGAATCAAAGCTGATCAAACGGTCCTCTAGTCAAACTTCATTGCAGGAAAAGGTAATACTATCCCCAATCCACATTCTACCATGCTTCATATCTATGACTGTAGCCAATAAATTGATCTTTTTGTTATTATTGTCATGTTAAATAGGAAGAGGAACGAAGCTTGTGGATACACTCTGTGCCAAAGGCGGTATTAGATGCTACATCAAAGGAAGAAATGAAGCGGCAAGAATGCATTTATGAACTGATATATACCGAAGCTGATTTTGTGAAAGATCTGCAATATGTACACAACGTAAGTTCATTTAAAAAGAAATGGAATACCCTAATAAGCGATTATAATGTTTTACTTTTTATTTATTTTTCATAGTTTTGGGTAAAGCCTTTGATTACTCAAGATATCATTCCTGATGAACGTCGTGAACATTTTGTGCAGGAAGTCTTTTGGAATATGGCAGATATACAAAAGGTGAATCATATCCTGTCTCAATCATTGACTGCATTACAAAAAGAACAGCATGTGGTACACAGTATTGGCAGTCTGCTCTCAACTCATGTCTCCCGCTTTGATCCGTTTGTTGCTTATGGTGCCCATCAAATCATTGGAAAATTCAAGTTTGAATTAGAAAAAAAGCGGAATCCGGTGTTTGCTAAATTCGTTCAAAATACCGAGCGGCTTCCTGAATCTCGGCGCTTGGAACTCAATGGATATTTGACCAAACCTACCACTAGACTCGGAAAGTAAGTTATAAAGAGGAAAAGGGGAAAATTGCCATGAGATCTATTGACAAACCACACTCTTATTGCTATGTATATTATAGGTACAACCTTTTGCTGCGTGAAATTTTACGACGAACTCCAAAAGACAACCCTGATTATGATATTCTTCCAAAGGTGATGGACTCCATTACAACTTATTTGGTTCAAGTTAATACAGAAGCTGGAAAATGCGAAAACATATTCAACTTGCAGCAAATCGAAGAACGGCTATCATTCAAAACATCAGCGGACCATGTGGTAAATTACTAGGGAATGCGCTCTATTGTAGGAACAAGTGACGACTAACTATTAATGTTGTTAGGATTTATCACTCCGGGACCCTCAGCGGCAAATCATATTGCAAGGCAGATTAAATCGGAAAGGAAATAGCACCTCAGAAGCCTCTGATCTACAAGTGTTTTTGTTTGACCATTACCTCGTATTTGCAAAAATCAAGCATCATGATCACTTGGAATACTATAAAGTCTACAGAAAGGTAATGACTTTTCATTATTTTTAATATTTGCATAATTAATATGATGTTTTATTTCTATATATATCATAGCCAATACCTTTGGTGTTGCTGACTGTCACAACTGCTGGAAGCAACCTTCGGGCGAAACGTGCTAGTACGCTCTTATCTTACAGTCGATCAAGTGTCAGCAATTTGAACTCATACTCATCTTTACCTCGGGCATCAACATCTGAAAATCTATTGACCAGCAAATCGAGTGCATCGTCTTCCAGCATCACATTTTATCACCATGGACGGAAAGGATCACCACCAATAACATTATATGCTTCAAATATTACATCACGAAAAACATGGATGGAAAAAATCACACAGCAACAAGACCTTCTAACTAGAAAACGAGCTGTGTTTTCGGTGCGAAATATTGTGGAACGACAATTCTTGACAAGCAACAGGGTGCATGATTCATTATTGATTGGCAATACAACCAAGGGATTATCAAAAAACACAGACAAATGTATAGCCAATGGACATGACGATGATGCGACTGATGATGATGATGAAGGATATACCATGCTAGTTGGGACTGATATGGGGCTTTACGTACGAACCACCAATGATGACAATGGACAATGGGATTATCAACAAGCAGCAATGAAACGGGTTGTTCCTTTGGACAGGATATCACAAATTGAACTGATGGAAAATTCGCAATTACTGGTGTTAGCGGACAAGACTCTTTGGACTTTTCCTTTGGATGATATCTTGGACTCTTCTGACAAACCACTGTTGCTGAAAAAAGGGAAAACGATTAGTACAAACACAGCCTTTTTCCATGTTGGCGAATGCATGGGCAAGAAGATGGTCTGTATAGCCAAGCCAAATACCCTGTCTGCTACTACTATCCGGGTCCTGGAACCTATTGCCACGGATGAAAGCAAGAAAACTAAAACTGGATTTAGTATTCGACGTCTGGTACGCAATGGGCCAGTGGGCCTCCGACCTTACAAGGATCTCTATCTACCTAGTGGCGCTTCCTCTATTAGTCTTTTGAAAAGCAAGATGTGTATATCCTGTCCCAGGGAAATTGGTGTGGTCGATATGCGGACATTCGGCGTACAAGCACTATTGGACCCTGGTGATGAAGGCCTTTCCTTCGTCTTCTCCAGGCAAGATCTTCGGCCAATCACTCTTTACCGCGTGCAATTTGCGGAATTCCTCATCTGTTATAATGGTAGGTGTGACAAAAAAAAAACGAAGAAAAAATCCTGTTATTGATATTATTTTTATTATTATTATTCTGTTTAGAATTTGGATTTTTTGTTGATCAACGGGGTAGATGGATTCGTTCAAGTCATATCATGGAATGGGAAGGTGAACCCGATGCCTTCGCTCTATCTTATCCGTATGTGTTGGCTTTCGAACCTGGTTTTATTGAAGTTCGCAATATTTTGACGGTAAAGGGAATATTTGAAATCGTACGCAAACATGATGATATCTTTTGACACTTTTATTTTTATATGATTTAGGGTGAAGTGGATCAACTCATTCGGGGCAAAAACATACGCTGCACTAATGATAGGCAAGGCAAAATACAAGGCACGATGAACGATCCTGACAATGAGGGCTACCAAGTTATATTCCAGCTGGACATGATTCGATCCCATGAATGATAACAACCCCCTCTTCCCCCGCCCCTTTTTTTTCATATATTTCCCATTGCATATCGCATCTGTATTTTATTGTCTTTTACTACGACATTAGTTTATTCCCCATTTTCTCCATTCAATATACATATATTAGAACGCATTAGAATTAAATGTTTTGTTACCTAATAAAACTCATTTTTACTTCTACTATCATCTTTATTGACTTGTTTTTTGTGTTTAAATATTGTCAACGGTCAGAATGATATGCTGGTCTTCAGACCTTTTATTTTTCTAAAAAAAAAAAAAAGTATTTTCCGTTATAGCTATTCATATTTAGAGTAGCAAAATGGTTTCACTCGCTAACTATCATCCTATGCTAAATCATGCTCTTGAGTCATTTGCCCTGAAGATCTTTGTGAATTTACTTTGGTACACAGTGTGATGAATATTTTGACAATTTTTTTTTATTTAAATGGAGCTTATTGAACATACACTTGTGTGGCATGTAGGTTCCTGGATCACAGAAGTGCTGAATGTAAAACAGAAGACAGGCAAAAAAAAAAAAAAATACAGCAGATTAGGCCCTCCACTTTCAAACCACAATAAGATGTTTTAAATCCCGACCACGTGAAATTTTTTTTATTTACCCCTCCCCATTTTACTTTTTTCTCCTCTCTCTTTCTTTTCGTCCTTCTTTTTCTTTCCATCATTTTAATCTCTATGAGATTATGATGAACCTGGATTAGTGTTAGAATTAGCTTAGAAGGGTTTTCAGAACAGGGATTACAACATTCATGGGGGAAACCCTTTCATTTTGGATCTAGGATTTTGAACCAACATTAAGTGGTTTCCGAACCTTCATTAGCTTAGTTTAGTGTTAGTTTTCCATAATTCGTATATACAACTGAATAAAATATATCTCTTTTTATACACTTCATAAAAAAAGTCCCATCAGTTTCTCTCTCAAGTCTTGTGCAATAGATCTCTTCTTACGATACTGACGTAGATCAGTGTTGAAGTTGTTATTCTTCAATAAAAGAGATTCGGTTACAGTCATTCTCTTATCATGTAGAGTATAATTTGATCCTTTTTTACAATTGTATCTTTGGATCTGTATTTCCGTTATTTAAGCCTTACATGGTATCCCTCGTCTTAGCTCCGTTATGCTCATTCGTTAAAAATATATCCTCTTTTTTTAATCATTAAATGTGGTACAAGACATGCAATGACTCTCAGATCCTTCTACTGGGACTGTACAGAACAGGGTTAGTATTCCATCGCCACTGTTTTAACTGTCGTTTCTGGAAAATTTCCCTATATGGCATTATTTCGAAGTGCACCATAAAGCTGGTTTTACTTTTCTATGATATCGGATTTATATAAGTCGACGATTAGAGTCAACTTTTATGAGGAGAACGCTAATGACTTTGGGTCTTTCTCGACTGCGATGAAATATAGTGCAAAAATTAAAGACAACAATGTTCACTAAAACAAACAATCGCCAAGCAAGTGGGTGATAAAAATAAACTGGGTTTATTCAGAAGCAAAAAAAAAAAAAAAAAAAAAAAAAAAAAGATAGTGGAAGTGGGATATCATACTACAGTGTATAATAAAGTCCTTTTCAAATAATAATGTATTTGATACAAGAATGATTTTTTATTTTATTTTTTATTTACAAACACAGATGCACAAACACATCCCAATAAAAATGATAATATAAAAAAGTATGCCTACAACATCTACTACTAATACTAATAATCTATATTCTATACTAATACTAATACGAATGATATATCTAATTGTCGTCATCATCATCACCATCACCTTCTTCCTGTCGACCACGTTTCTTCGTCTTCTTGTTCGATGCCTTTTGTTTGCTTGCCAATTTCTTGCCTTCCTTTGCCTTTTCGATTTCCACATTCATGACTTGCTTGCGCACAAAGACGAAGGTTTTAGGGTCTGATTTCATGATTTCTTCATTGTCGTCCTTGCTGACCCCCTTCTTGAATCCAAGAGTACGTCGATGGCAGTATCCAGGGTAATCACTAGGGCGGAAGGGTATGCTTGTCTTGAGTGCCAACAGTCCGGTCCATTTAGCCACAAACTTGACTTTCCATTCATCATAAGGTTTGCCTGTTTTCAGAGTAACATAGATTTCACCATCCACCTTTTTGTCGTCCCGTTCATCATGGTCATAGTTGTGTGTCTTGGTAGAGTCAGTCGCACTACCTGTCTTTTGTTTTTTGTTGGGCTTGGAGTTGGTAGCAGCGTGAGATAAAAGTGGTGTAGCTGCTTTAAAGAAGTCCGTCAAAAGGGCCTGATTGCTTTCAATGTTGCGCTGTTCATCCTTGATCCCTTTACCAGCATGAGGAAAGTTGAAGATGATTTTGCTATAATGATACTTGGTGATTGATTTGAATTTGTCGAGCTTGGTGCCATCCACATCGAAAAGTACCGTACCACCCATCGTTCGTACCAAATCGACATTTTCCTTGACTTCGTCGCCGTACTTTTCATACAATACTTCTTCGCTGTCAAAGCAAGTGGCCGTGAGACGTTCCGCACCGCTTAAGTAATATTGATTGACCAATGCAGCTGCAAAAGAAAAGTTGCCTTCGCCAATCAACAGCACCCGATCGTAATCGTAGAATTTGACCAAGGGACGTGGGATGTGAGTTGTTGCTGCCGCTGTCGCTGCTGCCGCTGTTGCATTTGTTGTGTTGGTGGTGATAATGGTACCATTGTCCTTTTGCTTTTGTTGCATTTGTCGTTTTTTTTGAAGCGATTTCTTGTCGAGACCTTGTGATTTGAGAATTGCATTTTGCTTTTGTCTGGCACGGTTTTCATCGAAGGTTTTGTTCTTTTCCCTCTGGATACGTCTGTTTTCGGCTCGGTTCAACACCCTTTCCAAGGCAGCCTTGAGTGTCTTTTTTGGAGGCATGAATAGATCGGGGAGGGGATCAATAAAGAGGGACTAAAAGGGAAAGAGACAAAAAGGACGGTATTCCAAAAAAAAAAAAAAATGAAAAAAGGTTTTTTTTATTGGGATGTGGGACAAAAAAAAAAGCCACCGGATCGGAATCATGCAAAAACTAACACCATAAAACTAAGATGCTCGCACCACAGGTTTGGCAATGTTGAGAAGACCATATAGCTGGTCCCGAAGAGGCTTGACGTCTTCAATAGCTTGCGACCTAATACATAGAATTGTAAATAAATATCAATCAAGATAACAATAGAATTTCTATGAGTTATTACCAGTCAGTTCCTGTAATGAGTTCTTCCGCTTCCATCGTTTCTTCATTGATTTCATCTTCGTCCAAAACTGACAAGAAGGTGAATAATTGGTCCGCCGCTTCCATCCGAATCTATGACAAGTGAGCATAAGCAATTGGATATAAATTATCAGTCGAGGTGTCTAACTAATTGCCATATTTCTGATTCCTTACCCGAGGATAACCATGGACCAAATAGGATAGCATTTGTTGTAATGCCTTAGTTTTTACTTGGGTACCTTTTAGGGATATAAGACCAACATATCTAAAGAGATAAAAAAAATATATATAAGATGGTCTATACAGGTCATGTAGCAAGTTCGTGTATCAATACAAATACTTACACCTTGATAGTAGATAATAGCTTCTTCACATTTTTCGACTTAAATGCTTCTTTTTTCACCAGGACCATCAACTTAAGATGGCTACAAATGAAGAAGATAAAAGTTAATATTTCCAACATAAATTCGCATATAATGATTAACTTACAGTTTTTCATTCGTAACTTGACATAGGGTTCCAGTTTCGTATAATAGCCCGACCACATCCATCAGAGGTATAATGACCCGGTCTTGTTTTTCGTATCTTGCAAAGATGTCAAACATTGTACGAACAATGTCTTCCCGGGAGCAGCCACCGTTGGGGTCGGTCGTTGGTGGTAGAGAATTAACATACTGAATGAGACAAGAGCTAGCATGTCGAACCTTGTAAAAATAAAAATAAGGCGAGGATGAAGTGAGTCATTGTTGTACACAGTGGTTAATTGTGTGTCTTTTTTCTTTACCAATGATTCGGTTAGTCCTCCAGCACTTGCAATAATCCCCGTCAATAGTTCTAATCGGTATTCGGGATAAGACAGTATGTCAACCATGGCAGGGTATAGATCCCCAGGTGTGGAGAATGATAGGTCACTACAAAAAAAAAAAAAAAAAAAAAAAAAAAAAAAAAAAAAAAAAAAAGGTATCAGTCACTATTCATTTCGCCTGGGTATAACCCCTGGATAATTTTTACCTTGAAAAGACCTTCTTTATATCATCATGATGAGGAAGGTCGATAGCACCAGAATGCACAATTTCAGTTAATACAGATCCAGCAAGTCCACGTACACGATCAATTCGTTCAACAGATTGCTTCATCAGCACACTAACTATCCTAGCATTTGTGTCCAGTGTAAATATTGCCTTTCCGCATTCCAGTTTGGCAACAACGGGCACGTAGTATCGAAGACATTCCATACTGGCGGATCGCACCCATGAACCAACGTCACCACGTTGATCTGTACTATAGTCTTTTAGGCATAGTTCCAATGTGTCAAGAATATTGAGATGATCATCCAAAGAAATACCTATGAAGATGTACATAATTTCAGTGTGAAAAGCCGTATCAAGATCCTGTATCTACTTTCTGTCGGAGTTGTTTTTACCATGCACCATTGTGATATCATTGAGATTCTTCAGTATATTCGTAAGTCCAATCACCGCATTGCGTTTCGCTTCGACATCATTCGCTTGGTGATCAATCTAAGTCAGGTGTGTTTGATTGGAAAAAAATAGTGAGGTGAGTATGTTAAAATAGTTGACCACTATGATTTCCTTTTTACCTGAATTTGCGAAGCCAGACCCAGTTTATGTATGACATCATGAAGCCAAGAATATCTCGATTCCATATTGTAGTCCAATGTGCCCAAAGCCAGAGCGTATCCACGTCGACCATACATCATGTGCGTAGTTTCAATTTTCTGCAGGTATATATCCACTTCAGATCGACAAATGCCATATGTCTGTGATATCGCACCGAAAGCACCAACAGCATACGCTTGTACATTTTCTTCTTTTCGTTCCAAGGATGTTTGAATGACATGTTTCCATTGATCAATAAGCTGCGTATTGTTGTTGTCATCGCTAACTAAACTAGCACGAGCCATGTATTCGACCAATTGACAAGTTGCTTCACGGATATGTTCAGAGCCAAAGGTCACAAGGGATTTTGGAGGTATTTGAGGCACAATGGATGCAATTGACTACAATTGACGATGATAAAAATTAGTTTGTTCATCGTCTTTGTTCTTTTTTGGGGGGATACTTACCTCAATCAAGCCTTCATTTCTGTTCCACACGGCATGAAGTTCTGCGTCTTTTTGACGACATTCCCAAAGAGAAAGGCTTACTTCACCCAAAGAGAGCAAGGCACCATGAGAAACAATCATGTCCTTCGATGTTGACAATGGTACCTAATATGATACATTGGTGTAAATAACTGGCAGTGATAACAACAGCCCAAACTTTGTCCATTCCTTACCAGTAAAGGTAAAACACAGTCCATGAAGTAGATGGGATCCAGTGGCACCAATTTATATAGGGATTTGGATGCAAGGACACGCATGGATTTGTCCCAATGTTTTGATGTAACAGCAACAAGGTGATCTATCAAGTGGTAACGATAATCATCAAATCTATGTAACATTCATCAAGGTTAGTGTTACTTTTTGGAGCTATATATATATATATATATATATATATATAAACTTACTTCGCAATGTCGACCGCCACTTGTAAGAAAGAGTTGGTTCTAATGCCGAGAGAGAAGTAATCCGCCAGTTGGATAATGTCGATTCCCATTGGAAATATTCCCTAAATGATACAAAAATAATGAGTCAAACCAACGAATCAGATGCATTTATGTTTCTTTTATCACTAGCAAGAATTTACCTGACGGCCCACATTTTCCTGGAAAGCTGCACTGCTGGCACGCCGGACGTTGATTTCACGATCAAATACAGCCACAACAACTAAATTCTGCGCGATTTCCTTGACAAAGGGAGCCATAATGTCTGGAGCATAAGCACGGGCAAAAGACCAACAAACGTAACAGCTAGCATCACGAACATGGGCACCGATGGAGTGAGACCCGCGCTTTAGATCGAATTTTAACCCCTAAGTAAAAATTGATATACAAAAAGAAAGATGAGCTCATGATGTATACATTTTGTATTTTTCTTTCATTAATTACCAATAAAATCCAAGGGATCGTTTCTTTGAGGCGTTCGGGAAGTAGTAGACCACGACGAGCCAATTCAGCTACGGCGAGAGACGCACCATGCCATGTATGATCCGATACGGCGGTCAAGTCCAGTTGATTGCTTTGACTTTTTTTGAATGTGTTTTCTTCGAAAAGTTCCAAGAGAGACCCAATAACTTCTTCTGCTAGTTCTTGAGGCAGTCGTTGACTGATACGTCCCATGCCTTTTGCCGCCGACCATCGTACAATTGTGTCCTATCACGCAAGAATAATATTTTATAGTAACAAAATGAGTATTAAAAAAAAAAAAAAAAAAAAACCCCCCAACAACAACAGGTATTCATTTCTGAATCTTCCTTCTTACCTTATCTCTAAGACCAGTCAGCAAAAGCTCTATAATGATTTCCAAGTTTTCGGATACGTCATCATCTTCACCATCGTTGATCGCTGTTGTTCTCTGTTGATCATTTTGTTTCATCGCTTGTTCATCGTTGTGCTCCAAGTTGTTTCGTAGTGATCGACTACCTAAAAAAAATGTAAGAAAGGAAAGGTATGGTTATTTATGTATCCCTTTTATCATTATAATCTATCCAAAGGTTACCTCTTTGATAACGCCAGGTAGCTAATTTCGGTTTGAGATAGCACAGTCCAATTCGTTGAGTCAACTTCATCCGCAATTTTCGAATCAGGGAGTTATTGTCATATTTTGCAAAAAAGGGCATTGAGAGCAGAGGAAGGATACTGTCGTCCAACGTGGGCAATAGGATTTTTCTAGGGGATAATTGGTATAATGTGCATAAGCTGGAAAGAATACCGGCAGTCTAAAAAATCAAAGAAAAGTAATAGAGTCAGTCATGACGCATTCAAGTTTACCACAATTATATACTTACTTCAAACACATCAGCATCCTTTTCTAGTTTTTCCTTGGACCATTCGACGAAGGGGACAAGATGATCATCACAAAGATCACGTCTAGTAATAATAATAGTAAAAAACGTCAAGAACATAACATCACATTACTGCTTTATATATACCTGCTTAAAAGCCGAGCGACTAAGAGGCTGGCACCATCCCGTTCTTTTCCAGTTGCCTTGAGATAATGTTTGCATAACGCGAGTAGCTTGGTAATCAATGGGTCCTAGAAAAAATAAGGCTGACAGTCAGTAAACGCCAATATCGAGGCATCTTTCATGACTTGTCACTTACACCTGCGCCACTAT
The DNA here is from genome assembly GCA_002105175.1 of Absidia repens. NCBI lineage: Eukaryota > Fungi > Mucoromycota > Mucoromycetes > Mucorales > Cunninghamellaceae > Absidia > Absidia repens. Next base: position 3,156,522 of record MCGE01000001.1, on the reverse strand, counting down.
CAACTCTTTTCAAATCAAAAGGAATCATACAAATCAAAGACAACCATATAAAGCAAATATATCTTGTTTCCCAAAACTGAAGATTGGACTCATCAAGGCTTGATAAGAACTCGAATACCGATTCGAGATCAGTGACTTCATGGGACATGAATTTGACTAAACAACCAAGTGGAATAAAAATAGTACATATTAGTTTCGACAGCTTATAGTCATGTACTTATGTATTCAAAAGTCTTACCAATAGTTTTGTAGCCCCGTGTTTTCGTCAACAGATAAAGAAAACGAAACAAGTCATGAGTCTGTTCAGGCACAATAGGTCGCTGTTGAATTTTATCACGTAGGCAGGTCATGATAGGAGTGACAACGTCTTCCAAGTAAGGGTCCAAGAGGTGAGATTGTTCTTGATATTGATCAAGCTTTTATGTTGACAAAAAAAAAGAAGAAGAAGAAGAAGAAGAAGAAGACGTCATATGAGTATACTGTCTACGTGTTTTCAACTTTTGACACATCAAAAAAAAAAAACCTACAATAGATGTCAGTTGAGTCAAGGAATTCTCACCACCATTGATAGAGCCAGTACATAGATTGTCCACCAGTATTTTCACTTGCTCTTCGTGTTCGAAATGGCTTTTGGTTTGTGCAATACATTCATCTTCCATAGTGGTTGTAATTCTACAATCGAGAAAGAAAAGACGGAGGTTCTCATTTTACGCTCGCCTCGACATTCATTTCGACATTTTCAAAGACCGCTCCTTACCGATCAGGCAGCGATGAATACCCATACCCATTTTATATCAGATATAAAAAATAGCTTTTCGCTAACAGTTTATATATATATAATAATATAATGATAATAAATAAATAAAACTAGTGATACATTTCTTCTAAACTATCTATGCTTCTAAACCTAAGGAGTCCAAAATATCGTCCAAGGTATCCAGCTTCATATTGTATTCCTTTTCCAAGTCAGTCCAATCATCTTTGTATTCTTCATCCACTTTTCCTACAGCATTTAGATCGCTATCTTCAATACAATAAATTTTGCCAAGGTAGTATCGTAATTCGTCAATCAATGGAATAGAATCTACAAAAAAAAAAAAAAATACGAGTAAACAAGACATCACCCCGACCCACCCCCACAGGTATATTCGCTGTTTACCTGTTTCCTGTCTTCCAACAATTGAGTGTGCGCTTTGCCGGATCAAATTATGGAACTTAGGGTCCTTAGCGAATGTATCCAAATGGCTTGCAAAATACTGAGTACACCATTGTTCAATTCGTTCCACATTCAAATCAATCGCTGTTTGCATGAGATCATAAATATCCATACAAGGTTCATCCGGTACTGTAAGTGTGATTGCCGCCAATGCTTTGAGTCGCGGTAAAATTAGCAAGTCCGCTGCCAGCAGCACTTCATACGCCAAATCAATTGGAATAGTGCAACGATCAGTGTAAAGGAATTCCAGGACCTAAAATCATATAAAAAAAAAAAGTAATATATATAAAAATGAGTATTCCGCTATGTTATTGTTATGGTTGCCATTTCTGCAATACTAACATATTGAAAGACATCTGAAGCTACATTTGTAAGTCCAACCACAGGTAGTGTCAACTCTGTGCCATCATCCTTGTAAGCAATGCGAGAGGGACTTGCATTGGATTCAGAGAAAGTACCTTCCAACATGTTCCGGAAGTAGGTTGACCGACAAAGGAAAGACTTGTGAGCAGGGAACAAAGTGTTGTCGTCATCTAACCGTACAGCCACGTCGGCAAAGATAGCAATAGGATCCAAGTCCAGGGAGTAGGATGAATTTGGTGTATCTAATTCGTGAGATGGTGATAAAAACCGTTCCTTCAATACGCACGTTGGTGATGAGGTTGAAGATTCCTGCTGCTGCTGTTCCACATCAATATAGGCAGCGACGTTGAGGACTCGTTGCAAAAATCTTTCCAAATCTATCCGTATTTTGGCCATTTCCTTGATATCATAAGCTCGAGACGCATCCATTCGTTTTGTCGACAATTGAGCTGGGTCAGTTTCACCATTGCTGTTGTCATCGCTGTAATTTGCATCCAATTCGTCTTGACACCGTGTCGATAGATCCGGCATATCCAAATGTCGGCAGACAAATATCATGTTTTTCAATACGACTTGATCAATATCACCCAGTTGTCCAGTATAAAGATAGCGTAGCACGGCGGCAAAGGCTGTTGGATCTACCAGAGACTTGCTGAGCTTGATTGTTTCTTGGTCGCGCCACCGTTCCAGTAGTTGTTGCTGGAAGAACTGCGATCGAGCCGCCAGTAAAAACCGATGTGCTGAGAAAGTATGCTGCGGTATGTTGCCATCGCCTCCATGGTCAACGCTCAATTGTGGTTGAAGTCGGATGGTGAATGAGAGATCATTGAATGGGTGTTCGTATAGCAGATCCGATAAGAAGGCAAAATAAGGTTGATTTGTATTGACCGCTTTTGTAATTTTGTAAGACAGTAAGAGAGTTCGAATTTCGCTTGTCAACGCTCCATATAAGCATCGTTCCCTACAGTCAGTCACAACACACCATACCATGGCAACGAAATATCAAAAGAGTATGAGTCCAACTGCGCCGTATCGAGCTCACTTTCTTTGGCTTACCCTTGAAAGGTGTTTCTGTCACATTGAGCACCATTTTCGAGCAAAAATTTGACAATAGCGTAGTGACCGCATAGGCCTATAAAAGACAGTAAAATAAACAGTTAGCATGTCACAAATCGCTTATCAATCCCGTCCAACATGATGCCTGAAAATAAAAAAAAAAAAACTTACATGCCCAATATAGTGCACTACATTGCCATTCATCCACCTTGTTGATATTGGCACCAAAATTCTTGACCAAGCTTTCCACTTTTTCCAGATCACCTTGCTTTGACGCCGTGCAGAGTTCGTCAAATAAATTGCTAGAATTAGGATCAATGGTAGGTTCGTCCAGTTCCCAGTCTTCGTCATGCGTCTCGGTCGTGGAGGCTTCATCTAAAGCTAAGGCCATCACTTGGGTTTTGGTAACAAGTGGCTTCTTTCCCATATTTGATAAATGCCGGGATTAGTGAATTAAAAAAAAAAAAAAAAAAAAAAAAGACAGCGAAAAAATAAAAAAAAAACGGCGTTTAAACATTTGAGCATTGGAAAATCACTGCGACAGGCAAATGGCTAATGGCTTTCCAACCCAAAAAAAAAGGCCCAAAACCTGGTTACTGGGCATGTATACTGTTGAATTATTTTGAATTGAGCAGGTGAGTGAGATTCTGTAAAAGAATTTCAAGTTCATAAGCTTCACTAGCACAAAGTTATCAGTCCGCGCAGAAAAGGACAAGTTGGTAAAATACAAGTTTTGCTATACTATGTATCAATAAATGTAATTTCATTTCACCATCAACAAAACACCCATATATATATATAGACAAACTAAGCATATTTTTTTTATTTCAGAGTACGAGTTGCAAAAAATAAAAATAAAAATAAAAATATAAAAAATAACATGCGAGATATATATATATACTAAGGTAATGAAAATATTATCCTAATGAGCTAAAAATATGTATAAGGTGAGGGATAAAAGGGGAAGTAGGGAAGAGTTGGGTTGTTGTTGTCCAGTTTAGTCGACTTCTTCAACGCTTGGTCCATCAGCATCTTGGGCAGCAGAAGCACCAGGGAATCCACCAGGAGCACCGCCAGGAGCACCACCAGGTGCAGCACCTTCTTGACCTTGATATAATTTCATCATGATGGGATTAGCGGTTTCTTCCAATTCCTTTTGTTTGCTTTCGTATTCTTCCTTGCTGGCTTCATGAGAGTTGTCCAACCATTCAATTGTTTCGCTGATGGCCTTTTCGAGCTTTTCCTTGTCAGCAGGTTCCAATTTGTCCTTGACTTGTTCTTCTTGTAAGGTATTTCGCAAATTGTAAGCATAAGATTCCACACCATTTCGAGCCTGGATACGAGCAGCAGCAGCATCATCTTCAGCCTTGTATTTTTCAGCATCATTGACCATACGTTCGATATCTTCCTTGGAAAGGCGTCCCTTGTCGTTGGTGATTGTGATTTTGTTGGATTTACCGGTTGTCTTATCGAGAGCGCTGACATTCAAGATACCGTTGGCGTCCACATCAAAAGTCACTTCCACTTGAGGCACACCACGAGGAGCAGGAGGGATACCAGAAAGTTCAAACTTGCCGAGAATGTTGTTATCCTTAGTACGAGCACGTTCACCTTCATAGACTTGAATCAAAACACCAGGCTGATTATCGGCGTAGGTTGAAAAGACTTCGGATTTCTTGGTTGGCACCGTTGTGTTTCGTTTGATCAAGGGAGTCATTACACCACCGGCAGTTTCAATACCAAGGGAAAGTGGAGCAACATCCAGTAACAGTAAGGAGTCAGTCTTTTCAGAGGTATCACCGGTCAAGATCGCAGCTTGCACAGCAGCACCATAAGCGACGGCTTCGTCAGGGTTGATAGACTTATTAGGTTCCTTGCCATTGAAAAAGTCGGACACCAATTTTTGAATTTTAGGAATACGTGTGCTGAAAAAAAAAAAAAAAAAAAAAAGAAGGTTTTAAGTTTAGTTACTAGTTTTTTTTTACTTTGTCTTACTTTTTTTTCCTAAACTTACGATCCACCAACAAGAACCAATTCGTGTACAGAGGATTTATCAATCTTGGCATCACGCAAAACCTTTTCGACAGGTTCCATAGTTTGACGGAAGAGATCTTGATTGAGTTCTTCGAAACGAGCCCTGGTCAGGGAAGTATAGAAGTCCACACCTTCAAATAAGGAATCGATTTCAATAGTAGTTTGAGCAGAAGATGACAAGGATCGCTTAGCACGTTCACAGGCAGTACGGAGGCGACGGACAGAGCGAGCATTTCCAGAAATATCCTTCTTGAATTTACGCTTGAATTCTTGAATAAAGTGGTTGACCAACCGGTTATCGAAATCTTCACCACCCAAATGAGTATCCCCAGCAGTAGCCTTGACTTCAAAGATACCATCTTCAATGGTCAGCAGAGAGACATCGAAGGTACCACCACCCAGGTCAAAAATCAATACGTTGTGTTCACCTTGAGTCTTCTTGTCCAACCCATAGGCAATGGCTGCGGCAGTAGGTTCGTTGATGATACGCAACACATTGAGACCAGCAATAGCACCGGAGTCTTTGGTAGCTTGACGTTGAGAATCATTAAAGTAAGCAGGGACAGTGATGACAGCACTTTCGACCTTGTTGCCCAAATAAGCTTCTGAGGTTTCACGCATCTATTTGGATAGAAAAAATTACACGTCAGCATTTTTCTTGTATTGCCTAATTTCCCTCAATATTTCCTTTTTTCCCATATCCTATCTATACTGTACCTTGGTCAGAATCATGGATGAGATTTCTTCAGGAGTAAAATGCTTGGTTTCGCCTTTGTAGGGAACTTCGATGATAGGCTTTCCGCCCTTGTCAACAACCTTGAAGGACCAATGCTTCATATCAGCTTGCACTTCAGCATCAGAGAACTTGCGACCAATCAATCTAAAAGAAACAGGACGACAATTTAGTAAAACGTGGTCAAAGCGTATAAAGAAAAAAAATATTACCTCTTGGCATCATAAACAGTACCACCCGCATTCAAAGCAGATTGGTTTTTAGCAGCGTCCCCAATAAGACGTTCTTGATCGGTAAAGGCCACAAAGGAAGGAGTGGTTCGGTTTCCTTGGTCGTTTGCAATGATTTCAACACGATCGTTTTGCCAAACACCAACACAGGAGTAAGTAGTACCCAAATCAATACCGACAGCTTTTGACATTATAGTAGAATATATTTGTGAGAGAAAGAAGTTAGAAAAAAGTAAAGAGAAAAAAAAGTTGAAGTGAAAGAAAAAAAAAAGGCTCAGGAGCACGTCCCTTTTTAAATAAAATCGGCGCGGTGGTCGGAGAAAATAATTCATCTTTTTTAGGGCGTATAATGCAATCCAGTCTAGGCTTAATGTGCTAATTTTTCGCTGGAAGGTGCTAGAATCTATTAGCATAGTTTTAGTACTTTTGTTGTTTGACGGTTTATTTGACTGAAAAGAAGAAAAATAAATGTCATCATCTCATAGGCACTCTATACACAGTTGATACTTACATTGTTATCGTTTATTATACTGAAAGAGCCATGCTTAATCCAAGTCAAAGAATTATTTGAATTCAATAAGGTACTTTTTTGGACAAATTCATGCAGCTTCCACATTTTGCGCACAATTACTAGAAGGAACTACGTGGTTCTTCAAATCGGAGTCTTTAGGCTCTTTTTGTATCCGTCAAAGTCCGCCTGACACATTTCAGTGCTGAAGCCCCTGCAACCACAAACATTACCCAAATATAGATTATGATCCGTTGATTAGATGTATAATGTAGTGAAAGCACTATCATTGCATACATTGAGACCGCAGTTTGGGATTTATTTTTTATTATAGTACCAAAATACAAAAAATAAAAATAACGATCTAGATATATACAAAATGTCCACCCTAGCAGAGATTATGCTGGTGACAGAGTCTAAGTTGATTAATAGGAAAGGTAGAGAAGGGGATAGGACCAACTTTCATATTAAGTGACCTAGAACTGTCAACCAATCACTAGGCCTCTAAGGACAGAGCAAGTGCATGTAGATAAGCTGAAAAGTATTCCAAAATTCTCTATGTTTACACGCACAGCACGACCTAGATTCATTTATATGATCGGTCGAACAGAAATATAGTCATCTTTCAAAGTGTAAGTGATCCAAGACTCCAAACCAGTTATTTAGAGGGAAAAATAGTCGTAGTGGGTAAACTCGAAAGTAAATGTTTGATAGTACACTCACGAAACGAATACATTAGCAACATTGTTCACTTTCTGATGAGTCAGTAGCATGTTAAATTAATATAATGGTATATTTTATTGAAGCATATTGGTATATACTAAAAATAAAGGGGAGGTATCAATACAACAAGGGGTTTAAGGAAAGGATCTATTGGAGATGAAGGTGACGAATGCGGGATTTGGAGATTGGTCAAACACTAATGGAAAAGGAAGACTGAAAAAGGAATCTAATGTACTGTACAAGTCATGGGGAAGACAAAAGAGACTTTTGTTATTACGGAAGTACAACAAAGGTCAACACCAATCACAAAGGGTGTTAGATAGTAAAAAAAAAAAATCTACTGCACGAGACATGAGAGACACTAATGGGGCATTTTTCATTGAAGCATGTTAAAAGAGATATATTTTATTTAAATGTAGATTCAAGCTATGGGCAAACTAACATTAAACTAAGCTATTGAGGGCTTCAAAAAATCAACCAATGGTGGTTCTTAAATCCTGAATCCAAAATGAAAGGGTTTCCCCAGGCATCTTGTAATCCCTTAGCTGAAACCCCTTCTAAACTAGTACTGATACTATTTCAAGTCCAACATAACTCCATAGAAGTTAAATGTTGAAGACAAAATGAAGAGAGAGAAAAAATAATCAAGAATAGGAGGGAAAAGCTTCAATGTGCTGTGATCTTGGATTAAAAAATAAATATTTCACGTGGGCGGAATTTGAAACATATTTTTTTGATTTGGTTTCAAAACCGTACAACATCATTGCCATGTTTGTCTTCTTATTACATTAAGCACCATCGTTTAATATTGACAGAGCGGCTGTTCTCTTCTATTGATGTCTTTGCAGTCAATATGGAGCAACTTGGCCTGCTTTAGCTTATCTCGTCCGCTTCAATGTAGAATAGTTTGCCACTTACGATGGAATAGCTTACCTTCATTTATTGGAATAGCCTTATCCTACAGTGTGATTATCTCCAATAAGATCCCCCCCAATCTTACACACTGCTAAACGCCTCATCTTAAGATATCGGAGTACTATCATCAGACCGGTCTAGTTTAGTTCTCATAGTCTATTGTCTACATCTAGATAAAATATATTGTGTCGTTTTATTTTTATGTACACCGTCTCTCATATGTTTGATTTACCTTGTCGAATGGGCATCCCCACACTGTGTGTGGGCTTTAAAAAATAGAAGTAAGAGAGGATCTTCTTTTACATGACGTTAAAAAATGACCTTAGTGACGCATAAAAAAGAAGCAGTGACGAGCGCCTAAAGCTATGATAATTAAAGTGGGCTGGAAGGTGATTTAGTTTTGGCCGCATATCATTCCCTATTTTCGGTAAATGTCTTATTATTACAATTCCTCGGCCCCTCAGTCCAAAATCATCTGGCCCCAAATCCTTAACGTTTTCTTTTTTGGGAAGAAGGGGTGAAAAAAAAAAAACGGTCAATAGCTAACCACATTGTTCCTTTCATTTTTACGTAACTAAACGTTTTATTGTCATGTAGAAACTCCACCCCCTTTTTAGTATTTTTCCATGAGACCCCACTTGATATTCTTCTTGCTGAACTTGCACCACACGACCTTCGAATTTTTTTTATATATGTGATTTTCCTGGTTTTTACCACACAGCTCGAAAAGGAAGTAGCGTCTACGTAAAAAATTAAACTTTTAAATGCCGACTGTGGAAATCTTTTTTCTTTTTCCCATTTATTTATTTGATAGCAAGGCAATGTTTGTGAATTCATCGCAAGGCAATATAGATTATGGTAAGGAAATCAGATAGAAAGTGACCATTCATGTGACGTGGAAACTTTTGAAACTACTATGATGGAATGAAAGATGATGGAGGAGTTATATAGTTGGTGTGAAAATTCTGGCTGTATATAGTGGCGAAAGCTTTGTTGAAGTTGTATGGGTACTTTTAGGTATTTGGAAGGAAAAGAAAAAAATTACTTTACTAAGGTTATCACTATATCTATCTTGTAGGTTTTGATCGCGATTCACAAGTAAGTACGGGTAGCTCCTTGCAAAGTTGGGTATCCTGGTTCTGCTCGCTTTCTGGTCATGAATACTATGCGGAGGTTTCTGATGACTTTATGGACGATGACTTTAATCTGACAGGCTTATCTGCTCTGGTGCCTTACTACAACGAAGCCTTGGATATGATTCTTGATATTGAATACGAAGACGACGATATAAACGACTACGACGATGAAGAGGAAGGGGAAGGGGAAACTAGTAGCATTTTCGGCGACCATATCGACAATAGCAGCAACAACAACAACAACAAAGGGATTGGTCTTGGGGACAGCGGATCACGGGATAATCAGCAAGAGCAAGATGATGGATTTTGGAAGGAACAGCCTCTTACTAAACGACGCGCTCATGTGGATCCCAGTGTGGTTGAACCCTACGCTGTCATGCTTTACGGATTAATCCATCAACGATTTCTTTTGACAAGGAATGGTCTACGGCTAATGGCAGAAAGATATGCCTCTGGTGAATTTGGATTCTGTCCTCGTACCTACTGCGGAAAATGCCCTGTGATTCCTACCGGTCGATATGATGAACCTGGAAGGGAAAACGTCAAGTTATATTGCCCATGCTGTATGGATCTATACAATCCTCCTTTTATATATCAAAATGTCGATGGTAAGACCAACATGGAATTTCATAAAAAGGGAACATTGTCATAGCTCACCTTGCTTTTTTTTTTCATTCTTTGCGTATTGTTTTTGTGGTTCACAAATCTACGACATTGCTAGGCGCTCATTTTGGAACCACATATAGTCATTTGATGTTCCAGACTTATTCGGAATTGACACCCTTGGCACAACGACATATCTATCAACCGAAAATTTTTGGGTTCAGAATCAACGAAAGATCACGCACAGGTCCTAGAATGCAATGGCTTCGAATGCGACCTCCCGAATACACGGAAAACAGTGATACCGGCGACGCAGATGATGATTTGGATGACGACGAATTGGAGGACGATTTGGAGGATATGAATCAAATTTATGAAGACGATATCGAAGAGGCCAAGGATCAGGTAGGTAATGTGATAATGACTAAAAAAGAACACCCCAAGCAAATGGTATGAAAGATACTCACATGACATTTGAATGATTATAGTCGAATCCACCACAAACGTTTGAAAACGCCACAGACAACGTTGGCCAACTAACTGGACTTATGGAAGGCTGGCATCTACAAAATACTGGCATCAACAGATTTTTACGGCGTTGGTTGTGATCAAATTTATCATCAATTACTTTAGTATATCTTGTTTGTTACATAGTCAATCTCTTATTTAGCTGTTAGTTATTGTCATCTTTTACATACCAATTCCCCTACACTTTACTAGCACATCCATATTCCTTTTTTTTCTTGTACAGTCTACCATATTTGTCTGCATTATTTAATAAAAACCAAATAAAAATACCCAAATCACACTTATATGCCTTCAATGATACATATTGTTTAGCTGTTGCCAAACCAGTACCTTTTTTTTTTGGTTAGCTATGATATCATCAAAAATATATAAAGCACACACAGACTCATATAGTGTACATATATCCTTTTCGTCTACTCTTTCCAAGCCAACCAATCAAACATGCTTGAAGGTCAATAATTCAACCATTTTATATTTTTTTATTGTAATCATCATAAGTCAAACACTTATTATCATCAATCATCCTTATTTTCCGGAAGATAATCAATCAAACACGTAAAAAGGTACACACACACACGCACACACACACACACACAAAAAAAAAAAAGAGCAAATCATGTTTATTTGCTTTTTATTATTTATTTATTAAAATAAAGATCATCAAAAATCATGTACTAGCTACTTTCAACACCCTAACACAAGCATCTACCATATCTGATGTTTGACCAATGTGCCCGCAGCATAATTCAAACCCATCTTCCCATCCTGTTTCATTTCTCAGCACATCCGACACCAGAGTCTTGAATAGCACCAAAGTCATCATGTAAGTTTGGCTAGCATCGAGGACCACCATCGTAGCATCGGCAAAACGAAAAGTTCGTATGAGATTGACCATATCTGATTCCAAATCACCTTTAATTCCCAGCTGTGATCGTATCAATCCATACCTGAAAAAAAAAAAAAAAAAAAAAAAAAAAACGATTAATATCAATATTACCACCATGTTACTTTTTTTTTTTTTAGGGGAGGGCAGAGTGTGTGATTCACTTACGATTCTAATATTTTTTCACTAAAGATATGACCTCGTAACAGACTATCATCCGTCAACCCGTCTTCTTCTAATAATTGTACATGCTTTCCGGTATTGCCATCTTCCTCTTCCTTTGCCAAGGATGTCAAATAAAGGCGAGTCGACTTGGTCGTCATTCGATCCAGCATGGTCCATATTTTCCCAAAAAGCGACATTTCCGGTTCCTTTTTCTTCTTCTTGGTCTTTTTCGTTTGACTTGCTTTCGCCGCCGCGGCTGCTGCTGCTGTTGCTTCAATGGCTTCCACGGCTGCTTTTGTTGCTTTTATTGATTTGTCATCGAGGGGTGCAGATTTCTTGTCCTCTGAAGATGACCCAGTTGCCGCTACGATCGGCTCCATTTTGGTTGGTGTTGTAAGTGATGAGTCTGTTGTTGCTGCGGGGTTTTCCGCCTTGTTGATTGCAATTGTTGAGCCGGTGGATGTTGTTTTGGGAGGTTGTGATATACTGGAAGCACTCTTGTTGTCTTCGTTCTTTGGTGGATCCCGGTCCAGGTTCATTTTCTTGAGCATCATCATCGTTTCCATAGCGTCATCCAAAAGAGAATCGGGGTCCATATCAAAATTACTGCTGTTCATGGCGTCCATTGTGGTCGAGTTGTTGGTATCGAATGCATTCAGATCAGAGTTTATAGTGTCATTTGTCAGTGGTGAATCCTTGGTCGTTTTCGAGGCTTTCAGTAAGACCGTTGTTGGTTTGCCAGGTAAATTTTTACTGTTTTCGATACGATACCCTTCGATAGAATCATGTACGCCGCTAATGGGAATATCCAGTATAGGTGTTGCTGCTGAAGTCTTTTCCACAATAGTCATTTCCAAGTTGTTGCTCATAGCGTCAGTAATAGATTCCTGAGCGTTGTGGGCTCCAAGAGGCACACTTGATAGTAGCTGCTGTACATAGTCTTGCTTCAGATCGTAGCTGGATCGTCCTCTTTGTTGCCGCCGTTGCTGCTGTGCCACTGAAAACCTGTAAAGAGTCAATATAGTAATAAAAAAAAAAAGTGAGTTACCCAATACCACTGTCGTCTATCGTTTATTTCTTTGTGGACTTACTTGAAGTTTTCCTCCAGAGGTATAACATGAAGAGTTGAAGAGATAGCTGATGTCAGATCACGCACCCATACAGGATCTTCCGAGAGTTGCATGGCATAGTATTTGGATTTTTGAAGACAGGCCACTGAGCAGTACGATGCTAATTCAGATTGATCAAACACTTTTCGCTGGGACAGTGAGATGCGATACCTTGAGGATTGTTCTTGAGTTGGCCGAGGACAAAGAGGATAACCACAGATAGATTGGACGCACCGTTCCTCGACTATTTCATCGTATGTTTGAGGTTGTAACCAAAGAGCCGCTTGACGCAGAGTTGCCGCAGACACCTTTTCTTGCGTAAACAACCGTTCTTGCCACGCAAATACACCTTCTTGCACCTTTTGTCGTTGTTGTGCACCATGCTGAATAATCTTCTGTTTCACAGTCAATTTTTTGTTGCGTTTTGATGATTTGACAGTTTTTGCGTTGGTGGCCATGGTTCGAGTTTTTCTTTTATATAACAAAAAAAAAAAAAAAAGATAGGAGATGCACTGTCTGTTTTTTTTTCCTCGCAAAAAAAAGGCGGTATTTAAAAATATGATGTGTGTGGTCAAAAGGAATATGCCCTGAAAATAGGTTCCCAGTTGGCCATTGCTTGACATTTTCATTGCTTGAAAAAAGATAAAGTCAAAGGAAAAATGGTTTTTGGTCATTGCCAGTAATCAAGTCCCTCATCTTCTATAAAAACTATGCGGTCTTTACTGTATAGCATCACTAATTCCATCTCTTCCTATTGAGTCACTTTCTACTTTCATCAGTCTTCTTCATATCACAAGACTCACATCATTGTTCCATCATCTATTGTCCCTTTCCCTCTTTAAAATGCAATAAATGTTTAAAAGGCAATACTATCTATGGACATGTTTATTTGTGACGTAATATAAATATTAAAAAACTAAAAAAAAAAAAAAAATCAACTAATAATTAACTAACTAATTTCAAAATTGTTCGCATAAAACTGATCTAAATATCTAAAGCTAAATCTTCATCCATCATCATCACTACTTGATACATCGTCGTCATCATGTTGGTCGCCTTTTCCAAGTAAATCCCGGAGAGAGGTTGGACCAGGAGTAACATTGTTTGATCCACGATTCGAGGTAGGTGTGAGTGCCGCGTCATATACATTAGGAGTGTGTCGAAGGTGATTTGAGGCGCTATCTGCATGAGGGAGAGAAGGTCGCCTTGTTTCATTTTCAGATAACCCCTGAGATATATTTGCTGCCAAGAGGTCCATGTCGTCATCGTCACTGTCACTCCCACTTCCACTGGATCCACTGGATCCACTACCGTCGTCGTCACTAGAGCTGTCAGACCCAGAAGAAGAGCTTCCCGAGGAGGAATCCGATCGGATGGCTGATGCTGCCTTTCGTCTTGCCGCCAACGTCTCTGCTGATATGGTCTTTCCACTTGTTCTTGGTCGCTTATTTGATAATGAAGGTGACTGTGGAGGTTGTGGTGGTGGTATAGTCACCGCCGATGAAGAAGAGGGAGTTGGAGCTGGTGTTGGTGGAGATGAATCCAGTCGTCGAATAGGAGCTGACGCCATTTTCAATACCTGTCGTCGTCGGTTACCAGGTGTTGATGGTTGTTGTTGATTTCCAGGCGATGAAGTTGCGGCTGGGCGAGGTGAAATGGGAAGTGGTACACTGTCTATCTGCATTGAATCATTGGACATGTGAGGGGTTGTGATCGTTTCAAATTCAGTATTGTCATCATCGTCATCGTCGTCATCATCGTTGCTGTTGAGAATTTCATCCATATCGCGTAGAATATCATCATCAAAAGAATCATCGTTATCATTAGTAGGCGAAGTTGCTGTTCCCTGGGTATCTTTTGGTTTTTGTTGAGGTAAAGCTAATGATATAGGTGATGTTTGTTTTTGGGCCTCCTTTTCATAGTTGTTGGTTTCTGTAGTTGATGATGATGGTGGTGCCGGTTTTGATTTGCCTTTTCGAGTAGTCGCACTCTTTTTATTGGTTGGAGCATGAGTAGACTTCTTTGACTTTTTCAACGTCGTTTTCAGTGAAGGTCGCTCTATAGTAAAGGTCTTTTCACAAAGAATTAGTCATAAAAGTTTTTTTTTACTTGATCTAGATCAACCACTTACTTGAGTTTCTTCATCAAAAATCAATAAGCAATCCATTTCTTGAACGTTCCCCTTTACACCTTCATATGATAATACATTGTCAGACTTTATAGAATAGGTGAAAAGAAAGAACATATAATCTAGTTAATATACAGTGCAATCATTCATAAAAAAAAAAAAAAAAAAAAAAAAAAAAAAAAAAACCTTACCAAAGCCCAATCTGCAAAGTAGGTGTCGTTTTCCTGTCGTAGAGTTGCAGTTCTTGAAGGCATGGTTGGATCAAGCTTCGAGGTGACTAGATAAAGAGGTAAGAAAGATAAATATCATCATAGACGTTGCAGTTGTATCTTCGCTTTCGACTCACATCGTAAGGTATAATAATCGTGAGTAGAGTCGGAAGGATCTGAAAAGGATTTTCCAGTCTGGACGGCGTAGTTTCCAGACTTTAATTCGAAAGTCATTAGTCAAAGAAAAATAAATAGGTGGCGTGTTGATATATGGTTTGAGCAATTGAAAAGTTGGAGAAAGAAAGTGAGAGGGATTTATTTGTCTCTCGATCAAAAAATGATGGTTTCAATTTCCAACTCCGGTATGAATTTTTAGTATATAAACATGGCTGCCAAGCCGAAAATTTTCATTCTTCTTCACTTTTTTTTTTTGATTAACTTGGAAAATATGTCTTTACAAAACGACCTCGAACTTATATATCTTAGGGAAAGCTACATGAAAAACCCGAGTCATTCCAATATGCTATCTTGTATGAACTCCAACACTAGCACTACTTCCGACGACATTCAACAGGTGGACCACAGCAATAATTTTTCAATAAAATGGGCACTGAAACAATGGTTCAGCGACAAGTCAACAACACACTCAAGGACCAATGACACTTCTCAGTTAATACGAAGTCCTTCCTGTCAACTCTCAAAACCAAACGATAACCTCAACCGACTCGTCTCATTCCATCTTTGATTTACCTTGGTCATGTTTTTACCCTTCATCTTCACACTTTTGCATATTCATTTATTTATTTACACCAGTTTACCCTACCCCCTTTTTTTTGCCATTTTAGTTTATATTTATTGGTTATTATCCACTTATTTTTTTATTATCAATTATCATTGTCTCTTTGAAATTAAATAAAACCTGTTATCAGCATCATATATAATATGTCTTCTTGTGTAGTACTGTCTTACTTTACCATTTTGTCCCATAGGTTTAATAAATATAATCATCCGGTTTTTAAAGAATGTCACCAGATGATGTGGATCATCATCAGTTTTCCTAATTGCCTCACCTGCACTATGATGATACATACTAAAAAAAAGGGGTAGCGATATATCAACCTATTAACCGACTTTGAGGCTATTATTATGTTATATATATATAGATATATCTCAATTTCCCGCACTTGCAATGATGTTGTCTTGGTCGAAACAGGTCCAATGGCGTATTTCACCATCCTTTTTGATTCCTTCTTTGAAATCATTATGCACCACCATAATTTAGTTTATTGGATGGACAAAAATAGATTACTGACAGACAAAAAATCAATCAATTCGCAACCCGCCAAGAAGAGAAATTATCCCCTCAAAAGAATTAAGTGAAAACTGGCCATGCAATTGGTATTCCTTTTCTGATTAGGCAAATCCGAGGATCATTTTATACCAATCATTGGTCGCTCGTTTTCATATTTTGTACTCAGAGGTATTGACCGAGCGAGAAACTCAATTCACTCATCATATTCACAATCTGTTGCTTCTTCTCATCCCAGTCAACACTCGACTTCCAACTTGCTCTAGTCCCCTCCATCATCTGGATCAAAAAAAAAAAAAAAAAAAAGTGTCTGGGTACGCGAAGTACTGAAAGATATCCGAGGGAGTTTCTGGTTTTTGACATTTTTGTGTGAAGACAGATATCGAGGGTCTTTTTTTATTGTTGCTCGTGCGTTAAAAAAAATCTCTCGAGGAGACATATTACCCAGTCGCACTTTTCACAGACATGTTGTACAAGACCAGTTATGATCAGGAACGCATTTCCCTTAATTTATTCAAATATCTGCATGATTCCATGTCATATTCAATTCCCACCTGCTCTATGCAGTACATTTTCCATTGTATTCAATACAAAAATGAAAAAAAAAACCATTTCGGTATGTTTTATTGAGAAGAATATAAAAAATAAAAAAAAATATAAAACTACGGGACAACGATAAGCACATAAACATGCACAGACATATTATATATATAATGTATAAAAGAGAGGGGAAGTCATCTAAAAACTAACTATCACTATCTAAGATTGCTTGCATTCAGGAGCATTTTCACCACCCTTGGCAGGTTGCTAATTAAATAAATAAATAAATAAAAGGCATTAGTGCATCATTAGAAGAGCATCAAGTCACTATAGTATCAACTTACAGTATCGTCATCATCATCGTCATCTTCTTCTTCGTCATCATCGTCTTCTTCTTCAGATACGTCATCATAGAAATCATCCTAAAAAAATTACAAATGGTTAGTCCTGTCAGCATTATTTACATCATAAGAGAATACCCTGCATCCCGCATTGGACTTACATCGAAATCATCATCACCATCAAAATCTTCGTATTCCAAAGCCTTTCCTGTGAAGTAGTCAATGGCATGAGGAATGACCTTGTCCTTGAATTCTTCTCCAATTTCATAATCAGCTTCCAACTTGGCATCCAAACCTTCAGCTTCTTCTTCGTCAAGTTCTTCGGATTCATCAGGGAAGACAGGAGGGCTAAAGAAGTGGAAGAAACTATCGGCAGGCACAGTACGTTTGACAACTCGGGTTTTGTTGGTACCTATACAGAGAAAAATGATAAGAATAAGTAAATATAGGTATTGTATAATATAAAAAAAAAAAAAAAAAAAAAAAAAAATAAAAGCTTTTTACCTTTATGACGTTGTTTTTTAGCTTCGACGGTGACAGTCAAATTCTTTCCTTCCTTCCATTGAATTTCACAGCCTTGGGCATGATCATAAACAAAGTCACCACCATAAGCATGTTCTTGGTAATAATAGGCCTTGGTCAACACCTTGTTTTCGAAAAAGTCGTTTTCAGTGAATTCGAATTCGATTTGGAACCCAGGCTTTTCCATGTATTGCATGCGAATATCAACCAAGTGCTTCAATGCAGCTTCATCTTGATCAGATACCGTTTCACCAATTTGAGGATGGTTCTTGAGAGCCGTCAACCAGAATTCGGGAATGCCAGTAACCACCACATCATCATCCACTTCATTATCCTTCTTGTTGTTGCTGCTGCTCGCTGCTGATCCTTCCACTTCACTGTTCTTTTTGTCGTCACCATGCTGTTGTTCGTCTTGTTCAGCACCCACTTTTTCACCCAGAGCCACTTCTTCTTCGGTAGGTTCATACTTGCCAGTAATCACTTCGGATCGCTTGCTGTAAAGAGGTTGATACAAGGCTAGGTATTTCTTTTCCAAAGCCAGGACTTCTTCTTGGAATTTGCCTTCGAGTTCTGTATGTTTGCTTTGGAAGTACTTGAGGCCATGAAGACGACGTTGGACACTGGTAGGAAGAGATTGGACATGTTCGGCTGCGCGACCGAGAAGAGTACCTAGTAACAAAAAAAAAAAGTTAAGATAAATTCCAATTGAGCCAGATCTGACTTAGATGGAGAAGGATCTTCCTTAAGGGAGATAATTTACCTTGAGTTTCCATTGTTTCTAATTGATATTAAAGTAGGACGATAAGTGAAAATTGACAGGTGGTGTGCTGGTTTTGGGGAGTTGCTGCAGAGATCTCGTGTTCTTGCTATCTAAGGGTAGAAGAAAGCTACAAGAGACGACAAGAAAGAAGGAACTAGTTAGTGAGGGAAGAGATAAAAAGAAACCAAAAGTAATATATACATATTTATATATATATATAGTCCAACGAGTCAATCAAACTCCATGTTCATACCTGATTGCTATTCCAGTTAAGAAAAAAAAAAAGGAGAAAGAGTGTTGAAAACAAAAAAAAAAGTTTGCAATGACTTTTTTTGGGGCCATTGACAGTAGAATTGGCTATTTAAAACTCCGTTAGTGATTCGACGTTTGTTGGGTTGTGTTTCCCCGCTTCCCCATTCATCGAATAATCAACCCAAGCCCGTAATAACACATCCAGACGCCACGTATAAAAAAAAAACAATAATCCAATTGATTAAAGGAAAGACAAACACATTTTTTATTATGTCAAGGGGTGGTTGATGATAGTAAATAGGGACAAATCAGACTTCAAAACATAATAAATATATAAAAACGAGGGATAATGGTACAACCCAATAGCAAAGGGAATGTTGGGGGAAAAAGATATGATAAAATGAATGAATAGGAGAAAGGCAAGGGGATGGTGGAAATTGATACACATATAAAAAAGACGATAAACTAAGCTGGTTTCATACCCCAACACCATTTTTATTTATATCAAAAATCTTTTTTTTTCCTAATGATTATTCAAAATCATCAAGACCACGTTCAAGTAGGTAGTTGGCTGCCAATTCTATCAGAATCAGAAAATATAAAGGATTAGTCATTTCATCCCCTTAGTTACCCCCTTTGCTACCAATCACCTTTTTTTTTTAACCCAAATATTTACCTTCATTCTTGTCACAAGCAAAATAGGCCTCAATGGCAATGGCTCGGTCGAATCCCAATCCTTCCAGCTTGGTAGAAAAAAAAATTGGTGGGATTAGATGACCATTTTCTTTCCTTTCCATCATCTATCTATCATTATTTACACGATCAATGGCTTCCTTTTCTTCTTGAGTGACCTAATATAAAAGATAAGGGTTTGAGTCCGACAACATCAAAGCGAATAATAATAATAATAAAAGTAATATAAAACAGGTACCTGAATAACTTGTGATCCTTGGGGAGCGCCCACGTCGTCACCTTCTTCCGTAAGGGCTTGCATGAACCCTTGAGGATCTGCATTGATGACACGAAGTAATTCCGGGTTGGACTGGCCAAGTTGTTGAAGAAGAGGACTGATCATATTAGGATTCGTTTGGATAAGTTGACGCAGTTGTTGGAATTGGGGAGTGCTGCGAAGCTGGGAAAAATCAACACTGCCGGGCGATTGTTGCTGTTGTTGCTGTTGTTGTTGCTGTTGTTGCTGCTGTGCTGCTGTGAATAAATTTTGATGTTGATCTAATCAAGAGAAAGGAAAAAAAAAAAGTCAAAAAAACCATTCATCGATTATGTATATATATATATATATATATATATATAAGGAGGTCATACTTGATGTCGCTGTTCTAGATGGAGAGGTAGGGGCAGGAGCATCTTGCGTTGAAGCTTGTATCGAGTCGTCGCCTTGTTGATGCTGCTGACTAGCTGCTTGAAATTCACGTTCGACACTTTCAGGAATACCCTATGGCGACATTATCAATGTCAGTTAGTTGCTCTTTATCAACTCTTTTGTTGTTGTCCTATTTACATTAAAAAGATATTCCACAGCACGCTCGGGGTTGTTGTAACTTGCACGAAGAGCACGCATGATTTGTTCACGTTCGAATCCCATTTCCATCATGTTTTGCACTACCTTCTCCAATTCAGAGCCCGTAACTAAAAGTAACCATACAGGATGTTACGTTATAAGTTCCATTTCTTATTTGAAATAAAATAAAAACTATTCCTTACCTAGTTGGCTGTCACCCGTCACTTGATTTGATGTAGCCGTTGCACTGGTAGCGGATGGTGAGTCTGTGGTGGTAGTGGTGGTTGCTACGGGAGTCTCAGTAGTGGTGGCAGAGACAGAAGGTGTCGTAGTGGTATCTGGGTTGGATGGAGCAGGTGCTGGGGCTTTCTCTGGGGATTGTGTCGCCGCAGCTGGCTTGGTCACCTTTGGCTAAAAAAAAAAAAAAAAGACAATAGCAAACGTTATTCAACGCGCATGTTCAGGGCACTAGGTTGCCGTCAATAAACCATTGACATACCTTAGACACCATCACCACTAAAAAATCCTTTTCACTAATACTGTAGTCCTGGACGGTTTTTGCATTATCAAGAATCTTCCCTAAGAGAAAAAGGTAGACGAATTGTCTGTCTGTCAGCATTCACGTCATGTTCGTTATGTTCATTGGGGGAAAAGTATTACCTGAAAATATCAATTTTTGACTGGCCACAGGGTGATTCTTTGCGCTTTCAATCTTTTCCTTGACAGAAAGAATCTAAAGAAAAAAAATTTGGATAACCAGCGTGAGTAAAAAAAAAAAAAAAAAAAAGAAGTGATCACAAAAAGGGGTGTAGCAATATACCGTATCAGAAGCTTCCACATCCAGGTTAAATTGTTCTTGTTGTAAGGTCTTCAAAGTCAATTTCTATACAAAAATATAAATATTAATAAACAATAGAAGAAGAAAATATATTTATGGGGTGAATACTTACCATTGTTTTGCGTCTTGAGCGAATATGTATTGAAAAGAAGAAGGTCAAAGCACCAAGTAATCCACGTCAGCTTTGAAAGGGGACAAAGAATGTTTTTATTGTCCGAAAAACCTCTCGGCCAATAAAATATCCGGTAACTCAAGCGGGAATAAACCAGTTTCCTGTTGTCACAAGGATGCATGAATCGAATGTGAAGTGTTAGTTTACTTTGTATATTTTGATGAAGTTGTATGTTCATCTCTTTTATTTATAAAGAGAGATCTCAGGTAAAATCATGTGAAATAAAACAATAATAAGAATTTGATGTTGGAAATGTGTGACTAGCATAAAAAAAAGAACCGTGGAGAATCGAAAAGAAAAGAATATTTCAGTTGCTACCATATGCGGTCTGATTCTTCCCATAAACCCAAATCCAAAACGTTCGGTTTCTCCCTGCTACCTCCGCCACTTGGATACTTTTTTGGGGCGCCGAACATTAGGACACGTTTTGCGATCATTCATAAATTCACACATCCCTTTTTCATTTCTTATTTTCTTCTCTTCACACTTCTTTCTTTCATTTTACATAAAAGATGCCTCCTCAAACAAATAATTCTTATTATTCATCATCTAAAATATATTGGCCATTGAACAAAATTGAAGAAGATTCGTTAGCCGCAACAACAACACATACATCAGATACTGCATTATTTCAACATCGTGATTCAACAATATCAATTTTCCCATATAAAACTGGATATCGTCGGTCATCATCTGGATTTCGATGTACGTTTTGCCGACGTCGATTTCATTCCATAGGCAATCTCGCAAATCATCAACAATTATATCAACATTAAAATCACATATAACTTCCCCTTTTCACACAACAAACACATATATACCATATATATATAATATGTACAGTACATTATCATCAACCACCGTCAACTAGTATAGTTTTATTTTCAATTGGCATTAATAATAAAATAATAAAAAATCCAGATATTTCTATTCGACTAAAATTCAATAATAATAATAATAGTGATATAATAATAATAATATAATAATAATAATAACTGTACACTATGTATACAATCTAAAAAATGTGTTCTACTAAACTAAATGACATGCCGTATGCCAAGACCAGTCAGCTTCCATAGCAAACCGGATCATCGGATCAGCGGCGAAGTCAAGTTGGGGTCCATTTCCCAACCAACAATCCGTCATTTTTTGTTCATTCACAAATGCCAGTAGCTCCCCACCCCCGCCCCTTTGTGTTTCAATCTAAAAAAGAAAGGGTAAAGGCAGAAATTAGCAACAGAAAAAAATTCTTTTTTTTCTTTTGGTGATCATGTTACCATTGATAATAGGCAGAAGGTACCACAGTACTCCAGTACCACAGGTCACCCGTCTGTTCATTATACAAAAAAGCCTTCTAAAAATACATAAAAATACGACCCGTCTTCAAGTAAATAAGATTCAACTTTGTCCGTTCAAGTCCTCTTTGTTACTAGTTTTCTTTTCATTACCTCAACATGATTGATGCCGTATAGACGTTACTTGTTATAAAAGAGTTGTCTGTGAGATATGTACTAGCCCAAAGGTGTCTTTTGCGTTTTCCATATACTATATTTGGAGAAGCAATATTCGCCCTCGCTGCAGCACACGTGAGTAGGATAAAGTATGACAGTTCATAAGACAACAGACTGACTAACCAATACGGAAAAGAAACTTCCTACGGTAAATCAAGTATGTTCTTGATCCAAAGCAGATTGCTAGATGAAAAAGCGCAACAAAAAAAAAAAAAGGAAGGAAGAAACTCCCTCGCGAGATAAAATAAGGGATCGGTAACCGTTTACACTCCGATGTCATGGTGGCCTCCTTGCTTAAATCAGTGATTACTGTGTATCAGGTATTGAAATGTAACTGATTCTTCCAATTATTATTATCATATCATTATATTATTTTGAAAGTAGAATTGTTCAATATCTGATATCTCTGAGAAATATGTGCGAATTTTCAGCATGGAAAAAAAAAAAAAAAGAACCAACAATAAATGAGGTCTCGATGCCGATCAGATTTTATCGCCCGATGAGAAACATCTGGGGATGGAGTGAGCAGTATGAACCATCGAATAAAAATCCATTGACAAGCGATACTCTGGAATCGTTGGAATCTTAGATCTTTCTGCTTTTTTTTCTTCTTTCGTCAGTTTCATGCAAAAAAAAAAAAAAAAAAAAAAAAAAAAAGGCCAGGGTTCTCCGGGTCACGCTGTTGAAAACAATTAAATCCCGCCCACATGATCTTTTATCATCCCCCACTTTTTTTCCCTCGCTCTTTCTTTTCTGTTTCCTTCTTCTTTCTTCCTTAATTCTTCACAATTGTAACTCTTATGGCAATATGGTGGACTTAGATTAGTGTCAGGGCTAGTTTAGAAGCGTTTTCAGCTAAGGAATTACAACATGCAAGGGAGAAACCCTTTAATTTGGATGCAAGATTTAGAATCACCATCAGTTGGCTTTTCGGAACCTGCATTAGTATATTTTTGTCTTAATTTGTCCATAGTTTGTATCTGCATCTGAATAAAATATGTCACTTTTTACTGCTTTAATGAAAAATGTTCCAATAGCCTCTCTCATGTGTTGTGCAATACATTCCTATGTTTTTACTAGCATTGACATCAATCTTGTTTGGTTGGTGTTGATCATTTGTTGGGTTCCGATAAAAAGAGCACTCTTTAGTCTTTCCCATCGGTTGTATGGTGTATTAGGTCCCTTTTGACTATCTCCATATTTTCCTTTACTCTCCTTCATGCTATCTCCTTTAGATCCCTTATAACAATGGACCACACGCCTGATGTTTAGTTTCTACCATATTCAGCCATAACTCCCTCCTCTTTTAGCATCTGTCCTCTGGTCTATTGTACAGTATAGTATACATAGAAAACGACGACTGTGTTAAAAGCGGAACATACTAATTGTGTATCCTTGTTTCTTTTTCTAGATTGACGGCCGTGCTACTGTGTCTGACTTTGTGCTACCTGGCTCCCTCCCCCCGGTGTTATTTTATTGAACAAAGGGAATCTTCCCATTACCTATCCGGTGTTCGACTGTGGCTATTCAGCCCTTGGGCAAGGCGCCAATATTTCAACGTAGCGTATACGTCAAACTGGACGTTACTGGATTCTGTACTGTTGGATGGTTGTGATTTTTTTTTTTTTTTTTTTTTTTTGCTCGTTATTGTGTGATAATGGCACATAATACAAGGTAACCATGAATAAAGAATAGAGTCTCTATTTCCAAACTTTACTCATCACACATGCTGCCTTTCTTTTTTTCTTTTTTTATGTGGCAATCTCTTTTATATTCTTCTGAAAAAGGTAACTTTCATCCCTCTTGCACAATATTTCAACACCACACGCATACTGACTTCTTTTTATCAACTTCATTGTCAATCCCGTTAACGGGATGGTGACCTTGGACTAGTGCTAGAACTTGAACCAGAGGCATTTTAAGCAAGCGCAATACAAACATCATGTGGAAATACTTTCATTTTGGATTTGTGGCTTCGGAATGCCATTATATTAGTCTTAGCTTAGAATAAGGTCCAGGAACCGCCATTAGTTTGGATTAGTGTTAGTTGCCGTTACATTTACTTCTAAATAAAACTCTTGTTTCTTTATCATAGGCATCCATTGTTTGTATTGTTCATTAGGTATAAGTGTAAACAAAAAAAAAAAAAAAAAAGCTGTCATATATGTATGTGTGGTGAGAAGTAAGAATAGTATTACATGCATGGCAAAATAATTCCGGTGATTATAGTAACATTACTGCCAATACTGCATTTTACATCGTTGACCTCATATTGTGAATTCAGGGAGAATACCTATAGATGCGTTTTTGGGGTTACGCTGAGTTTATTACTGTTATTTTTTTTCATAAAAGATTTTATTATATTAATGAAGTATTTTCAAATATCTTAATTTTTGCTGATATTTTATCATGCTCGATTTTCAAGAGATCGTGTAGCGTGAAGTCGCTCTCTGTTTATTTGATTTAGTATGGTCACCTCTTTTCTTTTCCTAATCAAAATGAATACAATTTAAGTTCCTCATGCGATCTCCCCTCCATCAAATTTTTTGTGCAACACTGACTATGTCCAATGCTTAAAAATAAACTGGCTGAAAGAAAATTTAAAAATCAATGTGTACTCAATGTCAAATATGTGCCTGAAACTATTTAGCCTATTTTGTCGGTGCAAAGGAATCATTTTTATGAGAAAGTTGATCTGAAGAAGTATGCGTCTCGCAACAATACACTGTTCAACATGGCGCACAGAAAGCGGGATTTAAAGCGGCCTCTCGTTAATTTTACATTGGATACAACAGAAGCATTGAAATAATACAAGATCGTCTTTCAACAATCACTGTTGGTAATAATAGGTTCAGTTCTTAATGTCTATGCTGAAGACTAATGCAATAAAATTGGTATGTTTTCTAATTTTTATAGCTCTTAAAATGATTGTAACTGCGCGTGTGTATGCTAATGGGTTTGTAACATGGAAGGTCATACGGCGGAGAAAGGAATAAAAATGCGGGTGCTTTTCCGAAAAAAAAAAAAAAAACAGGAACACCTTTTTTTGGATTCGCGCTTCTTCTTTCCGTTTTCTTTTCTTGACAAAAAAAAATTGTGTTATTATCATCTAAGAATGACAAAGTCGATAAACACTTCTATTTCTAAAAATATATCCGACGAAAACATATGCAATGGTGGCGCTGACAGGAATGTCAAATCTATCAATCAAGTCATTGAAGAAACGGTTGCCGAAGCTATGGAAGCTCTTCATGATCCTTACCTATTTGACACTCCCATCTCCAATGTTGCCGTGATTGGTGCAGGTCCTTCAGGAGTAAGTATATCAAAAATTAAAGCACGTGTATATGTCATAAAATCACGGTACTGACTATCTTGCTTTATTTTTGCTTTCATATAACAGTTGGCTGCTGCAAAGTCACTTCTAGAACAAGGCTTCGATATTCAGCTTTTTGAACGGAACACAAAAGTCGGTGGAAACTGGTAATATACAAAAGGAAATAATTCTGCAAACACTTATGATATCGATGATATATTAATTATGATGGAATGGATTTTAGGGTATTCTCTCAACCAGCTCAAAGCAAATTGTACATACCATCAATGACTGATCAGCATGATGCATGGCTCGAAAAAAACAAGACCGAAGTTGGTTCTGGATCTGGCAATCAGTTACCATCTTTTCTTCATTCACTGTCTCCTGTGAAATGCACCAAAGAAGTTGAATACTGGCTTAACAATCATCATCATCCCTCTACTGCTTGCTATCAAAACCTTACTACGAATACAGCGACTCCGATTCTTGGCTCATTTGACTTCCCCTGGCCAAAGGACTCCCCTTATTTCGTCTCTCATACAGATGTGCAGAATTACCTACAAAACTATGCTACTCATTTTGGTTTGGACAAGTTTACTCATTTGAATACCTCATTGGATAATGTGGAAAAGAAAGGCACCAAATGGGAACTCACTTTGACAGAAGCAAAAAAGGACGCCAGTGGTGAATATGTGTCTATCAAACAATACAAATCAACATTTGATGCCGTTGTCATTGCTACAGGTCAATTCCAAGATCCCTCTATACCTCCTCTGGAAGGTCTTAAAGAATTCAATACACTCTTCCCTGGGAAAATCACTCATTCAAAACAATTCAGACAAGCTGATGATTTTAAAAACAAGGTAACTAAAAAATAAAAACAACAAAAAAAAACCCCCCCTCTATCTGCATCACTGAAATTCAATATGTTTTAGAATGTCCTGGTTATTGGTGGTCGTGTTTCGGCAGTCGACGTCGCCCGAATTGTTTCAACCAAGGCAAAGCAAGTGTATATTTCCTATCGAGGACCTTTCGAAACCAAAATCGGCATTCTGGATTTGATCCGATCGGTGATTCCCGATAATGTTATTCACAAACCTGGAGTAGAAGGATTTTGGTGCAAGGATCCCAAATCGGGTAACACATTGGTGGACGGAACTATTACCTTCAAAGATGGAACAACCGTGAATGACATTGATGCTATCGTTTTTGCAACTGGGTACCAAATGAAGCATTCGTATTTTGGCTCTGCTCGTACTTTGACTACCGATACTGAAAATGGATCATCCCTGTTTACCTGTAAGAATGATACAGATGAGCCTCTCGTTGTGATGGATAAATCCAAGGTACACAATACTTACAAGTAAGTGATGAACAAAAAAAAAAAAAAAAAAAAAAAAAAAAAAAAAAAAAAAAAAAACCAGCATTATAATTTGATACGACGCAGTTATTCATTTTTTTTTTTTTACTTTTTTTTTTACTTTTTATTGTGATGAAATAGGGATATCTTTTTAATCTCGGATCCTACTTTGGCATTTGCTGGTGCTCCTCGACATGTCACCATCACACCCTTTTTTGAATACCAAGCCCAAACCATTGCCCGTGTCTGGTTACAGCAAGCACAACTCCCATCCCAAGAAAAAATGAAAACGTTCTCATTGCAACGAACTCAAGTATGCCCTGTCTATCAAATGGACCATGAATCTGAACGTTTGCGATGTCAAATATTGCTACCTTGGCTCAACCTTCATGCCCACAAACTGGTGCCTGATTTGAATTTGCCTACATTGGACGGTCCTGCAGACTCTTTGGAACCTATCTGGAGCGATAGCGCAGCCGCATGGCTTCTTTTTATCAAGAAACAACAAGAAGCTATGAAGTCAGAAGGACAAGAATAGAATACAATCATTTTGACGGGACCTGATGATGTTTATTACAGTGTAGATTATATATGTATTTATTTTATTGGTTGACTTATCGTAATGAAGATGGGATGTTATTATTTTGGTATTCCTTAGTGTGGTATATTTATTATTATATATGACTAGAAATGCTTTGCTTTCAATAAAATAAACATTACAATTTATTTAACATGATTTTTTTTTTTGATGAAATGGGAAAAGTAAGTGCTGATTATCTAAGAGAAGGATAATAAAGGTATTGGGTACGTGGGACTACCGAAATGAATACGGGAACATGGAAAATATATTTTATTTTAGATAACTGTGAAAACGTCAATGCGTTGCAATCTCAAACCTTCGTTCATTCTTGCGAAAAAAAAAAAAAAAAAAAAAAAGAGTACGATACAGTACTGTACAGTACATACAGTAAGGTTCATTGTACAAAACAGGCTGGGGACGATAGTATGATAATGAGGGAAAAGGGTGGCATATTTCCGTGAAGTAACGTTTTCACTAATTTTAGGAAGTATTCTATCATATAAACCATGTCTTTTACATGTGATAAGACCGCAGAGCTTTATGCATAAAAATCTTTTATTTATAATCAAAGGATACAAATATGGAGAGGATCAAATATCAAGCAGATACTAACCAAGAAACTAAACTACATATTCCATCAATTGGTTGATATAAGCATGCACTAAACTAAATATTACATCAATTGGTTGCGCCGTAATCGAACCGCAATCCCTTTTTCTTTAAGAGATCGTCCATAGTTTTGGTATACGCAAAGTAAGGTTCCCATTCCTTTTCTCCGACCACGGGTTTGAGTTGGTATTCTTGTAAACGGCTTTCCAAATGTTTGTGACTATTTACAATTAAACGATAACGATAAAAATAAACTACTGTCAGTATATCATGTTATATCATGTAACGGAAGCAAGATGATATTCCTACTTACATTTTTCCAATATCCCGGGCACGGTTCAGTTGCTTGGCGAAAAGAGTTAGCACTTTAAAGAATTTGAGAGCTATAGCCAGTGCATCATCATCCGTTGGTTTGGCCTCCCGTGCATTCCCCAACGCAAAGTCGATTCCATCCAGATGAATACGATCACATACAATATTTTCAAGCATTTGGCTGTTTTCATTGTTTTCGTTTGCTTGCTTGAAACTTTGGCAAAGTAGTCGTCCAAGCTTGAGCATTTTGTCCACCGATCGATAATTCATATCAACGTGAAGTTTGAATGACTGCGCAAATAAAAATGAAAACAGGATAAGTATCATATGCGTATTTGAAAAAAACCATTGTAGTTCACATCATATTCATTATTTTTGTCTACCTGTTCCAAAGCATTCAAATATAGTCTGCAGATTTGTTCAGTCAATTTTGTGTATCCCATCAAATCTTCTTCCAAGTCTTCCACAAAGGCTTTGACATGCATATCTATAATTTCATCGCCATGTTCACCATATTGTTTCAAGATTATTGATCCATGCTGTAAGTCAAGCACACCCATCGTCAGACCACGACTATAGCTTGTCATCAATTCCAGACACCATGCTTTTCGATCAACTTCTATTTTGAGGACAATATATATATATATATTAATTATGTGTTGTTTTTCGTGATCGCACTATGCTATTGTGCTTACCTTCATTATTCTTGTCACTAGATGCATCTTTGTGTTTAGAAGCTTGCCACGATTCGATTTCAGAAGACAGGAAGGTTATCAGCTGTAATTGAGTAGCGTTGTTGCATTTGTGGTGTAAAAGGTTCAAATCAGATTTCAAAAACATATCGCTGGAGAATATAGTGTAAGTATCTATCAAAACACTAAACGCCTATAATCAAATAATGGGAAATTGCGCCAGTCAATAATTTTATGGATGTGCTAATAATCATTTCCATTTTGTTCTACTTACCAGTCTTTGCACTTCAGGCAATGGTGCCGTGTCGTCAGTAGTAAAAAGGAGTTCCGTGCACTTTTCAATAGTCCAATTGCGCCTTCTTTCAATCTTATTCAACATTGCTGTATCAAATGCAACCATACCATCTTCGACAAGGTAGGAACATCGCCAAACAAGATAACGGAATAAAATTGACAAAGCAGATTGGCCAATCTAAGAAAAAAAAAGTTAGAATGCCAAGTTACTGGTTCCATATTTTGGACTTTTACCTGGCTCTCGCCATCATATCCGAGTACAGATCTATCCACAAGTTCACCCATGAGGTCCATAACATCAGCTTTCATATCAGAAGTATCGTCCATGTCATCTGTCGTATCTACAATTCCAATCAAGTAATCGAGGCGGGTTACTGTTGTGGCAATTGTGTGGAGGTCGTCGGTAGTAAATCGGGCGGTATACAATTCTTTTCCACGGCAGGCATCACGCACCTGGCTAACTATCCGTTTACGTAAATCAACCATCAAAGGACCATTGCTTTCCGACAGGAAGGTAGCTTTCATCATGTGGTGTATAGATGAGCTACAAGTTTGTAATATTTCAGGTAATGTGATCGTGGAATACAGTTTACAGAGTTGTTGTAAAAGGTCCTTGTATGCCTAATATTAAAAAAAACACCCCTCCCCCACTGGTTAATGATACTTGTCCGTTTTTTATCCCCTCCCTTTTTTTTTTTTACTTTACTTACATCTTCCTTTCGCAATTCCAAATAAACGTTCATGTTCATCAGCTGTGGTAGTTGAGTCAGTTGAGATAATATGTTCATATCATCACCATATTTGCGAATGAGCTTAGGCAGAAACTGGATAAGGGTTTGTGTGATTTTGTTCGGAGTTTCGTCAAGATGTGATTGTGCATTGTCCTATGAAAACAAGGGGGCGGGGAAACTGTTGAATATTTCTTCCATTGTCACAATGATGCTACTTCATGTTACCTTTTTCTTTTCATTGCTATTTTCATTCTTGGCCAGCTTATTCAAGCAAATGACAAACACGTAGAGTAGTACAGATTCTTCCACATCAGTCAATTGATAGCAGGGTTCCAATTCCACAGTATCATCAACAGGATCACCAAGTTCGTAATCCATATGCTGGCTTGACCCAATAGTAGAATGATCATGACTAAGATAAATGGCCATCGCCTGATAATCCTGAAGTTCTTGAATAAGACTCCAAATAGATTCCACTGTATTGTCGATAATTTGAATAGTATGGTGATCAAAGACAGAAACGTCATCCAATCGCAGGCTGTTTTCATCAGTGTTGATATTTGCAGTCAGCTTGATCCGAGGAGACAAAAATTCAGCAATACTTTTGAAAACCACCCAAGATTTGTTTGCTGAAGGTTTGAGAGCGTTGGAAGAGTAGGTGGCAGTAGTACGATGATTTCTGGATATAGATGACTCGCTTTCGGCGGCAGTAGTTGTAACGGTAAGGGCGGATAATGATTGTTCCACGCGATCCAGGGTAGGTCGGAATATATCAGTATCGATAATAGATTTGACAAAGGGTGCGACAGATTTTCGGATACGTGAGTTGCTAGATGATACCAGGTTCGTTAAAGCCTTTCGACCAGAGTCAGAGATAATATTCTTGTCATTAATATAAAGAGTATTGCAAAGACCAATAGCATGTACACGAACAGAAGGATCAACATCATAAAGGGCCATTTCTTCAATGCGAGACACAAATCGCTGGATAAAGACTTCCATTTTATTCATCAGTTCTTCAGACTTGCATAGCTTGGTGATAGACTTGAGTGATTCCGACCGTACACTTGAGACCTAAAATCAAAATAAAGGATATAAGCGTAATATACTTTTTGAGTCATTTCGCGTGCGTACTTACTGGATCATTGAGAGCCCATCCAAAGTATCGGAAATACATATTATCGCCGAAATGAGCAGGATACAAGTGAATCCAGACATAAAATTCTTTGATACACTCGGACCGTACCACAGATTCCACGTCGCGAGATCGATGATTGAAGACACTATTAACGAGTTGAGATCAATTAGTAAATCAATAAATCGCATTGTTTTAATCCCGAGTCTACCTTGCAAAAAAGTCATGTATGATATCATCCAGGTCCTTTTGCTTTGGTTTCAATTGGTCGACGCGCTTCTTGATGACATTGTTTCTATCCCCCTTTTTTCGATTGGCTGTCAATTGTCTTTTTAATGTGTTCAGCTCCTTGTACAACTTCGAAGCAAGTACACAAAGTTCACCGGTCACCTTGAGGGCAATCAAAGTCGCTGTATGACGGAAGGGTCGATAGACGGAACTATATTTATCAAATAAATAAAATTAGAAACATTTCATACATAGTTGTGTCCATTTCCTGTTTAATGGGAAGCGAAAGTTGGTTACCTTGACATAGTAGTGAGCCAGCTTTGCAATGTTTCAATCAGCGTACCATCATAGATAAGTGTAGTTTGGCATTTGTCGATAAGAATTTGGAAGAATTCCAGCAAGTTCCGCTTGAGGTTTCTATACTCCTTGGTTTTGGAAATGATAGGATATTCATGATACGGAAGCTAAAAGGAATATATATATCAAATTTAATCTATCAAATTATTCTGATCCACTAAATCTTTATTTCTTTTGCTAATTGCTTACCTCTTCCAGATGTTTTTGTAGTTCTTGTAGAGCATTCACTGTACCATTTTCGTCTGCAAAGGCTTCAGTAGTAACCGCCATTTTACAGCCTGAACTCTGGGTAGAATAAAAAAAGAGTTAGTATTCTAAAGAAGTCTGCACTATCGTCGTTTCATCGTTCGACTTTTTAGCTTACCCGAATGACAAAATTGATAAGAGCTTGCAACGCCGGAATTTTGGTACTCTCGTATTGTTGCACCCAAGTTGTCACCATATCTTCAACATCAGCACCACCCCTGAGCGTTTGATCATAGAGACTAATGCCTTCATCTTGTTCCGACACTTGTGATAATAGCTGGCTGCTTGAGAGCAATGTAACTTCTAGTTCTGTTCGTCGTTTTTTGTTGGATGTGCGTTTTCCTTTCGATGATGCCTTTGTTTTCATTTTTGCTTTGGACAAAGAGCTTCCCGCCAATACAGAGTCGCCAGCACCAGTTTTCCGAGATGTAGGATTGAATTCATTGTCTGAGCCATCGTCATCATCCACAAGTTCAGCATCACTACTTTCCATGCCAGAATCCAGTTCGTCTTGTTCTTGATCGTCATCTTCGTCATTAGAACTGTCGCTGCTGCTGTCAATATCATCAGTGGCGCGTTTTCTTGAACCTAGAAAATATTATATAATAGAATATGGAATATCAGATCAAATTTATGTAGTAAAACCTCTGTTTTTTGAGCGTATGCTTACCTGGTAGCTGGCGTTTCCTTTGAAAGAATTCAGGCATAGTCTTGAGACGAGTAGCTCGATCCTACAGTTAAAGTAAACAATAACGAAGAAGAGAAGCATATTGTAAGTATATTAATGTTCCATATCATATGTAAATAATAGCATTAGTATTGCCTTGATGAATCATACCTTTTTGGTTGCTTTTCGTCCAGTCATGATTGATAGATAAATGAAAAAAAAAAAAAAAAAAAAAAAAGGAAGAAAGAAAAGGGCGCGTCCCCTTCCAAAAAAAATAAAGAAAAAGAAAAAAAACGCGAGCGGCACATTTTTTAAAGAGCGCGTGTTTCAAGTTTTCAAAACGTAAGGTGAATAGAATGAGATGGTGGTTTATTTCTTGCTGTAAAATAACAAAAGATAATATATAAATAATAAAATACACTAATACTATAATGGATGAGGGAGTGAAGATTGAATCTAGTCCTTGTACTTGGCCATAAATTCACGATGGAATTTTTCGAGATCAGCACAGAAAGTGTCAAACAAGTGTTCTTCAGGCAAGAAGGTGGATCGGAAATGCCATGTATTGGGTACTTGGCCAAAACCAGAACCTAATAACAAAAACAAAGATAATAATCTAATTGAATATTCCATCGACTCAATTTTTTTTTTTTTTTTCGTTCACTTACCTGGGATTACACAAACACCAGTGGCTTCCAACATCGACATACAGTAGTAAGTATCAGGAGCCATACCCTTTTCCTTGGCAGCATCAATTGCCTTTTGAGGTAAAGTCAATTGAGGGAAGAGATACATGGCACCTTCAGCATCATTGCAGGACATATTTTCAAGAGAATTGAAACAGCCAGCCAGTTTTGTAGAGCGTCGGACAAGAGATTGGTAAATAGTGTCGATTTCGGCCTTGTATTGAGGATAGGATTGATCACCTTCGACTGGGGGATTGGTCATCAAATCAACAAGAATTTGGCCTTGAACGTTGGGGCATAAAGATACAGAGGCAATCTTGTATAGCTGGTCCATCACTTTTTCATCGATATTGACGCACTCCAAGTAACCACCACGTCGACCACATTCACCAATCATGCCCTTGGAAATGGAATGGAAGGAGAAGAGTTCCACGTTGTCTTTCACATGAGCCAAAGGATGGTCCAACAAAGCTTGACGGAAACTAACAAAGGGATTAGTCTTGGGCTTGTAAATGTTGGTTTGATAGACTTCGTCGGCCAAAAGTACCAATTTTTCGTCATAGCAGAAGGTCAAAAGTTCAGTCAAGGTTTCCTTTGGAAGGCATTGTCCAGTAGGGTTGCCAGGGTTAATGATTACCAAAGCACGCATGTCGGTACCATTGTCACGAGCTTCATCCACAGCCTTTTTCAGATCCTTTACTTCCAATCCCCAGTTGTTTGATTCGTTCAAATAGTAAGGAACTTGAGTGGCGTCTACCAAGGCCAATGTAGCAGAGTACAGAGGATATTGAGGAATAGGGATCAAGAATCCGGACTTATTGTCTTGGGTCAAAATTTGGATAGCAGTGCTTACACCAGCAGAGGCACCTTGAGTCAAAAAGATGTTTTCAGGATCGGCAGGATGTCCGTCGCGCTTTTCAATAAACTTGGCCACGTTTTCACGGATGTGATGAATTCCCTTGGAGTGAGAGTAGGCACCAACGCTGCCAATATGCTTCAATAACAATTCAGCACGGGCAATAGCATCAGCAGGGTACAATTTGAGCAATGCATCACGGTTACCAGCCTTCAATAATTCTGGATTTTCGCACAATGAAGCCACCTGCATGTCAAAACACAGAAAAAATTCAGTCACTGTATAACATCACTCTATTCCTACTATATATTTACCTGACGGAAGAAAGTAATGGGCTTTTGGTTGAGTTGTTGAGGGTTACCAATGTTACAAAACACCACTCGTTCAAAACCAAGAGACTTGTCAGTCAACAGTTGCTATAGTCGGCCAAAAACAGTAATGAGCGCTCAGTTCCTTAGTTTCATTTTTGATCGTGTTTTTTTCTTACCTTGCTTAAAGATTCAGCACGAATAGGAAGAGCACCACGTACCGCATATTCCATTTGTCTTACAAGAGGATGCATGGTTTCAGTGGTTAATACCTTGGCTATCAGGATTGACCAAAAGAAGGAGAGGAAGGAAAGAAGAAAAAAGGTACATGATCAATAACTGAGTGTGTTGTTGCTTTCTCTTTTACTACTCCTTCGACGATACTTACTTCTATTAGGAGTCGCAGAGGCGTGTCTCAAGGAGAGATAAAGGCGAGATTGCCGGCTCTGAACATTGATGGTACGAATGGCGTTTCGAAGCATGGCGAATAAGAAATAATAAAATTATAAATTTTAAAAAAAAAAAAAAAAAAAAAAAAAAGAAAGAAACGGTGTAAAATGGGAAAGACTGGGTTTTGACCACCGAACAAAAAAATTTATAGGAATCTGACGACCAATCATATCGCGATTTTAAATCCAGCTTTATATTCTTCCTTAAATGGCATGTCTTATATCATATTTATTCGCTTTGACTGTCTTTACCATTAAAATTCTTAAAAGTCGCTTTTAAAGTTTATGAACAATACTGACAAAACGGAAACATCAACTTGAAGTGGAGGTGATCTGAGATGGAACGAAATTGCACGTAATCGAAACCAGACACTGAATTCAGAATTGTGGGCACATCCACAGTCAATCGAAATCAAAAGTTACAAATGATACATATCATTTATGCTGGGATATAATTTGTCATAAAGATGATTTATCCCAAAAAATACAATAGTTGACAATGTGTGGGTGTTTGAAATTGCGGGAAACGTTTACTCCCTCATTCTATTTTTTTTTTTTTGCTTTCTCAACATACTCAAAAATAATCAATCTATGGAACGCTGACCATGACGGTTGGATTCTGAAGGACGCGCACCAAAGTTTGAAATGGTTAGAGTCGCCTATTCTCTATCCTATTGGTTTTAACACACTCAAATATACCCAATCGAAATTGAGGAATCACCTACCAAAGCGCGAAATGATGCAGATGGCAAAAGACACCCTGTCAGGTTTTTTTCCCTTTCATTTGCTGAGTACACACCCACACATCCCCACACAATGAAAAATATTCATTAACAAGAAGTGGATTATTGAGTGTTACAAATGAATGACATTGTTTCATGCTCTTTTTTTAGACACACACACACACACATCACGTAGGCCTGTTTTTTTTTCTTGGTCTACACCATCGGCAAGACAGTTAAACATATGACTGACTAATGTACTGGTTTTATTTATATATATATGTATATATAACATATGATAGCCAATACCAAACTAAACTAATTACGGTCTCATGATGGTAGTCTCAATTGAAGACTAATCTTATGATGGCCTAATTCCTAAATCCAAAATGAAAGGGTTCCCCCATGCACCTTATAATCCCTGATCTGGAAACCTTCTAAACTATTCCTAATACTAATAGAAGATCATCATTACCTCAAAGCGGTTGCAATGATCAAGGGGGAAAAAAGAAAGAGGAAAAAAAAAAGACAAGAGAATCCACGTGGGCGGAAAATGAAATATATTTGATCTCTCGTTTTTCCTTTTTTTTTTTTAACAAAAAAAATAATCACCACAATCAACACCATATAGCAGCATCAACATGGTGGTTCTCGTCTCATAATAGTAACCACCACCATTTAACGTTAGAAGCATGGCTGTTCTTCTTTTTTATGCACATGTGGAACAAATCGGTCTAGTTTAGTGAATACTTTCAGTATAGAGTAGTTTGTCGCTCGCTGTAGGATGGCTTACCATTTTTTATTGGACTGGCTTATCTGATGTTAATTTTATTTACAACAAGATACCTTTATTCTTCACATTTCACACTCGCGCTCACACTCCCCTAATCGTCTTCGATTTAGATGCGCGACATAGTATTATCATTGGACTGTCATAATTTATATTCATTTCTAAATAAAATAGATAATGACTATTTGCTTTTACGTCCCTCATTTATTTTAATTAGTATTGTCAAATACAATGGCTCATATTGTACAATCCAGTACAGTGTTTGTGTATGTAGAAAAAGGTGATGTACGAAAACAACAATTTGGTATGAAGCAATATTAATCAACCATCGTGCCCACCGCTTCGTATACTGTGAAGTACTCCGTTGTACTGGTTTGTGAGAGGGAGTTCTTGAATGGTTTTGGAAAATGTCCGGGGTCGACGCATGGAAAAAAAAAAGTGAAGGATGCTTCAACAAACGTACCGGTGATTGCATAAAAATATAACTCTTGCGGTGTGTTGGAAGGTATTTAGTTTACCTGCATAACCAGTAAATCACCTTTCTCATTTTTATTTTTATTACTTTTACTTCACTATAGAAATTTACCCTAAAAGGACATTGAACCTCCTTTAGCTTTCCAAATGATTGAACCTGTATCTGAAATGTTCTGATTCTCTTTTTAAAAAATATAAACGCTCTGGCGCTCCGCTGGAGCTTTTGGAAATCTTTCGATTTACTGGGTTTTCACAGTTTTTTACTAAAGTGTGGGTTTCGATGGGTTAGGACTAAAGCCTCCGCCATTTCGCACTTTGGTGGGCGGCCCCTTGGGCTCCAACCGTCGTGCTCAGCGCGTCGTCAGTGGGTTTTTTATGAGTGCTGAAAAAAAAAATTGGGAGGGGATTAAAGCCTCCGCCAATTTCGCACTTTGGTGGGCGGCCCCTTGGGGCCCAACCGCCGTGCTCAGCGCGTCGTCAATGGGTTTTTTATGAGTGCTGAAAAAAAAAATTCGGAAGGGATTAGAGCCTCCGCCATTTCGCACTTTGGTGGGCAGCCCCTTGGGGCCCAACCGTCGTGCTCAGCGCGTCGTCAATGGGTTTTTTGTGTGCTGAAATAATAGCTTACTTGAAATGCGTCGGAGAGATTAGAGTTTGATTATGTAGTGGCTGCAACTGCCTTTCCACTGGAAGATAAAACGAATTATGCTATATGGTAATAATGGCGATTGCCCGTTTATTTAATTTTTATTTGCAGTTCCCTGATTTTTTGACATAAAAAAAAAAAAGCTGGATGATTCAGGCTCCGCATTTTGCTTTCTATTTTTTTTTTTTTGGTCCCCCTTTTTTTCCCTCTCTTTTTCTTTCTTTTTTTATTTTTTCCTTCATGATAGTCTGAATGATATGATGGCAAGGCTCATTGGGGAACTGGTGATTTAGGATTAGTGGTTAGAACTTGAATTAGGGGCGTTTAAAAAACGCAAAACAAACACCATGGGGAAACGCTTTCACTTTGGATGAAGGATTTGGGACGGCAGTAGATTAGCACTCATTAGTTTAGTAATAGTTTGTCATCGTTTATATCTACGACTGAATAAATATGTTCTTTTTATTATATTTAGTATCTCTGTTGTACGTTTACATTATGAGCTTCATTGAATGTGTATTACATATGCATAGAAAAAAGAAAAAAAAAGTGCGTCTATATATATATGTATATAAATAAGGGAGGTGTTTGTGTTAAAAAACAGCTATTACAGTGTATT
Organism: Absidia repens; assembly: GCA_002105175.1. Taxonomy (NCBI): domain Eukaryota; kingdom Fungi; phylum Mucoromycota; class Mucoromycetes; order Mucorales; family Cunninghamellaceae; genus Absidia; species Absidia repens. Next base: position 3,118,142 of record MCGE01000001.1, on the reverse strand, counting down.
TTATTGTGGTGGGGTATATTGAAGAACAAAGTTGAGAATAATATTAATTATGTAGCCACTGGGTGGCAGGGGGTTTCTGAAGAGTGGGTTTTGATGGAAGACTCTGTGTTTGGGTGGGCAACGATTGAGAAAAAAAAGGACGGACGGCTCCTATGGTGGGCAGCGCCTTGGGATCCAACGGTCGTTGTCCAGGGCTCGGTTTGAAAAAAAGAGTCGGAGGGACAAAAAACGAAATTAAAGTTACTATAGCTGAGTTTTCTTACGGCCCATTTTCTTTTTAATATATAGCAAGCACAACCCAGTTACTGGCGAAATACACCCAGCTTTAGCCGTAGTACTCTACTGTTACCCAATCCTCTAATATCCTGACCTCAGTATTTATACTTTAGTATAACTAGGGGGCAGATTTTCAATTCAAAAGTTCTAATTCATTATGTAGCCTTCATCTTAGTTTTAGTCTCACTTGAGTAATATTTGACAACCGGTCACCAATTTACTTTTTTATTTTGATTATTTCTCTTTTAGAAATAATTGCTCTGTCAACGCCGATCTGGACTTGACTAATTTGTTTGGTATGGGTGAATTGATGGTTTGGGCCACAAATGCGTAAATATGCCGCAGTCCCGCCATCATCGTCGACTTCAACTTCTCCGCCCTCATCAACTGCCATTATACTCCGCTACTTTCATTTTAGTATAAATAGCCAGACTTTTTAGAAGAAATTAGTTTTTTCTTCAGTTTGAATAAAAAGTTTAGTACAAAGGTTTTTTTATAACCATCAAGTTATTTTTTATTTCTATTTTGTTATAGAAATCTATTTATATTTTATTTACAGAGTCAATTATACCCTTTTATTTTATTGAACCAACCAAGGTCAATACTTCTACTTTATTTTATCAAGTTTTATTTTTCAAAAACTTCTTTTATCTCAAGTTGGACTTTAACTACAAAAGTTCTGGTGCTCACTACTGATGATCAAATATAAATTTGGTGCTCTCTATATATTTTCAAGACTGCAGTCAAGTAAACAAAAAAGGACAATTTCAAATTCCGATTCAGGGGAAAGATATTTTTTGACCCTCACTACAAATCCGTTCAAATAAGAACAAGAGTACTTTTATATACTCTTATACACTATACATCTGGTGTAAAATATAACTGAAGCTTTAACAAAAAGGTTGAATCAACACCGTTATTGCCTATATCAAACTTAAAAATAGCCGTAACGGACTTTGAAAGCTACTGTCGAGGATCGGCCTGAGTCCGCTCCCAACAACAACATCTACAACATCAACATCAACAACATCAACATCAATAAGCTCCTTAAGTTTTTTTGTTTATTGTTACACATTACCCCGATGTCTTTTTTCAACCGTCGTATTTTTTACACCGGCGTCTTTTTTAGCCCATTTTAAAATTTTATTTCTATATATATATATCCCACTTTTTTTCAATTCTCTTTTTTTCCTTAGTTCTTATCTTCGTTATATTTACTCAACCTTTTTTATAAAATTCAGTACAAAGGTTTTTTAACCACCAAATCACTGTCTTATTTTTATTTTGTTTCTATCGTCTATATAGAAACTTTCTTTTATTTTTTTGTGACTACAAGTCCTCTTTTTTATTTTTACTGTGTGTTATACACTTATTTTTATTGAACCAACAAAGGTCAATACTTTCCTTTTTTTTATTTTTTTTATTTTCTCAAGTTTATTTTTTATAAACTTTCACTACAGTTGGACTTTATCTACAAAAGTTCTGGTGCTCACTACTATCAATTCTATTTTTGTCCGATTCAGGAACAAGATATTTCAAATTCCGCCCAAGGAACAAATTTATTTTCAAGCTCTAAACAAGCAAAAGCTATACTAAAGGATAACTCAAGACATCCTATTCAACCCAGAAAAACATAAAAAACCTACAAAAACACAATCCAGTTGGACTAAAACCACTGTCGAGGATCGGCCTCTGACCATCCCCTGACCTCTGGCTATGCAGTGACTGGTTTTCATGCTGACCGATGTTGACAAGTGTCGACAAGTGTCGTCCTGCACCACCCCTCATATATAGTTAGCCTCTTTTTTTGATTAGTATAAATACCTCCACTTCCCCGCAACAATTTTATTTTTTTCTTTAGTTATTTATTTTTACATATTTATCTCAACCTTTTTTATAAAATTCAGTACAAAGGTTTTTTAACCACCAAATCACTGTCTTATTTTTATTTTGTTTCTATCGTCTATATAGAAACTTTCTCTTATTTTTTTGTGACTACAAGTCCTCTTTTTATTTTATTTTTACTGTGTGTTATACACTTATTTTTATTGAACCAACAAAGGTCAATACTTTTCTTTTTATTTTATTTTACTTTTTCAAGTTTATTTTTTATAAACTTTCTCTACAGTTGGACTTTATCTACAAAAGTTCTGGTGCTCACTACTATCAAATCTATTTTTGTCCGATTCAGGAACAAAATATTTCAAATTCCGCCGAAGGAAGAAAATTATTTTTCAAAGCTCCAAACGATCAAAGCTACACCAAAGGATCACTCAAGACATCCTATTTAACCCAGAAAAACATAAAAAACCTACAAAAACACAATCCAGTTGGACTAAAACCACAAATTTAGCCGCAACATATTTGGTGCTCACTACAGGGGTGATCTACTCAAAATTTCCAAAGAAACATCACTCAAAACTTTTAATAACCTCAAACTCAAGTAAACTCTGCCAAGATTTCAAGACGCAACGTCCACACTTACAAACCCTACCTCCGAAATATTTATCAAAACTTTCAAAAATACAAATTGGAAACCAAAACAAGATGAACGAACAAACTGTGTTGGCCAACGGACCTATCTACCAACCGAAAATGAAGCTAATGCCCTTTTCTGGATTCGAAGGAGAAGACTTCAGAAATTTTAAACAAACACTGGATAACTACTTTGCACTCTCAAACATCAATGATGAAGATCGCAAGCTGATTATACTCAAGACACAATTGTACCACGCTGCTAGGACTTTTGTAAACAAATTGCTAAAAAAAACAAAAGACCCACTTTCATACTCCGAAGTCATGAAAAAATTAATGGACCAATATATCACCCCTGAACTCATACAAACATATGAGTATGCCTTCAACAACATGGTACAAGGTATTGACGAACATCCAAGAACATTTTACGCAAGACTGTTTGAAGCTGCTGAACTTGCCGAAATTGATTCCGAATCAATGATCCAAAGCCGATTCCGTGCAGGAGTACATCCTATCATACAACAACACTGCATATCACTTGGCTGTAAAGACATTGACGCATGGCTCAAAGCCGCCGAAGGTTATTGGACTGCACATAACCCTCAACAGGTTACAATGGCTGACAATCCCTTCCACCCACGACGTATTGCTCATCCCGCAGATACCATTCAAATGTCTCCCTATCAAACCGCTACAAACTCACCCAGTTTGAACGCTATCACTTCAACAAACCCACTGGACATGAAAGATATACAAAATCCATCAGAAGTATCATCAAAGAAGAATTCAATAACTTCTCAAAAAATCAAAATGGGACATACAACCAACCACACAACCCTCGATACAATAACCCACGTCATCAAACCCGACAATACAATGCCCCACATTATAATCAAAACTCGTATCATCACAATAATGGCCAACGCAATTACAATAACCAAAATCAAGACCCCGTCTTTGATCCTAACTACGGTGACTACGATGGTTATCATCCATCACCCCCCATGAATCAAAACCGCCGTCCCAATTACAATAACCGACGCTCATACAACAATCAACAGTATCAACACAATCCACAATACCAACAACATCAAACACAACAACCCACTCAACAAAATCATCAGTCAAAAAACTAGCACGGGCAACTGCAGTTGATGGTCAGTTGGAAAACCCGCCTAACAAATCCACACATAACCAACCACATAAAGATAACAAAAACAATACTCAACAACAAACCCATAACCTAACCACCATGGATATTCGAAACAAGTATAAAGATAAAAATAAACATACTAACCTTTTATTAGAAGAAGAAGATGATGATGAAGAAGATATAGATTTCTACGTTGCTACCAGAAAAGACAGATTACCTGATGTCCTACATGATCCAAAATCAGCAAAGAAAAGAAGAACCAATGGATTGGAAGACACACCATCCTCATCAACACAACCACCACAACAAAATATTCCTACACAAGAAACGGTTGAAAAGAAACAAAGATCAGTACCTACACATCCCGCTATTAAATATAGTATCGCTGACGATGTCCTTACCCGTAAAGCCGATATTGAAGTTGGAGATCTACTCGAAGCATCACCATACCTAAAGAAACAGCTACGTGATGTCTGTCGACCCAAAAGAAGAAAGCCGCCTATAACATTGAACGCCATGGAAGAAGGAGAAGTTGTGACAACTGCCGCATATGCTGAAGTATATATTGGGGACAGAAAAATCAAAGCCTTGATAGATTGTGGTGCCGCCAAATCATGTATGTCAAGAACCATGTTGAAGATGCTGGGAATGGAAATCGATACCCCATCTACCAATGTATTCACCCTTGGTAATGGAACCAGACAACCTACCCTTGGAATAGTCCTTGATGTCCCTATCAAAATAACCGAAGGCATTAGTATACCCACTAACATGGAAGTACTGCCACAATGCCCATCTCACCTAATCCTAGGAATCGATTGGTTGAATCATGCACAAGCCATTATCAACATCAAAATGGGAACACTAACTGTAACCTATAAACACAAGAAGATGATTATTCCTATCACATACATCAAAGCATCATCAAAGCCGGTTACCTTGAAAGCATCCCACGTTATCTATGAAGAAGAGAATCCACCACCAAGTCAACCAATCCCTGTCAAACCAACACCAATAATGGACGATCAAGATACAAGTGATGAAGATGAAATCACCGATGAAGAAACAGAAGAAGAAGAATGGGAACACGACGACAAAGACGATGAAGATCAAGAATTGTGTCAAATCACACCTGCTGAAGACCAAGACTACGCTTTCCGAATAAACCATGTATCGGACACCGAAGTAACCATCAGTACCAAAGAAAATGGATTCACCCTTCCACCATACACCATGTGCACCGTTGATTTAAATACACCCAATGATAACGCTCTACCAACTATCATCCACATGCAACCAGATGTCACCTATGAAAAATATTTGAAAGACAATCAGTTCATAGATATCAACATAACGGACAACGACAAAAGTTACCCACCGAACACTATCATTGCGCATCGAATGACAAAGTTTGAAATAGAAGAAGACGACGAACAATCCACAGGATACGAATTAGCACAGATGGAGATAAAAGACGACGACACTATACAACCATCACAAGAATTGGACCCTACAAAGGAAGAAAAACTACAGTTAGGAGATGTACCGCCTGATATACGCAAGTCCTTTATACATCTACTTACAGAATTCCAAGATGTATTTGACTGGCACAATGACAGAATGGGCAAGACCACACTACTGGAACATGAAATTATCCTGAAGGAAAATGCACCACCTATCCGACATAGACCATACCGAATGGCACCCGTGGAACAAGAATACTTGAAGCAAGAGTTGGACCGATTATGTGACCTGGGAATCATCAAACCAGCAAGTACACCATATACCGCTCCTATAATATTAGTCAAGAAGAAGAATGGTGACTACCGAATGGTTGTTGACTATCGCAAACTAAACGCTTTGACCAAAGTTGACGCTTACCCTTTGCCAAAAATTGACGACTTGATTGATGAACTAGGCAGTTCAAGAATATTCACAGCGCTAGACCTACGTTCCGGTTTCCACCAAGTACCATTGAAACAAGAAACCAAAGAATTGACTGGATTCGTGACAAAGTTTGGAACCTATCAATACGAAATGCTGCCTATGGGGTTAGTAAATAGTCCTGCTACCTTTCAACGCCTAATAGACCTATGCTTTGGTCCATTACTAAACAAGTGCCTTGTTGCTTACATTGACGACCTAAACATCCATTCCAAAACCTATATACAACACATACAGGATCTACGACAAGTATTCATGTGTGCACGACAAGGAGGATTATTATTCAACATTGACAAGTGCGTATTCTTCAAAGACGAATTGAAATTTTTGGGCTACGTGATAACAAAAAATGGAATAAAGACGGATGAAGAAAAAATAAAAAAATTCAGGAATTCCCACCGCCTAAAACCCTTAAACAAATCAGGGGCTTTATTGGATTGGCCTCTTACTATCGAAGATTCATAAAAAACTTTGCTTCCATTGCAAGACCGTTACATGAACAAACCAAGACGACAAAAAATATTACCTGGAACGAAAAAGCCACAGATGCCTTCAACCTTTTAAAACAAAAATTAACACAAGCACCTATACTACGACGTGCTGATTTTTCGAAACCCTTTATTATTGTGTGCGACGCCTCCCAAAAAGGAATTGGTACCATCTTATCGCAGCTAGACGACGATGGCAAAGAACACCCTGTGATTTATGCAAGTCGCGGATTAAAAAACAGTGAACAAAACTACGGTGCTACTAAATTGGAATGTCTCGCCCTAGTATGGAGCCTGCAACTATTCAGACCTTATTTACTTGGCAAAAAATTCACTGTCATATCAGACCACTCACCTTTACGATGGTTGGTACAATCACCCAAAGTATCTGGCATTGTAGCAAGATGGATCCAATACTTGGCTGAATATGACTTTGAAATTAAGTATCGAAATGGACGAAAACAGGAAGCCGCTGATTTCCTATCACGTCTGGGATACTGATCGATCCTCAATTTAACCACCTAAAAAAAAAAAAAAAAAAAAAAAAAAAAAAAAAAAAAAAAAAAAAAAAAACCATGCGACCAAAAAAGGGACGACGTCGTAAAAAGCTATCCTCTAAATTAACTCACATTATCTTACTTTTATCTGATACACACAACACAACTGATACTCTGTCAAACTCTATATTTATATTTGGTGCTCATTCTATTCTCACGCATTTGGCACTTAACGAATTCTACAATCACATATCTGGTGACTCGACAAATAACAACGATGGAAGAACGAAAAATTAATCAACTCAAATATTATCTTGAACGATTGAAATTCCCCGAAGATGCGACCAACAAGTGCGACGTCGTAAAAAGCTCAACTACCACAACAAAAGAAATTATCAACATGGACGAACGAACGATCAATCAAATCAAACGTTATCTAAAGAAATTGCAATACTCAGAAGACGCTACAGATCGCGAAAAACGATACCTGACTCTACATTATTATAACAAACGATATATACATATTTCAGTACTCACTTTTATTTTGGTGCTCACTTTTTACCTGACTCTACATTATTTCGAAATTGAAATATTATCTTACCTCAACACCGAACAACAAACAACAAACGAAACGAAAAATCATAAATCAATTTCTCAAGATGCGTTACGACTGGAGGACAGTCTTCTCCTGGCCCCCAGGATGTCGAGGATCGGCCTCTGACCATCCCCTGACCTCTGGCTATGCAGTGACTGGTTTTCATGCTGACCGATGTTGACAAGTGTCGACAAGTGTCGTCCTGCACCACCCCCTCATATATAGTTAGCCTCTTTTTTTGATTAGTATAAATACCTCCACTTCCCCCGCAACAATTTTATTTTTTTCTTTAGTTATTTATTTTTACATATTTATCTCAACCTTTTTTATAAAATTCAGTACAAAGGTTTTTTAACCACCAAATCACTGTCTTATTTTTATTTTGTTTCTATCGTCTATATAGAAACTTTCTCTTATTTTTTTGTGACTACAAGTCCTCTTTTTATTTTATTTTTACTGTGTGTTATACACTTATTTTTATTGAACCAACAAAGGTCAATACTTTTCTTTTTATTTTATTTTACTTTTTCAAGTTTATTTTTTATAAACTTTCTCTACAGTTGGACTTTATCTACAAAAGTTCTGGTGCTCACTACTATCAAATCTATTTTTGTCCGATTCAGGAACAAAATATTTCAAATTCCGCCGAAGGAAGAAAATTATTTTTCAAAGCTCCAAACGATCAAAGCTACACCAAAGGATCACTCAAGACATCCTATTTAACCCAGAAAAACATAAAAAACCTACAAAAACACAATCCAGTTGGACTAAAACCACAAATTTAGCCGCAACACCACAAATTTAGCCGCAACACCAGAAAAACATAAAAAACCTACAAAAACACAATCCAGTTGGACTAAAATCACAAATTTAGCCGCAACACTACCGTTCTATTTTATTTTTCACTATTACATTTCAAAAGGTTGAACTTGAGCCTAAAAGGCCTGGTGCTCACTTACGTTAAAAAAAAAACTAAAAACAACAACACAATATGTTCACCAAAAACTATGCAGACTGGGAGATTCGAACTCCCGCCACCGAAGTGACTAGATCCTGATTCTAGCGCATTAGACCACTCTGCCAAGTCTGCTTACATTTTCTTTAAGGTTAAAAAGTAGTATATATTTCCAGCTGAAATATTCAATCGCCGCTTGCGCTACTATTGGCTCCTTTTTTCCGCTCCCCTTCCCTTCACACCTTATTTTTCTTTTCTCTTTTATTGTTCCCATTCCCCTCCTTTTTAATCGTCCCTTTCTTCTTGTTTTGTTTTCCTCTTATTTATCTGTCCATTACTTTTGTCTCTTCATTTCACTATCTCCACAACAATTACGTACACTCTTGCCAACGATAACGACATTCACCATCTCCTCGCTTACATTCATTCCCCTATTTTATTGTAGAGTTAGTCAGATCGCCCTTAGTCTATCTCCTTGCCATATTGTAGTAATTAGTCAGATCGCCATTAGTTTAGTCTCTTTAGAATAGCGTAGCTGGATCATGTTTGTGTGTGGGGTGGCCGGTATATATGGGGCGTGTGTTTATGTGTGGAAGTGCGATTACGATGAATGGTTGGAACAATTCCTTTAAAAAACAATATCATATCCTTTTTTTTTTTTTTTTTTTTTTTTTTTTTACTTCTCTCTCAGTTTATTTTTGGACTTCCCCTTTGCTTATTTGCCCATTTTTATTATTTTTTCAGATTCGTATTTTGATATTGCGAGTGTAAAGATAATCAGACAATTGGCCATAGTCCATTTATTACACCCTAGCCTCTCATTTATGTGGCATTGCTAGCCCAATGCCCATTTCTCAGTCAATCAGCGCTTTTCATTTACTAGCTTACTGTCATTACATCTTTAGCTATTCCCAATCACATTTCCCCGCTACCATCTTACATCTTCCCTAACCATCTTTTACTATCCCAACCATCATCATTATTAGCGTTATTATTTCCCTTTCATCTATTTCTATCCATTTCCCCCAGACAAACACACTTACCAGATAAGTGCAAGCTCACAGATCAATCCGTCACTTGCACCCCTGGATAGTTGTACATAGTTTTTATACCACTCTTAGCGATTCTATTTTTATTTATAATATCCACACACAAAGAACTCTCTTTTATTTTATTATTATTTGTGAACTTGAATTTTAAAAAAATAAATTATCATCTTTTTCTGCAACCCCATTCTTAGTTGTTGTTTTTTTGACTATTTTGGACTCAAACTGATCAGCTATCATTATACACACATAACATTTCTGTAGTATTGGTGGCTGGTAGAAGAATCGTGGTTTATTTTCGGCTTTATATTATATCCTAGCATATTGGTGGCACAGCAATTCAATGAATCAAAGGATGGCTATAAAATTGGACATATTTTATTAAAGCAATATGGTCAATGCTAAACTAAGCGCGAGAGGCTCATTATAACAAGGGAGTTTTTGGATGTAGCGTGAAGGAGACTAACGGGAGAACTGGTGAAGAGTGACCAGCGCTAATCTAAAAGGGTAATTGTGGAAATGGGTATAATACCTTGTACTGTACTGTACAAGGAGGGAGAATGACTGAAGTATATTTTTTATTGAAGCATACTGTAACAACGGTCAAAATCAATCAAAGGTGGTAATGTAGTAAAAAACAAGAATATATAGCACAAGACATGAGAGATACAAATGGGACATAAGTTTCATTGAATTAAATAAAAAAATACATATTTTATTCAAAAGTGGATACGATCTAACACTAAACTACGCTAATGGAGGAACCAAAAAGCCAACTCATGGCGCCCTCAGATCCAAGATCCAAAATGAAAGGGGTTCCTCATGCAAGTTGTAATCCCTGATCTGAAAACGCTTCTAAACTAGTCCTGACACTAATCTAAGATCGCCATAATCTCAAAAAAGTTGAATGATAAGGAAAAAAGGGAAGGAAAAATAAAGAAATTGAAAGGAAAGAGAGACGAAAAAATATAAAACGGGAGTAAATAAATATTCACGTGGGCGGGATTTGAAACTATTTTTTTTGGAGGATACGAAACGGAAACTTCTTTCTTGTTCTTTTTACTTCTTTTGTATTTTATAATATATCACCACCATGCAACATCATTAGCATGATAGAGTTTGTTTTTTTTTTTTGTTTTTTTCAAAAACAACTGTCACCATTTAACAGCGGCGACGTGACGGTTCCCTCCTTTTTTTCAAAGCGACACAGAGTGATGACTCTCTTCTCAAAAAGAGCACCGTCACCATGCAACATTATCATCATAACAACTTTACCATCCGTTTACAGTTTCCAGAATCGGCAAAGTTGTAACTTGGGGACGAGTTTACGGTAATTACCACCACTCAACATCAGCAACGTGGTGTATTTGGACTAAACATGGATCCAGTCGGCCTAATTTAGATTACTCCCTTCACTGTGGAATAGTTTGTTATTTATCGTAGAATAGCTTACCCTCTTTACTTGGGACTAGTCTAACCTACCTTATATTTATTCTACGCCAATTCAACCCCGGATAAATTATTCTCCACTCACCACACCTCTTCTTAATAGTCTCATCTTCAGATAGTTGTTATGATTTTGTTATTAGATTAGCTTTGTATTGGTTGTCGTATGTTATATCTGTATATAAATAAAATATTTCTTGTCCTATTACTACTGTATCAATCTCTCTTATGATTATTTGATAGTCGAATGGGTAATCTACACTATATATATGCATGTAATAAAAAAAGAAGATAGGTTTGTTTGTGCCAAAAACAGAGGTTTGAGACTAAGTCGACGATAATCGACTAAATGCTCAATCATCCATTAAAAATAGGGTCAAGAGGAATTCTTTGTGTGATTTTTTTTTAAAAAACATAACAGTAAAGGACGCATAAAAAGTCTGAATCTAATGCGTTGGTAAATCTCAAACAAAAGAGTTTGTATTTTCTCACATATTTTATGTATGCTGTAATTGAAAAAAACAGACGTGCACTTGTTCAAAGCTGTGAATAAATAATGATTTTACGACATACTACATACATTCAGTAGCAAACTGGAACAATATGAATCGATAAGGTGATGAAAGTAGTGATCTGTACAGTGACATAATACAAGTAAAGAGTAAAAAGCTAAAACAGCGAGTACGATGTTTTTATTTCATGTATAGATTGGATAGGTCCTTCGTTTTGGAATTTGGAGTATCCCCAACCCCGCTACAACCATAGCACCATACAACACAACATAGCACAAAAAAAAAAAAATACAGAAGGCTAAATAAGGCAATGATATGGAATTTTTATTATGAAAAAGTATTTGGTAATTCTAAACTACTGTAAAAATGAATATGACTATCTATCAGCGAATCCATCAATTGATAGTCCAAAAGATTGGTCTTGAATGATTTTCTCTAATAATAATAATAAAGAGTGGTATTAATTAAATCGGCAATTCCATTCCGTTTTTTTTTTTTTTTTTTTTTTCGCAAACTTACGAGAGCATATTGCATACTTTGATATATACAATGATATAGTTGTTTTGTGTCTTCGGACTTCTTGTCATGACCATCCTGTAGAAGTTTGGACCAAATCGCAGATTTTAGCTGTTTCTTGTTGGTGTCATGGCAAGATGATTCGGAACTGGATTGCTGTAATGATGCTGGTATATTGCTTTTCGACGCCGATATTGGATTAGTTGGTAAAGACGGTTGTCGTTTTAAATCTGCAGAAGGAAGTAAGGATGACGCTGAAGCCGATTTTTCCAATGTTGACGGAAGAGGTGGTGGTGGTGGTTGGAGTCCCATGTTGCCATTTTTTCGATGCGGTATAAGTTTCCGTTTTATGACATTCAATTTTCGTTCTGGCCTGTTCCGCCTAGATTCATCACGAAGTTGATCCAGTTTCCCTAACCGATCCATATCCTTTTTCAATAAAGATTTCCATGATTGTTGTCGTTGATGATGATATATATAACTTGATCCAGTATGCTGATTTTGTTGTTCATGATGCTGCTGAAGTTGCTTTGACTTTGAGAAAAGATCAGGTCGATAAGATTGTAGAATAGATTCAGTCATGTCAGGACTTGAAACGTCACCGTGGTTGATGTTGGATTCACTGCTGTTGTCTCCGAACGTAAACGATGGTACCGGTTTGATATTGTGATCATTAGAGAGGTTGTAAAAGTTCGGGTAGTCAAATCGATCACGAAGTACTTGGCCAAAAACCTGTAGTGATATGGATCCTTGCGAATGTTCGTCAAATTTTCGACCGATCAATAGCATGTATGATTCCTTTGCCAGAGGGTATACAATTTCGTTATCTACAAGAAGGAGAAGAAATGTGAGATAGAATCTGGCGTTATTTTCTTTACATACCATCAAAGGGATTTGCTGGGATGAGTCCATTGTTCCGTATGCATATTAGCAAAGCATATTTTGGTTGTTGGTAGATAGACATGGGGTTGTATACTTGTGATAAAAAATCTGAGAGGATGGATGACTTTGTGAATCTGTAAATAAAATAAAATTCAGGACTTTCAGTATGACGGCACCAGTCCTATATACATATATATATATATCATTAGTGCTACTTACGCATAATATCGTTGACTTGTTAGTGAATAAAGCTTAACAGTATGAAGTGGGATGACGGATTCCACAGTAAAAGAGACTTTATGTAACCCACAGTCTTTTGAATTCGTAGTATGTTTGACAAGCGATAGATCTAGTATAATATACACAAGAGAGAAGGAAGAGAGATAGTTGAGTTGAGTTGTTCAAGTTGAACATTGATTTTACTACGCACCTTCAAGATCGTGTTGACCACGCCATGTTGAGCCTATGTCAAAGCCAAATGTTACAATCAAAATATTAGTATATAAGTTAAATCAATAAGAATCAATTTGTTCTTTATTCGTGGTTGATTACCTTTTCTAAGTCGCACCGTTCCATTAAGTACCGTATTAGCATCCATCTGAGGTGAAGGGAACAAAAAAAAAGGAATTGAGCAAAATAAAAGAAAATCTTCTCCGACTGTAAAAAATCCACTGTCGGAGTACCTGTTTTGCACAAAATATTTCTAACAAAAGTGATACACGTTTAAATCATAATTTTCATATACAAACATAAAAACAAAAGATTAAAATACTTCCCTCTATAGAACAATTATGTGAGTACACAAATCAAATAATCGAAGGATAAAAAAAAGCTATTTTATTTCCATGAAAACGTGATAAAGAAGAATATGAGTGATACGAATAAATGAAAGGACGACTGGAGTGGATAGGGATCATCAGTAAAGAAGAATAGTCATTATATATATAAATATATATATATATATATAATATAGAGCATAATAAAACCATAAAGATAAAAATGAGCGTAGGACATACATGATATATAGTATAATGAGGGCATAAAAAAAAAAAAAAAGAAAGAGGATCGAGTTCAATATGGAGAGTGTTCAAAATCAGAGTGTAAGTGATATACAGGAAAGACCTTTTTGTTTTCAGAAGCAGCCAATGCTACAGAAGAGAATGTTCGACAAGATAATTGATCTAATAAACGATTGTCAATTAGTAATGATGTTTAAAGTATTATGGTAAAAATATCACTTACCCATCATGCTAGGCATTTCTTTTATTTTGTCGGAATTTCTAAAAAGAGATGGACAACTTATTTGTTTAATCAAAGCTGGAGAATGGTGATGTTTTGTCACAAATGGAGGCAAAAGGGGTGGTGGTGGAGGAGAGGCGGAAGAAGCAGAAGAAGGGGGTGAATTAGGTAATGATGACCAAGATGAAGATGAAGCTGATGAGGATGAGGATGGATGATGATGATGATGATGATGATGATAATGGTGATATCGAGTATCCAAAATGGGTTTAGACGAGTACTTAGGTGATGATCTTTTTCTTCGACTAGGACGATGTATGCATTCAATACGATTGGATGCACAAAAAGCGCAAGGTTGACCGCCATCACATTTTGTTTTTCGGCGTCGGCAGGTTTCGCATGCTGATCCCGAGCTTAGACGACGAGGCACGTGCTGCATAGTGCCTGTACTTTTTGATCGAAAGAGTGATAGATGATTGATGGTTACTGGTGATGATAGTTGGTCCGTCAAGGTCATAGGTGAAAGGAAAATGAGTGAAATACGTAAAAGGTACTAAAGAAAAAGACGATCTTTTATATGGATGTTGTGTAAAAGGAAGTAAAAAAAGTAAAAGGAAAAGTAACAAAAAACAAAGAGAGGACAAAAAAAGAAAAAGAAAAAAAGAAAGGGGAGGGAAAAGAAGAAAAAAAAATTGCAGGAAAAAAAGTTTTCTTTATAAATGAAATTTAAAGGCGTAAAATCATCGTCATGTGGTAAAGAACTCGGTCAAAACGTGGTTTCGATCAAACAAGGATTTTCCTAATGAAAGTATATATCATAGAGGCTAAAACGGCTCGAAACTCTCGGATGTAAAGAGAGACAGGGGTTGGTGGATCTACCAAAAACTTGCCGCCACTTATTGTACTTACAATGGTTGAATTAACGATCTTCGTCAAATCAATTCCTTTTTCGCTTTATTGATTTAAAATGATAGATGAAATGCATTTTACTTCTTTTTTAACATTGGTCTAAAATAAGGACGTGGGGCATCGGCTCAGGTCAAAACCACGTTTTTGAATAAAAAGGTTAAAGCAAAATTTACCCCTGAGTTTCAATAAAGTGGAAAAAAAAAATTGATAGTGGCAATTTAAGCGGATCGGTTTTGTTTCAATTGTCAACTAGATCCTTCCGCTCTAACCAACTCTTTCTATTGTTCTTCAGCATGATGAGAGTCGGAAGTAAAAAAGAAAACAAAAAAAACAAAAACAAAAACAACAATACCCAATATAGCTTATTCATCAGTAGTATCACCGACCTTCCATTCCACAATTTCTTTTCCTTACACAAGCAGCAAATATTTAAACAAAAGACAACAAAGAACTTTATTTATTGTCCTGGAATAGAAGACTGAGACAATTAAGGTATCACCGTCATCATCCTGCAATTTTGATTTCAGCAGTGATCATCCTATTGACTATTTTTTTTTATTTTAATAAAGAATAGAGAGTTTTATTTATTTGAAGTTTAAATCAAGATAAAAGTGAGAGAATACTAGTAAAGGGAGTAAAGGGAAGAAGGGGAAAGTAACACAAATATAATATACAATAGATTTAAGAAGAATTTGGATAAATATATAAATAAGATATAAAAAGGTAAGTATATATTGAGGAGTGAGGAACTGGGTTGGTTCCTAATCGCTCGGGTAAGGGGGGTGTATGGGAGGTGAGCTATATATATATATTCAATCTTCATCCTTGTGTTGCTGATATGGAGTATTTGGAGTGGTGAAATATATATAACCTTGATACACCAAGACCAACGCAATAGCCATACCAAAAGAGCCAATTAAGAACGGTAAGAGCACAAAAAACGCAATGGCACTAAAAAATAGCCAAATACCAGTGGCTATAAAAAGGATTAAAGACGACAAACAGGTACAAAATAAAACAAATATCGAGATCGGAAAGAATGATAAACCAAGGAATATATAAGTCATCAGACGGAATTCAGTACTAGTATTATAAAGAGGAAGAATGAGTTAATACATTTTGGTAATGAAGCGTGTACTTACTATTGCCATAACTGAGTGACTGTATCTTTGAATAACACCCAATAGTTTTTCGATAGTTCTGTGATAGTTTCCATGTATTGTCCAAGGTTTCCCAAAAGGTTAGTATCTTCATATAAATGCTTGGATTTGTCAGTGACCATTTTGCAAGTTGGTTAGAAAAACGAGAAAGAAGAAGGGGAATTTTTTTTTAATTTCCTCATCCCCCAGAAAAAGCAAATGTTCGATGGGGGGAGAAACACTGGGGCACCGCCAATTCGAATTTTTCGGGAGGGGAACATAAACTCCGACTGCCTTTTTTTTTTTCTTCTTTTTTCTCTTTTCCTTTATCCTTTTCTCTCTGTTATTATCTGCTTGTGGTTTTATCTCAAAGTCTTGCCTTCCCACTTTGGTATTGACTGACTCTCTATTCCTTTCGAACCGTGTAGTTTTGTTTTGATATTATTTATATGGGTAAGTTTCTTGAAATTTTAGTGGTGAAAGCAAGATTACTTACTGATCAACGGTTGCGTTTATATTTTCACTAACAGTGTGGATGTAATGATGGATGAATCTGTATTTGACAGTACGAAAACACAAGACAAAAACCCTTCTTTATTGCATCCTTCTACTGATAGTCTTTGGACAACAGCTGAATTGGAAGAACAACAACAGCAACAGCAAACTTCACTTTCACCACCTATATCACTACCATTACCAACTTCCCTACACTCAGATGGCCTAGTCACCAATGCTCATGATGAATATACTCAATGGATTTTGACAGCATCCCAAAAGAAATTGCAACGCGAGACAAAACAACAATGGAATAGTCAGTCAACTGCGGCAACTACGGCAACTATGAAGACGACCACCACAAATGATATGCAATCCGGAGACAGTAATAATAGGGATGAAGAATTGAATGGATTCAACGACAAAACCGACACGTATATACAACTTGAAGATAAGAAACACCAAATATCTGATTTTTTGGGCAATGAATTTGGACTGGACAGCGAAATAGTACACCAGAATTTGCAGGAATTTGATCCACTCAATAAAAAGGACCACAAGACCTTGAAAAGCAACAGTGACAAGGATGTGGTAAAGGAGTTGGCGGTACAGCAGCAGCAACAGCAACAACAAACCAGGCGACGTCACACTAGTTTGGGATCTACTGATATATCAATGAATGCAGGTGGGGTGTGCCTTTCTCAAAAACTACCAAACACTCCTACAAGATTACCTACCCCAAAATCATCTTCTATCCACTTATCCTCTCACGTGCCACGATCTGAACCTGACGCTGCTTCATCACTCCCAATACATTCCACCAAACCTCGGAGGATCCGGCATTTATCTTCAAACGATGGAACAAGTTCTCAAAGGCGACGACCACTTCAACGACAAGCAACTGCTACAAATTGGTTGGATCTCGACTCACATGAATCAACAGCGATACCCATTGCGCCAAGAAAACAAGATGTTCAACGACCAGCCTCCATGATCTCATCTTTTATTGCAAAGTCATCCACAGGGGCATGGGACTCGGACCTCTTGAACGGAAAAGCAAATCGACAATTGGTGGAATTTGATCCTTTTCTATCACAGGATCCTTTGGAAAAAAGGGATGCATTGAAGGTAATACTAATACAATATATATATATGTAACATTGATCATAGTCATTTATTTCTTTTTTCTTTTTTTTTTTTCTTTTCAATTTAGTGCATGGACAAAGACGAAACAACAACAATTCCTTGTCAATTCGTCGCGTGGGGTCCAAAACCATCACCGAGGCATAGTAGCACCACATCCTCTACCAATCCATCCACTACACGTATTCCATTACCGATCAACAAAAAGTCAACCAATAGTGGGGAGGAAGACGAAACAACAATATCGACATCAGAACAAACCGCCTCACCATCATCAAGTACCATCAAATCAGTCTCTAGAATATCACCTCCTAGGGCTTCCAAACAACAAAAAGAAGAAGTGCTGTATAACAGTATTAATATACAACGACCATCATTACTGACGAAAGATCGACCGGTGAAAGGACGAAACTCATCACAATGTGTGGATGTAAACTTGATCTCGGTTCAAGGCGAACTTTGTATCCCAGATTATATATCTCAGCCAGAAGAACTCGATCCTGAACAGCAGCAACAACATGATATATATCATCATCATCAGTTATCTTCTTCAGCAACATCATCAACATCACCGACAACACAACAGCCTTTACAACGAAGAGTTTCCTCATTGCATGAACGATTACAAGAACTAGTACATGATGAATCAGTCTGGAATGAAATTACAAAGTCGACAACCAGCAATTCGGGCAACATGGATGATTCGTGGCCGAATGAGGACGACTACACGGAATCTTTATCATCATCACAACAACAACAACAACAACAATGTTTAGCGACAGACGAGCAGCCTAAAGAGCGGTTGCGACCATCGCCAACATCCTTCAATTCATCAAAGACGATACCATCAGCAAGAAATACGAATACTAATACGTTGTCAACATTTATGCCTTCCCCCTCATCTTCACCACCTGCACCTCAACCGTTATCGACAGTATCTATGCGACCTGCAATGAGTCCGCCTACAGCCTTCAAATTATACAAACAACATTTATCACCCTTCGAACAGCAGGAAATATTGAAATACTCACAAATATATTTCGTCGGTAATCATCTGAAAAACAAACATCAAGCAACAATGGATCAGCCAAACAACAACTTCGGTTATGATGATGAACGTGGCGACTATTTGATTGTGGTGAAAGATCATCTGGCTTACCGGTATGAAGTTTTGGAAACAATGGGTAAAGGATCCTTTGGTTTAGTAGTCAAGGCGTTTGATCATCGGTTGGGCACTACAGTGGCGGTCAAATTAATTCGAAACAAGAAACGTTTCCATGCTCAAGCTTTGGTGGAAGTCAAAACTTTGGAAGATTTGATGAAATGGGTAAAAAGATGATATATTAATAATATACTTCTTACAAAGACACTCATCACCAACACCCCTTTTTTGTTTCTGATCATTTTTTCTTAATTGCCTATAGGATCCAGATGACAAGCACAACAATGTCCGAATGACTGACCATTTCTATTTCCGAAATCATCTGTGCATAGCCTTTGAATGTCTCAGCATCAACCTTTACGACTTTATTAAAGGGAACAACTTCCAAGGATCGAGCATGGGCCTCATTCGTCGGTAAAATCGGTTGAAAAAAATAAAAGTACGTTTTCAAAGTACTGACACTCTTTTTATTTGCCTAGGTTTACAATCCAATTACTCAACTCTTTGATGATTCTCCACCAACACCACTTGATTCATTGCGATTTAAAGCCAGAGAACATTTTGCTGAAAGACCCAACAAAAAGTACAATAAAAGTCATCGACTTTGGAAGTTCCTGCTTGGAAAACGAAAAAGGTATATCAAATAGCTCCGAAAAAAAAGTATAACGAATACTCACCTTTTAGTTATTGGGGCGTGTGTATAGTGTACACTTATATACAAAGCCGATTTTACCGAGCACCTGAGGTGATATTGGGTTTAGACTATGGTATGGCAATTGATATGTGGAGTGTGGGATGTATCCTGGCGGAATTGTATACTGGTCACCCATTATTTCCTGGTGAAAATGAACAAGATCAACTGGCATGTATTATGGAAGTGCAAGGTGTCCCTAGCCGAGACATGGTGGAGAAATGCTCAAGACGGAAAACATTTTTTGATTTTTATGGCAATCCCAAAATTATGCCCAACAGCAAAGGCAAGAAACGGAAACCTGGAACGAAAATTTTGGCTCATATTCTCAAGTGCTCTGATAGCAAGTTTGTGGATTTTATTGACCAATGCCTTCAATGGGACCCTGAAGACCGTGTTAAGCCAGAAGCAGCATTCAAGCATGGATGGATCACAAGACAATCTCAACAACAATCATAGTCAATGGCTTTTATTTATTCTGTAGATTTTTTTTTGTAGTATTTATTCCTCTTTTTACATAGTTTAGTACACCTATTTTACCCTTCTTCAACCTCCTTTGTATCATACTTCTCACATCATCTTTAAACTTCGGTGGATATTGAAAAGGCTTGAATCAAACTACTCGCATATGGAACGTAAGTATTACAATTTATAAGGAAATGAGTCAGGAGCTTAGATATTCATAAATATAAATTTTTGCTTTCCGCATATAGGGCCTTCCCAAAGTCAAAAAGATGCAACACGGTAATGAAATGGGGGCATTCAACAATAGTGACGACGTCAACCATACCCCAAGAACATATTTACTGAACAACGTTAAATCTTTAGCCTAGGAACCCATGCACAGTCTCCCTTCTTTCAAACTTGGCTAGATTGGTAGTTAGTTAGCTTAGTAACCATTACTTTTTTTTTTATCTTGACTTTCATATCCACCAGCACCCAATTATTATTATATTCCCAAACATCCCACCATCATTGATTTTTTTATATATTTTATTTACATTCAATAAAATCCTCTTCAAACATATACATACACTATGTACCAATTATATTTATTTTAGCTGATGATGATGGTTTGGTTCGTTTGATGATCTTGGGAGATCCTGGAAAGAATAATGTGTGATGTGCCCAGATATATGTTGATATAATAGAAAAAAAATAGGCAACTTTTAGAATGCAGCTTAAGTTTTTTTTATTGTTTTCTAATATACCTTTTCCTCCTGAACAGGATTGATAAAAGTGGGAATGGTTTCTTCTTCTTGACTTTCTGGTATGGTAGGTGTAGCAATTTTGGTGACATCGTGACCACCTTCTTTAAAAGTACAACCAAGATGCTGCAAGGCAGTGACTCTCTCTTTGCCGATGGGCGCTGGGTAAATAGGTTGTGAGGAGAGTTTATAAGATGTATTCATGATATATATTTATAATTGTGAAAAAGGGAAAAGAGAGAGGAAGAAAAAATAACCAAATGGCAAAGAAACCAACACCCGAGACTATTTCATGCGGATCGGAGGTGAACTAAAAAAAAAAGATGGGGTATGGGAAGGGAGGGGAATGAAGATCCGGAGTATGAAAATTTACGCAGCCAATGAAAGTGTTTTCTCTGCATGAATTTCGCCAAACATGCCCATCAATTGTATATTCCCGCCAATCCTGTAAAAGCACAAAAAAAAAAAAATAATCTTAAAATGGAAACATCATCTGATTTAGGCCTCAGCCGCTCACATAGAAAAAGTCCAGTCATTGATTATAAATTTTACTCACTCTGGACACCCGGGATTTGTATATAAGAGCTTATTAATTTAAACCCCGTCTGACAAATAGTTAAAAAGCTCCCCCCCCCCGCGTAAAAAAAAAGTTGATATGTTCTTTCAATTCACTCCTCGCAGTCTTTTAGCACTTCGACCTTCCGCTTCTCTTTTTTACAAAGCTACTTTTACAACTTATACAAAACCAACAATGTCTAAAAATATCTTAAAATGGGCCTCCAAAGATGGTGAATTCCATCGCCAAACTTCTAGCTTCAGAGACTTCATTTCTGCTGACTCCAACGCTATCTTTGCTGCTGAACCGTAAGTTAAATATGATACTACTAGCTTTTATTACTTCATTATTCATCAAATATCTACTAAAATTCAGTGACCGGTATCATCTTTATATTTCTTGGGCGTGTCCTTGGGCTCACCGCGCTGCCCTTGTACGCTCCTTGAAGGGCTTGGATTCATTGATTGGATTATCTGTGGTGGACTTTTTGCTTGGTGAAAATGGATGGTAAAGTAAACCTTTTCTCTTTGATGGGATAAAGCATTCAGACTAATTTGTTTTTTGTTCTCTCTTTTTTTTTTTTATTCTAGGAAATTTTCAACTGATGATGAATGTCCTGGAGCGATTCCCGATACTGTGAATAATGCGAAGTTTATCCGCGAATTATACTTCAAAGCCAATCCTGACTATGAAGGTCGATTCACTGTACCTGTTATATGGGATAAGAAATTGAAAACCATTGGTAAAGGGGAAAGGAGAAGAAGGGAATATAGTGTGGGTAGATTAAAGTGCACGATAGCTAATAACTATTTTCAAATTTTTATATTACCATGCAGTGAATAACGAAAGCTCTGAAATCATCCGGATGTTGAACACTGCCTTCAATGAATTCATTCCCGACGACAAAAAGGCGCTCGATTTTTATCCAGAATCATTGCGCTCTGAAATCGATGATTGGAATACAGCTATCTACGACAATGTGAACAATGGCGTCTATAAGTCTGGATTTGCATCTACTCAAGAAGCTTGTAAGTAAATTCCTTTTACCCTAATAATGCTCCATCCTCACTTTACCCTTCCTCCTCCTTCGTAGATGAAAATCATGTCTTCTCAGTCTTCACCTGGTTGGACAAAATCGAAAAGCACTTGGCGACAACCGACTACTTGGTTGGAAATGTTTTCACTGAAGCCGACATCCGCTTGTGGACTACTGTGATCAGGTAAATATATATCCCATTTCAATTTTTTTTTTTTTTTTTTTTGCTAATAATCATTAATTATTTTTTTCTCGTGTTATCTATAGATTTGATCCCGTCTATTTTGGTCATTTCAAATGCAATATCAAAGGTATTGAAAAGGATTATCCAAACATTTTGAAATGGGCCCGTCGTATATATCAAAAACCTGGTGTATCTTCTACCGTCCATATGGATCACATCAAGAATCACTATTACAAGTCCCACTTGCAAATCAACCCCACTGGTGTAGTTCCCATTAGCAATGGCCCTGACCTATCTGCCAGCATCTAGTTTAGTTCCCTTTCCCACGTTTTGTTATGTTTTATTATCATTACAACAGAAATAAATCATTCGTCCTTTATTTGTCTATCAAATAGATATCATTGTCTTTTGCTAAAATGTTTTTTATTGTTATCCCAAAAAAAAAAAAAAAAAAAAAAAAAAAAGATAAAAGGAAATCATAGTGATGGAGGTGATGAAGGTAGCTAGCTAGAAGGATAGTAATCTGTACGTATACTAGGTGTGAAGGATCAAATGTAAACTAAAAGTAGCTAAAGTGTTGGTGATATATACGTATAGATACTATGGGGGGTCACACACTATAAAATGTATGTTTCAAATATTATCCTTTTGACTTTTGAGTTTGTCGATTTCAGTGTTGACTGTATAAGCCTTTTCGTCCAATTCACTATTCTTCTTGTCCCAGACCAAGTCACTATTCTTCTTGTCCCAGACCTTGAGTTCTTGTTCCAGATTGATAGCCTTATGGTTCAATTGTTCACTGCGTAAATCAACTACACGGTAGCTGCCGTAAAAAAAAGGAGACCGTCAGAGCATATATAAACCCCACTTCCCATCCTCACCCGTCCAACCAAAATAGATGTATACTTACATTCCACTAACCGCGTTCAATTCGTCTGCAACTTGCGCAAAATGCTCGTCCAAGACCTTGACGTGTTCTCGTAAAATCGTCAATTCTTCCATCTTTTGGACATGTTGAGTTTGAAAATCAATCGCCTTCTTTTCAATTTCTCCAACCCTTTTGATGGCGATGCTGATTTCACCGCGGAGCGCGACCAATTTCTACGCATATGAGAAAAAAATAGGCGGTTACTTTGTGCTTCACTATGTCCGCTAAGTATACAAAACTACTTTTTTTTTTCCTCTTCACTTTCGTCTCCATCTAATCTCCTTGTTTTATATCTTTTTTGCTCTTCCAAAACTTAGACATAAGAAGAATCTTACCTCCTTGAAGTTTTCCATGATTGTCGGATTGAAGAGGAAAGAAAGAGGGAAAGAAATAATAAAAGAAAACGTCAATGGAATTATGGCTCGGGGTTTCAAAAAGATTTGCAACTGTCATTTTTGTCAGACAGGAAGCTGCCATCCGCAATAATAGACACTTGATAAAAAAAACTCTCAATATTTGGATGACACAATATTTTGCACTTAAATAAATCAACATCATATGCGTTCAAGGTCATAAAATCAAAGAGTTTTATTTACAAATATATCAAACATGAAGATCGATAGAGTAAAGTAGCAAAAAGGAATAAATGGAAGGGAGATAGGAAAGGGTAAAAATGATGTAAATACTAAACTACGCTAATGAAGACTCCAAAAAACCAGCTGATGGTGGTGAATCCTGAATCCAAAATGAAAGGGTTTTCCCATGCATCTTGTAAACCCTGAGCTGAACCCCTTTCTAAACTAGTCCTAACACTGATCTAAGTCCACTATAATCCTATGGGAGCCACAATTGTGAAGAATTAAAAGAAGAAGAAATTGAAAATGAAAAGAAAGACGGAGTAAATAAAAGTTCATGTGATCGGAATTTAAAAATGCGTTTTGCTCCTGTACTTTTTATTTTCATTTTTGATTTTACGACAATCAACAGTATACTAGCATTATCAAAACGGAACAAGTTTCGGCCAAGTTCAGTGAGGAGGTTTACTATAGAGTGGGTTTGGTGATTATGGTAGAATAGAATGGAATAGCTTATCCTCTCTGACTGGACTACTTCGCCAAGATGCTCTCCCTTAAATATAATATGTATCGGCGACAATATCTCTCAACATACGCAGATTCCACACATTACAATTCTCCAGACTGACTCGCCTTCTCCTGACAGCCACATCTAGGAATAGGTGTCAATGATACTGTCATTTACAATATGTACATAGATTTAATACTATAGTTTATATATCCATAAGAATAAAATATATCTTACCCTCTTACTAGTAACCCCTCATACGTCTGGTTTTTTTTTTTAAGATGACGTTCTGAAGCATAGAAATGCTTGATATAGAAAATAAATAAATAAGTAGATTTAAAAAAAAAAAAAGATAAACCGAACTCCGCTCGACTATGTACGATGTGTTTGCATTGATATAAACACTGAACACACACAGCATATACAGCACGGTAGACTTTGCCAGTTGTAATATATTGAGAAATAACCAATCTTATGAGGCGATATTAATACCGTTGGAAAGCTATTAAAAAAGTGGATTATCAAAGCTGCAATATCTTTCAATAGAAAGCAACGATGGTTTAAATACATTGGTGGGAAAGACTCCATTTCCATTTTTGGGACACAAGCTTTTATAGTGATAAAAGTGTACTTGGCATTAAGGTTTACCCTAAGTTTTGAAGTATTTTCATATATATTCCCAATTTATTTTTTTCACTTTTTTGCATTCTTTTCTCAAAGCAAAATCGAACAAAAGTATACAGTACTACTCTCAGTTTGCGAAATACCAAGGTCAGTTATTTTAAAAAGGAAGCCGATACAGCACATTTTAGCTTCAATACTAATATTCTTCTTTATTTTAGGATATAAGATCAGCTTTTATCAAAACGTCAAGATGGACAGCACGTGGTAGGCAAGAGTTGGCATTGATGGGACCATTACGGAGTTGGTCTAATGAAGGGCAAATCTTTATGGTTTGTTTTTCATGACTTTCTCTGCTTCGTTGTGCGTTGCTGATGAGTTACTTTTGTTGACTGTCTCTAGCGGCATGCAAATTCGAAACCGTTATTGTCCGGGTGGTGGGGGTTTATTTGAATTCCTCTCCCTTGGTTATCGGAGATACCAAAACCTAAACGACCTTCAATCTAGTGGCGATCTCTATACAGGTGACCATGATGCCTACGTAGAAAGGTTACTGTACTGATCTCTCAAAAGGCTAAATTGGACGCTGCTGGTGTAGTCAGTTGCTTTCTTGTCTGCCATTTGTTATTTAACCCTCTTTACTCTGAATGGAAACTAGTTAAGAAAAAACAAAAAGACTTCTTTTAAGAATGAATACTGAGCAATCTTTTTTCTTCTTCTTTTCATAGTGGTGGAAGCCAAACAAGATTTACTGATAAATGGCCCTCATTTCAAAACATTACCCAAACCATTTAGACATAGAAAACATTCATTTGGTCAATTTATTCGATACATGAAAAAACAGGCTACATGCTGTTATTTGACATCATTATCCATTTATTACTTTTGTCTCAATAAAAAGCCTTTTGAAAATATATAATGTCTCTGTCTCTCTTTGCTTTTGGTGTGTACAGTACATGTGTGTATGTAGATGAGAATAAAAAATAGTTCCAGTAGTGATATGGTTGACTATACGATGGGTCAGAGGATGGTTAATAAAAAAGGATTGCTTTATTGAAGAACATTGGTAGATACTAAAACTAAAGACGAGGGGTTCATTGTAACATGGGATTCAATAGAAGGGTCTACTAGGCAAAGCCTGAGGAGGTATAAAGTGTGATTTGAAGAATGATTAACACAAATCTAGAGATGGAACTAATAATGCTATCTACGCCATGAGAAAGACAAAAAATATCTTTGGCTGAAATATAAAATGGGATGGTAGTAAAAAAGATATCTATTGCGCAAGGCATGAGATGAACTAATGGGACATTTTCATTGAAGTATCTGAAAAAGATATATTTTATTCATATGCAGATACAGCATG
Organism: Absidia repens; assembly: GCA_002105175.1. Classification (NCBI taxonomy): domain Eukaryota; kingdom Fungi; phylum Mucoromycota; class Mucoromycetes; order Mucorales; family Cunninghamellaceae; genus Absidia; species Absidia repens. The sequence continues at coordinate 3,091,594 of MCGE01000001.1, read as the reverse complement.
TGGCGAACTAAAACTAAGCTAAGCTAAAGGAGGCTCCAAAAAGCCAACTAACGATGCACTCAGATCCTATATCCAAAATGAAAGGGCTTCCCCATGCATCTTGTTATCCCTGATCTGCAAACCCTTCTAAGCTAGTCCTAAACTAATATAAGATCATTATAACCTCAAATAGGTCAAAATGGTTGTGAAAAAAAAAAGAAAAGAAGAAAAGCAGGAGAAAAATAAAAATCTTGTGGGCGGTATTTGAATTGGTATTTGGTCTCCGGTGAGAGCTCGATTTTTTTTTCCCATTACTGAAGAGTACAGTGAGACTTTTGGATAAAAGTGGTTAGTATTTATCTGTTTCTATCAATGTGTGAAAATAAAATAAGAATGGTTTATTTATTGATTTGTTAATAACATCTATGCTATGGTGGAGACATGTGTGTGGCAGCAGTAACTAAGATGAAGGTTATCGGAGGTGTGTGTATACTAAAATCTGGGCCAAAATATAAATCTAGATGTCGTATCCCAAATACAACAGTAACCAAGCCGGCAGTTCTTTCTCATGACAATAGCCTCACTCAGACACAATCCACATGTATCGACACGTTCATACCTCTAAATATCTCACCTTTACAGAGGCGTCAAAGTACAGCCAAGGGTCTACATAGTTTAAGTTATTCGACATAATTTATATCTACATCTGAATAAAACATTTCTCTTTTCACATCGTTTATATTGTTCCTCATATGTTTAGTTTATCTTGTCTAACCGGTATACCGGCACGGAACAGCGTTTGTGATTGTAGAAAAAGAAAAACTGATATTTGTGTATATATAAAAAAAAACAAGGATGATTGTGTGTACGGGCAACATTGCAGGACTGTCGTGCCCAGCACTTTGCTACGGTTCTGGGTTTCTAAATGTGGGTGTTATATTTTTGTATTTTTGAATAAAGAAAAAGCTTGTTACAAAGTATTGTGGAAATTTTGGATAATTATTTATTTCCATTCAAATGTGTTGTCTAATTTGTACTAATACGTTGGTACTATATGCTGGTAATTTAAAATAGCGAATGGATGTGGCAGGAAATTTGTTTACAGAGTTACTCGGGGTTTGAATATCTGATTTTGAACGACTGCAATGCATGAATCAAAGGATATGGGGCGTGTAGATAAATATCTATATCAATGGATGAACACATGTATGTGTTAGTATACAACACCTATAATTACTGAAGATTCACTGAACGAGCAGAGAACATCTACTAATTAGAAAAATAGAAAGTAATGCGAAATACGTAGCGTGAACGTGCGACTGAAGTTTCTTATTTTCTCCACTGAGAAGAATAAATATTTATGCCCTAAAATCTCACTTTTCCGATGCGAGTAATGACTAGTACTACAGGAAAAAAAAATGAAGGTTGGATCAAACTTGATCAAATTGTTTCCACCGATGCCTATATTTATAAATAGGCAAACAGTAGTTCTTTTTTTTTTAGCGTAGTCAATTCTAATTAGATTTAGGCAAACAGTGTCTTGTTCCCACAATCAAAGCTCTGTCTGCTTGAAATTTAAACTCCATCTATTTAAAACTTTTTTTTTTTTTTTTTTGGCACTCTCTTTCTCTCCATTCATTTAGGTAGTGTTTTTCTCTACTGGAAATATACACATTCCACTGCATACAATAAACTTATTTAACCTTTTTTATTGCCTATTGTAGATTATGTTGGGAATTCTATCTTTGTGCGCTGGTGAACGTTTACTTGATACCATCATGACTTAATAACATTGGCGACAATGCTCAAAGGTAGCTCAAATACTCCTCTATAAGTAAAAATATCTATCAACCAGACACCGAATGACCATTATATTTTTATTTGGATGTTTTATTTAGTACTATACTGCTTCTTAACCATGTCTTGTGATTCCTTGCCGTCATGAACTTAAGAAAGCTAAAAAAGTGAGCTTTTTTTTTTTTTTTTTTTTTTGTCGTTGCGTGTTCTTGTTTTTTCTCACTTTTGTTTACATTTAGTGCTGTTTTTAGTCAGTGTTTGTTACATGCCGCAATGAATTCCCTAATTCCTTTTTTTTTTATTGATACAGCATGTATACTTACTAGTACGATGATGACGATAGTTGCCGGTACTTCTTTATACTCCATGATGCGCTCAAAATGGTGGTTGATGGTGATATTTCTTGGTGCTACGATGGTGCCCTGATCCCTGATCGTTATACACTGTCATGAAGATGACCGTTGATGGTTGTAGTATTAGTATAGATGATAGTATTTATTAAATATTGTATTTTATACAGTATATTTTATGAATAAAGACCAGTAGTATATTGAATTGAACAAATATATCACCAATAGTCAATTGTACTGAACGAATAGAGGCCAATAGTATGTCATAAAGAGGATGGTAATGACCAATAGAAGCCTGCATAAAGCGTGAGAAAGGCAAACCCCATTGGGGAACTATTGTACGTGCAGTGGATACAGGTCAATTGTCGTATTCAGCATTTGATGATCTTTTTATTTTTATTTTTATTATTATCGAAATCATCTTTTATCTTTTTATCATTTCGGTGTTTTTATATTTTATCTGAACAGTCTGACATTTGAACAAACTGGTCCGCATAAAATCAAACCTTTTATGAAACCACATTTCAGATAGCGAAATGTGATGGCTTAGATGAAGAAATTTTTATTTATCCAGTTGTTGGTTTGTTAATGTCTTTTGCTTTTCTCTCTCACTTAATAAACGACTTTTTTTCTGCCTCGTACTTTTTTTTATCTAACCAATCATCCTGATCAAACATTTTTTTTTTTGTCACCAAAAACGATCAGACAAAACATTTTGATCACTATCAAAAACGACCTATTTTGATCAAACATGTTCCCTTTTCGTCGGGCACGTGATTTATTTGGGTTCTCATCTTGTATATCAAATTCCGCAAGCATCTCCGCATCAATAGTTTAAGGGTAGAATATTAGCTTCCCAAGCTAATGGCCTGGGTTCGAGTCCCAGTTGATGCAACCTTTTGACTACCACATACCCATGTCCGGCTAAACCTGTGCCGTAGGTTCTTTTTTACTTTTGTTACAGCTAAATTTGGTTATTAGGTAGTAACTGAGAATTGTTTTTGTGGGTTTTATGACTTTTTAGGGTGATGTTACGGCTAATTTTGCTTGCTAGTGTTGTGGCTGTTTTTAAGTTTTGTTATAAGTGAATACCAATTATGTTATGGTAGACTTGATGTTTTTGATGTTATTTGTATAGTTTGGTATAGATAGAATAGTATCTTGCACCAAATGTGTCTTGTAATAAATTAATTTTTCTTCCTAGTGAAAGTCAAGAGCGATTTATTTTTCTCTGGACGGAATTTGAAATTTGATTTGCAGTGGTCCCTGAATTGACTTTTGTTTATAGAGAGAGCACTAGATATGTACTACACCAAATGTGTATTTGAATATGAGTAATGAGTTCCAGATATGAGTTTGGATAGTAAGTAGTGAGCACCAGAACTTTTGTAGATAAAGTCCAACTTGAAATAAAAGAAGTTTTAAAAAGTAAAACTTGATAAAATAAAATAAAGTAGAAGTATTGACCTTAGCTGGTTCAATAAAAATAAAAAGGAGTATAATTGACTCTGAAATAAAATAAATAAAGATTCCTATAGCAAAATAGAAATAACTTGATAACTTGATAACTTGGTAATTTGGTGGTTATAAAAAAAACCTTTGTACTGACTTTTATTTGTTAAATGAGAAAAGTATATAGAAAAACTAAAGAGAAAGAAAAGGATAATAATAAAAAGTTGGCTATTTATACTAAAAAACTGATATCTATAGAGATGGTTTGTTTTTGTGTTTTTCATCTATGGAATGTATTTTCTAATTTTTTTCGGATGTATATATGTATTTTCTATTTTTTTTTGAGATGTATGAATGTATTTTCCATTGACTAGTTTTCATTCATGGCCCAGTCCATTAATTGGTTAAAACCAAAAATGTCAGCAGCAATTTCCCCAGCGGTGTCTTCAATGCTGGACCCAACACTAGGTCGAAACTGCAAATTGTTCTGTAGGTTGTTTTTTTTTTATGTGAGCACCGGAACTTTTTAGGATGAAGCTCAATCGTTGTAGCTTCGAATAAAACGAGATCAAATCAAAAGAGAAAAGAAAATATAATTCAGACTCAGCTGTCAATTTTAAAGTATTCCAAAAGTTTGGATTAAAAGAAAGTCAACAAGTTTGTGTGATGGCTAAAAAAAGCATTGGTAATGAGTTTATTAAAAAATAAAATAATAATATAATAATGTGCTTAATGTAATTCTTTTTATTTATATTTTTTTCCTTTTCTTTTTGTGTTGGATATTTAAATACTGTAAATTCGAAATCCCATCACTTCTGGAATACTGCTTATGTTGGCCAGCCAGCCAATTTTTATCTCACTGACCAAAAAGCGGGATTTCAATTGAATTTTTATAAAGGTCGTGCTTTCTAATTTTTTCTCCTTTTCTTTCTTCCTTTTTTTTTTTTACATGTCGTCGGGGGTCTGATGATCATGGAGTGGGATTTTTGTTAGATTTAGAGTGTTTTGGAAAAGGGCACGACAAAGGACATGGGGAAACCCTTTCATTTTGGATGTAGAAATTAGTTATGTTTCTGGCATGGAGTGGTGACATGCCGGTGGCCTCAAGTGGTCATATGGCGATTCTGGAATGGCTTGGATGACTCGCTGGTGGATACGTTTCTGGGCAAAGCGATTATGGTTTTGGAATAGGTGGCTTACTTTTTGCTAGGTGATATTCTATATGCCTATGTACGCTTCAAACAACTTGCTGGTGCGGCTCAATATGGCTTATACGACGTCCCATAGAAATAGCATATACCCGTTGATTAGATATATTAGTGGTAGCCTCGTTAGTGTGTATGATAGCTATTCTATTCTATTGAAATAAATGTTACAGTACACTTTACTGTGTGTTTCCACGCAGTTATATTACTTTTATGCACTGTATGCAAACGCCGTCACTTTATTTATTTATGTTACTCTTGTAAAAAGGAAGTGAAGAAGTTGAAGAGAGTGCCTAGGAAGAAAGTCGCTGCTTGACAGGCCATAAAATAATTCGCGTAGAAAAAGAATAATGAATAAAGCAGTTGTTGAAAAGTGTTGGTCATGATGAAAGTTGAAAGGGATTGACTATGATGAACGTGAAAATTGTTGGCGTTAAGAATTGTTAGTTGTTTTTTTCAAAGGTGGACACTGGAAAAGACTTGAGTGTGGTGGACGCTGAAAAAGGATGGCTTTGGGATGTGGGAATCACCGTGATTTAGAGAATTGAGACTTTCTTTAATAGATTGGTCAGGTCGAAAGATGGACTGGTGACACTTTAAACCGTTACGGCTATTGTTGTTTATAGTTTAGTAGTTGGTTGTGTTTTATGGGTTTTTATGTATATTTTTGTAAGTGAGCATCGGATCCCTTTGATTTAGAATCAATTTTTTATATGTCATAAGTAAAAAATAGAGTAATCTGAGGGCTAATTAAAAATTCGTTCAGGGGACTATTTCTTCGAAATAATAGAAATAAAATAAAATATAAAACTACGCTAACCGTCAAAGCTTCCAGTAAAAAAATATTCAATTAGCGCCATCCGCTGCCCAATCGAGGTCCTCTCTCATGCCAAATCAATTGGCTAGGTTGAGCTCCACGACCAGACTGTGTTACGGCTATAGATGGTTATAGACTTTAAACAAGGTAGTTTTTTTGTAGGTTTTCTGTTTTTATAGAGTATGAGCACCATAACTTTTAGGCTTTAATTTAACTGGCTAGGTGTAAAGATAAAGAAAGGTAAAATAAAAACATAGTTTTCGAAGTCCGTCTAGGAACAGTTAGTTCCAATAAATTTAGAATTAATGAAAAGTAAAATAAAATGGAGACTTATAGTCTATGAAGGTTTGCTATAAAAAGTATCCCTTTTGACGGAATAAAATACAGATATAAGAAAAGAGATTTGGTGGTTTAAAAACACCTTTTGCAAGTTTCGTTGATCAGAGTAGCGAGAATATGAATTAAAAAAATTGCCAGTATACTTGAAGAGAAAGGCTATTTATACTAATTCAAAAATAATTTGAGCCCAGATAATAAAAGGGTTCGATGTTTGAAACGGAAACAAGATAAAACTATTGGGATTTGATAGGTACTGGTATTGATGAATATATCTTACCAGTACCTATCAATATCAAAGTCTTTTCGGAACCAGATTAATTAAAAACCTCCAATATCTGTACAGTAATGCTAATGTTTTTATTTTGAAAACATGGTATTTCTGTAAACGCATCTATAACTACTCCACAAACCAATGAAATATATAAGAACTACAGCCAGCCCAGATAAAAAACCAAAACCAAAACCAAACCAGATAAAAAAAAAAGAACCAACTAGGTACAGAATAGATAAAACTAGAAAGTAAGAAGCTTCTTGAAAAGGAAAAGGAAAAAGAAACAGCATGATAACGCAGAATACTGGCTTATTGTTTACTTTGCCTGCCTTTTTTTTTCACCCAGATACCATTCTTCTCTAACTTTACATCTAGCTTGACGTCTATAACTTTTGTAATATCTGTTCACCCGCATTGTTAAACCAATGTCGCTGCAATTTTTCCCTTTTTTTAAGTCACCGGTACTAAATCCCCTTCAGAGTAATTGTCCGCAATACTAGCCTCACCATTTCTAACCTATATAAACCACCAAAAAGCGAAATGCAGAAGAGGTAACAACGAAAAATTCTGTGGTGACTTTTTTTTTCACACAAACACATGCCTTCTTTCCATCACATAAATATGCACACACGCATACACTGGATTTTCGTTGCATATATACCAGGCCCATTTAATAAGACAATGGAAGCCATGAAAGGGATTAATGGTAAAAAGACAAGATATATTTATTCAGATATGGATACAATATAAGCTATGACAACTAACACTAAGCTATGCTAAGGACACTACTGTAAAAATAAGGCTAATGTAATAGGGGTTGGAAATCCGGAATCAAAATGAAAGGGTTTCCCCATGATATTAGTTTTGCATTTTTGAAAATGCCTCTAATTCAAATTCCAACACTAATCCTAGATAACCAGTATCCCAATGAGCCTTGCCATCATATCATTCAGACTTTCATGAAGGAAAAAAAAGAAGAAAAAAAGGAAAAGAGAGGGAAAAAAAAATTGGTGCCAAGAAAATAGAAATCATGTGTGCGGAGCCTGAATTGACATTTTTTCACACCTAAACGCTATCCTATATTTTTTTTTTGAACACCCTCAAAAAAATTACAATCAAGGAGCACTGAGCACGACATCAGGCCCAAAAGGGCTGCCCATCAAAGTGCGAAATGGCGAAGTCGCCTAGTTTCTACCCAATTTTTTTTTTAACACACAAACCCCCCCATTGACGATGCGCTGAGTACGACGGCCCAAGCGGGCTGCCCACCATAGTGTGAAATAATGGAGGCTCTAATTCCACCCCATCAAAACCCACACTTCAATAAAATCATCTGTCACCAACCAAGTTTATAGATTTCCAAAAGTTTCATCAGTGTGCCAGAGAGTCTATATATTGATAATAGAAAAAAATGGCTAATGCAAAAGGGCAAAACAAGAAGAAGCAGAAATCATGTGCTTGTATGATTAAGTGTTTATCTGAAGGGAACATACGATGGTTGTATGGGACTACGTGATTTTTCTTTCGAATTTTAACCTTGCTGATATTTCTGAAGATCAAGTAGGTACTGTGTTGGTAGGTGATGCGTGCCCTCTAAGCTCCATTTTTGTTTCACTTTATGTAAAAATCTTGGATGTTTTTCACTAGTGCCAGTTTACCTGTTAAAAAGATAGAAGACATTTCAACATATCCTCCCCATCACATATCACTCACCAAGAATCGCATACTTTTTTTTTTTTTTTTTTTTCAAACAATAGATCAAGAGAATTAGACACATCATTTTGACATAAATTCGATTTTTATTCATATCATACAAAAGTATATACTATAGTAAAACCATTCAAACAAGGTAGATAAAATAGGGAAGTGGTTGTAAAGGGGTATGGTGGTAATAATGATGATAATTTAGGAGATATAATTGACAATAAGCTAAGACACAACATATCCAAATTCTATTCATGATGTTGGCGTAGGCCGACGCGGATTGGATTGATCAATGGGTGCAGCTGTGCCAGGTACGTGATAGCCCACCTAAAAAAAATATTGAATTTCGTAGATTGAGCACCAACAATCAGTAATTCAAGATTTTATCTTGTTTTTTTCCTTACATCAAATAGCAGCAAGTAATAGACATAATAATCATAGTTCTAATGACACTAATAGCACGTATTTCATATATATTAGAGAACAGTGTTAGTATTACACCATACATTGAATTTCTCTCTTATTTTTCATCTAAACTGTTTCCTTACGTTTGATTGGCACCTTTGGGAGTAGCAATGTAAGAAAATGCTGAGGCTATGGCAGAAGCAATAAACACCCAAATAATATTGTATCCAGACATTTTCTCTTCCACTAAGTAAAACTGATAGAAAAATAAAGGAAGAAACTGACAAAAGAATTTTGAAACAAAAAAAAAAATGGATCCTCCCTTTTCCAAAAACGCGGGGATTAAATTAACGCCTCTGAAATCCATAGAGGAAGTGATTTCAGCGCCTGATCCACTAGCCTATGCTAACGCGTAGAACATACTTCGATCCAGCCCAGAAGTTTCGTCCCCACCTAAAAGAAAAGAAAATAAAGTTTATATGTATCCCGTTCTCCATAAACCCCAAGTCATAGCACTGCATAGTTACCACATTGCGTCCCCACCCTAATACACAATTTTATAGCTAAAGTAAAGAGTTTTTCAAAAGCTTCTAAGAAGCAGCAAATTGTTTATTGAGTAAAAATACTATGAATGATATAATATATATATTGTAAATAATAAAAAAAAAAGAATAAAAGCATACAGTGTAAAAAGCAAAAGCAAATAAAATCTAATTGAATAAAAATGCACCACTAAACTAATTGACCTTGATGGCTTTAGAAGCACGTTGCCATACGCCCCCAGGCATAGGGAGATAGGTAGAGCCAGACAAGGAAAGATCAACTTCACGAGCACATTGGCGACCTTCATTGATACCATGAACGATCAAAGATTGACCACGTCGACAATCACCAGCAGCATAAACACCAGGTAGAGAGGTAGAGTACTTGCCCTTGGCGGTTTCAATGTTAGTACGACCATCTTGTTTGAGTTGTAATTGCTTGATCGCAGCTTGTTCAGGGCCCAGGAAACCCATAGATAAAAGAACCAAATCAGCTTGGAAGAATTGTTCAGAGCCTTCGACTTCTTTCATAGCCCATCGACCAGCATCATCCTTAGTCCATTCCACGCGAACAGTGTTGATACCCTTGATCTTGCCTTCGCCGTCACTGACAAATTCCTTGGAGAGCACACAATATTCACGGGGATCGCTTCCAAAGTGGGCTTGCACTTCGCTATGACCATAGTCCACCTTGAAGACACGGGCAAATTGAGGCCATGGGTTATCGTTGGCACGAGATTCGGGAGGTTGAGGTAGCAATTCAAAGTTGACAACAGACTTGCATCCATGACGGACAGAGGTACCAATACAATCGTTACCAGTATCACCACCACCAATGACGACCACATGCTTGTCCTTGGCACTCAAATATTGACCGTCCTTCAGTTCGCTATCCAAGAGAGATTTGGTGTTGGCTTGCAGGAATTCCATAGCAAAGTGGACACCATCAAGTTCACGACCAGGAATATTGAGATCACGGGGCCAGGTAGCACCAGTAGCAACAATCAAAGCATCGTTATCAGCACGAAGCTTTTCGGCATCAACATCCACACCAACATGAGCATTGGGAACGAATGTGATACCTTCGGCAGTCATCAAATCAATACGGCGTTGCACAATCTTCTTGTCAAGTTTCATGTTGGGAATGCCATACATCAACAAACCACCAATACGATCGTTACGGTCATAGACAGTCACCAAATGTCCAGCACGGTTGAGTTGATCAGCAGCACTGAGACCTGCAGGGCCAGAGCCAATAATAGCTACCTTTTTTCCGGTACGGGATTTAGGGACCTTGGGAACAATCCATCCTTCTTCAAAGCCTTTGTCAATGATGGCACATTCAATGCTCTTGATAGCGACAGGAGGTTCGTTGATGCCGAGAGTACAGCTTGATTCGCAAGGAGCAGGACAGACACGACCTAAAAAAAAAAAAAGAAAAAACATTAATGAGTAAATGATCTACCTTTTTTTTTGGGGGGGGGTATGAAATGCTTACCTGTGAATTCAGGGAAATTGTTGGTCATTAATAATCGATCCAGAGCTTCCTTCCAGTTATCCTTGAAGACCAATTCATTCCACTTGGGAATGATGTTACCAATAGGGCACCCAGTTTCAGATTGACAGAAAGGCACACCACAGTCCATACAACGAGCAGCTTGTTCATGCAATTGGGGTCGAGTAAGTCTGTCATTGATTTCTTCCCAGTCACCAGTACGCTTCTTAGAGTTACGATAACGGTCGGTTCTACGCTTGTACTTGATGAAACCACGCAATTTGTCGAGCTTGGCACGGCGTTCCAACACAGTGGCTTCGTCCATAATGCTGTCTTCGAGATCTTCCACTTGAGGTTCCTTCTTCACATGTTTTTGTTCGCAGGCTGGGGGTTCTTGAGGTTTGACAGTGGTAGTCAGGGCTTGTTGCTTTTCCAAACGTTGCTTCATCAACAATTCCTTGTATTCAGTAGGCATGACCATGACAAATTTGGGCAAGTATTCATTGAAGTTTCGCAAGATACGATCGGCGATGGCGGATCCAGTGTAGTGACGATGATCTTCAATGAGGTTACGTAATTCGGAGATGCGTTCATCGTCGTTGACAGTTTCCAGTTCGACCATTTCAGTATTGACTCGGGACTTGAATTGACCATCGACATCCAAAACGAAAGCAATACCACCAGACATACCAGCAGCGAAGTTTCGACCAGTGCTTCCCAAAATAACAACACGACCACCAGTCATGTATTCACAACCATGATCACCAACACCTTCACAAACGGCAAGAGCACCGGAGTTTCGGACACAGAATCGTTCAGCGGCAATACCACGGAAGTAAGCACGACCAAAGGTGGCACCATACAAACACACATTACCAACAATCACATTGTTTTCAGACTTGAAGGTAGCATTCTTGGGAGGATAGATAGCAATTTTGCCACCAGAGAGACCTTTACCGACGTAATCATTGGAGTCACCTTCCAGTTCAAAGAATACACCAGGAGCAAGGAACGCACCGAGAGATTGACCAGCAGAGCCAGTCATCTTGACATGAATAGTATCAGCAGGCAAGCCATTTTCGCCATGGCGTTTCGACACATGATAAGATAGAGTGGTACCAAGAGCACGATCGGTGTTGCAAACTTGAGTTTCAATAGTCACAGGTTCCTTGTTTGTCAATGCAGGTTCAGCTTCATCAACCAAGTAGTTGTCGAGACGTAAGTGTAAGTTGTGTTTTTGTTTGGTGACGCAGTAAGAGGCCACATTGGGACGTAAAGAGGCAGCAGGGGTGAGGATAGGTGATAAGTCCAAGTTACCAGTTTTGAAGGTACGAAGCGATTCATTCACTTTGAGGAGTTCAGCATGACCCACCATTTCGTTGACTGTTCGGAAACCAAGCTTAGCCATGTAGCTTCGCATTTCTTCAGCAAGGTAGTAGAAGAAGTTGACAACATGTTCAGGAGATCCTTCAAACTTCTTGCGCAATTCAGGATCTTGAGTGGCAATACCGACGGGACATGTGTTCTAAAAAAAAAAAAAAAGAGGTCAGGACACTGTAAACACCTACTATTTTTTTGTAATCCAAACTGATTCCTCATTTCACTTACCAAGTGACACTTTCGCATCATAGTACAACCAAGAGCAATCAAAGGAGTAGTAGCGAAACCCCATTCTTCGGCACCAAGCAAACAAGCAATAGCGATATCGCGACCTGTCTTGATTTGACCATCAGTTTGCACAACCACACGACCACGAAGATCATTCAATACCAGAGTTTGATGAGTTTCGGCAAGACCCAATTCCCAAGGCAAACCAGCATATTTGATACCAGTCCATCGAGAAGCACCAGTACCACCGTCATGACCAGAGATCAAGATATGATCAGCACGAGCCTTTGCTACACCGGAAGCAACAATACCAACACCTACTTCAGAGACCAATTTCACAGAGACACGAGAGCGAGGGTTGGCACACTTGAGATCGTAGATAAGCTGCTTGAGATCTTCGATAGAGTAAATATCGTGATGAGGAGGGGGAGAAATGAGACCAATACCAGGCGTAGTCTTTCGGGTAGAAGCAATTTCTTCGGACACCTTTCCACCAGCCAATTCACCACCTTCACCAGGCTTGGCACCTTGAGCCATCTTGATTTGCAATTCATCAGCATCAGCCAAGTAGTAAGAAGTGACACCGAAACGTCCAGAGGCCACTTGTTTGATAGCAGATCGCAAGCTGTCGCCGTTTTCCTTGGGAATAGAGCGTTCAGGTTTTTCACCACCTTCACCAGTGTTGGATTTGCCGCCGAGTTGATTCATAGCAATAGCCAAAGAGCTGTGTGCTTCCATGGAAATAGAGCCGTAAGACATAGCACCCGTCACAAAGCGTTTGACAATCTTGTCCCATGATTCAACTTGTTCCACAGGGATGGACTTGTTTTGAGAGTAGTCAAAGTCGAGCATGCCACGGAGAGTACATTTTTTGATAGCTTCATAAGAGTGGCGAGAATAAGCATCATATGAGCTTTGGTTCTTGGCACGGACAGCATCTTGCAAATTGGAAATAGTAGCAGGTTCAGCAATATGAGGTTCGCCACCATTACGCCAGTGATATTCGCCAGATTCAGGCAAGGCCATAGGACCGACCGAGTTGCGGGAGGGGTAACCTTGTTCATGTAAAGTCAAAGCATCCAAAGCAAAGATATCAAATGTCACACCCTTGATACGAGAGGCAGTACCAGCGAAGCAACGAGAAATCACAGTATCATCCACACCAAGAGCTTCGAAGATTTGAGCACCCTTGTAAGACGCCAAAGTAGAAATACCCATTTTTGACATAACCTTCATGATACCGTTATCGATCCCTTTCTTGAAGTTATAAACCAACTTTTCAGCAGTCAAGCCATCACGCACAGCATTTTCACGCACCAATTTCATCATGGCTTCCATAGCAAGGTAAGGACACACAGCATCAGCACCATAACCCAAGAGGACACAGAAGTGATGGACTTCGCGGGCTTCGGCAGTTTCCACCATAAGGGCGATACGAGAGCGTTGCTTGTTGCGGACCAAGTGATGATGGACGCCACCAACAGCAATCAAAGAAGAGATGGCCACACGAGCAGCATTGACACCGCGGTCCGAGAGCACCACCACCTTGTAGCCTTGTTCAATTGATTGACTAACTTCAGAGCAAACGCGTTCCAGAGCTTGGACGTAACCTTGAACACCTTCCGATTTGTCAAAAGTGATATCAATAGTAGCGACCTTCCAATCAGGATAAACATTGGACATGCTTTTCACGGCAGCCAATTCTTCCATGGACAAGATAGGAGAAGGCAAAGTGATCTTGTGAGCTTGTTTTTCATCGATTTCCAAAATGTTGCCTTCTGGTCCCACGTAGCATTCCAAAGACATGACAATTTCTTCACGAATAGGATCGATAGGAGGATTGGTGACTTGCGCAAACAGTTCCCGGAAGTATTCATAGACAAGACGAGGTTGTTCTGCCAAACAAGCCAAAGCAGTGTCATTACCCATGGAGCCAAGAGGTTCTTTTCCAGTGGAGGCCAAGGGAAGCATGATCAAATTGAGTTGTTCCAAGGTATAGCCAAAGGCACGAAGACGAGGATCAGCGCTGACGGTGGTTTCATCCAATTCGGGTTTGTAAGAAGCATGAGCCTTGTCAACAATGCTGGATAAGTGGATACGTTGATTTTTGAGCCATTCACTGAATTTGCGCTTGGAAGCAGTTTGCATCTTGAGTTGCTTGTCATCGACCAACTTTCCTTCCACAGTATCGACCAACAACATACGTCCAGGTTGAAGACGACCCTTTTCCACCACTGTATCAGGATCAACAAAGACAGTACCAACTTCAGAGGCGCAAATCATAATATCGTCAGAAGTAAGATAATAACGGCAAGGACGCAAACCATTACGATCCAGAGAAGCACCACAATATCGACCGTCGGAGAAGGTAAACAAAGCAGGACCATCCCAAGGTTCCATGAGACAAGCAGCCCATTGATAGAACGCCTTCATTTCCGGGCTCATAGCATCGTTGTTTTGCCAAGCTTCGGGAATCATGGTCATGATAGCTTCAGGAAGAGTGAGGATACCATTGACCACCAAAAGTTCCAAAACATTGTCGAATGCAGCAGAGTCAGACCCACCTTCTTCAATGATAGGATACAGCAAGTCGAGTTCATCACCAAATGTATCAGACTTCATGACACCTTCACGAGAACGCATCCAGTTTTTGTTTCCTCGCAAAGTGTTGATTTCACCTACACGTCAGTAAATCCATAATGTACATAAAAGTGAGTATTTTCGGTTTTTCAAAGCAAAAAAAAAAAAAAAAGGCGGTGATTTAAATTTACCATTGTGAGCACACCAGCGCATAGGTTGAGCACGATCCCAAGAGGGGAATGTGTTGGTGGAGAATCGAGAGTGGACCAATGCAAAGTGAGTCGTGTATTGGACATTGTTCAAATCATGGAAGTATTGGTAGACTTGCTTGGGAGTGAGTTGACCTTTATAGACAATGTTCTTGTTGGACAGAGAGCAGACATAGAACCATTTTTTCATTGTGAGAGTGTGAGTAGCGTGTTTGCGAAGAACATACAGTTGGCGTTCAAAATATTGTTCATCGAAGGGAGCTTGTCGATCAGCCAACACTACAAAAGGCTGTACAATAGCAGGTTCCTTTGATCGAGCCGCAGGACCAATAATAGTAGAATCACGAGGGACAGCACGCCAACCAAGTACGTTGAGGTGAAGAGCAGTAGCCATATCTTCAAAAACTTGCTTGCTTTCCTTGACCGATTCAATATCACCCTTCATAAACAAATTACCCACAGCGTATTGTCCTTCCACCGGTAATTGGATACCAAGTTCACGACTAGTCTCGTTGACAAAGAATTGGTGAGGAATGCCTGTCATGACGCCCGCGCCATCCCCATCACGAATATCCGCACCACTTGCACCACGGTGAGTCATGTTGCAAAGCTAAAATATATAACGATGTATCAGCAACCTTAGCAAATTAGTCCATTGCCCTTCCCCAAATATTCACTTACGATAGAGCTGGCGTCGCTTAAAATTTTATGAGAACGTTGGCCCTTGACATGCACCATAAAACCAACACCACATGCATCCTTTTCAAATTCGGGATTGTAAAGGCCTTGAGCGACCGGAATGCTTTCAGCCCATGAGTTGTTTTCAGAAGTCATTTTTGTTTCAATAAAAGATAAAAGAGTGTGTTTCGCGTATAAAGACTAGAATATATATATATACAATGAAGCGGATATAGTGTAGTTTTGTTCCAAATGTGGAAGTAGATGTTGTATGTAAAAGAAGAATGTAGTTGAATATGTATAAAGAGTGGGGGATATTTGAAATATGTATAAAGATATTTCTTTTATTAACAACACAAATGGATCAAGTAAAAAAAAAAAAAGGAAGGTGGAAAAAAGTGATAGACTTTTATATCAAGGGATCAACAATTTTCAACTGATGAAAGCGGTGTTTTAAAATTGATGGGATGGTTTTCCTTATCTCAAGAGCAAATTGAACCAATGATTTTCAAGGGAGGACAAGAAGAGTCAAACAATCTTTTACTTCAGTTCATCTGTCGGATAAAGGGTCACATGCATTTTTATTGACTTGCGGGTTTTTGGAAGATATGAATGCTGATGATGACAAAGGTGACGTTAAGTAAATGAAATAACAAGGAATTGTTTGCTTTGCTCCATAATTTAGTTATATTGCTATTGTACCATACCATATCACAAAGGTATGTTTTTTGGGGACATCAATGTTGAAATACAGACTCTTTTGATGATTTCCATACGATACAAAAGATCAGTAGGCCAGGTTTGTGACAATGTTGGCTCCCGTTATCTTATCACACCACTCTCCATTCCGAAAGCACATCATTTTAAACACCGATTTTTTTTTTCCAGTGTGCTGTGTAGTTCTTAAATTTGACTATTTCAGATGATAGACTTCAAAACCCATCATGCAAAATTAAACTTAACTAGGAGAATTTAAAGAAACGAAACAAAGTTGATCCTCAGGGTGTTGATTCATAAGTAAAATAACTGTCAGTCATCAAGAAAACTGTAATAAAGAATAATATATTTGCTATAATATAATAATTCGTCAACGAAAAAGAAACTGATGCAAACAGCCAATGAAAATTCAATATTCCATCGTTTTTAATTCCAACCAAACTTGGGTACTTTCTTATCTCCCTTTCCATGCCTCGTTGAAGAGATGTTGGATGGGAAACTTTAAACACCATCACTGTGTTTTCGGATATCTACGGAGATTCTTGGTCTGCTTTCCACTTTGATCTTGTATTATCAAATGATGGAGAAGCCCTTATTCTATTATTTGGCTAATATGATGTTATACAAAATCAGTACGTTGATTTACATTTATAACATCATGTCGTCAAAATGATTTTTTCGACTCTTTAATTATCACATTAATGATTAAAGAGGAACTATCATCACTGTATTCCTTTGTCTTGTATTTTTATTACTTGACTAAGGTTGTGTTAGGCTCAGGTTGGGTATATATTTTTATAGAACCATCATTTATTTCAAGCAAGCATTTAAAATCCCGCTTTATCCAGCCAATATGCTCTCACATGCAAATTTCTTATTTTCCCTCCTAAACTTTAAATCAGAGATATACCTGTTTTGGACGTTATCGCAGAGAGAGGCACAAAATTCATACGAGTGGGTACTCAATCACCATATTTTTACAGAATATATATATATGTTTATATCATAACCATGCTTTAACGTCATGGTAAACTATAAAAAGGGACAATTATGATCACTCTTTACTTTGTTAGTGATGACCTGACGTGACACACATGTTGTGTTGTACTGTACAGTACTGTACAGTACATCCTGTACCGCGTAATAACAGAAAATTACAAAGGATCGTCCCCGTCTCTCTGTTTTGTTTTTTTTACCACTAACAAAAATAAATTACTTCATTTTCGCATTCGATAATATATGATATTTTTAGTGCAAGTTCCTTCCAATGACCATGTAGATAACTCAACTCAGAACCTGAGCACATTGGGATCGCTTTTACGATAGCTGTTTACAGTACGGACTGCAATAACGATATCAGCGGAAAAACAAAATTGCATTGTTATTTGGGTAATGTCGTTACTCTGAAGTGTGTATACTTGCTATATCTAGCAAGACTGCAGTCTTCTGAATACTTTTGTTTTTTCTAATCCAAATGCAAAAGGTTATCGGAAAAATGTCAGGGTAAAGGTCATAACTGCACTTCAGTGAGAGACCTCAAAAAAGATATTCACATCCCGCCCACACGAATTTTATTTCCCCCCCTTTTTTTTCTTTTTTCTTTTCTTTTCCTTTCTTTTCCTTTCTTCATCATTCAACTTCTATGAGGTTGTTTTAATACGTAGATTAGTGTTAGGACTAGTTTAGACGGGGGTTCAGCTCAGCGATCACAACATGCATGGGGAAACCCTGTCATTTTGGATCCGGGATTTGGATACCACCATTGCTCTTGTGCCTTCAATAGCTTAATTTAGTATGAGTTTGTCAATAGTTTGTATCTACATCTAAATAAAATATATATCTTTTGCCTGCTTCAATGAAAAATGTCCCATTATTCTCTTTCATGTCTTGTGCAATAGATCCCATTTTTACCATTGCCCCGTTAGATTAGGGTTGACCGTTGTTATGTTTCGATATCAGATATCCATTTATAGTTTTTCTCATGTAGTGTCTGCCTTATGCCATATATTAGATAACTTTTTACAATATTCCCCTTGGTCAGTGTAGAACCATTCTTTAACTTTATAAATAGTCTCCCGCATGCTTCATCCAATATATCTATTGTAGTGTGCTTTTGATGTGCGATAGAGGCGTGGTGTTACATCTGGGTGAGGAGATTTTGATACGCGATTTTATTGCTTCTACTGTGCTTTGCCAATATTTAATTATTCCCAACGGCATTATTGAGAAAAGTGGAAATTTCTAACTATATTTTTGTATTTTTGGCGAGGAGTATGACTTGGTCGACGTTTTGCTAAGAGCAGTTACTTTAGAGCAGGTCAGGATTCTATGCAAAAGGTGTTGCTTTTTCTTTATCTTTCAACATGATAGGTCTCTTCATATGATAGAGCCCTCCACCATTCAACATTGGATCTCTCTTATCATGACAGCAATTGGCAAAATAGTGGTTCTATTTTTATTTTATTTTTATATCAACCTACAACACACAATAGCGGTGGTATTGTGGTTGACACTTTTATTTCTTACTACCTACCATTTAGCATCGACTTTCTTCTTTTAAATCAATTGTCAGTATTCAGCATCGGCTGCATAATAGTTCTCTTCTAGTGTCGCAACTGTCACGATGTCTTCGCACTCTCCAGCTTTTTAGAATAATTTACACACGCTGTAGAATAGTCCCATCCCATCCAGTGTATAATTAGCTTGTCATTCATTGTAATTGTTTAACCTCCTAATTTATTATACGCTGTGTATATTTTATAATAAAAAATATTTAATGTATATTTTTTCAATGGATGCTTTTAACAGTTCCCAAGCTGACATAGATTGTTTTTAAGTGATATAAAGATATTGCTTTTCTACTTTGGACATTCAGAAACCTACACCCCACTCAAATTTATGCACTACAAGTGCTTCCGAGTAAAAAATTGTAAAGGTATCAAAATTGTCATCTAGTTGTATGAGATAGTAAATTCACAGACGAGTGGTATTTTATTGATAAAAATAGAGTACATCAACTATATCACTAATACCATATATCATTCATGCTATACTAGTGTAATCATCCTTAAAAGCCATTCAATTCATTCAGTGACACCCTCTTGGATTAAGGCAGATAATATCGTTTAAATTTATATAGATTCATATACTCAGTCACCTAGCTAAAGTCATTTATCCATCCTGTCAATCATAAAGTGAAGTACCATGGTATTATAAAAATTCAGCTGCTTTATTATTAAATGAATAAATGTAAATAAATCAACGAAAGAGTAAAATGGGTATGAGGATATAAAAAGGTATACTAAACAAAAGCGAACGTAAAGGTTTGTGGGAGGGGGATCTAAAACTACATATCATCATCTAAGAGTCTAGTGAATAACGACCGATGGAAAAATCTAAACACATAGAATAATTTCTATATTGGTAATGAAGAGGTAAATAATTTGCGAGAATGGTAGGTTTTTTTTTTTTTTTTTCCTGCTCATTATAGCTTACCTGATCCAGTTGCATTCAAGTGGGGTTCTTTCAAGCGATGTTGCTAATCAGACGGGCAAGTTGAGGTAACTGGCGAAGACAGAGGTGATGAAGTCGATGGAGTGGTGATTTTAAAGTCCAATTCAGTACTCTTCTCACTGGTCGGTGTTTGAGGTAACATACTTGTAATTGATGAGGAAGATGGTGATAATGAAGTTGATAATACTATTGACGATAATGGAGCGGCAGCGCCATCAAGTGTTCCGTAGGTTCCTTCTTGCTGTTGTTGCTGTTGTTTCCGTTTTTGGTATTTCCGTTTTTCTTCTTGCCGTTGTCGTTCTATTCGCTGAATCATATTGGTTGTGCAAACAGCTGCTATATCATTTTGAAGATCCGATAACTCTGTATCATTGCTCTAATAATATAAACCAAAGCCATGTTATATGTCGATATCTTCCCTTGCTCTTTTTCTTTTTCACTTACGGGAATACTAATGTCCAGAAAAGTCAAAGTCCCGTTCATTTTGATAGATATGGATAAAGCAAGAATCCCAGCTAACGTGATGGATGGATTTTCAGAGAAGTCTAATCTAGTCAATGCAGAGTTCATTGGTAGCACTTCAGCAAGCATAATAGTGGCGGTGGTATTCAGTCCAGTGTTTTTCAAAATGAGTTCTTGAAGCGTCCCATTGCGCAAAAGAGCGGTTTTCAATGCATGAATCTTCAAATAAAAATAATAATAATTGATGAATAAGGCATATCATAGTCAATTCTGGTGCTTTTTTTTTTTTTTTTTTTTTTTATAATATATATATCTTACCCCTTCGTCAGAATCGTTTATAATGGGATTTCCGGACAGGTCAAGATTAGTTAAATGCTGATTTGTATACTAAGAGAAAAGATAAAGATACTATAAGAATCAGTCACTTGTAACAGTAAACGAGAAATTCGGTAAATAGATATTACCAAAGCATCAGCGATAATTTCGCATCCTTTAGGACAAATATGACAATTGGCAAGAGATAAATGTTTGAGTGTTAGGTTGCTGTACATAGCCTGACAGAATGAGCCAAGAGAAGAAGCTTGCAAGGAATTTCCAGAGAGATCTAATCGTTGTAATCCTCCACTTGGGTCAATGGGGTGTCCATGAAAGTCGCCATATTTTCTGATACTAGTTTCATTGTAA
Organism: Absidia repens; assembly: GCA_002105175.1. NCBI lineage: Eukaryota > Fungi > Mucoromycota > Mucoromycetes > Mucorales > Cunninghamellaceae > Absidia > Absidia repens. The sequence goes on along the minus strand of MCGE01000001.1, from coordinate 3,070,787 downwards.
TAATTCCAATCCATATCCACTTGTTGATGATCGTTTAAAATAAGAGCAGCCAGCGATGGTGGGGAGCCAGATGAAAATCTATTGTAGCGTAGAGAGATCGACGTAAGCGATGGAGATCGACACACGCTGTTTGCTATTGTCTCCAAGTGAGTTGATTTCAAAGTACATTGATCCATGTTCAAGTGTTGTAGTGAAGGTGTATGTAAAAGGGCCTGGGCAAGATACTGAGTGGCTCGTCGATCAGGTGATATTCCTGCGACGTTGAGAGAATTGATACTCCGTGACTAAATGTATAAATAATATGCATTACAATACATCTTTCGAGGTAAATAAAAAAGTGTTTATTTTTTTGGTGGAGTTGTCCAGTTACCTCGACAATGTATATGGATAAAAGCTTGAAACCCTTAAGCTTCAATGGATTGTGAGAGAGATCCAATTCCACCACACTATCAACTATCAATAAGCTGTTCAGCAACATCCCGACGCTCTAGGATGATATTGAAAAATTTACATTTGTTAGTAATTGCAAATAATGGCATGTCACAATTCTTACCTCATCATCAAGGCCACAATTTGTCAACCGTAAATTGCGTAGACCAAAATCCAATAAAAAAATATCAGCAAGAGGCCCCAAAGATGAGTGACCAATGGAATGATTGGACAGGTCAATAGTCGTCAAAGGAATGGAACTACAAAATCATCGATATAAGCATACGTATACATGAATGTATTTTACCTAGTTGTACACCTGGCATATTTTTTTTTTCTTACCAATGAGTTTGTAGCATATTCATAAACAGAGGCCATTCCTTTTCTTCTCGTAGTCGACAAGCCTTTTCATAACAATGAGGTAAAGAGAAAGAATAGTCAGCAAAATCAGTTGATTCAAAAGTTGAGCAGCAGGATTCGGTTCGCTTTTTGTCTTCATTATCAAGAATATCGTTATGATGTAAGTGTTCAGTTGTCAAATATCCCATGGAAAACGTCACTCGTTTCAGGTCTCGCCGTTGTAACTGAAGGTTGCCATCGTCGGGTTGAGCAGTGAATATTTTGGACTGGATGCGTGTGAGCCAAGATGAAGATGATGCCTGTGTTGAGATATTTGTATTCAAGCCTTTCTTGAGAATGCCTTTGTTGGTTTTTGTATCATTCATTTCGACAGTGATATGAACTACACACTAGAATTATAAACAGGTGAAAAAAGGAAACAACCACAAAAAGCGGCTTCCCATAGCGTTTTATATTTTAAATCCCGCATATTTCCTTCCCTGTTTTTTTTTTCTTCTTTTTTATTTCTATACTTTTTATTAAATGCAAAAGATCGCTACAGTCATTGGCACAACAGGTGTTGGGAAATCCCAGCTGGGTGTAGAATTATGCAAGGCTCTTGGTGGTCAAATTATTAATGCTGATGCTATGCAGGTAAAGAAACTAAAATTTATGGACATGTAGCTTCATACTATGGAAATACTAACAGATCGTATGCTTTCTGCCAAATAGGTTTACCGGGGTCTCGATATTATTACCAATAAAATGCCCTTCCATGAACGGCAGGGAGTTCAACACCATTTGATGGACTTCCTTGATTGTGAAGAAGAATATAAAGTGACCGAATTCAAGAAAGACGCCACTCAGTGTGTAGGTACAAATATAATTATATCTTACTCTCTCTTCCCTGTCGCCAAGTAACTTGCTCATTTGTGTATAGATTGAAAAACTGATCCATGAAAAACAACTCCCAGTCGTTGTTGGCGGAACAAACTACTATGTACAATCCCTACTCTATCAAAACTCACTTATCAAAGATGAACCACAAGGCGATCAGTATATTCGAAGTCCTTCGCCTGAACCGATGCCTGAATTAGACGCCCTGCAGACTTCAGAACTTTATTCACGATTGCAAGAAATTGATCCTATTATGGCAAATAAATGGCATCCTTCCAATAGACGAAAAATTATTAGAAGTTTACAGGTGTTTTATCAACTGGGACGAAAACAAAGCGACATTATCAAGGAACAAAAGGATCATCTCCAAATTCATGGATCTCAGTCAAGGTAGTCAATCATGTGTCAATGCAAAACAAATATGATCATTGTGACCAACTCTTTGATTTTTACCTCTTAATAGATTTAAATCAGTGATATTTTGGTTATATGCGGATCCTCAAAAACTAAATCCAAGACTAGATGAACGGGTGAACACAATGATTGATGTAAGTGCCAAGAGTCACCTTTTTTTTTTTTTTTGAGAGAGATATATAATGAAAATTGACCCAGTTTTTGTGCTATCATAGTCTGGACTATTTGATGAAATTAAGCAACTTCGACACCAGGTGGTACAGGGCCAAGTTAACATTCCTGGGCAGGATTTGGAAAAATACCAGCGTGGACTCTGGCAAGCGATTGGCTACAAGGAATTCGATCCCTATTTTACAGCAGTGGAATCCAATTCTCTCGATCATGAAAAACTATCACAACTTCGCATGGAATGTACTGAGAGGATGAAAGCAGCAACAAGACGATATGCCAAACGTCAAGTACAATGGATTCGAAACAAACTATTACCTACAGTATGGAACGCACAACAACAAAACGATGTCATGGTCTACCTCCTGGACGCTAGTGATTTGACTGAATGGGATACCAATGTAAGACAAAAAGCAATAGAAGTTGCAAAAGGTAAAGTGTCTACGCATGAAAAAAAGAAAAGAATTGGTATCTTTGTGTTTATATGAATCGTATATATTTATTATTCTTTTTTTTTTTTTTTTTTTTTTTTTTTTTGTATTTATAGCCTTCCAAGCCGACGAGAAAATGCCCAATCCACAAGATTTTGGGGAAATCGCTAAAACCATGCTGACTGAAACCAATACACAAGAGTAAGGGCCATTTTTCTTTTTAATAAAACGAGATCATTTCACTAATAAATTTTTTATATACTTTAATAGTACTCAATCAAGGATATTATCTTGGACAAACCATATCTGCCCTGTGTGCAAATCTGAAAAAGGCGATCAAGTGATACTCTATGGTGACATTGAATGGGAACAACACAGAAAGAGTAGATGGCACAAGAAATCAATCAAGCATCAAAAGCTTCAAGCGAAAAGACAAGTGAATTTGGATTAGACTAGACTAGTGCGTTTACGTTTGTGGTGGTTGTGGTGCTGTCAAATGCAGGATACGAATCGTTTTCATTGGCCGGATTCGTTGTTTGAAATAAATGAAATTGGTGCACCACCCTTTGTTTTTATTACATTAGTCCCCCCCATACCCCTCCCTCCCTCTCTCGTTTCCTTTTATTTGTTGTTTACTTATCTATCGATCGTTTAAAAGATCAATGTCCTTACTTCATATTTCCTTATCTTCTTTTACTTTTGCCGTGATTTTGACTTGATTTCTTCTCTTCCATCTCCTTTTACATATTTACGTACCTTCTCTTTTTATATACTCCTTACGCTTACAACCACGCAATATGGTGACTTCGCGCTTGGTCTTTTTATTATTGACTTGTTTTCACTTATTGGGATTGACCATCTTCCTGAAAGGATTCCTATTGACTCGCCAGACTCTTAGTCAACGTGGGAATTTTTACAACTCGTGGGACAGGTTTCCATTGACCAGTAACGACACCCTTTATTCATCCATACACTCTGACGCTTCCTTCTCACTTCCAGACACTGTCCCATCTCATCCAGCATTCAAACGTGTCATTGTGGTAGTTATTGATGCCCTCCGGTTTGACTTTATGGTCCAAGACGAATCACAACTTGACAAATACTATCGAAACCACCTTCCCGTTATTAGTCGACTTCAGGAAACGCAGCGTGACAACACTCTATTATTCCAATTTCGTGCAGATCCACCTACAACAACAATGCAACGCATTAAGGGTTTGATGACTGGTTCCTTACCGACCTTTATTGACGCTGGCTCCAACTTCGCTTCTTCGTCCGTCGAGGAAGATCATCTCCTTCACCACCTGGCGGCTCAATATCCATACCTGTATTTTATGGGCGATGACACGTGGCAGCATTTGTTTCCAGCAGCATTGACTCCCGAACGTACCTTTGCTAGTGATAGCTTCAAGATGTTTGATCTACATACAGTCGACAATCGCATTCAAGAACAACTTTGGCCGTTGCTAGATGGGACCTCTTCTGGCGATGATTGGCAGGTGGTGATTGCTCATTTTTTGGGCGTGGATCACTGTGGACATACTTATGGACCAGATCATACCAATATGGCAACCAAACTTGAAGAAATGAACTCGGTATTGACACGAATCGTGGATCATGTAGATGAAGATACTCTTTTAGTGGTTATGGGCGATCACGGAATGTCTGTGGAAGGCGATCATGGCGGCGAAAGCGTAGAGGAACTGATGAGTGGACTTTTGCTTCATTCTGGACGACCATTGACAATTGATCATCACGGCGACAACGATTTGACAGCATTTGAAACATCGACGTATTTTGACGATCTCATTGGACGAATGCATCAAAGACGTACAAGTATTCTTGGATACGACGTGAAGAAAATCTCTCAACGGCTCCATTACAACGCATCCGCTTATTCGATTGTTCCTCAGATTCACCTTGCACCAACCCTGGCTTACTTGCTTCATCTTCCTATTCCATTTGGCAACCTTGGCGCTTTGATACCCGACATTCTTCTTCACTCTGATCAAAACAAAACTGCAACCTTTGGCGATGATGTAATTGGATTTCGACTGGATTTGCTACTTCATATGGCTCAACAATTTAGAACAAATGCACTGCAGGTCTATGATTATCTGATTACGTACGGTATGGAAGCACGCCACTTAGGATTTACCAAGAATGCTCTGGCTCCTCTAGTGCAACAGTTGGAAAAGGCCGAAGAGACAATGGCAAATGCAGTATTGGAAATGGCGGATCAGAACATGCAACAAGAGCATTTGACTGGCGTTGTGACTGAACTGTTGGAATCTTCGATCTTTGGCTATGATGCTTTCTTGTCAAATACTATCAAATACTGTGAAGCTATTTGGGCTCAGTTTGATGTAGGCTGTATGTTGCTTGGTATGGTAATGCTTGGTACAACAACGGTGGTGGGGATATTCTTTTGGCTCTCTCGCGCATATTGGCCTCAAATGCGAATATGGAATACAAAATCACTAGTGAATTATGTTGGCTCGTGCTCCATTTGGAAGACAATTGGTATTTGCGCTCTTGGCACCCTGGCTTACATCTTCAGCACCCATGTCCGTTCTCAGTTTCTCCCAGGCATGTTTGACAAAATTGGCTGGATAGACATATGTGCTTGTGTTCTTGGATTACCAATGATGATCATGGTAGTCCATCATTTACGGAAAATACAGCAACAGAAGCAAAGGACAACAATGACGTGGTCGTTAGTGGATTATGACGGTTGTTTGGTGTTGGCTGCAGCTATTATCAAGGCGTTGACATTGGGATCCAACAGTTTTGTGATTTGGGAAGATCGTGGAACATTATTTGCGTCAATGACTCTGTGTATTTGTTGGCTTCTCAGGAAAGGACGGACTCTGGAAACCAGTAGTGGTGTAAAAACATGGACAAGGTGTTTATCAAAGCCCGTCTTGGTGATGCTTTGGATTCGATTGGGTAGTCTAATGGGCCAATGCAGAGAGGAACAGTATCCTCATTGTAGCTACGTTGATGTGGGGCTATTGAAACAACTAGGACCTGACGCTGCGATGTGGTGGACAACATTACTATCAAGTTTGTTTGGACTTTTACTGGTGCTCAATGTGTATTGGATATATACTGCGTCGTCACGTTATTTCTATGTGGTATATGGCACGGGGATTTTGGCGGTGTATATCCGTGTTGTGAACGATATTTATCAGACAGTATTTGACAAAGGCATTTCGGCTTATGTGACAACTTCCTCAACGTATGGACTAGCGATTAGAACAATGACAAAGACGATGATTGATATTTACATTCCTCGTTATGTTTATGCTTCATTTATTTTTGGATGCGTTTATTTATGGAACAAAGGGAACGCAACATCAGCAAAAGATCAACGGTGCCTGGCTTATATTTGTTTGTGGTCAATGGTCTTGGCACTTTTACAGCGACCTCTGGGTGGGATGATCGTTCTGCTTTGTCCCTATGTGATCCATGTTTTGGCATTAGATGATGACGATGGCACCAGAAATAAAAATCATCACAACAACAACAACAACAACAACAACAGCTGCATCATGATTAAACTAGCTTTGCTTCATACGATTGGTCATCACTTGTTTTTTGTCACAGCTCACCAGGCAACTTTCACTTCCATACCATGGCATGCAGCATTTATTGGGTTTAACGACATGTATTATTACATTGGTGCGACTTTGGTCATTCTGTCGACACTTTCAGGCTATCTGATATCATGGATTGGTACATGGATGGTAATATCAACACGACTACAAAAACGACAAGCGGACGATGACGGTGATCAGGCACAATTTTATTTCATTTTCATGACGCTATTGCAATATATCCCCACCCTTTTATCATCCATCTTTGTATTTATCCTTCGGCGACACTTGATGACATGGAAAATATTTGCCCCTCGATTTTTATTGCAAGCCCTTTTGCTGACTGGAACCTTTATTGCCCACTTCATATTTCAATCATAGTATATTAGTTTTATTTATCTTTTGTCGTTATAATATTTGTATTAGATAGTTTTTTTGTATATCATAATAAACTTTTTTTTTTGTCACATATTATATGATGTCTTTTCTTCTTCTTTGTGATGTGTCTGTGCGGGTGTGTAATTGCAATTCTATAATATATTACCCAATGTGTTTGAGCGGCTCTTGATCTTCTGGGACATTTAGAATTTGGTTTTTCAAAATAATCTAACGGGGGGTGGCTAGTATTCATAATGATTGAACTAGAAAGGAAATATTTGTTAGGACACTCACAGAAAAGTCACAATAGCGGCAATGTTTACTATCTGATGGTTCATAGGGTGGCTAATAAAAAGACATATTTTATTGAAGCCTATTGGTATATATTAAAACTAAAGATAAGGGGTTCATTGTGATAGACAATCAAATGGCGGAAGTATGGGGGGAGGTTAATGCGAGATCTAGAGAATAGTTAACACTCATATAACGGGACAATTGTAAAATAGGAGCTAATATATGTACAAAGCACGAAAAACACTAAAGGGTTATCTTTCCTTGAAATATAATGACCGTCAAACACAGATCTAAACGAGTAATGGTAAAAAGAGATCTTGTGCTGTGAAAAGCATAAGAGAGACTAAGGGACATATTTCATTGATTTAATTAAAAGAGGCACATTTTATTCAGATATAGACACAAACTATGGTCAAACTAATACTATACAAAGCTAATGAAGACTACAACAGCAAACTAATAGTGGGCCCCAAAACTTAGATTCAAAATGGAAGGGTTCCCCATGCATGTTGTAATCCCTGATCTGAAATCCCTTCTAAACTATCCCTAACACTATTCCAAGATGACCATAAGTTTAAAGAAGGTACTTTGATGAAGAAAAAAAGAAGGAAGGAAAGAGAGAGCGGAAAAGTAAAAAAAAAAAAAAAAAAAAAAAAAAAAATTAGTAGGAAATAATAATCATGTGGGCGGAATTTGAAATGGGGTTTCTTGTCCCTCATAAGGTTTTGGCTACTCTTTTTTTTTTTCAATGCGTACGCCACGATCATTTTCTAAAACCATCCAAGAACCTCTCTCATCTCTATATTTGAAAATAAAAACCCACTACAATGAACGGAGCGCTGACCACAACGGTTGACCAATGTTCCGTTATAGCTAGCCTTTTTTTCTACACACAGAAGACTGTACCGTGCTTAACCCCTACTGTGCAACACCACAGTTTGTGCTCTACATAGCAGTGACAGCATACCCATTCAACAGAAAAACTAAAAATGAGAGAGTAAATGTAGAATCAAAAATAAAAGACATATTATTCAAATTGAAATATAAATTACGACAAAAAACTAAACTGGTCTAATGATAATTGCTATGATACATGTCTAAATGTGAGATGATTAGGAGTGTGCGTGAAGGTAATATAATCTGAGATCGTCAGTCCAAACAAAGATGGTAAGGTATCCTACATTGAGTGACAAACTATATTGCAGTAAATGAATGAAAATCAAACAAGCGTCCAATTGGTTCATCTCATCTGCAAAGGTGTTAAGAGGGCAGAACAACCATGATACCGAAGTTAAATGGTGGTAGCTATCGCTAGGAGAAGAGACCCATTAAGTTGTTGCATGATGTTGATTGTCATTTAAAGGAAAAAAAAATGGAGTTCTTCTTTGTATCCATCAAAAAAATAATCGCGAAGGGGTGTAGGTCACGTATCGAAGACTTTAAAAAAAAAATTAAGGCAAGACAAATGAGAATTATTCCTTTTTTTTTATTGAAGTAAATGTACAGGTAAGAAGTAATAATAATAATAATAATAATGATGATGATGATGATGATTGGATAGCCAAAGTCATGGACTCATGGCAATCGCAAATCAAGTGAAATAAAATAAACCATATATATAATGTAATAATAATGATGACGACTATGTATGGTATAAATACTGTAAAAGAAATACTATTCTATTACTAAAAAGCTAAAAGATAAATACTATGCTTAGACTAGAGATGTTCCAAATCAAAGGTCTTTGATGTTTTCCAGATCTTGTATCTCTTGATTGGCTAGAATAGCTCCTTGTTGCTGTGATTCTGGTAGCATATAAAATTCCCAACATTTTTCAAATTGACGACCGTTTCCCTATTGAAATATAAAGATTACTAATGTCCTTCACATCCTCTTTTCTTTTTTTCTTTTTTGTTTAGTTTGTTTACTTACCCTTGGAGGAATGGGAACCGGATAGAAGACCGTATACCAAGGGCTAGTTGTCGAGAAGGAAGATTAAATCGTGTTGATCGAATGCCACTTTTTTCGGGTATATCAGATCCACTTACTATTTATCACCGATATTGAAGAACCGCCTTATGTTTTCACAGTAACCAAAACTATACATATTGACAAAGATCTATCAAACAAAGAAAAATATACCTTACACCATTAGAAAAGCGTTATCTTCGCGCACACACAAAGGCACATGCATATCTTACCTCTCCTTGACTTTTGGCGATACCTTTTTCATAATGATTGCTGTAGAATTCTACTGTTGTTTGAGCTGTGATTATCTATATATATATATATATATTATAAATATATAACATATATGTCAGTCTACTAATTTTCTTTCATTTTAACTTCGTTTATCCTTTTTACCAAATAATAATGCCAGAGACAAAGTCCACCTTGATATTTTTTTTAAAGAGAAAAGAATGAGTGAGTTTTCAGAGATAATGATACTATTTGCCTCGAATAATTATCCAACTTCCTACCTAAAGCTAATCCCATACATCCAGAGAGAATGTAAGCAAATGCCATCAATGGTTGAGGAAAGTAATACGGCCACTATCATATACATAAGGAAGAGTGGTAAATAAACAAGGATGTCCAGTGTATAGTTGTATAAGTATCATTTACCTCTGGACCCGAGATATCCAAGCTAGCAGCAAACGGTTCCCACCCAAAAACAAGAAAATAAATGGCTGATAAAATCATGTATGTCATGAAAAGCACGAAGTACCGATGATTGAAATGTCCAACGCAGTTATGAATCCATGGGCCTAAACAAATGCTATAAGTTGGCATGACGTAAATAGATAGCTTCAAATAGTACTTACAATGGTGATCGAATCTTAATACACAGGCGTTACATACACTACAGTGATGAGCACGTTCGGGTTTCGGTAAGTGACCTAATTAATATATAGACACGTATACAAAAGAAAAAGGGTTGAGCTAATGTAATTCCACCCGCACACAGAAGGGTTTGCAGTAGAGATATATGAATTTGTCTTACATTTCTTGCACGTTTTTGGGTACATGGCATCTTCCTCATATTCCAGTAACGCTTGGGCATTATTCGCCGTTTCGATCTAAAACATTAATGAAGAAGCATTAGGGACGCAACGTAGTTATCCTATTCAACTTACATCCACCGCCTTGGTTGCTTCCATCGTTTCTTTAGTCATGCCGCCCGGATGTGTTTTAATGGCCATATAATAGTGGAAATGGATACAATAGACCATGTAGAGAGTAAATAAAAGAGCAAAGATCATGTTGAGTTTGCCAAGTATCGAAGTTTCTTCAGATAAAGACCAATCATGACAATAGGGAAAGACAACCAGGTAATATGCTAACACACACATATCAATAAGGACAAACGCAAGGATGATAAACAGTGGTCCTACCACCCACATTGCCCGATCTGCTAATTTGGCCATAGCTATTTTAAAAATGAAAGAGGAGGGAAAAAAAAAAAAAAAAAAGCAGATTTCGGTGAATAAAAAAAAAATGGATGATGTGAGGAATTTTTTTTTAAAACCATGGACAAAAGCATACATTGTGAAATAACACATAAAACAATTTTTTTTTCTCTGTTTATTTAACTGAGCCAAGTAATAAAATAAACAATGTAAAAACTAACTACCAAAGCACAATAATAAGGTGGTTTCATGGAAAGGGGGGAGTACCGGCCACTGGTCAAATTGTGTTTGTGCAAGTCGGGAAGGGGTATAACTGCTACTACCAATACTACTACTGTTGGTACTGATGCTAGTGCTGGGGCAGTTGCCATTGTTGTATTGCTGTTGCTGTTACCGTATGTAGGAAGATGATGGCTTCACCACACCAGAGATGAAAGATTCTGTTACAGTGTCGATTTCAAACAATGGAATAATTTTGGTGTTGTTGTTAGATACATCAGATTTGGAGGGAATGGTCAAGGTTGGTGTGACGATTTTATCAGTAGTGGCTGCGGTGTTGCTGTTCATTTTATCTTGCCAAGGTCGTCGGCATGAATCAGGAATTTGGATGCGATGAGGAGGATACCAAGAGTCATATCGGACAAGTGGTTGTTTGTTCGGAACCTAAAATAAATAAATACAAACAAATGTCAAGAAAAGGCAAGCTGTTGTTAGTTCACAAATCCAAACTCAAAAAAGTTCATGCACCAAGGTTAAAAACCCGACCAACACCACACTTACTTTTTCAACATGGCGTTTCTGGGCAGAGGCTAACTGATGATCTGGTTTAAATCTGACACGTTGAGTGGACCTAGATTTACTTAACTTCGTTGTTGCTGTTGTTGATAGACGTTTAGATGTTGTTTTTTTGATAGATGCTGTATTGTTTTGTTGAAGGTGGTCCAGTAACGTGTCCATATCCGCGTGCTGTTGTTGATGTTGTTGTTGAGGAACAGTAAACAAAGACCTGGTAGAAGTTGTTCGTGAGAAAAATGACGAGGCGTTGGATAATTCAAAAGCAATTTTGTTGCCAGCAGTTTTTGGTCTAGTGGCAGTCGTTGGTGCATCCTTTTCAATGTTGAGTCGAAGTGAAGCTGTTGATTGCTGTTGTTTTTTCGCAGTAGGGTAACCTGAAACATAAAAAATCAAAGTTTGGTGGTGAATACAAAAAGGGATGGTGATGATGTAAATTTGACATACTACTGTGCTGTACTGTCAGGTCACACATATTGTCTTACCCACACTGTATGTCTTACCTTCGGTTAAAAGCCTCCGCCATTTGTCCATCACTTGTTTTGATGAGTCTGCTACTGATTTGTTCACTACATATTTTACAAAAGTAATTATAAGTACTGTTATCAGTCATGTAATTAATATATTCGATTTGATCCACTTACGATTTCGTGTTGCCCTATTTCTAACCATTTTGACAAGTCGACCCAAATTATACTGCAATATTACGTCTATAGGAATATAATGCGCCATGAGGGCATTCAATATAGTTGTCAGGTTGCTAGGGTCCCATTTTGTCTCGAGATTAGCCCTTAGCTGTCTTGCTGCCATAGTTGCCAATTCGTGAATATTGGGTTTAATTCCAGATTGCATAGACACGTTCCATAAGTCGTGTCGGCCAAAATTACTTGAGTTATATTTTACCATTTTTTTTTTCTTTTTGTTGTTGTTGTTGGAAGAAAAATCAAAGAGATATGAAAATACAAAAAATCTCGTCCCCATTTATAGAACCACATTTAAATTCCGACCATCAGGGTGACTAGACACCCGAGAAGAGTACAAGAGTGCACGCATGCAGCTCTGTACCTCAAAGTTATGCCAATTTTTTATTTTTTATTTTTTGTTCTATCTTTTCTCTCTCTCTCCTTTTTTTTCAAATCTACCATTAAACATGACACTTGAATACGAGTCTTCTAGATTTGAAATTCCTCAATTGAGCACCATACATAGTCAAACGAGAGCACCGCTACAGCCACGATTAGTATCTGCACCAATACCATCGCCATTACGAGCTCATGATACGCTTGCTTCACTCTACAAAAGATATACAACATTAAATCAGCAAATTCGATCGACTCGTATTTTGCTTGAACAACAACAATCGGATAACCAACACTCACTGATACTGGCAACTGCAAGAGACAGAGCGAATGGGAAACTTCAACGAAAACTAAACCAACTCTCAGAAGCAACGTATACTGGTAGCTCATCACCTGACTCGTCACGCCCATTTACACCGCCAACAAAGGTGGACCTGCAAGCTCGAAAACAACACTGCACTTTGATCCTTGACGAATATCAACAGTGGCAAGAAACCGTTCAACAGCATGAAAAACAACTGGAAATGGCAACCTACAGATCAAACCAAGCACAACAACAACTCATAAATCTACAACACATTCATACCAGCAGTACGGGCAACGACTATCGATATAGTCACAGGTAAATGATATTAAGGATGTGTGCTTTTTTTTTTTTTTTTTTTTTTTTTTTTTTTTTTTTTTGTGATAAAAAAAAAGGGGAGGAGGAGGAGGGAATCAGACAGGGGTAGAAGAGAAGGAGGGGAGGGTCAAAGATCAACAATAAAATACTTAATGAATATTTTTTAAATGGTAGATATCGAGATTTGGAAATGCGACATGCGTTGCTGGACACTTTAAATGCCGTCAAGCAACTTTATATGGATTCTCTTGACACGATGGCCAGTCGATGGGGGGCGTGGCTCCTAGCAGACGATGGACAAGTTATTCATACCCCTCAGGCACTCACTTATATGACTCGGCTCAATCAAATCAAGCAAGACTACCAGCAATACGTGGATCAAGACCGCACCATTCAGCTGGAAATCAATTCATTGACAACAAGACTCGAAGAAGTGGACACACCCTAGAATGATTTCACGCATCATTACTTTCAATTGATTTATATGGATTCACTCTTTGGATTAGTCTGGCTTAGTTTAGTGATAGTATATCATATTTATATAATTTAGATGGTTAATATCAGCGCATAGTTTATTTGATATAGGTGTGATAATAAATGAAGCAATACAATACTATTCTATGATGATTGTTTTTTTTCCAGCTGGCTTTGATTTGAAAATTAAGGATGGATGGGGGTCTATGATATCAAAATGACATATAGAGGAGCTTGGGTTAAATAAAAATATCAGGCATGAAGGAGAGAAACGGGATCAATTACTAGTAAAATCAAGAAAGTGTATATGTGCATGGTCTAGAATATTCATTTGTCCTGATCTATAAGTAGTAAGCTATGATAGTTGCATATATTTCGTGACAGAGGATGTGAGGTCTAGGCAGGAGGTTATCATTTTGTTTTGACCTAGTGTTATGATATGGCGAAGATTGTTTATTGGAATGATTTATCGTGGTGCCGACACTATCCATCATTATTGTAACAGTCAGTCAGTGTCATGATGGGCACCATCTACAGTATACACTGTACAGTACAGTATCTAGATGTTGAGATTAAAGCAAGACTGTTACAATACAGTACTGCACTGCTGGGGGGGAGTCTGCCATGGTGTAAATATAATAGTATTGCATATGTATCATAGGTGCTGTCCGTTTAACAATCAATGACATCCATTGGTACAGTATCATTACAAAAAATAATCAAGTGTTGGCCACACTATCATTGATATATTTCCAGGAGCTCTTGGATATTTATGTCAAGCAGCTTTATGGTTTGCATTGACCCTGATTTTATTGATAGCTTTTTTTTTTTTGTTTTTTTGTTACTCAACTTGGCTGAACTTCTATTTTTGGTAAAAATGGAACGGCGTCGAATTGGACAGCATGGACATACGGCGACATTTTTTACCAGCGCTGAGTATGCAAGTATATACTTTTTTTCGTTCAAATTTGTGTACAGTAAAGTTTAAAGTAGGGTTCAGTCTAGCGATTACTACAGTATCATTGTTCAATTCAATTTTCCTGTAGGCATAGAACGCACGGTTTATCCTTTTGGTTTTTAGCCAATCACTGACGTTTTCTTTCTTGGCCTGTCTCCCCCTTTATTTTCTCACCAAAAAAAAGTTTTTTGTTGGCATTTTTTTCCTTCTCTTTCGGCGTTATTGTTATCTTTTTTTCTCTCTCTTCTTTACATACCATTCGATATATTTTCCCTTTACTTACTATTATTATTATATATATTATTATATATTATATATATTATTATTATCATTATCATTATCATTTATTAATATCATTATCACTTATTATTAAATACCAGCATCATATGACTTCTTGGACGAACCATCCTTTTTCATCACCGCTTGAGCATGACACTGATCGGCAAACATCTTGGGCCATGAGTCAACGACTAGGACGACAAAACGCTTTTATAGTGGATACAACTGAACCCTATAACCCATTTGATTCTATCAATATTCAATTATCCGACGATTCTTCTAGCTCATCTTTCTCTTCCATACATTCAGCAGTATCAAAGACTTTGGTTGAAGACAGCAATAGCGATACTTCAATAAGACAACGACAACGACACCAACGAATATTTAGTCGAACACCTATGCCACACAACACAGCTGACTATGATGCTCCTCTATTGAAAACGACAGTAACAGTGACAACCCAGCACCTCTTTTTGTCTTGGTTAGGTAAAATGACTATCTATATATATTTATATCATACAATTTAATGAAGTGGAAGATGAATGACCTTTTTTTTCTGGCGGGGGCCGTTCTTTCTTCTTCATTATTCCGTTTAGATAGCTTCTACCTTATCCTAAGGAAAGCATTATTGGTTTTGGCACTCAGCTTTATCTATCAAGTCTTTTCTTGCATTGAATTGAAACCTATGCCTACCGAACGGCTGTATGCAGTTGATCCAGATGCTCCGACGCATGTATGGGTACCGGTAAGTTTATCATTATTATCATCGCTATATTTTATCCACTGGTTTATTTTCGTTTGTATTTTTTTTATTCTTATTATCATCGTAGGTATTTCAGTGGACATGCTGGAAACATGCTTGGATTGGGAAGTACCCCGCATCCGCATTGTGGATCCTTGGTGGCACAATTGGATTAGCTTGGCTGCATTGGAAGCGACGATGAATTCTAATGACCCTCTCTTCTCCTTTTTTTTTTTTTCGAGAACGATGATATCAAGGAAAAAAAGAAGAGTGGTAAGGATGGCATTATACATATTTTATCACCCGATATATACCTCAAGATGATAAATTATCCTCCATCCTCCCTTAGGTTGGATTAAAGCTATCAACGAAAAGGGTAAGACAAAACAGTAACAAAAAAAAAAAAAAACAAAGATATTCATGTATATTTTTCATGACTAACGAACTTCTATATAATTGAATAGCCAAACTGCTTCAGCAAATAGGCAAATATAGTTGGATAGTTGGATAGTATTAGTAGCCATACCCTCGTTATTTGTTTTATTTGTAGTCTCATCATCACCGCATTACCCTATCAACTTTCTTTGATAGTTTTATTACATAGCATTATTTTATATGTGTAATCCTCATTTTTTTTTTTTTTTTTTTTTTTTTTGACTCGAATTATTATTATTGAATAAACTATTGAAATAGAAATGAAATAATGAATGACCTGACTTCATGGAATCTGACTTTGATTTTAGGATCCCATGTCGTTGTAAATCAAGTGACTACCCCCACTTTTTTTTTTTTGGACGATGAAGGTTTTTATTGCATGTAGTAAAAGAGAAGTAGTGGTCAGAATCAGCCAAATGGTTTTCCGGCTATCGATAGCGTGCGGGCGATTTTGTAGCTTAGAGAGATGATTAGCATTCTTGGGCGTAGAAACTGTATTTGGACAAAAAAAATGTGTGTCAGCTCAAACGCATTAATTTTGAAATTCCGCTTACCCCACTTCCCACTTGCTCTCCCTTTCAATAATATTTTTTTTTCTTTTCCTTTTTTATATGACTCATCATGTCTACAACCACTTCAAACCAGCCCGAGAAATCGCCACCTACGCCCAGTTTACCACTTTCTTTACCTTTTGGCGCGCAGCCTGATATAAGTATGGCAGATTATATTAAACAAAAAGAATCGATCACTCATATGCACATGATTTCTTCTTCTTCCTCTAGTTCGTGCCAACCAAAAAGATGTTTATTATCAATCCATTTTACAGGAACAAATATCTCGTGTATGTCAACAGTTTTTAGGTACGGAAAAAAAAGTACAATGATCGGTAGAAGGGGAAGAAGAACACTATAATGAATTTTTATTGTTGCTACAGGCGCTCGACGACAACATCACTGGCAAAAGGAAATCAATGTCTTTTCCGACTTTTGTTACTATGGCTTGACTACGTTACTGGGTAAACGAAGGAGAGAGATTTGAAAGGATACAAAGTCTGTTATGTACTTATAATTTTTATTATATTGAATAGGAACACAAACTTTGGGTGAAGAATATTGTGATCTCGTACAAATCAATCAGTATGCTGAAACATATCCTGGATTCCTTGTAAGCCAACAACTTGATTGACTTGCACGAAACTCATATGGTATGTGCTCATTCTTATTCTTCTTTTTATCTTATATTTGAATAGCGTCGAGCAATACTTGTCTTTGTGCAGACACTTTTGCCATATGTCTATACGAGGGGGGTTACAGAAATCAAGAAACAAGGACAGCAGCAGCGCACCTTACGTGGCCGGCTACAGCAACAACAGCAACAACTACAAGAAACTGTAGAATTAGAGGGGACGCATCCAACTTTGAAGGACAGGTTACAACACTTTGTACAGAACACATTACCACCAATACAAGAATTTGTGTTGAAGAATATCCGGCCAGTCCATTTGGCTGTCTTTTACTTTTTTGGCGCTTACTACAACTTTTCTAAAAGATTGACTGGGATCCGCTATGTAAGCAAAGGGTGAATTGCACCGAGGAGGGTATCATGGATAATTAACTGCCGTTTTTTCTTCCTTGTGGAATAGTTATTTACAAGACAACTTGGACCAAATGAACAACGCGCGGGATATGAAGTACTTGGTGTGTTGATTGTCGTTCAGTTGATGATTCAAGCTGGTCTGGAATTACGAAAGCGATGGGTACAACATCAAGAAGAAGCAGCAACAGCAGCAGCAGCAGCAGCAGCAGAAATTACTGCTACTACTACGACGGTGGACGAAGTGGATGTTGCTGATAAGAACCAATTGAAATCAGAGCATGAGGAAAAGACCGCAGCAACAACAGCGGAAAACACACAACAAACGGAACCCGCAGAGGACGATTTTGATTTTATGGATGCCTTCAATGATGACAACAAAGACGACGACTCAGCGACACAGCAACAGCCACAAGAATTGTCTTATGAAGCCATGCAAATGCTGAAATGTGCCCTGTGTTTGGAACCAAGAAAGACCACAACGACTACCCCATGTGGCCACTTATTCTGTTGGAGTTGTATTGTTGAATGGTGCCAAAACAAGGTAGGAAAGAAAAATTGAAAAAGTAGACAAGACAGTTAGGTCTCACTGTTTCTTTTTATTAATCTCACTTAGCCTGAATGCCCGCTTTGTCGTAGCCATGTGAATACTTCCCATTTGATTCCCTTAAACAACTTTTAGCTATAGAATTTGGTTATTTTAATTGATATTGGCTTAGCATAGTATAATATATGTATATGTATGTGTGTAATTTATTGTCGATGATTGAAAAATAAAAAATGGTCCTCTTTTTTTTTTTATTGTCGCGTAGTTGCAGTGGTCTTTTTTTATATATGTGAATGTGTTGGATAGTGGAGATGCTGACTTTCATGGATATGTGCGTAGGCGGGGTAACTATTAAGGGGAAATAATTGTCTATAGTTTTTGTTGGGGGGGGGGAGGGAAAGGGAAGGCGTTTTATTGTATTTGGCCCAGATCACCATAGCCCAATCTTCCACTATGAAAGGTTTCGTGTAGGACTATTTTAACACAGGATGACGGGATGTGAATACCAATGTGACACAGTCTCAAAAGGAAGATATTTAAACTGAATCAAAAAGTTGACATTTATAGTCGTTATGCTATCAAATATTCCTCGACGATAATGAAATATATGTTTCTGTACTACAAATTTACCATTTAGAATGATATGGAATAGATACATCAATGGATTTATGTGAGCTTTCATATTGTGTGGTGGAGATAAAAAAAGTCCAGTTTAGTTCAACTGATCAAGGCGGAAATGTCTCAGAAGAAGTCAATATATATTTATCTGCGTTCCGCCATGAGCAAGGACAACGTGACACATCTTACAGTCTCGGGATAAAAAAGTGAAAAGACAATCAATTATGCAAACTTCTGTGATGACTGACTATTGAGTGTATATTCAATAAATAATAATATGCAGATAAAAAGTCATGCGTAATACTATCTAGGATGTCTTTATTTGAAAAACACGGCATGATGTTCTTTATAAACTACTTGCTGATATGCAGCAATTTAAAACACCGTCATTCAGAATTGAAAAAATTCCTGTGCCAAAAAAGTTAAAATTCGTAGGGTTGTCATTCTTATTTGTTTGTTTCTTCTTTTTTTTCTTCACATAATTGTTTTCTTCTTCTTCTAGATACTTTTATCATGACAAAATTCTTATTGACACTATTTCTGCTCATTTACGCTCAGCATGTAATAGCACAGCACCACCACATGCCAACAGAGGATCCACTACTTCCTGCATTCAATTCAACTGGAGAAGAACCCATGTCATACGCTCGTTTATCCGAAAACAAGGGATACTTTTACGCTCACGTTGTCTTCATGATATTGGCTTTCTGGATACTTATGCCCATGGGTAATAATAATAATAAAAATATGCAACTATATGATCTTAATTTTATTAAACATGTTCATTTGTCGGGGATGGATAGGTGTTATGTTTGGTATTGCTAGATCATCACTCCACGTGCCTACACAAATAGTTGCTTTCATGATAGCACTTGGTGGGCACTTTTTTGGTCACTTGTACGCGCACAGCACCCCTCACTTATATGCTGGGAATGTTCACCATAAATTGGGCTGGATCATTTTTTTATTCTTGGTGGCTCAAATGACAGTTGGAGTCGTTCGAAAAATCGCCAATGCTGTCGGGAAAACGCAACAACAACAACAGCAAGGACGCGGTGTTTATGAATCTTTGACGGAAGCAAATGTTCGCCGAGTCCATCGATCATATCAACAACAACATCAACCACAACGCCACTGTGATAGCCATAGCGAAGGCTCCATGGAAACCTTGCACCACAATAATAGTAATCACTCTGACGAAGATACTCCTACAACAACAAAGATGGAAACTGATCATAGTGATGGTAACAACCCGACTATTACTCGAGACAACCGACTGTCCATGGAAGAAGAAGATGATGATGATGATGATGGCGTTGATGTTAACTTGCTTCAAGATGACGATCCCATGGAAATGATGATGATGAATATGGATGGCCAACACAAAAAACGATCATCGCTTTGGACTCGTGCTATTCATGCAGTACTACCTTGGATTCCTCGAATAATTAAGTCTGCCTTTGTCCGAACCGCTTATAATCCATTTACAAAAACCATCTGCCGCTACTTCCACTCCATTCTTGGTCGTGTCTTTATCATTTTGATATTCACTCAAACAATCAGTGGTCTCGTGGTTTATCATGGTGTTTGCAGGTATAAAAAAAAAAAAAAAAAAAAAAAACTGTGCATGGAGAATAGAGATTTATTTTAATTTTTTTTAATTTTTTTTTTTTTTTTTTTTTTTTTTTTTTGTAGAGCTTGGACCATCTTCGGCTGTGTCGCTCATTTAATCAAAGGTGGGATATTCTTTTTTTATGGCATTCTTACCTTTGGACGGTACCTTGGCGCGTTTGCTGAAAGAGGTTGGGCTTGGAACCGTGTGGATGGTGGCAGCAAATTTAGCTTTGAGTTTATTGAATGCTCACTTATTTTTACGTATGGAATCACTAACACTTGGATGGAGCACTTTGGCAAGGAAGACACGTGGGACCACAAGGACTTTGAACATGCCAGCCTGGCCTTTATGTGGTGGTGGTGTGGATTGGTTGGACTTTTGGTGGAAAGCCGTAGTTTGCGCCGGTTACTAGAACGCTCTTTTATGAACACATCCTTGAACGTTTCTCGCCATGAACATCGACAAACTTATTCTCTGAACCCCTTCCCGGCTTTGACGATCATGCTTACTGGTATATCTATGGGCAACCATCATCAAGAAACAAAATACTCAAGTAATGTACACTATATGTGGGGTTTGCTCTTGGGTTTGGCAGCCCTTTGTCGACTTGGTACGTATTTTATGATGTTCCGCAGCACACCTTCCTCCATCAAACCAAGCCGACCGCCTACTGAACTGCTGGGTGCCTTTTGTCTGATTGCAGGTGCTATTTTATTTATGGCGTCCAATTCTGGCACCATGACCTGGATGCGCCGTTTGGAGGTGGATTCAATGTTTATGATGAATGTTTGTGTGGCTCTGACCTCTTTGACATTGACTTATGTGGCTGCAATGATGATCCTGAAGGCGTGGGCTATGAAACGGGAACAAAGAAAAAAGTCAGCTCGGTGGTAGCGAATTGCAGTATCGGTATTAGCAGCAAGATCTCTTTGTTGGTCAAGACACCTAAATCCAATTGAACAATTACATGCAGTAGTATCAGTCTTTAGTTTTTTATTTTCTCTTCCTATTCTCATTATTATTACTCGTACTCTTATTTCTTTATTCTATTTACGCTTTAGACTTATTTTTTAATTGTCCTTCTAGTCATTTATCATTTTGCTTTTTTACTACTATTATCTTAATCTTCGTTTTCCTTACTCCATATTAATTTGTAAATAAATTTATTTGAATTATTTGATGAACTTCACTTTATTTATGAATGCGGTTCGAGCATGCACACATATGGTGCTGAGATGTGCACTCGGTCGGTGTTCGGGTGATTGGTCTCTGGGTAGAGAGAGAGAGGGGGGATTCCAAGAGTATTTCAGACTCCGTAAAACAGGAGGCACTTTTTTTTTGTCCAATTTGGAGATATTTTTTTTTTATTTTATTTTTATCAACCTTTTTACAATGGATGACACTGCCGAGGCCGATATCGGCAAAATTGTTTATGATTGGAACCCTCCTACTGGTATCGTTGATCGCTACTATTACCATGGCTCGGCTATCTCTCAAGAAGTTGTAAGTACAATTAGCAAAGGAACACACACATACTCACTCACTCTTTGCTCCTTGTAGATGCAGAAAATGTTTACTCATTCCAAGATCAAGGAATACAAAGGACACAAGGAACAAGTACATACTGTTGCCTGGAATTGTGATGGTCGTCGTCTGGCATCTGGGTCCGTGGACAAGACTGCGCGTGTCTGGATTCCTCACCGAGGTGTAAGTTTTTTTTTTTTTTTTTTTTTTTTTTTTTAAAAAAAAAAATGGGCCGTTGGGTGGGAGACATGTTGATCTATTACTAGTCAAACTTCATCTCACAGGTTTATATATTTATTGTCGATAGACGGACATACGATATTCAACTGAGCTGAAAGGACATACAGATAGTGTTGATCAGTTGGATTGGGATCCTACTCATCCTGATCGTTTGGTCACCGCTTCTTGCGACAAGACTGTTCGTATCTGGGACCAGCGCTGTAAGTGCCTAAACAAGACAAAAACCGGTGGGGCGGGAGGGGCCGTGGCATATATGCATAGACTTGCGATATACTGACTGGAATACTTTTGTTTATCAACGCTTGGTTGTCAATGCTTAAAACATAGCTGGAAAGTGCACCGCTGTCGTCCAAACTGGTGGTGAAAACATCAACGTTTGTTGGAGTCCTGATGGAAATAATATTGCTGTTGGTGACAAGGTACTGTACCTTAAGAAAAAAAAACAGGGGAAGTAGAAGGAGGGGGAGTAGAAGCACTGACAGCTACTAAGCTCTATTTTGATCTATATTTCCATATATAGAACGATACCATTAGTATTATTGACACCCGAACATTCACTATATCCAGGACTCGAAAACATAATATGGAGGTAAGATAGCGGGGAAATATGATATACATGATGACTATTGGACATTAAATTGATTTGTTATTTGTTTACAAATATTATACGCAGGTGAACGAAATTGCTTGGAATAAAGCAAACAATCTCTTTTACGTCACCACTGGTCAAGGAACGGTGAAAATATACGAATATCCGGATCTCAAACTTTTGCAATCTCTGCGGGGACATACTGGTAATGTTTATTGTGTGGAAACGGATCCTACTAGCAAGTATTTGGCACTAGGGTCTGCAGATGCCCTGGTCACTCTTTGGGATATCAAATCTGGTGTTTGCTTACGATCATTTTCAGAACTAAGGTAAGTTGCAAAAATTATTCTTGGGTAGTTGATTTCTCATAGAGCAACTGACCTCAATATCTTTATTTGGTTTCGATAGCTGGCCAGTGCGTACTCTGAGCTTTAGTTATGATGGACAATACATAGCCTCTGCTTCTGAAGATAGCTTCATTGATATTGTAAGTTGGTTACGACACCATAAGGATAATAAACGTAACATACTAACTCAATCTTTTTTTTTTCTCCCTTTACTATAGTCTCATGTAGAAAATGGGCAATCTGTACATCATATTGATTGTGCTGCGGCAATGAATACCGTAGCGTGGCATCCTCGAGACTATTACTTGGCTTACGCTGGCGACGAGATGGGCTCTGATGGAAAATACTCTGGTAATTTGAAGATATTCAACATTAGCGACCAACGAACTTTGTAAAAATAGCCCATACATTAGAACCTCCCATCTCCAACAACGGCATTCCTTTTTGTGTATATATATTATATATTATCATTCCCTTCTTTACTGTCAATTTTACACCTATCATCTTTACTTATTTACTTAATATATCATGATTCAATAAAGTTGATTATACACTGTATTTTTTTTTTTTTTACTGTCTTCGTCTTTTGTGCCTGTCTAATCACCACTTCTCATCATTTTTTATTTGCATCCATATTTTATTATCAAATAAATCTAAATAAAGAGCCATTTGATTTATTTATTTATTATCATTATCGCTATTATTTTAAGAAAGCAGTATTTACGTAGCATACCATACCGTCATTGGTCTTCCAGTGGCATGTCGTATAGTACGTGGACGTAAATTTGGGTTAGATATACGCCAATATGGAAAATAATATAGAACCATTGAAGCAACGTCATGTACTGTTTGTGCTAGAAAAAAAAGCTCAACATTGTTATTTTCGATAAACCATGTGCAATGAAATTGTGAACTAACCATATTGTATATGTAGAGAATATGATAGTTTATAGGGAAAACTGCACGGGCATCAACTCTTGGTCGACTGGTGTAAACGGTAGGACGAGAAATAGCATTACTTTTGATAACAAGTGAACTAGGGCTCATAATTAGTCTCTGGAAGGGTTTTGGAGCAAAGAGAGCAGTCAGAGCAGGCGGGCTACATAGGAGTTTTTAATGGGACACTCACAAAATAACCACAATAACGAATTTGCTAATTGTAATGGGTCAGAGTAGAGGAAATAAAAATACGACATATTTTACTAGTAGCTACTAAACTGAGTGAGCGAGGATCATTCTAGCAAGGGCTCCAATGGAGGAAGCATGAGGAAGACTAAAGGAAATTTGAGGAATGGTCACCACAAATGCAAAGAGACATTTGTGAAAGGGGTTTAGGATAGTATAAATGTGCGGTGAATTTGAATAGAAACGCTTATCGTTTATAGAAGCATAACAACGATCAACATGAAGCGAAGGGTATGATGTGACCGTCGTATTAGAGGGATCTATTGCACAAACATGGAAGTGGCTAAAGGGTATTTTATTTGAAGCATGTAAAGAGAGACATATTTTGTTCAGAGATAGATGTAAACTATGGATAAACTAAAACTAGACTAAGCTAAGCTAATGAAGGCTCCAAAAAGCCAACTAATGATGGTGGTGCTAAATCCTGAATCCAAAATGAAAGGGTTTCCCCATGCATCTTATAATCCCTGGGCTGAAAACGCTTCTAAGCTAATCCTAACACTAATCTAAGTTCAACACAACCCCATATAAGATTAATGGTGAAGAAGAAAGAAAAAGAAAAAGGTGAGAAAATAAAACCCACGTGTGCGGCACTTGAAATTTTCCTATACTATAAAAGAACATTCATCCTCCCCTTTCAAAACAAATAAAAATAAAGACTAGACAATTAAAAAATATTTAAAAGATTGAATATAAATGCTTTGTTTTTTATTTTTCCAAGTTAGTTTCAGGTGATAATTTTGAAAAAGTAGTAGCATTGGTAGTAGTGGAAGAGGAGGAGGATGAGGGATTAAAAGCAAAAGAATCGGAGGAAGAAGGGGACTGTATACTACGGCTAAGGGTACTATGACATTGATTTCTACTACTAATACTGCAATAACCTTGATCACGATCCATCATGTCAGTGATATCGTCTCCATCCTCTGTTTTTTGATTGGAAGCAGCAGGAGATTGATGAGGTAAAGGGGAGCGATGATGTGGTGAGAAGGCTGGCGATGATGTCGGTGACAATGATGAAGGCGGTGATGGTGATGGTGATGGTGATGAGTAGCTGCTTCGTTTTAAGTATTTTATGCCGTTCGCCACAGTAGTATACACATGTGAAGATATGGATGGAGGTCTAATAGAGGATGGAATGCCGCTGGTAAGGGAATGTTCGGTATCGGTTTCGTTTTGTTGTACTGGGTGTTGTTGTCGCTGTTGAGTACCAGTAGGATAATCATCAACCCCTTTTACTTTGAGCATCGATAAAAGAAGTGTTTGCGGACTAGTAAAAGGAAGTAACAAAAAAAAAAAAAATTAGTGTAAGCTCTGCTCCATAATTTTTTCCATTTCTGACTTACTGTAAAATATATGTGATTTGAAGAGCAAGTTGAGTCACCAAAGGCACATAGATCCAGCAGGAGCAATACATCAAAAGAATGGACGTGTTTTGCAAAATATTTGTTCGGAAGAGGCAGTAAAAGAGAAACAAGAACACAAACAATCCACTGCAGTAATTCAATGTCGTCAGGAAGATTTTGTTGCGGTAAAATGATATCTGTAGCGATTGGTTGGAATGGATGCTGAGCGAGGATGGATAGAGATAATTAATGCGTTGGAGGCTGTAAATAAAAAGAAACCATACCGAAGAGGAGGTCACTGTCCAAAGGCCAAAATGCAAGCGTGTAATGTGTTCGGCAGTGGCGATCTTTCCGTTGTCTGCCAGAATTCCGATGACCAAACTTAAAGCATTGTTGACAATAAAGGGGAAAAGCACAAGCATAATGCCACAATAGTGTTCTAACCATAGTAGGTTCACTGAGAAAGGAGATTGGCCACCAATCCATTTCCCCAACGAAAATTTCACATGATGACCTTCGTTTTCAATAGTTTCAGTCTATTCAATCAAGCAAAAAACGATAAAACAACGGCTCGGGTAAGTGATGGGGCCCCAGTTTATCTTTTCTCTTGTACCACGTATTCTAACCTGAGAAAATCTTTGTAACAGAGAAAGCATATACAATGAGCCTATAAGAAATGCAGCGAAAAAAAAGTCAAACGCCTGTTTGAGGGCCTACCAGTCTCCATCCACCACCCCTACCTACAAGTGTCAGTGCACAATTGTAATGGCAGATCAAATAAAACTAAATAAACCAGACCGAAAAAAAGAAGTTAGACAAAAATCCAGTAAGATAATGTAAAATAAACTTACTAGATCGTAAAGCCTGACAATATGGGAGGATGTCCACCAAAAGAATAATAAAATCAATCACCCATACTATTACCACAATGAGAAGAATCGTCAGTAATCAATAGAAAATATAAATTTAATAAATCTTTTTTTCAATAATAGTTGTTACAGGTACTAAATAATGTTGTGAAGAAAAAGAGACTGTCAATAGGTCGTGGCCGTAAAAAGAATCGCTTTCCTAAGGATCGTTTGTCGAAGACTGATTGAGATTGTAGGATGAGTCGTTGAATGAGTATTCCGATACCTTAAAGGGGTTCAATAGAATAAAATTAATTTATAAATAATGATATAGAACAGTATATATTTACCTATAATGGAGTTGATAGAGGCCATAACCAGAGCAGCGCGGATAATACTAACTAAGACACTGGATTCAACACAATGGTAGATTGATAGTCTAAAGTCACAGTGGCACACTCCATCAGTACACTGATGAGAAAAGGCGTTCTGTTCCATAAGGAAGGGGGGAGGGGAAAACACAAAAAAGAAACAAAGAAAATAAAATAAAAAAAGGGGGAGTCAGCCACCTGACTTCTATCGCGGCCTAAATTCATGCCGAAAAAAAAGGAGGCAGCTGGGTTCAATTATCGTCTCAAAAAGGTTATTTGTTTTCTTTTTCTCTCCGTTTCTTTCTTCTGACTCAACAGCAACACATAAAAATATCCTATTCTTCTTCTTCCTTTTTTTGATACTTCTTCTTTCTCTTTTTGGTGAACGTAAGCTAGTCCTTAGTATTGTTCCACTATTGCACCTTATTGTTATATTTACCCTCTTTATCTTTTTTCAGATCCTTCGACCTTTGAACATGGTAGGTTGTTATTACTCTTTTTACAAAAATAAAACAAAACTTCGAAGTACTTACTTCTTCATAAATAGTTTACATTAACTACGCCAGTTGACCCGTCTGTTATACCAACCGATTCACCCCTTCAAAGTCGACAGGACGTGTTTTCTCCAACCTCGTCGTCTGGATGTCCTGCAACGAGCTGGAAGACGTCGTCGAATAACAATAGAAAAACGTGTCAACAGAATCCAATGGAATTATGGAAAACATCATCATCACCTTCTTTCTATTCATCATCAACGACTTTATCTCAACAGCAGCAAAGGCAACCGAAACCATTACCGACTGTCCCCACGCCTCCTTCGTCGTTCGATCCTAGCCAACAGGCGCCACCCATGTATTACCATCAACATCATCGACAATCTATGCCCGCGGGCGGATTTATGAATGAATCGTTCCAATATGACCAGAACCGAGGTAAGAGCAAACAAAGTACATATCACACAAAACTACCTCAGATTCATTGATCTCTTTCATTTAAGGGAACCTTTGTCACCCTTATAATGATACACCAGAGTATTATACATCTACACCATCACTACATCAAACACATCAATCACATCAATCACATCAACAATGCAAAATGGATCCACAGAATCAATATTATTATCAGCAAGGTGACCATCATGATTACTATTATAGTGATGGTGTTACTCAAATTCAACAACCATACCCAATTGATCACCAAATAGCACAACACCAATATTATAATCAACCACAGTATTACCAACAACAACAGCAACATCCTTGGCAGGAACCCTCAGCAGCTTATACCGAGTGGGCGGAATCTACTCCATCTGAAACGCCTTCTCCTGCTATAGAATCTCGTCAACCTTCCTCATCATCATCATCACCCAAATCATCTATAAAGGAAAAGAAATCATCAACTGTACCTGCAGAACGTAAGAACATCATGTCCTACCTCCAGCGAACTATTTATATAGTTGTGCTTACTCTCTCTCTCTCTCTCTCTCTTATATATATATATATATTCTATGTAGGGAACGTACGCCAGATTACCGTCAAGTCAGTGAACAAAGAGCATAGGGTGTGGATCGACATTTTGCCAACGGAGACAGGTTTATCCTTGGCGGCCAAGATTCATCGCATTGCCACGTTTGGAACACGCAAGATCTTGAAAATTACCACCACTCATGGCCGCACAATTCCTTTGGATCACCGCCCTATCTTTGGTAATTGGATGGACATGACCAGTTTTGAAAATGGAGAACATTGGCAAGTGGAATGGGGTAGTTTGGACAAATCTATGGTCGACAAATTTTTTGCAAAAGTCATTCAGGTCGGCGGGTCGAGTCGCTATTACGCTACTCAAAAACAACAGCGATCTTCCATGGAACCCAAGGACAAGAATTCCCGTTGATCCGTCGGATGGACTGTTTTGAGACATTTAGTAGTAGTCTTCATTAGATTAGAACCTATTTATATTTTATTTACCTTATGTCTTAATTGTAATAAAAATGTATGCAGTTTTTTTTTCGTGTATTCGATCTTATTTGATTTTTGCGGAAATTTTGAATATATGTATCATCGGAAAAATAAACAAGCGATCTACCTTGATTTTACCTTTTTTTTTTTTTTTAAAAAAAAAATCAGTATGATCCGCAACTGCTCCCAGATGCTTTTAAAATCCTAACAATAACCCCTTCGCTCGATTGAACTATACCAAAGTGAGTCAGGGGCTTGCTATAATGGCGAAAACCCCGAGAAAGTACCAAGCTGCTGGATTGATTCAGGCTGGGGCAGTGATAAAGGATCTAGCAAACAGAAAACGATTCGCTGGCTTGGACCGATGTAGTTGCAATTTTTTTTTTTTTTCAAAAAAAAAAAAAAAAAAAAAAAACTGTATTTCTTGGGAATCTTTTTGAACAACCGAGAACGTGGCCACATCATTGTTATTACTATTACCTTACATAAGGTGATGGAGGGTAGTTTGATGTATAGCATGATTAGTCAGACGTTATACTTCATCAAATGGTTTTGTCATAGCGTAATTATGTCAAGTTTAAATTAATCCAAGATTTTTGAAGCTTATTCGATGTCATGAATATTTAATAAAGTTCGAAAACATAAATATTTTACTTTGATTCAAAAATGTGTTTATACTGAGACGTGATGGATCCCTTCAGAAAAAGAAGACGCTGCGACAATGACGAGAAAAAATATGGTGATGACGATGCTGATGACCATTTAAAGAAAATCTTTGTCCGAAAAGGACCTTGTCACTTTGTATGACAAAAGCCTAATGATGATAGGTTCATTTGCTGAGCGGCGATAATCCATGTATATGAGCCAAATTAAATAAAAAATTAAAAGGCGGGGGAAAAAATTAGTGTCATATGCTAGTAAATGCGGTAAACGAACCAACTATGGAATTGATCGAAGCATTTTTCCTTGTGTGATTGTGATTGAGATTGAGATTGTGGTTGTGAAAATGAGAAGGCTTTTTGTTTTTGTTAAAGTTTAATATAAGAAGGGCATATCATGTTAAATTATGTATCACCCCGGCATTTTTAATACAACAAAACCGCAACCCTTCATATCAAGTGTAGTGACGGAGTTCGTATCCCTCGTCCGAAACGTGGGTAGGACACAGTTTTTACATATCCCAGATCCGAGCGACTTCTGCTTATGCCATTTCCAGGCAGCGCAAACATGCTTCACTGGGAATTTAAAAGCCCGGTTTCATCGTCGTACTGATTTTTTTAATTTTACATTTTTTCTCTTTCCACTGTCTTATTTTTCTTCCCTTTCTTTTTTTTTTTCTTCACTTTTTCTCGCACTATACACATTCCATGATTTCTGCTTTTATTATACCAATACAATGAAATCAACATCGACCTATACAACTATGATGCGGGTCACTCCGGGAGGACGTCCCTTTGCTAGTGTAAGCAAAAGATAAAAAAAGGAGACAACTGTATATAGTTTAGACCGACCCTCTTATGCTTTCTATTGTGTGTGTATATGGGTGTTTTTTTTTTTCTTTTAGGATCTACATGACATTTTTGCAGCCATGATCTTCCAGATCAAAGTCGGTGATCATCGTTCCTTATTCCGCACCTATCCCGCCAGTTTCACCACCGACAATATGATTGAAGTCCTTGACCATTTACAATTCACTCACGTTCTACGACAACCTGATCCTCATGATCCTCACAAGCAACTGGAAACCAAGACGATTACAACATTCAGCATGACACGTACCATGGCAAAACAACTGGGGCAGCACTTCCTTACGGCTCGACTGATCGAAAGTGCGTCTGATCCAACAGGCACGCGTACGATGAAAGACCGAAGTATTTGGACTGTTACCAGTAAAGGCAAATGGATGGTATATAATTTTGCAGAACGTGGTCACGTCGCTTGGAATGAACAGTCGCATACAAGCATGGCTCTGAAGGTTGTACCTGATCGCAAAGTGGTGCTTTTGGATCGTCGTGATTTTGTCCATCCCTCCTCCCATGAAATCAGTAGTAACAATCACATGTCCGGCAGCAGTGGCAGCAGCATCAATAGTATTGGTGGTGGCAACAAGAATGATATGGACGCTATCTCTTTTGAAAGACCCAACATGACAGAAGCCTTCAAGTCCATGATGGAACATTTGGAAACCTCACAACTTCTGGCGGATGATGTAGGTGGAATTGGCACTCAGCAAATGGTGACCTACACACATACATTTTTTGGGTACCATGTGGTGGAATACATTATTCAATTCATGTCCGTCGTCAATCGTGATGAAGCTGATATGGTCGCCTCTGAATTTGTGCTCTATGGTTGGATCAGTCAAGTTCTCGATAAGAGCGATCGTGCCAACAACGTCAAGAGTGATCTTCAATTCAAGTCTCAACGCAATGTCATTTACGCTTTGACTGATCGTGGCCGTCTTGCTCTTGGTTGGGAACAAAGCCATTCTCGTGAATCTCGTCTAGCTCCTCCTCCTCCTCCTCCATCATCCGGCTCTTCCTCACACAGCAACTCCAGCAACAACAAGAAACACCAACCTCAACATTCCTTGATCTCGGACGCTGCTTCCACCATGTCTTCATCATCCCTCGTCTCCTTTGCATCCTCTGCATCCTCATCGTCTAACTCTTCGTCCTCACCTCTTCAACAGCAAAAAAAGGCGGATTCAACTCATCAACGTCAACCCATGTCGGTCACAACTAGTTCTCTATGGCTGGACCCTGCTAGTGGTACCGAGTCCTCTTCTACATCTTCTGTCTCTCCAGTTGCAATCACCAGAGGCTCTTCTGTTTTGGTGCCACTACCTCGAATATCCAACACTTCTTCCCATTACACTCGACTGCAACCTATTCTCGAAGACCCATTGTTACGTATGTATTTCCGTGAATTCCTGAAACAGAATTTTTGTGAAGAAAATTTACACTTTTGGGTTGACTACCGAAACATGCTTTATCATCATCACCAACAACAGAAAACCAGCAACAGTTCTACCACCACCTCGTCTAGTGATAAAGAAACGTCGACGAACAGTAACAGTAGCACCACCTCATCATCGACTACGACTGATTACAATAGAATTTTATCTGAATGTTACGCCATGTATGTCACCTATATTGCGCCCCAAGCTACCATGGAACTGAATATCGACCATAGCTTACACCAAGACGTCATCAAATTTGTGGAGGAAGCGTTCAAAGTCGTGAACACCAATAATAGCAGCAGCAGCACCAACAACAATAGTGGTAGTAGCAGCAGCAGCGGCAACAACAACGTCAATCATATCGCCGAGAAACGACCTCAACAATCATTGCCTTTCTTTTATACGCCCACGCATCCATCTCAAGAACAGCAAACAATCATCATGGTTACTGGTCACCGCAGTCAATGCTTGAAAACTCTCCTGGCAATGTATGAACGGGTACACGATCAAATCTGTCGCATTATGGCTGAAGACTCTTTACCGCGGTTTTTGAAATCTCCTCGATATGTCCAGTGGCAACAACGACAACGTGAACGACAACAGGAATTAGAACAACAGCAACAAATGGATCAAGCTCTATCGGAACGAAAATATTCCTCATCTTCGGTGAATGACTCGACACCTAGCGATTGCCCGTCTCCTACAAACCAATCATCAATAACCAGCAGCGATACTACGAAGAATGACGACGAGAAAAAAAATGGAAAAAACCCCATGAACAAGGATGACAATGATGAAAATACCGATGCACTACACAAGGAATTGGATCGATTGACTTTGACAGGCGTGGCCACCACTGCTACTACGACCACAACTACAACGACCACCAGCAATCCTTCCTCGAATCCAACTGGCACCACACAGACGGCTCCACCACAACCAAAAACCTCATAAGGGCTTCCTCTCCTCTATCCCTACATTAATTACTTTATGAAAATTATCATTATTTATTTATTGATTCTATATGACCTTATTATTCTATGACCCACTCCTCCTTATACACCTTTCTTTTTTTTTTAATATCATATATATAGTTTGTTTTAGTACTTATTACCCTTTTTCATATACATATGTTTACTTTCTCCTCCCCCTTTATAGACTTACATTTATTTATATTCTCTCTATTTTGTCTTGAATAAATATCACAATTTATTTTTGTCCACATCTCCGGTCGTCGGTCATTTTGGGGTATATTTATGGGAAATGGGGCAAGTTGAATGTGGGGTACCTTTTTGTCCGCTATCTTTTTTTTTTTTTATTTCCATGTTCTCTCACGTTTTGAAACGTTCTTCTCCATTCATTAAAAGGCCATATGCACCACTGAAAACAACAACAGCTATATCACGATGGATAACATATGATATCACTAGTGATACAGCCACACAACCGACCGATGCCATGTTTGACTCGATGAAAACAGCTTCAAAAGCAGATGATGTCTTCGGGGTAAAAATAAATAAATAACAATACCACCAACACTTGAGCACTTACCACGTCTACTTCCCCATGCTAACTCTTTCAAATATATGTATGTATTGTGTACGTTATAGATGGATGAAACGACCAATGAACTCGAACAACGAGTAGCGCATCTTCTGGGTCATGAAGCAGGACTTTTTTGTGCATCAGGTAGCATGACGAACCAACTTGGACTACGGGTCTCATTATTTCAACCACCTCATTCGGTGCTTGTGGACGTGCGATCTCATGTCAATCTTTACGAATGTGGTGGGCTGGCATACCATTCACAAGCGTCCATGACAGCGGTCAATCCTGTAGGGCAGCATTTATCGGTGGCTGACATTGAACAAGGGGCGATCCAGGACGATCTGTGTGGTGCTTTGACACGCGTGGTATCTGTGGAAAACACTTTGAATGGCACCATCATGCCGTTGACTCAGCTGGAAGCAGTGCGTGAACATAGTTTGGTGCAAGGGTACAAACTCCATATGGATGGTGCGCGGATCTGGGAAGCAAGTGCTGCGACAGGTGTGCCATTGGCGGCCTACGGTGGTTTGTGTGATACGGTGTCTGTGTGTTTGTCCAAAGGTCTGGGGGCTCCCATTGGCTCAATGCTGGTCAGTGACAAGGCAACGATCCGTCGTGCACGT
Source organism: Absidia repens (assembly GCA_002105175.1). Taxonomy (NCBI): domain Eukaryota; kingdom Fungi; phylum Mucoromycota; class Mucoromycetes; order Mucorales; family Cunninghamellaceae; genus Absidia; species Absidia repens. The sequence continues at coordinate 3,037,133 of MCGE01000001.1, read as the reverse complement.
CATTTGCGAAAATTGATGGGCGGCGGCTGGCGTCAGAGCGGTGGGTTGGCGGCTGCGGGACTCTATTGCTTAGACCATGTGCTACCTACTATGCGCGACACCCAACTACGTACCCTACGATTGTGGCAAGGCTTGCAACGTCTTGGTATGGATGCTGTCTTGCCTGTGGAAACAAATATGATCTTCATCGACACCCGTGGTATTATCTCGTTGCGTGCCTGGGCTCAACACCTGCTTGACCATGCAAATGTCCGGATTGATAGCAGTGATGATCGTGTCGCACGTTTGGTTATGCACTACCAGGTCCCGGAAAATGTCGTCGATCGTATATTGGACCTTACCCAGGAATTTGTCAAGCTCCATGGTAAATCTCCTGTGAAGCAAGCTAGTGATTCCCTTCCTGCTGATAATCAAGGCGTTAAATTGGCTTACCCCTCGAACAACAACAACTCCACTTGAACCTCATATTTTCATCTCCCTCCGTTTACTCTGCCCCTCTCTCCCCTTTTGTTATTTTGTATAGTTATTTAGTTTTAGTGACAGTTTATATATCTTGTAATAAAAACCAATTGATTTTATCATTCATTAGTTTTTATGTCTGTGTTTGCATTTATTATTAAAATTCTGACATGGAATGACAGTCAATATGTACGAACTAAAAGAAAGTAAACACATGTAGAAAAAAAATTGACGGTTTTCAGGGGTAAAAACATCCAAATAAAAATAAATAAAATACGCTTCATAGTTTTGAAAAATTCGGTTGTTGGCAAATTGATGGAGTAGTGTATTTCTTCGAGCATGGGTGGAATGTTAATCTCAGATGGTAGAGCAGGTAGTCATAGATAAGCGAGAAAGCAGTGCAAATGGCTTTATATAGGTGCTACACATACAGAATGACTTATATTCATTTGTATGACTGGTCTAGGAGCAAAATGAATACTTTCGACAGTGGATGATTTAATACTGCAAACTAGTTCATGGATCATGAGGGTGGAAAAGTAATCACAGTGGGTAAATCAAAGAGCATGTGTTTGGTAGGACACGTACAAAGCAGCTAAATAGCGACATTATTTATTATATAGTGGGTCAAACGCTATTTAATAAAACGCATATATTTTATTGAAGTAATGTTAAACTAAAAGATGCGAGGTTTAATCTAGGAAGAGGTCTAATAAAGGGAGCATGAATGATATTTTTTTTGGGGGGGATCTCAAGAATGTTCAACACTAACTCAAAGGGACGATGGTAAGATTAGGGACTTATGTACTGTATGAGTACGATGCATGAAAAACATTAAATGTATTTTTTTTTATTGAAGCGTAACAAATGTCAACATTAATCTAAAGGGAATGATAGTAAAAAGGGTTTCCCCATGCATCTTGTAATCCCTGAGCTGAAAATCCTTCTAAACTAATCCTGACACTAATCTAAGATCACCATAACCCCAGAGAAGTTGAATGGTGGAGAGGGAAAAAAAAGAAAAAGAAAAGAAAGAGCGAGCGAGCGAAAATAAAAAATGGGAGTAAATAAAAATTCACGTGGTCGGGGTTGGAAACATTTTTCGGTCCTCTCTCTCATATATTAATATCATAGCCAGCAAAAAGGAAACATTCATCTGTTTTTTTGCAACAGTCAAGAGATTAAAGCATCATCAACATGGAAATTCTAATTTTATTAAAGCAGCTGCTGTTATTCAACAGCGACAGCAGCGTAATTCTGTCGTCCTTTTAATGCAATGACTACTATTCAGCATTGTTAGTCTGGTGCTTCTCTTCGAATGACAACTTTAGACCCAACAAGAGCATTTTAACCTAGTTTGTTTATTTCTTTCACAGTATAACAGTTTTTAGTTCACTGTAGAATAGCATATATTCTTTGATTAGACCATATGTAGTAACACTCTCATACTATACAGTACTGTACATACCGAACACCGATACCGTATGAGACTATGTCACAGTAATGATACAAGAATAAATGATAGTTATAATTGATTGAAGAATAAAAAGGCAAATATGAGTAAATAATTTTTGCGTTAGTTAGCAGTGCATCATGTTGATAATTGTATGGCAAATTGTGAGGGAATCACAGCCCTCAGGGAAAAAATGCTATCTAGAAAGGAAATGTCGGATAAACATTTACGAGTAGTCACACGGGAATCTGATTGAATGTTGGAATTTGGGGTCAGGGGTGGTGAGTGGTATAAACATGAACAGCAAACTTTATCCAAGATGAATTGTAGGGTATGGGGCAAAGGAATGAAAACAAAACAAAAAAATATATCATAAAAAGTAAGACAACTGTATATCTTTTTTGATTGTACTGTATTCATCTAACACGTCTACCTACACTACATACAGTATAATTTTTATTCATCTGGTCACATAATATAAAATAAAATAATAAAAATCAAGACAATGAACGATATGTAGGGTAATAAAAAAAAATGAAATAGTAGAACTAAATAAATTGGGAAGGGGGTTGATATAAAGAAGATATATACAAATAAAAATAAAAATAAAAATAAAGGGCGAAGATAAGAAATTCTATACATTAATCATCAAACTAATCTATGGCTACTCTGCTACTACTTCTGTTATGTACAATCTGAGCATACTTTTCCTTCAATTTTTCCAAAACCAGAAAAGTCACTACCGTATGCGGACCAAGACGAATATAAGCCGGCATCCAACCACGGAATAAAGATCCGAAACCTTCCATCTTGACCATTTGAATCATGATTTGAATGGGATGTTTGCCGTCATGCACGTGCGCACTCATGATTCGAGTTTTAACGACATCCAAGGGTGAGCACACTGTTGTAGCAACCAAGCCCTAAATTAAACAACAACAACAAACAAACATAGAATCAATTAATTCCGGTCTTTCCCCTCTACCCCTTCCCGCCCCCCTTTTCTCTATGAGTAACTTACCGCAAGTAAACTGGCAGAAAAGTGGGTAAGCATACCATCTTCATGCCAATCCAGCTGTTGAACCAATCCCATTTTGAAAACATCATAACTTGTCATTTGTGAGACTGTAATTAACACCGCCCGCTGTGTACTTGGACCCAATCCACGTAAAAGCACCCTAGGTCCTTCTTCCCGACAAATCCGAATCATACCATCAATAGCATTCTTGTAATGACGCTGCTTTTCCACGGGAAGTTGACCATCACCTTGCATGCGAACGTTCACCACATCACTGGGGTTACCAAACGCTCCGCCAAGTATACCCGCCGCCGTAGAGCATATTAGTAATTGTTGAAACGTGGGTTCTAATAATAATAAGACATTTGAGTTCTTCTATTCCTATATACTATATATAGTCCGTTCGTCCTTCCATATTCATTTAAAAAAGTTCCTTACTATCATTTCCAGCCATGAGCCATTTGAAGTGATCATATAAACCGAAGCGTATAGTAGAGTAAGTTCCTTGACGTAATAAACTAGCATCCAATCCACTATAGAGCGCCTTGATTCCTTCGTTATGCACAATCGATCGCATTGTCCTTATCATATTACTGGGTCGTAACAATCGCCAATCCCAAGCTGTTGCCGTTGCACCACCTATCCGCTGCTGTTGTAGTTGTTGTTTCTTTACAGCTGTTTGTATCCGTACTTTGGTAAGATCAAATGGGTGCGACACAAACGTGGCGATACAAGATGCTGCACCGCCAAACCAAAACGGTGGTGGATGTGACGAGGTTGATAGAAGCTTTGTGTTAGTGGTAGTTGTCGCCGTCTGTGTTGATGAGGATAGACCAACTGGCGAAGATCGATACATTGCTGTAAAAAGGCCGGACGGAATGGAAAGGTGGGGGAGGAGAGAAGGGAAGTGTTGTGGTTCAAAAAAAAAAAAGATCAAAAAAAGGAAAGAAAGAGAGACAAAAGGCCCAATCAGAAACCTAAACCATTCGGTGTTTTAAAAAAGGAAGAAGATAGAAAGTAATATCCAAGACACCTGAGATATTGCTCACCACCCTCAGCAATGAGGGATACTAGTATCATTTTGTCATGTAAGATGGGTTACTTCGATACCAAAATATGTGCTGGTAGTAAAAAAAAAAAGAGGATGCAGTGTGCCATGTCAGCGTTCTTGTCGCAGTGATCAAATAATGTCATGTCATTGGTTGTATTTTTCGTTATTTTTTTTTTTGGAAGCCGCAGCCATTTTACAAAAAAAAATAAAAATAAAAAAAATTGGGGAAAACAAAAAAAAAACAAAACTTTTTTTTCTTTACACTTTTCTACTTTATTTTTTGCCTCATCAAAGCATCCTTATGAATCAGACCATTCAAGATAGTGCTATCTCTACTATGAGCAATGGTAGTCAAATTGCGACTGGAAATGCTGCAGCAACTCATGAATCGTCAACTGCTTCTGCGACAGCTGGCAACAAACAAACGCGACAACGACATGGACACCATCACAAGAAAAAGGATCAGGGTGATAAGAAGGACCAGGACAAGAAACCAAATGGATCATCTCATCCACCACGAAGACAAAAGAAGAAGAAACAAGACAATAAGGGTGATTCAACAACCTCAATTGAAGACGATGCTAACGGACAGACCCCTCCTACGACGAACAACAAAAGCAAAAAAATGCCGTCAACAACTGCTACTACCTCTGGTACTTCGTCCGATGATGAGACCGATGATACTGATGATGATGCCTGCTTTATTTGTACCGAGCCTATTGTTACCTATTCTGTCTCGGCTTGTAACCATCGTACCTGTCATCTATGTGCTTTACGTCTTCGGACACTCTATGGGACCAAGAACTGTGTTTATTGTAACGTAAGTCCACTGAAAAAAAAAAGTGAAGCAGTGGTGGTGATGATAGGAATATGGGGTGACTGATAGAAGGGAACGGAATTTGGGGAATTATTTAGCGAAAACCTAACACTACTCTCGTTGTCGTTCTCTTGGGTTTTTTATTAGACGGAACAAAAATCAATGATTTTTACCAAGGATCCTGTCAAGCCATTCGAAGCATTCACTAAAAAGGATATATTCTATACCGACAAAAAGCTGGATATTCGATTTGAAGACAAACAAACGCACCAAGACACCATCCTTCTTTTGCAATACAACTGTCCCGAACCCAACTGTGATGTGGCCTGTAATGGGTGGGGTGAATTGAAGAAACATACGAATAAGGAGCATCATCTGGTTTTATGGTAAGAAAAAAATAAATGGAAAGTGTAGGACAAGATAATAGGCTGACCCTCTCTCCTTTCTTTATGTAGTGATTTGTGTATAAAGAACAAGAAAATCTTCGCTCATGAACATACTTTGTATACTCCAGCCCAATTGAACAAACATTACAAATACGGTGACAAGGAAGCATTGAACAAGGACGATGATTCGGGATTCAAAGGCCACCCTGAATGTCATTTCTGTCGCCAAAGCTTTTACGGTGACGATGAACTCTATGTGCATTGCCGGGACAAACATGAACAATGTCATATTTGTGTTCGTAACGGTTCACGACATGAATACTATCCTGATTATAATGGTTTGGTAAGAAATGATACACATATTGGTGAGAAGTACGTATGTTTGACTAATCTTATTTTCTATAGGAAAAACATTTTAAAAAGGATCACTATCTTTGTCAATACCGGGAATGCTTGGACAAGAAATTCATTGTATTTGATTCCGATTTGGATTTAGCGGCTCACGAGGTAATGATTAGTTAGATTGGAAAGGAATGATCAGTGTGATTTAATGCATGCGTTGTGTATTTCTTAGGTTGAAGTACATGGGGCTTCTGGCCGTGTCGATCTCAGTTTTGATTATGGTGTTAAATCAGGCAATGCTAGTGGTAGCGGACGTGGTGGTAATAGAAACAAACAAAAAGGGCAACAACAACAACAACAACAGCAACAGCACCATCATCATCAAGAATCATCATCGGCATCCGGGGTAACTGCAACACCGTCACCTGGATTATCCTCTTCCGACTTTCCTAGCATTAATGGTAGACCAGCACCTACAGAACATACTATCCCGGGCCAACCCAAGAAAAATCGACAAAACGAAAAACAAAACGCAAGGTTGCAAAAACCAAAGGGCTTTGGTGGGCTATCTTCCAATAACGATGAACAGTGGCCTGGCTTGGGTCAAGTTTCTTCTAACTCAAGAACTGGTTCCCCTTCCTCATCTACTAACACCAGCGGCAACAAGAAAAAGGACGTGGATGCACCCATTGATATCCAACAACGACATGCGGAGGTATTGCAACGAATCACCCGCCTTTTGAATGGCAACAATGGTGTCCAACAATTCCGCGCTCTCACTACGGCCTATCGCAATAGCAGCCTGGACGCAAATGAGTACGTAGGTGAAATCATCAATCTGTGCTCCAACGATTCAACCAAGGCGGGCACCATTTTGAAAGCTGTGGAAGATCTGATGGATAATGAGGAAAAGAAAAGGGACATTTTGCGCGCTTGGAGAAATGCACAGGCTAATGTAAGTCATTCAAGAGAAGAAGGTGAAGTAAAAGTTGATGAACTCGGCCCTAATATCCTTTTCTATCAATTTAGCTTCAAAACTTCCCAGCCCTTGCATCTTTGGACGATCGATCGGTCGCTGGCCCCGGCACATCTCAACGTGTATTAGTGATCAAAGGTGGAAGTACTCGTGTGGGTGGCACTAGAACAACAAGCAAATCGAAAGCTGGTGTTTGGGATCGTGTGGCCAACGCTGCCGCTCATGGAACAGCCGCTCCCCGTCAGTCCTCCTCGTCATCACCACATGGTTCACCAGTATCATCAAGACCAAGCTCACCCATGACATTCCCTACTCCTCACATGAATCGCACCAAAACCGCCTGGGCTGGTACCTCCAATACCTCTTCAAGTAAAGTCAACCAAAAGGAAGACTTTCCCGCCATTACCCAACAATTTCCCTCTTTACCAGGCACCTCACGTCGACCTCATCCCACTGTCCTCACCATGCGTCGTAACAACAATAATGCATCGGCTTGGTCGTCTTCTTCACCTGCCACCAGTGACAATGATTATTTTGATTCCACCGACGACAATAACATGGATACCGGCTCTTCCACCGCTACCGACAAGAAAAAGAAAGGCAAGAAAGGAAAGCAAGTCTTGTTCCGGGTTGGTTTATAGATTAAACTTCAGTTAGTTTCTTTTTTTATTTTTGGTATAGTCGTACTATTAGTATTTAGTTTTGTTTTCTTCCTTTTTTTATGTTTTATCATCATGTACAGCTATATTACATAGGCATATCCCTTCCTTTCTTCCTCTTTTTTCTTGTTTTATTTTAGTTTTGATATATTGTTTTTATTTTCAATACCCTCCATTATAGTCCTCTGTTTATTATCATACACTCCTTATTTTTATTTTTTGTTGTTACTTGATGCATCTGAAGTTTATTTTATTATTGAAGAATAAAAGAAAAAGTATTTGAGTTGATTGGAAAATGGTGCCCTTTGTTTTTTAGACTGTCGCATTTTGGTGGTGCGGCTGTCCTTGGCGCTACATTTCTCAAGGAGTCGCCCCCTACCTCCAAATAAAATCACTCACAACCATTTAAAAAAGAAATTGGTATATTTGTAGTTATAGAACGACTCACAATCCCACAACAATATGCAAAGGACCTCATCACATTTTGTAGTTAGGAATTATTAGGTATCCATTCACTTTTTTTTTTTTTTTTTTTTTTTTTTTTGAATAAAGACCACTTTATTATCACTCGCACATAAACTTTTGCATTTGTTTGTTTTGGTTTGTCATTGTTGCCTTTGTTTTTTTGTCATAATCATTCATTATATGATTATATGATCATAGTCGTTGAAAAAGAAAACCATTACCGTCCCATAAAATTATTATGCATTTGTCGCTTCCGTCATTTCGTACTTTGGTGAGCTATATGTAATTACAATAATAAGGTAGTATTTTTATTTTATTTTAGCTATGTACAATTAATTATCACTCAATCCAAGCAATTATTTCAAATATAGAAACGTGAGAGATGTACAGTACTTGAGCCACACTGTACACCTCTTTTTTCACAAATTTCGTCATTTTTCCTTTGTTTCTGTCACTAGAAAATTAATTGTCAATGGTTCTACTATCATAAACATTAGTACTACTATTTCCATCGTCACCTCTGACACCTTTACCATCTCCTATATTGGCATCATTGTCAGTAGCGTCGCCGCCTACCCCATCTGACTGACTGTATGATATTCATGCGTTTAGAAAATTTTTGCCCGTCGTCTGAGAAAAAATATATTGACTGGATAGTGCTATTATGATATTAACACCCATAATATATATAGCGAGACAGTGGCCTTTCTGGAAGAGTGCTTTGTCTTTTTTCGTCCAAATGTAAAAGGCTTTCGAAACTGCAGTTTAGCGAGATGAAGCAGAAACTATTTTAAACCCAGCACACGTGTTTTAGATTTGCATTCTCCGATGATACTCTTATGTTATCATCATCCCTTTTTTTCCGCTCTCTTTTTTTTCTTTTCTTTTTTTTTTTTTTTTTTTTTTTTTTTTCATCATTGAAACTTTTTGAGGTTATGTCGATCTTAGATTAGAAGGGTTTTAGAAAAGGGATTACAAGATGCATGGGGAAACCCTTTCATTTTGGATCTAGGATCTGGAGGCCGATGCTTTTGGTTGCCATCATTAGCTTAGTATAGCATTAGTTTGTTCATGGGTTGAATCTATATTTGAATAAAATATGTTTCTTTTTACATGCTTCAATGAAAAATGGCTCTCTTGATTTGTACAATAGATTCCTTTTTACCATAGTGTTGACTTTGCCCGTTTACGTTTGTTTACTATGCTACAATAAAGTATGTCTTCTATTTTTAAACATTGACCATTGACTCCAATATATTTTTGTGCACCAGATTCTCCACTACTTTAAAATATGTTCTATTAGCAGGTCGCACATTGAATAGATTGCAGGCTACGTCTCAACCATCTATTTGCCTCCCCTTGCTACCTTCACTTTGAATACTTTTGTTTTTTATTGAATATAATATAAATTAATGATCAATTTTAAACTATGCTATGTAATACTAGACTAATTTACCGTATACTAAATAGCTGATCGTAACCTGATAGCTTCTCTAAAAACTTTGAAAATTTTTCAGAAAATGTGATGTTGAGCAACCGTGTTATTTTATGTCTTGAATCAGTGAGTGTATTGATGTTGATTATTACAGAAGTTTAAGTAACGGATACAGAGTGGAATAGGCCTCCTTACAAAAAAAAAAAAAAAAAAAAAAAAACCATCAAAGTTATTCAGCATCCTGCCTGAACCCCATGATAAAAAACAAAGAAGAAGCAACATTTCTGTGTGCTAAATGAATAAAAAGTCTGGTTGTACATGTATATTTTTATTACAAATAATAAAGGTAGGTGCATATTGTGTGTGTGCCGGTGTGTAAGAGGAGGAGGGGAGTATTCTAGTATAACTACTACTATACGATGATGGGGGATATAAGAGGAAGAATGTACTACTAAAGAAGGGAATCAAAGGTGATGATTAGCGTCAGTGCCATGCGGACCAAGATGGAATCTTTTAGTGACAGCGCGTGGGATTTCATCTTCGTGGTGAGTGACCAAGATCAAGGTTTGATCATGGCGTAAATAGTGTTCCAACCATGTATTGACCTTACGAATCATTGCCATATCCAAACCTTGGAAAGGTTCATCCCAAATCAACAACGGCGGGCGCTTGACCAGGGATCGAATCAACAAGACCATACGTTGTTCAGCAGATGAGCAGTCCTTCAATTTCCGCTCCAAACAATCTTCGATGCCGAATTCTCCAAACAATTTTTCTACAGTCGTTTCTTGATTTTCATCCAATGTACGAGGTACCACCACATCAAAGAAGCCTGTTCCAGCCGCCGTACGACCGGTCATGTTTTGATTAAAGTAGAGGTGGATTTCAGGACTGACCATGCCTACTTTTTCCTTGATTTCCCAAATCGATTCGCCTGTGCCACGACGTCGCCCAAATAATGTTAGATCGTTTGCATATGCTTGTGGATGATCGCCGGTCAAAAAAGAAAGGAGGGTCGTTTTGCCAGATCCTAGAGATAGCGCAAAAAACCAGATTTTATATTTTCTTTGGTTTAATTTAATTTTTTTTTTTAAAAAAAAGAAGGGAGATACCTTACCATTGGGTCCCAATAAAGCCCATCGGTCACCTTGTTTTACCGTCCACGAGATGTCGTCCAAAATCTTGTTGCCACTATAGATTACGTTGACATGATTCAATTCTACGACACCAGGTCTATCTTGTTGCTGTTGGGTTTCTTGCAATAAAGCTTGGGCACGGTAAGTTTCTTTTTCTTTCTGTTCTTGCGCCATATCCTGTCGTTGCTGAGCGATATATTCCTCGGGATGACCTTGCCAGACAATTTGCCTATTATCCAATACTAACACATCAGTCGCCCATACTGGAAATTCGTCTTGAGGTCGGGATACCAAAATAACAGGCACACCTGATTTCTTTGAGGATGATGACAATTCACCTAATATATCCAACAGCTGTTTTCGATGGGATTTATCCAGCCCCACTATTATTTGCATAAAAGAAACAAATCAGCAGGTTAACGATGTTAATAATCCTACGTGTTTTTTTTTTTCTCTTTTACTTACTAAGAGGTTCGTCCAAAATCAACATTTTTGGTTGACGCAAAAGCGCGCGAGCAATCCTGGCTCGGCGTGTTTGGCCATTGGATAATTTGACAAAGGAGAGGGGAAGTAAATGGGTCAAGTCCAATTGATGTATCACCTTTTTCATGACTTCTTCGGGATGGTCCCTGCCTAAATAGTCTACCAATGTCAGATCATTATCCGGATCACTAAAAAGCAAAAAGAACGGGCGAGAGAAAGAATAATACATGTCAGTCTCAGTGGATGTAGAGTGGAGATGTTCACTTTCTGTACCTGAAATTGAAGCGTTCTTGATAATAATGTTGATTATAATTAAATACCCCGGATTCTTCTTTGAAAGACACCAAGTGGACATGGTCTGACGGATAAGGCGATGTATTTGCGTTGGTCTTGTCAATCAATGGCCACTGTATTGCAGAATGTGGTTGAACCGAATGACGCCCTGCCAAGGTCTAGAAGAAAGAGCAAAAAGATTAGTAAGTATTGCTTTAAGTTCAAAAACGGTCTACTTACTTCAGCCAGCGTGGTTTTGCCCGCATTCACAGGACCAACGATCACCCATCGTTGGCCACAGTCGATGTTCAAGGAGAAGTCTTGAAACACAGGTTCTTTGACACCAAAGCGTTGAATGGTAGCGTTTTTCATTTGAATAAGATGTTGTTTTTGTTGACTATAATAACGTGAAGTTAATCGTGTCGTCATCATTGATGGAATTCCATTTTTAAACTTGAGCATATTTCTGAACTGAAAAAGTCAAGAACGTCAAAAAGTCAAAAAGTAAAAAATAAAATGCAATTGTCAAGACTAAAAAAATGTTGCATTCACATTGACACATTGAATTCTGAAATTTGATTGGCTTTAAATTTTGCCTGATCGAATTAGGCAACCAGCTATAAAAAAAAATGTTGCTCAGTATATTCTAGGCATAATAAGCATCTCTACGCTGTGCCCCATCACAGCACCACTAGCATACTACGATTGTACATATACGTCTGTAATTGCTTCCCGGCCACATACTCGTCTAACTCTAATAATCATCTCCAATGTCTCCCACCACTTCTCCACGCTTGGCGAAAAGATTCTAGGAGGCATCTTTTTAACCTAGCATATATATACTCTTTGATTGGCTGATGTGTCCTGGTCCTTGATTTTGCTGGTCCAACTCTCTGTCATGTAACCTCATCGTCATGGTTCGATTGTTATTATGTTATGTGTTCTTTTAGCTGGCTCGTATGACATAGTTGAAGTATTTGATACTCTACCCATTGACCAAAGCCAATATAATACCATCATCCTGAGATTTGATCCAAGGTATGGTGTCATTGATCTAATATATTTTTCATATATCATGGCACTCATTAAATGTTATGTACACTTTGGTTTTTTTGCTAAATATTTTAAAAGACCGCTGATTTTATTCTACCTAATTTTTTTTTTTTTTTTTTTTTTTTTTTGGCGCTGCTTTGCTTCTTTATGACATTCAATTTTTATAATGGTTGAGAAGGTACATCAAGTCGCTTCGTCTACTGCCTCAAACACAAGTGCACATGAACAAGGTAAGAGCGATCCGGGAGATATTATATCTCAAAAGAAAGAAAAAAAAACCTCCTAAAATTAATGAACATAATATTTTTATATAGAACGAAGCGAGTCCAATAAACAGAAGATCCTGAATATCATTGATCACCAATTTGATCTAGAGATTTATCTCAAATATCGGGAAGTGGCTACTATACAGAAAGAAATTGAAAATGCGGAAGCGACACTTCAAGACTTGGAATTGGCTATCAAGAATGGTAAGTAATTGGTGGCAACAAGAATATGAAAAACTGTGCTCAACTTTTATTTGTATTTCTGGGACATAATAGAATCTCTGGCAGCTACGTTACCCGACCTTCCTCATTTTACTCGCCAATCGGCTGCGGCATTGTATTATGGTCATGTCACGCCTTCCTCGTCTTCCTCGACTCCTTCGTCTAGCTCAAATGGGATTGGCATGGCAAAGAAAAAGATCTCGAAACCTACTTCAAATCAGAAGTCTGTGCTATATGGACGACGGATTGATGGTGTTTATGTCAGGTAAATCAATATATATATATAGTTATATACTTTTTAAGTATTAATTTGCTTCTATACAAAACAGGTTGGCATGTCCTGTCTGCCATCGTGATTCTTTCTCCACTCAACTTGGTCTTTTGAATCATTGTCGTATCTCCCATTCCCTGGAATTTGGTTTTTATGAAAATATCATGGCCCAATGTGGAACTCCAGTGGATGAATCTGAAGTGCCACTAGATCATCCTATTCGTAATAGACCTTTGACTTTGCCTGTCGTCCCTGTGTAAGAGAAAAAAAAAAAAGGAACATAGTATTGTTTGCAATGTTTTTTTTATTATTTATTGATATGGTTTTCTTCTTCCTTATTCTATCACTCGTAGATCAACTCCAAAAACATTCGAACGGGTAAGATCGGAAATATGGAAGGAAAGGAATGAAACATATTAGAGAACTTATCACTCGCTTTCGGCTTACGATTATAGCCAACTATCAAGGAATATGAAGAAGATGTTGATTTGGACTTGGATAATGAGGAATCGACTACAAAAAGGAAAAAGACAGCACCAGCACTAGTTCCAACATTGTCTGATCAGAAAAAAGATAATCTCATATCATCATCATTAATGACATCTCCCACAAAAGACGGAAATGGATTTTTAGAAACAACCACTTCTGACGCTTCTTCTGCTATTCACGATTCTTCAGCTACTACAACTTCTACCATGACGAACATCCCCTCTCCATCGTGTACTTTGGCTGGATCTCCTACCATTCTAGACAATGCATATGCTGCTCATAATAGTGCGTTGGAAGATAAACTCATATCACTATCAAAAGAACCTACTGGCGTCGATTCTCTTACTACCACTTCCAGCATCAGTAAGGAAAGGACAACAACAACAACGGCAACCACATCATCATCAGCAGCATCAGCATCATCACCAGCATCAGCACCAGCATCAGCACCAGCATCAGCACCAGCATCAGCACCAGCATCAGCATCAGCACCAGCATCAGCATCATCACCAGCACCAGCATCAGCATCAGTACCAGCATCAGCATCAGCATCACCTCCACCATCGCCTTCACCATCATCGCTGCCTACTTCTGCAATGGACTTTCCTATCACTGCAACACCACCGCCACCAACGTCACCAGCAAAAGAAATATCAGCTAGTGTACCTCTAACGCCGGTTTCTGAAATACCGGAGGATACCAAAACAGAATCCTTGACGTCAGCCATAGCAGAAAAAGGATCACGGTTTTACATTAAAAGGCGGATCGTTGTTGGAAATGTCAGCAAATTCATTGCGCCAGGTAATATTTAAAACAGCGGGTGTTATTTTATTTTATTTTTGATATCGATACTAACAGTAATCTTTTCTTTTGGATTTTAGAAAAGCGGGATTCTACATTGAAAAACTACACACATAAATGGATGATTTATGTTGTCGAACCACCTCAAGTAAGCAATGCATAAAAACGAATTTCTCTTCCATGCTAACATACATATAATTATAACTTTCGCACCCTTTAGGATCAAGACAAGATTCCGTTTTTGACAGGTGTGCGCTACCATTTGCATCCCAGTTACAAACCATATGATGTGGTGGATGTGACCGAACCACCCTTTCGGTTAACACGACTTGGCTGGGGTGAATTTCCAATCCGGCTGCAACTCTATTTCGTGGATAAGCGGCGCAACAAAAGTTTGGATGTGATCCACCATTTGAAATTGGATTATACTCTATCAGGTCGACAGATGCTAGGAAATGAACGAGGCTTTGACATTGAATTGGATCGAAACACAAACTTTCAAGATCTCACCACTATACCCACAGCTACGGAAACGTCAGACATTTCATCATCTACTTCTTCTCCGCTATCGTCACATCAGCAACCGCAACAACCACAACCACAGCAACTACATCAACATCAGCAACAACTTCAGCTTCGGCAGCAGCTAGAACATGAGCAAGAACAGCAACAGCAACAACAACAGCAGCAGCAACAACAACAGCAACAGCAACAGCAATCTTCTTCTACTGTCCCCATCTCCCCTGCAGCAGCTTCCCCTTCGAACACAACTTTAATTGACAGCACGCCAGCCACAACAAAGTCTCCCATGAATGTCCTCGTACAGCAACCATCTATCAACACATCAAGTCAACGATTGATTTTACTCCAAGGTATCTTGAAAGAATGTGTCCTACAGTATCCGATTGTCATGCGAGCTGTCTCACAACTTCATCAATCGATATCTTTCCCCGCATTACCTTATACATGTGCTCGAAACAATCAACACTTCATGACACTGCCATCATACAAACGAAAAGCCTTGGAGGTATATTAAAAAAAAAAAAAAAAAAAAAAAAAAAAAAAAAAAAAAAAAAAAAAAAAAAAAAAAAAAAAACTCACGAAATAATCGGTCCATCCGTCTTATTCTCTTTATAGTGGCACCGTGCGCATCTGCTTCGAATCTTAGTACAACAACGATGTCAAGAAACCAATGATATCATCCTTAACGTGGCTGGCGACGAATTAGGCACAAAAGAAGTGGTCAAATGGTGCAGGGTTCAAGGCTACACACCAGTCGTATCCCCTTCGTCCAACAAAAACAATACCCCAACCTTGTCCCCTGAACCAACCAGTCAAGCAGAAGAACAACAACAAGAACAACAACAACAGGATTGGTGTCGTTATTGCGGATTGGAAAATCATGAGACAATGGAATGTACAAACAAACCGAAAGCATGGCGGAAACGGATGGTATTGGGTGAACAACATACCTTAACGGATGCACAATCGTTGCTCACGTCTTTGGGATTGGACTTGCAACAAGAACAGCAGCAGCAAAAGAAATCACATCATTTGGCTTCCAACACGTCATACGACACGATGAATAAAGTTGCCATTGACGATGACGACGATGACTTGGAAGTAGAAGTGGATTTGCAACACAGCCGGACTCTCTCAAACAAAAACACCGCTTCCAATACAGCAACACCTTTATCTTTCACTGAAACAATGCCTGCCGCCGCCATCGCATCATCACCCACGAATATGATCACTGCAACCACCGAGACAGACGACCCCTTACTCCATCTTATTCGTCAAGCTGGCTTGGAGGGCAATGTGGATGACCGCGCTTTGGATTGGGTATGGTCCGTGATTGCACAATTACGCTTGAAGCACATGATAGGTCATGATATCACGATTGCACGCAACGGTCAATTGCAATTCCAAAGACCCATCGAACCTGAGGTGAATTGTGACACTGCTATGGAACAACGTTTGATTGTTGGAAATCTTTTTGTCCAGGTAATAATGACCCCTTATCTACCTCCTTCCCTTCCTTCCAAAATATCGTATGGTACTAACCCTTTCTTCTTTTATATATATATTCAGCTGACAAAGGTCTTTCTTAAAAAGATATTGAAAGGTGGCGTAGCCAGGTGGCAACAGGAAAGAGATCAGGAAGATGACAAGTCAAGTAAATTACTGGTACCATATCACATTCATCAAGCAGTACGACAAATGCCTTCAATGGATTTTTTGACCAATGCCTACATGGGAACCTTTAAAGACGAACAAAATGCTCCAAATCAACCTTAGAATAGAATTTAGTGTACATTTTATTCGACATCCCCCCTCTCCCCTTTCCATCGCCTTCAGTACCCCTTCCCCCCCCCATCACACATTGAGTAATGTAGACTTAGTAAATGTTTTATTGGAAAAAATACCCCCCAAAACACCATTAATCCCCTCACCCTTCTTCAGCCTTTACTGAATCGCATGAATATTGTAGAATAGATAATGTTTACTTTGTTGTTTTATTTATTTGAATAAAAAAAAAATACTATTGATAAATCATCAAAAAAAAAAATAAAAAAAATAAAGGACAAACAATATATGTATATATATATAGATGTATGTGTATGGGACACTAGTATGTTGGTAACGATGTATAATATATGTGTATTTGTATGTGTGGTGTATATGGCAGCGTAAAAAAAAAAAAAAAAAAAGACTAAATTGAAGTAAATATCACGCTAAAATCCAAGAGAAGGAATGGCTGACTACACAGATGTGCCATTATCATTGTTGACGAATTCACGAGCATGACGGGACTTGACAAATTCGCCATTCATCATGGTGCTTGAATCCAGTTCATCTTCATCTAGGGTTTCCAGAGTATAGCCTTGCCATTCTTGCTGCTGCACCTTCAGGATGGTTTCTGCCTGCCATTCCGCTTCTTCCGAGGTTGCTTGATAACCCTTCCATTCATCTTCGGATGCTTCCGATGGTGTCGAGCGGTGCGGCGAATCTACCCCTTCTTCATCTTCATTGCCATCTTCTACATCATCATCATCATCATCCGTGCTGGAGACCGCGGGTTCGGGATACCCAGTCCAAACCTCGCCATCGTCGTCCTCGTCATCATCATCATCATCATGGTCATTGTTGTTAGGTCCTGGGTACCCTGTCCATTGTTCACTATCTGTTTCTTCATCTACGCGAGGTTCATCATGGTCAAATTGAGGTTCGGCGGTGATCAGGCTGAGAGTGTTGGCCTTAAGAGGGGTAACGATGGCCTGACTGTCATCTACCATCGGCGTGGTTGCTGTTGTTGCTGTTGTTGTTGCTGTTGCTGTTGCTGTTGCTGGGACGCATTCCGAAGAGATCGCTACTACAATTTCCACATCATCCATCGCTTGTTGATCATCGCGCATGATGTCCGCATCATGTTGGGGTGGTGATAATGAGGATACTTTGCTAACCGTGTCGTCATCCACTACTTCATCAACCCTTTCCTCATCCACGTTGTGCTCGGATGGAAGAGATCGATTGTCAAAAGTTTCCACATCATCGTGTTGCCGAGGTGTTTCTGCCGTCGTCACATCGTCATTCTTCTGGTCGCTGATAGATACTTCCACCGAATTATCATCTTCTTCTTCGTCGGCGTCGTCGTCGTCGTCGTCGTCGTCGTCGTCATCGCACACATCATCGCCATCACCATCATACATTGTCGAGGTCCCTAGTCGATCCAGTTGAGAAATAGGCATGGTAGTGGCCGTCACCGAAAGAGGGATGGAAGAGGCGACACTGATGCTTGGTATCTCCTTGCTCTGATCCGTTGTTGCGTCTGGTGTCGGTGATAGTGGTGATGATGATGTTGGTGGTGTGGCTTGATGTTCATCATTGGTGTTAACAAAAAGTAAACTATTCCTGTTGTTCGACTGGTGCCATGGATCCGCATTCACATCAATACCTAGATTGTCATCAACGTTGTCGTCATTGTCGTCTTCGTCATCCTCATCATCATCATCATTGTAAGGTATGGATTGATTTCGCCAGTCCTGGCCATCGTCGTAGTCTTGATGCAAGGTTTCTGTGGTTGGGAGAGTGGATCCAGGGTCAATGTCACGTAGTACGGCAACATCAGCGGAAGAGGAGTCTGACGCGGACGCTGAGGAGGCAGAGGAGGAAGGGAGCAGATGTTGGGGTGATGGTAATGTTGCTGGGGGCGGTGATAATGAAGAGGCTAATCGTGCATCCAGATCGGACTCAGCAAGTTGACTTGACACTAACAGTTGATCCAGAGTCAAATAGGTACGCGAGACCAACCAGTGTTGTAATACAATATCACCCACACCAAGTGATAATAAATCCACGACGGAATGAGGAGGAAGGATAGGAGGCAGGTTGTTGTTTCGACGAAGAGGAGATAAGGAAGATATTGAAGACGATGTGGTGGAATAGAGCATGGTGGCGGATGAGACGCCATGGGCGGAGGAAGTAGAGGAAGGTGAGGATGGCGAAGTGGAGGTGGAGGAGGAGGGGAGTAATAAAGAGCGAGCCACATCGACCTGACTTGGCCAACGATTGTATCTGCATAAAGTCAACAAGAGATCAAGATCGTGTTCAGTTTCAGCCTCCAGTAAAGGGGGGAGCCAGGGAATAGCCACCAATATCCGTTGTTGATGTTGCTGTTGTTGCTGCTGGCGTTTCTTGTGTTGGCTGCTAGTGGGAGTGTATGAGTCCAAGTCTCTGTCAGAATTGTCCTGGTTGCCATGATTGATTTTTTTGGTAGAGTCGGACCATCGTCGGTCTTGAGCGTCAAATCGGTAAGGTCGGAGGGGTAACAGACTTCGGCGAAACGCTTGGCGGTAAGCTGCAAAGCTAGTATCGTTGGTAGTGGTGGTAGTGGAATCGTCGTGATGCACCCAAGGAAAATCATGACATAGAGGGAGGCCGAGGATGTTGAGAGTCGTTGCACTGACGGTAATGCAAGGCACTTTACCACCGCCATCAATCCATTCCAGTCCCTGTACTGGGAAAGACAATGAGCTAAACGTACCGCATGATCAAAGGCAGCATAGGAATTGGCAATGATGAGTTGATGGGCAAGACTGTGCATAAGGTATGTGTGGAAATCATTCAACGCCGTCGTACCATGATGACAAAAGAGTTGACTGTCGACAATCACGATCTGCTTGGCCATTGCATCTGGGTGCCATTGGTGGAATATCACTGCTCGGACGGCATACATTTGTTGTGTTAGCTGATCCAAACGCGTTCGTTGTTCCTTAGCATCTTGCTCCAAAGTAGATAACGAAGCTGGGGATGAAGTTGAAGTTGCAGTGCTGTCGGTATGTGATTGTTGTTGACTTGCCTTTTGTGTAATATCCGCCAATAGTGATGCACAGCTGAGAGATTGTTGAATGAGTGGAGAGACTGGGATGGAGGGCAACATGATAAAAATAATAATAATAATAAAAAAGATAAATAAAAGGGTATACGAAAAATAAAAATATGAAAAATAAAAATAAAGGAAAAAGAGAAAGAGGAAGAAGAATAAAAGAAAAGTAAGGAGAACAAAAAGGTCAGGGGTTGCCCCTTCCCCTCCAACAAAAAAAAAATAACAAAAACGGAGTGGAGAGATCCAATGCACTAAAAGAGATACAACAAGTGAAATGTGTGCGTGCGCTTTTTTTTTTTTTTTTTATTATTATTGCAGTAATAAATGAGTGATAATAGAGAAAGAGGGTGTGCAAAAATAAAAATGGAGGAAAGCAAGGGGAAGAAGGGGAAGGATCACAAGCGGGGAATAAAACACCAGTAGAGGACCCAAAAGACGTTTTGCAGTACCAGTTGCGGATAAGGTAGCGTGTGAGAGGGACCTTTGATTTTCAGGTACACCTAGTCTTGCCAAAAGTTCATCCATTTTGGTAGGCATGACAGGTTGAAGTAAGATGCCAGCGATCCTACATGATTCCAATGCATAATAGAGGACCAAATCCTTGCGTTCTTGTTGCTCCTTCAATTTCCATGGTTCGTTATCAGTAAAGTGCTTATTGGCCTATAATAGGCAAATAGAGTGCGTAAATAAAAACTGTATCTATACATTCCGTTTTTTTTGTTTCTTTTACCTCTGATAACATATCCATAATGGCAGTAAATCCTTTATTGAATTCCCTTTCTTCAAAGTGCATATCATATATGTCAGCCAACGCGACCAATTTATCATGCAAGGGACGATCGCGAGGATCGACGTGGTCCATCACTTCCAGAGCAACAGCAGGTACTTGAGCCTCAGGATTCAAAGAGGGTGCGGTGCTTCGATTCAACAGATTTCCCAATTGTCCAGCCAAATCTTTCTTGTATCGCATCTTGATATGATCTTCAGAATAGTCGCCATCATCAGCCAAACCACCATCACGCATAAGATAATATCGAACAGAGTCCACGCCATACAAATCCATCACCTGGAAAGGATCGGCGACATTCCCCCGACTTTTTGACATTTTATGTTTACCCATCGTCCAATGAGCATGAGCCAAGATTTGTTGAGGTAAAGGAAGTTTGGCGGCCATAAGGAAAGCGGGCCAATAAACAGCATGGAACCGCAAGATATCCTTTCCAACCACATGTACTTTTGCCGACAATGTCTTGTCATCTTGGTCCTTGTTTTCTTCACTACTACCATCTTCCAACAAATGAGGATAGCCTTTGGCAGTAATATAGTTGGTAAGTGCATCAAGCCAAACATAGATTGTATGATTTTGAGGATCAGTAGGCACAGGAATACCCCATTCCAAACGCGAGCGCAAACGGGAGATAGATAAGTCAGAGAGTCCAGCTTGAATCCAGGAGATGACTTCGTTTTTGCGGTTCGAAGGAACAATAGCTTGGGGATTTTGTTCAATCCAGTCCAACAGAGGTTTTTCAAAAGCCGATAACTTGAATTTGTAGTTCTCTTCCATTGTCCATTCCACCTTTTGTCCTGATTCGATTGATACCATCATCGTTTCACCTTTGTCGTCTGTGATTTC
This sequence comes from Absidia repens, assembly GCA_002105175.1. Lineage (NCBI taxonomy): Eukaryota > Fungi > Mucoromycota > Mucoromycetes > Mucorales > Cunninghamellaceae > Absidia > Absidia repens. Next base: position 3,016,059 of record MCGE01000001.1, on the reverse strand, counting down.
GTGCACCTGATTGTCGGGATAAAATGCCTCATCCGATATCGCATACCAGCCTTCATGTTGTCCTTTGTAAATATAGCCCGATTCCACTAATGTGTTCCATAGATGTGAGACAGCCACGGCATGCCGAGGTTCCGTTGTACGCATGAAAGTTGTATACCCAATATTGGCCTTATCGCATAATTTCTATTTTCATAAAATTTGGAGTATTAATGATAATATTCATCTAATGAAACCGTCCATGAAACACTGAATATCTTCCATATTTGATATTGATATTTACCTTAAAACTAGCTGAAACACTATCACATAGTTCTATTGGTGTCGTATGGTTCTTGGCCGCTGCTTGTTGGATCTACGCAAAAGGCCCAAAGAATATTTTACTATACAGTATACAATGTATGGTATATTATAACGTGCACAATATCTTACCTTCAAACCATGTTCATCCGTTCCAGTGGTTAAAGAAGCATCGTAATTTTTCAAAAGGTAGAAACGTCGTAGAGTATCCGCAATGACAGAAGAGTATAAGTGTCCAATATGAGGAACTGGCAAAAAAAAAAAAAAAAAAAAAAAAAAAAAAAAAAAAAAAAAGGAGTCAGTCTGAGCCTGTCAAAAACATTATAAATAAAAAGTGGAATAAATACAAACCTGCATTGACATAATAAATGGGTGTGGTAATGTAAGCTTGATTATGAGTCAGGCGGCGTTGTAGAGCAGGGGCACCAATACCAGCCCGGCTAGCCAAATGCAAAGCGCACCTTTTGAGCATGATCAAGGCACGTTTGACAATTGAGGGGAAGGAAAGAGAAAGGGAAGGGAAAAGAAAAGGAAGGAACGTAGTTCAAACACCGCTCGACATTTTTTTCTTTTAAGAGCCTGGGTGGGACATGTCAAAAAAAAAGACAGGGGGAAGAGTGATAATGAGATAGTAAATTTCATTTTATTCGATATTGAGATAATAATATAATAAATATGAGGGGGTGAGGTTGAAGACTATATAAAATGTACAAATCGTGAAAAAATGAGGGTCTAAGGTTGATCAGGCATGGGTAAACTAGGGTCAGTAGGCACCGATTTCCATAACCCTTCCAAATCATAATGATCCCGGATTTCTGGAGTAAAGAGATGGACAATACAGCGACCAAGATCAATCAATAACCACCCAGATTGATCATTACGGCCTTCAATATGAGGATTTGGTAAATCATGCAAAGCACCCGGATGAGCTGCAATCGCTTTACGCACCTATTTGAAAAAAATAGTGAGCACAAAATAATAGTAATAATAATCTTTCAGAATATTATCATTGACTTACCGTAGATCCTACATGTTCAGCTACACTACTAAGGAACTTGTCACCCTTGGCACTTTCAGCAATTATCATATAATCGGTCCAGTCGCATTTTTCCCGTACATCCATCACCAATACATTATCCATTTTGGCCTGTTCCAGCACCTGTTGAATCATTTCCGGAGTAAGACTATCATCCTTCAAGAGCTGTTCTGACAATGTTTGCAGCGCCTTCCTGTCTTGTAAATGTTGTTGTGCATCCGCTTGTCGTTGCCACATGGGAACAAAGTCTTCACTTTCAGTATAGTCGCTATCTACAAACCATTCCGTGTCAATGACTTGATCGCCTTCGCCTTCTTCGTCAGGGTACAATTCAGGGAAATCCTTAGGATCAAGCGTCTCTTCGTCTTCTTCTTCTTCGTCTTCTTTAGTTGATGAGAATGGAGGAGTGGTGGTATCTTGTGGTTGCTTAGTTTGTTGTAAAGGTGTCCAATGATTAAAATGTGATTTTTGTGTCGACAGTACAGAAGGCAATATTCTTTTAACACCTGTGAATCTATACAGTTGTTGTTGTTTCAGAGTATGTGTCAAAAGTGGATTGAAAAACCGTAAACGATACATGGTAAAAAAGACAAATGGAAGAAAAAGTAATTGTGCAAAAATTGTGGTGGTGTAAATCTTTGACCCATTTGAAATCCCGCTTTTTAAAAGCCACATAAGGGAAGGGCGCATAGTCTCCTAATGAGCTTTTGTATTATAGCAGTAATGACCATAGAGTGTGAATCTGATGTTCTGAAGATATATCCTAAATTAGGAGTAACATTAACCTTTTTTTTTTTCCCTTATTCCTTATTGAAATTTTGACGAGAGAAACTCAACCAGATTTTCCAAAGTTGGTAGCACAAAAGATGCTGGTTTTTTTTTTATCTTTTCATTCTCTCGCTTTTTTATTTTTTATTTTTTACCACAATATACGAATATATGAGTCCGCCGTCAGTTCATGATACAAACACTTCAACTTTATTATGTTTCCTGACAGGTGTGGCCATTGCGGTCATGGGTTATTCACTTTATTCCCATGTGGAAGAATTACAACAACGACCAGATTCCACTCGAAAACGACACGGTGGCCTGGAGAGTGACAAAAAGCTTGAAGATGGTAAAATAAAAAGAACTGCATTTTCAAATATAACTGATGACCTTCATTAACTTTCTTCTTTTATAGCTATTTCTTTAAAGGCCCTTGTTTATCTGATTCAGTCAAGTAATGCTGCCATACAAAGCAAGTAAGTGCTATTGTCATATACTCAAAAAATGGATATTTAAACTTGAATATTCACTCTCTCATATTAATTTATTTATTGGTTTTGTATTTGTAGTTCGGTCAAGATTACAATTGAAAGGGCCATGTCAGGTAAGAAAAGAAGAAGAGGCTCGTCCATCGTAAGTAATGGCTACTAAATTGTTGACTCATGCTTTTTATTTAAACCAGGTTCTCATCTACCTTCTATTGTTACCGCCTGTCAAAAGGAACAACCAATCGAACTCCGGTCTCAAGCGTTGACAGCATTACAACTCTTGACACAGAAAGGTATTAGCGGGTTGCATAGATATTACTAGCATAGTAAAACAGTGTCTCATCAAATTCTTAGAACTCCATCGAGCGGCATTATTGGAAGCAGGCGCTTTAAGGGTTTTGGTGGATGCATTGGCTTCAACAGAATTAGAAATGAAAGAAATGACTCAACGATACGTGGCCATGGCGATATGTGATTTGATTCAAGGCAATGGTAAGATTGAAATAAGGACATGATATATAAAGAATTATATGTGTAGATATCTGAAACTCCATTTGTTGTTGCTGTAGATATTAACAAGTATTGTGTGATCGAAATGGGAATTCTTGATTCTATTCAACGTATCTTGACGTCAACGACTATTCGAAATAACGAATTGAAATATTGGACATTGATGATTTTACATCAAATATCTCTCAGTGGTAAGGTCTTTTCTCTGCCTCTCTCCTCACTCCGTACACACACGCTTTTTATTTCTGGGTGTTGATCTTCCAGTCTCTCTATCTTTCTCCGTAGATCCGTTTCCTAAGGTGTTGGTCCATCAAGGCTTCGTGGGTTTATTGGCTAAAATGGCAAGAATGACATTCGGAAATACAAATATGCCGAAATTTTGTATGCAATCTTTGGTACGCCTGGTAGCTAGTGTGGATACAATGGGTAAATAGACTCTATGGGATCTTTGTCGATTAAAAGGAAAACCAATTAAACTATTTTTGTATTAGAATCCAAAATTGTCTTGGTGGAATTATTGGATTACAATATTGTCGACCTCATTTCAGTCTGTCTCCGTGGCGATGATGTTGAATTGATCTATTGGGCAGCGGGATTGATGCATGAATTTGTTTTGAAAGGTAATTTACCTAGAGTATAACTAAAAGAACGCACGAGAGAACATCAATGGTCTTACTTATTCTTAATGGACAATAGATGTGGCATCGAACCAATTCCGTGCGATCAAAGGAATTCATACTATCTTGGCCGGACTTTTATCCGCTGAAGAAATGTATATATCAAGAGTCGTCTTGAGAACAATCAAATTTATGGCTTATGGCGATGGTAAGAATTACAACACATTTTGAATAATGTATTATCTATTCTTATTCACCCTTTTTATATAGAATCTTTTCGCCAAGGAATGGTCAAGACGAATATTGTCAAGAAAATCATGCATTGTTTAGCCATTAATGATGACGATGTACGATATTGGGCTACTCTTTGTGTCCATGCTGTAGCTAGTCAAGGTACACAATAGACTGTATATGAGAAGGAAATTTTACAATATATTAACGACAATTCAACCCTTTTTATATCAAAAGTGGAATCTCACCGTGATATCCTCACTGCACCTGAATTTGAATTTTTGTTGGAATTGGCATTATCAAAAAAAGTACATGCGGCGATCTTTGTGGCGGATATTTTATCACTGATCTGTTGTATCTGTAAGTTACGTGTGTGATGGTTATGCGATTATACAATTGTTATTAATTCCGTTTCATTTAGGGCAAAATGATTTGGCAATCAAAAAACATCTCTCATCGGTGGTTAGTACTTTAAATTCCTTAGTCACATGGAACGAAGTGGAAGTGCAATACAACTCGGCTGGGGCTTTGTTCAATTTGATGGCCATGCAAGGTAAAACAAGATGACCCTTTCCCCCAAGAGTACTTTTCTTGTCCCATTTACTCAATACTTTTCTCCCTTTGCTAATAGAGTCCTTTGCCTATGTGATCCGTGAAGAATGTCATACAACTCTATTTGAAACCTGCGTATCTTCTACTCATGAACGAGTTCAATTAACATGCGCCAAAGCGTCCTTGAAACTGGCTATCAAATGTAAGTATTGAACACAATGTGTCAAAGAGGATAGAGTGAAAACGGTATTCATTTATTTTTACGCAATGTAGATCCTTCATTGAAAACAAAACTGATCTCTACTGTCATTGAGCCTTTGATTGATCGCTGCATTACTGCTAATCACCAACTCTTACCAATCCTCATGATGCAAACATTCGCTGCTACCAATAGATCACCACAGACAACCACCATCAACATGAAACATTCGATACGGGCTACAGAAGAAGATATTTTACGCACACCAGAATACATCAATGTCAGCTCAACTGGGGTGATTTCTAGTGATCGACAATTGGATCGCCGTGTACGGGGTTCAGGATACGATACCATGGATATCACTAATACTATCACGGCTAATGCAGAATCAGCACACGTGCCTAGGCAAAGACAAAGACGACATCAGCGGGAACGAGATCGCATCAACAACAACAATAACAACAATAGCACACCCATTCCTCGACCTTCATCACCGATATCTTCCTCCTCATCGTCATCTGATGCATTTTCAGATACATCCAGCTCTTCATCATCCTATACAACCGAAATGGATCCGGAAGATCTTGTCAACAACTTGTCTTTACTCTTCCAACATACGTATGCCGAACGCATGGCTATCCTGACCCACTTTGAACTTCCAGCATCGATACATACCACGTTGGCAGGCTCACTTTGTGTTTTGCGCTATTTTTTGGAAAACAGTCCAATATCCGGGACGATCATTGATGGTGCCTCATCGTCACTACTGAACATGGAAAAACAGGAACGACAGCAACTGCAACTGCAACAGCAACCCAGAACTATGTCCTCCTCCTCACGACAGCTGCAGCAACAAACGAAATCATCGATCGCATCATCATATTTCTCACCATTGGACGAATACTACAATGAAGATGAGGATGTGATAGATTATACTTCTGATCAAGACAATTTCTTTGTTGTTGACAACGACGATGATGATGATTCCCATTTGGATACTGGTGGTGATGGTTTACATGACAGACCTCGGCATTTGGTGGATGGATTGGTGTACCAAGCGCTCTTCCCAATCATTGCTCAATGGTGGACGCATTGCCATTCTCCTCAAGAAACGGATTTGATGACGACGGATGATCAATTGGTTTGGAATGCCTACAAGGATGTATTACTTTGGGTTCGACACCAAACCTGCCTTTCCACACAACAACATGACTTGGCAACGTCTCCCTATGCGCAACATCTGGCCCTCTCCACTTCTTCCGCTGTTGTTGATGGTGACTCTTCGTTTGACAAAGATGACATTACATTAGATGATGCGGTAATCCCTTCTATGAAACTTTACAATAGCTTCACAAGTCGGTCGTTACTAGCTCTACGATCTCTTGTGCGATATGGTAAATGCCAAAAAAAAAAAAAAAAAAAAAAAAAAAAAAAAAAAAAACCTGTATTGAAAATAAGCTCTTTTTTTTTTTTTTTTTTTTTTTTTTTTTTTGTCGTTGTGCTATAGAATCAATTCGTTGCTATTTGATTCATCAATTGCATTTCATTGAATTGATGATTTATATGTTTCAACATCAACCCTCTCTGACGGATCATGTTTTGACATGCCTTGGCTTAATGGTTCAATCAGGTAAGAACATACTGTTTTTCATTGAATGCAAGTGATTGGCAGTATTTAAACATTTATATTATATGTATATAGGTACCTCTATTCCAGAAAATACTTTACAGCGATGTGTTGTTGTGATTTGGAAGTATTTACTGGATCCAAGCCAGCCTCAGCAAAACAAGAAAACATTCTGGTTTTATACAAGGCTTATACTGACGTGTGTCAGTCGACTCAAAGGGGATAAATCAACAACAAAGATCGGGGGTGTTGAATTGGATTTGTTGAAGAGCACTTCGTTTTGTTTGATCAATCAAGAAACGTGTTTAGAAGTACGAAATGATTCTTGGACGTTTGAAACTGTGACATGTACACATGCGGCAATGATGATCAACGACAACAACAAAAACAAGGTGTGCTATCAAGTGATTTTGAAAACAGATGGATTGAATCAAATGGGCTGGATCAATTATCAATGTCAATTAGATGCCGAGGCCGGCAGTGGTGTGGGAGATGATGAATACTCTTATGGCTATGATGGTTGCCGGTGTAAGAAATGGCATGGACGACATCGTATGCGGGTAAAGTATAGCCCTTTTATATATTGATATTGATATAGAGGAAAGCAAAAAAAAAGAGAATTGACCCTTTCTTTCGACTTGATAGAAAACCAACTATGGCAAAACCTGGCAAGTCGGGGATGTCATTACTTGTGCCTTGGATTTGGATCGTGGTGAAATTAAATACTACCAAAATGGAGATGATCTGGGTGTGGCCTTTACGAAAGTAGATCCGACACAACACTGGTATCCGGTAAGTACTGCGAAGGCAGATAGTGAATGCATTTCAGAAACGAATGTTGTCATAGATGATTAATTGTCTGATTGATTGCGTTTTTTAGGCTGTATCTCTTTCAACGGGCCAAGAATGTGAGTTTCTCTTCGGTGGGCCTATGGATCCCTTACGGTAACGTCACAAAGACGAAAAAAAGAGTGTATGAGCTTGATTTCTTTTACTAATCTAGGTCATTGATTTTTACTTATTTATTCTAGTGACGGACCTGATGGCTACCAATCTATTTATGAATTCCACTTCACACCGGAAGTCAGGATGGAGGAGATGCACCAACCACCACTTATGGAGGATCTTGATTTTTGAACAACCAGACCGTCGAAAATGCGGAATTAATGGAAGATTTAGCTGAAGCGATGCAACGGATGAGGGTGTCATCACCGCCTTCTTTAACGCCATCACCATCCCTTGGACTTTTGGCAGCCAGCACCTCCATCGTCACTAATGGCATTCCTCTTGCTCAACAACAGTCGACCTCACTTCATTCGTTGTATGTGGAAATGACGGTTGCCTATCGCCCGATCAATACCGCTTCAGTTGCCATGAATACGATGATGTTTGGATGGAAAAATGCTTACTTATCTAGCGCATCAACAAGTGTTTATCTGGATTACAATCGTATCACTCAACAGGGCAGAATTTGTTGCGATGGGCAAGACCTGCTGCCAACGTCTTTTACTATGCATTTGTTGGAGGGTGATCTGATTGGGTTATTTTTTGATCAACAACAACTTCACTTTGGGTTTACGTTGAATGGGGAGTTATTAGGTAAACTTTTTTTTTTTTTTTTTTTTTTTTTTTTTTTTTGTCGACTCATCTGACATGCTCTTTCTTATTAAAGCGCTGGTTCGTTTGGATGGTCCCTTTTTACCCTATGTGCCTTATACAATGGGGTCAGTCAAGACAAAAACGAATTATGGCCAGCATACATTCCGGTATGGCCCCTCTTCTGATCAACAACGGAAATCTATGATGATGTATTTGGATCAATTAATGACTAGTAATCAGGCATGATATGGATTGAATGGTTAGATTTATATAGCTTATTGATGTGCCTTGAATAAATTGTCATGGGTTGGGCTTGATTGTGTGCGGGGTATGAAATATAATCATCAACAATAATTCAGTCCACTTTTTTTTTTTGACTCGACTTTTTTTTTTTTTTTTTTTGTCTATTATTCCTCTTCACATATGCCTACCTTCCAATCAAAGCCATTCCAGCAGAAACCACACCAGTTATCTTCATTTGTCCAGAAGGCCAAGAAGCATCCCTTTGCATTCTTTGGTCTTCCATTCATCGCCATTATTGTAGGTGGATCCTTCGGTTTGGCACAAATGACACAAACCAGATATGACCACCGTGATTTGCGACATCGAAAGGTAAGGAAAGCGCACACACACACACAAACACACACACGTACACACATGTACACACACAGCTATGCAACGAAGATAGTAACAGTACTGAACCTCTTTTGGTTTATAGGTTGCCAAAGAAGAAGCCTTAGGCATGGATAAAAACCGACGTCCTTTAAGTATCCAAGAAGAATACTTTGTAAGTATCGGAATTCTGCTTCAGAAGCACATAGGCTAGGCATTAACTCCATTGAATTCATGTTGTATAGCGATTACAAGCCAAAACCGAAGAAGATTGGGATCAGGTGCGTGTCCAACGACCCCCTGGTTCTGACGAACAATAGTATAGTCCCTATTCCTCCCCTTGTAAAAATTTAGCTTATCATACACACGTACATGCACAATCCTTAGTCACTCAAAATACCATCATCATATCATTACACACAATAGTCCCCTTTTAGAATTTTAGTTTATAGCACAGTTTTATTCGAATAAATTATCTGAACTTCATCATCATAAAAAGATACTGTCCCAAATCATTTGTGAACCCACTAATTCATTTCACAATCCCTCATCACATCAGTTTTTGAATCATTATCATCATAAAAAAAAAGACTTGTTCTTCCCGTACCCGGTCATTACTATTAAAATCATCATAATAAAAAATCTTCACATTTGTTATAGGTTCTTCAAGGCTTTTTTATTGATATCATTGATTGTGTTTGTTCCTTTATAATTGTTTTATATATAAATATATATCATTAACCCTTGGCTAACCCTAGTAACTACTCTCTAAAAAATACTAATACTACACACACAAAGCATAATGATGGCTATCCTAGTTGAAGTTTCATCACCAGTACCAACACCAATTCACGCGGTTAGGACCTGATCAAACTCGCCACTTTCGACCATTTCCTTAACGATATCCAACCCGCCGAGTAATTCGCCTTTAAAGAAAAGCATAGGGAAAGTAGGCCAATCCACATGAGTCTTGAGACCTTGCCTTACTTCATCGTCTGACAAGATATTGAAATAACCGTACTTGACATGTCGATCGTTCAGAATAGCCACCATTTGTCGTGAGAAGCCACATTGAGGTTCTTGAGGTGTACCCTTAATAAATACCATCACCGGTTGTTTTTCAATCAGGTCTTGGAGTCGGCTACTTAGACTTTTTTCTTGAGGAAGCATCTCGGTAAATTCATTTGATGCAATCAGTTCCTTGATAATATCCAATCCACCAATCAATTCACCGTCAATGTACACCTGAGGAAATGTCGGCCAGTCTGAATATGTCTTTAATCCTATACAAAAATAAAAAGGCATCATGTCAGTACTTTCCAATCCCCCCCCCCCTCCAACCTCTTTTCCAAAGAAAAAGAATTGACTTACCTTGTCGCACATCTTCATCGGCAAGAATATTAAATGAGCTGTATTTGACCTTTTGTTCAGCCAACAAATCAACCAATGTACGAGAGAAACCACACCGAGGCTACAAGAATAAAAAAAGAGTCAAGTTTAATCTGAGATATCTTCACCTTCAAGAACAAACTTACTTGTTGAGGTGTGCCTTTAATGAAAATCATCACCGGAGCACTGTTCACTAAAGCCTTCAAACGAGCAGTCAGATCCTTGGGTTTGCTACCTGAGTCGGAGGAGCCTATGTTATTATTGGTTGTTGTGCTACTGAACTTGTTCAAAATCCCTTTGGCATGTTTGGTCACTGCATTAGAAAGTTCAGCTGCCTTGGCGCCTTCAATACGATCCACAATCTTGTCGGCCTGCATTTTTAACAGATAATCGAAAAACAATAGCCAATTATAATCAAGGGCTTCTCAAGTCAGTTTGTCTATCAGTATTTATCTTACCTTCACAATGATAAAGGTGGGTACAGCCGAGATTTCATATTGTTCAGAGATATCAGGAAAGTTTTCGGCTTCAATCTAATATGAAATACAACAAAGAAAAATACAATTAATGAAGATGCGTGGATAAAAAAAATGCAGCCTCTTCTTTCCAGGTGGTGACTCACCTTCAGGAATTGAATAGCAGAGAACTTGCCAGCAAGTTCAGCAAAGACATCGTTCATTTGTTGACAAGGTTCCGCCCACGAGGCCCAAAAGTTCAAAGCAAGAACTGTATCCTTTTTAGCGCATAGATCAGTGAATTGTTGATCAGAAGTGATATCTTGTAGATTAGTCATGGTCCAAAAAATAAAAAGATAAAAACAAAAAAAAAAAAAAGAAATAAAAAAGGAGAGACTTTAAAAAACTTGTATCAACACAGCATCACCCAATAAAACGAGAGCGGGATTGCAATTTTAAAAAACATCATATGTACACACAAAAGTCAGTCAGAAAATAATCATTTATTTGAGGGCAAAAAAAAAAAAAAAGAAAAAGGTATGGATGTATATAAAATAAAGTGTGAGAGGAAGATAATTTTTATACTACTGTATCTTTGATTAAACATACAAAAAAAAAAAAAAAAAAGGGAAGGGAAGCCACAAGATCAGGATCGACCACCACGTCCTCCACGGTAAGCATTGCCACGGCCCATACCGCCTCCACGACCTCCGCCACGTCCACCATTGTCACGCCCACCAGCGCCGCCACGACCGCCGCGATGACCACCACGACCCATCTGTCTTTGGCGAGATTCTTCTTCCTTGACCATATCCACTATTTCTTCGGGCACATTAAGATATTTGATGGTGTTGCCTCGGATATAACATTCAGGTAATCGCCAAAACCGATCGCCATCAGGCGAAGTTTGGATCACTTCACGCAGCGTCAGATTCATCCAGTTATCACAGTTCACCAAATGACCATTGAATGTTTCCCCATTTTTTAATTCGACAAGCATGGGATGTCCTGCTGCTGTGTGTAGTAGTGATAATGGTAACATCGTGGTTGTATTTGTGTTGTATTGTTGTTGTTGTTGTTGTTGTTGCTCGATGCCTTTTCTAGAGTGTGGTTGTATGTACTGAGGACTGGAAATTGATCAAAAAAAAAAAAATTAGAAAAAAAAGAAAAAAAAATCCCGGCTGTGTTTTCCCTCTCCCACGTCATGTAGTCTCAAAATAATGGCGGTTTTTCAAATTATTATAAAAATCGACCTTCCTCTTTTGGGCATTTTGCATTGAAAAGTGGAAATATTCAGGGTAAAAAATAGCCTGGAGGCATCCTTAGTGTTTATCGTATTAAGCTATTGTATGAATTTATACAATCAATGTGGTTTATCTTTTTTGTGGTAGAAAATCTCGTATCATATATATCACGTATAGTCAATATTTTTTGCTCGCCCAATTTCACGATATTGAGTTTCTTTTTTCGCTTATGATACTGCACAAGTGATATATAATTTCTTATTACAGTATTTCATGAAAGAATATGATATACGAGATTGCTGTTTTTCCCTTTTGCTACATTTGTATGGTAAATAGGGACACATGCGACAGGAACTGTCAAGAGAAAAGACACGCGTGATTGGCTGGTATCCATCATTGACTCACCTGATCTCCGACTCCTACCATCTTAATTCCCTGAGCTTTTTCTTTTCTTCCTTTTTTTTTTTGCTTTTCTCTCCCACCCCCTCTCACACTATTTTACAATGTCTTTGACCCCTGTTCGTAAGTCGTAGAAGACTTTCTTTTTATACTGAAACTCTCTCGTGAATAAATGCCCATTTTTTTATAGAAACATCAAACGCTCCTGCTGCCCTTGGTCCTTATGGTACGTTTTTTTAAAAAAAACAAAAACCAATAATACTTCAGATATGAAACGCGTCTTACTTTTCTTTTTAGCCCAAGCCATCAAGGTGAATGGCATGGTTTACACCTCTGGCCAAATTCCTATCGATCCTGCCACTGGTAAGTATTGTCATTGTGGTTGGTTGGAAACACACCAGTCCATTCGCCTCATCCGCTTCTTTTTTTCATATCATAGGCGCTATTGTGGAAGGTGGTATCACTGAACAAACCCTTCAAAGCTTGGCCAACATTGATGCCGTTCTCAAGGCTTCCGATAGCTCTGCTGAAAAGGTCATCAAAACCACAGTGTTTTTGAAGGACATGAACGATTTTGTCGCTATGAATGAAGTCTATGGCAAGGTATATATAACACGAAAATGATCTATCAGATACTGGTACTAAAATCTAATCATGATCTTTTTTTTTCCCACTGCATAGTACTTTGATAAGCATCAACCCGCCAGAAGTTGTGTCCAAGTTGCCCGTCTCCCCAAGGATGTGATGGTAGAAATTGAATGCATTGCTTTAACTTTGTAGTTTAGTATCATCATTTTTTATCCGCACAATAAAAGGAATTATTCTTATACTATATCATGTCTTTTTTCTTTATTTATTAATGAGGTTGGTGATGGGTGGGGTCTGTATGCCAGTTCAATGGAGGAGGATGGGAAAGCTACTTTTCTAATACATACGGTGTGCAAATGCATAATATGTAATGAATTTGGTTGGTGGATGAAGAGTATATAACTTTTGATGATATGAAATAGTTGAAGGACTACATTATTCAATATCAAATACATACACATACACATACACATACACATACACATACACATACACATACACATACACATACACATACACATACACATACACATACACATACACATACACATACACATACACATACACATACACATACACATACACATACACATACACATACACATACACATACACATACACATACACATACACATACACATACACATACACATACACATAAAAAATAAAACAAAAAACAAACATTGGCTATTATATATACATGATTTATTATCAATAATTGTGGAGAAGGTGAAGAAGGATGAAGAGGGTCTATCTATCTAGTAAATAAAATGGGGGATTCTGAGACTATAAACAACTATACAAAAACTACATGATGGTACATTTCGAGTTTCCACCAGCCTTGCCACTACTTCCATTGGTCAATAGATCCAGTTGTTGTTGAGCTTCTTTTCCAATAGGACCACCACCAGCAGCAGCCTTCGTAAACCATAGTGTCGCTTGTTCTGTATCCTTTTTGACGCCACGGCCTTCCACATACATACTCGCTAGATTTGCTTGTGCCAATTGGAAGCCTTGGGTAGCAGCCATGGTAAAGAATTCAGCAGCATTAAACATGTTTTGTTCCACGCCATGGCCTTTGAGAAACCGGAGACCCACATTGTATTGCGCTTCGGGTAAGCCCTTGATTGCTGCCTTCTGGAAATGCTTGAATGCCTTGGTTTGATCGGGTTCCTTGGAAGTCGTGCCCAGGCCCGATGAATAATACACGCCCAGCATAAAATGGCATTGAGGATTGCCGCCACTGTCGACCGCTGTGCCCTTCCGGAAGTACTCCATTGCCTTGTTATGGTCTTGATGCACGCCATAGCCCAGCCGATACATCCGTCCTAGTTCCGTGTACGCGCTGCTAATTCCCGAACGAGCTGCCAACTCGTAAAGCTGAATCGCTTGCTTGACTTTGTCCGGCTGAGTCCGCATGATGATTGCCGCAAGATTCATTTGTGCATATGGATGACCCTTGCGCGCCAGCGTAGACATCAGTTCAATGCCCTTTTCTTCATTCTTGATCGTACCTTGATACCCTACATAGCAAATGAGCCATCATTAGCCTTCTTCATCAGCTCTCTTAAGTAGTTTGCTTGACCTTACCTCTGTAAAGCATGTTTGCATAACTGAACGTTCCTTGATCATCGCCTAGTTCCATTGCATGTCGATAGAGTTCTAGTGAAACAAGTGCTCCAACTAGTAAATGTTAGTATACATAGAAACAAAATGAAGGGACGGTCATTTACCTTTGGAACTGCGTAGGAGCATATTCCCCGTAGCTGTAAGTTCAGATTTATCACCACCAACATCTAGGAAGAGTAAAAAAATGAAAACAAATGGTTAATAAAAGCTCCTCTATAATATCAGTCGCGATGACTTACGTTTTAACAATTGTTGTGAATCTAACGGTTGATTGTTTTGAAGAGAATCCAATACCAGTTGCACCAATTGTTTTTGTTCGGGAAGGGAGAGCTTGAATTGCTTGTGCTTCTTCATAAGTTCAAGTTGTTCATCGGGTGGCAAAATATCTATATACATAGGTGTGAGTGTGTGTGTGAATACTGTAAAGCTCACGTATGTCACTCTCGTCCCACTCTCCACAGCTTACCTTTTAGCGCCAGTTCTGACAAGATGACATCCGGGGTAAAAGCGATGGTATCTTCCCTTCATTACGCAAAGAAAGATAGCAAGAATGAAGGAGTGAGTAAAAAATAAATAAATACCCGTTGTCCAAATGTATGTGTCTACTTACTTTTTACCAGGTTGTAAGAAAGGTTCAAATATGCCACCCATACCTTTCTTGACCTTCCTGTCTAGTGGATTGTAAGTGACATAATGGCGACATTTCCCTACAATATGGCGATGGTGCGTAGACAAGATACGGAAGGAGGTGACAGTTGTTCGTAAGGATGGTTTCAATAGTGACATATAAAAGGCCGGTATACAACAATATATAAGAAAGGGAAAGAGCAAAGAATAAAGAATAAAGAATAAAAAAAAACAAGAAGGACTTTTAAATACAAAAAAAAAAGTTTATTTTTGGAATTAAACTAAACTATGTAGTAGAGGTAGGGGGTAAAGAGTGATTATTGTTGTTGAGAATTGTAAGAGTTTTCATGCTACGTTCGGAGAGAGCGGCAGAGCCACGGTAAGGATGAGCAGGAGCTGGTGACGAAGTGTCGTACTTTTGCTGGCAGCATCACCACCACCATGGTAACGACGTGCAAGAATTGTTTTTCGTATATAGATAAAGGTTTGACAAGCCCAACCAATTGTCAGCACCCAAGAAAGACCAACAGAGGCTGTGAAACAAGAGCAGGCAGCATCGATTGCGTCCACCCAGGGAAATGCTTCAGGATTGGCATAAATCACGTACCAACTCATATAGTTTTTCCAAGTACAGCTGATGGCAGCATCCGGCGCGGTCATCACATCAGCGCCAGGCACCACCGGCCACAAACTGGCCAATAAAATAGCACATGCCACGCAGGCAATTGATCCAGACAAAGTTTTTGAAGGTGCCCAACGACTGTATTTAGGACTTGGATCCAGCCCAAGTAAAAGTCCATATATGACGGAAGTGACGGCAGGAATAAACATGTATACAAAAGTGGCTGGATATACAAATACGTTGAAGTTACCTAGATACAGTAATGAAAAAGGAGAAGAAGGTCATTTAGCTGATGTCGTATTTTGTTTTTCCATCATTGCTTACCAAACCCTGATATTTCTGCCCCACTACTAACGTAGTATTTGATATTCGCTGCAACACCGATAAGAACGCATGTCAAAACAAGCCCAATAACACAATTCCATAAATGAAGATATTGAATATAATGAAGTTTCGATAGCACCTTCATTGCTATGTATATAAGAAAGAAGAGAGGAGGGGTATCAAAGTTTTTAAAAAGAAAAAAGAGAAAAAGAGAAAAAGAGAGGGAGTGAAAATCAAGGTACCACAGTAATTTAACAATAGGAGTTTTAAAGTTTATTCTAGACTGCCTGAGATGGTTCAACCGTTCATTTTTGCCTGTGAACAATAAATTCAAAAGCTCCGGACCATGAAATATAGAGCTGATAAAATTGGTTTCTTTAGTTTATGCATATAATTAAATAAATAATGAGCCTATAGAGAATTATTACTCTCATATTTTTCTTCACGATAGTTCGACTATTGTACTTGCTCAACTATAACGAGTACAGTTCCCTAAAAGTATATTTACGTATTTGATACCTCCTTTTTTTTTTAGCCGCTGCCAGGTATTTTTATCCAAATATGAATAGCAGTAAGCAGAAGAGATCATGCAAAATAATCTGCAACGATACTAGAAGAACCGACACAAACGTCGCTGCCTCCAGACTATGTATTTTACGGGGTGGTCAATGCATGAATGATAAACCAGGCGTGGCTTTGACCAAGCCACTAAACAGCAGAATGTCCCCTCTCCATTTTCAATCGCCGCTCTCTCGATTTTTTTTTGTCTTCCTTTTTTTTTTTTTTTTTTTTTTTTTTTTTTTTTTTTCGTCTCTCTTTGATTGGAAGTTTTTATCATGACCAAATCTACCCGACAAAACACCAAAGCTGCCAAAAAAAGACAGGTGGAAGAATCCGACCATGAAGACGATCATCTTGACAATATTGCTATTGACATGGGATCTTCCGATGAAGAAGCCGATGCTGACTATGACAACGACGAAGACGATTCAATTGAAGCGTTCCCTGAACTGACCTTGAGCGACGACAACAGCGATGATGATGAAGATGCCGATTTTTCTTCCAATGATGATGACATTCAAGAAGAAGAAGAGGAAGAGGACAACACCGATTATTTGGAAGGTGATAGTTTGGATGAAGATGATCTGGATGAAGAACCAAAGAAGATCTCATACAAACGGTAAGATTAAGGTTTTTTTTTTTTTTACTAATATCACATACACAGCACAGCTGACACGGTCTTCCCTTTTTTTTTTATATAGTGACAAGAATGGACATGTAGATATCCTCCCTGAAATTGAAGCCAACTATGATAGTGATTCTTCCACTGAAGAAGTAAGTGGTGTACAGTGAGAAATAGTGAGAAAATTCTGTTCTTCTGGTATACTCACATCTATTTTTGTATTTTGTAATCTAGAACGAAAACACAGTGGGAAATGTACCTATGGAATGGTATGATGATTTACCTCATATTGGGTATGATATTGATGGCAAGAAGGTTTTGAAGCCGGCGACTGGTGACGAATTGGACAAATTCCTTGCGACAGTGGAAGATCCTGACTCATGGAAATCAGCCTACAGTGTAAAGGATGCGAAAGACATGGTGCTCAGTGCGGAAGAATTGGATATCATTCAGCGTTTACAAGAAGGACAGATCCCTGATGCTGGTTACAACCCATATGAACCCACGGTGGAATGGTTTACAAGCAAAACGGAGGTGATGCCATTGTCAGCTCGACCGGAACCCAAGAGTCGTTTCATCCCGTCCAAATGGGAAGCCAAGAAGGTGATGAAGATTGTACAAGCTATTCGACTAGGCCGTATCATTCCTCGCAAACCCAAACACCAACAGCCCAAGTTTTACAACCTGTGGACCGACGACGACAAAACCCGCGAAGATCATGTTATGCATATCGCCGCCCCCAAGATGAAATTGCCCGAACACGATGAAAGTTACAACCCCCCTGCTGAATATCTTCCTGACAAGAATGAAATCAATGAATGGAACGAATTGGACGAACGTGATCGACCTAAGAACTACCTACCAAAGAAATACAACAGTCTTCGCCAAGTCCCTGCATACAATCAATTTATTCAAGAACGATTCCAACGATGTCTGGATCTGTATTTGGCTCCTCGTGTCAAGAAGAACAGAGTAAGGAAGGAGAAAAAAAGAGCAATGATATTTCAGGTTTACATGAACTCATACCTTCCTCTCTTTTTTTTTTTTTCTTTATATTATAAATTATAGCTCAACATTGATCCTGACTCACTGATTCCAAAACTCCCTAGTCCAAAGGATCTTCGACCTTTCCCTACGCATGAATCCATCTCTTATATTGGCCACACTGGGCGTATCCGATCATTATCCATCCACCCAAGCGGACTCTTTGCATTATCAGGTTCAGATGACCAAACAGTACGATTATGGGAAGTGGCCACTGGACGGTGTCTCTTTATGTGGAAGTTTGAAGCGACGATTCATACTTTGGCTTGGAGTCCCAGTGCTGATATGTGGCTCTTTGCGGTATCTATCGGTGACGGTGAAGTTCTCTTGGTGGTACCTCCTCGCCTGTGTTCCACTGATCAAGCTACAACTGCTGACCAATTTGTTCGTGCAGGATTTGCCAACCCAACTACCGACTCTGACAACGACCCGGTGATCAAGTGGAGCAAGACCTCGGAAGAAGAAAATACAAAGTACGGCTTCAAGATTCGACTTCAACATACACAGGTGGTGAAACAAGTGGTGTGGCATCGCAAAGGGGATTATTTTGCAACTGTTGCGCCAGATGCTGGCAATCTCGCTGTCCTTATCCATCAAACTACGCGCCATCAATCGCAAACGCCTTTCCGTCGCCTCAAGGGAACTGTGCAAAAAGTCGCCTTCCATCCTATCAAACCTATATTCTTTGTTGCCACCCAGATCTATGTGCGTGTGTATGACCTTATGCAACAGCAACTTGTCCGTACTTTGAATCCTGGTGTTCGATGGATCTCTAGTATTGATGTGCATCCTGCTGGTGATAACGTAATTGTGGGTAGTTACGACAAACGCGTTTGTTGGTTTGATCTCGATCTCAGTGCTCGTCCTTACAAATCCCTCCGATTCCATGCCAAGGCCGTTCGTCAAGTTTCTTACCACAAGCGATACCCTCTTTTTGCTTCTTCCTCTGATGATGGTACTATTCAAATCTTCTATGGTATGGTGTATAACGATCTGCTGCAAAATCCTTTAATTGTCCCTGTCAAAATTTTACGTGGTCATGAACTTGCTGACGGTCTCGGCGTCCTCGATATTGAATTCCATCCTACTCAACCCTGGCTGTTTTCTTCTGGTGCTGATGGCTCCCTTCGACTCTGGACGTAGTTTATGTAGCTTACTTCTATTCATTTTATTATATAGATATATAGATATATATATATATTTCTTTGTTTATCACAATATTCCATATAGTCTTCATCTCATTCATCATTCATTACAACTGAAAACATTCACATATATTATGTACAAATAAAACACTATGACGCTCTGTTGGAGCATTTGAAAGCCTTTTTTTTTTTTTTTTTTTTTTTTTTTGGGCTGTTTGTTGAAAATTATTGGTGTTCGTGATGAAGTGGGATTTTGCGTAACTTTTATGCGGGGAATTGTTCTTCTGTCTGGGTAGTTGTGGTGTACATCTTGACAAATGTTATAGCCTAACCTAAAGAATTAGTATTCGAAAAAATACTCATTGACTCACAAAAGCTATGCGCTATTTTCCAACTCCTTTTTTTTTTTTTTTTTTTTTTGTGGGTCTGAGCGAAATATGCAGTTTATGGGCTGAAATATATTATGGGAGTAGTTTATGAAGAGCCATTTATTTCATATAATTTTTTTCATAGAGTATGGATATTGGGTCAACAGAATACAGTAAAAGGTGGGTATTGCGCAGAGAAGTATTTTCTATCAAGCGATCTTGAGTCACGAATATGTGGTGGGCGAGGAGAAGCACAAGGCGGGAAAATTCCCGACGCTTTACGGAGAAAAACCAATGCTGGTTCTCACGAACATAATCTGTCTGGTTACGAGAATACTTCCCAGTGTATCCACAATTTCGTATGAAGAGTGGTATTTTTTTTTTTTTTTTTTGAAGTAAAAACGGTGCTCTTTCTATAGAGCTCTTACTTAAGGATCAATCAATAACGAATATGGCCTCAGATTGATACATCTTCCTCATTATAGGATAAGTCCCAAGGATATGCGGCATTGTACAATACCTGTTGGCATTTTCTCAATTTTTTCCGCAAAGGGTTCCGATCAGAACCTAATCCTTTTCATGTTGTGCCTTTTTCAATAAAAAAAGACCTGCATCAATTGTTCAGGTTTTACTCAGCCCTGGATTATTTTATCGCAATTACCGCTCACTGTAGGCTACATTTGGATCTACATGACTCAATGTTATAACATACATGTATATATAAAACAAATGTGCTAAGCTTTGGTTATTTTATTTTTAGTCGAATGAAAATAAATAAATTGATGTCTGGATATGGAAAAAAATCGAACTTTAATGATTTCATACAAAAGGAATAAAACTTGGCTCTCGGGATAAAAGCTCTGTTATTAAACTTTGTACGTATAGTATGAGAGAAATAGAAATTTATTACCGAAGAAAGAAGAGAAGAAAGATGTAATCAATGGCGAATGCTACAATGTTTTAATAGGAAGGGCAGATGGTTGATTCAGGGACAAGCATGAATATTACTGATCAGTGTCTATGACTCACTGGCGGCCCCAATAAAATCACATAGTTTAAAATCCGACGAAAAAAAAAAAAAAAAAAAAACAGAAATAAGCCGATTTTCGCTATCCGTTCCTTTCTCTTTTACCTTTTTTTCTTTTTTTTTCTTTTCCTACCCTATCGCCAAAAGTGATTTATATCAATGTCAGGGTTGGCTTCCAGCAATATTGATGTCTCCAAGGTATCTATTCTCGGATCCGAATCAATCATCCTAGGCTTCCATCTTACTGACTACATTGCCCGCGACGTGGTGAACAACATTCCAGCATCCAACTATGTTCTGATTACAGACACCAATCTTGCACCGTTGTATTTAGACAGCTATGTCAAGGCACTTGAGTCTATCTGCAAACAAGCTCAACCGGACAAACCTGCTCGAATCTTCACTCGCATTCTTCCTCCGGGTGAACTTTCAAAATCTCGTAAAACCAAGGATGACATTGAAGACTGGCTTCTCTCCAATGCTGTTACTCGTGATACTTGCTTTTTGGCTATGGGTGGTGGTGTCATTGGTGACTTGGTTGGTTTTGTTGCCGCTACCTTTATGCGCGGTGTACCATTTGTGCAAATTCCTACGACTTTATTGGCCATGGTGGATTCATCCATTGGTGGCAAGACAGCAATTGATACACCAGCTGGTAAAAACTTGATTGGTGCGTTTTGGCAGCCTAAGCGTATTTTTATGGACATGAACTTTTTGAAAACATTGCCCGAACGTGAATTTGCTAATGGTATGGCTGAAGTGATCAAGGTAATGTGTTAAAAAAAAATATGAAACTTTTGAGAAGCTCTGTGCCACTCTGACACCTCTCTCTCTTTCTCTTTATAACAGACTGCTGCTATTTGGAGTGAACCAGATTTTGTCAAACTTGAAAATGGCGTGGAATCTATCAGAAAGGCGGTACTGGACAGCGATTCGAACACCTCAGATGATACAGTACAAGGTAAATGAAAGAATGAACTACAAAATAGCGACCAAGCCATCAATATACTAAGCATATTGATCTCTCTCTTCTTCTTCTTTTTTTTTTTTTTTTTTTTTTAGGCGCCCAGGAAGCCACCAGAACTGACGAGCAAAAACTGCTTTTGGATGTGATCTTAGCCTCAGCTCGTGTCAAAGCGCACGTGGTGACTCATGATGAACGTGAAGGGGGACTGCGCGGTTTACTCAACTTCGGTCATTCTATTGGTCACGGGATCGAAGCATTGGTGTCACCTCTTCTTCTGCATGGGGAATGTGTGTCGATCGGGTGTGTCAAGGAAGCTGAACTTTCTCGCAATTTGGGTCATCTGAATCCTGTCAGTGTTGGTCGGTTGGCTCGTTGTCTCAGCTCTTACGGTTTACCCATCAGCCTGGATGAAAAGAAGATCAAGGATCGTATTGGAAACCTCTACTGTCATGTGGACGACATTATGCAAGTGATGAAGGTGGACAAAAAGAATCAAGGTGACAAGAAACGCATTGTGCTACTGGCCAAAATTGGGCAAACCCTGGAACCTCGTGCATCAGTGGTGGCTGATATTGATATCGAAAAAGTGCTTGCGCCTGAACAACTTGTCTTGCCCGTGACGGAATCCCCTGCTGGTCCAAAGAAAAACGTGGAATTGACGACTCCAGGCTCCAAATCTATCTCCAATCGTGCCTTGTTGATTGCTGCATTGGGTCAAGGTACTGTGCGGGTAAAGAACTTACTTCACTCGGACGACACTCAGTTTATGTTGGCTGCTCTTCAAGACCTTGGTGCTGCTGAATTTGAATGGGAAGACAATGGTGAAACGTTGGTAGTACATGGCGGTGGTGGAAAACTGCAAGTGCCAAACAAGGAAATCTATGTTGGAAATGCCGGTACCGCCTCTCGCTTTTTGACGACGGTATTGACAATGATCCCTGAAGCTACAAGTGGACAAGCTCCGCATGCCATCTTGACCGGAAATGCTCGTATGAAACAACGTCCTATTGCTCCTCTTCTCACTGCGCTCAAAACCAACGGCGCTCAAATCGTCTCCACGGAAAAAGAAGGTTTCTTGCCCATTGCTGTGACGCCCAAGGGCGGCTTCCAGGGAGGTCGAATTGAACTGGCTGCCTCCATCTCATCTCAGTATGTATCCTCTATCTTGTTGTGTGCACCCTACGCAGTGGAACCTGTGGAATTGGTACTAACGGGCGGTCAAGTCATCTCTCAACCTTATATTGACATGACCATTGCCATGATGGAATCCTTCGGTGCTCATGTCGAACGCTTACCCAACAACACCTACCGTATCAACCAAGCTACATACAAAAATCCAACTGACTATGTGGTAGAATCAGATGCCAGCTCTGCCACTTATCCTCTTGCGTTGGCCGCCATCACTGGCACAACTTGCACCGTCACCAGCATTGGCTCCAACTCTCTTCAAGGTGACGCCACTTTTGCTATCAACGTATTGGAACCCATGGGCTGTCAAGTGGTACAAACTGAAACAACTACCTCCGTCACTGGTCCACCTATTGGCCAATTGCGTCCCCTGCCTAGTATTGATATGGAAACCATGACAGATGCTTTCTTGACCGCCTCTATCTTAGCCGCTGTCACTTCAGCACCCGCAAATGGCACTGAAAACATCACTCGAATCACTGGTATTGCAAACCAACGTGTCAAGGAATGCAACCGTATTGCTGCTATGGTTCATGAACTCACCAAATTTGGCGTGGAAGCTTCAGAATTACCTGACGGTATCCAAATTACTGGCCGTGCAATCAAGGATCTCAAGGCTCCCAAGGAAGGCGTTCATTGTTATGATGATCATCGTATTGCTATGTCTTTTGCCGTTCTTGCCAGTGTGGTTCCCCATGGTACGATTGTGCAAGAAAAAAAATGTGTGGAAAAAACCTGGCCAACATGGTGGGATGATCTCGAACGTAAACTGGGTGTCCGTTTGAATGGTGTGGATCAAGGAAAACGTTTGTCGGAAATTGCCGCTGGTGGAGCTCGCTCTGTGCCTTTGAATTCGTCACGGTCCATGGATCACAACAAGTCCATTGTTATTGTTGGAATGCGTGGTGTGGGAAAGACAACACTGGGTCAACATGCCGCTGAAGTTCTTGGTTTCCAATTTGTTGACGTCGATCACTACTTTGAAGCCACTCTGAAAACATCGGTCTTTGATTTTATCAACACTTGGGGCTGGGAACAGTTCCGCATCAAGGAAGCCGAAGCATTAAGTGCGATCTTGGCTAAGGATTCGCCTTATGGACGTGAACACATTGTATCCTGTGGTGGTGGTATTGTGGAAACTGCTGAATCTCGTCAAGTATTGAAAGACCATGTGCGATCAGGTGGCAAAGTGCTCCATTTGGTTCGTGACTTGGATCAAGTGATTCAATACCTCAACCGCGACAAGACTAGGCCAATGTTCGGGGAAGATATGGTGACTGTATGGACTCGACGCCGCTCGTGGTACCGTGAGGTGTGCAACTACGAATATGTCGCCTACGCTGAAGAACTGACGGAAGATGGATGGGTAGCTCCTAGCGAATGGGTGGCTATCAAGAAAGATCTCTCTCGCTTTTTGCAATTTATCACTGGACGCAAGACGAATCAGGTGGACGTGTCGGCGTCACGGGTGAATGTGCCTACTACATTTGTATCTCTGACAATGAAGGATATACGGACCTCGGTGGATCGACTAGCGGAAATTTGCGAAGGAAGTGACGCTGTGGAATTACGTGTGGATTTACTGCAACAGCAAGAATCGGAGAAACCGGATATCAAGTCTTACATTGAATACGTTGGCGAACAACTGGCGATCTTACGTCGACATATCAGCATTCCTGTAATCTATACTGTGCGTAGCAAGGGCCAGGCGGGTGCTTTCTCTGATGATGATGAAGCTGGAATGTTTGATCTACTGGCATGGGGGATGCGTTGGGGTTGCGAATACATTGATGTGGAAACCATCTGGTCTCGTAGTGCTATTGAAGGTCTTTTGGTCAACAAGGGCGAAAGTTTGGTACTTGCATCGTGGCACGATGTGCTTCGACAAACGCCATGGGATAGCAAGGCCATCCAAGTGAAATATGATTTAGCGGAACAATATGGCGATTTGATTAAATTGGTTGGCGTGGCAACATCATTACAGGACAACATGGATCTCGAGACCTTCCGTACAGCATGCAAACAGCGCGATGGAAAACCTCTTATTGCAATCAATATGGGCGCGGCAGGACAGCTAAGCCGTGTAATCAACGACATTTTGACACCAATCACTCACGCTGCCCTTCCTCACAAGGCTGCTCCTGGACAATTGTCTCTGGCTGAAATCTACCGTGCTCGTCATCTCATTGGCCTTCTTCCTGCCCAACGTTTCTGGCTTTTTGGTACCCCCATCCAGCACTCCATGTCGCCCACTCTGCACAACACAGGTTTTGACGTTTTGGGCTTGCCTCACCACTACGGCTTACGGGAATGCCATATGCTCGAATATGCCGAGGATGCCTTACTGAATGACCCTGCTTTTGGCGGTGCATCCATCACTATTCCTCACAAGGTAGCGATTATGAAGTATTTGGATCAGGTGACAGACAACGCCAAGGTGATTGGTGCCGTCAACACTGTGTCGGTTCGTTATGTGGATAATGGCTCGGGTGAAAAAGTGCGTCAATTGGTGGGTGACAATACTGACTTTGTAGGTATTATGCGTCGTGTCCAACCTTTAATGCTGGATGCCAATCAACCTCCCGAACAAGGCCTAGTGATCGGTAGTGGTGGTACTGCTCGTGCTGGACTCTATGCTCTTTACAAGATGGGTATTCGTAAGATCTATCTCTGGAACCGTACTGTTGCCAAAGCCAAGGAACTTCAGAAAACCTTTGCTTCTTTGTTTGATATCCATGTCCTTGAATCACTCGAAGGCGAAGAAGCTGCTTCTATTGAACCTGGTGTGATTGTGTCAACTGTGCCTGCAGATAGCGGTATCCTTCTTCCTGAGGCTATGTATGGTGGTATCCGTGGCATCATTTGTGATATGGCTTACAAACCTCGTCGTACCAAGTTGTTGCTCCAAGCCGAACGAAAAGGATGGTCTTGTGTCGAAGGAATTGAAGTGTTAATCTCTCAAGGTATTGCTCAATTTGAAATTTGGACTGGAAAACATGCGCCTGCCGACAAAATTGAACAAGAGGTGTTGAAGAAGTATGAATTGTAGAGTATCTTTCTTCCCTTTTAGATTAGTTTTGTATAGATGTAATTCTAATATTAGTTTATCTTGTCCCTTTATTTTAAATAAACGCTCTGGCGCTTCGCTGGAACTTTTGGAAATCTTTCGATTTATTGGGTGTCAGAGTTTTTTTTTATTGAAGTGTGGCTTTTGATAGGAAGGGATTAAAGGCTCCACAATTTCGCACTTTGGTGGGCAGCCCCTTGGGACCCAACCGTCGTGCTCAGCGCGGCGTCAATGGGGTTTTTTTGTTTGCTGAAATAATAGCTTACTTGAAAAGCGTCGGAGAGATTAGAGTTTGATCATATAGGTGTTGCGATTGCCCCCTTCATTTAATTTTTATTTGCATTTGCCTGATATTTTGACATAATAAAAAAAAAAAGCTGATGATTCAGGCTCCGCATTTTGCTTTCTATTTTTTTTTTTTTTGGTCCCCTCTCTTTTTCTTTCTTTTTTATTTTTTTCCTTCATGATAGTCTGAATGCTATGATGGCAAGGCTCATTGGGATACTGGTGATCTAGGATTAGTGTTAGAACTTGAATTAGGGGCGTTTTCAAAAACGGAAAATAAACATCATGGGGAAACTCTTTCATTTTGGACGTAGGATTTGGGAACGTCAGTAGAATAGCACTCATTAGTTTAGTAATAGTTTGTCATCGTTTGTATCTACCTCTGAATAAATATGTTCTTTTTCTTATAAATAATTCCTCTTTTGTACGTTTACATTGATGAGCTTCATCAAATGTGTATTACATATATAAAAAAATGTGTCTATATATATATATGAAAAAGGAACGGATTGGGTATTATGGATGCTTCTCCACCAACTCTATAAGTTTGTGCGTAGAGAAGAAAACAGGGATATATTTGTGTGAAAAAACAGCTACTACAGTGTATTTTGTTGTAGTGGGGTATATTGAAGAGGAGAGTTGAAAATATTAACTATGAAGCTACTGGGTGGCAGGGGTTTTCTAAAATGTGGGTTTTAATGGGATGGAATGAAACGCTCTGTGAATTTGGCACTTTGGATGGGCAGCGATTGAGAAAAAGGATGGACGCCTTGGGGCCCAACCGTCTCGCTCAGCGCATTGTCAATGGGGTTTTTTATGTGTGCTGAAAAAAAAAATAGGTAAGGGATTATATACGGTGATGTGAGTGAGGAAAGGTCGGATCTTTCAATTCATAGATGTTTATCTTAGATAAGGATTTACACCATGCTCTTTTTAATATATTAATATATTAATGAACAAATAAAAATTTACTGTTTGAATTATTCAATGAATGATTTATTTACGAGTCTTTTTGTGGGTATGAACATAAACCAGGAGAGCTATTGACGCTTCCGCCATTTCGTACTTTGTTGGATAATCCCTCAATTTTTCTTTATTATACCATACGAATAAAAATATTAAGCTAGATATATACAGTAAGTCCACTATTGTAGAGGACATAATATTTTATAGTAAATACTACATTGGGGGGCACGACTTAGGTTGATAAATATGAATGGCTAGTGGGAATAGAGACAAGTTTCATAGCAAATGGCCTAGAGTCGCATATCAGTTGTTGGAGCTTAGTGGAAATTAGCCATAAAGAATGAGCTAGTAAATAGGTGTTTGATAGGACATTCACTTAATATTTACATTAATGGATTTCTTATTATATATTGGGTCATAGAATGATCAATGAAAAGGAATTACTTTAATGAAGCATATTGGTAGATACTAAGGGGCTGGGTTCATTGTAATATAGATTTCATAAATGTAGCATGAGTAAGATTTTTGGAAGATCTGAGGAACGGTTAACGCTAATCTAAAGAGGCCAGTATAAAGATAGATCTAACGTATTGTTATGCCCAAGTCATTAGAAAGATTAAATAGGTACCTTTTATTGAAGCATAAAACTAGCAACCACTAATATAAAGTTGCGCTAGTAAAAATAGTTTATTCAACTTAGATTCAAAATATGGACATATTAAAACTAAACTAAGCTAATGAAGACTCGAAAGCGCCAACTAAGGGTAGTCCAAAATCCTAGATCCAAAATGAAAGAGTTTTCCCCATGCATGTTGTAGTCCCTGTTCTGAAAACGCTTCTAAACTAGTCCAGATACTATTCTAAGTTCAACAAAGCCCCATAGAAGTTGAATAGCGAAGATAAAGCAAAGGGAAGAAAAAGAATGAAAAGAATGAAAAGAAAGAAAGAGCGAAAAAAATTTAAAAATTGGAAGTAAATAAATTTCACGTGGTCGGGATGTAAAATGGAAAAAATTGCCATCTACACGATTCAAAAGCAAGAGCTTAAATTCAGTACGTACTGTGTAGAAATATAAGCTACAGTTTATTAACTTTAAATTAAGACGAGGGTAAAATAAAATAAGACGATGGTATAATGAAATTAGGATGGGGAAAAGAATAAACTGGGATGGGCAAGGAATAATTCTGTCTAGGTCTTAAATTTATGTTGCATCGTCCCAAAAATCATAACAGGCGTCTCAAACATATGTAAATGTCGTCTTAATTTTCAGCTTCCATCGTTCATAAAAATCGCACTTCACCTCAATTGAAACTTAAAATACAGTACTCAATTGCTTACAATAGTCGATCTACTTCATATATCTGCTCTCTTTACCGCAAAATAGGCAAATTTAGAAAAACAGGGATGCGTGCGTATGTGGACTAATTTTTCCAGATAGATCATTTTTCGTTTCTCTGATCAGGCTTCCGTGCTCATCGCCCTGTCTACTGGACTCGAAAAAAGGAGGTAGAAGAAATTCCTTGAGTAGTTTTATAACTGGTCGAGTTGGACTGCAGAAACCCCCCCCCCAATGATGGACTCCCCCAGTCAAAAAAAAAAAAAAAAAAAAAAAAAAAAAAAAAAAAAAGGATATATACACATGAAATGATGAAGGTAATGAGAATAAAAAATTCTAATACGGTGATAAACATTTCGTAACATACCATGTATGAAATTCGGTGTGTTGTTTCTTCACACCCGCTCTCTGAAATGAGTAAACGGAGTGTGAACGAGACGAACCCGATTCGGAAGGTCGTGGAGTGGGGGGGGGAGGCGTTAACTCAAACTTCGAGGTACAGAATTCTGTAAATCCTTCTTTCAACTTACGGTTATTCGCCATGGTACGTGAAAAAGAAAGAAAAGACAATCGTTATAAATCACATCAACGAACGACCTAGGATTATGATCGATAAAATCGATGGATGGATGGATGGATGGATGTATGGATGGATGA
The DNA here is from genome assembly GCA_002105175.1 of Absidia repens. Classification (NCBI taxonomy): domain Eukaryota; kingdom Fungi; phylum Mucoromycota; class Mucoromycetes; order Mucorales; family Cunninghamellaceae; genus Absidia; species Absidia repens. The sequence continues at coordinate 2,987,013 of MCGE01000001.1, read as the reverse complement.
ATAGTTATGTTGATGTTGATTTTTTTATAACACATTTACGTGATGGATGGTGAGGGATAGACCACTACTCTATATTGACCCATATTGTTTTACATTTTTTGGGGTGTATAATAGGTCAATATTCCCAAGACGCGTAACACTTACTGCAAGGGTACCAAGTGCCGTAAGCACACTCCCCACAAGGTGACTCAATACAAGGCTGGTAAGGCCTCTCTCTTCGCCCAAGGTAAGAGACGTTACGATCGTAAGCAATCAGGTTATGGTGGTCAAACCAAGCCCGTCTTCCACAAGAAGGTAAGCAACATTTTTTTTTAATATAAGAAAGCATAATATTTACATCTTTTATATGTTCATGACTATACGTATCTTTGGGAAAATAGGCTAAGACCACTAAGAAGATTGTGCTCCGTTTGGAATGTACCAAGTGCAAGTACAAGATGCAACTCCCTATCAAGCGTTGCAAGCACTTCGAATTGGGTGGTGACAAGAAGACTAAGGGTGCTGCTCTTGTGTTTTAAATAGTTTGCTATTGTATTTATTTTACATGACAACAAATAAAAACTATCATCTTCGTTCAAAGACTTGTTCTTTATTACAAATGACTACTATTACTAGGGAAGGGGGCTATGTCATCGATGTGTATGAATATATCTACAAATATCAATCGGACGGGGCTGATATCTACTAGGGAGGGAGGGTTATGTCATTGATATGCATGGTATGAATATATCTACAAATATTAACTGGGATCGGGCAGTGGTACTGTAAACTATATATGATGTGAATATATCTACAAATATTAATAGTGGTGAAAGCGAACAAGTATCTATACTCAGTTATCATCTATTCCAATGTGGATAATAATTCTGTTGCTGACCATTGATTCCATCCTTTAGAACTGTATATTTGAATAGTACTACTGATATTTTGGTATAGACGTTGAGTGAAACGTTGTATACTATTCAAATGCTGCGGGCATATAATAATCATGATCTTAATGTAGTTTGCCTTACCTTGAGTATCATCTTTGTTGCTGCACTACGCGGGTTGTAACATGATTCCAAGCAGTGATCCTCCGCCTCCACAAAAAAAAAAAAAAAAATAATGACTCATTTTCTTGGTTACATATAAACACCCAATCAGCAAGACAATTAAAGGTACGAGAGACTAATTTTAAAAAGAGACACGACATGTTTTATTCACAGGTAGATTACAAACTAAGACAACTAACACTAATCTAAACTAATGACGGTTCCATGTCACTATATCTAAGATGAGTCTATTCCTGCGCAGCCCCAAATCTCGAATCCAAAATGACAGGGTTTCCTCATGATGATTGCATTGCATTTTTTAAAATGCCCCTGATTCAAGTTCTAATACTAATCCAATACGGACCTCATTGAGGAGGCTTCCTTGATGATAATGTTCTGAAAAGAAAACAAGAAAAGAAACGACACGAAAAAAAAAGCAAGATACCTCGGATTCGGAAGTTGAATATTCAGTCGTTGATTTTTTTTTGGAAAAGTCCCGCGCCCACCATCCCCCCCAGACAAGTAATCATCCACTGCTGGGGCGTTGTGTAGGCTTCAACGAACATGTCCCCCCCCCTGACGCGCAGTAAATTGAGAATGTCCCGAGTTCTGCCTACTCTACGCATTCCACCTCCCGCCAAAAATTGAAGATCGTCATGTACCAGCTATTTCTATTACTATATTCTCTGTAACAACTACATTGCCGCAAATATGTGCAATGGCATCGTTGATTATACCTTGAAAAATGGAAACGGGAAAAATCATATGAATGACTTGATTAGTAGAAAGAGACACTAATGCACAATAATTCTTACTTTTACGATCGATGCGTGGCTATGCTTAGTTTTTATAGTCAACTCATTTAAATGATCCAGTAGATTGATGACTAAGATGGAGGGAGTAAAATAAAAAAAAAAAGAAGTGATGCGAGCGGTTGGGTCACGAGTACAACAGATTGATTAACACACGAACTTCCTTTGTTTTTACTTTTACAAAAATGTTATTTTTTAAAATTGAAAAATTGGGTCAGGATGGAGGTAAAAACAAAACAAAATGGGTAGAAAACCTGTATTTTAAAGATCTCTCCCAGACAATAGCAATTGAAAACCTATGACTAAAAGTGGACCGAGTCGTCGAGCTTTCAAAGGCACCCATGGTTTACGGTACAGTGATCATTATACATCATACTTTTTCTTAATATGGGAGTGTCTTTTTTTCTTTTTTTTTTTTTCTTTTTTTTTTGGTGCTTTTCATGGGTACATCACCTGCATTCAAGTTGACATACTAGTATTTAGTTCATGCAAGAATATTGAATCTCCGATTTAAGGAAATCCCACATCCATTGCATTTATATTTCAGTATATCACGCGGGATTCAACAATAAATGCAAGGGGTAGGAAAATAGAAGAGACTTAAAAAGACATAACTAAATCAAGATTCCAAAAAATAAAAGATACGCCAGCAAAAGAGGATATAAAAAGACTGTTTTATTACTGAGACGATTCGATAAAATAAAAATATACTAGTACTAAAGAAGATAAAGCTATAAAAGTGTATTTTGAAAGAGAAGGGGATTTTGATGAGACTATACTTTTTTTGAAGGGAGGGGGGGGCACTGAAACTTTTGTTTTGTTTTCAGATGAATAAAAAAGAAATATTTACAAAACATATGTACAAATGGGACAGGAAAAAAAGGGGGAGGTAAAAGGAGGTAAATAGGATAAGAATAATGAGTGGATGTAAAATCAGTTTTAAAAATTGGGGGACAAGCAAGATAATTTTGGGGAAGAAGAGGGTGATAAACTAGGTGTTGATAATGATGAGGATGAAGTTGTTGGCTGACATGGCAGGCAGTGTTGATTGTGTTGAAAGAATGCTGAACCAAAAGTCGCTAGTGTATGGTTTAAAGCTGCCATATGAGAATGTTCAATATGATATTTCAGACCATTCAAATTCTTGTACCTTTTTCCACAATTGCCAATCGTACATTGATAAGGTCTGGAAGCCACGTTTTCGATTTCATCCGTCACCAAGTTGCAATGGCCATGCTGATTATGATACTTGAGTCCATTTGGATTCTTGTACGACTTGCTACACCCTTGCACTGCACACTTGTAAGGCTTGTCGGCATGTTGTACTATAAAAATGAGAAAGAAAAAGGAGGAGTATATTTAATAAGAATGGGAATGATAAACACGCGGGTCCAAAACTTTAATTTAGTCATAATAGATACTTACTGGCATGGTATGTCGAGGAGGCCAACAAGACACCTGCATGTGCCAAAAAAGCGTTGCTTGTAAAACATGGAAGTCCTAGCATGGTATCGCCATCGCTATCACCATCACTATCACCACCATCAGAGGCCACAGCAATATCACATGTTTGGGAAGAAGAGATCATATCTGTTGTCAGTACTAATTTCTTGACTGCCGTTTGTGTGGTTAGATCCATCGCGTTGGATTGTCCAAATTTTCTTTTCTTTTCAGTCGTAATGGATGTTGTTGTTTGTTGTTGTTGTTGTTGTTGTAGCGTTTCCACTTCCTTCCTCACACTTCCAAAATCATCACCACAACTGATTTTTTCATCGCTTCTGTCTCCATCGTCAGTAAAGGTGTCCTGTTGGCAAAGGTTCATGAGGTACAATGCGGCCTTCTTCTTTAAGTGAGAAATATCCAAATCTTGACTACTTGCAAAAGACACCAGTTCTTTATCATCATCATAATCATTGTTGCCATGTTGTTGATGGAGTTGGTCATCAAGAGGGGTGTTGCTAAATTTGCTTTCAATTGATCCTTCCAATTCAATATCGTTGTCATCATCGTCACCATATAGTTCAGAGCTTTCATCTAAGGGAACATGGCATTCTTCATAATGTTGTAAGAGGTCGTGAAGGTCATTCAGTATCAGTCCACAGCAGGAAAAGTCGCGACAATAACTGGCTTCCAAATCACGAGATTCAAAACCGTCCTTGAAGTCAGTTTGTGGTTGGCAAAGTTGGAAATCATAAGCGCTACTTCATAGCAATACGTATAGTAAAATGAAAAATGAGATAATGTCGACATAACACATTATATTTTGTTTGCAAATCAACTTACTCAAAGCTAATGTCATAAAAGGGGGCGGTGAATGTACTCATTCTTCGAATGTTGTTGTATTCCACTGTTACCGGCATCTTCTGTGTATTGATATCAATAGTATTTTTAGGTAAATATACAAGTATTGAAAAATGGTAACAGTCAGAGTAAGAAAAATAAAAAGGGAAAGAGTGCAAAAAAATAAAAAATAAAAATAAAAAACCTGTCAGGCTTTTATAAGTTTGAAAGAGAGGTTGAGCTTCAAATCAAAATTCCTTTTACTGAGGCTCTACACACTAATACAGTATACATGATGTATTTACTTTTTACTCTCCACCCACTCTATTTGGCTTTTGGATGACAACCCCGCCAAAAATATTCACCTGTTTGAACTTTTGCAAAATTCGTCAGTTCTGGATTTCAAGGTATATATCTGTATGATAATCACTCACATTACATATTTGAATATTGCCGTGTTTTGTTATTATTTCGGTCACAAAATTATCACTATGAATGCTACCAGGAAAATGGTAATCCATTTTTTTTATTTTTTATTTCAAACCGACTCGGAGTGTAACGTTAGACATTTGAATGGGGCTGTCGCTAAAGCGTAAACTCTATTTCGTGGGATAACCTTTTTATACACGTATAAGAGGGTATTTGCGAACAAACATATTTCATGATGATAGGTGGCTCAGGACGGTTGTGACAAATCGTCGTTTGTCAATAAAGAAGGTAATAAATTTACTACCTAAATGACTTTTAAGAAAAAAAAAATTGATAAAATTGTTGTTCACTTCCCTTTAGGACCATTTGTTAGTTACGATAGCAACCTTCAGATGTTTCATCCGCATTGTGTTTTTTCGACTCCGCCCAGGCAGCAAAATATAATTCTCGGGTTTTCGTTTCCAATCTTGAGCTCAAGTTTCTTTCTGCAGAGAGACATATGGAATGATATTTTCATTATTAGGTATTATGATGTCTTTAAAAAATAATCCATGTTGACGATGAATAACAATGAGCAATAAAAAAACATTTTTTTCATGCGAAAAGCTCAAAATGAAGATTGTCATTGACTTATGAAGCGAATAATAAAAACAATTGACTATGATTGTCACGGTATCGGCTTTACCTAAGTTAGCAAGAATAAAGGCAAAAAAAAAAAAAAAAAGCATGATCGATTTACGCCAACAATAACAAAAAATAATATTTGTTCAACGTTAATAATTGACGTATTTCAGCTCCTATGATAATTGAATTTCTTGCGTAAAATGGGCACGAACAACTTTTTTAAACAGAGAAGGACGCCGCATGAATCTAAGTCTTTGTATCTTCTTCACTTTTCATTGCTCTTTTTACTTTTTTCTTGCATGAATATTTAACTAGCGGAAGTGAAATTCCGAAGTGGGTCCTTTTTTGTCATCAGTCAAAAGAAATAATGTCATTTTTAGTTCCAAGTACACGATGGTTGTACCAAAACAAAAACTTAAACGTGGAGGGTTTGTATTATATGTACCACAGCAAAGAAAAATGATTTTTTCATGTACTGATGCTGTATGTATGATGCTCACATTTTATGTATATGCTTCCATCCCCTTTGTTTTCTTCTCTTTCCATTTCTGTAATTTTAAGAATAGATTTATGTATCATTTATATCCAAATAATCAGATGTTATCGGTGCTCCTCTGTGAATTTGGTAACTGCTTGTTACCACTTTAAAATAATAATAATAATAATAATAATAATAATAAGTTCATTTCATCAAACAATATTATGCTTCGCATTAGGTTGTTTGTCGTTTTTCTTTTATTTTCGTTTAGCACTGTTTTTGAAAATATATCCTGAAAACCGAACCATCACGCTTTCATTAAGGGGAATCAAGCATATATTTAATTTTTCCTAATTTGGAACCCAACATTGTCAAGAAAAGATAGTAAAATATAATTTTCATTAATAAAGGCGAGGGATGGACTTTTTGCATTAAAGGCATTGAGTGACAAAGTCCTTTTGAAAAATCGTACTGCATAACTTTTGGCAGGTAGGACAAGGCAAGTCACTCTGCTGGTTTTGGCGGCGATTTAATCACTCACAATTTCTTCCTCAATTTTTTGTTGTTTTCTTTACTTATTTCAATCTCTTTACGACATGGAAACAACACCAGTTGACATGAAAGATCGTTATTTATCATTTTGGCTATCAATGAACAAACTATCACCGAATACAACACTCCATTTGCCTCAAAATACTCAAATTAAAGGAACTTATATAGGAACCGACGCTGAAAACAATCGATTTCGTGTTGACAAACTGCAGACTCCTATGGGTGTTTACGAACGAGCAGTTATCCGTGGGACTGACGTCGATATGATAGAAATTCAACTAGGGTAATTAGAATAGCCTTTCTACTTTATCAGTATAGACATACATATATGTTACCCCTCTTTATTGTATATACATATATTACTTATTTGAAATAGAATATCATTGATACCATTGACTTCCTTTATATTTTTTTGTATTGATGTGTTTATTTTATGAGTTTTTATGATGAAATAAGCTTCACTATGAAGTTAATTAATCTATTCCCTCTCTTTAGTTTACTATGAAAACAACGTCTTGATTTTATACTTACAATTTTGGCCAAGTGACACGGTTTGTGGGATGTATAGGCCAGTGTTTCAGGGTGGTGGGTAAGAGGAAGCTGGGTTGGCCGTCGTGTTTAGGGAAGATCGGTGGGGGGGGGGCGTGATTGGAGAGTCCGGCCAATAGTGCTTTTGGCATAAAAAGCATGTGGCTACATTTTTTTCAATCATTGAATACAAATCATTTTGTTTCGCTTTGCACTATCAGATGTAATCGTATAGCATTATTCTCTATTATCAATGGTGGTTGAAATTGCGCATAAATTTTTTTTTAAAAACAGCCTTTTTTTTTTGTTGTTGTCTTATTTCCCACAGGTTTTTATTTGGGGGGGGTGAAGTGGATTCTTTTCTTTTCTCTTCTATATTTTATTCTCTCCACATTTTATTATATTCATATATTTTAATTAAATATGGCCTGGCGTTGTACAGGTAATCATTCTTCTGAACAAGCGTTTGTTCTCTCCACTATGACCTTATTCAAATTAACCGCGCTTGTATGTCTTTTCCTGTTGTTTACCATTAATTTAGGAAAGACGAACCTCGAACTAGTTGAAAACTTGAAGCACTCACATGTCATCAAAAATCCACGAGTCTTTGAAGTGATGAAAAAGATTGATAGGTAAGCTCAATGGAAAGGGGAATCGATGCAGGGCGACTTGAATATGATAGATCTTGACTGGTCCTTTTTTGTATATACTCGCTTTAATGGCTTTTAGAAAGGATTTTTGCCCACATTTTTCTTATGAGGATGCCCCCCAATCCATCTCGTATGGAGCAACAATATCAGCACCGTAAGTAGCTATTGGAAGGTATTCTGCTGTTATTAGTTCAACGCGACCTCTTTCAACTTTTTTTTTACTAGTCATATGCACGCTTATGCCCTGGAACACTTGGAGAAATACCTTCAGCCGAACATGAAAGGTAAAGATCATAGCCTCAATAATGATTATCAAATTTATCAACTACACATCCACAGTCCTCATTTTTTTTTAAAAAAAAGTACTGGATATAGGGTCTGGTTCTGGTTATTTGACGGCATGTATGGCAGAAATGGTAGGAATCAATTTGCTTGACAAGACATATAACGTGCTTTACTGAGCATTGGAGTTTTATACTGTCCTTCTAGGTCGGAGCTGGGGGAAAGGTTGTTGGTATCGATCACATTCAGGAGCTGGTCAGCTTGTCGGATAGGAATATGAAAAAGCAGCACGAAGATTGGATCGACTCGGGACAAGTGGAATTTGTGGTTGGTGATGGTCGTCAAGGATATCCTTCAGAAGCTCCTTATGACTGCATGTAAGGAAGAAATATACGGCTATTTCTTTTTAAAAAAAAACTCTACTCATCCTCACTTACGGGTTTCTTTTTTTATATCATAGTCATGTTGGCGCGGCCGCAGATGAAAAACCTGTCACTCTAATCGACCAACTAAAAGCGCCTGGAAGGTAATAAATATCTTAAAAATAAATACTGTCACCTCACCTTGACTTCCCTTTTTTATCTTGTCTCTTGTAGATTATTTGTCCCAGTCGGCAGGGCTGAGCAAACCATCATGGTATACGATAAGAATGAAGATGGAAAAGTGGAAACAAAGAAAGTCATGGGCGTCATGTACGTCCCTCTTACTGATGCTGAAAAACAAATGGGACGCGACCATTCATATTAGTATAGCTATGTATTTAGTCGATTGATCAAGTATGGTTTTATTAGTTTTAGTATTACTTATTTTACTAGTATAGTTCTGTCAGTGTTTGAGAGTAGGTTAGCTTTGTATGCTTGTTTATTTTTCAGTAATTTATTATTTTATTCAATAAAACAAAAAGTCACTTTATTTATCAGGACATTGTCTTTATCAATTATTAAACTAATAAACACAAACTATAACTCTTGCGATTTTTTATATCTAGTTCCAAATCAATCTTACACTTTCAAAAAATTGATCTATTGGTTGTCAGGGGAAGGTTGTTGAAGTATGGTTTCGCCGAAATTAGACAATTGTCTTCGCCATGTTGCGTGGTAATAGATGTCTCCATTTGAGCTTAACTGACTCAGTCTAAGCGCCATCTTTCTTTCCATTATTATTATACTGCATGTCTGGAAAAAAAAGGGCTGCATATATACAACATGTCTAGTATAGCGAATAATTCACTGACGGCACGACCCAAGTTAATTAATACGACTGGTAGTGGAATAGGACCGCATTTCATATTAAGTGAGCTAGAGATGCCCAGCAATCGGTAGGTCTTTGAGGTGTTGCGAGTAGCAATAGATAAGATAGAAAGTAGTGCAAAAGGCTCTAATGCGTTGACAACAAGCACAGAACAATGTATATTTATTTATATGAATAATCGGGCAGGAATCCTACTATCTTTGATAGTAAGTAGTCTAAGATTGTTAATGAGCTAGTGGGACACGGGGGTAGGGGAAGGAAATAGCTATAATGGGTGAATTAGAGACCGAGACTTTGGTAGGACATTCGCAAAACAGCTACAGTAGTGGTATTTCTCGCAGTATAATTGGTCAGAGGATGGCAGATTTGATGGAAGTATATTGGTAGACATTAAAACTAAAGAGGAAGGGATCATTATAACAGTGACTCAATGGAAGGATCTATTAGACAAAGCATGAGGAATATTAACGTGAGAGTGGAAGGATTTTCAACATTATTATAAACGGACACTTGTAAAATGGAAGCTAGTGTATATCTTTTATTGAAGTACTACAACGATCAACGTTAACACAAACAATGGTAATAAAAAGCAAATCTATTGTACACGACATGAAAAAGACTAATGGGACATTTTTTATTGAATGATGTAACAAGATAATTTTTTTATTTAATACAGATACAAACTGTAGACAAACTAAGTCTAAACGACGCTATTGAAGGTTCCAAAAAGCCAACTAATGGTGGTTGTAAAACCAAGATTCAAAATGAAATGGGTTTCCCATGATGCTTGTACTGCGTTTTCAAAATACCCCTGGCTCAAGTTCTAATACTAATCCAATATCACCATGACTTCATTAAAACTTTAAGAAAAGAAAAAAGAAAAAAGAAAAAAAAAGAGAAACGAGAAATGACGAAAATAAACAAATACATAAACAAAAAACACGTGGGCTGAGTATGAATGACTGTACTGTAGATCCATTTTCACGGTTCATACTTTCCTGATATACTAACAGCTATTAGACTTAGCGCTCAGCACGACAGTTGGGAGCCTAGGGATTGCACACAAAAGTATAAAAAGGAGAGGTCGCCTAAATATCCCCTATTTTTTTTTTTTTTTTGAACATACAAAGCGACACCGAATAGACAGAACCTCCACGACGGGTGACAACTCATGAGGCTGCCCATGAAAAGTGCTAAATGACGGAAGCGTCTAACCCCATCCCATCAAAACCCACATACCACAACCCTCCCATCTATAACACCCAGTAAGTCAAATATATCTCAAAGCCTTAGTTGAGCACCAGTGAGTTTATTGTCAAGAAAGACATATCCTGCCACCTTCTTGCGGAACTACATCATGCATATTGGACGATTGGGAGCATTGTCGAAAATATACCCTACTGGAATCATATTCTTGGTAAAACAACCGCTTCCAAACATCATGCAATACAATGTCAATAAAATATTTCGTTGTAACAATCTTCGTCTTGTTTTATTTTCAAAGCACGGTTTTATTATTTACAAATTGGATTACAAGATACGTGACCCCAAATATACAACATGCTACAATTAAAATCTAATCTACAATAAAGCTACACTATTTAATAATCCAATCTATTCTAACACCCAGTTTGACCTTGCAATGGAGTCCAAAAGCCATTGAGAGTCCTTGACATGAGCACATTTATCCAACCAAGCATGTGCCTTTTTTCTGGAGCAACGCATTTCTTCCAAAGACGGGACAATGATAATCAATCCATCCTGATGTAGCTGATCCAAAGGAGGTCTTCGAGAAATTATCTTACCACCGCCTTTCCTAACAAGTTGAAGTAATTTGACCTTGGTATCGTGATCGGAAAAGTCACCATAAAAGAAGAACCGTATATCGTCCTTGCCAAAGAAACGAATAGGATCACCGTCATCCATTCCTTGTCGTTGTCGTCTTCCTCTTTCTGGTCCATTTGTTATGCCTGATGTTTTGTCCCCGACGATTTGATAGTTTTCTTCCGGTAGCCAGTATCCAACCTGTATGCTTTCAATCATCCCTATTTCCAATATATATGTATATATAAAAATGTAAGGAGATCAAGGTTCAACAAATTAAATGATAAGAAGACTTACATGATGTGCTAACAATCCACTTCCCAGTAATGATAGAGAGCAGATACTTGATGGTGCGAGTACATAAACCTTGTTCGTTGACACTTGTAATTAAATGAGTTACATTGTCCAAATCCCGCACATCAGAGTATATTTCCATTTTCAACGACGAGTCGATTGCCATTGACATTGCCGAATCCAATTTTGCCTAATTGAAGTTTTGTCGATAATTAAATAACTAAGTTAATGTGATTGTCCGTAATTGCATCCTCCATTTTCCGTTCAATTACGTACATTGTCATTTTCTGTCAAAGAAGTACACATCACGCGAACTGCAATATTTTGATTTGAGCCACCCAGTTGTTGTAATTGCTGTTCCTGTCGCTGTTGCTGTAATATTTCAGTGGTGATAGTTGAAGGTACAATTGATCGAGAGGTTATGGAGAGATCTAGGGTTGCTGGAAAGGTGGGTGTCATATCATTAGCCATTGGTACATCCTCAGTTCGTTCTTTTCGACAGATATTGCATATAAGCTGGTTCGCTTCATTTCCCCCAAACAAACAAGTTGTACATTTCCATAGTGTTGATTGATTGTTTTCATTCGTCATAGGGAGAAGCGGTACTGCAAAATTCGAGCTGTTGGTTGTTAGTTCCGTTTTCTGATGCTTGTTAGTTGGTTCCTATTGTTTTGTTTTGTTTGTTTTTTTTTGTTAGAAAAAACAAGAAGAAAGCGTATGTATGAGTATCTGGTGGACTTTCTGGAATACAGGTTCCATATCATACACTTACTTCTTCTCCAGCACAGGTATTGTTGGAAAGACGTCGTCGATTCGATCTTGAGAGGGGCATGCTCTGTCCACAACTTGTTTTGTTGGCCAAAGATGACCGAGCTGAATCAAAGGCATTGTCACCATCATCGTCATCGTCATCCATTAACATTTCCTCTAATTCCATTGCTGCCAACAAATCGTCCGAGCTTGAATAAATTCGATTTTGCTGTTTACATATTGTCGGTAACGGGATGGTAGTATCTGTTTCGCTATTGATTACAGTAGTCGTGAATGCTGATGATGCTGGTGTATCACTGTATGATAATTCATCTTCATTGACTTCCTCGTCTTCCATTGCCAAAAGTAGATCGTCTGTAGAGTGGGTGGGTAATAGCTTTGAGCGAGGCAGAGGTGCAGGACGTTCATTATTGTCGATAGTTTGGTTAATATCATCAGCTGTTGTCACTAAACGTTGAGAAGATTGGGTTGTCGCGTCACTATCGTAAGTTCTTCGAAGTTGTTGAAACTGTTGAGGGCATCCCGTATCATTTTCAAGTTCGTGCTCGACGTTTTGAGAATATTCTAATAACAATTCTGTTGTGCGTTGTTGATGTTGCTGAGATGCTGGTGATTGAAAATGCGACTGACTGTTGCTGCCCACTTTAATGGGGTCGTATGAAGGAACACTGAGAGATGTAGGATTGGATTCAATAAGACACTGTTTGAGTTTCTTGACACAGGCTATAAGAGTATCGTGCATTGGATCCTTTCGCAGATTCTTGACAATGGCAGGCATATGGCATGTTGGACACTGGCGAGTTTCACCCAATCGATCGTATATGCAGTTCCTAATGGCATGATAATGGATTCAAATAAAACCAAAACAAAATAAGTAGCCTTCTCCTGCTTTTGTATCATTTAATTTCTCTATATTGGCCATATAAAAGTACTTACTCACAGTAGCGATGACCACATTCATTTAAGGTCCTTGTTGAACGTAAAAAGTTACCACTATCATAAAAAAATAAATAATCCAAGTCAGTGCTTGTTTTTCATCAAAACCTGGATACACAGGAATGGTGTATCATTTTCAACAACATTACCAAAGATCACACTTCAACAATGTTTCCAATCGTAATAAAGATGCCAACATGATCCCAAGCGGATCTAAAAAATCGAGGACGCGGAAGGAGAAAAAGGAAAAATACAAAAAATCGCAAACGCGATGATGCGTAAGAGGAGTCCGAAAAATATTTCTATTTTTTCTATTTCACGCAAAATTAAGGTTCGCAGAAAGGCGCCAATTACCGAGCACCCTTTTTAACTGTGTATGCTAATGTAATAAAACAAAAATTATATCCAAATAAAATAAAAAACCGTTTGATCCAAAACAATCCATGACACACCTGGAGCAACTATTAATTAGTAGTGGCTTTGGTTGTGGGAGATTACGAGAAGTTCGGAAATTGAAAACCTGCATGAAATATAGTCGAAGGCACAGGTCACAATGGACTTCTCAACGATCAACCCACGAACTGGAAATTGATCACTGATTCTATTTAAAGTGACACTTTTAAAGGGAACGCTAAAATATCAAAGACATTCCTCCTATAAAAGGTAGTTCATCGACCGTCGATATAGTCTAGACTACGTATGCGGCACAGTTATACCACGATTTTCACTATTTGGCTATAAAAGTAGCATTTTCCCTAACACTGGACCCCACACTCGAAAAACTTGGCGTTTTATATACCGACGGATGATTTATTTGGTAGCATGTTTATATTGGGGAAGTGTAGAGATAAGAGATAGTTAAAAAAAAAAAAAAAAGAAACAAGAAAAGCGCGGATCAAGGATTCCTTGTTCCTGACCTTAAAAAAAATGCCGGGAAAAAAAATTCCCACATATCGTATCGTACGTTTATTGTAATCAAGATCAATCTTATTTGATTGAACATCCTATTTAAGCCATTATCAATATATACAATCGTCCATCCAAGTTTCACAATCAACATGAAAAAGAAATAGGAATGCAGTTTATTATTGTACAGTATTTCATAAAAAAAAAAAAAAAGAATCAGTTAGAAAATGAAAATTCGAGGGTATTTTGGTGAGATGAATGTTCCTGAGAAAAAGAAGGATCAGAAGTATAGGAAGAAGTGCGAGAATGAGTGAGTGGATTGGAATTGGAAGAGTTACGGGAATGAGAATGTGGATCAGAAGGTGCTGGACTTGGTGGTAAGTAATGAACATCAGAAGCTGGAATATTCATAGAGTCCACCGAGCACATAGTAGAAAACGTATTATTGTGTTGTTGCCAATGCGGTGTCGTTGCAAGTACATTCGGTCGATGATTTTGCTGCTGTGTTTTGCTTGATTTGTTATCTACAATAAATTAAAATCAGAATTAGAATGCAATCATGCCTACTTGGTCTTTTTTTTTTAAAAAAAAAAAGAAGTCGTACCTGAAGATTCGGCTAAGCGTCGGAGTATGATTTGCTGTTGAAGTTGTGTTTTTTTCAATTCTTCGAAACTTTGAAGTAAGTTTGAAAAATTATCTTGAAGGATTGTGAATTGTTGTAGAAGATCAGATTGTGATAGTTGAACCATAGCAAAGGATGCATGAATATCACCAGTTTCTCGGCGTAGTAGCTCCGAGTCCATGGCCTTTCGCTTGATACCTTCTAATAAATCTGGTCTTCCATATTGAAATTTTCCATGAGAGAACTCCCAGATTTCATTCTCATTGCAACCACGTTGTCCTCGAAGAGACTTGTTAATTTTATGGAATCCATACCTGAGCGTTTGGAGAAAAAAAAATGGAGTACAGATGAGTGGTTTTATTTATTTATTTATGTATTTGACAGGGAGACTTACATATTCAGTTGTCGAACAAAACTTGAAAAATTGCTGTGTTTAAAATGTACAGGAAGTACTTCCAGGGAAAATCGAGTTGCATTACAAACAAGAAAAGAAGTACCACTTGGATTCCATGAAATTAATTGCTGATTTTTTCGATCGCATACCATGCTATATGTAGAAAAAAAATTAATACGCGGATATTGACAGTTGATTATAATCTTACCCATAGAGTTTAGTAATGAAGGTGCTAACGCCTCTTTTTTGTGATCGTTTGTTACTGCCGTTACTTCCATTACTAGCACAACTGTTGCTTCCATTGGAATCATCTGGGTAAACACTCATGTCCCAAGACAAAGGAGGCGATGATGATACATTATTGTTACAGTCCTCAGGAGACATCGGATGGCAGTAGGTATTGCCATTATAGTCAAAAGAAGTATCAGGCATATCGAAGGGAGGTTCAGATGTAGTCATTTTTCTTAAAGTTGAAAGAAGTGTTATAAAAATATTTCGAGATAGAAGAATTAGGTGAAAAGAAAAAGTTGGCTTTTTCTATTCTTCTTTTTATACAGAAGCCCATCTTCTCAATTTTGAAATTAAAAAGGAAATCCATTGTTTTTCCACAATTTGGTTTCAGACAGAAAAAAAAAAAATATAAAGGGTTCAACTGATATCAGGATTGGCTGGATTTCTCACCCCATTATCTCTCTTATGATAATGTCAAATATGCACAAGATACACGAGACAATTAATTAAAGCGGCGTTACTAACCATTTGTTTTCGTGCCTAGGCCCTCCTTTTACACCTCAAATGAATTTTATTGATTATATACCACTTCTCTGAAAAAAAAGCCTTTACATATACATTTATATTATTATGTGTTAAATATTGGTATAATTTTACTATTGATGAACACTACTCAATTTTTTTTTTAATAAATACAGTTAATTGAAATCCCGTCCATAGGGAAAATAATCGTTCGATGTTTTTCTGTTTTACAAAAAAAAAAAAAAAAAAAAAGCCAGACGAATCAAATTGCTCGATTGCGACATCAAGCAAAACTTCAAGATAGAGAGGAAAAGAAAGGGAAAGAATCCGGGGGAATGAAACCGCAGAAAGAAAAGAACAAGGTGATTACCCAATAGTTGTCCAATAGAATCTTGGGGAAACCGGGGTTGATTAGCTTGATTAGGAAAAAAAGGGTCCAAAAATACCATAAACATTGTTTGTCCCCTTTTTCTTTAACGTTTTTCTGAAGCTTCCCCTAGACAATGATGTGCTTTCTATTTCTTTATCTATAAGGCAAAGGGAGGGGCTCGATCATATCCGTACCGGGAACTCCTTTTATTGGCTCTTATCAATGATTCATGGTCTTGGCGAAAAAATTAAAAACACCTATTTGGGAGTTTTATGATCTGGCATCCAATGGGATCAAAAAATACCCTCTTCATCATATTAGACACGTAAAAAAAGCTTTGGTTTTTATATTCATTCATTTGAAGATACTACTGTTATATAACTCATCTGGGAATCAGCTTACTAGCATGAAACTAATTCAAGAAGTAGTCTTTTTCCATGTGATCGTACGTCAGGAATATCTGTTCTAGGTCCTGTTGTTTATATTTGGGCTCCAATATCACAAATTAACTGCAATCACGGCTTCGCTCACTATAAAACGGGTCAGAAGATAATAATGAAACGATATATTTTATTGACTTTATCGAAGTATATTTGTATATCTAACTTAAAAGTACTAGGTTCACTGTAAGAAGGGACCTAATATAATGTACAATGTATGAGAAAGATTAAAGGGACATATTTCATTGACGCAAAACAACGGTTAACATACATCAAAAGGAGTGACTGTAGTAAAAAAAAAAAAAAAAAAGGATCTGTTGTCAATTCATGACTGAGACTATTGGGCATTTTTCATTGAAGAAAGTAAAAAGAGACATTTTTATTCAGATGTAGATAAAAGATATAGACAAATTATAGACAACTAATACTTGACTAAGCTAATGATGACTTCAGAAAACTATCTAATGGTGGCTCTAAATCCTAGATCCAAAATGAAAGAGTTTCCCCATGCATCTTACAAACCCTGAGCTGAAAACCCTTCTAAACTAGGTGTGACGATGATCCAAGTCCAACATGACCTCAAAAAAGGTGATTGGTGAAGAAAAAATGAAGGCGAAAGAAAAAAAAAAAATGGAGAAGAAAGAGGGAGAAGGAAAAAAAATTACTGATGTAAATAAAAAATTTCACGTGGGCGGGATTTGAACGTTTTTGGCCTCTGGTGAGCAGGGGAAGGTGTCGTCCTTTTTCCTTTTTCATTTTTCTATTACAACAATTTGCACCATACAATATCATCAACACGATGTTCCTCTTTTAATGATAATAACTGCCACTAATCAGCAGCATGGTTGATCCTGTCTCTTGATGAATTTGCGGATAAGATGGAATGATTGACCATGTTTAATTAACCCCTCATTGTCGAATTATTGAATTCTTTGTCACTCAATATAGGATAAGTTATCCTCTAAATTATATTATGTAACATTTATTTTAAAACAAAACACCCCAACCAACACACATTCCTGATTGTCTCTCATTTACTGTATTGTATATATATGCTATATATAGTTAGTATTATACTATTTTATGTGGTTCAGCGATCATAATTATATGTATATACATCTGAATAAAATTTGTTATGTTTTTGCTTTTTGTATTATCTCTCATACGGCCTAGTTCGTCTGTTCAAGTGGGCATACCCACAATGTAAAATACAGTATTTA
Source organism: Absidia repens (assembly GCA_002105175.1). Classification (NCBI taxonomy): domain Eukaryota; kingdom Fungi; phylum Mucoromycota; class Mucoromycetes; order Mucorales; family Cunninghamellaceae; genus Absidia; species Absidia repens. Next base: position 2,969,566 of record MCGE01000001.1, on the reverse strand, counting down.
TGCATGCAGAAAAAAGCTGCTGTGTGTGGGCATCGAGGGGAGTGGGTGAGATAGACGCAAATTTGGAGGATCCCCATTTATATGGGTAATAGATAGCGCTTTGAGCTATCAATATAAAAAACAGGGTACGAATAGCAGAGCATTTAATTCTGAGTCAAGAGAGCAGGGGTTGATGCTGTATGTGAAACGGTAGAGGGACCAACACTAATGTAAAGAAGCGACAGTAAAAAGGTATCTATTGTACGTACAAGACATGAAAGAGACGAACGTGACATTTCCATTGAAGTATGTATAAAGAGGAATATTTTATTTAAATACAGGTTTAAACTATGTACAAGATAATGCTAAACTAAGGTAATGGAGGGAGCGAAAAGCCACCTAAAGGAGTCCTGAATCCTGAATCCAAAATGAAAGGGTTTCCTCTTGCATGTTGTAATACCCGATCTAAAACCCATTATAAACTAGTCCTAGCATTAATCTAAGATTACCGTAAACTCATAGAGATTAAAATGGTGAGAAAAAAAAAAGAAGGGGGGAGGAAAAAAATGAAATAAATCATGTGGGCGGAAATTGAAATAATTTCTGTGGCCTATCACTATTTCCACCAGGTGGTCTTTTTCCAGCCAAAAGAAAAAGGAGACCTCTCACTGGTTTTATTTGAAATAAAACAAAAGAGAAGGTTCCATTTCGCTTTCTTGTTGATAACATTATTGTGGGATCAGGCTGTATGATACTTGAAAAAAAAATGACCTTTCCTTGTTCATATCTGGTATCAGTAAAACGTTGTTTTTTGTAACGACTACGATTAGTGAAAAAGAAATACAAGGACTCCTCGTGCCGTCCGCAATTTTGTTTTCTCTTTGAATCTGGCAAAAAGCGGGAATGTTGTCGAAGCCCCTCCCCTTCCTGCAGAGATGTGGCCTTGTTTTCAAAATTTCGCAATCACACCAATCAAACATCTCTTACAAGCTTACAGTTACTACCTTAACTCTGATTAAGTTACAAAATCCATTGTAAACAACAAATTTTTCAAAACATCGTCGCTTGCGTACGCCCATGCACAAATAATAACAACAAATAGACACAATAAATGATGATAAAAATAAAAGCGATTTTTTTATTGAAGTATTGACAATGATAAATAATAATAGCAAGAAGAATGATAGTAACAAAAATAAAATAAAGCACACCCAAAACAGGCGGAAGTCACAGACCCGCATACAACAAACTATGGCTAAAAATCTAATCTATAATCAGTGGCCTTCTTCGGCTTCGCAGAACTTGTTGTAGGCAGCTTCGTCCAATAAGGAATCCAATTCAGAGTTGTCGGATAACTTGACCTTGAACAACCAGCCTTTTGCAAAACAGATAGACGCGTTAATATCAGAAGAACTAAGTTCCTATCCCCCCTCTATTAACATGCCATGAGCTTACCTTCATCTTCAGGCCCACTGTTTACCGCAGAAGGATCTTCCACTAAAGAGTCATTGGCTTCAACCACTTCTCCGCTAACAGGAGTGATAAGATCACCAGCAGCCTTGACGGATTCCACAACCCCGACGGTTTCTAAAATGGGGAATAAATAATGATTAGGAGATCTGTAAGAGAAGGAAGCTACTCCACACTTTCCCACCCGCCCTTCAATACATATACACGAATTTCATGCCTCAAAAACCATCTCCACTTATCAGTCATTTGCTTTCTACTTACCACCTTTCACCAGTTCGTTACCAGTAGCAGGCACTTCGACAAAAACAATATCACCAAGGGTCTTTTGAGCGTGGGTGGTAATGCCAACAGTTCCAACGCCATTGTCTATTGACACCCATTCATGATCTTCAGTGAATTTCTTGGCTATATAATGAAACGGTAATTAACAAAACGCTTACTCTTTAATATGTCGTGTATTGATTGAAAAAAGGACTTACTAGCATAACCACGGAAGATGGACAAAGAGGCAGCCTTGTTCAAAGGAGCAGAGGAGCGGACAATACGAGCAGACAACAAGCGGAGAGACATGGCGATATATATTTATACAGGCTATTTGTATAAGAAAAAAAAGAAGCAAAGGAACTAAATAAAAAAAGAGAGAAAAAAGAAGAAGAAAAATAGAAATGAGTCAGTATTTAAAAAAAAGCAACCTCTTAATTTTTTTTTGAATCTTCACCGAGTCAAAACCTACATGCGTAAGGGCGGGGTTCCAGTAAAACTGTATAATCTACCAAATAGAGTACCATCACCACCTTGCTTTTTTTTTTTTTGTTCCAAGACATATTACATCGACTTTCCTACACCAAATACACAAATACAAGATGATCTATTATACCAAAGAAAAAGGAATAGATAGAAGTAATATAATGTAAGTTTTATTGTATCAAATGTTACTAGTAACTAAATTTCTACAACATCGAGCATTCTAGACAACTGCCGTATCATCGATGTAGTAGTTCAATCATTTGGCTACACAAAAACAAATAAAAAACAAAAATACAAATGAGTACAGCGATAGTTATAGTTTTTCTAACGGTGCTCTTAATTTAAAATTTCATATTTTTCTTACCGTATTGTAAATCCCAACTGCTGTAGATCTTGTGTTGCAAAACTTGAGGAACAGATAACCCTGGAGAGCCATAAGTCAAAGGAGCCAAGAAAAGAAACATTGCAATCTGACAGACCAAAATGAGCCCAAACGCCAGGAAGGACTTGGTTGAGGGTATAGCTTGAACGTAAGAGGCGATACTGTTATATCGATGGACACGAGCTTCTTGGTTGCGTTGTAGATCTGACACTGGGGAATCGATACCGTCGATTAACATAAATTGTAAGACAGCACCTAGTAGCATATAGTTGCATACAGCTGCTGGTAGATAATGATGAAGGAATAAAGCACGACCCATCAGGAAAAAAGGACCATAGTGAAGAAGCCAAAGGAGAGCAAAGAATCCAGCGTTGTAAAGGAATCGTTGACGTACAGCTATTTTCCAAAAAAAAAAAAAAGTTAGTGTTGTGTGAATAAAACGATAAGATAAACTATTTTGTTTTCGTTTCATGTTTGTTAGTCTACTTACGTCCATCAATTGGTTCGATTCCGCGATGTCTTGCCAAAGTGTCTGCTAAAAGGATACCAGCATAGACCGCAACACTACCAATACCAAGATACCATCCAATAAGATTACCAGTCATATAAATCTGTTCTCGGGTATCGTTTTTGGACCAATAGGAGATACCACGGACTAGGAAAGGCCAGGAAATAGGTGTTGACTGGTAAGGGTGAGGTTTGGTGAGACCTGCATTGTGACTGAGCATTCGACCTTGAAGTTCCAGGAACTTGCGCAGAAATAGCATGGACTTGATTTCTTGTTTCTTATTCATGTTGATTTCAGTTGCTATAAAGAAGCGGAGAGAGAAAAAGAAAGTATATATTGGTAAGTAATGTTTTCATACAAGTGCCAATCAATATGGGTAGGAAGACTCACCATTTTTCCCCATAATTTCTTGTGCCACCCAAAAGTTGCTTTTTTCATTGGTGTTTTTATTGCCATTTACATCTTGTAGACCCAACCCCCAGTCAGGAAGAGCTTGATCATGAGTCCATACAGCGACTTTAGTATCCATATGAAGTAGCTTGAACGGTGACAAGTGTGTTTGCCAGACATCGTTGTTGTTACTATCCTCTAAGATGAGTCTAAAGAGTGTTTCATTGTATCTTGTATCGGGATCAACTGTTGTGATTTCTTCATTTGTCGACAAAAGAGGAGAGGCTACATCATGTGTCAGAAGAATGGTGTTCGTTTCCAAATGTCGAAGTCGGATAATATCATCATGATGTACCTTGACACGTTCTTCACTCTGTTCATCGATATCCTTTGTCGGTAGTACTTGCCACCAGCTATTCACATCAAATTCCTTGGTACCAACCACTTGTTGACCTATATCGAGATAGTACAAACAATCAGTCAGTCAAATCTATTTGTTCTTTTTTTAGTAAGAATTGTTTACCTTTGCTACTTATGCGGCCATCGTCATATCGGAGAGGGTATTCAAGATCATGGGAATGAAGATAAACATCCGTATCCCTATGCAATAGTGTAATGTTGTCATAATAATGGATTTCTATTGTGAACCATAACAATAAAAGATTCTAGTGAGCCATCTGTCATCAACGTATTTTTTTTTTTCAATTACCTAAGGATTTCATTTTGGTGGCACTGTTTTTCAATGTTTCCTTAAAATGAGTAGACATGAAAGAGTCACCAGGGCCGGATTCAACCAAGATAGCAAAGTGAACGTAAAACCAAAACAAGTAGATAGCGATAGGGATGATAATCAAAGCAATAGCCCGTGCATAAAAATGACGCATGAAGTGACTCTATACAACATACATAAACATATCAGTTTCATTTCTTTGATACATTGGTCGCTCTTTTAATAGTCACTTTACCATATCTAGCCCACGGCGTATGTCGAATAAGGCCCAAAGATCCACTAAAACAGCAATACCAATAGTAGCAACCAAGAAAAGACCAACCATTTTTACACTACGAAGAAGCGAAAAGAAGAGAAAAGGGATTCGTCTAAATTACCAGACCAATTTCTGCACCATCCTGTTTTCATTTTCTTGTTTACCTTAATGTCAGTGCCATATTCACACCAGTAGCAACTAGCCAAATCCACCAGGATGAAGAGAATTCTCTAATATGGAAAAAAAAAAAACGACCATTTAATACTGATTCGAAAAAATAATAATTAAAGGACATATACACTTACTGATAACGGACTTTGCGGAAGCGAATATAGCAGTACACCGTAGCCAGCATAAAGAAGATAAGCATACTATCCAGCATAATCAAACGATGCTGGCCCACTAGGGAATTATCGAAAATCATCAAACCGGCTGTCAGGGCGCATATACTAAGAGAATAGCCAGATTGCTTCATGATGGAGTAAACCAGACACACACAGAGAACATTGAGGGTAGCGGGTAAGGATCGTAGAGCCACATAAGGTACGTTGTTTTCAATATAGTTGTCTCCAATATTGGTGAATTCAAAATGACCATCGTAGCCAATCAAGTAACCCACGGCAGCAATCATCATTTTGGCGAGAGGAGGATGCACGTCGAAGAAGTAGGATCTTCTTAAGTAGTATCCAGCGAATTTACCGAAGTGGACTTCATCAAACCTTTTTAGCACAAAACAAAGTTAGTATTCATTTATTTATTCGCGATTTCCCATATACACATATTTGACTTACACAACTTCCGCTGGGTACCATATTTTGTAGAATGAGACGAAGAAGCTGAGAATGGTAAGTCCCACAAAGGTGACACGATGAGCAAGTTTTTGTTGTTGTTCTTGACGATGATGTAAGCTGGTCACCTAAAGAAGTGATTATCAAATTAGAGAAAAAGGATAAAGTGTTGAGTGTCAAGTACATAAACCACGCGACTTTTTTTTTTTTTTTTTGTTTTAGAAAGGAGAAAAGATGAAGAGTACCTTTTTGTTATCCTGTTTTGGACTTGGGGGCGCGGGCAAACTTTTTTCATCAGTTGGTTGTCGGCGATTCCTTAAAGAAGTGTCGGCCATAACTCCAAAAGATACAATTGAAAGGACAAGTAGGGTAAAAAAAAAAAAAAAAAAAAAAGGAATATGAAAAAGAAAAGAAAAGGAATGGTGAAAGCACATTGCCTTTTCATTTTCATTTTTAATGGCCGACCATTTTTCAAAATATCGGGTCACAGCTTTTTTTTTTTTTTTTTTCTAAATATACACACATTTTCTCTTTTTACTTCGACAAGAATGGGGGATCCTTCGAACGATAGCAACATTGCAAAGCTCATGTCTAAACCACGCGTTCACTTCGGCTCTATAGAGGAGCAAGAATCTGCCAAACGCTTCAAACACGATGATTCCCAACAAGCCGCCATTATCTCTGCGGCTTCTTCAACCGGTGGTGGTATAGATCTCGATGCATTAGGTAAAAACGCAGAAAGATATGTTTGTTATGAACGATTATTAACGTTATTCTTTGAATATACTATATTTTGGTTGGTAGCTGAACTTTCATCAACCGGCGGTGGGTCTTTACAAGGCAATCAACAGGTGCTCGCTGAATTCGACCGACGAAAACGTGCTCGTGAAATAGCCGTGCCAACGGACGACAGTCGTGTACGCCTACGATTACGTGAAATTGGGGAACCTCAGTGTCTCTTTGCTGAAGATGTAAGTGGCATGAAACCAATCCATTTGAAGTGACTTTGGGATTCAACAAGGAAAATCGACTAATACTTTCTTTCTTCTCTTATTGATACTAGGCAGGTGATCGTCGTGATCGTCTCCGATTCTTATTATCAAAAATTACTGGTGAAGAGGCTCCAAGTGAATCTGAGTCCGAGTCTGAAGACAATGAAGAAGAAGAATTTTTTACACCTGGTACTCCAGCCTTACTTGAAGCTCGACAATGGACCACATCCTATTCTTTACCAAGGTAATCATTACAACTTCATAGTAACAAAAATCAGAAAATTTACATGTATGATATTTGCTTGTAGGGCAAAGCAACGACTGGCAAAGCAACAATTAGAAACACAGATTCCCTTAACACAACTCAAGGCTGGTCGAAGAGCCCTTCAACAAAAATTAAAGGTATATCTGTATAATGTTACTTCTATTCAGGCTACTTACTAGGTCATTTTTATTCATTAGGACTATACTGGCTGGTCATCGCAGGTAGCAGACGAGCGACCTGTAGCACAATGCGCGTTTTCACCCGATTCAAAACTACTATTGACTGGATCTTGGTCCGGTGGATGCAAGTTATGGTCGGTTCCTAATTGTGAATTGGTAACAACATTAGCAGGGCACTCGGACCGTGTAGGTGGTGTGGCATTCCATCCTGAATCAACACTTACTTTGGATAAAAGCGTCGCCAATTTTGCTACTAGTGGGGCTGAAGGGACGGTCAAACTCTGGAGTCTTGATAGGTATAATACTAGATCATTTTATTATTCTCGAAATCCTACCATTTCTCATCATTTTGATATTACATATAGTTCATCTCCTTTGGCAACAATGGAAGGACATGTGGGTCGTGTGGCAAGAATTGGATATCATCCATCAGGTCGATACATTGGTAGTGCAGGGTTTGATGGTACTTGGCGATTATGGGATGTGGAACGTGCAGAAGAATTGCTGCTCCAAGAAGGACATTCAAAAGAAGTATATGCTCTTTCATTCCAATGCGATGGAAGTCTTGTTGCAACTGGGTAAGCGAAAAGGGAAGAAAAGCGATCTGTTTAATTAACGATTTGCTCATGAACTAAATTTTAATTTAGTGGACTGGATGCTATTGGGCGTCTATGGGATTTACGGACAGGCCGGTCGGCTATGGCATTACAAGGACACATCAAGGACATCATTGGATTAGACTGGTCACCTAATGGGTAAAAAAGAAAAAAGGAAAAAGGAGACAAAAAGGGATATAAACTTTTGAGGCAAACTGACGCTCTGTTTGATCTAGCTATCATCTTGCTTCAGCTAGTGCTGACAACTCTGTCAAAATTTGGGATATTCGGGCATTGCGTAACATTTATACCATCTCAGCACATCAATCATTGGTATCCGATGTAAAATTTGCCAAAGGTAGATCGCCAATGGCAACAGCTAGTGACGACCACGATGCTTCATCTATTTATGGTACCTATTTAACCACAGTGGGCTACGATGGTTGTGTGAAGATGTGGTCTGCGGATGATTACCGGTTGATGAAAAGCCTGGAAGGGCATGAAGGCAAAGTTATGGGCGTGGATATATCAAAAGGTAAAGACCGATCAAACTGCATTGATGAATATGATGGATTACTCAACCAAATTTCTCTTTTGGGATGCTATAGATGGTCGTTTTATTGCCTCCACAGGATTTGATCGTACCTTCAAGCTATGGGCGGATGAAAACTTGGTTATTTAGACTCTTTTTTTTCCCCGTATAATAGTAGTTTAGATTGCTTTTTGTTTTGAAATAAAAAAATAACTTGTCACCCAATTTCTAAAAGTGATTTTCTGTCGTCGGAATCTTAATTACACCCGCTCCCAATATTTCTATGCGCTGGCGGCGCGTTTGGTGTTTTTTTTCTCTTAGTTTTTACAGTAGATTGAACATTGCTGTAATGCCACGACCATTTGATACCACCTATGGGCGACGTGGTGGTACTCTGAACGAAAATGCAAGTGAAAATGAAGACACCAAAGTCTTGGAACGCTCCTTCAAGAACAGGGGATTAAATAGCAACAGCAGCAACAACAACAGCAACATGAAATCTGACCTGTTACTACGAAACAAAAACGTCAATCAAGTATTGAGTCAACAAAGATCGGATGCAACAAAGGGCAAAGGTAAGTATAAATAAAGTTTTATATATGATATAATTACCCTCTTCAAACAGCCTTGCGCTTTTCTTCTTTTTGCTTTGCTTTGATCCAATTTTTTTCTCATCCTTTTCTTTTCTCCTCTCTCCTTTTTATTAGGAAAACAACATATCGACACGCCCAAGAAGTCAATTGTCAAGAAACAGCAAACAAAGTCATCGATACCTCAGAAACGTCCAATCTCTAAAGGAAGTAAGTTTATACCACAACAACGATATTGAATTCGCACTGACTTTTCTATACATACGATAACTTTGTGTTAGATTCACCGATCTCTAAACGTGCAGACACAGGCCTCGTGGAAAAGTCGACCGAACATGAAATCGAACAAGGATTTCAACCTGAACAAGGTATAGTACCTGTGATCTATATCACACTTTTGTTTGGCTTACCTTTTTTTTTTTTTTTTTATGTGTGTGTGTGTGGGGGGGGTAGAATTACCTTATATTCCTGACGATATAACACCCTTCGATCTGGATCTCTTTGACGGTACGATGAATATGGATGTTTACGAAACGACAGCAATCAAATCATCGATTGATGATGATAAGCCCATTGATGAACTCGAATCATTCCCCACCATTAAACGACAATTTCAACAAACTGACGATGCACCAGCCAGTCCGACTCTCATATTGGAAGATGACAAAGATCATTCCCATGCTGAAGATATTTGCTTTTCCTTAGACCAACCCCTGAACGAGGACACTTCCACCCAATTTCCCTCTGAAATTGAATTCTGCCCATCATCTGAAGAAGGTAATCAATCAGTTCATGCAGCATATCCTTTTTATTTTTATCTTACTTTTTTTTTAATTTGTATATATCATAGAACTTCCATTCGAACCCGAAGTCGATCAAGTGGACTTGTCAGTCTTTACTCCTGCAGTCAACCTCTCTGCGTATGATCTTTCCAAGTACTTTGATGACCAAGTTGAATTCTTTGATGATCTGTATGATGATGAAGATCTTGTGGTCAAAAAGCCTTCTCTCATCAATGAATATGGGATCACTCTTGGTGAGTCAAAAAAAAAAAAAAAAAAAAAAAAGAGAAGCATGAATGATGAACTGATTAAATTTACTGTTTCTCTTTACTTCGTAGATGATTTATCAATCTTCTTTGGGAGCTCAAAGGCCTCCGCCTCTATCTTTGCCGACACCCTCTGCGATCAAGATGATGATGAAATTGATTATGATGAAATACCCTTCAGCAATCACATCATGGAAGAACTTCCTTTAGTCAATTGATTATGGTGATAGCAGCTTTTATAGTCCATATCAGTAGTCTTTATATTTATGTTTATGATTGAAAACGGTTGCTTTATCAAATGAAAATAAAAACATGGCGTTGTATATACATTTGAAGAACGAATTTTTTTTTTATTTTTATTCAAAACAAATTCTTTTGGGTGTGTCTGTATAAAAAAGCTAATATATATATATGTGTGTGTGTGTGTATGCGTGTGTATAGGTATATGGACGTAATAAAGGCTAGGAGATTTGTGTTTAAGTGAATGATGTAGATGGGTAGATATGAAGATGTGAGTAAAAACTAGTGGTTATGTATGTGTGTCAGTATAAATTTGTGCGTTTTATATAATATACATTTGAAAAAATGAATCATTTTATTGAATTTATTCAAAGAAGGTAAGAAGAGGAGGGATAATTTTTTGTGTGGATATAAGCAGTTGTATACAGTATATGTACTAGTGTGGGATATGAGTATACAGCTACGGCTATGATAATAAGTAGGAAGGGAATAAATATCTAAACATGGGATGGGGAGATCGCTTGATGATATTGACAATCAGTATGAATTTTGAATCCACTAAGGCCTAATGATAATGGTGACAACTATAATGAGTGATTCTATGAATGAGAGAAGATTTTGTTCAATATTATCTTCCCGTTTACTAGTCCCAGCACGATTTGGTCGAAGATTTGGGTAGTGCTTTTTCTAAATAAAATATATAAAAAGAGCGAGTATCAGTCTACGTGTCCATTTCACTGTAAAATAAATCATAAATTCAGATCAAACAAATCACAAACAAAAAAAAAAAAAAGAAGGCAAGAGAATAGGTATCAAATAAAAATCCATGTAGGACAATGAGGGGCACGATTTTATTTCTTCAGGCATAATATTGTAAAGACATCTTCTTTTTTGCTTGTACTTCTTGAATAGCATCCATAAAATCTTCATGAGTAATTTCAGTAGCACCACGTCGTAAGGCCAGCATACCACCTGTACAAAAAAAAAAAAAAAAAAAAAAAAAAAAAAGTCATCGGTCAGATTGCATTCACATAGTGACTAGTAGCATCATCATTTAGACTTACTTTCTACACAAACAGCTTTACATTGAGCGCCATTAAATTCATCACAACACCTGGAGAGTTCTTCAAAATTGACATCCTTGCCAACATTCATTTTTCTTGAGTGAATTTGGAGGATACGAGCGCGGGCTTCTTCATTGGGCACAGGGAATTCGATCTTGCGATCCAAACGACCAGAACGCAAAAGAGCAGGATCCAATATATCAATACGGTTTGTAGCAGCAATAACTTTGATGCGATCATCAGAAGAAAAACCATCCAGTTGATTCAATAATTCCAACATGGTACGTTGTACTTCACGGTCACCAGACTTGTCCGAATCAAAGCGCTTGGTACCAATAGCATCCAATTCGTCGATAAAAATAATGGCAGGCGATTTTTCCTTGGCTAAATTGAAAGCATCCCGAACCAACTTTGCACCATCACCAATAAACATCTGTACCAATTGGGGACCAGCCAGCTTGAGATACGCCGAATTTGTTTGAGCTGCACAAGCTCGAGCCAGTAAAGTTTTCCCAGTGCCAGGAGGACCATACATCAATACACCCTTGGGAGGTTTGATCCCAATATTCTTGAATCGATCAGCATGCGTCATAGGTAATACAACCGCTTCCACCAATTCTTCAATTTGTTTGTCCAATCCACCAATATCGTTGTAATCTTCGGTTGGTTTTTCGTCCACTTCCATCGCCTTCACTCGGGAATCATATCTGTAATATATATATAAGAGTTAGTGAATACTCGTCTGGTCTCTCACTCCCCCCCTCTCCTTCATGTAAACATCTTGGACTGTTCTTGTACTTACTCTGCTGGTAAGGTATCCAAAATCAAGTAGCTGTCTTTGTTCACACCGATGATATCTCCAGGTTTTAACGTTTCAGGATCAACCAATCCAATCAAAGGTAAGAATATAGTCTATTTGAAATAGTAACGTCGCGCGAGGAATTTGTTAATATATCTGATCGCTTCCAGTGCTTCCGATTTAAACATACCTGTCGCGTAGATGTCTTGATAACCGCACATTTGCCTTTACGTCGAGAGTCTAGATCCACGTTGGCGCCATCCTCTTCTTCTTCTTCATCAGGATCAATATCTAGTAGCTGAATAAAGAGCCTATGAATAATTTGTTTTCTTTCGAGTAGATGTCCACAAGCCAAACCCTTACCTCCACCACATTTCCCACCAAGTATGGAAGTTGCTTGTTCATCTTGATCTTTTCCTTGTTGTCTTTGATCCTTTCCTTCATATTAGTTTGTTCGTGTGAGAGTCGTTGGATTTCTGATTTCATAATCTAAATGATTGGAATATTTAGTATAGCAAAGTGACAAGATATGTCTTCTTTTTTTTTTTTTTTTTTTAATCCACATTACCTTGATGTCATTTTCCAATAAACGTGTTCGGTTATTGATTTCTTCAGGATTGGCCCGAAGTACATCTTTGTCAATATCGTCATTGTCCTCTTGGTTTTCCCATAAGGATTTGTCTTCTAAAGTTGCCATGATTTGGGATAAAAAAGATAAACCAAAAAAGAAAAATGAGCGTGCGTAAGCTTGTCAGATTCCGGTTGCTCAAGGAAAAAAAAGGCGGGATTTGAAATTTAGTCGAGTTGCCTTTTTTGTGGAAATCCACACACACCAGTATCGCATTAACTGCCATTAGAGCTTGTCGCGATACCATTGAACACCACCAAGGCTAGTAATACATCTGTAAAAGAAACAGTATGATGATGGAAAATATATTTTATTTGTAAATCGAGTTTTCACTGAGAATTTATTCGAGTAGGCAGAATTATTTTATTTTGGGGAAGGATCCGAGGTGGGCCGGAAGATGACCAGCTTTTTGTTTTGCAAAGGTAGGAAATAAATTGATCTAACTTTGACGTGAAATGGAAGTAAATAGAAATTGCCAAAAGTTACCTCCATTTTCATTGAGCAAAGATAACCCACCGACCACCCAGTGATATTTGGGGTACCGAATACTTTATTCCTGCGTGTCATATTTCTAGCTTAGAAATAGGGTACTCACGGTGGTGTAGCCAATTTCACCATCTGGTTGTCCCATATACATATTTATATACATTATATATATTCGCCCATGCCCAAATAGAAAGCTGACCTAGTGCCACCCACTCCTTCCTACCAAAAAAACCCCCCTATTTTCAAAGAGCGTGTGATGAAGACCCTTTTTTCATTTGAGCAAGTCACCAGAAAAGAATTCATATTCCGCTGGTCAAAAAAAAAAAATCAACACCGTCACAGCCAAAAAAAAAAAAAAATCCTGGGAGCAAACATCAAAACCTTTTTTTTTTTTTCAATTATATCTTTCAATTCACTCACATTCAAACAATAATGGCAACAAAATCGGACGCTTTATACGTATCTATTGGCAGCATGGGTACCGCTCCTCATCAACGACCTTTCAGCTGTAATGTCAGTCCTGTTGTCTTGTTTTCGGTGCTTGATCAATACTTGCGACGCAACGCCAATCAACAGAAGGTGGTAGGTGCCTTGTTGGGTGTCCGTAGAAATGATGGTACCGAAGTTGAAATCCGAAACGCCTTTAGCTTGATTTATACCACTAACAGTGACAACAATATGGTATTGGACCAAGATCATTACAAAACCATGCATGAACTCCACCGTAAAGTCAATCCTGAAGAAGTCATCTTGGGTTGGTACACTGCTGGTGAAAACTTGATTCCCGCTGCTACACCTCTTCAAGCCTCTTTCGCTCAAGACTGTGCTCCCTTCAATCCTATTCAAATGACAATTGATCCCGAAGCTTTATTCAAGACTGATGGATTGGGTCTCAACACTTATACTACGTAAGTTCTGTTTTGTTTTGTTTGTTATGTGTAAAAGAGAAGACGCACGAAGTACGAGAGGAAACGCCTACATGTAGTAATGTTTTTGGTATTGGTTATTTGATATTACTCTTTAGTGCTCCTGTTGGATTCTCAAATGACGGTGATTGTATGTTTTTGCCCGTGCCCTGTGATATCAAGTATTTGGATGCTGAACGAAGTGGATGTAAGTGTTTGGCTGGGATAGACATGGTGTACGTGTATGTGTAGTGTTATAAGAGAATGATATTGATACTCGTATTTCTTCGTTTATAGTGGAAATGCTCGCATCTGCAAAATCTTCAGAGTCACGCACTGCCTCGTTGTTGTCTGATATGGATCATCTTGAAGTTGCTATCGTACAATTACAAGACTTATTGGATAAAATCAGCAAGTATGTTGATAATGTAGTGGTAAGTGACATACTATTATATATTGTTTTTGTTGTATTTATCGTGATTACTTAATGGGAACTTTTTTCTGTTATTTGAAGGATGGCAAAATTCAACCTAACAACTCCATTGGTCGGTATATTATGGACACTGTCTCTGTTGTTCCCAAGATTGATGGTGCCGTCTTCGAAAAGATGTTCAACTCTCATTTGCAGGACTTGCTAATGGTGGTTTATCTTGCCAACATGACCCGTACCCAACTTTCGGTAGCAGAAAAACTCCATCTTTTGGTCAACAACTAGAATAGATGTCATTTATATTAGTATTATCATTCCTTTGTATCTTCTTTTCGCACATACTACCTCACACACTATCTCTTTTTTATTATTATTGTTATTTTTACTCATCGTCTCGTCATTTTTTTTATCATCTTCTACCAATAAAAACCTTTTTTTTTGCTTGAATATGATTTCAAATGCCGATGACGATCAAAAAAGTTCGCCATTGTCAAAATCGAAGTTTTTTTTTTTTTCCTTAAAAAATGATTTCTAGCTCTTTTTTTGCTTTATCAAAGGAATATTTTTTAACAGGATCTACTCGGTTCTTGACTACAACAACAACATTACCTGCCTCAGCCCTCAAAAGACAGCAAAAGTATGCTTTTGTATTTGATATTGATGGAGTACTTTTAAAGGTAAAATAAAACAAGAAACGGCGAACCACCAAACCTTAATACTCTTTATATAGGGAAAGCGTCCGATTGCAGAAGCGACAAGGTAATGATTCAAAAGAAATGGGATCTCGGAATACAGTGATAAGGGTAAATAGACTTACATTTGTTTATTTGGACTATTGTAAGAGCTATTCAGCTTTTGAACGGAGAAAATTCAACCAAAAGGTAAAACGCTGGAAAACCGTCGAGAAACGAAGACTAGGGTGGGAGGAGACACATACACTTTTTTTTTTCAATTATTTTAAAATATATAGGCGTATTCCTTTTGTATTATTAACAAATGGCGGAGGCATGACGGAAGCTGTCAAAGCTGAACAGGTGTCTAGCTTGATCAACGTCAAGGTGGGTTGCAAACTTCGCACAAAAAAATTGAATCACAATGCTTCAGTATATCCGTTTCGAGGGTTTTTATTTGATTTTTTATTTTATTACGGTAGATTTGTCCCGAACAGGTGATATTATCTCATAGTCCTCTACATGCCTTGGTCAAGAAGTATAAGTATAAACGTGTCTTGATAGTGGGCGGGAAAGAGCACACCAGTGCTGATGTGGCAAAAGGTTATGGCTTTAATTATGTGGTAACACCCCAAGATTTGCAATATTGGAACAAGTCACTGTGGCCTTATAGTCAAGCCAATTTTATCACCGATGTAAGTTTCCCATATCTATATAGGTATATCATGTATGACTATTAATAAAATCATTTCTTCTTTCCCTAGGCTGCTTATTATGATTACTCCAGAATACCAATTGAAGCTGTGATGATATTTCATGATTCTTATGATTGTAAGTACTTGAAGTCCTTTTTTCTTACGCTCTAATTTTTTTTTTCTGCTTTCTAGGGGGACGTGATCTTCAGGTGGTGTTAGATACTGTACGCAGTCAAGACGGCATTATTGGTACTTTGAAAAAGGATGTCACCACACAATCCGTACCAGTATATTTTACAAATGTATGCTTTAAAAAAGAAAAAACCAATAAAATTATCGCATTGAAACCTCAGCTCACCACTTTTATATACTGTCTAATTCGTAGAATGATCTGGTAAGGAACTCTGGGAACGACTTCCTGATTGACAGATGTAATTTATATTATATATATATGTAGATTTGGAGCACTGAATTCCCTACCCCACGATTGGGACAAGGGGCATTCAAGGAAGCATTGGAAGGATTGTACCGTACATTGATGGATGGAAGAGCGTCATTGACATCACACTCGTTTGGCAAGCCGCACGAAGCGACCTACTCCTACACGGAACAGGTGCTTTCTCATCTACACAAATCCATGCATAATGAATCCTTGGTGGCTGATCATATCTATGCGATTGGTGACAATCCGGCATCTGATATCAAGGGCGCGAATGATTACGGATGGAAGAGTATATTGGTACGTACAGGCGTGCACACTTCCCCAGGCAACTCAAAAGAATACCCTGCTGATATGGTCTGTGACAATGTATTGGACGCCGTGAATTGGGTTATCAACGAGGAAGAGGGCGGGAACAACTAGTTAGTATTGTAGTTTTGTAGTTTTGTAGTTATATATGTATAGAATAGTTTATTTGTTTGGAATAAAAAATTGGTATCATACATATGGTGCATGTCACCTAGAAACAGCCTTTAATTGTTTTATAATTTTGGGGGGCACGCAAATCTCGAGTGCAGTTATGCGAATTCAAACGCCGCGAAAATTAAAAACAAAATTTTGTTCGCTCTGTTTTTCTTTTTCTTTTTTTGTCAACGCCATGAAACATTCACGAGGTTACGATGATGTTAGATTAGTATTAGATTAGCATTAGACATAGAATTAGAGGGGTTCTAGCAAGGCACATACAATATAATGGGGAAACCCTTTCATTTTGGATTCAAGACCTCCCACCGCCATGAGATTTGTCTCTTAGAATAGCGTTATTTAGCCTTTCCCTTGATTTATTATTATCTGAATAAAATATGTATTGTTTTTTTTTACCATTGCTTGCTTCATCATACTTTTAGTTTGTCTTATACTTAGATTCCTTTTCACATTCTCCCCTATTTATTACTGTTGATTCTTCTAGTTTATGCTCATACTTCAATAAATCATATCCTCTTTTTTTAAACCGTCAACCTCTACCATCACACTCATCAAATATTAAACAATTCTTTTTCTTTGTGTGTGTGTGTGTGAGTAAGATAAACTTATTATTGGTTTAAAAAAAAAGCTAATCATTAAGGCCAATTCGACTATGGGGATTGTACAAAACAATAACAGTATTCATTTCTCATTGCGCTTCTCAATTTGGGCAATCCTTTTTTTTCATGCAGCACAGCCAATTTCTATTATACACGATACAAACTCACAAACGATATCAACTGAGTGTGCCTTTTTCAGTCATATTAATCACATAATACAGAAAAGAAATGCGACGGTGTGTACACATAGCATTTGACATGCCTTTTATACATATGATGCTGATTTTTATTTGCTCCAGACGAAAATTTTTGTCTCGTAATGGCAAATCAACTTTTTGGTTTGATAACTGAGGCCAAAAAAAAAAAAAAAGAGGGGGATTGACCAGACATACAGTAACGTTTGTATGCTTCCTTTATCTTTTATCAAAGAGATAGCGTCGTACATGAAAAAAGGGGTAAATGTCTTATCTTGAGCCTATAGAATTTGATTAGGAATGGGGAGCAAATATGTCATAGTCTACCTGTTTCGCGATACGTATAGATAGCAAATGACTGGCAATTAAATGATAACGTGTTATGGAAAACTTAGATTAGTGTATGATCATTTACTGAATCATTGTGTGTGTATCATCGTACAAACCGTCAGACTAGACCATTGCAATATAATAATACTTTTTGATGCATCTGTTACAGTGAGACGCATTAAGGAGGGTATGGCTATTTTTTAATGACCAACGCATAAGTTTGTGAAAACGATGCCGTAAATAGATTGGTACTCCGGTGATAAGAGAAAATTATTGCCTCTCCTTTTATACCATCTATAACATTATAGGTTTACTTTCGTCGATTTTCAATGAGCCTTTATTATACGACACATGAACTATTTTATTATGCAAAGATCCCTTCTCTCCTTTACTTATCTTTCCAGAAATCTTTATTTTGTTATTTTACCTATCATTTTTCTATAAGAACGATGAATATCATATCTTATCTTTAAAAGATAGATGTGCAATAAAACTGCTTTTATATACATATATTTATATGTCTCCATTTTCTTCTTTCTTTCAGTTTCTTTTTTTATCATACATATCATAATTATAAAACATATGTCTAGTCCACAGTATTCATCAGGTGACATTGCCTGGGTATTAGCCTCAACTGCACTGGTTTGGTTAATGATTCCCGGTGTAGGATATTTCTACGCTGGTATGGCCAAATCGCAAAGAAATGCCTTAGCTATGATCATGTGCAGTGTTTTATCTCTTGTTGTTGTTACAGTTCAGGTACAAACAGAAATAGTTCCACGCTGTCGGTGACTGAAAATTTGATTTCTTTTCCCTTTTTCTTTGCCTCCTAGTGGTTTGTATGGGGATACAGTCTTTGTTTCAGTCAAACTGCCTCCTATTTTATCGGTAACCTTGACAATGCTTTTCTTCGTAATGTTTTGGGTGGTCCGTCGGTTGGTAGCAAGGACATGCCCGACCTTATCTTTATGATCTGTAAGTTGGAACGTAACAATTCATCTCACATCGCGTATTAACATTTTTTTTTTTTTTTTTTTTTACCTAGTTCAATGTATGTTTGCAGCACTCACACCCGCCCTTGCCATTGGATCAGCAGCTTCCAGGGCACGACTTTTCCCTCTTATCATCTTTGTTTTTATCTGGTCGACGTTGGTCTACGATGTCATCGCATGTTGGACCTGGAATCCTAAGGGATGGAGTTATAAAATGGGTGTCTTGGACTTCGCTGGTGGTACGCCAGTTCATATCACAAGTGGATTTGCAAGTTTAGCTTACGCATACATTATCGGCCGAGGGAACGAGCATGGCGATAACTCGTCAGAAGGACGATTACAACACCAAATGACAACCCAAAAACCCCAAAATATGTCCAATCTTATTACCGGCTGTGCATTCCTCTGGTTCGGCTGGTTTGGCTTCAACGGCGGCTCGGCACTCAGTGGTAGTTTACGTGCAGGCATGGCATTTTTAGTGACCAACTTGGCAGCTTCAGTGGCCGCTCTTTCTTGGATGGGAATGGATTACTGGAAACAAGGGAAGTTCTCGGCGCTCTCTTTTTGCTCTGGGGCAGTGGCTGGGTTGGTGACCATCACTCCTGCAGCGGGGTTTGTTGGTCCCGCACCTGCGGTGGCCATTGGTTTTCTTGGCGGTGTTGCTTGCAATTGTGCCGTGCATTTGAAACATTGGTTGAACTTTGATGATGTGGCGGATGTGTTTGCTATCCATGGGGTTGGTGGTTATATGGGCAGCATATTAACTGTAAGTTTAAGAGTGTGCGTGAAAAATGAAACGAAATCATTGATGTTTGTTTATTATAGGGAGTTTTTGCCGAGCAATACATCGCCGCGTTGGATGACACTATAATTCCTGGTGGGTGGATGAATGGTAACTGGATGCAGGTACCTCGACAAATGGCTGATGCAACCGCAGGAGCGATGTGGTCATTTTGCATTACCTATCTCATCTTACTGGTGATGGATCGTATCCCTGGTTTATCTATGAGGGTGGCCCGTGAAGACGATATCAAGCAATTCCTCAACAACGCAAGTCACAACAATGAAAGCACTATTGAAAAGATCACCGCTACCTACTCAACAGATCAGAAATCGGATCAAATGTCGTACTATCAAGTGGATCGGATCATCACTGTCAACCATGAAACTGGCGAAAGGCGTATTGTCAAGGACGACATGATTGAAATGGAACAACACCGAATTCCTTCAAGCACTTATGTTGATGATCATGTCAAGATGTCTCTATCCTATTGATTATTATTTATTCTACTTCACTATACATTATTTTATATCATATTTATTTAATTGTCTATACCCCCTCTTCACACCTATTTATTGTACATGCGCTTTTACTCATTATATTTCATTTAATAAACAAATTTATTTATTGCTCTATTTTAAAACTATCTTATAAATGAGTGCCAAGACAGTGTTTATGCCGGGTCGACTTTATTTTTCGTAGGTTGGATCGCGCGCGAAGCTTTTTTTTTTTTTTTTTTTTTTGCATAATAATAAGACTTTGAATCACGTAATATGATAGTAAGCATGAACTGGAACAAAGTTAATGTTCGTGGTTGGAGCACTATTTGGTATTTATAAAAAGGGAGCGTTTTAGTCACTTGAATTCGGTGTTTTTTTTTTTTTAAAAAAAAAAAAAAAAAAAAAGACGAATGTTATCTGGGTAGACTTGATACCTTCCAGTGCGCTTCAATCATCATATATTTATACATTCATCGCTGATTATTTTTTGTTTTCCTCCGTTGAAGATTTTTCATGCATCTATTACGGCCATTTAAAAACCAGTGAACATACGATAGATGGTACTAGAGCACGACGTTTGGTGGAAGTTGATTCATATATTACCTGTTTTTTGCGCAGACACAACTATTGTTATTATTTTCTTGTCCAAGCATTGTATAAGTGGGTTTAATTATTCAACAAGAGATAAACGGATGAGAGACGATATAAAACTAAATATACAGTATATATTTTATTCAGACGCAAACTATAGTCGTGACAACTAAACTACACAAACTAGCCAATGATAATACTATGCCCCCTGTCTAAAAATTGAGGCGTGTTCAAGCTTAGTTACATTGAAGTAGAATAAACATAGCGTAATATAAGACAGTCCAATTAAAGAGAATAAAGCTAACCTACAACGAGTGGCAAACTATCCTACAATGAATGGGCAAATTAATCAGTGCCAATTCCATTTGTCGTCGAGGTCACGAGAAGAGAGCAACCATGCTGCCAATGTCGAGCCTTGGTGTCTACTTCTCACAGTAAATGAGCCAATATGTGAAAGGTGTTTAATGGTGTAAAAAAAGGAAACAGAAAAAATAAGGAGTCCTTATTTTGTATGCACCAAAAAATAAAAAAAAAAGCTAAAGAGATTGACAAAGATAAACGTTCAAATCCCGCCCACGTGAAAATTTTTGTTTACTCCCCATTTTTTCACCCCACGCTCTCTCTCTCTCTCTCTCTCTCTCTTTTTTTTTTTTTTTTTCTTTTCTTCACCATTCAACTTCTATGGGATTATTTTGGACCTAGAATTGTATCAGGACTAGTTTAGAAGGGTTTCCAGCTCAGGGATTACAAGATGCATGGGGAAACCCTTTCATTTTGGATTCAGGATTTAGAACAACCATTAGCTGGCTCTTGGGGACCTTCATTTGCTTAGTTTAATGTTAGTTTGTCCATAATTCATATCTACATCTCAATAAAATATGTATCTGTTTATTTGCTTCAATGAAAATTGTTCCATAAATTTCTCACATGTCTTGTACAGTATATCAGTTCCCGTTATACAATTATTTCTATACAATGGTGTTATTAATTGTCTTCAAACCTTACATTAGTATCCCTCATGCTTCCTCCAATAGATACTTCTCCTAAATCCTTTGTTATAATGAACCCGTGTACTTTAGTTTTATATCTATCAATATGATTAAATAAAATATGTCCTTTTTATTAACAAACCTCTGACCCTTTACTACTGAACAATGCTGCTATTGTAGCTGTTTTGTGCGAACCATTCCAAATATTTGCTTCCAAGTTCATCTATGATGATCTTCCCTTGCGTCAAAATCTAGAGACTGATCGACAGACTTAGATCGCTTGCTATTAAAGTCGACTACATTTCTGTTCGCTCAACTATACAAATGAAGCTAGGTCGAAGCTGTGAGTATATCATCCGATATAGATCATTTTACAATGACTTCTAATTTAGCTATGACTACTTGCCCCAATTTCAGAGACCTGGAGACTGGTTGACAGAGTTATCCCACTTGATGTGAAACCTGTCGCTATTTCCGCTCTATCATTCATAATATCAACCTGGACTATGCTACCAGCGCAACTTCTGCTATGCTTTTCAGGTTTTGTTTGTGACAATGCTCTAATCATAGGTCTTCCCTAATACTTTTTTTTAATATTCCGCACGGGAATAGTGGGAAGAAAAAAGTTAGGAGTTCAATTATTAAGACTATTTTTCCTTCTTTGGCGATGACTTTACAAGAGTATATTTCCTTTGCCGAGTCGCAACTCGTATTTTTTTTTTTGAAACTGCGTTGTCGTCATCACTATGATTTGCCTGTTTTACAGTCAATTGAAAGAGTTGGCTTTCAACGGAGTTTATATTTAGGTCTAGATCTGGACATTCTACAAAAACCAAAAAAGCGTGGGGAGTGCGGGGGTGAGGGGTATCTATTGTTATGTTGAGGATGATTTCGTGTGTGACATGTGGAGTTATGAAACCCACTAAAACTAGAATACGTGTAATTCCGCGGATAAAGGAGACATATAATGGCTTGGTACAATATATTGATGATTTTAACATCAAGATGGATTTATAAAATTCTGGTTTATATTGATGAGAAATATTTACTTAAAAACTTGATTCTTTTTTACCGTGAAGTTGAAAAAAGGAAATATTTGTCGAGAATAGTTTTTTTTTTTTTTTGACAACCAAATTTGTCAAAGAATAATTCCTAATTACTTGAGAAAAATAATACCCTAGAGACCCTACGGAGATGACCGGGTTACTCGAAAGAGCTTCATCATCAATTATCGTATATAAACGATGCTTTCATCATCATATGATGGTTACACCGTCCCAGTGTACACAAAACACATTCCAGACAGCGTGACTCACTCTTCCCATTGGGAAAGTTTGGGAAACCAAACGTTTCCCCTCACCCCATAATCATTTAAAATGCCGCATTTACCCTCTGGTCCCTAAATTTATTTTGTTCGCTGTATCTGGGAAGAATATTTTGCTCTAGTTACAACAATTAATTTGTGAGCTCTTACAATGTTATGAGTGAAAAATGCGTAGCCCCAATCTACACATTCTCTTAGCTGGTTCTCTTTTAAAGTGAGCTTCCATGTTCTCTGCATGCAGTATAAAACGAAGTGAGGCTTGAGCGGAGAACTTTTTTTCGGGGGGCGTTCACATTATCGCTTGAAGCCCTAAAAGTGGGAAGGTGTCAGCCCCAGCGGCGTTTAAAGAAGAACCCTTTTGTCCCTACTTTTTTTTTACTTTGGTGGGAACTGGGAAAAAGAAGCTTTTTATACAGTATATTTTTTATATTTTTAATATTTTCTTTAATCACCTGTAACAGTTTTGTTCTCTGACTTTCTTCAAAATAATATAGTTGTTATGACTTTTGCCTTTTCTTGACTAATTCTGGGATTGTTGTAGCCTTGTCTTGGTCAGCAACGACTACAATGTTATTCCGAGGATTTAATAGTAACCCAACCAAAAAAAAAAAAGGTTTGATGGGATTTATTTTTACAACCCCGACGGGTGTCAATAAAGAACTCGCCCTCCCCCTTTTCTTTTTCTCTTTTCTACCTTTCTTTTCCACTTTCATTACTCAATTCTCTTCATGTTAACTCGAAATTCTCATAACTCCCATTGTTTTATCGATTCGAATACATCAATGGTGCCACAAACACGATCATTGAAATCATCCTCACCTTTACAACATCACGATACTTCGTCCTCGACTTTCACCCTGGAAAATGTGGTTCGACAGTACGCCGCCCAACCTGAATTGCTTGAACTAATTTTATCTAGCAAGGTAGAAGAAGACCGCCGACGTGCTGAGGAAGCCAAATTGAAACAGAAGGAAATAGATTATGTGCTTCAACAACAACAACAACAAAAAGACGACGACAATAAGGACGCTAATACCAACACTATTTCTCAACGTGACCGATCTTCTCAAAATTCGTACCAATATCAACCTTGGAATTTACCTCCCATTTCTCCTCCTCCTTCCACCCTCCAACCTTCTCTTTCACCATCTTCTGATTGTTCCCTTCAACAACAACAACAACAACAGCAGCAACAGCAGCGACAACGAGCCAATTCATCTATCGGATGGCGATCATCTGCCATAATTTTACCACCTTTGACTTCCTCTTCTACCTCCTCCTCCTCCTCTGCATCATCCTCATCATCTACACTTTCTCCCTCATTATCAGCTGCTTCATTCTCCCCCAATCTTGGTTCAGAATCCTCTCGCTTTGATGCTACCTTCAACAAGCAAGCTCTTCCTCCAAGTCCAAAACGGTAAGACAATAAGTAGAAAACAAGTTTAGTGTAGTATACTGCGTGTGTGTGTGTGACAATAGAGAAAGAAGGTCCTGATTTTCTCCTATTTTATGATAGAAATCATAGTTTATCTGAAGTCTCATCATCTGACATGAACCATAAACGCATGACTATGGAACATCATCATCAACATCGTCGTCCTCAGCCTCCCTCTGCAATAATCAGCCCCCCTTCTCCTCCTCCTCAGACACCTGTCTCGCCGCCTGTTGAAAAAGTATCCCCCAAAACAGCTACCACCACAGTAACTGGCTTGAAGCGTAGGCGTAGGGAAATGCAAGCAATCACCACGATCATTGAAACCAAAGAATTCCCATACAATGATGACTACTTGTGGCGAAATAATGGCAATACGGTGCATCGAAAAACTGGGAATAAGAGCATTTATTACAAGTGTGCTAATAGCCAACAGGTATGAGCTTCTTCTTTCTGTTATTCTTCTTCAAATCTTCTCATCCTCTTACTTTTTTTTTTCTCTCGTGATAACAGGGCTGCCCTGTGAACAAGACTTGTACTTTGCGTCAAGATACTGGTGAATATTTGATCAAATACCGTGGCACTCATTTGCTTGACTGCAGTACGATTAAGCGTATCAATGATGTTTAGTATTTTTATAGCCTTAGCAATAGTTGTAGGATATCTCTTTTTTTATGTGTTATACCCCTTCTCTCCCTGTATAGTTATCGTATCTATTTTTTGTATATATTGACGTTGTTTTTCTTTATTAGCTGTTTTATAATGAAATAAAATTCAATCATTATGACCACTATTTTTTTTTTTTTTTTTTAATAATTATGACCTCTATCATGATGATGATTTTTTTTTTTTTTGTTGGAATGTACTAATGACTCTTAGACCATTTAGGTGATAACCGGGAAAAAGGAACCGCCTCTCATTCATTGATCCAATCATTATGAATTTCTCACGACAACGAAGTCCTAAAAATAAAAACAAGATAGATGAAGAAAAAAGTAGGGACTCTAGGGTCGTCCCATATTTGGAAATCGACTCACTGAGTTCTGGGAAAAAGAAGAAGAACCAATGACATTGGATGACAAATAAGAATAAAGACGATTATTTTTATTACAAAAATGACAATCATGGTAACAAGACCAGTCTAAATTCTATTGTAAAAAACGTGGATGGGGGGATGTGTGTGACTATACAAATTAATTATGGTCATATCACCGAGGCTGTGCTGTTGTTTTGGGGTGCTTGTCTTGATTTTCGAATATCTCGATTGTTTTGCGTAGCTTGTACCCCGGTCTTGTTTCAGTCAATGCCTCATTGTTTGATATTCCATATAGAAAAGACGAAGCGCCTGAGGATGTCCAAATACCTTTCCTTTTTTTTTTTTTTTTTTTGTTACCTATCTTCATTCTCATCCAGCATCTCGGTCACTTCTGGGCTTGGCGAGATTTTGCTGATTTCATCTGAACCAGTTCCTTGAATCCTTTTATGATATCAAAAGAAAAAAAAGACTACTTCTGAATTTCTCACTCTTCTTTTTTCTGTTTTAACACCATTCACTCACCATCTATTTCCAATAGTATGAACACCATGATTCTCCATTTGGTGTGGTCCAAATAAGCAGGTCCTACCCCAACCCCACATCCCATTATCCAATCATCGTTACAGATAATTGATTCCGAGGCCACGGCACTACTTTAATCGCCTTTTCAAAAACATTCTTATACTTCTAAGAAATATTATCGACTTGGTATCAATGGGGGGAGGTTGATTTTGTTAAAATTGAATACCCTCTCCGTCATTCTGCATCCTATAGGTGACACCTTGCGGATATTCAGTTTGGCCTTCATTTTTTATTATACCACATGCAATAATAATAACAATAATAATCGTTCCTAGTTTTAACATGTGCCAGAGGATCCGAAGATCATGGCAATAATAATTATAGTAGTAATAATAACGAACTAAATAAATACCATATTTCCAGTTCAGTGGAATTACGCTGCTCGCAAAGTTTAGGTTGACCGATATGAATGGTGGAGTGGAAATAGGAACGCTTTACATATTAAGTGACCTAAAACTATCAATCGCTCACTGAACCTCTGGGATGGGCCAAGTAGTCATGAGGAAGCTAAAAAGCCGTGTAAAAAATTTCTATATAACCGGATACTCACACAGGTCGACCTGGCTTCATTTATATAATTGATCGACCATGAATATGGCCATCTTTCACAGTGAGTGGTATAAGACCACTTATCAGTCCCTGGATAATTGAGGAGAAAAATAGACATAGTGAATGAACTAGAAAACAAATATTTGGCAAGGTGCGCAAAATACAAGTGAAATAGCGGACTATATGACGTGTCAAAGAAATGGCTGATAAAAAGGCATATTTATTGAAGTATATTAATTAGTAGGTACTAAATCTAAAGACAAGAAGGTTCAATGTTGCAAAGGTTTTAATTGGCAGGAATTATGGGTGTGGAGCATGAAGGAATTAATGTGAGATTGAATGAATGGGAAACACCATTCCAAGGGGTAAATTTTAAGACTATATCTAATATAGCGTATAGCACAAGTCATGAGAACGTTTAAAAGATATTTTTTATTGAAGTGGACTATAACAACGTTCAACATTGATGAAATGGCGCGATGGTAAAAAGCAAAACAAAAACAAAGGATCTCTCGTTCAAGACATGAATGAGGCTAATGGGCCATTTTTCATTGAAGTAAATAAAAAAAAAAAACATGTTTTATTCGGATGCAGGTACAGACTATGGGCAAACTAATACTAAACTAAGCTAATGGAGGCATCAAATAGCTAACTAATGGTGGTCTTGAATCCTAGATCAAAATGAAAGGGTCTCCCCATGCATTTTGTAATCCCTGAGTTAAATCCCCTTCTAAACCAGTCCTGATACTAATCCAAGTCCAACATAATCCCATAAAAGTTGAATGGCGAGGAAAAAAAAAAAATGAAAGAAAGAGAAAAGAGAGAGAAAATAAAAAAATAAGTGAAAATAAAAATCATGTGGGCGGGATTCGAAATATTTCGCTGAACAAATGAAGGTTCCAGAAATCCACTGCCTGACTGGCTTTACTTCTGGCTATACGCATTTTGAAGTAAACCAAACCCCGCTTAATGTACGCAAAATTCAAGTCACGCCCATTTCTTTTGGTTTCCATTCTTTTCTTTTTTCTTGTTCGAACAAACACTCCTTTTTTTTTTTATAAACATATATTGAACAATGCTCACCAGTTTCCCTTATGACTATCCTCGATCCAATATCAAAAAGAGATCCTTAGGACTCGATTCTGAACCGCAATGGATAAAACGAACAAAACAAAAACATTCGGCTTCTACCGTGTCTTTGGCACAGCCGATCTTGTCGATACCTTTTCAGTCAGCAATGCAACAGCAGCAACAGTCTTTACCGCTGGCAACACTACCTGGAAACTCAAAGACCAATGACACTGTGATAAAAAGTAAGATATGGACGACTGTTTCTATTGAATATATTGTGTTTCATTATCGTTTCTCACCCGCTCACACTTTTTACTTTTTGCCCTGGTTTCCTTCTTTTTTTTTTTTTTTTTTATAGATTCTGTGGATGAGATGATGGTCGATGACATGGGCTCATCTTATTCCTCTGAACGTATTGATGATATGGAAAAATACCTAAACGATGATGAGGACGGCGCTATGGAGGACTCTGACACAACGGATGGACAATACCCAATCGATATTTATACATTATTGGAGCGCCATCATCGGCCACTGACAGCAACAATGGTGAATGGGGTATTATTGCCTATGGAACGACAACATGGTGGAACAAAACATTGTATTCCGGAATTTGTACTACGATCACCGAAATCAACCACATGGTAAGTTGCAACAACTTGAAAAAAGAAAAACCGGCTTTTACAAAGATGATGCATCATAATGACTGTGTGATATCCTCCCCTCATTTAGTAGCAGTAGGTCAAACTTGGAGACCCACTTGAAATATAGATCATTGGATCAAGCACAACAGGTAAGATAACAACATCAATCATTTACGTGGGATCATCATTTACTGATTTATTTTTGCCTTGTTTTCGGATTTAGACCTTTTCATTCGGAAATGCAGATTCGATGGACATTGACTAGAACCACTCACTGTAGAGTGTTAGGTCCCCGTCCTTCCCCTCTCCCACCCTCCCTCCCTACTTACCTCCTTTACTCTATCCATGCCTTTCCTCCACTTCTGTACATATTAGCATATTTATTCATTGAATTATTTATAATAAAATATTCTTTATCTTGCATCTATCCTTTGACTTTTGTTTCGTAGTACGCATTTTGTGTATATGTGTGCATCAGTGAAAAAGGAGTTTTTTTTTTTTTTTTTTGGTTGCAAAATAGCAGTGAAAAAATCCAAATAAAACACGATGCCCCATGATAGTGACAATATTTTATTGCATGCATACATTCGTAAAGAAAAAAGATACATTGTTATATATACATATATTTATAGCCAGTACTGTTTTATTCCAATTCGTCATTTATATCGATATGTATTTACCTATTTATTAAGTTAATGAACAGATGGGACAATTTTTTGTTTATAAAACAAAGATAAAACAGACATACATAGTCATTGAAGAAGTAGAAATGCAAATATACAAGGTTTATTTCATAAATATAGCAATAACAATAAAAAAGTATAAAGTATATGGTATAGGTAATTAAATATAATCAAAATAGAAGCGGCAGAGGCGGTGGTGGTTTGAAACTAATGTTAGGAATAAAGGAAATACTACAAAAAAAAAAAGAAAAAAAAAACAGAGGGGGAGGAACGGGGGGATAAACCGATACTAAGCTAAAATGATTCGTCTTGATTTGGACAATCGGTCGTAGCATGAGCATTGAAGATATCACAGTTCACACAGTACTACGCGTATAAAAAAGAGGAGAGGTGAATCATTTTTGTTATAGAATGCATTTCAATACAAGTGTCCGCATCTTACCATAGATCCTATGTCCTTGGAAAAGTCTTGCGGATTTCGAGAAGAATCAGTCAACAGAGCGGTGCACCCGATTACATCATGTCCATGAATTTCACATATTTCACAATAAAGAGTATCAGTTGAATCCAAGCGAGTTGAGAAGGTGTCACTAGTAACGGACGAAGCTGTGTCAGATATAGGCGAGAGTGGCATGATAATTCCTGAGCAGGTGGTAGTACTGCTATTGCTTTGTCGTCGCTTTTTCTTTTGTTGTAATGATGATGGCTGTTTCCGTCGTCGTTGCTCGGCGTGATACAATTCTTTCAATTCCAAAATCTTAAATTCCTTTTTTTCTACCAACGATTCCAGTTGAGCCATGTCAGTGTGCAGCTGGCTGAGTTTGGTACGATGGGCCGCTTCTGTACTGTCGAGTTGTTGTTGAAGTCGTCGTAGTTGCTGCTTGAGTCGTGTCACTTCAATCGAGCCGTCTGAATCAGCATCCTTCACCAGTTGTTCTTCCAAATCCACAATGTCGTCCATTAACCGGCCACATTCCTTCTCCATGGCATCGTGTGCATGTTGTGTAGATGTCAGCTGAGCTTGCAATTGTTCCAATCGTTCGGTCAGTTGATTCAGTTGATGCTCCAGGCGTGTATTGGTCATTGCTAAATCCTTGTACTCGTCTTCCATACGTAATTGGTGTTGAATCCCCGCATCACGTTCTTCCATCACCAAGCGTTTGTCGTTGATTTCCACCTCCAGTTCCTTTTGAAGTTGTCGGAATTGGCCATCCGCGGCACTCGATGCTGCATGCACAAGAGAGAGTTTTTCTCGCAATTGGTCATTCTCCATAGTTGTCGCCCGGTGTTGCTGTTGTAGGTCATCCAATGCCAGTGTCGTGATTTCCAGTTGTTGTTCCAAACGTCGTCGAGATGAGTACATTTTGCTACCGTCAACTGCTGATGTCGCTGCTGCTGCTGCTGCTGTGATCTTGTTCAAATCCGTTATGCCAGTCACTGCCTCGTCATCTTCTTCTTCATTGTTGGGGGATGGTGGCAACAAAAAGTGACAGGATTTTAATTCTTCGATGACTTGTTCCAGCCGGTAAATATCATCATCCTTGGATTTCAGTGCCCGATTATGATCAGATGTCCATTGAGCCATTGTCGATTCATAGTGTCGGATCGTGTCTACATTGGCTTGTTTGGCTGATTCGCATTCACGCTCCATCGTTGCTGTTGCCTGGTCACGTTCAGCAAGGTCACGGCGGAGCTGATCCACTTGTGCCGCATGCGCCCGTTGCTGTTGTTGCATTTGTTGATGGGATTCTTGAGCGTCCTGTTGCCATTCACGGACCAGTCGATCCAATTTTTCAATGCGCCGAATGTTTTGCTGGTCCATGATCATCATGCTGCCACCCTCTACGGATTGAGTTGCCGGTGAGCTGGATCTAGTAGTGGAGAGTTTGCTGTGTAGTTGTGATTCAAGGGCAGTTGTTTGTTGTTGCGAGATGTGCAATGCGTCTTGTAATCGAGTGATTTCCACCTGCATATCCTGGACCTTAAGTGCATAGCTTTCCTTAGCAGTGACCAGTCGTTCCCATACCGCTTCCTTTCCATTCATTTCTTCCGAGAGACGTTGCTTTTCTTGCCGACTTTGCTCCAACAATACGTGCATTTTGTTCAGTTCTTCCTTGGTCACAACTTGGCGTGTACTGGTGCTTTTGCTTTTGCGAAGTGTTTCAGGTCCACCTGGTTTGATAGGGGCAGTGGTGGAGGTAGAATTTCTTTTCTTGGTTGTGGTAGGCGTTACTGTCCTTCGAGTACTTTTGCTGACTTGAGGTTGTTGCTGATGCTGGCGATGACTATTGTGAGAGGATGATAAGACAGGTGTGGTTGATTTTCGTTGTGATGAAGTAAGCTTTGTTGAAGTTATTGTAGATTTTGTAGCAGTCGGTTTTCGAGTCGATAACGTTGATGTGACAGTAGGCTGGGTACGTGGTGTTTTCGTTGAGGAAGAAGTAGATAGTGCCTTTTTTTTTAAGGAAGGAGAGGATGTCAAAGGGGTTGATTGCTGATCATGAGATCCACACCGTTGGCGAGGTCTACGATTTATGCTTGTTTCGTTCAATGAGGGGGTCTTTGTTCCACGATGTTGACTTGTGGAGGTTGTAGAGCGAGTGCTAGTCAGACTTTTTTTGGGTACTACCACAGCAGATTGAGCTGCCGATGAAGAAGAGCATGAGTTTGATTCCGTAAGCGGGGCCACCTTGCTTGCCAGAATAAAAAGACCTGTTTCCATAGGGCAATCAAAGTAGCGCACACTTAGAATGACGAGTGAAAGAAAAAAAAAACAATAAAGAAGGGAAAAAGAGTCTGTGAGTTTTTTTTTTATGTTTTGGTTTGTGTAACTATTTGTGTGTCAAAATCAAAATAAAGGCATGAACCTATATTGTGTAGCTTACCCTTTGATAGATCCATCGTTTTTTCCAGCACCAATGATGTCAAGCTCAATACCAACCCACTGACCAGGTTTGAAAGATATACCACCAATAAATCGAATAGTCCCAACAGCACAAAGGCTCGAAACAGTAACCCGTTGACCAAGCTTCAGTCCATGTTGATTGCCTTTATTCGTCACATTTGGCGGTGATGAAGACTGTTCACAAGTAGATTGACATGATCTATGATGGGGTCGTTTTTTAACTGTAGTTGATTTGGAAGCGAGAGGTTCAAAAGTGCCAGCACCTATTGATGATCGACTTATGCGAGAACTATTGTTCACCAACATGATAAAATAAAAAGATAAAATAAAAAAAAATGAATGCGGGAAGATAAGGGGCGAGCTTTTTTCACAAAAAAAAAAATAAAATAATAATAATAAAGAGTGAAAGAAAGAGTGAAAAAAAGGAGTCGGTCCACTTTTTCTACGTTTACTTTATAGGAAAACGTGACATGCATACTTTTGACTCTCCTTAAGGTGATTGATAAAAGCATATGATAGGTTGAAACTACAGTATCATATGTCATAAAGGGAAAAAAACGAAAGATAGATGGTTTTGATCCCTATTTATTTCCAATCGCCTTTATTACAGCAGACATATTTTGTATAGTATAATAAAATCAATAGGATCAAACTGCAAGAAGGAAAAAAAAAACATAAATGATGTAGGTAACAAATCTTGCCATTTATGCGACTACAATAAAATGCAAATAGTTATGCTAGAGTCACAAAAGAAAGCATATTATTATATATAAAAATAATATGCCATCAAATGAATGCCAATGTTAACCAATTGAGCATTGTTTGAATAGAAATTGGCTACGTAAGCATAGTAAAGGAAAGCTTCTGTGGGTTCCTTTGCATACAGTATTTTGAGTTTCAATTGAGACAAAATGCTTTTTTTTTTTTTTTTTTTTTTTTGGACACATAGAAACCGAAAACTAAAACGAAGTAAATATTTTTTGAGACACCTGTTAAAAATTTTGGGACGATGCAAAATAAAATCAAGACGTAGGCAGATTTATTTTTAAAAACAAATAGATACATGTTGTGATATTGCCCTTTGGTCATGCTGCCTGCTCTCCCTTTCCGCCTTCCTCCACTCTTCCTTGGCTTTGGTAGCACGTATTACTAGGCTCAGCGTTTGGATTGCGCCGTGAAAAAACCTCTGGCCTCTAAAACTGTAGTACCATGCAATTTATTCCGCCACTCCCTTCAGTAGCATGTGCCTGTCATCTTTTTCGCCCTCTTAATCCAGTGCGGCCACGAATGCGGTGAATTCATACTTTTCATTACTAGTGTAATTTTTTAAAATAGAAGAATATTAACATTTAAAAAATGAATGCTAAGGCATTTCTTTCTTTTTTATTTCGAAATATTTCATCCTTGTCTCAATATTATCTTATGACCGTCTGAATTTACTAAAATTATTTTACCTAGGCGGGCTTTTAATCGATGTATTCTTGTTCACAAAGGGGAGGACGAAGGGGTGGACGAAGGTAATGGAAATCTTCTTTCGCAATGCTCACGCCTCTTTCTGATATAAAAACAATAACACCTCTTGTTTTAGGTCAAGGCCAATGGCTTACCTTAGAAAAATTACATTACTTTGATGTCAATGGTGTCAAGAGGCCATGGGAACGATGCGTACGAAAAAATACCGCTGCCCTTTGGCCGATGGTAAATAAATTTCACTCCTACTGTTAATAACATGCACTGATGGCTCACCAATCATATATTTACGTAGCGGTTGATATTCACGCCATCTTGAAAACAAACCATGGTCTTCAGTTACTTTTGGTTGTTCAATATCGTCCTGCCATTGAAAAATACGCTATAGAGTTCCCTTCAGGTAAACCCTTACCCAATACAATAGCGCAAACTCGAATAACATCCCCTCCTTTTTTTGCGTAGGTCTTATCGATCCCAACGAAACAGTAGTGAATGCTGCTCATCGAGAACTCAAAGAGGAAACTGGATATGACGTGGAAAAGGATACCTTCCGGCTGTGTACCCAACCAGTATGTTATGAGCCTGGCCTGACCAACTCAACCTGCTATGTGGCACACATCACTATCGATACGACTGCCATGACAGCCTCACCTAAACCTGAATTGGAACAAGACGAATGGAGTTTACAGACGGTAGCGCTCCCTCTCAAAGATCTCATGGTCCATTTGACAGGTAATGAAGTAATCATCACAGGACATTGATCATTATTCTTTTTTAATCAAATATGTTATTTAACAATAGATTTACAAGACAAACATGGCCTTGTGATCGACTCAAGAGTCTATGCGTTTGCTTCTGGCTTGGCGTTTTCGGGAAATGATTTGGTGCAATAGGTTATGTATGCATGGGCCACATGCTGAAAGGGGAACATGCATATCAGTTTAGTTTATTAGGTGAATTGGAGTATCCTCATTTCTCCTTCCCTGCTCTCTGCTTTTTGTATTATGTATAAATTTATATTCCAGCAATAAAATATATTGTCTTTTTATTATTCTACTTGAGAATTTTATGTCGATTCATTAGATGGTCGTGTAGTATTATGTGTGAAATGTATGTCGATTCATTGGACGGTCATGTAGTATTATGTGTGAAATGCTTTAATTGTGGTGTGTGGATTCTGTGTATGGATTAAATGGTTACTAGGATTGGTCGACTATGATATGACCGTGCATTTCAAATCTGTGCTCAGATATTGCTCCAAACAGTTGTCTATTTCAATTAAAACTAGCGAACATTTAATTAACCAGCAGACAAAACATGATGATTTACTTCCAGTAATTTGAGGAATAAATATATTGAGTCATAGGAACAAAAAACTCTATATTACCTTTTTTTTTTTTTTTTTTTTTTTTTTTTTTTTTTTTTTGCGTCTTCCACACTTATGCATGAACTCATATCCCAGTTTATGAAGTCAGAACGGCATGATTCTCTCCTTATATCTAACTAATATATAACTGAAATTCAAACATTTTAATGTAACGGCAAATTTGTACACAATTGGCCGTTTGTAGCTCAGCCTCCAGGAAGATGAATATATGCCGTGTTTAAATAGAATGCTTTCACCTACATTTCGTATGCTATGTGTCATTCTTATTAGATGAAAATTATGCAAACGTCTACTAATTACAGTCTCTACCTCGACCTAACTTTGCTCAAAATTTGTTTTAGTTCCAGCACAAGCACCGCCTAGAAATATCATCTATCATTTTGACACTGTTATGACAAAGGAAGTTTTTTTTTTTTGTTTTTTTTTACCAAGTATGTAATATATTAAAAAATGGATCTCGGAAATAGTAGTGAGTAAGCGTTTGGCTTCCTCATGACTCAACCGAATCTCTTTCCTAATGAAGAACGTCGCCCGCCTCATTGCATAATAGGATACCATAAAGCCTTAAATCATAAAGAAGGATCGTGTTGACAAAGAGTTAACTATAAGCCAATTGGCCCTGTCACTTTTGTTTTTGGACATTCGTCAAAGAGGCTTGAAATTTCTATGGTCTGTTTATTTTTATATAGGATCTCAGTATACGAA
Organism: Absidia repens; assembly: GCA_002105175.1. Taxonomy (NCBI): domain Eukaryota; kingdom Fungi; phylum Mucoromycota; class Mucoromycetes; order Mucorales; family Cunninghamellaceae; genus Absidia; species Absidia repens. Next base: position 2,934,507 of record MCGE01000001.1, on the reverse strand, counting down.
ACGTTGAGCACTACGGTAAGGGTCCAAAAGACTGCTCACTAAAGGTATTGAGTTTTTGAATTGACACACAAACGCCTGCTTTTTTTTTCTACATGCAAATCAAATGAGCATTCATTATAAATATCATTAAGCACTACGACTGGACGAAGTTGCCAACATCAATAGCATACCACTCCTGATTTTTATTTTTAATATTTATGCGCACACACAAGCTATTGTGATATACATATACCCATTAGATAAGACAAACTAAACTTATTAAAGTCTAATAGTAAGAGAAAAAGGTGTATTTGACTCAGATGCATTATGGAGATTAATCATGACAATAACACCAAGCCAAGCTAATGACAATATTGTGACACCCAACTCGAGGATTGACTGCGATAGGTGTGTTGGGGGGTAGTTGGGACTTTAAACATACTGAGGTGGAGGTGGATTAATTGTATAATCAACATATCAAAAATTAAGCAACTTCAAGTTTAGATGGTAACTATTCTTTACCACAGTGAGATATAAACTATTGTATAGCGAAAGGAGAGTAACTAAACGTTTGCCCAGTTGTGCTGAGTCCAAATATACCATGTCGCCATTGCTGAATGATGACGGCTGTTGCCATGAAAAAAGAACTACCACAGCGATGATAATGCTCCATGGTGCTTCTGTTGTAAAAAAGAAGGAGAAAAAAAATATCGAGGGTTTCCTTTTTGTATTCACCAAGAAAGAAATAGAAAAAAAAAATGGAAGCTATCCTCAGAGAAACGCAAAAAAGATTTGAAAACCCGCCCACGTGAAATATTTTATTTTCTCTCACACGCCTTTTTATTTTTTTCGGTTCTCTTTCGTTTTGTTTATTTTTTTTTCCCTTTATTTTTTCTTCATCATTCAACTTCATTAAGGCTATGTTGGACTTGGAATAACACCAGGACTAGTTTAGAAGGGGTTTCCGCTCAGGGATTACAAGATGCATGGAGAAACCCTTTCATTTTGGATCTAGGATTTAGAACCACCATGTTAGTTGGCTTTTTGGGGTCTTCATTAGCTTAGTTCATTGTTAGTTTGTCCAACGCTTAAATATGAATAAAATACGTCTCTTTATACTTGGGTCAATGAAAAATGTCCCAATAGTATCCTTCATGCTTTGTAAAATAGATGCCGTTTTACTATTGTCTCTTTAGATTAGTGTAGACCAAAGTTGTGCCTTCAATAAAAACTGTCCTGTTAGTATTTCGTGTACTTTACACCATATGTTAGATTCATTTTTATACCTGTCCCTTAATATCAGTATCAGCTATTATCTAGATCCTCATTCATCTCTCTCATGCTACTTCCATTATATGCCATGTTACAATGATCCCCACGCCTTCAATTTAGTATTTTCCATTTTGTTACAAGAAAATACGCTTTTTTAGTACCCATTTTCTAGCCCATCACGTAATGAGTAAAACCTTATTGTAGCCATTTGTGAGTGATTAATCAAACACTTACTTTCTAGTGCCTGCTTTTTTTTTTTTTTTTTTTTTTTTTGCTGTTTCCCCTTCCCCAAAAAAATCCCAGTAACTGGCTGATAGGTCTAGTTCACTTAATATGAAAAGTGATCCTATTCCTGCTAGACCATTCATATCAATCAACCAAGACTGTTATAATAAGCTTAACTTTCCTTATAGATTATTATAGTCTTTTCTAGACTAAGCCTACCGCATAAACCCAGTGCACTATTATATTTTTATATTATACTAAATTCCTGTCCGAAATGGAAGCCAGATGAACTCCAAGAGTCTGTCTATCAAAGAGCGAAATAGCGAATGCATTTAACCTCCACCCCCCGTCCCATCAAAAAAAAAAAAGAAAAAAAAAAAAAAACCGCCTTTCAGAAAATACAAAACGAAAAACAAAATGAATGGTATCCTGTAAATCTATGATTTCCCAAACTCCAGTGGAGCGACAGAGTGTTTATTCATATAAATATCAAAAAATAGTTCATTAACTAAAAGGTATGTTTCATTTTAAAAAATAAGGAGGTGATGAAGGTGGTGTGAGGGGTTGTGACTGACATGGACTTGGAGGTAGTTCACTGAAAGGAATGGAGAAGTACGATGTGTCGTCCAAACTTTTGATTGCGGGTAAAAATGGGGCTGTGCCTGAAAAAAAAAAAGACCCTCAAGCAATTAGTAATCAATACGCATTCTGTGCTTTTTGTGATTTCGTATGTGCTCTTACTTTCAAAAATGTGATCCCAGTCAATGCTGTCAAAGAATGGGTGTGCCTTGATTTGATCCAAGGTCAGCCTGTGTTCCGGTTTCGTCAGCAGACTCAAAAAAAAAAAAAAAAAAAGGAGTCCTTAGCATCTATCGTCTCTGTAACGGTCTATTTCTGTTCTTTTACCTGTTGATAAGATCTTTGGCATTGTCGGAGATAGGAAGACGAGGATTGAACGACACCGATCCTTGGTGGAAAAGTATTTTTCGATAGGTATCATTTTCACCCTTGTCACTGTAAAAAGGCGGCAGCTCTTGAAGCATTTCATATAGACAAATCCCTAATGACCAGCAATCCACTTCAGTTCCGTACGTTACGTTTCCTTGGTTGGATAAAAGAATTTCAGGTGATATATAGTCGCATGTACCCACTGGTGTTGATTGAATTGTCTGTACAAATAAATAAACATATTAAGATAAAAAATATTTCCATTGTTATTCGCGTGGTTTACCTCCATGCATTGAGAAAGAGAACGACTTGATCCGAAATCAGCCAGTTTGACATGCCCATTACGATCCAGCAGAATATTCTGGGGTTTGATGTCACGGTGAAGATAATTCAATTGATGCAGAGATTGACAAGCTAGTACCATTTCGGCCATGTAAAACTGCGCTTGATGTTCCGTCAGGCAAAGCGTCGGCTGTCGGTCCAAAAGACTAAACAGATCACCACCACACGCATATTCCATTACCAGAACGAAATCATCACCATCCCGGAAAGACGCAAAGAGGCCAATGAGTCGAGGGTCTTGGTAGGCTAAAATGTTGCGTTCGTTTTCAAAGTTCACCCGGTCCCCATGTTCCATAAGACTGCGCCTGCTTTGGATTTTCATGCAGTAAATCTGTTGATCCAAAAGACACTGGACAATGTATACCTAATAAATAAATAAATAATAATAATAAAAAGGAATGGCGTTGGTCTTGTTAACGTTACAAAGAGTCCAAATGTAAATTCCGCCCGAAACTTATATATACCTTTCCATATTGTCCTTTTGCAAGTGGTTTTAGAATACTGAAATCATTCTTGGTATATGCATTGGATGGATTTTCTATCATATTTGATAAAGGTGATTGAGTTTCTATAAATGAAACGCAAACAGTTTTCTAATTTTTTCTTTTTTTGGTCTTACTTTTGACGGGTAATGTGGAAGAAAATACATTTGCATGTGTATCTTCTTTCGTTTTGATGCTATGTGGTGATAATAATGTAGTTGCGGTAGACGCAGTATTTTTAGTGGTGGCTTGATGATCAAGTGTCAGAAGCCGTGGTGTTGAAGAGAGTTTATGCGTTTCGTGTGATGTGGACCGGTATTGATTGAATGAGCAATTGCATAAAGAAACCATTATCAAAAATGTTTTTTTGAGAAATAATAAAGAAAAAAGAAGAGAAACGAAAATGAAGCGAAAAGGAAATTTAAACTTTGAACTTTGCCGTCGGGATTTAAAAAGGCATAAAAGGGGGCAATTGAAGCACAATCCAACTGAAAAATACACATTGATGTAACCTCTCACGCTTGACAAAACATTCTCCTTTTGTAGTAAGTAATCTTAAAAGAAAAAATGATCTACTATTATTATTATTATTATTATTATTATTGTTTAAAAACACAAACAAGCCGATTGATAAAACAGTCAGCGAATGAATTGGCAGCATCCAAAAAAAATTGGTAAGATGCCACCTCATTGTATCAATGATTTTTTATTCCCCGAGAAACCAATGCATGAAAATCTCAAAGATAAAATGTGTGATTGTTTATTCAAGATCCGTATTTGATTGCTTGAAATGCAATGGAAGGTCACATAAAATGAAGACTATGGTATGATATGATGTCACGAAATATTTATAAATGTAAACATTGGGAAAGCAGACAGATAAAGCAATGAAGACAGACTGATATAATAAAGTATACTGTGTGTTTATTGAAAAAACAAGACAATAAAAGAATATAGAAACAATGTATGATAAATAAATAAATAAATATATAATATATAAATGACATATACAGAAAATAAAATAAAACTATACTGATATCTATCTATATCATGGAGGCCACCCATTCATTCATTTCATCGTGATTTGTTGTTTGACATTGATATGTATTGATGGTGGTATAAAGAGTAAAGGTATTCACAAGCTCCTATAGAATAAAAAAATCAAACCAATTGACTTTTGTTAATATCAAGTATGTTTCCTTTTTTTGCGGGGGAGACAAGACATCATACTTTGACAGGAGGATTGACGCGGACGGCTTTGATATTCAGGAAGTCAAGTTCATTCGTTTCACGATCATCAGCATAAATCAAAAGATACGGTCTAGGATATCATATATGAGATTTAAATGTATATTAGATTCATATGAGTGACAAGCTTAATGATCTTTTTTTCCCCTTTACCTTTTCAACGAAAACCAGCGCTTTGTCCATCTAGAGCCTTGTTTCAGATGATCGCCCTCATCATTGCTTAATTTCCGTATTTTCATATAACCCCTTTGCTGAAACGTCAAAGATTCATTTCTGCCTAGCTGTCCCTCATCACTAATTGCAGAATAAAAAAAAAAGGTACTTAGTCTTTTTTTTTCTCTTTTTTTTTCCATTGGAGTTTACTTTAAAGTGATTTGATGGATATCATATAATGGTATATCATTCTTGGTAGTTGAAGGCGACAATGAAGTATCCATAGAGCCAAATGCATTAATCAAATATAATCCTGTGCTTTCTTCACGTTTTGAATCCATCCATTGCTGAAGAATTGCATGCAACCTATCGTCGTGATCATGTCGCCTATGTGGTTGTGGTATTGGTTCATCATCGCTGTCATCAAGTTTCTTATTGCTATTTGGTGGTGACACAGCAAAACGATCCAAAGAAATATGCCGGTTTTGTAAAAGGTCCCATAATGCCAAGGTGTATCTAGTATGGGCAACCTCCAGTTTCGTAAGCATCGAACGTCGTGCCAGATCGTACGTCTTGATTTTTTCCATTTGATGTTGCTGCCATGTATGATAGTCACCGTTGATTTTCTGATGGACGTAATAAGATGCCAGGCGCCTCGGTCGTTCCCATACCCGATATATTCCCGCTACTGATGTCTTGTTTTTATTATTCCGTCGAGCAGTTGATTTGTAGCTATCATTGTCGTCATTGTCCGCATCCGTGTCACTGTCATTACTGTCATTGTTTTGTTGCTGAGTGCTGGCGTTGGTCGGCGGAGAGGAAGACGTGAAAAAGTTGCGAAGAAGCGATTTCCGTTTGACGAGTCCGTTACCGTTGTTGATAGTGTTGGTTGATCCTGTGATTATCTGTACGCCAATATCCATTTGGAAAGGTGCGCCATGGAAGATCCATTTAATTGTCAAATCCACCGTTTGTCCGGCATCTGTAAGTCGATTCAGTAACAAAGAGTTATGCATTGAACTATCCCAGGAACCTTGAAGCACCAATGTATCTTTTGTTCTAGTCACCACCGCAAGGGGAATGGATATATCTTGTGCACTGGTCGTCGTATCATCATCCATAATTGAAGACCGCTGTCGAATATCTCCAATCCAAAGGAGCAATCCATCCATGCCATCTAACGTAAGACCGTCGTCACTAACGTCGTCTCCGTTTGTAACTGTATCAGTACCTGTGCTGCTGTCTGCTGTCGTCAGAGGTAATATCCAGTCGTGTCGAAGCATCAATAGAATTCGCCTTTGGTGTCCTTGCCTCAACATAAATGTCCCTGGAGGATGATGCCTTAAAATACTGGACCGTAATGCTGGTAATGGTGATGATGAGGGTGAAAATGGCGCTGGCGGAGTCGTTTTGTTCTTATTGTCGTCGTTTACTGCTGATCCAATTCGAGTCACCGTACGTTTTTCAACTTGTACAGGGGCATATTCACCAGATTCCTGTGCCAATTCACATATTTCAACCCAAGCATAGACATTGTGTTTCTTTTCGATCAAAGGTAGTTGCTGGTCTGCACAAGGTTCTTCTTGGAATGTTTTGAGGCGAGTCGGCTGTGGTTGTCCAAATATTTCAAATGTCAAGTCGTCATTTTGGATAGCTGCCAGCATTTCTTCGGTCACTACCATGGAGAATGTCTTGCTGTAACCAAAATCAATAGTGGACTGCTCGTCAAATTCGCTTGTCTGAGATGTAGTATAGATTCGATCACTATCGTCATCGTTGTTGTCGTCACCAAACGCATTCAACTGAAATTGGGCATGTACTTGAGTAAAGGCGTCCTTGTCCACACCTGTAAGACGTCCAATTCGTACTTCAAAGACCAAACGCTGCCCAACTTGTAATGCGTCATTTTGTTGTTTGATTGTATCACCGGTTACCGTTCGTTGACTTGAAGAACGTGTTGGAATGGGGGAACTGCTGCCATCGACAATGCCATAAATACTGGGACTAGCTTGTCGTTCTTTTGATCTAGCAATGGGAGCAATAAGAACAGACAGTTGGCCGCGCAATCGACACGTTTGTTGACAAAATACATCTAGCGTCTGTTCCATAGGGACATGTAAAGCCAGGTGTCGTAACCGCATTCTTGCCATACCAATCAAATCATACTGTGGAGGATGACTATCATAAAACAAATCCAGTTCATCATCGTCATCATCGTCATTGTCAGCCTTGACGTTGTCCTTTGAATGAGCGTGGTTCGTCGTCGTCTTTTTGTCGGAGGCCTTGGGAGACAGGCTGCCAGTTATCAGATGATGTGTTTGATCAGTAACAAATCGTATACCTTGCATGTGACGTAACCGAGTTTTCAATCTATCCAGGGACCAGAGATAAGAGCACTGATGTTTGTTATCAATAACAAGTACACCGACAGTAGGCGTTTTCAGTGTCAACAATGTTTTGTCCAGTCTTGAAGTAGTGATATCGTCCTCCCAGGCTGAGTATGTTGATTTTGTATTGTGTACAATGGTCAGTTGGTATGTCACGTTCTTATTGAGTTGTCTAGCAAGAGAGTTGACTTCAGATATTGTCGTGCCATTCATCAAGAGGGTTTCGGCTAAATGAACATAGTGCTGAGCCCGCCAATGATGTATCACCTTTGCAAGGATAATTCTTTCATCGTCAGAATAGCCAAAGGAAGGTGACATGAGAGAGAATGGTGAATGTTGAGATGATGTAAGGGTTGCCGACGTTGTAGATTTCGTTGCTAATGGATAAAGTGATGAGAGACGTTGAATTCGTTTTTCGTACTTCGTCTTTTGTTCATCCAGCTGTTGTCGTAACTCTTCCCGTGCCAGGCGTATGATTTCCCTGTCCACCATAGAGTCTGTATCATCAGCAGAATAAGATGACCCATAGAAACCGCCATTTTCATATAGCATGGTGGACACAGTGGATGGTGTAGCACTATGTCGGAAAGAAAAGGATGAAGTTGAGGAGCAAGGTGACATAGGCTGAGATAATCCGCTTCCACTATGCGAAGATTGCCGTTTTCGTATTTTCCGCATTTTCGTGACATCGTCAAAAAGCTTTTCCAGTTCTTCATTCGTCAAAGTTTCAAATCCTGTCGGAGGTGTTGGCAATGAATCGTCATTACTGGTGTTGTATTGCTGTTGTTGTTGCTGCTGTTGTTGAAAGTAGTGCATGACGGCCTCCCTTCGAGCAAAAAGCCAATCCGCTTCATCTGCCATTGACGCTGTCGCTATAGAGATTGATCCGTTTTCGTTCGAGATGGCATCGCTGTTATCGTCCACTGTGCTGATAGTAGTAAGTTCCTGTTGTCGTTGCCATTCATCACGTTCACGTCTTGCTTCTTCGGGATGATTGAACCGGAATACATGATAGTCGCCAAGAATGATTCGATAGCCACTTTTAAGCTGCTCCGGTTCGTTGATATGGATTCCATTCACCATGGTCACAGAGTGTTCGTTCGGATAGATGGTCACAGTTTCGTCCACATTTTCGAATCGACAGTGATTTTCCAGAATATTTGATCCACTAAGCCGAATATATTGTTGTGGTTGCTGTTTGTCCCCGTCACCACCATCTCTGACTTGATCACTATTGACACTCGTATCATCCATTTTTCGCCCCACCAGAGTAGTTCCAGGCTTGATTTGATAAACCAAACATTCGGACATCAAGGGATCTTCGTTGAGGTTGACCAAATGAGGTGTGTTTCTTGGAGTATAGACACCCATATCATTTTTCGCCACCGTAATTCCCAACTCTACCAAGGCACGTTCTCGTTCATGTTGAATTTGTACGGTTGTTTGCAGTCGATCTTCCCATGATTGATCAATGTCACCAAGTAGCTTTTGTGATGATTTGAGTTGCTCCACCACTTCCCGTTTTGTCAATTCCGTTGCGTTTCCAAATGCGTCCGTGATCAAGATGGATTTTGATGGTAAAACCGGAACCGTGGTACTAGCGCCTTGAGGTTTATCGCCGATACTATCGCAGTTGCCATCATCCACTGTGCTGCCTTCCTCTGCCTGTTCTCCATGTTGTAGTTGCTCAGGATGAGGTACATAGGCCAATAAAGATTGTTTGAGTGTTTGTATTTCAGATTTGAGGTCGCGGATCAAGCGGACACTGGGATCTTCATTCACAACAGCTTTTGTCTTGATTTTCTTGGCTTGATCGGCATATCTTAAAGTGCTGAGTGTTTCATCAAAGTCCGCAGGAGAGATGGCAGCTATCATAGCAGTTTTGGAATTACCACCTAACGAGTCCTTTAGCAACCAGGTCAGCACCTATAAGATGAAGAAGCCCAAAATATTAGTAAAACAAGTTTGGTATCTCATGTCGCATTTGTAATTTTCGCTTACTGAATCACGATACGGCACGAAGGAATCCCTTTTCTTGTTTGATTTTGCAGTCGAAGTTGAATGTGGTGTAGTTTGTTCTGCAAGTCCAGCAATGACCTTCCCCAAAGTAGTCAACGACCGATTAATATTGGCGCCTTCTTTCAGCCGCACACCAGAGGCACCTGTGCTGTTGGCACGTTCACTACCAGCTAAATCCACCAGACTAAATAATAACCGAAAAGAAGGGCAAATGAGTCCAGATCAGAGTATTTTCATGTTATGCAATGTAATACAATGCAATGCAGTAAAATAAAAAGATGACATACCTGAACCTTGACACCTTTTCGCTTTGTTGCTTTGATTTGGTGTCCATCTTTTTTTGAGTCAGTATAATAGTGAACACAGCATGGGAACGGGAAGAGGTTTCGTTCATATTGGTTGCAGCTACAGTTCGTGCCTAGGCAAAAAAAAAAAAAAAAAAGAGTTGATAAAAATGTTAGTTTTGTAATGGCATGGCAGTGCTTGTTAGAAGGAGTGCTGATTCTACCTTGTTGCCTTCATCCATCAAGTGTTCAATGTCGCCAAAAGATTTTACAACCAATCTTGATAGGTCTTCAACATAAGGACCATGGCTAGGATGTTCGCGCACCTTGAGATTCCCCTTGTTTCGTGGATTCAGTAGATCGCGTACTTTTTCATTGTATATTTCGATATAGGACACCTCGGCACAAAAAGTAGTAGAGGGATCAGTGTTTTGGTTGATTCGATTGAAGAGTTCGGAGCAAGTTCGAGGGATAATGCCTTTGTCTTCGCCATAGCCCATCATAGAGTACGACTTTCCTGATCCAGTTTGACCATCTAATATTAAAACAAATATATATTAATACAAATACACATATCGCTATTGTTTTCAAAACTTGATGATATCAACTTACACGCAAAGATACAACAATTGTAACCATCAAATGCATGATTCAGCCATTCTCGTCCCACATCATTATAAACAGTTTCTTGATCCGCATAAGCACTATCCTTCTTATCACCAGCAGACCAATAAGACCGGTCAAATGTAAATGCTTTGATATCATCACTGGACTTTGGGTTTTGAAGAATTGTCTGATTGCCTTCCATTTTCACTAAGCAAGTAGCACCACGAGCCAATTCTATTTTGAAGATAGGAGGAAATAGAATGAGAGAAGCGTCATTTAGATGCTGCTACGTTCCTATTTCTTTTACCTCTTGAGTTTAGCGGGCGACAACGTACAACTACTTTGATGTTGCCTTGCATGATGAGAGACTATATATAATGTAGCGCGTTTAGAAAGTAGACAATAATAATACAGAGCAAGGGGCAAGAAGGAGAAGTAACGAGATGAAGGAATGCTTGAGGGATATATAATAAAGATAAAGAAAAAAAATAAATATAAAGGGGATGGTAAAAGTCGGCGTTGATTAAACAAACAAAACGAAAGAAGAAAAAGATCCAAAAAGTTGAAGACTTCAAAATATAGTTTGCGCTGAGTTTACAAAAATTACCAAAATAAATAAAAACTGGAAAGGTACATGATGGTAAGGGGTAAACACATTACGAATCACGATAGTAAACCTTTCCATTGTAATAATTACGGCGCTTGCCTTCTTTTGTCAATGTTATTCATTTTGTTGTATTTTGTCATGGCCAGGCTCTCGTTGAAGTGTTGATACACAGTGCAAAATAAACTTTATTTTAATGTGGCTCACCTCTTCTTTTTTTGTCGTACTTTGTTGAATTTTGAAAATTTGGACTAATGTTTGTGGCTCATCGGTTGCATTACCCGACTTTTGTCGTTTTCTATTTTGTCTCTGAGGAACACCTGATAGTAAATTGGCCTTGACTCTTGTTTAGGTTCAAGTATACTTCAATCGCCGTTTGATTTTCAATGACTGTACTGTATTCTATGTACTGTACAGTACTGCAGTGTGGGTCAATATGAATTGTACTCTACGGGCAGCGGTACACAAAAGCATCATTCTATTACTGCAACCTCGAAATTTGGATTAATCGAATGTATCTCAAAGTCAAAAAAAAAAAAAAAAAAAAAAGGATATTCACTTGAAAGCAGTACATCCAAGGGACAATTCGAGGCCCGTCTTTCACCAGACACAATCACCCGAAGAATATTGAGTGGATCTGAACAGAAAAACGTTGGTCACGCGGACTTCAATCCTTGTTAATATTTTAAAGATAATGTAAAACGTACAAATGAGGAAACTGATGACATCTCAAAAATTCAAGCACACGTAAAGTTGAGTAAGATATTCACTATACATCCCAAAAAAACAACCCAAATAGCATCCTAACACCATCCAAAAAATCGGCCCCTGTGAAATATTTTGCCTGGAATTTCTCATAACGATTCAATACTGCTACCATCGGTATGGGTGAAGAATCCATTAGTCATGAGATCTGAAATACCTCACGTTTCCTATTTCTACTCATCGCATCATATCAAATCATAAAACATATTAGCTGAGGTGCATTTAGCAAGAATTTCAAAAAAAAAAAAAAAAAGAATCTCACGAAAAATGTTATGGTATGTATCATACGGATAATTTTTTTTATTTGGTGAATATTATAGCTACATACAGCAGAAACCAACGATAACGATATCAGCGGGAAGACGAAATTGCATCGCTACTATGGATAATAGCGTTATTATGATGTGTGTGGTCATGCTACATCTAACAATACAGTAGCCTTTTGGAACCTTCTTTTGTGTGTGTGTTTTTCATCGGAATAAAAAAGGTTTCGAAGAAAAACAGGGACAGTTCTGATCACTTCGGTAAGAAAGAGATCAACAAAATATTTTAAATGCCGTCCACGTGGATTTTTTATTTTTTGCCCATCCCTTGTTTTTTGTTGTTCTCTTTCTTTTCTTTTTCTTCAATCCCTCAATTGTAACTTTATAAGGCTATTTTTATATCAAATTAGTGTCAGGATCAGCTTGGAAGGGATTTCACATCAGAGATTACAAGATGCTTGGGGAAACCCTTTCATTTTAAATTTAATATTTTGGATCACCATTATTTGGCTCTATGTAGTCTTCATTAGCTTAGTTTAGTATTGGATTGTCCATAGTTTGTATCTATGTTTGAATAAAATACGTCTTTTGTTATTTAGTTTAATGAAAAATAACCCATTAAACTCCCTCTTGCTTTGTACGATGAGGTCCCCTTTTAAAATTTCACATGTACCTTATTGTTGACAGTTGTTATGTTTCAATAAATGTTATCTGTTTATACTCAATATCATGTATTGTATATCTTGTACAATACTTTAATCCTTTTCTACAGTGGTCATTTTTTTAATTAGTGCTTATCGTTCTTCAACCTCCCCCATAGTCCCCTCGTGCTACTTCCAATATATTTCTTGTAATGTATTTTTGATGTGTCTTATTGGTGTGGGTTACAGTTGGGGAATGGCACCGTTTTAGACAATTTTATTGCTTTTATTTTTTTCGCCAGTTTTTAGCGCTCCCCTGACAACAGCATAGAGCAAAACGGGAAGGTTTAGTGTATCAGTTATATATATTTGGCTTAGAGTACGACTTGCTTGGCATTATACCAAGCACGGTGGAAAAAGCAAAGGACAAGACAATTTTTATTTAGATGTCAATATGATTATGATATTTAAATCGCATAAAATGGTTTAGTACAACTATGTAAAGCATATATTTAAATGTGAGACAATCAAGAGTGTGTAGGGGTGGGGTTACATTATTCGAAAAATAAATATGAAGTAATATAATTTAGAGAGTAAGCTATTCTATGGTGAACGACAAACATTTTTATATTGAAAGAGTTGACTAAACTATGCCGAACTGTTCCATTTTGTCTGCAAAGCTATCATGAGAAGGAATCAGCCGTGCTGTCGATGTCAATTAATGGCGGATACTATAGCTGAAAGAGAGTTACCATGTCGATGATGTTAACTGTTATATATATATGTATCTACTATATAGAAAAATGAAAAAGGAAAAAAGGCGGTGGTTCCTCACCAGACACAAAAAAAAATATTTTTAAAACCCGCCCACGTGAAGTATTTTATTTTTTCTTTCTCGCCTTTTTTTTCGGCTCGCTTTCTTTTTGATTATTTTTTTTTTTTCACTTTAATTTTTCCTCCACCATTCAACTTCATTGAGGTTATGTTGGACTTAGAATAATACCAGGACTAGTTTAGAAGGGGTTTCAGCTCAGGGATTACATGATGCATGGAGAAACCCTTTCATTTTGGATTCAGGAGTTGGAGACCATCATTAGTTAGTTTTTTGAAGCTTTCATTGCTTTAGCTTAGTATTAGTTTGCCCCTAGTTTGCATGTACAACTGAATAAAACAAGACTCCTTTTACATAATAAAAGAAAAATATTCTTATTGTCTCTCTCTTGTCTTGTGAAGTAGATTTCATTCTTACTACGATCATCCCTTAAGATTAGTGTCGGCTGTTGTTGTGAATCTATAGAAGATATCCGTTTATAATATTTCTTATACCCTGCCTACCTTATACAGTATATTAGATACCATTTTAAAATCCTCCTTTTTAGATTAGTATTGATCTTTCTTTAGACCCGACATCAGCCTTCCTCATGCTACTTCATTTAGTCACTTGTTACAATGAACCTCTCGTCTTTAAATTTAGTATCTAACAATATGCTTCAATAAAATATACCCTATTTATTAGCTTCATCTGGCTCATTAGATGGTGGAAAAGATATTTATTGTAGCTTTTTTGTGAAGGGTCCTACCATACACCTATTTTCTAGCTTATATCCGCTATGACACCCAGGAGATCAATTTTATGAGTGCGGGGAACGTTTAGTCCGACAAAATCATTTTTGAAGCTGGGAGTGCGATGCATTAATGTCCGTTACAAGTAATGAGTTATATGTAGGAAAGTCAAGTCGTATGATACAGTTAAAGGCTAAGAAAATACGTCTTCTTCTGTATCTCGTCAGTGCTTCCTGGATGAACACCAGTCAAACTAATTTTCTTGAGTAGGGTGCCTCAAAACTTATAAACACCTGTTCTTGTAAATTAACTTTTTAAGATCAACGAATGGGTCTTAAGATAAAGATAGGTCAGTTTGCCCTCACCTTTTTTTTTTTTTTTTGATATTATCACTCCCCCTTTTTCTGTAGACAGTGTAAGAATTATAACATCATTTTTTTACCGCTCTTACCGATATGGTCAACCCCAGCTTATATAATAGCCAATCAAATCTAGATGTAAAGGTCAGGTTAGAATCTTATCACAAATGCATGTTATCATCATCCTGAACAATGGAATAACCAATATCGTGGCTTTTTTTTTATTATTTCAGATAAGAAAAAAAAATTGATGCTAGAAAGGCGTAAGGCTCTCTTTTTATCTTTAATTAAAATGCTTGATAAGTCATGGTTCTTTATCACAAAGACCAACTTGAGGTATATCAATATAAATTTTATGGGGTGGGCGGCGTATAAATATTTAGTACATGAAAATTATCCGATATCATTTACTTTGACAGGGAAAAAGTACTAATAATAAAGCCGAAGAGGATCGTCTCGATGTCCGTTGTTTTCTTCTTTTTTTCTATATTTATGAAATATAGAATCATTCCCCTGTTTGAACCTATTGGTTTTTTGGGCTCAATAAAACACGTATGATGTGTCTTGTGATGTATTTTTGTTGAACTAATATCACAACCCATAGTTTACTAAGAACAACAGGAAAATAAATAAAAAAAAAACTAGCATCAAAAGGAATAAACTCGTGAAACTTTCTATAAAAGTTCATCATCATGGTGGCAGTATGAAATCTTGTCATTAGAATCCACCAGAATTGAGCGAATGAAAACGATGCTATTGATGATATAATATCAACAATTTCCTTCCTCTTTTTTTTCCTTCGGGACCCTTTTTTCCTTTTTTTTTTTGTCAAGAAAGGGTGGTTTTAGTAGCAAAAACGGATGATGATGGAGAACTTGACAAAAAAAATTGACACTCCACAGAGAATGATTGGTAATTGTTCCTGACGAAAACGCATTTCCCACGATTCATTACCTATTGGAGACCCCACGGAATGGTTAATGAGGGGAGATTAAACGGGAAAGCGGGGAACTACGTGCAGTGAAACACTGTGAATAAAACTGATTTCCGCTGAAATGGATAGCGGCGCCTCAACTTTTTTTACCAGTTAGTCTTGGCTTATGATCCTTTATTGCTCTGGGATGGGGACCCTTATTTTTCCATGACATCAAAACAACACATTCAGTTTTTAAAGTTGGGTGAAGGGTCTCTTACATAACACAATCTTGTTTTTCTACAAAACAATAGTACTCTTATTTTGGATAACAGACAGAATAAAGGTAGCAGTTTTTCATTTAAGGAAAAAAATATTTTCGTCAGATACAAGGTACATGGTACGATTACATGGAACTATTTATATGAGTGCGTGCTTCTCGGAAACCCCACTTCACTCGTCCGCCCCAGGTGGGGGAAAAATAGTGTGATATTTGTGATTCACCTGAGGTTGAAAAAAATAATCACTAAGTAGTATCGTTGGGCCGCTGATGACCCTAATATTATTGGATATCGTTGGCAGGGTCAGATTTATCCTAATCAAGGGGCTATATGATTCCCCCTAATTTGGTTAAATCCCTATCGCAGTCGAAAATAAATATAAAGGGCAAAAAAAGTTTTTTTTTTTTTCCCTTTTCTTCCAAATTTATCTCTCCCTCCCTCTCTTTTTTTTTTTTTTTTTTTTTTTTTTTTTTTTTTTTTCCCTCTATCTTTCCCTGTCTACCATTCTATATTATGATATCCTCATATTTCCAGTGGTACTACTCCCCCATTACGCAGATCGCAATGATAGGCTTAATCAGTTTATGTTCGCCTGGTATCTTTAATGCTCTCAATGGTCTTGGTGCGGGTGGATCCATGTCAAGTAATGTATCTTTGATAGATTCCGCTAATGGTGCTTTGTATGGCTGCTTCTGCATTGTGGGTTTCTTTTCTGGTTCCATTGTCAACAAACTTGGCATTCGTCCCTGTCTAACGGTAATCAGAAAAAATGATATTGCAATTGTCGGAGGAAGGAATTTCAGTATTACTCCTCTCCGCGGAACAGTAGCATATGATGGGAGGCTTATAGTATATATATACTAACTGTTTCTTCGTATTTCATTTTGATATCTATTCAATCTAGGTCAGTTCTTTGGGTTATGCCTTATACTCTGCTTCCTTGTGGGTGTATGATCGTAAACAAACGTCAGGCTTCGTGATTGCTGCAGGTGCTATTCTTGGATGTTGTGCTGCCGTTTTCTGGGCTGCTCAAGGTGCAATCATGATGGCTTATCCCGACGAAAACAACAAAGGCAAATCCGTGGCTATTTTCTGGGCTTTGTTTAATGTGGGCGGTATTCTTGGTTCTGTTATCACTCTCGGTATGAACTTGAACAACGCTTCTGGTGGTGTATCCACGGGTACCTATACCGCTTTTGTCGTAATCATGTTAGTTGGCTCTGTTGTATCAATTTTTTTGGCACCCCCTACCAAAGTTATTCGCACTGATGGCTCTCCTGTGGCTGTCGCCAATCATACAAGCTGGAAAGATGAATTGAAAGGTGCTGCCAATGTATGGCGTGAATGGCGAATGGTGGCTTTGTTTCCTGCCTTCTTGGCTAGTAACTGGTTCTACTCTTATCAGTTCCGTGTCAATGCTGTCTACTTTGATGCCTCCACTCGTGCATTGAACGGTACTATGTATTGGGGTATGCAAATTTTTGCTTCCTTGGGTATTGCTGCTATTCTGGATTACCAAGGTCTCAAGCGTCGTACTCGTGGTTTGGTTGCTTTGGGCATTATGTTTGCGATCATTTTGGCTGTCTGGATTGGTGGTTTTATTTTCCAATTGTCCTTCGATAATAGCTATGATGACCCTATTCACTGGACTGATGGTGGCTTTGGTGGTCCATTTGTCTTGTACATGTTGTATGGCTTCTCTGACGCTATGTACCAATCTTATCTTTATTGGTTAATGGGCGCAATGTCTAATGATCCTTCCATTTTATCTCGCTATGCTGGTTTTTACAAAGCTTTGCAAAGTGCTGGTGCTGCCATCTCTTTTGGGCTTGACGCCTGTGATATTCCATTGAAATGGGAATGCTTGATCAGCTGGATTTTGGTCATGGTCTCTTTCCCCTTTATGTTGATGGTCGCTGTCAAGATTCCCGACACTAATGTCCTTCCATCTGATGATCAAATCTCAATCCATGGCGAAAAATCCGACAAGACACAATCGATCACCAGTGACGAAAAGCATTACTAAATTACATTGCCCTTCTTCCTTTTGACTTTTTGATATCCCAATACTTATTTTCACTAGTATTTTGCTTTACACTTTTTTGTAGTTTATATATTGTTTTTAACATCATCTTTTAGTTTATTCCTCTTGTATATTATAATAAATAAAAAAACTGATTTTCAATCCTTTTTTTTTTTTTTTTTTTTTTGGTGTATGATATGCTGGAGCAGATTTCGCGGCGTTTAAAAAACGGTAACTGCAAAATTGGTTCAACCCCTTCTTTTTTTATTTCTGGAACCTTTTATGAAGATTTTCCATGACCTCACAGGAAGCAACTGATCAACTCACAGGTGCAGAATCAATTGTGCCTGAGAAAGGAACGAAAAATTACCCACCTGGACATCAAGACGCCCAGACAAGAATCAGCAGTAGCAGCAACACTGAAGAAACTCAAGGTGAAGATGGCATTGGAACTGGAGTAAATACGCAAGCAGCTCATGGGCAACTATTTCAAAAAGATATTTTATTGACATCTAACACGTCGACTATGCAAGATCAGTCTCGGGAAACCCGCGTCATATCACAGCGTTCTCCTCTCGATGTACCTGCGATGACTACCTCTGACCAGCACATTATGCATGCTACTACGCTTGGTGTGGTAAGAAAAATAGATAGCATATAATTATGTTCTTTATTATTAATTTTTTGTTCTGTTTTTTTTTTTTTTTTTTTTTTTTTTTTTTTGCAATAGGGTGTACAAAATACGGGACATTCTCCTGAAACGGTGATGCTTACAGTAACTGGTCGACTTCCGAAATGGCTCACAACTGAACACTACACGGTGGGACCTGGCACTTATGATATTCGATATACGCGAAAAATTGAAGTGGACGGCTATTTACAAAGCGCTACTGGAACATTTACCTTTGGTCATTTGTTCGATGGGTAAATGAATTAGTCATGAAATTGCTCTATACAGTACAGTACAGCTAATGGGTTATTCATTTTATTATGTAGCCTCCCACTTGTAAACCGGTTTGATATTAATGGCCAACAAAATACTATCAGCTATAGAAGTCGCCTCACTAGTCGTCGAATGATTGAAAAAATCCGTGATCACCATGGCTATGCACCCTGTCATCCTGCTGGTCTTTTCAGTACTCATGCCAATCAAACTGTTTTAATCAAATTTATCAAGGCCGCGTCTAAACCAAGCAAACCGGATGGTGAACCTTGTGGTGCTCGTATTCTGACATCTATTCCTGGTGTGGACGGTCACTTATTCTGTCAGAACATGGCAAATCATGTAAGTCAAAATATATATATTTATATTATCCTTTTACATTCAATACGTTATATTCATTTACTATTGTAGATTCAAGAATTAGATCCTTTCGATTTAAAACCCACTCGCCTACTTACCTGGGATGAAATTAACCCTGCCTTTCAAGGTTACAATGCTTGCCCCAATGGACATCACGATACAGAAACTGGGGAATACATCAACTTTACAATGGAAATTGGCTATCGAACAACACGGTACCACTTTTTTTCAACTACAGAACAAGATACTCGTGGATCCATTATTGCTACTGTTGACAACACCCCTACTGGATATGTGAACAGCTTTGCCGTCACCAAGCATTACATTGTTTTGGTAATCTTCCCCATGTTGGCCCATTCAAGTGCTGTCAAGTTTGCCTGGAACGAAAGTATCATGGACTCCTTCTCGTTTTACCCAGCCGAGCCAACCTTGTTTTATGTCATCTCAAGAGAAAAGGGTCAAGTCATTGCAAATTACCGTGCACCTTCATGTTTCGGGTAAAACAAAATACAAAAAACGTGTACAACTGCTTTTCAATCAACTCGTTTTTTTTTTTCATTAAACTTGTTAGATTCAATCATGCCAATGCGTTCGAGGATGAGCAGGGGCAGATCATGCTGGATATAGTGACCTACAAGGATGAGGCGATCACCACTTATTTAGCAACAGATAACCTACGCAATTCGACACCTACATCGACTTTACCGCAATCTGAAGTGCGGCGGTATGTTTTAAACAACCTTGATGCAGCACAAGCGACCTATACCAATCATCAATCCTATCTACCGTCGATCAACAGTATCACGTCGTCCATGTATGCCTTGTGGAACTATACACGAGAATCTGAAGCCAATGACAACGAAGAAAATACAAACGGTTGGTATGCCTGGATGCCAATGGCCACGTTCGACGTACTCGGGCATGACTTGGAATTGCCAGCACTTCATCCCTCTTACAAGATGAAAGACTATACCTATTTATATGGTCTTGGTGTTGTGGATGAAGGAAATAGTGACGACGATGAGCAGCAACAGCGGCAACGACCCAGCTACTGGAATAGCATTGTCAAATTGGACGTCCATTCGAAAACTCAGCAAGCACAATGGCAACAACGTGGGTGTTATCCAAGTGAAGCCATATTCATTCCCCATCAACCTTCTTCACAGAAACATGATACCGGTAGCACTGAGGAAGATGGCGTATTGATTAGCGTTGTCTTGGATGTGGTGCGACAGGTGTCGTTTATTTTGGTGTTGGACGCTTCCTCTTTTGATGAAATTGCCAGGGCAGATTTGGGATTCGCTATTCCTCTTAGTTTTGGGCGTGGAACGTTTAAATGTCGACAATGATTAGGTGATTCAGGTTTAGCAAAACTCGGTTTAGCTTAGTTGAGTTTAGTTTAGTTTAGTATATTATATTTAGTAGTTATATATGTACGTTTTTATTCTATATTATACAATAAAGTGAAGCAATGTATAGTCATCGTTTTACTCGTTTTATTCGTTATGGTCAATATATGTGTGAATGTGTGTACAGCGCATTTCAGCAAGAAGATAAAAGAAATTGGGGTCTTACGGAAAATTTTACGGATATTGTTTTTACTTGGCAATAGCTTTATCCATAGCATGCAGTATGGTGGTGAAGGTGAAAAAAAAAAAAGGCTATACGGGTGAACTAAAATTGTACGATTCAATCATCATATTTTCATGCGCTTATCACTGCTTTTTTTTATGGGTCCTTCACTGTCATTGTTTCGGGCACCCACCAGATCCATTTTTGAAACCATTTAAGATATGTCTTTATCTCCTATTTTTGAAGCACAATATATATAGAGTAAACGCATCGCTGAGCACGAAGGTTAAAAATCGGTTCATACCTATGTAACCCTTTTTTTAACATATAAACTATCTTTTTTTTTTTTCTACACACACACGCATCGTATTTACATACTGTGTAGGCATACCCTTACGACAAGGTAGCTAAAAGATATGAGACTAAAAAACACGATATATTCTATTCCGATATACATTATAGCAACTAAACTAAACTGTAAAGTGTGATGATAGGACCATGCCACCTATCAAGGTGCGAGGCGTTTAGAGGTTAGTGGGTGTAAATATATATTGCTGTAGGGTAAACATAAAAATAAAGATTAACTAGTACTATCGAAGAGGTAAGCTATTCTACAGTGAGGGGGGGGGTATATTAGAGATAATTGCTCCAACTTTACCACGAAGGCAACAAAAGAACGGAACAAACATGCTATCAATGGAAAATAATAGTGCTTAATGACATCAGAATAGATACATCATGTTGATGATATGTAGTGTTGATGGTTTACAAAAAAAAAAAAAAAAAGATGGAGTTCATATCCACCATAAAAAAAAAAGGCATTAATACTGTAGTCGCAAACCAGAGACCCGAAAAAAATCAAATCCCGCCCACGTGAATTTTATTTACCCTCATCTTATTTTTGGCTCTCTCTTTCTAGTCTTTCTTTTTTTTTTTTTTTTTTTTTTCTTCATCATTCAACTTCATTAAGGTTATGTTGGACTTAGAATAGTACCAGGTCTAGTTTAGAAAGGTTTTCAGCTCAAGAGATTACAAGATGCACGGGGAAACCGTTTCATTTTGGATTCAGGATTTAGAACGACAATTTAGTTGGCTGTTTGAAGCCTTCATTAGCTTAGGTTGGTGTTAGTTTGTTCATAGTTTGAATATATATTTGAATAAAACATGTCTCTTTTTACTTGCTTTAATGACAATATTCTATCAATCTCTCTCATGTCTTGTGCATAATGTAGATCCCTTTTCTACTACCATCACTCCTTTTGATGAGTGTTGACTATTGTTGTGCTTCAATAAGAGATGTCCGTTTTGTCATTCTCACACTTTGTACAATATATTAGCTATTATTCTACAATTGCATCTTTAGATTCTGCCATTGAAATCCTTATTACTAAGAAGTCTCTCGGCCTTTAGCTCTAGTATATACCAATATGCTGCAATAAAATTTGTCTTTTTACTATTCAACCTTTGACGTTTCAAATAATGAAAAATATTGCTATTGTAGCTGTTATGTGAGTGTATCACCAAATACCCTCTTTCTAATTCATCTATTATGACTGCTCTACCCATAGTACATCAAGGACTTGTTGGCAGTCTTAGATCCTACTACAAAAGACAGATATATTTCCTGCATGATCAATTGTATAAATAAATCTAGGTCGCTCTGTGCGTGTATCCGACGCAGAAGAACATTTTGCGCTATCTTCTATCTTATTTGAGATTGAATATAATAAATTGCAACATGAAAGGTGTACAATATATCCTTGCTGCACCGCACCGTATTGGTAGATCTGCATGGCGCAAAATTATAATTAGTTCTACTATTGATTTTAAAGCTACTTTGAATTTTCAAGACAAAAAACCTCCCACCCCGCCATCGGCATCATTCATCAATATAATAAAAAGCCAATTTCCATAATTGGGATCATTTCAAAACAAAACACAAAAAATCAGTTTTATTGTAGTAATGTCAAGGCTAGCGATATATATATATATATATATACATAAAAACGAAGGACAGCAGAGTGTATATAAAAACGCATGGGGAATAAATAAGATATATATGTATAAAAATAAAAAAGAAGGGTGATATAACTATGCGAAGGGATTGACAGCTAAAATACGAATCAAAGGAGGGGTTCTGACCATATCCATCACCAGTGCTACACGAATCTTATCCAATGCTTTGACGGTCTGATAGCCTTGCTCAGTACTGTATGCCGTGCTTTCCGAGAGCCTTGCACGCACCAAAGACGCTCGTTTGCCGGAAGTCGATGATTTGGTTGCTTCTGGACGCTGTTGGGAGATGTTTGGCGAAGGTGTCACAGTCGTGCCGTTGGTGTTGTTGTTAGCGGTTTCTGTTACCACCATCGCCTTTTTCGCATATTGCTCAAATACAGACAATTCCTTGACGATATTTTCATTTTCGTTGGTGCTTTTTTCTTCTACCGCTGTTTGTTGAAGTCGTTGTGCATATGGATGTACGTCATTCGTTTGTTGTTCATCCAATGAGTGATTCACAGCGCCGGACCGTAACATTTCCTCCACCAGTAGTTCTTCATCCAAGTAGCCATCTTGATCTTCATCGTCATCATCGTCATCGGAGATAGACCAAGGACGTTGCTTGCCAGTAGAGGTATCCACACCTTTACGCCAATACATGGTCAATGCCTGCTTGCTTTCGTCAAAATCTGATCGCCATACAGGTAAATTGGCCAGATGCACACGCTTTTCCATGTTTAATTCACCCACCATCACATCTACATGACCATCGCTTACTGCCACAACTGTCGCTTCACGATACACCACCGATTTTCCATTTTGTTTAGCCATCTTGTTCAGGTATGTTCCCAAAAATAGCAAACTACTTTGTTCACGGGCATAGAGAGCAGCTTCCTTCTTGACGTTGCAATGTTGAGTCAGTTTTTGGACGGTGTCACGATCTAAATAAAACGATGTATCTGTTGATATTCACAGAAAAAAAAAAAAAAAAAGAAAGGAGATTAATTTCATTACATTAATTCTTGTCCCACCCTTTTTGTTCTACCTTCTGATTCCGGTGACAATGCAAATTCTAATTGACGGTGCACCAAAATATCAGCAAAGCGGCGACTGGGAGCAGTAAAATGGGTAAACAAGGGAACATTGAGAGAATAGTGAGAATACTTGGCAATGTCGTATGTTCCAGCACAGAAGTATTTAGGCGGCTTGAGGGTTTTGAGGACAATCACCGAAACGAGCTTCCGTAATTTCGCATCCTTGATGGCTTCGATCGATTTTTCCAAGTTACCAGCACTACCAATATCCACTTGTACACCGAGCTGACGGGAGCAATATTGTTGAAGAACACGCTAAAATGAAATATAGAATGAGTATAGTTGACATGCCGCTCTTTTCGTTGAATTGTTACTGGGCTTACAATCTTTCGATCCACAGGGGACGCATGACGACGAAGTAAGGCTTGTTCGGGTAGTCGACTGGAGATTTTTTGAGCAACACTAGTATTGGCCAACAATAAGAGTTCTTTGACAATACGATGCGTAGAGATGGGTTTGGAGAGTACCTTCACACCTACAGGTGAGTAATTTCCTTCGAAATTAAACGTCAATTCATCACGCACTTGGGTCAGAATACCAGATTGATTACGAAGGTTGTATAATTCTGTTGTAATGGTTGCCAGTAAGCGGATATCATTTTCAATGTCCTGTCGTTGTGATTCAGGTACACAACCTTCGTCCAAGGAGCCTCCATCAATAACAATTTGTGCATCATCTGTGGTCAATTGCGCGCAGGACCTGTAAATAAAAAAAATAATGATAAGGACGAGATATTTATACACAAGTCTCTCCCACCGATCTAAACTTTTTTAATCTTGTTACATACTTTATGGTAGATTTACCGAACCATCTATCCAAGATCTTCCCTTGAGAATTTATTTTCCACACAACCGAAAATGTGAATCTATATAAAACGCAGAAAATGTTAGCAAATTCAAATACAAAAACGAATCTCTTCTCTTCATTCTTACCTGATGTGGTTCGGAATCAAGTTGGTCATTTTTTCAGTCATGGTTTCAGGTACCATAGGGACATGGGAATGGAGAAGATCAACTCTGACACCTCTTGTTCGCGCTTCCTTGTCCAGTGCAGAATGGGGTTTGATAAAGTAAGTCACATCGCTGATATGGACACCAACTTCATAAGAGCCATCTTCCAATTTTTCGATCGAAAATGCATCGTCCAACACTAAAATAAAGCAAAAGAAATAATTTAATTACTGCCCCGTGATGTTTTTTAGCCCTTTTAATCCTGTCCTCCCATGCTAATCTTTTTTTTTTTTGTTTTACCATTTGATCCCTTGGGATCTATAGTAAAGCATCGAGTCTTTGTAAAGTCACGTCGTTTGTTTGTGGTCGAAGGACTATCAACTGAAGCTTCGAAGTTTCCAGGCGGTAGACAATTGTAAACAGCGTCCGAGAAGTCCGAATCCGTAACGTTGTTGTCAGCATAGATAGCTTTTGTTTGTGTATCTAGTTCAAAGACCGACCCCAGTTCTTTTTCCAAAGTACCAAAAGGATGCAACGAAGTAATAGGCCAGCGTTTGATAGATCCCTGACAATAGCAAATAAATAAAATCATCAATACTAAAGTCCCACTTCATACATGAATAGCTGCTTACCACAAATAATCTTGTTGCATATTTTTGACTGTTCTCCACAAAGTCATCTGGAGTTTGCTCAATAGGAATCGCAATCAGAGGCACCCGTTTATCAGTCGCCTTGAACCAGACAATACGAGGAACGTCCTTCTTGCCAATACCATCACCATCAACATCATGTTGATTTTTTTCTTCTTGAGCACGTTTGTTGTTGGGTCGGATAAGAGTCAGTGTACTAAAAAGATAATATAAAATGAGACGATGATAAATTTTTTAATGGAACACAAAGGTAACACACAGTTAAACCCAAAATACCCAAAATGTAATCCACATCTCCCACCCCATCATATATACAGTAGCCCTCAGTTTCCATCACTTACCCAGAAAATACTTGATTTTGAGCACGTTCCAAAATCGCTACAATGACACCACAGAATTTGGGCTTGACCACTTCGACTTCTTCATCGCCGCCAAATATGATTTCGTTTTCATCTTCTTCATCAGGCATACGGATGCGCGCTTGAGCTGCATTTCGTGCTAGTTTTACTTCTTCTTTGTCCCGTTTTTCTTGCAACACCTTGTCCACATCAATAAGCCGCACAGCCACCACATCCCCTTCTAGCGCACGGTTACGGTCTCTGGACCCCGCAATATAAATATCCGCATCCAATTCTTCACAATACACATAGGCATCACTGCGATTGCGTTTGTTGACACGCAACATTCCACGCACCAATTGTCGAGTTCGGAAAAGAGGTGTTAATGCACTAAAAGGAAGGTGAGCAATAAACAGAGGTCGTCGTTGGTGTGGATTGGCGTCGTCGCGTGCAAAATTGACACGTGTAGGCGTGAAAGGAACCAAGTTAAATGATTGTCGTGGTGATGTAGGTTGAGCCAAAGGTAGAGCAGGTGTAGCTACAAAAAAAAAAAAAAAAAAGTGTCAGCTACGAAGATCACTTCATAACATTTTCTTGAAGCAACTTACATGAGCGCCAATCCATATCTACATTGCGAGAACCACGTCGAGATTGACCCCCAAGGGATTTGTGCTTGCCCGAGTCGTCAGAGTAAAGGTCCAAAGGTTTGTTGAATTGAGTTCGTTTCGAAAGTGCAGAGAAGGATCGGCTAGTAGTAAGACGATCAGTAAGAGGACCAGATTCTTCGGATAAGGTTGCCAATTGTTGCAGAGACGTGCGTTTGTGGAGACCTAAAGGAGCATCAGTGGAAGAATCAGAAGAACGACGTCGAGAGGAAGAGAAGGAATGTTTGTGGACACCGCCAGCACCAGACATAAAGGACCCGACCAACTTCGCCTCCGCCTCTGCCAAAGCCGCATCCCTACCAGCCATATCATCGTCACTACCACTGTTGCTGTTGCTGTTGCTATTGCTGTTGCTGTTGCTTCCGCCGGTATGACCATTACCAAAACGTCGATAAGGTGAGGATGAGGAGGAAGATGGACGAGGAGACATCATGGTTGGTTTTTCGGTCGAGATCGATCGGAGTTCCTGGACCTTGCTTTGCAATACCGAATGCATATCACTTGTGCTGTTCCCATCGTTGTACGACCGACGTATATTGGATGGCTGTTGTTGTTGTTGCTGCTGCTGCTGACCAAAAGGCAAAGATGACAGGGACTGTTGTTTTCGATGACCGTATCTTCTCCCTCCACCACTATTCACGTTCCCAGAAGAGGATAAAGAGGACGTTGAGATGGATGAAGTGGGTGGGATGGATTTCAATGTATTGATCATATCTTTCAACGAGTCCATAGTGACGCTTTCTCTTCTACCATTGCTGTTTCCACCATCAAAAGAGGACATGGGTTTGTTTTTGTTGTTAATATTTTCTTGTTGTTCTTGATGAGGTCCGCCGCCTTCTTCAGTCAATGTTTGTAGCCCCAGATGATTTCTTCTTGTTCCAAAATAACCCATATCCGATGCGCTTGCTGACCTGGACCTTTGGTGCGTTTTTGGAGTACTTCTTGTTGCTGATGGTGGATTTAGAGATTGACGAGCTGTTCGCCTTCCAGATGAGTCTAAGGACCGGTGCCTATCAGTAGATTGACTTGTGTGAATAACCGTCGGCTAATGATGATTATGATGATGATGATAATACAAATATTAAAAAAAAAAAAGAGTCAGTTATAGTATGGGGAGCTTGTTTTTTTTTGTTTTTTTTTTTTTTTTGTTTTTTTTGTTTTTTTTTTGTTCGTTTTCTTTTAAAACACTTACTTTTCTATCTGGATAGGTATCAAACAGCCCTCTTGTGCTTTCAGGGGCAGACTGATGTTCCAATGTTTCAAGACCATGCGACATGAAGTCAATATACCAGTAGTAGGAGAAGAGGGAGAAGAAGAAGAGGAGGAGAAAGTTTGAAAAGGGAATAAAAGGAAAAAATAGAAGTAGATAAAGGAAAGGGTGTAAAACGTGAGAGAATAAAGGAAAGTTGAAGAAAATGAAAAAAGAAGCGGAAATCGCCACCTGCCATTGCCAAATTTTAACAACTTGGTGAGCGGCGATTGAAGATTTAGGATTTTTTTATTTTTTTTTTTGTGTTGCCTCGTTTTTTTTTTCTTTTTTTTTACCAGTCTCCTTTTTTCTTACCTTTTATTTCTCTCTCACCTGATATGTATGTTACTACCTCTCATACAAAACGCTTCCCTACACATTGTCGATTCTTTTCCCAAGGCAATTGTCGTGCTGGCCAAGAATGTCATTTTGCTCACTCTCTTCCATTAAAGGGCAGCCCACATGGACATTCCGTACAACACACCGTGCTTTTTGGCGATGAAGCTTCACTGGACCTTGAACCAGAATCAATACAAAAAGCTATCCGGGATTTGGAACTGGACCAGTTAGACCGTACTTATAAGGACCAAATACAAAAGACAACCTTGACCGATGCTTGTTCCTCATTTTTCCTCGACCTAAGCTGTGGCTCTGTTGAACTCTTGATTCCTTATCACTATCCTGATTTGCCCTGCTCCATACGACTTGCACCTGATTCTGCTTTACCTAAGCAAACTCAACAGTAAGTACTGCACTGCACTTTACCTACATTGAATGTACCATTGTAGTTTCATTTTCATCAATATTTATTAATATTTCTGGCATAATAGGCAACTGTACGAAACATTCGAATCTTATCAGCATCAACTCAAGCATATGACTCTGGTACAACAATTAGACAATATATCTAGCACTTTTACTATATCGCCACCGCCATCATCATCATCGCCGCCATCGTCATGATTATAATCATTTCCCCTTCTTCCTTTTTTGTATTTTGTATATATCTTTTCTTTCATCTCTGATGCCTTTTTTATTACGATTCTTCCTTATACACTAGACTTAGTTGCATCATCATCATTCTTCGCCTTCTTGATACATAGTTTATACACATCATATCTGAATAAAATAAAACCAATTATGATCATTTAATTGTTTGCCTGTGGTTACTATTCTTATTATTATAATTATTTTCGTTAATAGACTTGGCACCGCCTAAAATTGATTTGGGCAAAGACATATTGGGACTAGGACTTATGTGATCTATGGTTGTTTTTTGCATCAACTTTGGATACTCTCTTTATTTTAAAATGCCGCTACCTACTTTTTGTGAGCGGAAGGCTTCAATGACGTTTCCCTATTTCTATTTCTACGCGTGTTCGCCTTTTTTTTTTCCCTTCTTTTTTTTTTTCCTTTTGAAACAAATATTTATATACACTATTACAATTATACAACATGCCTCCTAAAGCTGACTGGGAAAATGTAAAAACTCGATTAAACCATTGCTAATAGTAAGCAAACCACTCACCATGATCCAATCCTTTTTTTTTCTAGACGACAAATCTATTGAAGACAACGAAAAGGACGAAAAAATTGTTGGTAAGAAAAGCCCAACTAGACCTTAATCCTTCTCCCATCTCCTCTGTTTCAGCACTAACAGTACAATTGTCTCGCCTTTTATTTTTTTGTTTTGTTTTGTTTTCTAGCTTTGGATGAAGGCGATATCAAGTTGTTAAAGACATATGTAGGTGTGGAAGATTGTAACTGCGAGATTACAGGAAGAATTCACCTCCCTTTTGCATTTGTCTTATTTTATAGGGACAAGGACCTTACGCTAAAGAACTCAAACTCTTAGAACAGGATATCAACGATACGCAAAAACGAGTCAATGAAAAGATTGGTAAAGAACCGTTTTTATCAACATAGTAGATTGTGATACACTGACTGACTTAACTCCTTTGATTTTCCGTTGCTAGGCGTGAAGGAATCAGATACTGGACTGGCTGCGCCTAATCTTTGGGATATTCCTGCTGACAAGCAACGGATGCAAGAAGAACAACCATTGCAGGTACAAAAATGCTGTGTGTGTGTGTGTGTGTGTGTGTGTGTGTGTGTGTGTGTGTGTGTGTTCGACTTGTGTCAATGTAGTACTCACTTCATTTTTCCTGCTGTTATTACCATTATAGGTGGCTCGATGCACAAAAATTATCCAAGGTGGAGACAACGAAGACGCCAAATACATCATCAATGTTAAACAAATCGCAAAATTCGTGGTCGAATTGGTACGACATGTTTCCCCTACAGATATCGAAGAAGGCATGCGTGTTGGGTAAGGCGATTGCAATTCCGGGGTGGTGCATTTTTTTGATACGCTAATATTTGTTTTTTGTTAGTGTTGATCGTACAAAATATCAAATTCAAGTACCATTACCTCCCAAGATTGATCCTTCTGTTACCATGATGCAAGTGGAAGAAAAACCGGATGTGACATATAGCGATGTGGGCGGATGCAAGGAACAAATTGAACGATTGCGTGAAGTTGTTGAATTACCTCTTTTACAACCTGAACGATTTGTGAATCTTGGTATTGATCCTCCCAAAGGTGTTTTGCTCTATGGGCCTCCAGGAACCGGGAAAACATTATGTGCTAGGGCAGTGGCTAACCGAACGGATGCGACGTTTATTCGTGTGATT
Source organism: Absidia repens (assembly GCA_002105175.1). Lineage (NCBI taxonomy): Eukaryota > Fungi > Mucoromycota > Mucoromycetes > Mucorales > Cunninghamellaceae > Absidia > Absidia repens. Next base: position 2,904,637 of record MCGE01000001.1, on the reverse strand, counting down.
GGCTCGGAATTGGTACAAAAATATGTTGGTGAGGGGGCTCGTATGGTGCGTGAACTCTTTGAAATGGCAAGAACAAAGAAGGCGTGTATTATCTTTTTTGATGAAGTCGATGCCATTGGTGGTGCACGATTCGATGATGGCGCTGGTGGCGACAATGAAGTTCAACGAACCATGCTGGAATTGATTAATCAACTGGATGGATTTGACCCACGAGGAAACATTAAAGTATTGATGGCTACTAATCGACCGGATACATTGGATCCTGCTTTGCTGAGACCTGGACGTTTGGATCGTCGTGTAGAATTTGGCTTACCTGATTTGGAAGTAAGTTTGTAAAGGTGAAAATAAGTGGGTATTGTACTGATTTTTATTTTTCGTTAGGGCCGTGCACATATTCTCAAGATTCACGCTAAAAGTATGAGTGTGGAACGTGATATTCGATATGAACTGATTGCTCGATTGTGCCCAAATGCCACTGGTGCTGAATTACGAAGTGTTTGTACGGAAGCTGGTATGTTTGCTATCCGTGCTAGAAGAAAGGTAAAGCGCAACAAAAAAAAAAAAAAAAAAAAAAAGTCATCTTCGTGATTCTAACACTAAGCTTTTTGTATTTTCGAAGGTTGCCAACGAAAAGGACTTTTTGGAATCAGTAAACAAGGTGATCAAAGGATATCAAAAGTTCTCCAGTACACCGAAGGTAATAATAAAGAATGTGAATAATTGGGATCAAGACAAGATGTGGTACTCATGTGTTTGCTCGATTTATCACTATCATAGTATCTTATGTGGAATTAGTTATAATTTGGTTGACCTTTGTTATATACGTAGTTTTATTTTTATTATACATTCAATATATGCATTCAATCATTTAATAAAAAAAAATGTGTTGTTTTTATTATAAATTTGTCTTTATCTATGTTTGTTTATACCCCATGTTGTGAACGGTGGTGCAGGGAATGATATATGATGTAGTCCGAGAAGAACAAGAAAAATGTTGGAACCTCACGGAAATGCTAAGGACAATCATTTTCCTCAACAAAAATGCCCTATGGAGCTTTTGGACATCTGTCGATTTATGGGTGCCAAAAAATTTTAATTGAAGTGAGGAATTTGTGGGGTGGAAAGACATTATAGGTCTTAGCCATTTGGCACTTTGAAGGGGGGAAGTCCATTGCAGTCCAACTGTGATGTTCAGCGCTCCGTCAGTGGATATTTTTGTGTGTGGAGCGAAATGTAAAGTGCTGGAATAAAAGATGGAATAGAACAAATATAATGGATACTAATGTATCATCTCCTGTATAATCCGGACATGGAAAGCTCATTACATTACATGTCATGACAGCTTGAATAAGGTAGAAGATGTTATATGATTGAGTGATAGAACAGGGATACAATTGAATAATCTTTTATTGAAGACAGTAGAATAAAATTGGATGGTTATAATTTTGCTATATCTGAGATGCTAATTAACCAGGTAAAATATTTTATAGCTACTCTATTAATAATATAGGAATAATGGGCGGTCCGGTTGTAAGAGTTATTTGCTTTGTCAAGAGCCAGGAATACATTACTCCCTTAAGCATAAACGAAAATCCAATGAAAAAAACAAGGTATTTCAAATCCCGCACATGTGATATTTATTTGTACTTTTTCACTCTCTTTCTCATTTTCTTTCTTTCTTCACAATTGTTTCCTCTGGAGATTAGGATGAGCTTAGATTAGTGTTAGGACTAGTTTAGAAAGGGTTACAGCTCAGGGAATACAAGATGCATGGGGAAACCCTTTCATTTTGAATATGGGATTAAGGTCCACCCATTTTGTTGGCTTTTTGGAGCCTTCATTAGCTTAGTTTAATGTTAGTTTGTCCATAGTTTGTATCTATATATCAATAAAATTCTCAAGTCTTGTGCGAGAGATTTGATTTTTACTACCATTACCACTTTGAAAAGTGTAGGCAGGTTTTATAGGGCTTAGTAAAAGACATTCCTTTAGCTTTTCTCACGCCCTGTACAGTATAGTGGTGCCCATTTTACAACAGCCCTTTTATATTAACGTTGACCATTTTTCAAACCTCACATTATTCTGCCTCATTGTTTCTTCAATAGATCCTTCCAATGATTCAGTTGTAACAATGAACATATCTATAGTCTTGGTATATTTCAATATGCTTCAATAAAATATGTCCTTTTTGTATTAATCATCCTCTGACCAATATACAGTGAGAAATGTCGCTAATTTAGCTGTTTTGTGTGTGTTCTATGAAACACTTGCCTTTTTGTTCACCCACTATGACTACTATCTCCCTAAACAGCCTGGAACTGATGATCAGTCATAGATCATTTACTATCAATGATAGTCATATTTCTTGTTCGAACAATGATATAATTAAATCTACTACTTTCCTGTGACCGAAGACTTAGAGACCTGTTGGCAGTCGTAAGTCGCTTAATATGAGCCGTGGTCGACTTCCTGCACTATTCATATTCATCCCCCTAGACTGCATCACTGGCCTAACCTCTACTACATTGAACATACTGTATATACTCCACCCATTATTTTTTTGCATGTGGTACACCGAAGAAAAAAAGAAGGAAGGCCTAGCATAACTGAAACCAGTTGAACCCAACAAGCTGCCTTTTAAGATGCTAAAATGGCGAAGAATTCATAAAATACCACACTTCAACAACCTTCCCTGACGCCCAGTACAATACATCAATATTTTGCAAGTGTGAGAATGTTTTCAAATTAAATACACAAATTTCTTTAACAAATCTTTCAAAATTGATATATAACAATATAATGAAGTAAGGACCAACGATCAAATAAGGTCGCAATGGCATTTATCTACATGTATATTTCAAACACCGAACTGACGTTTTGTAGGAGTCAACATTATCACACATAAACGTAAGAACGTACAAATGCATATAAAAAATGACAACTTTATTTTTAGTGCATAAATATAGTTGTAAAAAAAAAAAAAAAAAATCAAGCGATCCATCAAATTCCTTAAGTAAAATAATATACGATTACTAGTTATTCTAAACTAGAAAGGAGTACGCCAGAAATCCGACCAAACGCAGGGATGTGTACCGTTTTTATTTCTTTTTGCCAAACGTCAAAGGTTCGCCAATGTTCTTGCCACGAAGTCTGATACCAAGTGCCCGTTCCATTTTACCAAGGACTTGTTGGTTAGGAGTAGCTTTACCGGATTCGTATTCATTGACCTATCAATAATATAAACATCCATGCATTGAGTCGTCAATTATCATTAACCATCCCCTCCCCTGACATTCTCGTTTTTTTTTTTATTATTATTATTATTTTATTTTACCACTTGAGGTTTTTCATTGATGGTTTGAGCCAAATCCTTTTGAGTCATGCCCTTATCTTGTCGACCCTTTTGAAGAGCTTTGCCGACGGAGACGTCTACCTTGGGTGGAGGAGCTACTTCGTTATCGCGGTCCAGTTTCGCAATACGACGATGATCAGTGTTAGCATGGCTAGAATTGGTCAATGCTATACAAATAATAAAGATATCATATTGTTAGTGAAAACTCAAAATCAAAATCAAAATCACAGTATTCAGCCTGTACAGGTAACGACACCACTTGGTAATACTTACTGGACTTTTTTTCTGTATTGATGGCAGCGCCAGACTAAAAATAAGCAACATCCATCTGTGTCAGTTCACCTCATCTTCATCATCTGTACCCATCTTTTTTTTCAACTTACTCGTCTAGCAGCATTCAATTCGGTTTGAGTACGAGCGACTCGTGCACGGTCTTCAGGACGCTTACGAAGAACAGTAGTAGTATCCCAGTCTAAAGAAACAATAAAAACAAAATAATGAGTATATGAAGCCCATATCAAAAGTATTGTTTTCCGACTTTACCAGACATGTTTGAATATATGTAGTTTGTAAATAAAAGGAAAAATAGATAATTCAAAGAGGAAGCGAATATAAAACCAAACTGCGCCAATCCCAGCTTCAATTTGATGAGAGTGACTGACACATTTTTTCTTCCTGCTTCCTTGGTTTTCCACGATTTTTGGGCGGAGAATGTAATTTTATTGGTACTGTACAAAAATGATATGGGGGCATAAAAAATAAATCATAATTCAATAGAAGAGTAAATTGTACATAAACAAAGAAGGGGGAATAAAATAAACTAAATAAATATGGGTATGGGATGATAATTCAAGAGAAAAACGCTGTCATCGCCCTCGTAGAGGAAGAGAACTGACGCCGCCATGATGATTTCGTTAACACTTTCCAGGCCTTTTGAATCCATGAATGAGAAGAAGAATATGAAGAGCCGGGTTGATGATTTGGTGTAGGTTGTGATGATGACCAATGGGAAGAGGAAGTCGTTGATGCGCAAGTCCGATGATGGTAAATTATTTTTCTTCGTTTTGATGATGATGGAGAAGGTGATAATTGAGAAGAAGATGATGACACGGAGGAGGATACTGAATGGATACTATCGAAGGTAGAGGTTGTGTGTTTGTCAAAATGGCGATGATTGGCAACAAATGAAGAACTTGATCGAATGACAGCTGCTGACCTTGCCTTTTCTAGTTGTCGATGTTTTTCCACTGTAGGTAGAAAGAGAGAATCATTATGGTAGGGGAATGGCAACAAACGAGGTGATTGTAGGACGGTGGTGTCCCTGGAGTGAAAATGTCGAGAAGAGGAACTACATGAGGAGGAGGAAGACGATTTTTGTTTTCGCTTTTTTGAAGACAAATAATGTTCTTGTTCAGTCCGGTTGCCCATGTTTAAATGTACGCAATTGATATATGATGAAGTAGTATTATACAAGTGGCTTTAAGTCAAGATAATGTCGCAAAAGGGAAAAGAAACAACTCCAAGCGTTTTATACAGATAAAAAATGAACGGGGGTTTAAAATATATCATGCCAAAAGCTTGAATTATGGAATAGGGACTGTATCACCCAGATACAGTGTGTGACCCATACCTAGCACACATACACCACGTTGAATTTAGTCCACTTTGACATTTCTTTTTTTCCTTTTTCTGACTTTTGTACTCACCTTACTGTTGATTGTCTTTTTCTCTCCCCTAAGAAAAATAACATGCGTCAACTTTTGGAAAAAAAAAAAAAAAAAAAAAAAAAAAGAAATGCATCATCCACCTTGTCAAGACTTAAAAAGGCAAGTAAATAGATACCACAGACTATTTTACAAGAATATGTCAATTCTGCCTGCTTGACTACCGGATGATCATTAGATACGTTCATGATCATAGTATGTTCGCACATTGTTTTTATTACCGGGATAGGGTTGTACGTTCAGTACAAAGGGTGCCAAAGAAAAGGAAGAAATATTATATTCATTCAGGGTCATAGTGATGGGGCTTGGCATGGTGCGAACACTTTATAACCTTAATACTCCCGACATCAATCTTCAATGTTCAAGGTTATTTTTTTTTTTCATTTATTATTATTACGGATTTGAATAGTATAGGTTATGGCAAAAAGACCTATTTTTTTTTTATATAAAAAAAGCCTTAGGCATTTAAATTTGGTCGGTCCAGGCCGTTAGGGATAAAAACTGAGACGGATCTTTTACGGTGCAAACAGTTTATAGCCAAATTATTCCGACATCAATCTTATGCTATAAGGTGAGGTTGAGACACTTTGGGTTGCTCAGGAGAAATAAATACTCACTTGTCACTCCAGATATGACAACATGGAGCGGAGATTTGATAACCAACTGAAGAACGTTGATGAAGGTTTTTTAGCAACGCAGATATACTGGCTGTGGTGACTATGTATGCATCCCGCTATTTTTTGATAATTGCATAATGTTTAGTCGATTTTTTTTCCCGATTGCTTTGTTCGCCCTGGACCAAAAGGTTAAAAAATATTTTTCGGACATTTAAAAAATCCAGAGGTTTTTTATAGCTTATTTTGTGTGTGCGCATTTCTTTCTTCCTCTTATTTATTTTAATAGAAATACCATTTTGCCAGCTTCAATGAAGAATTGGACATCTTGGATTAGTGTTAGAATGTGAATTAGGGGCATTTTGAAAAATGCTATTTAAATATGCATGGGGAAACCCTTTCATTTTGGATTCAGGATTTGGAGCCTGCCATTAGGATCAGGCTTGATGTCGCGATTAGTACTATGGAACCGTCATTAGATTAGTTTATTGTTAGTCAACATAGCTTTATATTTACATCCGAACAAATCATGTCTTAGCTTTCTTATCATTAGTATGTGTCTCTCATCCGTTTAGTTTGTCCTTTAGCAGTAGATCCCTTTTTACATCGGTTATCTCGCTCATTTAGATTAGCGTTGACCATCCCCGCGTTTATGTTTGCTTATACTTCAATAAAAAAGAATTTTAACAGTAATTGAATCAAATCCATGTTGAGCAATAGATTCAACCTCTTTATTTGGAGATTGTATATAGTATGCCAACCAGTCTCTCCGTGTGTTTCATACGTATTTCATTCCTTCATTTTTAAAACTCATATTGAAGTTCAAGTGCTTTTGTTTTTTAATGATTATAATCGAACATGCACAACCGCATCGTTCACACATTTTTAACCTGATGGCATCATGATATCCACAAAATGTCAATCATTTCCAAAAGGGTGAAACACACAGACAAAGAGTCGATCCCTTAACCCCTATTTCTTTTTTCTTTCTTGACAGTGTTACTTAAATTATTATCTTTTCAATTCTCGAGACTAATATGATATGCACATATTTTTTATATATTGAGTCTGGTTCGATACTGCTCGTAGCGTTCTTTGGAAAAGAACACAATGTAAGTAAGGCTTATGTAACAACGGCGACAATTATTCTTGTCATATTATTTGTACCACCATTCACCTTGTTCTTTGTACAGCTTTGTCAATTGTCAAATGGAGTAACTCTGTAAATATCCATATGTTCAATAAATGAGAAAAGCATGATATCCAAAATCAACGCACGTCCATTCATACCTCATGCTGATCTTTTTTTTTTTTTTTTGTGTGTCTGTGTTCACCTTTAGTGTTCTGTTGCAATTGGCAGGTATAGAGTCATTAAGCATTCAAACGTATAAATAAATGGTCTGCTGGGTGTCGGGGGTTAGTTGGTTGTTGAAATGTGGATTTTGACGGGATGGGTGACACCTACTCCTCATTATACACTTCAATGGGTAGTACTTTGAGACCAACCACCATGTTCAACATTCTGATGATTGTTTTCTATTGTGTGTGATAAAAGGTTTTTATGGGCTTTGTCATTACACGATAAAAAACAATGAACTGGATATATACAGTACAATAATGTAGTGGCAACTATGATATAATGTTTTACATGGTTGACTATGCTGGGGGGGGTTGTGATCTAGATTGAGTGATAAACGTATCGAGCTCGAATAGGACCTCCTTTCATATTAAGCGGCCTTAAACTACCTGCCAATTGCTGTAGTATTCATAGTGAGTGAACTAAAAAACAGGGGCTTAATGAAGCATTCATAAAACCTTCAATAGTAAATAGTAAAACATACTCTACGTACTGTATACTAAACTAGAGGCTGGGTTCATTCTAATTAGGGAAGGATCCATTGGGAGAAGCATGAGTGAGACTATCAGTAAACCTAAAAAATGGTCAACTCTAATTACAGAAACAACTGTAAAATGAGTTCAATCTTATTCTACAGGTCATTGGTGAAGTATAAGAGGATATCTTTTACGGAAGCATAACTACGACAAGTATTAATTAAAAGGAGTGATGGTAATAAAAAAAATCACTTGTACCAGGCATAAGAAACATTGAAGGGTCATTTTGCATTGAAGTATGTAAAAAGAGACATATTTTATTCAGATATAGATACGAAGTATGGATAGATTATAATAAGACTAAGCGAATGATGGCTCCAAAAAGCCTACCACTAGTGGCCCAAATCTAGATCCAAAATGAAAGGGTTTTCCATGCATCTTTTAATCCCTGGTGTGAAAACACTTTTAATCTAATCCTAACACAAATCTAAGATCTCCATCACCCCAAAGAAGTTGAATGTTGAAGAAAATTGTAGAAAAAAAGAAAAATCTGCCAACATAAAATCACATGGAGCGGGATCTGAAATATTTTCTATGGTCCGCATAGTCGCTTTTTTTACCTCTTTTTTTTTTTTTTTTGCTTCTCTCTTTCTCTTCTTCATCATTCAACTTCTTTGAGGTGATGGTGATCTTAGATTAGTGTTAGGATTAGATTAAAAGGGTTTTTGGCTCAGGGATTACAAGTTGCATGGGGAAACCCTTTCATTTTGGATCTATGAAGGCACCTTTACACAGTTGGCTTTTTGGAGCCTCCATTAGCTTCGTTTAGTTATAGTTTGTACATAGCTTGTATCTACATCTGAATAAAAATTGTCTCTTTTTATATACTTCAATGAAAAATGACCTTTTAATGTCTCTCGTGTTTGGTACAAGTGTTTTTTTTTTATTACCATCGCTTCTTTTGATTAGTGTTTGCCGTAGTTTTGCTATCTCAGAAGATACCCTTTATACTTTATCAATGACCTGTAGAATATATTAGAACTCTTTTTACAGTTGTTGCTTTATATTGTTATAGTCTATTCTTCAAATCTCATCTTATTCTCCTTCTTGCGTCTCCAATGGATCCTTCCCTAGTTAGAATGAACCCTTCTATTTCCGTTTTAGTATCTACCAATTCTCAATAAAATATATCCTATTTCTCAACTAATTCTGTAGCGAACAAAGACTGTGTTGTAGCTGTTTTGAGATTACTTGACCATACACTTGCACCCTAACTCATCCATATAGCTGCATTTCGTTCTCTGAGCTTCACAATTGATCTTCAAACCTAGGACACTTAATATCAAACTTCGCTTTATTCCTAATTGGCCACTATATTAACTATATTAATGAGCGTTAGGAAGCACAATGAATATAACAGTCACTATACTGTAGAGCATTTTCCCGAAAAACACTCCTGATATATATAGATATTCAAGGAGGCTCCGCGATGCATATGTACTGATGCACCAACGACGTTTCTGTGGTTACAAACTATCTTCTTACCCGAAACGCTAATTGACAACTCTTAAGTCACTTGAATGAATGTGAATTTTATTCATGTTCTACCACTCATATCAATTACATCCTCATCAAAAAGTATAGTACACTATAATTCAATTCTTGGAAGTGCGAAAACGTTTACATAGTCCCGACGTAAAGTCGTTACTGTATAAAATTGAAAGTGAAAATATATAAAGTGGAAGTGTGGAGCTGTTGTGAAGTCATGCCGTTTAACACGGCTGAGAATATGGTATGATATAGAGCAAAAAAATTGCAACAATTGAGGTTTACTCAACGTCCTTATTGAAGCGCGCTATATCAACAGACAAGTAGAGGCTGAGAACGCCCTATGATAACATAATTCATACAAAACGAGCGTAAATAAATCACTGTGACGCAATATGAAGTGAACAAAGGTATACTCACTAAGCAAAAAAATAAAAGCATTACTGAAATAGGAAATTTTATTCATGCATGAATTCATTTTCAGGTACGGGTTTTTAGACTCTTATAAGATCCATTCAATAGTGTACCAAAACAATGTATTGATATTGAGTAAATGGTTAGTATTGTGGACCCTCAACCTACGTATACTCCATTAGGTAACAAAAACTGGGTAGTTGTGTGCTCACATTTACATTATTGTTTATCATCAATGGAAAATTCACGATGATAATTGAAGCCCAGAATGAAGTGATTATATTTATTACAGTATAGCACAATCTATTACATGGCTTATGTCAGTGATCATGAACACATTTGTACCAAGCACCATTTAATGCTGAGTTGCAAGGGCGGCGTAATTATGACGAGCAGTGCGGCCTTCAACAACGTTTGGATAAGTTGGATGAGTATACTGCAGACATCATTTCACGTGTTTAGTCTGTGATAATATTTTAAATCCCGCACGATCATCGGGAGGTGGGAAGTGTCCTGAACCCTATCCCAGTATATACTTTATGCGGTTTTGATGTTAAGTGAATCACTCATCGTCATGTTTATTAGAAATAGATTCAAACGTTTGAGATAGTAAGAATTAGTGTTCCTAAATCAAAAAAGACAAAGATGATTTGCAATTCAAGCTCTTTTTCAAACAGGCAGAAATGCAACAGATATAATTTTACCCCGCTCATGGTAAAAAAAAAAAAAAAAAAAAAATCTCTTATTTACTTTTTTTTTTTTCAAATTTATATATATTTTCCCGTCTCATTTCCTTTTCGCTTCATTTGCCAAAACAACGAAAACACTCAATGACTTGGACTCTTTGGGAAGTCAGTGTATGTATATTGGTTATCATGGCACTCATGTTCCAGGCTGCCATTGTCTGTTTTGCAACAATGGTGACATTTGTATGCCTTCGGCCATTTTCCAATGACCTCTACCAAAAACAGCTCACGCGTATCCTCAGCTACTGGTCTCAAAACTTGATCGGTCTTATTCAAATGACGGCTCCCAGTAAAATGGTGTTTTATTTTGACAAGTCATGTCCGCCATCTACCCATATCGTGAATAGCACCACTACTGATCAACAACAAAAAAATCACCAGTATTCTCCTACCGGCGATTTGAATTTCCCGGATAGAACAATTGTCATTTCAAACCATCAGGTAAACGAAATGAAACAAAACATATGCCTATTTGGGTGGGAAAAAAAGGCAAGACTTCACATTGACATATTCATTATCATCACGCTTATAATTGGATTAGATTTATGCTGATTGGATATATGTTTGGTTTATTGCGTACCTTGCCAAGGCACATGGGTCATTGAAAATTATGCTGAAAAATGAATTGAAGTATACGCCATTTTTTGGATTGGGGATGCAACTCTTTGACTTTATCTTTATGAAAAGGCGGTTGGCGGATGACAAGGACACCATTATCCAAAACCTAGAGCGATCTAAAACAGGCGGTAAACCAATGTGGCTCGTTTTATTTCCTGAAGGCACAGGTAGAACCTTTCTTTTTCTTTTTTCATAATCATGGCTTTTTGACTCACTTTATATATATATTGATTCGTTTTAGTGATTTCCAAAGAAATGCGAACTCGATCCCAAGCCTATGCTGTGAAAAATGGAATGGTAATAGATGATGGTTAAAAATATACAGAATTTTAAAAAATCGCACTTACTCCTTATATTATAGAATGACAACTTATATACGCTACTACCAAGATCCACAGGTTTGAAGTTATGTACCGCAACATTGGAGAATACAGTAGAATGGATGTATGATTTGACGATTGGGTATTCTGGGATTCAAGCTGGTCAAATTCCGGAGGACGCCTTACGCTTGAAACATATATTTACTGGATGTGGTCCTCAAGAAATACATGTACACATTCGCCGATATCATGTCTCCGAACTTGCATTAGATGATGATGCTGCCTTCTCCAAATGGGTGATGGATCGATGGGTTGAAAAAGACAAACGCATGGAGCAGTTTTATGAAGAAGGTCGTTTTACGTCATTTGATCACAATGATAATCCTGGTGATGGCTGTGCTTCTCCTTTACTAGGTGGCGGCCATACTTATACTGTCCCTATTCGACTTCGTCATCCCTTGAAGGAATCTCTTGATCTTTGGTTGTATATGGTCCCTTATATTCCTGTCCTATACCTCTTTTATAGTTTAGTATCTTATTTACTCATCCTTTACAATTATCACTAGTTAATCCCCATTTATCTTCATTCTTCTTTTGTATAATTCATCTTAGTTTGCTCCCCATACATATTATCTTTATATTGAAAACTTTATAATAATAAAGGCAATTGTTTTGATATCCAAAACTACCGTAGAGTATATGATGATCTTTTATAACCTTTTATTTGTGCCTGCATCAGAATATCGATCAAATTCGGTCGATACAGTAAGTTTTTGATGAATAGCCTCGTGCAAGAGTAAGGATAGTCCTGCAAAATGAGGGTCATCGCGCGCGCTGATCGGCCTCAAAATCAACACTTTATGCACACCACCTCCTCATTTACATATATATATATATATTGCACAGATTGATAAATACATTTGATCCCGCTTGAATGTATTTTTATATGGTGTAATATGTGTACGAAGATAAAACTGACAAGTAGGTGAGATCCTTGAATATCTGCAGAGGTAAAATAAGTATAAAAGGTTATATGGTTAGATGGTTACACAAACTGGTAAAATGATTTTATTAAAGATCACTTTTTTTGGATTTGCTTTACTTTCTCCTATTCCTTTTTTTTTTTTTTTTTTCCTCCTCTCACACTACATACATATAATTTTCCCTCTCTCTATTTTTTATATACTCACGTCTCACCTTCCCCTCTTTGCTTCCTTTCTTTTTCTTTTTTCTTTCATTACCCCTCTCCTTTACAATCTCGTCATCGATGTCAGTGGACGAAACTCGAAGAAAACCAGACAGTGGAACTGACCTTGCATCAGTTAGTTATCAAGATGATCCCAATGTTATATCAAGTCTGATCGATTTAGACGTAAGTTGAACTCTGTACCTGTTTGGTTAGAATTCAAGTGTATGTTTACTAACAATGTCAACCCGCTCAATCTCTTGTAGAATGGCTTCCAATTTCTTTTGGACAAAGTCAAGCTGGACATGCAAGGCGCTAAAGTAATAAATCCAAAATTAGAAAAATATAAAGTATCACACGTTGACTAAATCCTCCCTCATTATTATTACTACTATTTCTATTACGTTTAGGATATCGCCGTGTTTCTGAAGAAACGAGCCCTTGTTGAAGAAGAATATGGCAAGCAACTGACAAAATTGGCTCAATCTGCCAGCGAATCATTCAAATCACATCCAAGGTCAAGGTAAAGCTAAGTCATAAGAAAAATCAAGCAAAACATACAGTCTAAGCCAACCCTTATTAAATACATACATGTAGTACTTTTGGAAGTGCATGGTCTTCGTCCCTTAAGGTACATGAAAACATCGGTGAACAACGTATCAAGTTTGCTTCTGACATTACTGAAGTGGCAGATGATTTGCAGCTATTGGTGAAAGATACTGAAAAGGCTCGAAAAAATTCAAAGGATTCAAGTGTCAAGCAAGAGAAAATCCTCATTGATGCTGAACTGGCTTTGGAAAAGGTAGTTTAAACCCTCGTTATTCACTCGTCATAAAAGCAATCCACATTACCCACTTATTACTATTAATACTGACATCGTTTATTATTGTTATTAGAGCAAACAAAAGTATGATATGCAAAGTGAAGAATGGGAACGTGCCATCTTACTGAAAACTCAGGATCCTTACCATCTCCCCAAGAAAGGTTTATTCAAGACGAACAAAACACAATATCAGGTAAAAAAACAAAAAACAACAACAAAAGTTTTCAGTACCCAACATACAATTATAACATGGACCAACACGATTTTTTTTTTTCCTCCTAGTTGAATAGAAGTGAAGAGGATGCTCATAGCAAAGCAGCAAGCGCTGATCAGCATTATCGACAACAACTTCAAATAGTCAATGCAGCTCGCCAAGATTACTTCTCAACATATCTGCCTGAAATATTAACTGTAAGTTTGAAAATTGAATAAAGGATAGACAAAATGTAACTGATTGTAGTATGTAGGGATTGAAAGCAGTAGGAGATGAATGCTGTATGGCTCTTCAGTATCAATTGGCACGATATGCATATATTTATGAACGCGCTTTGGTAGCTGATGGTTATGCGTTGGACAACGACAGTGGTAAAAATGTTTTCTATATTAAATTTCAAAAGCATGTCGATCTGGGATATACATATATATATATATATATAACTTGCTTTTGACGTATGCTGTTTTTTTTTTTCTTAGGTTTAGGCTTACGATCATTGACCGAAAAAATCGACAAAGATTTAGATTTGATGGAATTTATCAAATCATGTGATGGTCAACGACATATGGCTAGCGTGAAAGTGATTCAACGTGGTGATATCCCATACAAAGAATATATGATGGTAAGAAAATAGAGAAAAAAAAAAAAAAAACTTGATTCAACGTTGGTAGGTACTGAAGGCATGATTTCCCCTCCCCCCTCCCCAATTCAAACTTTTTGTAGTCGGCCGCTGCACATCAAATTTTGAACCCGAACCCGGTCTTTGGCATTGATCTTGGTGTGCTTATGAAACGTGATGAGCAGGAAGTGCCACTTGTTGTTCAAAAATGTGCGGAAGCTGTAGAGAAGTATGGTTTGAAGTGTATGGGTATCTATCGCGAATCAGGAACTGGCACTCAAATTCAAAAACTCAAGGCGGAATTCAACAGAGGTAAAAAGAAAACACTGACAAGCAGGAAGCATTTGATAATATTTAACTTATTATCATTATCACTATCATTAGACTCCAAGCAGGTCAACCTAGATACCGACGAATATCGATCTGATATCAACAATATTACTGGTGTGCTGAAACTCTGGTTCCGTGAATTACCAAGTCCTTTATTCCCTCAAGCTGCGTATGATCACTTTATTGCCGCTGCAAGTATGTTTTAATTTGCCAATCACCATGAAGTTTGAATCTCACATCCCATCCCCCCTTTTTTATATATAGAAATTGATGACGAACGGATGCGAATTCTTGGTTTACATACTGTGATCAACGATCTTCCTGATGCCCACTATGCTACATTGAAATACCTTATGGGTCATCTAAACAAGTAAGACGACAGTGGGAATGCAAAAAATTGGACTGATTTATTCATTTACATATATACATAATAGGATCCGACAGTATGAACAATACAACAAGATGGGATCAAGTAACCTGGCCACTATTTTCGGAATGACACTGATGGGTGATTCAAGCACTGGTTGCCTCAACTCGTCCAATCAGCATCGTCTGGCAGATACCCATTTGCATGTTCGCGTGGTGCAAACTATCTTGGATCATTACCGCCTGATTTTTGAACAAGATGAATGATTGGTCTTCCTACTTGTCTTCTCTTTACCGTAGTTTATATCCTTCCCTTATCACCTTTTTATTCCTTATATCTTGATTCCATTTGGTATATATCATTTTATATTTTAATTATAAAAAACACACGCTTCCTTTATTACTCTTATTATCTCTCTATCATAATAAATCATCAAAGCTATTTTGCAAAAGATACTGAATTTGATATTTTTTATTTTATTTTATTTTGAATGTTTGCTTCAGATATTGTTTCCAATATAGTAAAAAAAAAAAATGATATGGGGGGGGTATAGTCATAGATATGATCAATTAATAAATGGAGCGGTGGTAAGAGATGGTGTAGGGTTATTACGTTTTGGGCGAATTGGGTGATGGATTTTATTGTGAATGCTTAGGCATAAATCTGAATCGTTCTGAAGCAACAAATGAATCACATTTAAGAGCGGGACAAAAATAGCCAAGTCATATATATAAACACAAGACAATAACATACACTGTTTGGAATACATATATAAATATATATAAGGATTTTTATTCAAAAAGACAAAAAAGAAACGAGAGAGAGAGAGAGAGAGAGAGAGAGAGAGAAGCACTTACACTATACTGCAATAATTTCTATATACTAATCTATTCTAATCTTGATCCATGGCATCGGTATCTTCATCCTTTTTTCTAGCTTGATCTTCGATGGCCCTCAAAAATGCTTCAACACCTGTTCCAAAAAAAACAAAAAAACCTCAGTCAGGCGAGCCTCCTTTCTTTTAATATATGAGAATAATATTTACCATTTCCAGCCGAAGCATCCAGCCCCAACTGAGTTAACAAAGGGCCCAGTTGACCACTTTGAAGAGCAGAGCTCAAACTGTGTAGCGCTTGTTGGAATTGAGGCGATTGCGCGACTTGTTGTACTTCAGCGGGTGTTTGATCAGCGTTGTCCGGTAAACATGAATATAGACTGTCGCAGACTTGGGGGTCACTCAGTAATGCCGTCAATGTTTGAGTCGACAATACATCACCTAATTGTAACGACGAGGATGACTGTTCTATGTGATAAAAAAAAACCATTATTATGAAAAAGGACGTTTTCAAAAAGGAAAAGACTTGGCCTTACCTTGTGATTGTTGTTGAATGTTGGCCAACATAGATCGAAATTGTTCATAATGTTCTGGATCGATGGATTCTGTGGAGCTAGGCACTGGCTGTGATTCTTGCTGTTGTGGTTGCTGTTGTGTTTGTTCAGGTTGAGAAGGAGGCTGATTTTCGGTAGTCGTTGTGTCAGATGCTGTTTCAGTTTGAGGTCGTACTGTCGCGTTGGTTGTATCATTGTCAGATTCATCCGCATGATTAGGATCACTAAAAAAGAAAAAAAAAATCAGCACATATCTCCAATCTACCACTATCAGTTTTCCTTACCTCAATGATCCAGCTTGTTGAAACAGTTCCATCAAATTCTCTTCTGTTAGGTTGCCTTCACCAGCTGATCCCATCAATCGTTGCATTAGTTCCATTTCTATACTATGATCAGAAGAATCCAAATCCATTTGAGTATCATCTAGCGCTGAAGAAGGATCATTAATCAATTGATTGACACGCTGAATCACCGTATCGTCCAAGTCACTGTCCAGTTTTTGCATCCAGAAGAATAGTCGTTGGTTCGAAGTCTTGTATTTCAGTACTAGGACACGACCGGTAGTACATTCTGGTACCTTTTGTAGTTCTGCTTCATCAGGAAAGATAATCAGGTCCTATGGTAGGTAATTAAAAAAAAAAAAACGAAAAAAAATAAGTGTACGATAATACATTGTCATTAACGAAAAAGGACTGGAAGAGGAATCACTTACGTCTTCAGGTTCACTATTGTACTTGCGTTCTTTCCAATAGAAATGCATTAACTGATCATTACCCTAAACGTGATTTTAGAGAACAATAGAAGTTGGTAAATGAGTATCATCCCTTTGTAATCTCCTTGATCGCCTTCGTTATTTTTACCTGATCCATATAGATCATCCTAAATAATAAAAGTGGGTTAGTGAATCAAACATTTTATATGCCAATCCACAAAATTATGATACCTACCCTTTTCGCAAATCAGGCTTCAGCATGTTTCCTTCCCGAATACATTTTCCAGCATTAAATTGGACCAGGTGTCTTTCTGGTTGTTGATAAAGATTCATAGCATTCAACAAGCCAAATCTATAAAAAGCTGAAGGAAAACGAAAAAATGACAAAACGTCTCTTTTGTACAAAAATCGCACCACCATAGAATTTAAACCCCCGATGGCATTGAATCTCCGGAAGTCGACCTTTTTTTTTTTTTTTTTTTTTTTTTTGGCCATGTTGAATCTCTCTTCCTGACATGAACGACGACGATGACGGCGACGAAGTAGCTGATTTCTCAACTTTATTAAACAAAACAAAGTAAATTATGCATGTTATATTTATTATTTTCAATGTTAAAGACAATCACTTACATAGTATCTGATCTTCATAGGAAGGGTGGTGGAGGTGCACCTAAGCGTGGTAAGAAGACATTTGCTCCTGACGATACAAGCGCTCAACAGAAGTCACTTGATCAATCAAGAGATGCTCTCTTTGAACTTATTGGTGAAATCAAACCGTTGGCCACTCAGCATAGTATTGGTATACTCAACAACAATAGTGATCACACCTGGACAACAACACTACAACAAAAGCGTGGAACGTACTACCAATTTATGGGTCATTCCGTTCAAGGCAATATGGTCCTCTATCTGGAAGAAGCCGCATGGTTGATGAATCGTCATGCTTTGTCCTGTAGCATTACTCAAAGTGGAAGCGCACTACTCAATATTAATACTACGGGTGTGGGATACCTTGGTGACGACACAATAGCCTCTGCTCCTATGGTCACCTTTGAAGACTATTGTTCTCTCATGTTTGCTTCAATGGATGGTTGGATAACCTACGAGAAGTACCAAGTATATGCCTATTTAAAGCGACTAGGCTATATTGTCCAGCGATCTTCGATCACATCACCATCCAGCAGCACCAACACGACATCACTCTCATCACCTGAGCGAAAAGAAGGAAAACGGTCTTGGATTTTTCAGCTTCGTCAACTGGCTCAATATACGTGTCACCGTATTGTAGACCTGATTTGTGTATTTGCCTCGTCGTTCAGTAGCTTTTCGACCCGCCCTTTGGTGACTCATTACCAATGCTCAAATTATCGTAAGAACTCTCTCTGTCCTCCTTCTCATCCTATACACCCTGAACATGGTTTTAGGCTACTCAACTTCTCTGATTGAAATACTTTTTTTTTTTTTTATTCTTTTACTTTATAGGCTCTGTATATTCGGCTTTGAGGACCATCAAGTTTAATCCATGGCACACACCAAATAGTACCATCGTAGAACAACAACACCATTACAGCGTTGCATGGGATGTATACAAACCAAATCCAAAATGGAAAAAACGGGATCCAGGTGTACCCGATTTTCGAGTGGTGGTTGGCAGGTAAGTCATTGGCTGAATAGGCATATGGCATACCTATACTGAGTAATTCTCCCCTCTTTTTTTTTTTTTTTTTTTAGTATGAATGATCCATTGCCTTCACCTGATAATCTTCATCATTTATTCAGTCTACTCTATGGTTTACCACACAAGGACAATGCTTATCACCCTATTCGAAACACCCGATCTATGCAATCCCAGCCAGCATTCCTTATGGCTCTTGTGGGTAATGCGGAAGGTGTTACTTTCATACGACTCCAAAGTGACGGTATATCTGATATTGCCCCATTATCCATTTGAACATCTATCTTACTATACCCAAATAATGTCCCAATCGCCCTCCCCTCCCCACGCTTTGCCCCTATATGCCCCACTTCCGAATTAGATAGTTATTTTGTCATCTGTAGTCTATATATATATTTAATATTATTCATGTTTGGTTTTTATTCAATAAAATAATGTGGGGAAATCAAAACAAATAAACTATTTTACAATTCTATATGTTGGAAGAGGAGAGCGGGGGGTGGGTTGTGATAAATAAACTAAATTGCCAATGAAGAATGAATGATAACTGTTTGGAAATGGGTGGTGATGGTGGTAAAACAAAAAAAAAAAAAGGGTGGTGGTGGTGGTGGTGGTGTAAAAAAGGGGTCCATTAGTCTTTCTTGGGTGCTTCAGTTTTTTTCGTTGTTGAGTACAAAGGTGGTTCTTCACCTAAAATTAAAATATAAAAAAGGTTAAATTATACACATTGGTTTATTCTTTGAGCGGAAAGCGATGTAAGAGATTTATTTACCTGGTGTAGATTTCAGACACTCCAAAAAGGTGTGAAATGGAGCAGCAACGTCCATTGGCCAAGTGGATATGCCCTTCAAAACGTCTTCAAGATGGTCGTTACAACGGTGTGATTCGGGTGCTTTGTTAGGAGAGTTGCTGTGTTGGTTGAAAGGGAAATTGTTACTTGACATGGTATGTGTGCTGACAAAAGAAGGATCGTAAGGAAAAAAAAAAAAAAAAAAAAAAAGGTGGCTGTCAAAAAAAAAAAAAATAGAGTGAAATAGCGGTGTTTAAAATATGGGCATCCAAAAAGCGAAACTGAAAAAGCGAGCACCTTTTTCCGCTTTTCCTCTTTCTACTGATAGTATCCACATATTTATACCTAAATGAACATAGAGGTAAAATAATTTACCGTGATTTTTTTAATAGAATCTACAAAATTTATGTTGATTCTTATGAAGATTGCTTTTTTCTTTCTGCCTTGCTGATAGGAACTTTTGGATCGAGAGCATCCACTCAATGTTGGCTTATTAGACATGGCTGTTCAAGCTTTCTATACTGGCGATCCAGCAACGGTAAGAATAAGAAAAAAAGAGCATAATACAAAATGATATTAACTATGATATTGTACACTAATGACTTGTTTTATTATCCTGACTCTTTACGATTGATAATTGGTTGTTCTACGCGATAGCAAAAAGAAGCCGAGCGTGTCTTGACTATATTCCAAAACCATCCTGATACATGGCAGCAAGTTGCATCTATACTTGAAACCTCTCAAAGTTTACATACCAAGGTAAAGGAGGAGCTATCAGGCCCACTAGATCTTTTGTATATCGTGAATTGACAATTTTTCTCTTTTCTGTTTAGTTCCTTGGACTACGGATTCTGGACAACTTTATCACTGTTCGTTGGAATACTGTGCCACTGGAAACCCGACTTGGTAGGTTTGTGTAGACGATTTGCCTTTTTTATATTTATTTTTATTTTAGAAAGGGTGATATTCAACCTTCTCTTTTTTTTAATTTTTTTGTGTCCTACCAATGGTAGAAATTCGAAATTACATTGTGGGTCTCGTTATTAGCTTGACTTCAACGGCAAACTTGGACTTGATGGAACGCACGTTGGTGACCAAACTCAATATGGTTTTGATACAGATATTGAAAAAAGATTGGCTCCAGCATTGGGTAACTTTTATCCCTGAAATCGTGGCCGCTAGCCAAACAAACTTATCTTTATGCGAAAACAATCTGCGGATCTTGAAACTACTGAAGTAAGTCAATATGCTTGACTAAGTACAAGTTTTATCCCACAGAAACTCACTTTTTATTCTTCTTTTTCTGGAACGTCATCATCCTATATAGTGAAGAAATATTCGATTATTCTGGCGATCAAATGACAGTGGCTAGAACCGAAAAATTGAAAGCACAAATGAAAAAGGAAGCTGATATAGTGTTTGGTTTATGTAAGCAAGTGCTTGAAGCAAACGACGTACCTCCTCCTTCGTTAACGGAAGCAGCTTTAGCCACATTGTCTCGATTTTTGGTCTGGCTACCACAAGATTTTGTTGCCGACTCAGGTATCGTGTATATCATTGGAAACTTGGTAAGGGGAAAAAATAAGAAGTAAAGGAATGGTGTAAGTACTTACAAATGAAATGATATATCAACTTCCCTTTGTTGTAGATCGATAGGCATCGGGTTTTGGTGTTGGAATGCTTTACTACTATTGCAAGTCATGACATAGTACACAATGGTGATGGAAATTGCGAAGCACAAATTGTGATCATATACAGAACCGTGATGGATTATATACAAAAAGCACTGCCGTTGGTTAAAGGTAATGCACAAAAAAAATATAATTACACTATGCCATTTATTAACACAATAAGTTGAATTGCACAATAGGCTTTGCCCTATTATACGAAGATAGTGATGCGTATGATCAATCCTTTGTTCATCATGCAGTGCTTCTTATCACGACCATTTTATCGAAACATCTTGGTGTAAGTTTATTAAATAACACACTTGAAAAGTAGTGAATAATTGATAGACTCAAATCACATCCGCCTTTTTTGTTTGACGTTAGACTTTGGATCGCCTTTGCTACAATGATGGAATGTTTCCAGTCTTTACCTACTTATTGGAACTATCGCGTATAGAAGATGTGGAAATGTGGAGGATGTGCTTGGAATATTGGGAATATCTTGTAGGAATTCAAATCATATATTAGAAAATAGTGATGCGCAATGCTTGACAAACTGACCTGTTTTACACGTATTGAATAGACTAGTCAACCTGACCAGACATCGTCACATTATACCAAGCTGCATTTAGCCGATATCCGGATTTTGATTCTTGATCGTATGATTCCTCCTGACGAGGTAAAAGAAAAAACTGACGCGGCGCTTATGAAAAGGACTAGTTACTTATTGCTGATTTATATATATAGGTGCTATTAGTGGAAGATGATGATGGAGAGGTGACGAAGGAATACATCAAGGAAGGGGGCAAGTCGGCGACATTCAAATCAATGAAACATGTGCTCTCTGATATTACAAGGCTCGATACACAAGGCACTATCAAAGTCATCCAAGAAAGACTGGTATTACTGGTAAATAAATAAAAAAAGAAGCAAACTGGACATAGTTGACGAAAATGCTTGATGATTGATTGAATTATTTATATAGGCTCAATCTGAAAACTGGGCATGGGTGTATTTGAACAAACTCTGTTGGGCGATTGGTGCAATCTCTGGAACATTGACTAGCGCTGATGAAAATAGCTTCCTGATGCTAATACTGGAAGAACTGGTGCGTATGCTTGAAAAATCCTCGGCTGATACAAGAACAACAATCAGTGGTGAAACTTCCTATGTCTTAACATCTTGTTTGGTCTATATTGGAACTCAATACGTGCGCTTTATAGATGTAAACCCCATATTCTTGAACTTAGTACTCTCAAGGTTATTTAGCTACATGCATGACTCCCTTCCTGGTGTACGTGATATGGCTTGCGATTCCTTCATGAAACTATGCCAAGGATGCCCTGAGACATTGGCCAACAAAATTATTGGAAACTATAGTGCACCTATCGTGTGGATGGTTATACGTGATATCAACAATTATACCATGGATCTTGATACATCTCAGGTAATTTGGGAAAAAGGGGGGGTGAAGCGGTTGGCGTATCTGCTTTTAGGAGAAAAGCACAATATTGATATTGATATTATTATTATTTTTCCTTTGATGTTTCATAGATGTCCCTTGTTTATGGTGCCCTTGGGCATTTGGTTGTCTCACTTGCCTCACCTATCGACCGGAAACTAGCACTTGATGAACTGGCCAAAACTCCAGAAATTGTAAGTTAGATACTATTATTTATATAAAAAAGTAGATGACATATTCACATCGACATATTCTTTTACTCATAGTACTTGAACCAAGACTGGCATACTGTCAATATTACTTCTGTCTCCCTCAGCGTCGATAAGTTAAAGCCAGTGTTGACAGCGATCAAATTGTGTCAGGCGGTTTGTTCCTCGACTGGTCCTACCTATCAACCTATCTTTTATAGACAGCTTGGCTTCTATGTGGACATTTACAAAGTGACAAGCAAGTTTATACGGTCATCAGGTACAGGATGTGTCTTATGATAATCAATAAATAAATATGTCAATTGTACTAACAGCACTTTATATATTATTTTTGTTTGACATATTTTAGAAGGCGTAGAAGACTCACTGGAAAAAAGACAATGTCAGAAGATCAAGACGGAGATACAAAGGTTGGTGGAAAACGTATTCTCACACAGCAATGATGGACAAAGCTCAAGCAACAGCAGCAAAAACCAATTACAAGACCTACTTCAAGTCATTCTGGAGGATTATCACGCTTTGTCCGGCACGTCTGAACCGATGGTACTGGATATGATGGCAACTATACTTGGAAAGGAAGAGGTAATATTGTATTTTCATTGACAATGAACCCATGACTAGCTTATTCAACAGTAGTCTTCTCTGTCTTATTGATAGTTATTATGGCCACAGGCTCTGGATGCTATTCTCGCCGATTTATTTGAACCTACGTTGATGTTGATCAATCAAAACTTCAGCGATTATCCAACACATCGTTTGGGCTTCTTTAGGCTATTACGTTCTTTAAATCAACGATATTTCGAAGGTAAGGAAAACAATAGCAATACTGTGCGTATCGACCATAAAAGGAATTCAATTGTTTTTTTTTGTCCTGTGGGGGGGACGGTATCGTATTACCAGATTTTCTACGCCTTCCATCCAATACCATCACCATCATTGTTGACAGCATATTATGGGGTACGAAACATACTGTTAGTGATATATCACATGTGGCTCTACAAACTTGCTTGGATATGATCAATGCTGCCAGTCAACTGGAGGATGAAGACATGGCAAGCGAATTTTACCGAATGTATTATTTGCGTATCTTGACCGAAACGCTGACGATTCTTGTGGATCCTGATTGTCAAAATGGTAACAAGTTTACATATGTGAAAATATTCAGAATATTACATATTTGAAGCGAACTCACACACACACATACCTTTTAGGCTTCAAATATCAAAGTCAGCTATTAGCACGGATGTTGGAACTGGTACAGGAAGGTGAAATCTATACCCAAGTCTTTGATACTGCCACTGTGGATAATCCGCTCATGTCTAATGCCACCTATCTCCAAGATTATGTCCAACGATTTTTTATTCATACCTTCCCGTTACTCCAAAAGTAAGACAGATGTACGACGCATAATTATTTAAATTGATAGACTAATCGATCTTTGTTTATTTTTTTTTTAGAGATCAAACGGAGGTGTTGGTGCTCGGAATGTTCGAATATAGTGGTGACCTGGAACGTTTCCAATCTGATTTACTGGACTTTATTATTGATATTCGGCAAGTGGACGACATTGATGCTGGAAATCAACGACGACAACAACAACAAGACGCCGAACTGGAATTGCTACGATTTGTATAGTTTAGACATTAGTATCATTATTTAGCTTCGTTTATGCGGTGTATTTTTTTTTAATAAAGGCGTTCGGCTATTTTTCATTGATCAAATCATGATTATGCTGCATGGACTTATTTATTTTTTGATATTTTTCATTCCTTTTTTTTTCGATACTAAACACACCGGGACCCATGTAGACCCAAATATGACACCTATGTCGCCAATACATTCAAGATAGTACATAATACATCAATGATATTAATCACTTGATTTCATTTCAATCATTTTCCTTTTTTTATTATATAAAATTTTATGGGTGGGGGGGGATATATCACTAGAGAAGAAATAAAAACTATACAGACTAATGCAGAATGGGAAGGGAGTAAAGAAATGGAGATGTGGTGGGGGGATATCATACTAAACTATAAGGAAGGCGCAGGAAGACCATGAATCAATCCAAAAACTGACCCTTGAGAATGGCTTCACGCATAGGACTTCGCGAGCGACGTTTTGATTTATTTGATGATTCTTTTTTCACACAAGCACCTTTGTAAAAGAAACAGATGAGCGTGTGAGTAAGTGAAATATCATAATAAAGGGAGCTTTTTTTTTTCTTTTTCTTTTTCTTTTTTTACTTTGTCGCTGTGAGAGGTCAAGCTCAAGTTGGTGTAACTTTGATTTTTGATGCGGCTGTAACAGAAAAAAAAAGAATGACCGTGAGAAAGGGTAGACGCATGACCTTGTTTTTTCCAATCGTTCCAAGTTTTTTCAATCTTTTACCATGGTGACATATTCAAGCAGACTGCTAATACGCTGGGTGTGGTCGGAGAATGGATTGTATGCAGAAGGTGCTAATGACGTTGTTGGTGCTGAGGAAGATGAAGTGTTGTTTGATAAATATTGTGCTGAAGTGGACATGGTTTTTTTTTTTTTTTTTAAATTGTAAATTGCTGGAAAGAAAGGGAAAGAGAAGGGTAAAAATATAAAAACATGGAAGGATGGTTTTTTATTTGATGAGAAAAAACAATTGATTGGACAAAAAAAATCTATGATATACTATATAAGGCTATCGTAACGTCAGTTTGGGGTAAATGGAGGGGGGTGGTGAGCAAAGATAGGGGATGATAAGAGAGGATATCCAAATCGGGGTGGATAATTGCTGCCGAAACATTGACAAGAACGACATTTCCATATATGCTTGGGTTGTCGCCATTAGTATCCACGGCCAAAGCAGTATCATAGTACAGTATCAGGAGGGGGGCGGGTATCTGATCATGTATAAGCAAGGGTCTTAAATCTGGCCTTTGTTGTCACAAATGAAGTCCATGAGTTAATCAAAACCATCAAGATAGCCATATTGTAAGTAACTAACGTAATTTCCTATTTTCGTAAACCAGAGGTTGAGAAAATCATCACCATCTTTTTCATTGTGCTATGGAAGTACCATGGTTTAGTTCCTCAATACAATACACATAATGGACGATTGTGGTTTGTCCTGTTCCAGCCATCCCCATGTGCTAATACCTCTTGCCATTTTTGAAGTACAATCCATGTATAAACGACACATATCACCATGACTTTCACCACCTGATACTACATGGGCCAAAGGTAACGCCAAAAGTCACCTTCAGTCGCATATCTATCGATAGAAAGAATAAATAATAAAAGTCACTAACATTTTCCAGTTCTCTATTCATTTTGCCCTCACCATCACAACAGTATCTTTGTAGAACGGATTGGAGTCATTCGGTCATCGTCCAGTATACAATACTCATCGCACGGAAAAAGAGCCTATATCAATATAATCAGCCGCCACCATCTTTGAAAGATGAGGAAAGAGGTTAATAAAGAAACTGAATTGAATATATAAGCTTTTTTTGTACTTTCGTACCAGTGACGGTGTTTAAAAATATGACGCCAAAAAACGGGCTGCGGATCACTTTTCTTTTCTATACGTTGTGTTGTTGACTTTTGACATGAGCAATGCCGTACAATTATGATGTTAATTTGGCTCGGTTAAGAAAAAACAGCTTATTGCTTGACTCAAAAATCGGCTAAGATTGAAAACGTCACTGGTAAGCCATCTGCCATTGTACTTGAAGCATGGCACACTGATATTTTATTTTTATCTTTATATTTTCTGGATCCATAGCTCCCGTCAATCAAGCCCTGGAAACCTCTTTTGCAATCAACAACAGCACCTGGGTAAGAAATCCCTTCTTCTACTTAAGCGTAGCCTTTTCAAATAATACATATTATATCAATTTATAGACACGCCAAAAACGAAACGCAAGGTTTGAGTGTGCTCTACAACATCCTTAGTCAAGTCAGGTGCTTCGATCTTTTTGGATACGTGCTTTATTCCTCAACGATCAAGCTTGGAAGTCAACTACCGTTTTTTTTTTTTTTTTTTTTTTGCTCTCTTGCCGACCCAATCTCTCTCCTAGCCATTTGTGGATATTTCTATTGAGACGCTGCGCCTTCTTATCAGTAATTCCCTAGGTAATGGTCAAGAAAAGGTCAAGCCATCCAACTCGAAGGGAATTAAATGTATACGTGAAGACTGCCGCACTTTTGTTTTTATGTATTTGGTTTTCGGTGTGTTGGGATGCAACCAAGGTATATGAATATACATATATATAAAAGGAAACTCGAAAATCAAATATTTATTCATTTATTTTCATTGATGAAGCTGGACCAATACGAAGCAATCATTGAAGGTGAAGGTGATGTTGATGATAGCAACGACGATGCCAACGATGGGAAAAAATCAGCAATAGGGTCACTCAAATCGAAAAGCGTATGCCAACTGAAAAACACAGTTGTTGATGGTGACACTCGGTTACACTTAGTATTAGTTATCCAAAACTGTAATACAGCCTGGAATCGGGATATCAATGCCTCCAATAGCATCCATCTTCTTGCTTGCTGCCTTATTGATGGTGTGGAACGACCAACTGTTTTCTGCCGGCCAACAACAACAACAATAACGACAATGGGAACCGCAACAGCAATAGACACCACAAAAGCAACAAATACACCTACAGTTAGAGAAAACTAAGCAATGATAAAAGAAAAGGGTAAGAAGTTAACAAAGGTGATGTGTGACTTGTTTTTAACTGTTACTAACATTTACCTTGTGCGCCTAGCATTGCCATTTTTCTTCTTGTTCCTCTGCCTCCCAATTCAGTCATGTCATTTAACTATCCAAATGACCCTGCTGATCAAGCTATACAACTTACCAATGATGATGCTACTGTTAGTCGTTTGTATGTGCAAATATATTCATCATTCATCTACCTTTTTGGAAAAAAAAACTTACCCTGTCCTATTTCTTTTTACTATGCAGGTCTGCGGTACAACTAGGCTACTTTGATGATCCTTTTGTGAAATATTTTGTGAAGCGCCCTACTCGTCGGATGCCGATTATCAATCGAGGTAAGGCAATGAACAGTCTGTGTGCGTTGATATATTGGACATAGTGGACTGACTCTTTCTGACTTTTTGGTGATATAAACATAGGCTCGTATATCAGGAGTCGCGCGCTGGATACCTTGGTGCAACAATTCTTGTCTATACCTTGCCTATCAGCCTCCAAAAAGAAACAAATTGTTAACCTCGGTTCCGGTTTTGATACACGGTATTTTATGATAAAGGTAAACCATCATCTTATCCCGACTTATCCTCTTATCCACGCATGAACGACTGACTTTTTTTTTCTCCTCTTTCTAGTCAGGTGCACTGAATACGAAAACGTCCCGTTTAGAATCATCCTTTTCTAACTATTTTGAAGTGGATTTTCCCGAAAACGTTGTCAAAAAAGCTCGGATCATCAAGCAGCGAAAAGAATTACAAGTGATTTTACAACAGCGATCGTCAGACAATGATGATGATAACGATAACCAGCAACAACCGGATATCCGACTAGAAAAGGGTGGTACAGAATTGTCAAGTCATGATTATCATTTAATCGGTGGGGATTTACGGCAATGGGATCAGGTGGTAGAACGACTTTTTGCTCATGGATTGGATCCTCAGGTACCGACCTTATTTCTGTCTGAATGTGTTTTGATTTACCTTCCTCCGGACAGCGCTACGGGAATCTTGGATTGGATTCAAACGACAATGTCAGACTGTGTCTTCGCGTTGTATGAACAAATTCGACCTGATGACAACTTTGGCAAGATTATGATTCGGAATCTTCAGGTAACCAAACTATATACCATGTGGGAAAGGGTATGCTTACAATACCTTAACCTTTTTGTTCATTATTCAACATAGATGCGGAATATAGAATTGAAAGGCATCCATGATTTTCCAAGTTTAGCTCATCAAGAAAGGCGGTTCCTCGATGTGGGGTGGGACAATGCCATGGCGCTGGATATTAATACAATACATAACTCTGTTTTAGATCAGCAAGAAAGATCAAGGTAAGAAACAAAGAAATATGTCAGTAATCCATCTTTGTATCAATCTCACTCACTTAACTTGAATTGATTTCATAGGATCGCAAAACTGGAAATATTTGATGAAATGGAAGAATGGCACCTTCTTTCTGAACATTACTGTGTTGCTTGGGCGTACAAATCAAATCATTACGAGGAATTCTTTGCAAAGCATCTGGGGTTGAAAACTCTAGTTTAATATATATAGAATGGACTTTATTATGTTTAGCTTATATTCTTATTTTGACACTGTGTATATAATAAACTATTGCTGCTTTTTTGACAATTTTTTCTTTTATGCGTTTCTTGGGAAAAGTCTTGGGTGTGGTGTTAAAAAGGATCGTCAATGCTTATTTTGAATTGAGGTCTAGTTATGTTTGATCTTTGATATTGTAGTTGGTATTAATGAGTTGAGATATCATTTGATAGTTGGGCAGTATGGACTAGGGTGCTTTATATTAACTTGATCCAGTTTTATTGAAACAGTCTACGTCAGACAGAAATAGGGTGCACTCCATCAGAAAGGTATAATAAAAATGCTGAGCCTCTCCGAAATGTCATGAGTCACTCTTTTTTTTTTCTTTACAATAAACCTTTAAATCATATGATATGATATGATATGATATTATGATAAGGATGAAAAGGAGCAAAGTTACGTGGGGGTGGCGCTATATATATATATATAAATCCTAGCGTATTTGAAGCTGGTCGGTTTTGGCTGAAGGTCGAGGAATTGCAACAAGACAATAATAATAAAAAAAAAGTTGATGAGGGTAAACTAAATACCTTGCGGTGCTCTTTAATCATCACTATATTTTTAAGCATCCTTCACTAAATTTTTTCATGCACCCATCACGATCATTATTTATGATATAACCATTCATGAAGTCATGGCAACTGTGTATATATTCTATGTACAATACAGTGCATGACAATCTACTGTATGTATAATGAAAGGGAGATGCCTAAACAAGGCCGAAGTGCCTCATATTGTTTGAAACATCTTGTCTGAAAGGGAGAGAACAACGGTGTTGCCGGTATTGAATGGTAGTAGTTATTATCATTAGAAAAGAAACACCACGTTGATGATGCTATATGATTTCCTTTTTTGTGTCCTCCAAAAAAAGGATTGCTAACTAATCCTAGGGCGTCGAAAAACTATTTTTAAATTCCGTACATGTAAATTTGGATGTTTTCCAGTTTTCTTATCTTTCTTTCTGTTTCTCTTTGTTCCCTTCACCCTTCAACTTCACTGAAATAATTATGGACTTAGATTAGTGCTAGGACTAGTTTAGAAGCGTTTTCAGAACAAGGATTACACCATGCATGGGGAAACTCCTTCATTTTGGATCTAAGATGTAGGGCCACTAGTAACTGACGTTTTGTGGCTATCATTAGTTTAGTTTAGTATTACTTTGTCCATAATATATATCTAAATTTGAATAAAACATGCCTCTTTCTACTTGCTTCAATGAAAAATGTCGCATTAGTCTTTTTCATGCCCTGTGTAGTAGATCCTTTTTTTTACTCCCATTACCCTTTTTGTTTAGTGTTGCCTGTTCCTGTGCCTCAATAAATGAGGCACTTTAGTTTTTCTCATTTCTTTTGCAGTATACATATTAGCTCTAGCTTTGCAATCGTCCCTTTAGTTTAGTGTCGACCTTGCAACAGATCTCATTTTATAGTTTTCCCCATGCTTCCTCTAACGGATCCCTTCTATAAGTCATGAACCTCTCCCCTTTATTTTAGTACCACATTATGCTTCAATAAAATATGCCTTTTTTCTTTTCCCTTCTTTAACCTATCAGATAGTAAAGAATGTCTTTATTGTAGCTATTTTGTGAGTGTCCAGCCACAACACTTGCTTTTTAAATCATCCCCTACGACTACTTTGCCTTCCAAAGACTTATGGACCGGTTGACAGGTCTAGGGCATTTAATATGCCTATTTGCGCTCTACTATTCACATTACTCAACCAAGATTGTTTCACCAGTATAACCTCCACTATACTGGACATTACTGTATATATACAGCTCATCATTTTTATTTATTTATTTTGCATGTGGTATAATAAAAAAAAATCGTGAGAAGATTCCCGAACTGAAACCCCTTGATTCTGGAGGAACCGCCTATTAAGATAAAAAATGGCAGGAGGGTTGTTTAATTTCATCAAAACCACACTTCAACAACCTCTTTTTTGACCCGTGAGATCAGTTTTTGTAAATGTGAGAATATTTTGCAGTCGAATAAAACAAAAATTCCAGCAATTAAGATTTATATACATACGTTTTTGTCGAACTGCATCATATTGAGTTGGGATAACATGTTGATGTGTTGGGTATTATTCAATAAACGGCAGTGATGAATTAGAGTGTTGTTATATAAACCAGACCCGGTTTTTATTCAAACCATGAAAAACCAGGAGGATCTATGCGGTATTTTCTACATTTTGTCTGGATAACGAGCTTTCGTTTTTACAGGGAGTTGCCAGCCCTGACGCTCATTACAGGGAATGTAACTGCCATACAGACCAAAATTGACACTTACATTATAAAAGGTTTACATTTGGAAAGTAAGAGTAAAAATAAAAATTTCACCAAGCCTCCAATGGTTTTATTTTTAGCATATACTATTTTTTTTAATCTTTCCAAATGCTATTTATTATGTGGGGTATCATAACTTTGATACATCACATAATCCGAGTGTGTCTAGGTCTTCATTTTCTGATTTTCTTTTCTTTTCGTCAGACTCCGCTCTCAATTTTGAGCCTTCAACAACATAAAAATATAAACGATTGACTTTATTTTGTACATATATCGAGTCTGTATTATGTATATATATATATTTGTGGAGGGGTAGAAATAAATAGCAGAAGCATGTGACTACCCGTCAGGTATGTACAATAAATTGATAGGAAGTACATCCATAAATGGAGTACTACTGCAATAGAACAGGAAAAAGACTTGATAATGACGAAAAGCAACTGTAAAGAGTTGACTAAGTACGACAAGGCTTGGAAGGTTTAATGTGATTCCAGGCATATGTGAATGAGGGCGGAAAGCACTAATTCTTTTCAAAAACACCGCCTTGCAATGGTATAAGAATAAGCACCATAGGTTAATGAAAGTTCAGCAGTATCTACATAAACATAATCACCGAAAGAAGAGCTCTTTATCCAACCAGCAGCATCATTCGCCCACAATCTTTCAATTTCTCTTTGTGTCATGGGATCACATCTATTCCAAGAGGACCCAATGGCGTATACCCATTCTATCCCTTTGGCCATTTTTCAATGTAGTAGTGATTCAATGTAATAAAAACGTAAATCCAATTATTTGATCTACTCCTCCCTTTTATATCAGAATGCAACAAAAAAAAAAAAAAAAAAAAAGCTTAAATAATCTATATTTGGCGCTGACGCGGGGAAAATGACGAGTACAGTTGTGACACAAACGTCCTCCACCAGCACTGCCCCCTCATTCATCTTTATTTTATTTTATTATGCATCATTTTCTCCACTCTCATATCAGATTTCTACCACAACCAAATGAAAAGAGTGTGCCCATCAAGTTGAGCATAGTGTTTCTGTAAAGGTTAATTTTGTTTTATTTTGCAAGGAAGCTCCCTCCCTCTCAAATTTCTATTGTCTGCGCGGTATGTTTCAATTCCCGATTGCACCCAGCCACACCGAAAGAAAAAAAAAACTGGGCTTGGTAATGGAAGCCCTTTCTTTCTTTTTTTTTTTAGAAGTCAACCACAGATCATTCTATTATATCATGACTTCAACCACATCGACTTCCGATTACGACCTGCAGATATACCGCGACAGAACTAAAACATGGAATGATAAACCATTAGGCTACCTTGATCGATACTACAAGCGCTTTATTCATAAGAAACAAAGTTACATGTTTCTTCGACAAGCACCCAATGGTTTAGCGGTCGTTGGCGTCCGCTACCTACCATTCTCCTCAGACAACACCTCAATCCCTTCCGCAGCAACAACAACAACCGCGTCCGATCTGTCTATAGAATTGGCCTTTGATCTTGTTGGCGAAAAGGTGACACCCGGTACAATGATTGCACGTATCAACGATAAGCCCATCTTTGCCAATGTACATGGAAAACTCTTGGAAGTGAACGAACGACTGATCGACGAACCGGGACTTGTTCTCACCGACCCAACCGTCCAGGGTTATTTTGCCATCATTATGCCAAAAAACGCGGATAAAAACATGCATGAATATGACGCCGTGGACCAACTTTGATAGGTGTTGACATTCCCCTCCTTCTGTATTACATACACACACATACAGTCTCCCATGCACAATCACACACATACTCCTATTTTGCCTAGTCATATTCACTCATTCCTCATACCTGTAGTTATAATTGTTATTAGTTTTAGTATTTGGCCTGCCCGTTGATTTTATTCATATACACATGTAGTTACTTTTTTTTTATAGACTTCCTAATAAAAAACAATTTATTCAATACTTATTTTTTTAATCGGTTGATTGAAGGATTTGTCTATACTAATATATACTACGATATACTACTATATACTAAGGGACGGGGCGACGGGCTACATTTGATAGTATCAAAAAAGCAAAAAAAAAAAAAAAGTCTTCATTTTTGATCAAAAGTCTAAAAGTCTCTAGATATAAATGATTTGATTTCAATAGTTTATTGTAAAAAGAAAAAAGGAAGGATAATGCAAAAAGAAGAGATAATATAAAAAATGATAGTATGTAAATGGGAACGGGAAAATAAAAATAAAATTCATCGATACATGGAGAATATCAAAAACATGAGAAGGAAGATGTAGTGAAATCTACGCTATGAGACCAAAATGGTTTACCAGACAGGCACGCCAGCTTCAATTTCCTTGGGGGCGGTAGGCTGACCAATCAAAGCATCACTCAAGAATCCATATTCTTCTTGATAGTGTTTCTTCTTGTTTCCGGTGGCGACCGAGGCGGAAGGAGCACGACCAGTGTAGCGGGGTTGCTTGCCAGCATGATGTTCAGTTTGAGCCAAGACCGTAGTGAGACGAGGTTGCACGTGTTGCCAAGCACCCATGTTCAAAGGTTCTTCTTGACACCATACAATTTCGGCATTGGGGTACTTGTCAGCATGTTCCTTGATTTGTTCATAAGGGAAGGGATTCAATTGTTCCACACGAGAAATGGCAATGTCAGTCATCTTATTTTGTTCTCGAGCCTTTAACAAAGCATAGTAGACTTGACCGGTACAAAGGATATGCTTGGTGATCTTTTCGGGTGACTCCAAGTGATCGGGATGGTCGTCAGGCAAGTATAATTGGAAGTGAGTATCACCAGTCAATTCTTCCAAAGATGAACGTGCCATGGGGTGACGGAGCATGGCCTTGGAGAATGGAAGGATCAACTAAACATCAATATATAAAGTTAGTACATCTCGATTGTGATATAAATCATCATCATTCACTTACAGGCTTCCTGAATTCACGACATATTTGACGGCGTAAGACATGGAAATATTGAGACGGAGTAGAGGCGTATACCACTTGCATGTTACAGTCTTGATGGAGCCGTTCCAATTTTTCAGGAGAAGGATAGACATAGGGATTATCATCACAGAGTTGTAAGTATCTTTCAATACGGGACGAGGAATGTTCAGGGCCTTGGCCGTCATAACCATGGGGGAGGGTCATTACCAGACCAGTACGTTGGAGCCATTTTTGTTCACCGGCAGCAATGAATTGATCAACGATACATTGAGCATTGTTAGCAAAATCACCGAACTGCGCTTCCCAAATCACCAAGGCATTAGGATCCACCAAAGAGTAGCCCAATTCGAAACCGAGCACACCAAATTCAGACAATGACGAGTTGGAAATGGATAAATCACCTTGTTCCGACGAGATATGGTTCAGCATGGTATACTTGCTGGCGGATTTTTGATCGTGCAACACGGCGTGACGTTGTGAGAAAGTACCACGTTCAACATCTTGACCAGACACACGGACATGCTTGCCTTCCAAAAGCAAACTACCCCAAGCTAAACCTTCAGCAGTCGACCAATCAACATCTTTACCAGCAGTCAAGTTCTTTTCGCGGTTTTGCAAAATACGTTTCAAATTGCGATGCACATTGAAGTCATGAGGCAAAGTCGTCATAGCCTTACCAACTTGTTGAAGAGTTTCAGAGGTGACACCAGTAGGGAAATGAGGAAGAATTTCTTCAGCCAATTCTTTGGGTGATTTGAAGCCTATTTAATAATAATAACAATAGTAATAAAGGAGGCGTGTGTCAATAAACGCAACATCATGCTTCTCCCCTTTCCTCTTTATCTTTTACTTACCAGGCCATGAGCTAGATTGCCATTCTTGAGAAGTGGGTTTATAATCCTTGCTAGCAGCGTAAGATTCTTCCAAGATATTCCAAACACGCTTCTTGTTCCCGTCAATTTCATCCGCACTCAAAGTCCCTTCTTTCTTGAGTTGAGCTTCATATTTTTGGGCCACAGGGGTTTGCTTGGCAATGGCATCATACATTTTGGGCTGAGTAAACATGGGTTGATCGGTTTCGTTGTGACCATGCTTACGATAACAGACGAGATCAATGACAACATCGCGATGGAAGGTTTGACGCCAATCAGCGGCCAGCTGCATCACATAAGTCACAGCTTCAGCGTCATCACCATTAACGTGGAAGACAGGGGCATTAACAGACTTGGCGATATCAGTACAGTAAGGGGTAGAGCGACCATAACGAGGATCAGTGGTAAAGCCGATTTGATTGTTGACAACAATATGAATAGTACCACCAGTAGAGTAGGCAGGTAAATCATGGAAGCCCATTGTTTCATAGACAACACCTTGACCAGCAAATGCAGCATCACCGTGCATCAAAACAGACATGGAACGCTTTCCTTCGGTATCCTTGCCATAGTATTGGAGGGCACGAGTCTTTCCAAGCACAACAGGGTCCACTGCTTCTAAATGAGAAGGATTGGCAACCAAAGAAAGATGCACACGTTTACCAGAGGGAGTTGGGCGTACATAATTCATACCAAGATGGTACTTGACATCACCGGATCCTTCTTCGGAGGGTTCCAAAGATCCACTGAATTCACAAAAGATAGATTCGTTGGGTTTACGGACTACGTTGCTAAGCACATTGAGACGACCACGGTGGGGCATACCAATGACAATAGATTCAACACCAAGATCAACGGAACGATCAATCTAGTAATTAAAAACTAATTAATTGATTGAAAACCATACACACGGACACACAAACAGACGCTTTATCACAAACTACTTACCAAAGCCTTCATACCAGGAATCAAAGTTTCACCACCTTCGAGACCGAAACGTTTTTCTGATGGATACTTGGAGGCAACAAAACGTTCAAAGGAGTCGGACCAAGTAAGTCGATCCAAAATAACACGCTTTTCATCGACAGAGTACTTGTAAGGTTGAGGATTTTCGATGCGTTGACGAATCCAATCACATTGAGCACGATCAGGAATATGAATGTATTCAATACCAATAGATCCACCTAATAAAAATAAACCAAGGAGACTTGATTAAACTATGTTCTTGTTCATGCTGATTCATCCTGTCAGTTTTATTATCTTTTTCTCACAACTTACAGTAAATCTTTTTCAAGACATCCACAATTTCGCGTAAAGTCATTTCCTTTTCGTTGTTTCCTAATGCGGGCAATATACCAGGACCCAGGTTGAATTTGCGGTCAAGATCCTTTTCAGTGAATCCATAGTAAGCATAGTCGAGTTCGGGAGGAGTGGTACTGTCCAAATCAGCATGTTGAACACCCAAAGGATCAAGACAGGCGATATGATGGCCACGGACTTGATAAGCGCGCACTAAAAGTTGAATCTTCATGTGTTCAATGACGTCCTTAGAAGAGGCATTAGCAACACCAGCACCAGGAAGAGCAGGTAAACGAGCACTAGCGGAGGGCACAAGATTAGGAGGAGGGCTGTAGGCTTGTGTAGAAGGAACACCATTGGCCATGTTCTTGAAATAGATTTGCCACGACAAGTGTACTGATGATGGATCCTTTAACCAAGCTTCGTACATTTCTTCAATATAACTGGCGGCGCCACCTTGTAAAAACCCATCAGTTGACTCGGGTGCAACTGTCGTCTTGGCGAAGTGGGTTCGGCCAGTATGGAAACTGGCAACAGATGTAGCACGCATGAATGATGAGGTTCGTGCATTGTTGATACTGCGTTGAGCAAGAGGCTGGGCGACACGAGCCAATGCTGACAATCGATACATGTTTCAAGAGAACAACAAAAAGATAAAACGAAGAAAAAAGAGAAATAAGGAATTTCGTGACTTTTGTCTGTGCCAAAAAAAAAAAAAAAATGCTGTGGGTCGGTCATTGAATATGTCGATGCCAATAGATCGGAAAAAATAGGTGTAATGCCTGCGTACTACTACGTGGTAAACAGCATAAGATTAACAGATGTAAGATATCCACACGTTTTTATTCTTAGAGGAATTATTTATTATTTTAATAAACCTATTAGTATTTTTAGTTCCGACTCCTCTTAAGTATACTGTAATAACTGACAGTTATCAGGGTGCGTTGTCTCACCGCTTTACAGTGTTTTAAGTGGTACTTCCTGTCATTACAATCAAGATAGATCCGGGACACAAAGCTGAATTTCCCCGAGTAAAAACATTTTTCCTGTTATTTTTATTTTTAATCTTCAATAGACCCCGTGAGCAAACGAAGTATTGACTGTCATTCTAAATTACTGAACAAAATGCACGGTCCAGCTAAATTCCGGGCCCACCCAAATTTACCTGACAGTTAAAAGTCCGTCCAAATTACCCAGCTCATGCAAACGGTGGTTGAAGCCGGCGATACTCTTCACGTTTAGGCTGCGTCTGCAACTCAACGTTTAATGATGCTTGAAATGTATTGTGATTTAAATGTACGCACTCTTTAAACTTTCCGGTCCGCTTAAACATCATCGTGAATTGCCCATAGGGCTCAAACATTACACCCATTTATTGCACTTACACCAACTGGAACATAAGTAAGTCCAGGTCTTGCGCAATCGATTCCCCATTCAGTATCGTTCCAGCACATTTTTTTGATGTATTATTGGTAAATATTGTCAGGAGTCAAAAAAAAAAGTACCTGAAAAGATATTCATGCATGGATTTAACTGCTTATTTCAGTGATGAAAACGCCTTTCTCTTTTCCCACATACTCTACATACACCATATTTTTTACGCACATATATATCCCTTCGACAAGACAAAATTAATTTATGAGAGACAGTAATTAAAAGAAAAGATATATTTTATTCAGATGTAGAAATATATAAATCAGGACTACCGACCCCAAGTTATCCAATGACAGGGCCTTGGTTCCTGTAATGGGATGAGGTAATTTGGTGGGATGCAAATTCCGATGACTCTAAAGGGAAAGGTGCAGGAAGGGGGACAGTGGTTAAGCATAGTGAGTCAGGAGGTGTCTTGTCGTAGTATAAACGTAACGTTAGGTAAACTAGTCGAAGAAAGTTGGTAAGCTACTCTACGGTGAGCGATAAAATATCCTGCAGTGAAGGGGTAAACTAAACCAGACCAAGTTGAGCCATATTGAGTTCAAAGATATAGCAAGAAGGGAGTCCCCATGCTGCCTGTTTTAAATGACGGGTGTTGCATCTTTAGAAGAGAGAACCAGTATGTTGGTTGCTTAGTGTTATCGTATTGATTTTATTTACTAAAAAAAGAACTATATTTGATGACGTTTTATGTTGTGGATATTGTAAAAAAGAGAACCCCTTTTGTAATGGACAAAGTAAAATTGTAATACAAATCCTCAAAAAGGCTATTTCAGATACCGCTTCCTTGATTTTTTTTCCTGGCTCTTTCGTTTTGATTATTCTTTTTTCCCTTCACTTTTTTTCACCGTTCGACTTCTATGGGGCTATGTTGAACTTGGAATTGTATCAGGACTAGTTTAGAAGGGTTTTCAGCTTAGGGATTATAAGATGCATGGGGAAACCCTTTCATTTTGGATCTAGGATTTAGGACGACCATTAGTTGGTGTTTTCTAGCCATCAACATATTATAGTTTTACTTTGTCCATAGTTTGTATCTATATTTGAATAAAATTTGTCTCGTTTTACTTGCTTCAATGAAACATGTCCCATTATTCTCTCTTTTTCTTCTTCCTTTTTTTCAGAACAATATCTTCAATGAAGTCTTCATGGACAGTGATGGCGATCTCGATTTAGTGTTAGGACTTAAATTAGGGGTATTTTAAAAATGCAATACAAACACGCATGGGGAAACGTTTCCATTTTAAATTTACGGCGTGGGGACCGCCAATATATTAGACTCATCTTAGAATAATATCATTAGGTTTGTCAGAGTTTGTACTGTACCTTTTGAATTCAAAATGTTTTGTCTTTTTACAGTATGTCTGTCTTCTGCACTTACTTTATCCCGTTGAATGTGTGTGTGTGTGTGTGTGGGAGTGAATATTTGTATGTGCAGAAATAAAATGTCTAAGCGTGCGTCTGTGCGTGAGACTATAAGCATATATATATATATATATATATATGTATATATATGTATATGTGTGTATAAATAAACAACGGAGGAGGGGGGTATTAGAAGACTATGTCTAACTGTCGTTCTTGGTTCTCTCCTTAATGTTCATATGTGAAAATAACAGCGTAAAACCTATATTTGAAACCATTCATTTTATTAAATGCTAAATACGCTTATTGTTAACATGTCAGATGAATGATCTTTTCAATATTGTGCCTTCAGTAGCATGGTCGCTATTGACATAACCACTCATTCATGCTCTCTTCCACCATCCTCGTCGCCATTGCATCCAAATACTGTTGTCCTTCCCTATAATCATTACACAATCAAGCACTCATAGTACACGCACACTATTCCCGCCATCACAATAAAATATTATATACAACTCATTAACATCACCATAATAGAACATTATGCACCATCCAATCCCATCATCACGATCAAACGCCATCCCTGATCAAAACAATCCTACAAGTAATATCTAATGTAGTAGAAAATCAAAAGAATTTTTTATTCCAAAGAATGAATCAAACTAAAAATATATTTAAGCCTACGAAGAGAAATTGAATAAGGAAGTGTCAGTGAATAAAGCAATAATCCCTACCAGTCTGGATAAAGTTCAAAATTTTACCTTTTGGAATCTAAAGCGAGGAGGAGGAGCACGGTTGCGACGGCTGACGACGGAGCGAACACGGACAACACGGGCATGGATAGCGCAAGAGATACAGTAGTGCAACTTGACGTACAACTTGGGGATGGTGTATTCTTCGTAGATGGAGGCTTCTTGAAGATCACGAACGGCAGCAGCTTCTACCATGTTACGGATAGTGAAACGCTTGATAGCCTTGTCCTATGTCATGTCAAAATACAAATAAAGGTTAAATGGGGTCATCGGCCGAGTAATGAAGTCAAGTGATCTACCTTGGGGCAACAACGGTAGCAGTTGATGCAACGGACAAACTTGTTGTGACCACGACCGTGCTTGTTACGTCCATTGTTTCTTCTCTTGCAAGTCTTTTCGTACGTTACAAAAAATAATAATAAAATAAAAAAAAAGTCAGTTAACCAGTCCATTTATCCATTCATCCATCCATCCATCCATCCATTCACGCATCTATTTCTTTTATAAGGAATTCGCCGCTTTTTTTATGTGCATTCCACAAAATTGTAACGAGCTTCCCAGGAAATACAATTCATCCTTACCATATTGATATGATTAGAGGAGGTTGTAAAGAGAAAGAATCAAAATGGATCGCTGGACACCTGGCCCTTTCTTCAGTCTCTCACCGAAACCCCATGGCTCCCTCGAAACGTTTTCAATACCCGACGCCGGATTCGAAAATTATGGAAATCGCTCAAAAAGTGCTAGTGCTTTATATATAACCTAACATTTGTCGTGTTGCCATTGCCGTTGTTGTTGTCATTTTCTTTATTAGAAATGCTATAATTACAGGATATTATTTATTACATATGATGAGATAATGGGTATTGCTTTGTTGACGTATTTATCGAATAAACACATCCTACTTTCATAAATTTACCGCTTCGCTCATGTTGAATGTTACCAAAAACCTGGTAATGATAAGTTCGACTCATATCTTTTCTATATAGTTATATAGAATGACATGTATATTTTGCGATAAACGTGATATATCGGCAAGTACTATAGAGCATATGTATATAGAGTATCATTTTTTTTCATGGTGGATACATCGATCACGCAATCGATAATAGGCTACAATCAATATTAGGGATCTAGTTATCGAAAATCTGACAGTAACGCACTGTATGTACTGTGGTGTATAGGAAGATGTACGGCCAATGAAAATGGCAAGTCAGAGGAAAAAGGCAAGTGCAGAAAATCGGACCACCTTAATGAGGTTACTTCTTTTTTTTCCAGGCACAGAAAAAAAAATCTGGTAGTCACGGCTTTTTTTTTTTTTTTCTGTAGTTGAAATCGAATTTTCTATGTTAAAATAGTTTATTTCTTTTTCGTTCTTAATTTTATTTATCTTTTGGTTTAGACATTTAATACTGGTTGGCTTTCTTTTGTATACTCATTCCATACCATGGTTGATCCAGCGATAGAACAAGTTGAATCAAGAAAACCTTCGCCTCATGTCAAGGATACTGAAAACAACGATGAATTATGTAAATCAATGGATTACTCTCAACCCATGCCCTGTCATGTTTTGTTTTGCTTATTTGTTTCTTTTCTTTCTGCCTTATAGTCCATCCTCATACCCTCACTGCCTTGCTCATTCTTCTCTCTTGGTTATTCTATGCTGCCATTACTAATCATGAAGATACGGAAACTAGTGTCAAACTAGGTGTTCTGGCTGCTATTTGTTGTTTTGTTTTTATTGGCATGCTTCAATTCCGTGATGGTCCGTTTGTTCGTCCAAGCATTCCTTTTTGGCGTGCGATTCTCAGTCTTAGCGTTTTATATCAACTCTTCCTGGTATTTATGCTCTTTCTGGTAAGGCAAACAATATACACTAAGGATCATAGACCGGTATGGAAACTCACATGCCACTGCTTTGATTATAGAATAAAAAAGATGCCCGTCAGTTCATGACCTACTTTGATCCTGGATTAGGTATTGAATTACCTGAACGGTCATATGCGGATAATTGTGAAACATCATGGTCAAATATTATGGTAATACAATCTCTTTTTTTTTTTTTTTTTTTTTTTTTTTTTAACTTATGCTCTTTTTAATAGAATCAAGTGGATATCTTTGTCATAGCACATGCTCTTGGATGGTATGGAAAAGCATTGATTATTCGAGATTATTGGCTTTGTTGGATATTATCTGTCACATTTGAACTACTGGAATACTCTCTGGAACATCAACTTAACAATTTTGCTGAATGCTGGTGGGATCACGTATGGAAACTGATATATTGAACACTATAAGGAAGTCAACTGATCTTTTCTATTTTGTATTGTGTGTTATGTAGTGGATTCTGGACGTATTTTTATGTAACTGGGCCGGTATTTCTCTTGGTATGAAAACATGTCAATATTTGGAAGTCAAGGTAAGTTCGGATTATGGTAATTGGCAGCTAAAAGTGTCAAGATGTACTAATGGTGTATATTTTACAGGAATATTCTTGGGTTGGTCTCCGACAAATCAAATCATTTAGTGGAAAGGCCAAACGTGCAGTACAGCAATTTACACCAAAAGACTGGACTCGATTTGAATGGAAGACGACATCTAGCGCAAAGAATTATTTTGGTACGATTGGGCTGATGTTGGTGGTAAGTTTTTTTAAAAAAGAAAGTTTAAATCTAAGATAATAATATCTGACCTCTTTTCTTAATTATTTAAGTTCTTGCAATGTGAATTAAATTGCTTTTATTTGAAGGCTCTTTTATGGGTCCCTCCTGAACACCCTTTAAACACTTATCGATTGACTCTGGTATTCCTCTTTGCCATCCCAGGTGCTCGTGACATATACCAATATATTTCGGATAGGTACTATAAAATAGAAAACGATGGCATGTCTAAAAATGATAATACTCATATATATATATATTAATCTGTTTTTATAGCAATACTGAACGCCTTGGTGTTCATGCCTGGGTTTTTATATGCAACATCATGACGGAATCACTGATTTGTCTCAAGTTCTCCGAAAACGAATTCACTGTGCCTGCACCATTATTTGTCAAGGTGTCTTGGTCCATTGTGCTGTCCTTCCTGTTTATCATCTTCCCCCTTTGGCGATTTATCATTTGCCCTAAAAAACAAGTCGTGAATAGAAAGGACGAATGAAATTTGACTGTAGTTTTCACATAGACCTCAATATATGTAGCATTTACTATAGATTTCCCTACCCTGCCAACACTATTCACTTTGTATATTCTTTCCACATCCCCCCCCTCATACACACATGCACACGCACACGCACACATCGCTAGATTAGATCATCATTTTTATTTTTTATTTTATCTATTTTTACAAATAAAAACATGAATATAAAAAAAATTGGATTTTATTGGTACAAAAGTGCTGTACAGTATATAGGGTACTATAGAATATATAAAGAAAAATATAAGACTGAAAGGGTAACTAAAACTAAACATGACG
Source organism: Absidia repens (assembly GCA_002105175.1). Lineage (NCBI taxonomy): Eukaryota > Fungi > Mucoromycota > Mucoromycetes > Mucorales > Cunninghamellaceae > Absidia > Absidia repens. The sequence continues at coordinate 2,861,282 of MCGE01000001.1, read as the reverse complement.
AGGCTTGGCATTTTCAACTACAAGGTGATCACCAGTAGTATAAAGATTGCTAATAGCTGCTTGACGTTTGACCACTTGCAAGTCGCTTTCACCCTTCTTCAACAGTTGAGCGATAACAGCAGGATCGGTTTCGTTTTGATGAGCACGGAAGGCATCTTTAGATCGTCGAATAGCATAGGCTCTAAAATTGTAAGACGAGAATCTGTTACCATGTCTTAAAAGACCACGATATAATGATAGTGCTTCGGATCGAGTATTAGACATAGTTGCTGGCTTTTTGTTGTTGTAAAGAGGGGAAAAGGAAAATCAAAACAGATTGGTTCAGTTAACTTTTTTTTTTTTTTTTTGAGCCATTTTTTAAATGCCGCGACAAAACCTTGGGGAGCTTCGGTCCAACCATATCCGTGTGTGCCCGCCTTAAGTCCTACTGCACTTGTTAAGCTCAACCCCCCTTTTTCCCTTCATATCTTTGAAAATGGCAAGTCCTCACGTTTGAACTAAAAAACATATTGTCTCAATATGAAAATAGGAGAAAAGTGAAAAAATCTGCCACCATTATAAAACAATAAAATAAGCTTTTTTTTTTTGACCATTCGTCCAAATGAAAAATTAAGTCACAATAGTATGAGCCATACTGCAGTGCGAAACCCATAAAAAAAATTAGAGCGGTACTTGAAAAACTTTTTTTTTTCTGTAAAGAGGATTCGTTTTTACCTAATTTCCACAGTTTTCCTTCTTTTCTTTCTTTTTGTGTTGTGATTTTTCTATTTTATTTATTTGCTGATTCTTGTGCTCTTTTATTATTTTATGACGAATGATTCAACCAAATATCTTCGACATTGATCAACCTCTTGAAAAGAAGAACCATGTGGTGACTTTTGATCTACCACCATCGCAGCAAATACTCAATATTCGATCTATTCTTGCCGCGAGGAAACGCAAATCAAGCTCATCCTTGTCATCATCAACATCATCATCTTCAACGTCATCCTTGGCTTCGTCTCCTTCTTTAACTCCTGCCTCTCTACCGTCTCATCTCTACACCGCCTCTACCACCACTACTATATCTGCTAACAGTAATAAGAAGCAGAAACTTGTCCTTGATGATATGATCAGTGGTCTGCCTTCTCCTCCTGTGGATAGCCCAACTGCCGAATTCCCTACCTTGACCAGCAATTCTACCTCTGACGACACCCCTCCACTTACACCAAATGCATCTTCCTCTAACAACATCAAAAGCGAAATTGCTATCAACGAAGAAGAAAAGCAAGGCGGCCTCTCAGCAGAAGAGATCAAGTCCAAAATATCAGCTCTTCAGGAAGAAAAACACAACTTGTTTCAACTCATGAAGCGACTAGTGGAACAAGAAGAACAACAACAGAAAAAGCTTATGGAAGAACAGCAATTGCGGCAGCAACAGGATTCTAAACAGAAGAAAGTCAGTCGGTGGTCATCATCCAACACCATATTAACAACAACTCAATCACCACCTGCGCCATCAGCAAACTTTTTGCCAAAACAACAACAACAATCACCTTCAACATCAACTTCGCCTCGAACCCCGTTCAATAACAAGTCTTTAAATTCAAGAGCGTCATCGTCGTTTTATCACCAACAGAAACACTCGAACCCAACAGCAAGGACGCACGGTTATTTTGGACAACGACAAGGTTTATCTCATCGATCTCACCAACCACCCTATTTGTATTAAAATCCACTGCCCGCCCATCTCCCATTTACATAGTCATCGTCTTCCTTTTGTACATGTATATATTTTTATAAAACCACAGTTTCCCTTTCTCTTTGTCTTTCTCGTTGGGTTTGACCTCCTTTTTTTAGTATTAGTATTATTATATTATCATCGACCCCCCCCCTTATTTTATCTTTCTTGGTCATCCCGTCCTTCTTTTCCCCTATTTTTCCCTAGCTTAGTCTTGTATATCTTTTCTGCGTGTATTTTTATTGATAGTTTATTTATGTTGCTTTTTTTTTTATAATAAAAATTGTCTTTTTATTACTTTTTTTGGACTTGTGTTACTAATATCATTTATATGTATTAGCTGTACTGTCGCATTCAGGGTATGTGGTCTCCCAGGGTGCCATCTACCTTGCTCCGCGCGTTGTCCCCAAAAGAAAGGCTATAGATGAAATCATTTAGAATCACTCAAGAAAACACTTTATTCCAATTTGTAGTTATTAGAAATTATTATGATGTCCACTGCCACTATTTTTGTTTTCGAATAAAACCCATTTTAATATCATTCTTCTGCTTTTGCCTTCGTTTGTTTCTCTTTGTCGTTGTTGTCGTTGTTTTGTGTATCTATGTAGGTGTATGTACTGTACAGTTCTGTACAATATATTTGATCATAGTCGAAAAGAACTTCCCATCATACACATGCGAGCTTCCCCCCTCCTAAAAAAAGTCGCCTCTTTTCGTGGAAGCAAATCGCACATCATAGACACCACAAAAAAAAATCCCACCATGAGTACAAATAAACACTTTACGGTGCACTTCGTCTAGTAGTGTTGCTCTTTTAATCAGATTTAACGTCTTACAATGATGCGATCTATAAAAAAAGTAGTATAAGTATTCAAAGTAGGCTGATATTTGGAAATTTTGTCTGGAGAGCCTTGAAATTGAAATGATTCTAGTCAGTGGAATTTTCGAAAAGTCATATCATAGGACTTTGTACAAAAACTGTGGTTCAAGGATACTATTGATCCTGTTCTGTACAATTCTCGGAGAAAGATCATGACAGTTCTTACATCATTTATACCCCATTTGATTGTGAAGTAATAATTAAACCCCCCCCCATATGGACATATTAGCTGAACTGTATTTTATCCAATAGATGTTAGAGGCTCATCGAAGCATCCTCGTAAGGAACGTCAACCAACGAAGTGATGCTAACTAAAGCAGAACCAAGTAAGTACAGTTAATAACATAAATACAGGTAAACTATCACCATTAAAACCCCATGATACTGGTAAAACATATAAGCCAACTCTTTTTAATTTAATAGATACTGCTGATGCCTGGTTGTTCAGAATTCACTCCCCTCAAAAAAAAAAAAAAAAAAAAAAAAAAAAAAAAACATCATCGAAAACATCGTTCATCGTCGTATATGGTATAATATTAGATTCATATCTTATATGACAGCAGAAGAAGAAGAAAAAACTACTGTCCCATATCCGATGGGTTTGTTAGCTGTTAGAAGGTTGAAAAAAAAGGGTATATTTTATTGAAACATAAGCAAAACCTAAGAAATTCAACAGCAAATAAAGGGATCTAACGGAGGTAGCATGAAGGAGACAAATGTGAGATATAAAGAATGGTCAGCGTTAATCTAAAGAGTCGACTGTGAAAAGAGATCAAATATAGTTAAGGTATGGAGAGAGACTAAAGAGACTACTGTTGTTGAAACATAACTACGGTCAGTATCGTTCAAAAGGAGTGATAGTAGTAAAATAAGGATCTATTGCGCAAGACATGAAAGAGACTAATGGGACACTTTTCAACGAAGTAAGTACAAAGAGACATATTTTATTAAGTTGAAGATGTAAACTATGGACAACCTAACACATAAATGGAAGCTCCAAAGAGCCAACTAAAGGCGGTTCCAAATCTTAGATCCAAAATGAAAGAGTTTCCCCATGCATCTTGTAATCGCTGAACTAAAAACCCTTCTGAACTAGTCCTGATGCTAATCTAAATTCAACATAGCCCCATAGAAGTTGAATGGTGAAGAAAAAAAAAGAAGGACTATTGGGAAAAAATGGGAGTAGATAAAAAATCATGTTCGCGGGATTTGAAATATTTCAATTCTTGGTTGGCGATTATTATTATTTTTTTTATTGGAGGATGAATGATGGAAGATAATAATGTTACAATGCATAAAAAGGTCTAGTATGAAGGTTTAAAAAAGTGGAAATAATAAAAAATACAAAGGATATGGTACATAAATATTCAAAGAGGGGGAAGTGAAGAAGAGGTTGGGAGGGTGGGTTTTCTAGCTAGCCAGCAATGGAAGCGAGAGAAGCTTTTGTAGTCTTCAAATTCCAATAACAGCTCCTGTACAGCGGTATCGTAGTCATCCGTCGTCATATTCCAGGCCGTCGTATAATAAGGTTTCTTGTTTCGATAGGAAGCTTTTTGTAAATCCTGATTGATGAAGCCCAGTTGCTTGCCATGAATCTCTTCGTGCCATTCACCAATTGGTATATCCCATGTCATATGATTTTTCAAGTCCAATTGTCCAGTATTTTCAATGAGTTGATCAAACGTTGTTGTATAGTAAAAATCCATCATCTTGGAAGTCCATTCTTGTTCAATATATTGGTCAAATGCTTGCTGGATTGGCCCTGGTCGATGATGCATCACATCGCATTCAACCCATTCAATATAGCCGCCTGGTTTCAATACCCGTATGTTTTCCGCCATGATGTGATCCCATTCTTTAGTCGTCAATGTCGGACCCATAGCACGTTGAAAAATACTACAAGTAAAGTAAAAGTGTGAGTCGCTGTAAAAAAAAAAAAAAAAAAAAAAAGAGTATTAAACTTACAGATCCACAGAATTAGAATCCAAGGCCCAAGGTTGATGAACATCGGCTTGAATGTATTCGAGGTTGCTAGGCCGGCCAGTTTGGTCAGGTACCGATCGATGGCCGATACCAATAACACGACTAGAAGGATATTCAATGGCCATTTCAAACGCCCAAATACCATTGCCTGTATCGATGTCCAAAATCGTTTTTGGTATATAGTCCATTTTATCGATTGCACAGCAGTTGGTGCTACGGGCATTTTTAAGCAAATAATGCTAAAAAAAAAAAAAACGGTAAGTATCGTGAGGAGTTTGAAATATTTCTCTTTCGAGAACGTCAGTGGGAAAATCCTTTTTTGGGATGAAAAAATTTTTCGGCGGGAACGGAAAAAATATCTACTTCCTTTTTTTTTTTTTTTTTTTTTTTTTTTACCTGACGTTGTAAGCGATCCCATTCTTTCAAGTCTTCGGGAGACTTTACTGAACTTGGTTTCCTTCGTTTGACATAATGGTTAGGCGTGTTGGCAGCCATCAATCCAGCAGCTGACGGGCGACGATCAGGTCGAAAGTTGATGGTTGCTGGTGCTGATCGATGACTTATTGTGCTACGACGTCGTCCTTTAGGTCGGTTGTTGCGTTTGGTTTTCTCAATAATACGACTTGATTGATTACCCATCAGAAATGATATATGAATATAAATATAAATATATAAAAGAAAAGAAGGGAATGGGTGGGAGGAAGAAATAGCAAGAGAGAAAGAGAAGAGGGAAATAGAAAAGTAAGAAAAAAAAGTTTTTATTTGATTTAAATTTTAAAGAATAAACAATGACCCTTTCGGAGACGAGGCCGATCCGAAGAGACCATTCCGATACAGTTGTCCCTATTTTTGTACTTTGATTTTCAATCCCCACTTGTTGTACATGACATTGGGAAGAAACTAACCAATGTAAAGCCAATCCAGCTGTTCTGGGTTACGCAGAAACAGCGACAATGAGACTACTAGCGCCTTTTAGCCATTTTACAAATAAAAAAAAACAAAATTGCTTTCAAACATATCCTATCAAATCCCAGAGACTGTCACCCATTTTTCATTCGCAGTATTCTTTCAATATAAATTGATTTCCAAATATAGCCCTTTTTTATTTAATTAAAAAATTGATGTCATGATGATCTATAAGCTAAAGCTATAGAACATTCCAATAAACCTGAAACTAAAACTAAAGGTTAATGCTAAATACTAAATACTAAATATCCAACCAAGGCGCGTCCCAATGTCGAACCAATTTTCTTGCATCATCCACATGGCCAGCTTCCACCAAAATCATCACCACGCCACGAAGCGCTGAAGCCAAAGCAGCACTAATCCAAGCATGTTTGACATCCGTATGTTCCCCAACAAACACCAAACCTTGCTCCATTTGAAAGTAGGACGGTGAAAAAAGACTATGTTGACCAGGCTCAGGGGCTGCCCATGAACATGCTGCATACGGATCGAGATTACCACAATAACGTTGATAGTTGCCCGTGAATTGTTGTCGAGCCTGCTCACCATGAATTTCCACCATGTTGTCCAGCACCAGAGCTACATGATCTTCTTCATTCATTGCCGACAAGCTTAACGCCATATCACCAGAGATGTAGTTGCCCAACATGACGCCGCGGCCATCACCATCAGGATGCCGATAAGGGGGATAGCATGCCTTGCCACTAGCCAGGTCGGTCGACGTGCATCCACCAAAGATCGGGCGGTCACCGTATTCCCAAAATCGTGTCTTGAATTCTAACGCTACTTTGCATGCTTGTGAGAACTTCAATGTACGAATGGCCTTGGTAATGGTATACGACATTTCTAACAATCACACATACCAAAAAAAAAAAAAGAAAAAAAAAAAAGAAGGGTCAGTTGTATGTGAGTGAATGCGTATTTCAAAAGTATGAATAAATAAAAATAACTTACTTGGAAGATGCCATGTTCGGACTACAGAAAAGGGAGCGGAGACAATAACACGATCGTAGGTTTTTGATTGATAATTTGGATCAAACGGTGAGGATTTCCACTGGACAGCAACCTTGTTGTCATCAGTAAACGCCAGTTTCGATACCATTGTGTTGAATTGCACCTTATTGCCAAGAAGAGGTTTAAATGCTTCAGCGATACGATTGAGTCCCTGGTCAACAGTCTTCCATAATGATGTGGCAATAATGAAATCGAAATACACCCTTTCCCAGATCATAAGCGCACCTCCTCCTTCTGTTGCCAAAGCAGATACGTTGAGAGATTTGCCCAGTTTATTGTGCACATACCCCCATTCAGACCAATTGTCGTAGCCTCTATCCAAGAACATTTGATGTGCTGCATACATATTTTCCGCCATCTTCGTCTTCCATTCATCGGTATAGAATTCATCAAATGCTGTGTTTGCTTCCTTTCCCACATCACCAAGATCTAGTGTCAATGATTGGATTCTGTTTCACATCGCCAGTGGTTGGAACTTGACCATTGGGTAATCGGATGCCATCTTTGTAAAATAAAGTACTGAAAAAAGTAAATAATAGAAAAAAGTTGGTAATAGATAGTCGGAATTCGAAATTTATGTGTGATCCCTTTACTCGTCATTATGCTGTATCCAGTCAATGAATTTGATATGGTGCTTTTCATCATTTCGTTTGTTCAATTCATCCGCCAATTGAAACACAATTTGATGATCCTTGACGGGAAGCGTTTTGTTTTTATATTTGTTTGCAAATGGGATTCTCATTGGTCTACATATTGAAAGAAAAAAAAATTGAGTAGTGAGTATAGGAATTCCAGTTTCCCTTTCTCGACTCGTACCCCATTTCTTGATAGCGGTACTCTTCCGGTTTCCCAAAATAAGCAGTGTGGATTCGTCTAAAAAATAATAATGATTAAAAGGCAGGTAAAAGAAAGAGAAGGCAGTTTTGCCCTCCCAGACGTTGACTTGCTTCGAGAATTTCATAATTATGAAAGCCAACAGATTCCAGGAGAAAACCACTAAACAATCCCGAGGCGCCAGCCCCAATAATTCCGATTTCTACAATATACAGTATTCATATTTATATGAAAAATAGAAAGAAAAAAAAAATCCAGTTAGTCTATAAAGGTGGAGGAAAGGGGAAAAACTATCCACGTCTCTATTACTTTTGTCTTTCGAGTCGGCCACGATAGAATTATGTTGGACGGTAGAATGGAATTTTGCGGCATCAAATAGTAAATGATTCCATTCGCTCTGCTTTTTTCTACAAGCTTTAATGCGGTACATGCTGCTTGTGCCTAACAGTGTTTGCTGCTCACTGTAGATTTTTATGCATACTGGTTGCTTCGCCAAGGATGCTGGAATATACCAAATTAGCTTCTTTGGCTGTACCTTCTCTGACACCGTCATGTCACCAATCACCTTTTCAGAAGAGGAATCAGCTTGGCAATTAGGGCTGACGCGGACTTTATAAACACCTTGGTAAGGAGGCTGATTTGGATAAGTGAGATATATGTTGGCAAATGAATCAGGAATTAATGATTTTTGATCAACCGTCACTTGAATTGCAATGATTCGATTTATGAATAACGTTTGCCATACGGGAAGAAGCATAATCAAAACATGGGAAATAATCATTTTTTTTCCCTTCGACTTTGAGAAAGCAAGGAACGAAAATATTAAGATATCATAGATAACATTTATGACCTTCTTATTTATTTCCATTAAAATCACGTCCTATGCAATGTTTTCTCCTGCAGCATGATCCGCCTCCAAAAAAAAAAAAAAATACAAACCCTCCCCCCTTACATACAGCCTCCGGAACGGTTGGAAGGTCCTTACTTAGATATCATTACATGCACTGATTTACTTTATGAGCTAGTCGTCTTCATTTTCTGTTTGCATTTTATGTAAATACAGTAGGAAATCAAATTAAGGTTAAGGCAAAGGGTGTTCTTAATGCAAAGATCGTATGCTATATCTGGGTTAAAATAGCCTCAGGATTAAGTACCAAACAAATATATTTACCATTGCCGTGCTTTTTTTTTTTTTCAAATGATTCGGGTCAGCAGGAACGTAAGGCAAACTTTAATTGTTTGCAAATTTTTATAAAATCAATCTATCTGGTGTCAGGAATGAGATTTTTAAACTGTGCTTTTTGATAAAAGTATAATCACCTCCCACCATTTTGTATCACAATAAACTTGAGCCACAACCGGCTTCAGTTTTGTTTTCGTTTTTTTTTTTTTTTTTTATGCCACTTGCAAACAAAAATAACGAGCCAGATATATACAGTTTGATCAGTCTAGTGGCGACTACGCTGGTATCATGCTCTAGGTTGATTGAATGAATGGTAGAGCGAGAATAGGTCTATATCTTCATGTTGATGACCTAAAACTCCTAACTAGTTATTAAGGCTTCAGTGGTGAAGGGATAAGACAAGTAGTCACAGTGGGTGAATTACATAGTAAATAATTGGTAGAACACTCACAAAAGAACTACAATAGGAACATTGTTTGTTATCTGACGAGTTATAGTAGGGGTGAATAAAAATGACATATTTTATTAAAGCATACTGGTAGATACTAAGTAAAGATGTGTGGTTCATTTATAACGAGTGACCTAATGGAGGATGCGTGACAACAAAGTGAGATATAAAGAATAGTCAACACTAATATAAAGTGACACTTGTGAAATGGGAGCTAATATACTGTAAAAAACTTGGGATATCTTTTATTGACGCATAACAGTAGTCAACATCAGTTTTCATGAGGCAATGGTAAAAAGGGATCAATTGTGCAAGACATGAGAAAGACTAATAGGACATTTTTCATTAAAGCAAGTAAAAAGAAACATATTTTATTCACATATAGATACATACTATGGACAACCTAAGAATAAACTAAGACTAAACCAAGTTAATGAAGACTATAAAAGCCATCTCATGGTGGTTCCAAATCCTGAATCCAAAATGAAAGGGGTTCCCCATGCATCTTGTAATCCCTGAGCTGAAACCCTTTCTAAACTAGTCATGACACTAATCTAAATCACCATTATCCCATAGGTGCCTCAATTGTGAAAAAAAATGAATAGAGAAAAAAAGAAAATAAAAAGAAAACAAAAAATGAGCTAAATAAATATCATGTGGGCGGGATTTAAAACCATTTTCTGTCAGTGGATACTCAACACCGTCAATGTGGGTATTCTCTTCTCATAATAGTAGTGACCATTCTCCAGCGTCTACCATCATGGCTTTTTTCTTCTCTTGGTGTCTTTGTAGACAAGGTGGAGCAATTTGGCCTAGTTTAGTTAAGCTGTTCGTCACCGTAGAATAGTTTATCACTTACCGTTTGATAGGGCAGCTTACCCTTTCTGATGGGATTGGCTTATCTGACTTTATGTCTTTTCTATAATATCATAGTTTATATCTACATTTGAATAAATATGTGTTTGTCTTTTTGCTTTTACAGTTTCTCTCGAATGGTTATTTTGTCATGTTGAATGGTATGCCCGCACTGTGCTACACTATCTGTATAATAGTGCATGTGTGTGTAGAAAAAAAAATTAGATATGGGTAACATCAGTCACCCGCCGTGCTCAACTCTCCGTCTACCATATTCTACTATACAGTACTGGGTTTCGAAATATAGGGGTCAGATGGAGCTCTTGAATGGTTTCAGAAAATGGCCGTAATGGCTTATGGAAAAAAGGACAGTGAAAGATGCATAGAATATCAGGCAGTGATGAGCACATTAAAATCGACGATAGTATTGCACTAGACGGTATTTATTTGTTCCCTACCCCTTCACTTTTTTTTTTTTTTTTGGATGTTACAACTCCCCAACCCTTTCAGTGAAAACTGACTAATTTCAAACCCAAGGAGTTTTCTCTTTTGTTATAAAAATAACAAAATACCTCTCGCGTAGCTTTGTTCTATTTTCACTCTTAGTGCCATTTTATTTGTTTAAACGTTTTATTGTCAAGTAAAAAAATAACCTTTGCGTTTTTTTGTGAAACCTTTTTTTTTTTACGTCCTTGCTGAACCGCACCATAAGAATTGATATTGGTATATTTATTAATTCATACCCACAAACAATAGTATCTTTGTACCCCCCCCCCAAAAAAAAAAAAAATCGGAGTATTCACAAACACTGGAGAAGGGACAATAAACAACCGTGTCATTCTCAGCCCGATCAACATGACAGTTCCGTTAAAAAAAAAAGTATCATTTTTATTGACTAACTAATAAATAAATAAATAAAGTATGGTAAAGCATAAAATAATAAAACATAAACTAGCCTGAACTACGTAAACTAAACCAGAGAGATCAACATCTTGCCTTTGGATGATGTTCAAAAGTGGCCGCATTAATAATATTTTCATCCATAAGTTGTTCAAAGGACCAGGCGTCTGAGTTGATTGTGTTTTTCAGGGACCAAAAAACCGCGCCTGCGGCGTTTCCAGACTTATAAACGGAGACTTGCGTATCCAAAAATTGTCGCATCCATTCATCCGAGCGAGATACACCCGACGCCAAGGACCATTCGCCATAGAGAACAGGTAAGGAAAACGATTCATGGTTGGGTTTCTTGTCACAGATTTGGCTGAGGATGGCAGTCTTGTCATTGGCCGGAGGGAAAGCCCAGTAGGGATGTAAGTCCAGTACGGCGTTGGCAGACGAGGGGAAGAATCCTTTCCAATAAGCGGGACCACGGAAAGCATCGTGAAAGATCATGGGAAGTCTAAAAGTGGAGGCTGTGATGATTTTGTAGGCTTGGCGGTAATAATTCTTCAACGTTGCCTCTTGGTCTTCATTGTTGGGTTTTGGTTCGTTGGCCACCTCGATCCCTGCAATCCTGCTTTTGCGTCGTTCATCCAAATGGTTCACCCAATCCACCACAGCCTGGACGGTACGTAAAGAGCGATCGATGTTGTGTTTGGTAAAAAATTCAATACGTCCACTGTTGTGACCTGAATGTGCTTCACCGTTCTGAGAGCCGGGCAGACCATGAAGATCGATCAGTGCATACATCTGGTAGGTCGAACAGTAGTCCAAAATACGTTCAATCTGAGCCTTTTGTCCTTGATGTACATAAGGTTCGCCAGCATCCGGTGTGATGAATGCCCAAAAGCCAACAGGGATCCGCACATGATTCACCTTGGCTCGAGCAAGCTTCCGAAAGTCGTCTTCTGTCACCCAACTGTCCCAATGCTGCTTCAGTATTGCCGCCGCATTCGAAGTTGACTTGCTGAGTGTCCATTCATCTTGGCCATTCGATCCTGCCGCTTCAAACGCTTGTCCACCCATCCATCGTTCAAGGATCAGCCAATTGCCCAAATTCACACCCCACGCTTTGTTTGTCCAGTAGTTCCATGACGTGCCACTTGTCGCCCTTTCTTCAATCACCATTGGTCTGGCCTGGCTGCTTGTTGCTGTAGCTATCAGAGCCGTAAATAAAATGGACCACCCTTTCATTTGGAGATATATATAACAAAGAAGACGTTTAATAAAAGAAGAGGAATAAAAATAGCGTTGTTCATTTTGCTACCCCTTTTATCCCAAAGAGAGATAGCGTGATTTGATGTCCGCTCTTTTTTTTTTTTTTTTTTTTTTTTTTTTTGCTTACTTACCACTGGAAAAACACCCGGAAGATGACTTGAATTGATTTCTGGCTGACCTTGTACCATTCTATTTTTAAGAGAAACAATGCACGTTTGAGCAGCCCCGAGTTGCTTATCCACTGTTTGATATGTCCCCACCAAACCAATTTTTTGACGCCAATTAAAAAAAGGAAGAAGACTTTAATTTTGTATATACACATAAAAAAATAAAAATAAAATAACAATAGAATAATAATAATAATGGGTTGAATGAATAAACTAGCTATAACAATAAAAATATGGGGAGAAAAGGAAGGGAAAGTTGAATACAAAGGTGCATCAAATGACTTGTTTCTATGCCATGCTGATATGAATATGAAGTAAAATGAAATTGCGACAGAAAGGAGATGCGGGTAAAATTATTCCATGTCCATATCCATTTCGATATCTTGAGTCTAAATAAAGTTCATATAAAAATGAAAATAAAAAGGTAAGTAGCAGTACAGTACCAGTATTTTGGGATTCTTTATCTTACCTCTACACGTCTTTTACCAAAAGTCACATCCAAAACTGGAAGGCCTTGGAAGCCTTGACTTGGTTGACGGGAGGAGTGGACAAGACTTGAGCAGCATTGGTAGGTTGGGGTATGCAGTAACTGGAGTGAACAAAAGGCAGGTGTTGTGGCAGAGTGAGACGCAAGGCTTCGGAAGGGGTAACCAGGACAGTCGCCTTGAAATGAGCAACCTTGTCAGAGACGAGGGTGGAGCGTAAGGCAGGAAGAGAGGTGATGAGTTCATGATTTAATAATGAGGCAAGACCTAATCGAGTTTGGCTGTTGGGCATGGCGCGACTGGCGAAGGGAAATACAGTGTATTTTTCATTGATTTCGTTGAATGCTGCACGGGCCGCCTTCATTTTGAGTTGATACGCTTTGTTGACATCACGTTGGTACACAAACGGCTTGTATTCCGAACTCTTGGTTTTACCATCACCGGTAGTCAAAAGCACATTGACTTGATAGCCTTGATTCGCCTGAATTTCAAAGTCGTATTTTTCCAAATCTTGTACAATCATATCTTGCGGAAATCCATTTTCAATATCGTTACCACCGCGGATGACAAATCGTTTAATGGTGGAGGAGTATGTGTTTTCAACTGGCTTACATCGGAAGTAGGCGGCGATTTCACTGATCATTCGTGTAATCTCTGAAGCCTAACAAAAACAGATCAGTTTTCATTGTCTTTCTTGACCTGACCTACTTCGTTTACTATTTTACCTTGACACCAGGTTTCATCATACGGATGGCTGCTTCACTAGCATAGTAAGTAGCACATACCACATCAGCAGCAGGACCAGTAATAGGCTGTGATACATCGAGCGATACTACAGTTGTATGAGCGGCAGTAGCAATATACCCATCGATATGAGCACCCATTTCACTGTATATAAATAATATTGATTGTATGGTTAGGTATCACATCATCATACATGGTAGTTTGGTATGCACTTACATTTTAACGACATCTCCAGCTTTTAAAAGATAATCGTTATCCAAAAGAGGAGAAACATGTTGGATCAGATTGTTGATAGAAACACATGTAGGGAAGGCAATACCACGCTCAGCACTTTTATATTCTTTCAAAGCCTAAAGCATATCAAGTCAAGATATCAATCATTATCTATCTATAAGCAGATATAGCATTTTGTTTTTCTTACCATAGCTTCAATAAGATCGTCACCATATTGGCATAAATCGCAAACAGAGACACCTGCAGAAACTTTGCTAATGACTTCAGGAAGGATAGCTAAACAAAAAGAAATAGATAGATCAGACTATATCCAAAAAGGAGAGGGTTGTCCCAGAGTGACCTTACAGTTAACAATATCAGCGGCGTGTTTGTATTTCCCAACAACGGCAACACTTGACAAATCGTTATCTGCTTCGAATTTAGAAGGTGGGTAGCTTGTTGTAAGTTCCATGCTTGACATTTTGTATCTGAACTGAAAAAGGATAGAAAAAGGTGGGTCTGCTTGATTTTTGTTCTTCAAGCCACCAATTTTTTCGTTTCCCTGAATAAAATTAAAACACCGCGTTTTATTCCCCTTCAACCTTTTTCTTTTTACAGAAAAAATGAATGGAAACACAGCACCTCCATCTATACCCTTTACTGATCCCATCTTTGATTTCTGTTTCCATCCCACTCGACATGTTGTGGTATCTGGTCTTATTACAGGCTATATTTATTGGTAAGTGAATCCTCTCTGTCATATACTATGCTTACAAACATTCCTTCATAGTCATCAATATGGAACAGAAGCAAACACTTTACTATGGTCCACACAAATATCTAAAAAATCTACCAGAGGGGTGGAATTCAATCAGGATGGTTCCCGTAAGTATAAAGACAGAACAGGATAGTATGCTTATGACCGCTGACTGACTTTTTCACTCACCTTTTTCTCCCTTTGGCAATAGTGCTCATGACCATATCTCGGGACAAATCCATCCAAACCTTAGATGTAGATACTGGAAGACTATTAATGAAAATACCAAAAGCTCACAAGTAAGATTGATTGCTTAATTGATTGATTGTTATGCAACCGCATAATGGTATTATTAACGTCCGTTTATTGATTTGTGGTCTACTTTTTCTTAGATATCCTATCAATAAAATACATGCACTGGACTTGAATCGAATAGCCACGGGGGATGATGAAGGTATTATTAAGGTATGAGAATGATATGTGAAGGTACGCATATGGATGACATGAAATTCACTTTATATGTGTATTAGCTTTGGGATTTACGAACACCAAAAATGGCACAGCAATATATTTCCCATGACGATTTTATTGCTGATATGACATTTGCCGAAGGAAAATCAACATTATTAGCAGCTGGGTAATAAACGATGCAAACAACACAAAGTCAATGGGATCTGACCTTGTTCCTTTTTCATTTTTGATTAGTGGTGATGGAGTACTCTCAATACATGATACAAGGAAACTGGATAAGAAGGTGGCGACATGTACATTGGATGATGAATTATTAGCTTTGACCACAATCAAAGTAAGTAAATGGATCATGTAGATATAGAATGAAGAAGAAGAAAAAAAGGAAAAGGAAAAGAAAACTAAACTACCAGCTATTATTCTATATTTGGTACAGGATTATGATCAAGTCGTAGCAGGGTCCCAAAGTGGGGCACTATATTATTGGCAATGGAATGAATGGGCAACGATTAAGGATAAGTGGTTAGGACACCCATCCTCTGTGGACACACTATGCAAATTGGATGAGGACACATTATGTACAGGTGGCAATGATGGACTACTGCGTTTAGTGTCTGTCTCTCCTGATTATCAATTCGAAGGTGTTCTTGGTGATCATGGTGAAGATTTCCCAGTGGAGCGAGTGCGACTGTCGTCTCAAAATGGTGCTGGCGATGCTGCGGCTTTACTCGGTAGTTGTGGTCATGATATGAATCTTCGATTTTGGGATATTGGTGACTTGTATGATTCAGATTCGGACGACGATGGAGACAAAGATAGTCAAGAATCAGGCAACAATACCAACGATAAGAAGCGACAACATGATATTACAACGGCTACCACGGGTCACACGAAACGGGTGAAACATGAAAATCAGCAGGACTTCTTTTTAGAACTTTGATTTGTTACGATTTCCCACATGGTATAGTTATCGTTATTTTACATATTAGTATAGTTTTTTAAAAAAAAATTTTTTTTTACTGTCTTCTGAAAGGAAAAGATAATAAATATTAGCATTTTGTACATATCATAGAATTACCTGTGTGTTTGATGTTTTTCTGATTTTGGATTGGTTGGTTGAAAAAATCGCTAGTTCGCTCAATGAGTGAGTAGCGGGATTTAAAAATGAAATGAAAGCCCCAACAGATCTTCTACTTTTTTTCATTTCTTTTATGAAAAATACTTGTTTTCTTTTTTCTCTTCCCCATCTGAAACTCTAAGCATGGCTGATAAGTCTACCACTCCTTCTACGGCAAATCTGGAATTCCCTAGCATTGTACGCGAAAAGTTTGATTGTTCTGATGTGAATCTGGATGGACTACTTGATAAGAACCATAAATGGGCTAAAGCTGTCACTGAATCTGATCCCAACTATTTCAAAGACATGGCACTTGGTCAAACACCCAAGATTCTTTGGATCGGTAAGAAAGAAGGATAGGAATTCACATAAGCTTAGTTGATGATTGACCATTTTTTTTGGTGGTGGTTGAAACCCCACGCACAAAATATTTAGGCTGCTCTGATAGTCGTGTTCCAGCCAATCAAGTGTTACAATTAGGACCTGGGGAAGTGTTTGTCCACCGCAATATTGCCAATGTGGTCACTCACACGGATATGAGTTGCTTGTCTGTATTGCAATATTCTATTGAAGTGCTGAAGGTGGAACATGTTATTGTATGTGGTAAGTAAATTGAATCGGTGTGATTTTCGGCAAAGGGATTTAAAATGAAATGAAACTCACATGATATCACACATATATTGATAGGTCATTACAACTGTGGAGGTGTGGCTGCTGCTTATAGCCGGAAACAGGTGGGCTTGATTGATAATTGGCTTCGAAATATCAAGGATGTCTATAGACGTAAGAGAAAAATAAAAAGTTGGAATTGTGTATATAGTACTCATGTACTTTTTTTTTATCTCTATGTATTAGTCAATGCATCCTCAGTGAACAAGGAAGAGGATGAACAACAAAGAATGCGTCGATTGGTCGATTATAATGCAATTCATTCCGCTCAAAATGTATGTTATTCCACTATTGTTCAAGATGCTTGGAAGCGTGGACAAAAATTGACAGTTCATGCATGGGTCCACGATATTGCTGATGGGTAAGGAAAAAAAAAAAAAAAAAAAAAAAAAAAAAAAAAAAAACTAAGATTTGGGGTGCTGGAATTGACAACTGTTTTCGATTTAGGATGGCTCGAAAATTGAACTTCAAGGCCAGCTGTGCAAGTGATATGGAATTCATTTACGTTAGCAACAACGAATAGAATATTAGAATGTTTTAAAATATGTATTAGTTTTAGTAGTGGTAGTGATTATTGTAAGTAGTAGCAGTAGTACAGCTTGAGTATTAGTGTCTTTTTGCATGACTCCCTTCAATGAATAAAAATGACTATTGAATGTCCCCTAATTTGAAAAAAAGAGATGTATCGGATTGACTATATATAGCTGTTGACGATGATGGCCATATCAGGATATTTTACAGCGGATAGGTTATCATAGGCTAAATAATAGACTCCCTTTTTTGCCCCCAAAAAACTTGAATTCATCTTCCTGATTGTCTGTGCTCTCCTTCATTTTTTTTTTTTCTTTGAGGGAAATGCATGGAGATAGAGGGACCCTGATACGATAATGATCACCTGTGTATACTGTATGTCTATGACACATATGATGTATTTCCTGTGATCTTTTGTTTAAATTGTTTATCAACTTACATATATCACATGCGTGTACAGTGTTTAGCTTTTAGTCAAGTTGCTGTCTTTTAAGAGGAGAGAAGGGTGTTGATCGTGATAGGTGATAAATAGGCTTTTGGAATGAAATAAAGATCTGCATGACAACGTTGTTTAATTCCTTCATTTTTTTTTTCTTATAGCATGCTTTGCAGGTTATCAAGATAGTGACAATGCCCCTTGTCGTCGTCATGGATCCCCCCCCCACCCCCTTTATCTCTCCCATGCTCTCCTTCGCTCATATTTTATGAATTTTCCAATAAAGAATGGAGGAGTTTTCTGACTTTTTTTAACAGTTCAAGGGTGCACAGAGGATATACCTGGGATGATTGCGTGGTAAACCCATTAAGGAGCTGGAGTTAAAATGGTTTGATAGGAGGAGCGCCAAAAACAGGGAGTGAGGGCGGAAAAGGAAAAAAAGTTCATACCCAAATATGACAAACACATATGAATTACATGCTCATGTACCTTACAATGGAATAGGTAACCTATCAAGTTTGACCAAAGAAAAGAAAAAGGGGGGACCCAAAACTCTCATTTTTTAACCAATACAGAAATTGAATACTGATCATTTACTGCTCTTTTCAGTATTTTTATTTTCTCTCCTCCTAATAGTACCATATCGTATATTTTTCTCGCTGTAAGGTATGGTACGTGCGCATGGCGGTGTTTGAAAGGGCTTGATTGAAAAAAAAAAAAAAATGAAAAAATAGACCCCATGATAATCCCACTTAAGAATCTATCAAAAAACTTACCGTATGTGCGCGCATATTGCATTAGTGGCTTTTATTATTATCATGCCATGAGTTTTTTTTTTTTATCCTTCTCGGAGAAAAATCAACTTTTTATTTGAATTTATGCACATCATTCATTTCAATTGTATTGTTCCCTCATGAAGATGTACGCCACCCTTTTTGGTTTCGTCATTATTGTTACATATTGTTTTGAAAATAGCTTTGTTTGTTTCTATATCCCCACATCATCGATTTCCCTTCTGATAGTTATTTTTTTATCTCACCAAATCACTCAAAAAAAGCCTTCTACCCCCTTGCCCTTTTGCTTTTTTCGTTCTCTTTCCCCCCTGCCTCTTACTGTACGCTATATATATATATGTATATACATATACATTTAATAATGCGTAGAGACGAGATTATATGTGTAAGGATGATGTGCATGTATGGTAACGTTTTACATGAAGATTGCCTGACAATCATGCTTTCCTCTCCCTTATACTTTTAGTCCCCTCTCCTCTCTCCCTTCTAATTCCCAAAAAAAGTCAAGATCTCCTTAAACATATCATCTTTATACACAGTGTCGTTCATCATTATAGAATATAAATAAGATCACTTGCTTTCCTTTTTTCACTTTATATTTCTTCCCTTCTTTTTCTTTTTCTTATTTATTTTTTTCGACTATTTTGTAAACTATCCAAAACAAATTCAGGCACCATTTGTATTATTATTTTCTTTGCATAAAACGAATTTTCAAACGCCGCCGCTACACTTCTATCATTTTGCCAATTTTTTTTTTCTTTTCTTTCCTTTCTAAAAAAATTATTATCAACAACATACACAGTCTCTCTCTTTTTATTTTTCTGAATTTTTTCTGTGTACTTTATAAACAAGCTTTTCTATTATATATTTTTGAAAGGTAGGAAACATATAATATGTGTAAAAACTGAACAACAGCACGAACGATAAAGTTGACTAACACCAATACAAATTTATATATATAACAAGATGGATATTCTTGAATTGATACATATTGAATCCGAACAAGGCCGCAACAAGCCTCACAAGTGCACCATGGTCAACTGCTTGAAAGCATTTGGTAAGGATACAAAAGCATTATTACACAATCATGCAAAGTCACACACAGTCACTTAACCTTCCTCTTGTTTTTTTGTAGGTCGTCGATCTGATCTTGTTAGACATCTTCGTATTCACACTAATGAAAGGTAACGTATTAGAATCTAAGTACTATTTTCATACTGAAAGTTACTGACGTTTTACCTTTTTTTGTATAGGCCTTACAAATGTCATGAAGTTGGATGTGGAAAAAGCTTCATACAGGTAAAGCTATTTGACTTTCGATTTGTTTATCAGACACTAAAGTTTTGTTTTTACAATAGAGATCAGCCCTCAAAGTACATTTACGCACTCACTCTGGCGAACGTCCTCATACGTGTGAAGTTGAAGACTGTGGGAAGAGTTTCAGTGATAGTAGCTCTTTAGCAAGGCACAGGCAAGTAATCTCCTTTCTCCTGTTTTCATATCAACCACATCGACGACTAATCAGAATGACTTTGTTATTTCATTTTAAATAGGCGCATTCATACTGGAAAAAGGCCCTATCAATGCAGAATGGTTGGATGTAATAAGCGGTTTGCACGAAAAACCATCTTGACGACGCATCATAAGGTGGCTCATGATCTGACAACCAAACAGCGTACGGTATTACAATGGCGGCCTTTGAATGAGCAGCATGATAAAAGAATCTCTCCTCCTGCTGTCACTACAACTGACAATTCCACCACGTCCGACTGTAGAATGGTTTTACCCTTAAATTGGAATAGTAAACATCAACAGCAGCAACACCTGGCTGATCCTGGACACCGTCTTGCCGAAAAAGAAACACCGCGACCTTCGCCTGCCATGCTACCCGCCCTATCACCCTCTTCATACTACCCCACTTCTCCCGAATCCACCTCCACCTTTTTCGATTTACCATCTCCATCCTCTATGGTCTCTTCACCTTATCCAGTTACGGATGACCATAATCTCCATCATTCTCCCCCCTCCTTCTATGATAGGCGTGATAGCACTTTATTCAACATGCCCGACGCCACGTCCCTCTATCATCACCAACGAAAGGATTCTGTTTGCTCTTTACCTCGACTTCAAGAATTAGACCCCTTCTTTACCACCATCTCAACCTATCACCATTATCGATCCACCTCCTCTTCCTCTTACTCATCACCATCATTATTGCACTGAAAGAATTTTTTATTTTTATTTTTTTTATCATACCCACACACCTTACTTTTTATGCCTTGATACTTTTCCTTATCTCCTTATTACTTGTCTAGCTTATTTATGGGCGCATTTTTATTTTTATTTTTATTCCGTTATTTTATGCTATGCTGAATTATTTTGTCCATTCTCCGTTTTTATATGATCTTTGGTTTATGCCTATATGATATTATATATACATATACTAGTTTAGTTTCCCTTATTGTACTGTACATACATACTTTATACCTATATTATATTCTTCCACCCCCCTTTGATTAAAGAAAATAAAATATTAAACAAATAACTGTTGTCTTCCTCCTATTCTGCCCCTTTGTTATTGTTATCAGCATTGTCATATTGTTACATGTATACATGTAAATAAAAGGGACCTGCCACTCTTTTCTTTTTGGATAAGCTAGCATCAATGTGGGTTTCTTTATGTTTTAACCTTCTTATTCAATTGGATATTTATTCATATGGTAGGGAGATCAAATCCACAATGTTCTCCTTAACAATGCCGCTGATGTCGGTACTTGAAATCAAGGGTTAATCCATTTTTTTGGGTTCTCGCTCTCCTATTCGATCTTAGATTTTTCTTATAGTCCCAACCACTTCTTTTCTTGTCTATCTCTTATTTTATTTAATTCTGTATAACATGAAAATATGGCCTCTTCCCTTCCCAGCTTTTTATCAACTACTCAGCTCGTTGGCATTGCGGACAAGCTACCTTCAATAGAAGATCGTCAAAGATATCGTCACCTTATCAATACGACCGCTGACATACAAACGAAACTGAATCAATTACGGTTGGATCGTATGAATGCGAATAGTTTCAAGCCAACAACAAACGATACTCTAAGTATGGGTTTAAAATTATAGTTATTAGGATACAGTGCGAAAACTAACTCTTACTTGCTTTGACTTTTTCAGAGTATTCAACCAATTCAACAAATAATCAAACCGCATCTCCCAAGGACATGACTTACCAAATTAAAACACCTAATAACAGTAGCATCCATACAATTGGAGACTCTTGTTTGGAGCCGCAACTGGAAATCATTACAACGCACATCCCTCTACAGCGACGACAAAACACACTTCTTCCACCTCTTCTCCTTCCTTCCTTCCGTCACCCAAATTAGAACCGCATCCACTACAAAGGTGTGATTCAGCAGTAGACGTTATACAGCAGACGGAGCAGCAGCAGCAGCAACAGCAGCAACAACAACAACAACAGCAGCCATATCCTTCACCATCGTCATCATCGTCATCATCGTGTTCAAAGAAAGGCTACTCATTGAAGGCCCTACCGGCATTTCCACCAACCGATGAGAATCGAAACAGTCGTAAATACGATAGCATCTTTGATACAACATCTTACTACTATGAAGATCAGAAAACTCCTGTAGGGTTGGATCTGCATTCTCTTCCAGTCAACACCGCCACATTCAAAAATCCCAAAGTAACGTTCGCTGATCAACCAATGTCACCCACGCAATCTCCAACAACAAATACCAGCAACAACAATGGTGGCATATATGATAATAACACTTCCTTTTTATTAATGACACCACCAGTATCTCCTCGTTACATTGAATATACACCACAAGCTCCTTCGGCCTCGACACTACCTCGATCATATACTGAACATCCATTACCGTTACCGCCTTGCTACACTGTCAAAAGGTAAGTAGAAAGAAACTGAAAAACAGTGAAGGGAAATAAAACAAAATCACTGATATATTTTTACTGGACGGCAATGATATGTATAGAAACCCAACGGATTCATTGGCTTGTTGACAAGGACATATCAATTGAATGAAATTATATCCTCGCGGGTGCTGATATCGACACTTGGTCTGGTCAATGCCATCGATTCCTCTACCGGCCTCGCCAAAGCCATTCTCAAGGTGACCATGACATCGTCTCAGATCAAACCAGTCGACGAACAAAATAATGATGACAGTTTGGATTTGGATATGTTATCTCGGTTTGGATTCTCCTTTTATGCCTCAGTCAAACGGTCACCCAATGTCAGGCGACCCAGTCGCGATGACCCTAGATGCATTGATGTGGACGATGCCACTGTGTCAGATGCACTTGATTATTGGATTCGACATCAACGAGATCAATTGGTAAGATACATATATATATATATATCTGGTTATATCATTCTTACTAATCTTTTTATTTTTATTCTAGCCTATCTTGACTCAAGCGACACATATATTGCGGGAATCCGTTAAAATATATGTTGTTTATGACAAGTCCTTAATTACTACCCTCTGATCATCATGACTATATACCTCCTCCCCATTCCCCTCTCCCCGTTTTTTTATTTATTTATTTATTTATTATTTTGTATATACACCCTTTCCACTCCTTTTATATATCCATAATTTATTTATGATTTCTCTTTCCTCAATGGTTTAGTCTTCCCCTAGTCGATATATTCATACACCCCTCCGAAATGCTTTTCTTCTACTCTTTATCAATTCTCTGTTTATAGCATATACATTTCATCTATATATATATATATATTATTTTTACTATCATTAATTCACTCATTTATTCTCAAACTAATAAAATAAATACCACCCATTTACCTTATCAATATTTACTGTCCTTCTTTCATTGTTTTGTTTGTCATTAACTAACAACTGGATGTGTGGAATCACATCAAGGGATATAAGAGTGAAAAAAAAAAATGTGTCGTCCATTGTGGGTAATATTGTTATTCTGAAGTGTCTAGCGATGCTATATCTAGCATGACAACCGCCCTCTGGAATTTCTTCAGAACTGCAACGAGAGGCCACAAAAACATTTCAAATCCCGCACACGTGAAGTTTTATTTTATTTTTCCGCGCTCTTTCTTTTCTTTCAATTTTTTTTTTTTTTTTTTTTTTTTTTGTCTACTTCTTTTTTCTTCACCATTCAACTTTTATAGGGCAATGTTGAACTTAGATTAGTGCCAGGATTAGTTTAGAAGAGGTTTCAATTCAGAGATTACAAGATGCATGGGCAAACCCTTTCATTTCATATTCAGGATTTAGAACTACCACCAGCAGCTGGTTTTTAGATGTCTTCATTAGCTTAGTTTTGTATTAGTTTATCCATAGTTTGAATATATATTTGAATAAAACATGTTTATTTTTACTTGCTTCAAGAAAAAATGTTTCATTAGTCTTTCTCATGCCGTGTCTAATATATCCCTTTTTTACCATTGTTCTTTTTGGTGTTGAATGTTGTATGCTTCAATAAAAGATATGTCTTTAGTCTTTCTCATGCCATGTTTAGAATATTATACCCCCTTTTACAGTTCTCTTTTTAGTTTAGTGTTTATTATTCTCTATTTGAAGTTCCCATAAAAACGGTATCATGCTTCAAGTTTGCGCTCGAGCCAGTGCACCCATGATTTTCATTAGTTGCTCATAGTTAAATGAGAAAAGTAGCATGTGGTTCCAGAGAAACCATGCTTTGCCATACTATACCGGTTTTCCTGTGGACATGATTGGATGGAAAAAATCCAATTATCAAAAATGCGCAGATTGCCAAGTTGGGGGCGAGGGTAGCCCATCTGACATTGCGGAAGCTTTCTTTCTTTAAAAAGAATGTCCACAATTCAAGCAATCCGCTTGTGTCACTCATTTATGTATCACACGCTAGCAAAAAAAAAAAAAAAATAGTGTCAAGTGTGATTTGATCGAGGGCAACGTTTTAAGGCAAAAAAAAAAAAAAAATGCTGCGACCAGCTATGACAAATTTAAAAGCGATGTCCAAGTTCTTTTTCTTTTTTTAACCATTGCTTTTCTTTTTACACCATACAGATGAGTAAAAACCATATTATCCGGACTTATGTGCATTCCCCGCCTACGAAGGAATGGGGCTCAATACAGAAAAAACCTATACCGTCAGCTTCAATGCCATTGATCTCTTTATCACCAACGCACCAACCCACCCTTCCAGTCTCCATTCCTACTACATACAGTGTTTATGCTACTGCTTCTACTACACCACCACTTCCAACATCACCATCAATCGATGTCATGAGCTCATGTCCTACCTTGACCAGTCGTCGTAGCAGTACATCATCCCCTTATCCTCCTCTTTCAGCACTTTGTTCATTACCGGAATTTAAAGTGGGCAGTCTTCCTCGTCACTCTCGTTCGGCATGGCCCGTGGATATGACCAATGACTTTTTGACCCCACCATCCAATCACTCCTTTTCTTTATCCTATCCGCCCTCGCCCTCTGACGACGGCAATGATGATGATCAGCCTTTGATTTTTAGTATGGATGAATATATATAGATTACGACTATTTTTATAATTACCTTTCTTGTCTCTTATAAAAAATAAAAATAAAAATGTGCACGTATTATTGTACAGGTCATTTAGTCTATGTCGTTTGTATTCTTTTTTTTTTTTTTTTGAAGTGTGGGTTTTGATGAATGGCATTAGACGCCTCAGGTATGTAGCGCTTTGTTGGCGGACAGTTTATTGGCCCCAAATGGTACTGTATTTGTTTGGGTTAATGCGTCTTTTTTTTATTATACCACTAGCAAATTTCATATATGATATATACTACATAAGGCTATAATATTTGTAATGGGAGGATATTTTAACAACTTTAGTTGTTATCTAATGGGTCAGAGAACGGTTTAAAGAAAAATACATATTTTATTGAAGCATATTTGGTAACAAGGGATCTATACAAGGTAGCATGAGATACTAATGGGGAGGATTTGAAGAACGATCAACTAATTTGAAAGAAACAACTATAAAACGGATTGATGTATTGCTTTGTACATGGCATGAGAAAGACTAGAGGGAGTTTCTGTTATGGAAGCACAACAACGTCAGCACTGAATAAAAGGTGATGATGGTAGTAAAAGGGATCTATTGCACAAGACATGAGAAAGACCAATAGGACATTTTTCATTGAAGCAAGTGAAAAGAGACATATTTTATTCAAACATATACTAATGCTAAACCAAACGAAACTCCAAAAAGCCAACTAATAATGGTGGTCCTAAATCCTGAATCCAAAATGAAAGAGTTTCCCCATACATCTTGTAATCTCTGAGCTGAAACCCCTTCTAAACTAAACCTGACGCTAATCTAAGTGCAAAATGACCCCAAAAAAGTTGAATGGTGAAGTAAAAAAAGAAGGAGCGCCAAAATTAAAATGGGAGTTAATAAATCTTTCACGTGGGCGGAATTTAAATTGTTTATCGTCTCTCTGTGTATGACTTTAAGGTAGACCCCACTTTTTTTTTTGCACCATCAATAACATGGTGGTCCTTTTATGATAATTGTAATCTTCGTCAGTTTAAATCAACGGATTGTGAGTAATTATTTATTTTTGTTACAGCAACTAGTGTTGGCAGCATGTTGGTCCACTTTTCTCATGGATCACAACCATGCAACATTGGTAGCACGGTGACTCTTTCTTTTTAATTTGCACCATTAAATAATCGCAGCACTGAGCATTA
This sequence comes from Absidia repens, assembly GCA_002105175.1. Lineage (NCBI taxonomy): Eukaryota > Fungi > Mucoromycota > Mucoromycetes > Mucorales > Cunninghamellaceae > Absidia > Absidia repens. The sequence continues at coordinate 2,835,126 of MCGE01000001.1, read as the reverse complement.
CTCTTTTTTTTTTTAATAATAACACTCACCACTCAAGAACGGCAAGCATAATTGATTTGTTGTCATTTGACAGCAACAACACCATTCAGCTTCGGAAACAGGGCGGTTTCCTTTTTATGATGCAACTGCAATGATTCCTTTACCACCACCACCCCTCCTATATTGCCGCATTCATCAAGTACTCCACGTACTCTACGTCCCAACCTCCTGACCACTACTTCCATAAACTTAGTATGTTTTCAACCCCTGTTTTTTATTTTATGTTTTACTGCATTGGTAGTATTTATGCCTATATACAATTTTTATTTTTAAAAAAAAAAAAAACAATAATTTCTCTGAAGTTTTCTTTGAAGGCAAGTGGTGGGGAAGGATTCTTTAGTCGTGAAAAGGGTGAAAGCATCAAAAAAGTCGTTCAACGTGTGTAAGTGTTTCCTAGTCTATATGCCAAAAAAAAAAAAAAAAAAAAAAAAATTAAATGTCAGTCATATAAAATTTTTCTTTTTTCTTTTTTTTTGTTCAACCACTTAATATCAGCACAAAGGCCATGATACCGACTCCCGATTTATCCCACCTGACAAGTAAAGATTATGATAATATCTACGAACCAGCAGGTAAAGTGTGACATCGAGTGACATGAAAGCAACATACCATACTTATGTGATTCTATTTTTTTTTTTTTTTTTTTTTTTTTTTTTTTGTACATAATGCTTGAAAACGGACGAAAATAGAGGATACCTTTTTACTATTAGATGCTTTGGAACAAGATCAAGACCAATTGCAAACATTAAATCCTGGTATATGCTTGGAAATAGGGTAAGTATTTTAGAGGAATGTATGTATGCTTAGATTATTTGCCGTATGACATTGACAGTTGACTTTTCTTGGATTTAGATCTGGGTCGGGCTGCGTCACGACTCTCTTATCCAAGGTAGTCGGCCCACAATCACGTAAGTACCCTCCTGCTCGTTCCCCCCAATCAGAATCAATAAGCATTCTCTCCTTTGAATTGTTATCTCATTTTCGCCATCACTTTGTACGCGTAATTTTGGTTTATCATAGTTTATCTCACGACTGACCTCAATGACTATGCTTGCAAAGTGACCCGAAGAACCGGTACTAAGAACCAGGTGGATATTGAACCTATTCGTACAAGTTTAGTGGATGGACTGTTACCACGTCTTCATCATATGATTGATATTCTCTGCTTTAATCCTCCTTATGTGGTGACTCCTTCAGAAGAGGTGGGAAGTTTCGGTATTGAAGCTGCATGGGCAGGTGGATTGGATGGACGTGAAGTAATCGATCAACTACTTCCCTTGATCTCGGTAAGATAAAAGAGATGGAGGACTACAGGTCGTAATATCTTGTGGCTAATCTGGTGTTTTTGCTTCCTTTTTTTTTTTTTTTTGCCGTATGTCGCTTTGATAGGACCTTCTCTCACCAAAAGGTATCTTTTATCTCTTGCTGATACACGAAAACCGACCTTTAGAGGTGATGGAAATTTTGAAACAATATAACTTGTCATCAAGCATTGCATTGGAACGAAGGGCTGGACGGGAGCGACAATATGTTTTGAAAATTCATCGATAGGCTTTTCTTGGGGGTGTTTAGTGCTAGACATAGATTAGATTACTTAGATTAGTTTGTATAGCTTATTGGATATCCTTATGTCGAAGATGTATATAATAAAATTAGATTGAAAGGAATGGCGAAACATTGTTATGCAGTCTTTATTATATGTGTGTGTGGATAGTGATATTGAAAGGTTTAAAATTGACTTTTTGGATCAGAAAAAAAAAGAAGTAGAATAATCGGTAGAACTACAATTTTATTGGATGTTGACCAGCAAACAAAAAAAAAAGGGGGGAACGATCATAGTATACTACAGTACTATATTTTATGCGATGAGGAAATGTGGAATAGAAAAGAATATCATCACAGATGATACTCTACTATAATACAAAAAAAAAAAAAAAAAAGGGGAGGGAGGATACACTAAATGCACAGCAGATAGATAAAAGGGAAGAAAAGAAACTAGATGTAATCCCAGGTCACTTTTATGACACCCAAATCCAGATCAGCCAAAGCAGCAAACACCGCGGGCGACATATCAAGGGCTCCTTTGTCACAAGATGGACACTATATGGATATTAAAAAAAGATTAGGTTAATTCCATAATCAACATCGATAAAAATAGTCACTTACGGTATCCACAATAGTAGCGACAACTGACTTGCTTTCATAATGAATCTCAATTTTTTCACCACATTTAGGATTGTTGTTACTGTTAGCACCATTAGCCATATCAGGAGCATTAAGAGCTACAACCATTTCCGAATCAGAGTTTGTTTTTCCGCAGCTACCAAGATTAGGGTTGTAGAACGTTCTAATATAAGGAAAGAAACAGTCAGTCTCAGCTTTTTTTTTTTTTTTTTTTTTTTTTGGTCCCAGTCAATGCTTACCCTCTACCAGAATTCGAGCCACTGGAACCTGAAGATGACTTGGAAGTAGTAGGAGATGAGGTGGGGGTGGAAGTGGTACTGGTGCTTGTTTTTGTTTTTGTTTTGGAGGATGTTGAGGTAGTGGTAGTGGTAATAACGGTAGTGGTGGTAGTAGCGGTAGAAGATGAAGTAGTGGGAGTGGTTGATGTTGTTGAATCATCATGGTCAAAGTCTTCGTCATCATCTTCAGTATAGACAATTGATTTGGCAGAATCAAAGGCAGAATCCAAATCTGTGATCAAATTGCTGTGATTATCACCTTGAGGAATTTTGGAATATTCAATGCCTTGAGAATCACGGGTCACCAATCGAGGAAGAGGAAGGGCGGAAATGGAAACGACCACCAGGGCCAGGAAAATTACAGAAGTTTGAAAAAAATGCATGATATGATATTTACAAAAAAAAAAGTTGACGAAGAAAAAAAAAAAAGAGAAAGAAAAGTAGTTGGTTGCTTTTATACGAAATAATAGAAACAATTAATTAAAGGGGCCAGACTTTTGTCAATTAGACATTTGGTGTAACCGAGGTTAAGGGATCTCTTTTCTTTTTAGATAGGGCATGATAATTCAAATTCCGTTCACCAATAACTTTTTTGGCCGTCCCCCCTTTTCCCTCGTCTCACCAGCACCGCGCTCTGGTTCCTCCCTTTTTTGCCACGTTTGACGGGCGGCGCCCAATTACTTTGGTTGGACAAAAATAAAGAAGATACAATAGGTGAGGTGACCGTCACGCAAATTAAAAGCTCTCTCATCAGCTTATCATCAGCACTGACCCACATCGATAATGACCCATCTTTTTCGGATCGGTGAATTGCCAAATTCAATGTGGTATTATTGTTTGTTTTTTTCTCATCCAGTGCTTATCATTATCACCATCAACATTTAATTCTTTCACAAGGAGGATGAAGGTACCTTCCTATTTCACCTGATTTTCTTCTCAATTAGGGAAACCATTTATTGTTGTTGTTGTTTTTTTCTGGGTACGGTCGACGATTCTGTTGTTAATCAATAATAAAACTGAGAACTATTTACTCTTTACCAAAACTAGGGGGTCATCCGTAGTAGTGCGGAAGAAGATGAAACCAAGAGGTCTGTTAAAGTAAGTTAGAGCATGGCTCTCTTGTGATAATTTAACTTCCGATCAGGGGTTGTTGAGTTTTAAGTGAAGTACTGAATGTTGTCAAAGCAAGGCGCATATGATTATAAACGGTTCCATGGTATGATATGAATAGTGTACATAGCGGTCTATAAGACAATACAAGATTGAAGGAGAAACATGCGCCCCATTTAAGAAAGGGAAAAAAAAGAGACTCTATGTAGTCCACCATCGAAAAAAAGACATTCATCAATTGGATATAAAATTAGGCATGCATATATTTCCATACATGGAATATCTATATGGTGTAGTTCAGCAAAAACGTAAAAAAAAAAAAGAGATCGGTTTCATAGAAATGCTAAATATATTTATTTTACTTTGACGATAAAACCTTTGACCGCGTAGTATGACAGTAAAGTTGAAAAAGAACAAAGGTAAGTGATGGGGGTGGAGGGATTGTTTACATATATATATATATATATATAAAGCACCTTAAAATACATATACTATAACACCACATAGGTAGGATTAATCGGTATGGCTAAGGAGTTGACGGATTATGAGGAACACCGTGCCGTTTACCAAAAAAAAAAAAAAAAAAAAAAGAGTTTTATATATACAAACTAAATGTCTCCCGATTGCTTCAGTCATCATACTTTATGGATTCGTTGCCGCTTATTGTTTATGCGCTCTTTGCTGTCTTTTTTTCATGCGTTCATCACGACCATTTTCAAGAAAACTATCTCTCCCTTATAATTAGAAACCCAGTACATTGTGGGTATGCCAATTCGACAAGACAAACTAAACGTATAAAAAACAATGTGAGGCAAAGAGATGAAATATATTTTATTCAGACGTCAGTATAAACTATGCTACTATATTGAACTGGACTAATAATAATATTATACCACAACTCTAAATGTGAGGCGTTGAGGGGCGTATGTTTGAGGTGGGGAAGGTACTTGGTGTAGAATGAATATAGCGTCAGATAAACTAGTACTACGGCGAGTGAGGGTTAACTAGACTACACCAAATGAGTTCACCTTGTTTGCAAAGGCGTTAAAAACAGAGACCAATCATACTGCCTATATTAAATAGTAATGTTGATTGTGATGAAGGAAGAATTGCCATGTTGATGTTGCTATGTATTACTGATTGTTGTAAGGACGAAGAGTAGTTTACTTTTTTATACCCACCAAAGAGTTCGTCAAAAAAAAAAAAAATCAATCCAAATCCCGCACACGTGAATTCTTATTTACATCTATTCAGTTTTTCGTTCCCTTTCTTTTCTTTTCTTTCCTTCCTTTTTTTACTTCACCATTTAACTTCTTTGAGGTTATGGTGATATTAGATTGGCGTCAGGACTAGTTTAGAAGGGGTTTCAGCTCAGGGATTATAAGATACATGGGGAAGCCCTTTCATTTTGAATCTAAGATTCAACCACCATTAGCTGGGCTTTTGGAATCTTCAATAGCTTAGTTTAGTATTAACTTGTTTATCTTTGTTTATACAACTGAATAAAGCTTATCTCTTTTTACTTGCTTCAATAAAATATGTCCCATTAGTCTCTCTCAAATCTTTGTGCAAAGGATCCTATTTTTACTATCGCGCTTTTAGATTAGTGTTGACACTCATTATGATTCAATAAAAAGTGTACCTTTAGTCGTTCTCACGTCTTGTACAGTATATTCACTTCCATTTTACAATTGTCTCATTAGCTTAGTGCTGAAATTCTTTAGATCTCACTTTATATGATTCCTCGTGCTTCCTCCAGTAGATCTTTCGTTATATGTACGTGTTACAATAAACCCATCGCCCTTAGTTTTAGTATCCACCAGTATGCTTAAATAAAATTTGCCTTTTTAATTGAACATTCGCTGATCCACCGGGTCATGGACATTATCGCTATTGCTGCTGTTTCTCGAGTGTCCTACTAAAAACATATTCTCTAAGTCTCTTATTATGACTACTTCCTCCACCCCATTCCCTGGAACTGATTGGTAGACTTAGATCGTTTACTATCAAAATAACCATATTCCTGCTTAATATATCGTATAAATGAATCTAGATCGTGCTGTGCGTGCATCTGCCGCTATAAAGTATTTTGCTCTGCATTGTAGTTTATCGATGACTACTTGCTTCACCATCCTGAGGCCCAGTAACTGATTGACAGCTCTAGGTCACTTAATACGAAACGTGACTCTATTCGTTCTATCATTCATATTAACCAACTTTCATCGTGCCACCAGCATTACCTCCGCTATACTAGCATATTGTATATATCCAGCTGGTATTTATACTTTTATCTTTTTTGTACGAGGTATTTTTTGTAAAAAATTCAAAGGCAAATCAGTAATGCTTCAAAATGACGGGGAGGGCTGTCTCATTTCATCAAAACCTTCTTCCTGACTCCCAGTAAATCAATTTTTGAAAGTGTGAAAGTGAATCTCAAAAATTACAAGAGCTACTTTACATTCTTGCTCAGCTGTAACATAGAAAATATCACTCAACAATTCAAAATCAGAGACAATACTAACCTATACGTATGATATTTGGATACAATATGATAATACAAATTTATTCAAGGTATAATATAATAAATTGATATATAAAGAAAATATTATATATATATATATATATGTATAAGCTAAGTGTACATAAAAAGAAGAAAGATAAGCTAACCATATAGGGCACGACAGGATGTGTCCAAACATCGCTAACTTATACACATAAATAAGTTTAATAAAAACTAGTAAGCTACCAAAGCAGACAGGATGAGCGATTTGCATATTTCTGATTTGGAATCCAATATCATCAGGCGCTAAAGACAATGAAAATAAAAAATGAAAAACGAGATTAGTGCCATGCACTCTTCCTACCCCAATCTATTTTTTCATAGTTACCGAAAAGTGAAATGGGTGAGAAGCCCAAAAACAAATGGCATAAAAAGCAAAGTAAGGCGGATCATGAATGGTGAGGCCAATATCGCGGCACATAAAAAATGCGATATCCAGGTTCGTAATTCTAATTCGGAAGGCCTGCATAAAAACTACAAATCAGCAGGAAAAAAAATATATACTTTTCATAGTTCATATATTAGTGTGAGCGCCATTTTTTATACGTGTGAATACAAGACTTACCCAATGAGAGATATAATATATTTGCCGACTGAGGCTATGTAATCTATCAGATCTGTTAAACTGAAACACTACACTACTAATGACATCTGCACCAAAATCGACCATGGCACCGACCACCAACACAAAAGCACCCCCTGCTAAATAAGCATTCATATCATGCGCCGGTTCTTCCTCCATCATCCTGATTCCAAACATAAAACAAGTTAGGTGTAGTTGTCGGCACAGAAAAAACATTCAATTATCATACACCTTTTGAATAGTTCGCATCGGCCAAAACGTCCGGAATCACAGTGAGGGTAAATAGGACAAAACAGCTGGCCACATACAAGCAACAAGTCAACCCCGCAATGCTATGCATATCACATTGAGTACTTTTTTCACTAGCTTCCATACATATAGTTTAATAGAAATGGTGTCAGTCATGTCCATATGGCACACTATGTATAAACATAAAGATAATTTGTAAGTTCGGATGCTTATCTAGCATAATAGGCGTACCTGGCGAGAAGGAATAGCGGTGGTCACAAAGTTCGCTGTATGACCTTCGACTATGAGTGAGCCATATCATAAGTCTATAAAAGCAAAAATATAAAAGTATTGTGATAAATAAGTAAGAAAAATATGCGTTGTGTTTATAGTATATCTTCCCTTCCTTGATGGACATACCTGCTACTACCAGAGCATTTACGAAGATGGAATAAAGGTTGTTCGGTGGGCCCTTCACAGAGACAGACTCTAAAAAAAGGTCAGATAATGGTAAATGACACCAGTAATAAAGTATACATAGATAAAGCAAGTGTTACCTTCTTCGGCCTTGGGGCCATTTTTATGGTGAGTGTTGAATAGGAAAGAAAAAGACTGAAAAGCGTGAATCCAGCGATTTGTTTTAAACCCCGCATAAATTTTCGTGGTTTATTCCTTTTTGTCTTTTATAAACGATATTTTCGTTCGTATACATCAACCAATCCAGCTGATCTTTTTTTTTTTTTTTTTTTGGTTCATTTGGTCATTTCATATGGAAAAAACGCTTACCATTGACTTGCCGGTAGAACAAGTGGCCAAGGTGGTGAAACGCCATCTTGTTTACCCTTCTTCTTCCCCTTCTCTTAAACCCGATTCTTCTTCGATACCCTCTCCACGAAAACCGTCTTCTCAACAGCAACAACAACATAAAGAGCAACATGAGCACACACAGCAACAGCAGCGACAGCAACAGGATCAACAGCAACAAAACTATTTATATAATACCCATCACCTTTTACCCAGTGGCGCCATACTAGATGACATCTATAAGTGGACTGCACAGATTGACCATTTGGAACAAAAGAAAGGACGTAGACAATCAATATCTTTACCAGCAACACGAACGTCAACAACAGAGCCTCTTCTTCTGTCTTTAAAACAACCTGGTGGATTCCGACGACATTTTGTACTCACCAAGGCTGTTCAACAAGGCAAACGGCCACCCCATTTTGTCACTAGTAGCTTTGTAGAGTTTCTATGCTTGTATGGTCATTTTGGTGGTGAAGACCTTAGTGAAACGGATGAATCCTCCTCTGATGATGACGACGATACGGACGATGACCAACATCACTCAAGTGAATCTAGTGAAGCGGAAACTTTTGGTGGTGAGATACGGAACGAACGAATGGATCAACACAGCACGAATCAACGTCAAACTAGACAATTACAGGAAGACGATGGGGATGTGATGGCTTACCGTGGACCCTTGTTACATGACGCTTCATTGCCCTCCATAACACATCAGCAGAAACAAAAACAACGCTATGGCACCGTCATACCACCTGACACCTCGCCCGAAACAAGGGGATCTCAACCAACAACATCTTCACCATCCAAGACTCTGGCAACTACCTCGGTTCTTCCTTTTCCTGTATCAACACTTAAGAAGAATGGAGAACAACATCAACCACTACAATATCGCCATTTACATGCACGAGAAACTATGCCTTTGTTATCAAGATCAAGACCTGGTCAAACTCTTCAAGGAAAAGCGACACCTGGGAAAGCCATGTTTTTATTACTGAAATCATTTGTCACCACAGGTAATGTCAAAAAAAAAAAAAAAACCAGAGCTCACATCGACGTATAGGCGACGGGATCGATCAGGGTTGATTATTAAACTTTTTTCCCTCTCTCGCTCTCTTTTATCATTATAGGCATCATGTTTTTACCTAAAGCGTAAGAAATTTCCCTCTTCTCTTCACCATAGAACTATAATTCATACTCACCTTCTTGATTTGACTTTTTTTTTTTTTTTTTAGGTTTGAAAATGGCGGGCTATTATTTTCTATTTTGGTAACAATTGCATGGGCTCTTATATCCCTATGGTCATTTTTACTGTTGGTGCAAACAAGATTGGTCATTCCCGCTAGTTTTAGTGACATGGGCTGCGTCCTTTATGGTCCCAAGATGCGTATGGCTGTGTTAGTGGCAATCACCTTGTCGCAAATTGGATTTGTTTGTGCTTATATGGTTTTTGTGGCAGAAAACTTGCAATCCTTAGTCTTGACTTTCTCGAAATGTCGATTGATGATCCCCATGCACTTGTTGATCCTTGCACAAAGCTTTGCTTTTATTCCTTTGGCGATGATCCGAAAAATCCAACGTCTCTCGGTATTTGCTCTCATTGCTGATGTTTTTATTGTTATTGGGTTGGCCTATTTGTTTTACTATGATATCAAAGAATTATCTACAGTAGGTGTGGCTGACACGGTGTCTTTATGGAACTATACTCATTTTCCCTTATTTATCGGTACTTGCGCATTTACTTACGAAGGCATTGGCTTAGGTAAGAAAAAAAAAAAAATGAAATATTTGTTAATGACCGTAGGTTTAACCTTTTTTATTTTTTTTTTTTTTTTCATCTTGGTAGTCATCCCGATCACCGAATCAATGAAAGAGCCTCAACAATTTCCTGCTGTATTGCGACGTGCTCTGTTTATTATCACATGCCTATTTATATCAATGAGCGCTCTCTCTTACATGACATTTGGTGACCAAGTACAAACAATCATTTTGCTCAATCTCCCAAGCAAGGATCCAATGGTATCATCCATTCAAACTTTGTATTCTCTGGCTATATGTTTATCCATTCCTCTCCAACTTTTTCCGGCTATCCGAATCATGGAAAATGGTCTATTTACAACTCGCTCTGGTAAGAATAACGCAGTAGTGAAATGGCAAAAAAACGTGTTTCGGGTGCTGGTGGTTTTCCTCTGTGCTTGGATTGGTATTGTGGGCTCCAAGGACAAACTGGATAAATTTGTTCCATTGATTGGCGCACTGTTTTGTATTCCATTGTGTTTTGTTTTCCCCCCTTTGTTTCATCTTCGGGCCCTGTCATTACCCCTATACGGCGTTTTGCCAACTACCTTCTGATTATATTTGGTATCATCTGGTAGGACATTTGTTTTTTTGTACTTGTATTTTGAAGTTGATTCGATTACTTATTTTTTTTTTTTACTCTTCTAGTATGATTTGGGTTGCCGGCTCTACGTTAAGTCAATGGAATTCTGCCGAAGTTATTGATCCTGTCAAGCAATGCGTCAGTCACCGATCATAACACCCGGCATCTTTTCTACATCACATACCCTTTCCTTTTATTATTCATTCCCCACTTTAGTATAGTACTCCTTTTCCTATGTTATTATTATTGTCATATTTTGAATAAAATTACTCAATTACTCTTTATCTTTATTGTATGTCATATTTTGTCGAATCGTGTGTCTGATTTTTTTGCTTTGGTTTTTGGCATGTTAATAAGAATAACTTGCTTGTATATGCATTATATATATTATCTATTCATCGCAACTTATACACCCTTCTTCGAATACTGGTATATTGTTGTCATATTTTAAATAAAAACTCATGTTGTATGCCCACCAAGGCACGAATGCTAGATCCTGCAAAAATACATTTCTCACTAGTTGCTGTTTTTCACAGATATGTATAGGTACCCGTTTTTTTTCTACATATATATATATATACTAAAGGGAGTGCTGACCACACACGCACATACATACATTCGACAAGACAATCAAATGCATGAGAGAGACTAATGATAAAAAATTCAAGACATATTTTATTCGTATATAGATATCAAAAAAAAAAAAAAAAAAAAACTCCCCCAACACAACGAACACAACGAAAGCTAAAAGAAGTTTTCATAACACTGAGTTGAGATTAAGTCTAGGTGTCCCAATTCACGAATTCAAAATAAAAGGATTTCCCCACGCATGTTTGCATTGTATTTTCAAAATGCCTCTGATTCAAGTTCTAACACTAATCAAGATCACCATGACTTCACTGAAGTTTCAACGAAGAAAATCATGTGGGCGGAGTGTGAACGTCGCCACAATGTGTTCTATTCACCATCATAGAGCGAATGATAGAATCGCCTAACCTTACCCTATCAAACCCGGACATCAAAAAAAAAAAAAAAAAAAAAAAAAAAAAAAAAAAAAAAACTTGAAACCCACTAAATCGAATATTTCCGAAAGCTGCAATGGAGCGCCAGAACGTTTATTGTCTATACAAATAAATATGTAAACTGAACTAAAAGCTAAATCAAAGGCGGGATAATAATTCTGATATCGATTGGGAGTCCTTTTTCAAATTGGCATAAGCTTCATTCACCAGGCGCACAGCACATTTGGAAGATCCCCAGCTTGATTGATATCCGTCATGTCCATAGTTATGCGTCACTGATAATCTTGTACCCAATGGAGTGACTAAAAGATATACAAAAACATATAAGATTAACATAATAGTAACAAAGGTACCATATAAGATTACTGCTATCCTATAAATAAAATATATTTTACCTATGAATTGATTCTCCACGCGTGGCCCATGTAGTCTTGTTGATTTGGTTGTTTTTTCCTGATCAATGATATTTAAAGCATCCATCCCCTTGCCCCATGTAAGCTCAGGGCAGTAATCAGCCATCCGATTCAGGAGTTGAGTTGCATTTTCGTCGTGTTGTTTCCGCCTTGATGATCCAATCACCACCGTCCCATCCATGCGCGGATAAATATACAATTCTTCATCCTTTGTTTTGACTTGTACAGCTTTTCGTATCTGGCTGGCCTGAACAGTATACTGTTGTTGATATATAGTCTGTGAAGAGGTATCCAAAGCATCAGTACCAAGGGGTAGGTCATCACTACAGTTGACAATCATGCTGACATGATCTTGATCACCCACAACATCTAGAATCTTGTTCATAGCAGCTCTTCTTTGTCTACCACCCATGGATAAAAATTGTGTTTGGAGCCAACCTAGGTATCGTTTTGTGTTAATCAGCACTATTTTTTTTTTTTAATAAAAAAGCATAAAAATGACCGTTAATACTATATTCACTTTCACAACTATAAATTGTCCCCAGTATTTGGTTTACCTGTTGTATAATGATGACCAAGCTGTACACCCTCTGGTAATTCATGATTTTGAATTGTTTCAAACTACAAATAGATAAATACGCGCTTAATCGGTTGTGTATTGATTAACTTAAGTCTATCACCACTTACTCCAGGTACAACGTTTTTCCACCAAGGGTTCAATTGGTCGTCCGTTGGGCTTTGATAATACTTGAAGCTACTTCCAATTATAATGCCAGATTCAGAAGCTTTGCACTTTGCTAAATTCCAAAACATTTTAAAAGAGGTGGCGTCATATTCTATCAAAAAAAAAAAAAAAAAAGTTAGCGAATAAAAACAAACAGAACACCCAACACACGTACCCCCTATTTTTTTTTTGTCCTTTTTTCTTTTTCCGTGGTATTATATACTTGCCTTGTAAATGTGCATCCGCGGTAGAAGCTTCAGTTTGCCAATGTGAGTTGACGTGGTTGTCTGGGTAATTGCAAGCATAGTCCGCATCTCCTGGGAAATGGTTGGCAATTATGGTCACCTTGTATCCTTGAAGTATAAGCAGAATCGCAGAAGTATAGCCGTAGACATTTGCACCGACAACATGGACACATGGTAAAGATGAAGTAAACATATCAAGAAAATGGAGTATTTAAAAATAAAAATAATAAGAAAAAAGAGAAATGGAAAACACTGGTTTTTTATGCCTATTTTATAAACCCCGCCAATATTGGATGATGTGTTCCCACCCAAGAAAAAAAAAGTTACATGATTTTATGCTTGTACAAATCCACGTCGATGAAGTTTCACACACTAGACTTGTAACTAAATCTATTATAGCCACATATACTTTTTTTAACTGATAATTCTTTTCAGCCGCTAATATTATCCTATCATATTTAGAGAAAAATAAAACAGTAATAGTATACGGCGCGCGTACGGGAAAAAAAAGGGAATATACCCCACATTTCATGGATGATAAAACAAGTGGGGTAAAAGCTGGTCCAATCATAGTCATTGGTCCGTCCATTCACACATATCAAGATAAGACAAAGTTTCAACCATTTCAAATTAAAGTGCTTTGCTTTTTAAGATTTTGCGTGAATAGAGTTGTCGTATGACAATACTTATCCACGCTCTACCGTCTAAACGAAGACTACAGCTTATAAAAACAAGAAAAATAAATGGGCTGACTCCAATCAAGTACGGCAGATTTAGTGAACCGTCCTTTTTCGTTTCTGAATAGCCATCAAACGATATAATAGCAACAAAAAAACAAATGCGGTGTTTGAATATTCTGTTATGCCAATTCCCTTTTTTCTGTCTCACAGAAACGGAAGTAAGGCGTATTCTATATTGGCGATTAGATTCTCCCACACACATTATTAGTGCAAACCTTGTCATTATCAATGATTGCCAATTTTTATTTTTTTAAAAAAAGAATGAGGAATCCTTTGATTGTATGCCATCCTTATGTCATCAAATATTTGGATATGGATCTATTTCCTGTTTTTTTCAAGACGGGACTTCAATCGAAACAGTGGGATGTGTTTTTTGAGCGGGGGTCGATCAGCTTTCTTATGAGCACATTTGCCTAAAAATAAAATGCCGCATCGTCCCTAAAAAATTCACCCAGTCTTGGTGCCAGGTTGAAAACAGCAATGTCAGTCGAACGGCGAATTAGCTATATAGTACAATACAATTTAATAGCAAGATGAGTTGAATGATTTCAGATCTGCAATGTATTATACAGATGCATATCATTATTTTAAGTGAACATTTTCCATTTTCATGGCCAATTCTTCCTCTACAGTTTATTAACTTTCAATTGAGACGAGGTTTAAAAAAATTAAGACGGTGGTATAATAAAATTGGGATAACAAAAAAATGGGACGGGTTAAAAATAAATTGGGATGAGCAAGAAATAATTCATAACAAGTGTCTCAAAAATATGTAAATGTCGTCTTAATTTTCAGTTTCCATCGTCCATAAAAAATTGTACTTCGTCTCAATTGAAACTTAAAACACCGTAGTTCGACTATGTTTTCATTTTTCATTTGTGCTGTCGAGTTTCAGATTGCCACCGGGAACCATGACTTGAGCCTTTTCCCTGAATAATCTTCGATTAAATATACTGAAAAAGCAAGACTTTAAAAGATGGAACACAGTTAAAAAGCAAACCCAGACTATCGTTGGACCTCTCTGAAGTCCATAGCAGTTTTTCTCCTAGGAAGCCATTACTGCACCCTTTTTTTTGTCTTCACCAAATTATTCATTTTACCTTTTTTTTTTCATTTTATTTTAAAAGAAGCCCACACCCATTTTATGCTTCATTAGGTCAATATATTAGTCCAATCAATAATCTACAGCTAACAAAGAGTGTTTTTATATAAAAGTATTCATTTACACAGTGCTGACCATATTATTGGTGTCGCCTTTTTTGGAGATATTATATTGTTTTGTCTGTTCTTGATAACTGTGTCACTTGAGCTTATTCTTATATTATTGAAATATAACCTATAATAACCGGAATCGGAAGGTGATGACAAGGTTAAAAGAGCAACTAACATTATTAAATGTAATCCCGAGCTTTTATTAAAAAGCCATCAATTCTTACATTATATTGTCATTTGAATCCATATCATAAAATACGATCGACAAAGGCAAAGAAGGTGAACCTCAATTATCTATATGAGGTTTAGGCAGACTTTTACCCAAAAGATTTTCTTTCTTGGCATTTTTATTTTTAATTTAAAGGCCGCTAATGTAGCACCGCCATTTTTTTAAAAAAAAAGAGCGCCGATTTCTCCTTTTTTTTTTCTTTTCTTTCTTTTCTTTCCTTGTTTATAAATATATGAAATTATCCTACCATTGGTGGTGGTCAACAACCTTGATTTTTCTATGCATATTATCTGTTGCTTATTCAGAAATACTTTGTATAGATCATAGTCTACAACGTCAGCATGAACACCGGCAACTACCACAACCGAACACACGCCTGTGTGAAAAGGCAACCTCCAACGTCAAGAAAGCGACTCACTCGACTATCAACAAAGTGTACTACAGTCTTCATTGCTCGGATACAGATACCGTTTGTAATCATGTCAATGCTACTTTACACGATGCTGCTGAAATCTTAACAAACACTCTTCACTTGGAAACCCCTTTGTACGCCAACGTCTCTTATTTTTCCTTTTGCGATTCTTTCGACGAATGTACTCTCAACAAAAGTGAAATATCCATTGGTAACTGAAGAAAACAATCTACTATTCTTTCAAAAAGGTTGACTAACATTCTCACCTTTTTCTTTCTAGGCCAGGCATTCCCTTCTGTTTCGTATTTGATGACTGACCAAAGTGACAATACTACTCGAATGTATCCTCAAGCAACGTTGAAACAATTCACTCAATTGAAGCCCAAACCCCAATGGCTAGAATATGATATTATTGCGCAATTTAACAGCGACAATAATTGGTATTATTCAGTAAGGATTATATAATGTTATTAAATGTGCATACTATTTGAACTTACCGCCTTCTTTTGGATATATGATAGGATGATCTAAACAATATACAGCAAACCCAGACGGATTTACTTCGAACTATACTGCATGAGATGGTACATGGTTTGGGTTTCGTTAGCTCATGGTCTGACGATTTATATCAACGATTCGAACCTTACGTAGACGACTTGACACCATTCCTCACACCGATGCTTCTCATACCACCCGAACAACTACAAACAATTGCTCAAAACGAAGACACCAATGAAGGAAATCAACCATTCTGGGGCTTTGTTGAATGTCCCCTCGACAAATTTATGGTTTATCACTCCGTGCCAATGCCTACAATCACGAACCTCTTGAACAACTGGGGTGACGCCAACGTCCTTTATAATACCATCTACGACATGGTCAACGGTTGGATAGATTCCGATCTCCATCTTTATGCTCAGTCTGCCTACCATGGGTCAACCACCCCACAGGACATTGCTATCGCCTTGCCTGGTCGTAGCAACACACTTTTGATGGAAACATCCCTTGTCCCTTTTGTCGATGGATCAACCCTATCACATGTCGATTATTCCTCCTATCACAACACAGCCGATTACTTGATGACTTACACTACCAAACCCGGCGTTGCTGTTTCTGCGATGAAGGAATCTTTTTCCACCGGTCCCCTTGGTCCTGAATTGTTACAAGTACTTGCGTCTCTTGGTTACCGCATTCAATCATCACCATCATCGCAACCACCCACAAACTATAAAACAAGCCGTCCCTCGCTTATCTTTTGGAACCCTCCCAAAGGTTTGGTTGGCACCACTGGCAATCCATCAGCAAGTGCAAGCGTGGTTTCCAAAGGACCAGCCCGCTCCCCACCTCCATCGTCTGCATCTCCTTCTTCCACTTCTTCTATTTCGTCTTCTTACAGTCTTGGATTCGTGCCCATGGCCTTTCATTCTCATCCCATACTCATTTGTATCGCCCTACTGTCTCTTCATTCCATTTTTTACTTGAATTAGTTTATATCATACTTATTAGTTAGTGTCATCCTCATATTATATTCCATTGTCATCCCTTCCCCTTTGTCTACTGTATTTATTTTGCCCTTATTATCTAGTTTATCACCACTCTCCCCGCACTATTCCCTAGATTTTATTACTGTACAAATTTGTTTTACTACCATTATCATCCCCTCATTATTATATACTTGTTTCTTTGTGTTTTATTATAATAAACGTTTTGGTGCTCCGTTGAAGCTTTAGGAAATCGTACTGTGCATATTTTTTTTTTTTGAAGTGTGACAATTTGAAAAAGATAGGATTAAATGGTTCCACCATTTAGCACTTCGTCGATTGGGATTTTTATTTTACTTTGTGCGTGATTGTTGAAAAAACAAAACAAGAAAAGATGGGGATGAGGCGATGTCGCCTTTCCGCGCTCTGATGGGCGACAGCTCTCCTCAGTGCTCATGTAACGGTTGGTTATTATGGTGCTACATTCATACTTCGCTTATATTATTTTATATCTATTTTGTCTTGAAGCTTCAATGAATGATGGTGATCTTAGATTTAGTAGTAGATTTTGAATCAGAGGCATTTTGAATAACGCACTACAAACATCATGGGAAAGACCTTTCATTTTGGATTATTTTTTTTTTTTGGGATGGTCATCAGAATAAACTTTACCTCAAAATATTATTATGGAATCACTTATATATATTAGAGCTATATCTGAATAAAATATGTCTTTTATTTTAACATTAGTTTCTCACAATATATGTACATACCTTTTAGTCTAGTAGATGCTATAATATTTTATAGGAAAGATTTCACTGGTTCTACGGTCTAGCTAAATTGATTAGAATGATACAACGGAAATAGGACCACGTTTCATATTTAGTGACCTCTACCAGTCTCTCATACTCTAGGTAGAGTAGTCATAGTAGGTTAATTAACTGATGTTTGATAGGACACTCACAAACTAGCCACAATAATGACTTTGGTCAAAATATACTTTGTCACAAGATAATAAAAATAAAAAGGCACATATTTTATTGAAGCATGATTATTGGCTAACACTATACTAAAGGCAGGGAGTTCTTGTAACAACGGGATCTAATAGAGACAGCATGAGGGAGACCATTAGCAGATATGAAGAATTGTCATCACCAACTTAAATGGAAAATTGTAAATGACAGCTAATACAATGCAAAATACAGTAATAATAATGACATGGACTAAAGAAATATCTGTTAGAGGCACAATGCTAATCGGAAGGGAGGATATTAGTAAAAAAGAATCTATTGCAGAAGACATGAGAGAGACTAATAGGTCAATATTCATTATAGCAGTTAAAAAAGATACTTATTTTATTCAGACATAATACAAATTATGGACAAACTAAGACTAAACTAAGCTAATGGAGGCTCCTGAAAGCTAACCAATGGTGGTCCAAATCCTGAATCCAAAATGAAAGGAATTCCCCATGCATCTTGTAATCTCTGAGTTGAAACCCCTTTTAAACTAGTCCTGACACTAATCTAATTCCATTATAACCTCAAAGAAGTTAAAATGATGAAGGTAAAGAAAGAAAATAAAAAAGAGAGAAAAAGGGCCAATATAAATAAAGTCAGTAGGGCGGCATTTGAAATATTTCCAGTGGGTAGCTCATGCTTTATGGTCGTAACTACACAATACGTCCTGCTCAAATTAGATCTGATCCTTTTTCATTAAAATCCTAATGATACGATGGCGAACTTGAATTGGTGCTATCTTTGGATCAGAGGGATAAAACAGCTGAATTAGAAGAAGATTTCATTTTTGCGGGTGGCAAGTAAACGAGAAAGATCGTGGTGTTGCGGACAGGGTACTATTTGCAGTCTGTCATTTCACCCACTTGATTGCAGTGCTGTACTGTACATTACTGTATATGGAAAAAATATTTTCTGTTCTTGAGCTGATCGGCTACATGTCCCTTTGGTCACAATCAGTTATTTGGCCAAAAAACAACAACCAAAAACCAACGTCCAATTGATTGATTGATGTTGAATTGATGAAGTCGGGATTATACATTTAATTTTTACCAAAATAAATATCTATCCATATACACATGCACACACACACACACGCACACACATACATGCACACAACCACTTTCCTACCCAATTGTTGGCTCTAGTCAAATAATAGTAGGCAGGACACATGCATACTAAACCCGCCGCACCACATAAAGAAGTCAATAGCAGAGGTGTTAATTTTCTATTTTATTATTTAATGGTAGACTATACAAAATGAATATTTTTGGCAATAAAAAAATAAAATCTAATATACAACCAAAGGTAACATCGGTGGATTTGGTCGTTTAACGGTACTAAAAAGGCAGAGAAAAAAAATGTGTTAGTACGTTATTCACAGAGTCAAGTATGTCCTTCATTGGTAGTTTTACCTTGTGGAAACCGATATCGTTGGCGTATTCACGGAAACATTGACGACAGATGTTGAGGTTGTACTTGCGGATCAAACCAGCACGATGAGCGCAGACACGACTAGTAATGAAGAAGTAAAGAATTCTAAAATAAGAACATTGTTCATCCCATGTCATATTTCAGCACCTACCATTGACGAGAGCCCTTACCGTAGGACTTGGGACGAGAATTCCAGACGTTAGCGTGGGCCATGATGATATATCAATAATTGTGGAAGAAGGAAAGGAAGAAAAAAAAAATGATACAGGACCGAATGGAGTTGTGTTTGTTCAATTTTTTTTCTTCACCGGTGGCTGGTGAGCCGTGCGGGATTTAAATATAAAGGTTTTGGCCGGAGTGTACCTTCTTTTCTCCAGCTAGGTCAATGACCCGCCCAAAAACTCTATGGTTGACAACTGCAATGGATTTTTATTTATTTATTGACAAGTAACAATAATGATAAATCATTAGAAAATAAAGGAGAATGCTAATAATAAAAATAATAATAATAATAATAATAATAATAATAATAATAATAATAATAATAATAAAGCTACTATTGAGATGGGTGATGTTCATAATAAAAACAAGGGTGGAGTGGGGATATACTAAACTACAATAATGACATTGAGGCCGATACTAGGGCTATAGAGAAGAACCAACCAACTCGAGCGATAGATCCTTGATTTTTCTTGCTTGTAAACATCCTGTCTTCTTCGGTTTCCCAGTCCTCAACCTCAAGAGCTTCGGCGGCAATGGCTTTCTGTCCTTGGTGATAGTCGGTGGCATTGAAAGAAAAGTGATCAGAGACATACTCCTTGCTGTCGGCACCTAGATTAATAAAAATAATAATAATAATAAAATCAATGCTTCAGTATTCCAATCTGTTATTCCCTTGGTTTTGTTACTATAATTTTCATTATACTTTTCTTATACGGTTTTGGATCATTCAAGCATCCATCCAGTCGGACCATAGTGTAGCCTTCTTCATTGATAGTGTTGATCATAAATGGCACAGCCGCCAGGGCACCGGTGTCAGGAATATCATACTGAATCGAAATAAATGAGCCTTTAGCATCGTATGTATCTTTTTGGCGTAAGAAGGTCCGTCGATAAACATCTTCGATTGAGTTGGGTCCGGTTTGTTCCTTGTGTGAATAATCTTGACTGTCCAAGTTGTAGCCTACCAGCACAAAGCCGAGATTATGCAGAATTGATTCGACACGTACATCAGGTTCTGGTGTATAATGCAACCGGACGTATTTTGGTGATACTTTGATCAGTGTTTCAATCGTGCGTGCATGACTGATGATATCTTGTTTAATTTCATCATCCGTCCACAGTGATGAATCGTCGTTCTTTACACGATATGTCATGCCCACAAAATGACCCGCACTGTAGATATTTTGCACCACCATCGCATATTGCTGTGTGTAAAGCCTAGACAAATAAAGTTATGTAAACAATGTATAAATCCTGCAGAACACAAGTCTGGTGTTTCTTACCAAGACGCATTGAAGAAAAAATTGGCCCGAGCATCTGCATTGTTGAGATTTTTTACAATTTTTGCAGTGACATCGCTTGGACCTTCACTCTACAACAGATGAACAAGGTGAGATAAACTGTCATCCTTCCCACATTTTTTATCATTTTTCTTACATAAGTCACAGCGATTTGGCCATGCGTTCGACAGCCAGTGATTTGAGCAGGGCGAGGTCCAGTACCCGACGGTAGAGTTAACTCATTCTCGTCCGTAATAGTTGCATTAGGATGATCAACTAATGTTGCATTGGCGTTAAGATGAGTAGTTGCTAAAAAAAAAAAAGAAAGAAGACATCTTTTAATAATCCCCGAGCATACGATACCTTTTTTTTACCCCCTTTCATAATTTCAACTCCGCTTTCGCGACAAACTGTACAATTCCTTACGATCCATCTTAATTGCTATGGTTTTATTTTCTTGAGGGTCCCAAACCATATCCTCGGCAAGGGGGAGAAGATCGGGTCCAAGGTCGCTATTGCTGAGATCTAATGATGATGTTGGCGAAGGTGCTGCACTAGCGCTACTACTGGAGCTGGCATTGGTACCACTGCTACTTAATGCATTGCACTGCGAAAATAATGCCAAAAATAAGATAAGGACTGTAGGAAATAAAATGAATAAATGACATTAGGCAGCACAAGTCATTGTAATAATACCACTAACCATAAAATGCATATGTGACGCCAATCATGCCCTTGTATGTGATATAATAAGATAAAAAAAAAGTTTGAAAGAAAGGACAAAAAAAAAAAAAAAGGAATAGGGATAAAGAAGATAAAAAAAATACCCGGCAAGGCTTTTTTCCCTTCCTAAGACAAAAAACTGATGTTAATAGAGGCAATAGTTGGGTTTGTAACAAGCAAATGGATCAAATACTAAACAACAATTCTCCGTTTTTCGAGGAGCTATTACTTGATGAATATCATATCTTTATTTTCATAAAAAAAAAAAAAAAAAAAAAAAAAATAGGATAGTGCAAGAGGGAATAGAAGCTATAAGCTAAACTAAAATTTCAAATTTTTAATTCGTACACCTATGCCATTGTCAGAGCCATAGTTCTTTTGTTGTTGTCGTCGTCTTGGATAATCATCATAGTTGGTTGTTGGAAGAGGTTCGTCTGCCATACTTTGTAACCAGTCAGGAATTGTTTGATTCGCCTCTTTCAGGAGGCCCACCAGATCAGAAGCAATGAAACGATTTCGACGTTCAAAGAAGGCAGTAGCCAAACCAGTATTTCCAGCGCGACCCGTCCGACCGATACGATGGGTATAGTCGTCAATATCCTTTGGCACGTCAAATGAAATCACATGAGTCACATTTGGAATATCCAATCCACGCGCTGCCACCGCTGTTGCCACCAGAATGGGTACTTCTCCAGATCGAAACGCTTGTAATGCTTCTTCCCGTTCCCGTTGTAATCGATCCCCATGAATGCTTGTTGCTCTTTTGCCATGCTCAACTAGATAATCACACAAACTGTCCGCCATGCGTTTGGTTTCCACAAATACTAATGTCAATCCAGCACCATGTCCATTTTCATCCAATGTTTGCAAAAGCTGGCTCCGTTTGTCCTTTTCTTCGACGTATCTGAGAAGTGGTAGAATAAGATAAAAATAAACGATGAATAAAAAGGGTGGAGGGAGACAAAATTTTCATTGCATGAATGATGAAGGCCGAGGATAACTTACATGATTTGCTGTTTGATGTTTTCCGACGTACCACCGACCGTGCCAACAGTGAAAAACACATAATTGTTCAAGAATTCCCGTGCCAAAGTTTGAATGGATTCCGGAAATGTCGCAGAGAACATCAAAGTATGTCTACCAGTAGGCCCCGGCATATCTTCACCTTGCACAATACGTCTGATCTGAGGTTCAAAGCCCATGTCCAGCATTCGGTCCGCTTCATCCAACACAAGGTAGCGGATGTTTTTAAGGGAGAGTCGTCGTCTTTCAAGGATATCCACTAATCGGCCAGGCGTCGCTACCAATACTTGACATCCACGACCCAAAAGGCGTAGTTGTTGACCAATATCAGCACCACCATATGCCACACAGGGACGAACAAAGGATCGGTAACAAAACTTCTTCGTTTCTTTGTATATTTGGGATGCAAGTTCTCTTGTAGGTGCCAAGATGAGAATTTCCGGGTAAGCCTTCTGAGAATCCCTAGAGGAGCCACGATTGTTCTTCTTTTGCACCACTTCCTGTGGACCTTCATTAAACAATCTTGATAATACTGGAAAGAGGAACCCTGCGGTTTTCCCCGACCCTAAATAATAAAGGAACAAAAACATTAGTATTGGCCATCACTCACTATTTTTTATTTTCTCTTTTTACTTACCAGTTTGAGCACAGGCCATCAAGTCACGTCCAGACATCACAATGGGCACAGAATATTTTTGAACAGGTGTTGGGGTTGAATATTGTGCCAATTTTATATTAGATAACAGATGTTCGTTGAGAGGAGGACTTGTAAACTAAAAGGAAGTATAATTAAAATACATAAATAGAATCATGCTATTTTTCTCTTTTTTTTTTTTTTTCTTACCGTGTTCATGGGTTCAAATACAGTTTCGCCTTCAACCTTGATTGGAATGTTGTCGTATTGATCAAAATTGATACCCGAATGGACAAAGTCTGCCTCCGTTTCACCAAAGAGTTTCTTTTCGGTTTCGATATCCCTTTCAGCAATAATGTGTTGACCATCTTTCCATTCCCCACGCCCCTTTTCTTTCTTTTCCGGTTCGTCCATTGTTTTCAGCCATGACACTTCCGATGGATTCCAGCCCTGTTGTCCTGTAGTCATTCCACTTGACCAGCTATGAGATAGATATAGTGTTAATGACTAGTTGGTATTGCTGCTTTTGTATGTTATCTTACCTATCGGCTTGTATATCAGTGGTATTCGGAGGAGAAGACCATGAATCTTGGGTGTTGATTGTAGCCGCCGAAGTAGCAGTTGTACTAGCCCAGGATCCACTACTCTTGTTCGCTGATGTTGATGTTGTTCCCCAGCTATCATTCGTTATATCGGCTGCCTTTGACCATGTGTCATTGGTGCTGTTTGAAGTATTCGACCATCCATCGTTGATATTACTTGCAGTGGCTCCCCATCCGTCATTGAAGTTGCTTGTTGCTGATGCTGCTGTTGTTGACCACCCTTCATTAGTATTCTGCGCTGGCGTAGGCTGAGTACTAGCAGGTTTCAATGCAGTGCTTGTTGACCACCCATCGTTGTCGCTATTTCCTGGAGAGGCTGTCGACCATCTGTCATTATCACTAGGGGCACTAGAGGAAGAGGATGTGTTCCAGTTTGAGGATATATTGTTAATTTGTTGAGTTTGCTGGCCCCAATCACCACGTGTACGAACTTGCTGGCCCCAGCCATCACCTGTACGCGCTTGCTGAGGTTTGCTTGATTCAGTGCAACACAGCACAAGAAGGAAAAAATAAGTATTAGCACCGTATAATTCAA
Organism: Absidia repens; assembly: GCA_002105175.1. NCBI lineage: Eukaryota > Fungi > Mucoromycota > Mucoromycetes > Mucorales > Cunninghamellaceae > Absidia > Absidia repens. The sequence continues at coordinate 2,811,013 of MCGE01000001.1, read as the reverse complement.
TTGTAATACTTCTTTTTAATAAAACAACTTACGTTCGATTATTAATGGAGTCATTGTAGCCACCTCGTCCACGAATACCACCTCGTCCACCTCTTCCTCCTCGGAAACCTGTATTGGAGTTGTTGTTGCTTCCGCTGCCACGACCACGACCACGTTGAGATTGATTGTCACCTTTGTATAGTCCACCTCCTGTTCTTTGATATTCCTTGTGCCATCGTGAACCATCCTCCTGATCGTTTTGAGAGCCCGTAGTACGTCCATGATCAGAGGGTGATCGACCCCAAGCGCTGTTTTCTGACGACATTGCTAACAAAAAAAAAGTAGAGAGATATACTCAGTATGGAAGTTCCAATACAATGGTTACAGTTTCAATCTTACTTAAACTGGATAAAGTGCGTATATCAAGTGACGGGAAGTACACTTAATAAAATGTCAAGATGAACGAAGAAATACAAGAATAAAATACAAAAAAAAAATCGGCTTTTCATATTCCGCTGGGGAGACTGGAGACAATTTTTTCCTGGTAATAATCATCGAAAGATCCAACACCATTCATGCATGCATGATACAGTGAAAGACAAACAGAATCAGGCTATCGCGTGGCTTTTTATGCTGTCCTTTATATATAAAATACAAAACACAATTTCATGAGAGGCTAGAGTGCAATAAATGGAAGATAGTCAATTGTCTGATCACGTTTCAAGTTGAATCATGCGCAATATCAAAATACACACCTGATAAAGTAATAAAAATGGGAAGATAAGCAAAGAGGAAGTCCAAAAATGAATTGAGAGAGAAGTAAAAGGATGAGATAATGTTTATTAAAAAGCTTTAGTCCAACTATTTATCCTAAGCACACTTTCACGCATATACACACACCGCATATACACCCCTCCCCCACACACGCACACAAACATTAATCCAGATACACTATTCTAAAGAGACTAAACTAGTGGCGGTCTGACTCATACTACAAATAAAATAGGGGAATGAATGTAAACGAGGAGAATGTGAAGTCGTTATCGTTGGCAAGAGTGGACGTAATTGCTGTGGAGCTAGTGACATGAAGTGACGAAAGTAGGGGACAGATAAATAAGAGTAAAACAAAATAAAAATAAAGGAACCATTAAAAGGAGGACAACGGGAACAATAAAAGAGAAACGAAAATAAGAATAAAATTAAAGGAGTGAAAGGAAGGGGAACAACAATGAAAAAAAATAAAAAGGTGAGGGGAAATAAACCAGTTAGTAGGAAGTCGAGCGGTGGTCGAATACTGCAAGTGAGGAATATATTCTACTTTCCAACTTCACATTCTGTTAGAACTTCACCTAACTTCGAAGGTTGTCTAAAATATTAGCAAAACAATTAAAGATATTATAGTGGTATCAAGCAGCTTTAGTTATACTATCCCTTTTTGTAGGTTTCGTTTTGCGTATTTCACTTTTCCTTTTTTATACAAGATAATAACAAGCGTTGTGGTTTCGATATACATAGTGATTTTTATTCAAAAAAAAAAAAAAAAAGATCATCTTTCTACTATTCTAAAATATACTATCCTTAAGTTAGGATGGGTTGTGGTGACGAAGTTTGGGAGGGGACAGGGCCAAAAAGCATTGTCCCATGGGACAATGTGTAATGATCATATTTTACCACTTTATTTTTATATATAGCTAACTATTTTATTTTACTTCCAACTACATTTTTTCCACCACCCTCTTATATATCCCCTATCATCTTCTACTGCTCCAACCCTCATCCTTATTAGCGTTTTTACTTCCTACTCATCTTTTTACTACTATCTCCTTCAATCGGAACATTCCATCGATTTATTATTGATAAACAGATGAATCAAATCAAATTCAATAAAATTCATTCAATTATCACCGTTCAATTATCATCATTCAAATCAAACATTGTTATCAAAGATCTACTTACTGTATCCTTTCTAGTGTCCCTTTGTTATATATCTAATATATAATTTCTTGTGTCCCCATCAGGCAATATTTTGGTTATTACGCTATCATTGTTGAATCATAATTGTCTCGTCCTGAAATGTAAATTGATCTCCGCTGTATCTTTCGGCATTATGCCTAGTGAATAACACATTTGTCTAATTGTATATTTTATTTTAGTATTGTAATATCTAGTCACGCCTAGCCTTCCTATTCATAGATTTACTATACATGTATACTTTTCTTCTGTCTCTTTTATTATTGTAAGCCCCAATTCAATAACATTAATGTTAATACATATTGTTCTAATGACCTTTCTATAGATTTTCCCCTGACGTGCACACCTGCAATGTTTGTTGTAGTAGACAGAGTCTAAAGTAAGTATGATCATTACACACTGTCCTATGGGGCAATATTTTTTGGTCCTGTCCTATCCCAAACTTTGTCATCCAACTCATTCCATCCCACTATCCCAACTTCCATCCTTGGTTATTAAACGTTGCTCCATAACGTGTACCCTGTGGTAGTCTCATCAGATTTGATATGTGTAAAACTAAGTAGGAAGGGATTTGGGACAAAAATATTAATAGCGAAAGACAAGATTTTTATTGAGATGATAATTCATGAGATATAAATAAGAAGGAAAGTAAGACTAATTAGGGAAAGTACAACAAAAACAATAGTAGCAGTATTTCAACTAAAGTAATGAAAACAGATAAATGAATGTAAAACTATTTGCGATCGTAAATAAAAAGGAATGTTGATAGTGGCGATGGGGCATTGCGATGAATGAGAATACACGTAATAATAAAAGAAGCAAACAGATGTGATGGGGAGAGAGAGAAAAAGAAAAAAAAAAAAAAAAAAAAAAGGAAGAAATTGACGATATTGAAGGGCAGATGATAGGAATGATGTGCACACTAAAATAATAGGAATTAAGTTCACTAGTGTGAAGAAGGAATGATGGAGATGCGCACTAAAGTAAGAAAAAAAAAACCAATAGACGGAAGAGAAGGAAAGAGAGGAATTTTATAACAGAAGGAAAAGAAATAAAAAAAAAAGTCTGCGGGGTTTAATTTCTATCTAATTTCCTGCGTTTCTCGATTGATGCTTCATTATTTCAACGTCATCCGATTGACTGGCTGAGGATGGAGCTGGTGGAGTCTTTGCATCATTGAGGTCATTGCTATGAGAATAATATAATATAAAGTAACATTGTATAAAATCAATAAACTTTTGTAATTTTGATTGTAATGTCACTTACAAGAATTCGAGCTCACGCTCAATATCCTCAATATCATCATCTTCAATTGTGACTCAATCATCGACGTTGGTGCTGCTGCTTCCTTTACTCATCCTGTTGCAGTTCTCGCTTCTACTTCTTTTGATCTTGTCTTTGTTGCTGCTGTTGCTGGTCCATTTTTTGCTGCTCTTTGATATATTTTTAATTAAATGGGACTTGTTATCAAGTATTGTGAAACTTGTAGATAATTTTTTATTTCTATTCAAATGTATTGTCTTATTTATATTAATATGATGGTCTGTGTGCATGTAAAAATAGGGCTGATGAATATGATAGGAATTTGTGTATGAAATGTTTGTAAAAATAAAGACAAGAGTAAATAAGTGATACAATTGATATGGTTTTTTATTGAATAAAATGACAGTGGGTTTTTATAGTAAAAGCTAGAGAAGCGGATGTTGTAATAATAAATTTCTATGATGATAAATGATTGTAGATGATAATGGATTATTGGTAGAGTTCGAGATGAGGGAATAAAATAGTGTATTATGGAATAGATAGATGAGTAACCTTTGATCTTGATTGTAGACCAAGTGAAACATAGCCAGTGTAAGGATATGCTGGGTAGTGACAAGGTACAATTGTTGGGACGCGATGAGTAGCCGCGTACCTGATATGTGTGGATGATGACAAATAATGATGGTATGGATATTTTGACATAAATATTACTAATCAGGAACCAGGAATACGACATAACCCTCTTCCAGGTTCTTGAGACCGCTTGTTTGAGTTAGGTATTCATGGTGTATAGAGATGGAGGAATGAAGAAAGGAAGGAAGAAAGGAAAAATAGTATGCATTTTTTTTTTTTTTTTTTTTTTTTCTTTGCGCCTTCTGGCGGAAGTTTAATTTCGTCTTTTGTTTGACTTGTATTTTTGGTCGGCATACTTTTTTCTTTTCTGTGGCGGCATTTGTTTATTTAGCGCTTCTTCACTTTTTTTTATGTTTTCTCTATTTTCCCAGTATTTGTCTATAGCATCCTGTGCGTTGATATCCTGTGCTTTTACCCATTGGTTATGTTCATCTGAATAACCTTTCCAGCGTACCATGTATTGACGATGTCTGGGTGTACCCTTGTGATCTACTATGTCTTTGACTTCATATACTTCAGCATCGACGTTGCTTTCATCTTGCGAAATTGCCTTCAACTCAGATGGTACATAGTTTCGTGATGTTAGGTCGCCAGCCATGTCTTTTAGAAGGTAATTACCTTGTGTTGTTTTTTGCATGACTTCATATGGACCGTCATATACGGGTGCTAATTTATTTGCTCTTGTAGGTAGCTTCACCACGACGTAACTGCCGATTGGAAAGTCTACGATTCTATGCGTTCTGTCAAAGACGTCCTTTTGATTTTGTACAGCATTATCAGTCTTTTCTCGAATGGCTGGAAACACTATATTGGCCATGTAGTCGAGACGTTCTATTAACTCATCGTATGTCATTGGTCTTTTGATGGTGTTATCGGCGTGGTCTTTTGTAAGTACATATGGCGTAGTCATGTGTCTGGCGAACATGAGTGTGAAGGGTGGTGTTTGAAGGCGTGGTGAAACCTTGTGATTTATAGCTAACTGTACATTTGGTACGTACCAATCCCAATCTTTTCTAGTGCCTTGTTTTTCTTTGTTTAACAATTGTTTGGCTGTTTGTACGTATCTTTCAGCAAGTCCATTGCCTCTTGGATGATATGGTGTGGAAAATCGACGATCAATTCCCATAGCTTTATGCAACTTTTCGAAGAACTGATTCTTGAATTCGGTACCATTATCCGATTGTATGATGCTAGGATAGCCAAAGTCACCGAATACCTGGATGAGTGTATGTATGATGGTGTCAGATTTTTTATCAGGTAATGCTCTGAGTATAACGAAGCGTGTGCAAACATCTACCATGACTAACAGATATGTATTTCCTTTTAGTGAAACTGTAAAGGGTCCTGTCAAGTCGATTGACCAATGTTCACCTGGTAAGTAGGCGTATATTGGACGAAGTGGATTGTATCCTTTCTTTGCGATGTTGTATTGCTGGCAAGCGGTGCATTGTTGGACGATTTCTAATGCTTCTTTCTTTAGGTTTGTCCAACTCAATCCTTCATTGTGTGCTGCCTTTACGATAGCTTCTGCTCCGAAGTGTCCAAATTTGTGTATTCTTTGCAGGATCGACTTCTGTTCTTCAAGTGGAGGTGTGAAATAGTCATCCATCATTGACTGTATAGCGCGAATGTGGTGATTCGATCTGACTACGCTATGTGGAACTCTTTGGTTGCTGGAACCGTTGGACGTTACCCTTGATGTACTATTTTTATTTTTGTATTGCGGTGCAAGCTTACCCCCCGGGATCTCTTTGAACGGTGTTGCCAGACGTGAAAGGAGATCAGGAAAGATATTCAAGTCGCCAGGCTTATGGATGATAGTGAACGAATAGTCCAGAATGGTATCCAGCCAGTTGATCATCATTGGTGAAGCTTGTTTTTGGGTATGAATGTAAGTAAGTGCACGATGGTCCGTGTAGAGTGTGAATGGAGTGCCCCATAGATATTTATGGAATTTTTTGAGGGCGAAAACGATTGCTAATAATTCCCTTTTATTTGTGCTGTAGTTACGTTCCGATGGCGACAGTGATCGTGCCATGTATCCGAGGAAACGTTCCTTGCCGTTAATGATTTGGTATAAGGCAGCACCTATTCCGTAATTGGATGCATCTGTGGCAACGTAGAATGGTTGGTCTGGATCAGGGAAGTGCAAAAGTGTATTACTTTGTAATTGTTGTTTAATCATGTGGAAATGTTGATCATGAACTGATGTCCATTCTTTTTCTGTGATAGCATCAGCATAGCGCAAAGCATCCAATGGTGCGGTCAAGGCAGCGACATTAGGAAGATGGCTACGGAAATAGTTGACGATACCAAGAAATTGCTGAACACCTTTACCAGATGTCGGACGTTTCCATTCCAATACATTGCAAACCTTTCGGGGATCAAGATCATAGCCTTTGTCAGACACGCAAAAACCAAGTAGATATACTGCAGTTTGTGCCCAATGACATTTCTTTGGATTCAAGATTAGGTTGGCTTCTGTTAACCGTTCTATGGCTGTGCAGACATGTGCGATGTGCGACTTCATATCTGGGGAATAGACGACGACATCATCAACAAATGTATGGATAAACGGTAAATGCTTGAATATAGTATTCATGACTCGTTGAAATTTTGCTGACAATGGTTTTAGACCGAAGGGTGCTCCTTGGAACATGTATTGACGTCCTCTATGTGTGAAGGTTGTCTTATGTTGGTCATCTGGATGAATTTTAAAACGATGGAATGCACTTTTCAAGTCCAATGTGGTGAACACGGTGGCACCATGCATACCTTCGAAGATATCTTTGATTAAAGGTAAAGGAAAAATGTCATCTTTTAGATGTTTATTGATATGGCGTGGGTCGAGACAGGGTCGATAGCCAGATACTAATCCTTTTTCATCTTTCTTAGGTGCCAAAGTCAATGGACTATTCCATGTGGTATTGACTGGGGCTTCAACGACTGTGCCATCCTTCAACCATTGTGCAACAGCTTCATCCACCAACGGCTGCATCTTTATAGCGATAGGATATTGTCGATGATTTGTACGCTCTGTAGTCAAAGTAGGTGTATCCAATCTGATGATGGATTCTTCTAGTGGACAAAAAGAGGTAATCGGAATCTGTTGATTTTTTTCTGTGTATGGTTTAATCAGCTGTAGGAAGTTTTCTCTTTCCTGTAGGGTACCAGCCGGTGAATCATTAGGAACAGGTGGATTATCAACATGGTGATTTTCTTTTGGTGTATGCAAATCATGATTTGGCCAAGTGTGTGGCAAGTTACTGATCATCACTCCGAATTTGTCAAGCAAGTCATTACCGATGTAGCAATCAAGGCCATCAGCAAGATCTAGTACTTCGAAGGAATGTGATCTAGATACATTGTTGAATTCAATTTGAACAGGATGTGTTTTGCCGTAACTTAGTATAGTGTTATTTTTTCCAACTAGATGTAGAGTAGTTTTAGGGATAGAATCATGATCTGTTTTATTAAATAAAATATTATTATTTTTTAAAAAATCTATGCTAATCACTGATATATCTGCGCCGGTGTCTAGTAAAGCCATGGCTTGTTTACTCTGTAGCAAAAGAGGGAAAACAAAATTTGTATTAGATGATTGTGTGATTGCATTGATGTATTTTTTAGGTGTGTTACCTGTCATAGAGTCATCGTGAGCTTGCACTCGTATGGCTTCCATGGATTCATTTAAATCCACAAGGGCAGAGTCAGCAGGATGGTTGGCCAGAGGCAAACGGAGAGAACGAACAAAAGGTTTTCTTGCCAGTTTGGCTTGCTTCACGGGGCATTCCTTGTCATGTTGCGGGGACCAAGTGACATTCTTGCAATGATAGCAAGGGTTGCGGATGGTGCTGGCAGAGGAAGGGAAGGAGGAGGAAGCAGAAGAAGAGGAGGAAGCAGAAGAAGAGGAAGCAGAAGAGAAACCGGTACGACGGTTGTTGTTGCTGTTGTTGCTGTTGTTGGTTTTCAGTTGGCGGCATTCGGCGGACGAATGGTTGGAGCCAGAGCCGTGATGGCTGCAGTAGAGATTCTTGTTATGACGTCCCGAAGAGTTCTTTTTCTTGTGGGGGACCACATCATCATCACCATCATCACCGAAGGAGCGCTTTTGGCGGCTGACCTTGTTAGCAATCTTCAAGACTTCAGATGCTGTAGCAGGAAGATCACCGGGGGAAGAGTTTCCGTGGAAGGAGCCAAGCACATTGCCTTGAAGGACACGAGGAAGAGCACGGAGACACAGCATGGCACTGGTTTTGTCGTCGGACCACTGAGCTTCATGGGCAAGATTCTTGAACCGCAATCCAAAGTCGGCTACCGATTCCTTGGCATTCATGGTGACAGAGAAGAAGTCCAAAGTGCTGGTAATAAGACGATCCTTGACGCTGAATGCATCTTCCAGAATGGTTTTCGCTTCAGACCAGGTACCATTAAATGATTTGAGTTGGCCAGAGAACCAGATGTCCACGTCTTCACCAGCCATGGCGTAGGACAAGTAAGATTTCCAGTGGGTGTTGAGGTCCAACTTGTAAAGATCCATTACCTTTTCAAACTTGCGTATAAAGGAGGCCACAGAGTCAAAAACAATCAAATTATGGTTCACCTTGGCGTGAGAGGGCAATTGGAAGATTGGGATGGAACCAAGAATACGAGGGTTCACAGCTTCTTGATCCAAGTTGACAAAATGTTTTTCCAAGGTCTTGATCTTGTCGGCATATAAATCCAGCTTGGTTTTGGTTTGGTTGTATGCAGGGTCATCAAAATCCATGAAGGTGAAAAAGATGGACAATTCCTTGGCTTCGGAGCGGAGTTCTGCCAACTTTTCCTGAAGACTGGGCTTTGGTGCATGTTTGGAATCGGCAGAAGAGGTCATGACAATGTCTTCATCTTGGAGATCGGTGAGAGCAGGAGCAGAGGAAGGAGCAGCAGGGGAGGACGAGACAGCAGCAACACCTTGCATAATAGCTTCACCTTCAGCAGCAGAGACAAATTCGTTAAAGTTGGACATGGCAGAGAGAAAAAGATAGAGTTTGGATAAATAAATAAAAATGAGTATTCACTTAAAAAATGAAATGTTTGTAAAAATAAAGACAAGAGTAAATAAGTGATACAATTGATATGGTTTTTTATTGAATAAAATGACAGTGGGTTTTTATAGTAAAAGCTAGAGAAGCGGATGTTGTAATAATAAATTTCTATGATGATAAATGATTGTAGATGATAATGGATTATTGGTAGAGTTCGAGATGAGGGAATAAAATAGTGTATTATGGAATAGATAGATGAGTAACCTTTGATCTTGATTGTAGACCAAGTGAAACATAGCCAGTGTAAGGATATGCTGGGTAGTGACAAGGTACAATTGTTGGGACGCGATGAGTAGCCGCGTACCTGATATGTGTGGATGATGACAAATAATGATGGTATGGATATTTTGACATAAATATTACTAATCAGGAACCAGGAATACGACAGTGTAGTGGGTGATCGGGATCTGAATTACGAATTATAGAATGATCGCATGTGCATGAACTAAGGTATAGGAATAAGTGTAGGGATAAATATAAATATATACATGAAAAGATATATGGTAGATGGATAGACGGATTATAGGTGAATGTGTTGGTACACAACATTAACCACATATCTAATAAAACGATGATTGATCCATATCAAATAAAAGTAATCAATATTCCCATTTTATTCTCGACTTTCTATTTTTTTCTATTTCACAACAATATAACCATTAAGCCAAGTGACTTTCTACTTAAAAAACCCAATAATATATATTGTATTTTACCACTAGCCCATGTATACCTTTAACTATCTAGTGAAATGGCAATCTATATCATTTTATAAAAATAACAACTGTTAAAATCAATTACTAAAATTAGAAATACCATTCAGGCCTTTAAGTTCCGTCCATTAAAACCTTCTACTATTATTAGTCCATCCATGAACGTGTACCAAACAAATATAATCATCTACTTCAATATATCGAAGATACCTCTAATAAGAATGATAAATTTTTAAAGATTCCAAGAAATCCAAGATTTCCAATCATTAACTTCATGAAATTTCAGTCAAGCCAACAACGAAGGAAGCAACCGTCGAAACAAAATTGGCCATTACACAGGCTTCGGAGCTTAAAGCGGTGAAAAAATTTTGGCCTCCGATCGCGCTGCCCTCTGGCTCCTTTGGGCAAAAGCGCGGCGTAGCCGCGCCTCTCCCGGCGCTTTTTTAGCGGATTTCCATGTTTTTTTTAGCGGTATGGAGGGGTATTTCTGTGTGTGTATGGGGATATTGGATGGGGGAAAAAAAAAATGGTATGAGTAGAAGGAGTATGTGACTAGAAAGCGGATCCAAGCAAACGTGGATGTCCAAGTATGTGTGTGGTTGAATGGTGGGCAATAATGTAGAGGCGGTTATTATGGCTGTAGGCTTTAGCTGTGAGCTTATAGGCGTAAACTTTGGGGCATTGTGCAATTAATTGTATGAGAGATGGATGGTTGGTTTGGTGGCAAAAAATGATTGTATAATATTTCTAAAGATGCATGGAAAATTTGAAGTTGAACGGTTTCGTAGTTCGTTTTATATAAAGCGAAGAAGAGTATATTGCAGGTTAATTGGAGTTTGCAGGCTGTAAAGCCAGATGGGTGTGAATTCAACCGCCGCCGCCGGCAGTCTGGATTGTTGATCCAAAAAAAAAAAAAATGGGAGCGCAAATCCAAAAAAAAATAAGACAAGTCAACGGGAATGAGCCAACATCTGTTCACTGTTTTTGGCTCATTGTGGACCTGGTGGCCTCGGCTTTCTGTTAGAAATAGTTTAGAAGGGTTTTAGAAAAGGGATGGCAAGAGACATGGGGAAACCCTTTCATTTTGATTGTAGAATCTTGGGGAAATGTCTTGATTAGCTTAGTACATGTAGATGTCTCTTTTCTTCAATAAAACATATCTCTGCTTCATTAAACCTTGTCTTTGTTTGAAATAAATGTTTGTTTAAGCTTCATTAGAAGTTTGGAGATCCCCTTTTATAGAGATCCCTTTTAGAAATCCCTTTTTTATCGTACATCGTTCCTTCTTCTACACCATTCATCAAGTTTAGCATCTCTCTCGGCTACTATTAGCGGCCCCCTATTTTTACATCTTCTTTCCTATTAGTATAGTATTGACTACGTATCATTATTCAATAAAAGCTTTTTTATTTTGCAATGAACAATGGAATGGCAAAGCTATCCTACTGTGGTAAACTAATCTGCATACTAATGAACATACTATTATACTGTTCTACATACTATTCTTGTTTAATAGTGTATCCCTATAGTGTGGTGATCTATTTTCCAAACCAATTTCGTACGGTAAATGCTTTTACATGCTATAATGTTGTAAGCAATACTGAAGCATTCAGTAGGGGTTGTTATTATGGCGGTAGGGCTTCCCGACTTCGTTTTTTTTTGTTGACGGGCTTCCAGATTTTTAGTGACGGGATTGAAAATCAAAGCCCGCTTAGCCTGAATTATTTTGCAAGCGGCATCCCCCATTTTCTCTCTCTCTTTCTGTTTCTTTCACTTTTTTTTTAAAAAAAATCATTTTTTCTTCCACTGTTTTTGGCTCGTTGTGGAGCTGGTGACCTTGGCTTTCTGCTAGAACTAGTTTAGAAGGGGTTCACAAAAAGGATCAAAAGATGCATGGGGAAATCCTATCATTTTGATTCTAGGATTGCGGAGGTGTCGTGATTAGCTTCGTTTGTCTTTTTCCTTCAATAAAACATGTCTCTGCTTCAATAAAACATGTCTCTGCTTCAATAAAATTTGTCTTTGCTTCAATAAACCTTGTCTTTACTTTAATGATGTGTGTTTAAACGTCGTTAAAAGTTTGCAAATCCCTCATAGAAATCCCCTTAGAAATCCCTCTTAGAAATCCCCCCTTAGAAATCCCGCTTAGAGATCCCTCTTACAGATCCCTCTTAGAAATCTCTCTTACAGATCCATTGTAGAGATCCCTTTTTTATACATACATCATTCCTTCTTCAGGCCTTTTGGTTTGTTAAACTTACTGATTTTGGTTTTGGCTCAAATAAACCAGACTTTTTCGGGCGGTATTTTTTTGGGGGGTTATGGCGGTAGTGGGGGAGGTACTTTTTTGGGGGGCTGTGGGGGGAGTCTTTTTTGGGGGGTGTATGGGGGGAGGCATTATTTTGGGGGTGTATGGGGGAGGCATTATTTTGGGGGTGTATGGGGGGAGGTCTTTTTTGGGGGTGTATGGGGGGAGGCATTATTTTGGGGGTATATGGGGGAGGTCTTTTTTGGGGGTGTATGGGGGGAGGCATTATTTTGGGGGGTGTATGGGGGGAGGCATTATTTTGGGGGTGTATGGGGGAGGTCTTTTTTGGGGGGTGTATGGGGGGAGGCATTATTTTTGGGGGTTGTTGGGAGGTCCGTCAACAAACAAAAACAAAGGTCGGAAAGCCTATAGCCATAATAACAGGCCTCTATGCTTCAGTATTCCTTACAACATTATAGCATGTAGAAGCATTTACCGTACAAAATTGGTTTGGAAAATAGATCACCACACTATAGGGATACACTACCAAACAAGAATAGTATTACCACAGCATAATAGTTATTCATTAGCATGCAGATTAGGCTACCACAGTAGAATGGCTTTGCCATTCACTGTTCATTGCAAAATAAAAAAGTTTTTATTGAATCATGATAGTCAATACTATAGTAAAAGGAAAGAAAACCGAAGAGCTAGTCTACAAGCAAAACGGATCTCCAAAAGGGATCTGCAAACTTCTGATGACCTTGAAACACACCCATCTAAAATTGCTAATCAACTTTAAATACATCTTATTTTTGAACCAAACTCTCATTTTTCAAACCATATACATATCTGCTTTCCGGAACCGTTGCTAATTGCCTATTTTCCGCACTGAAAACTTGCTATTTTGACCATTCAAACAATACTGGAAATTTGGACACACAAATAATTCCTATTTCCGACCCTCACACAACACACAAAGTTGCCATTTTCCGCACTATACTCTCTTCCCACACTATCACTGCCTATCAACCACTCTTTTACACACTCTACAATACCCCTCCTTCTTTATTTACTCCACATCATCTCCATCCTCAACCCATCCTCATCCTTCATTAATGAGTAAACTTTTCTTTCTATTGAAACATCACTACACTTCTCCATCTCTAAACTAAAACCATCGCCTGATCCCTTGGAGTTCTGATGAAGGCATTCCGTGAAAAAAAAAGAAGAAGGAGATCCAAAAAAAGGGGAGTTCCAGCTGTCTATCAAAAAAAAAATGGAGTTCCTGCTGTCAAAAAAAAAAAAGGAGTGCCTGCTGTCAAAAAAAAAAAAAAAAAAAAGGAGTCCCTGCTGTCAAAAAAAAAAAAAGGTTCCAGCTGTCTATCAAAAAAAAAAAAAAAAAAAAAAAAAAGAGTTCCAGCTCTCAAAAAAAAAGGGGGGTTCCTGCTGTGTTAAAGAAAAGGGTATCCTCATTCTTCAATCATGAATAAACTTTTCATTTTATTGAAACATCACTACACTTCTGCATCTCTAAACTAAAACCCATCGCCTGATCTGTTGGAGATCTGATGAAGCTGAAATGGATGTGAGATAAAAAGACAAGAGTAAAAATAAGTGATACAATTGATATGGTTCTTTTATTTAATTGATAAAATGTCAAGTCTTTTTATAATAAAATGAAGATATTTGTGGCTGTGGATGGGAGCATGATAACGGTGTATTTGAGACTACGGATAATTGAGGCTGTGTGCTATCTGATGTGTTGAATGACAAGTGTGAGAATAAGTGGGGAATTCAGGGGTAAAAAATAGAGTGAAGAGATAAGTCGGATATTGTCGTATTCCTGGTTCCTGATTAGTAATATTTATGTCAAAATATCTATACCATCATTATTTGTCATCATCCACACATATCAGGTACGCGGTTACTCATCGCGTCCCAACAATTGTACCTTGTCACTACCCAGCATATCCTTACACTGGCTATGTTTCACTTGGTCTACAATCAAGATCAAAGGTTGCTCATCTATCTATTCCATAATACACTATTTTATTCCCTCATCTCGAACTCTACCAATAATCCATTATCATCTACAATCATCTATCATCATAGAAATTTATTATTACAACATCCGCTTCTCTAGTTTTTACTATAAAAACCCACTGTCATTTTATTCAATAAAAAAACCATATCAATTGTATCACTTATTTACTCTTGTCTCTATTTACAAACATTTCAGATATACAAATGATGATGGCATAGATGCTTTTGATGTAAATATTGCTAAGCAGGAACCAGGAATACGACAGAGGCCATCCCGTGAAAAAAAAGAAGAGGGAGATCCAAAGAAAGGGGGTTTCTGCTACCTTTCAAAAAAAAAAGATTACTCATCAGATTACACACAGCCTCAATTATCATCATTTTCTTATAAAAAGATTTGACATTTTATCAATTAAATAAAAAACCATATCAATTGTATCATTTATTTACTTTTGTCCTTATTTTATAACAACCATTTCACAAGACCAATAAGGAGACTTAATAAAAAAAGCACCATGCATTAAAAGGTTGGTAAAAAAAAAAAAAAAAAAAAAAAAGACATCTTTTTGCGTGAGAGGTACAGTACCGAGATGGTGAGGAAAACTGGGTTGCATTCTTACATTTCAAGTCACCCGAATAGCAGGAGTTTGTATTTATCGGCACTTAAAGATGAGGGCACAGTTACAATATGTAAATTAACTGAGATATAGTTAGTCTCCAATAAACCAATGATGCGTTCATGATATTAGTGGTACTGACGAAATACTATAAACAGATCATTCGTGATGTTGGTGCAGCAAGCAAAGAAAACGGAAGGAATAAACAAATGACTTACTGTATGTACACCTGTAAAAATAAAAGTTCGGAATACTATAAACAGATCGTTTGTGATCCAGCTACAGTAAATATTATTAAAAACGTGTCGATTCATGCAAACAAAATTCACTCCCAGCTTTCATGCTCTGTCGATGATATTTTCCTTTGTGAGTAAATGATGTCGTTATTAAGTATTGTGAAACTTTTGAATGATTCTTTATGTAATATTTGATAAAATGAGAAGGCGTTATAAAAATAAGTGATATAACAAATATGGTTTTTATTGAATAAAATGAGGAAAGGTTTCTACAATAAAGTGAGGAAAAGGAAGGCTGTGCTAGTTGTGGCTGTGGATGTGGTCGAAGAATGGTAATTTGAGGCTATGGGAAGTTGGTTGTCTGTAGATATTGTCGTATTTGTCATCTGTCACTAATCATTTCCCACACTATCACACTTGTCATTCCTATACAGGTATAAGACACAGCCTCGAGTATCCACTACTTAGGCATATATACTTATATCTACAGATAACCAACTTCTCATAGCCTCATATTACCATTCTTCGACTATATCCACAGCCACAACTAGCACAGCCTTCTTTTTCTCATTTTATTATAAAAACCCTTCCTCATTTTATTCAATAAAAACCATATCTGTTATATCACTTATTTCTTTATAACGTCTTCTATTTTATCAAATATTACATTTTTTTAAGTGAATATTATTTTATTTTCATCTTTTTACAAAAATCTATTTTAAACTCAACATGCCTGCTACTACCCGTTCCACTGCTCAACCTTCAAGCTCCGCTGATGCCATCAATGTTGATCCTACCGCCACTGTAATTGATGCCACTCCTTCATCTGCTGTAGCCATGGAAGTTGATGCCACCTCTGCCACTACTGTTTCTCCTGATGTCATTCCTACCCCTACTGCTGGTACACCTGGTCTTTCTGCCTCCAAGCATGCACCTAAGCCCACGTTGAAGGAATTACATGACACCTATGTCAAAGAAGCTCAAGAAAAAACAATGGCCTATGTCTTACATGCCGCCGCCAACTCTGATGATCCCTCTTTGGTCAATGAAAGAAAGGCTTTGGATGAATTGGAATCCAAGATTGCCCTTATCAACCGTACTCTAGCCCATGCTCCCTCTGCTGCTCCTCCTGCTGTCTCCTCTGCACCCCACTTCAGGTTTATAAATGAAATCCCGGTATTCCAAGTGGAAGGGCAAACTATGATAAATGGTGAGCTCCCCTCTTTTACATCGGTCGATAAGTTTATCAGAGCTTTCGAAAAAGTGATGAATCTTGGTGAAGTCGATCTTGATTTACATTGGTCCCGCTACCTTGATTATGCTATGCGTGGTGAAGACGTCGACGTTTGGTACGCTAACAATATGAAGAACGTCTCGATGCCCTGGTCTGCTGCCAAGAAAAAATTGGTGGAAAAATTCTCTTTCAAGAATGATGCCTCTGCTGCCATCCTCGCCCTTGCTGCGCTACGTATGAAGCACTCCGAATCATTGTCCAAGTTTGGTCTTCGTTTGCAAACACTTTCCCAACAAGCGAATTGGAATGATGGTCCTGTCTTAGCTGTTATCTGCTTCAAGGCACTCAATGAAAGACTTAGGGGACAAGTCATGGCCGCTCACTACAATAAAGCTCAAGCCCATGGTCTTCCTCAATCCGCCGAAGAAGTCATCAAGATTGCAACACAGCTACACGTTCAAAAACGTTCGTTCAACCATGTTGACTCTGATTCTGATTCCGACTCCTCTCATCGCCCTCGTCGCCGCCAACGCCACCAACGTGACAAATCCGTGCGTACTGGACTCTTCTGCTCTCACCATGGTGATAACGCCTCTCATGCCACCAAGGATTGTAGGGAACTCCAACGCCTCAACCGCAACAAGAAGGGAAAAGGCCGTGCCATCGATCATGCCCCTAGATCTGCCTCTGCCATCTCTTCATCTGCTCCAACCGCATCTTCCTCTGCCTCTGTCGCTTCTTCCTCTGCCTTTGCTGCCTCTTCCTCCGCTCCACTTTGCAGGTATTGCAAGAAGGTCCCTTACACCATTGGCCACAAGTGTCAAGAAGGTCGTGAATACTTTGCGGCACGCAATGCTCGTCTCAATGCCCTAGATATCAGCCACCCTGCCGACACGGAGATGGACAACTACACTGCCTCTTTGAATGCACTGGCTATCGAAGCTCAGCTCGATAACATCGAAGGTAAAAATAAAAATAAAAATAAAAATAAAAAAGTCTATTGCCACAACATGATCACAAACTTGCCCTCAACTAAAAAATACGTTTTTCCACTTCTTCTACAGAATAAGCAAGCGTTTGCCCTTTGTGATTCCGGAGCCAATGTTTCAGTTATAGATAAAAAGTTTATTGATATAAATAAAATAAAAATTGATTCAAACTATACTACTACTATATATCTACCAGGCAATAAGACTACAAAAAGCTACGGTAAAACTATTCCAATGTTGATCACTTTCAATAATGTCACTATATCGCATTCCTTCCAAGTCACTGATTTGTCGAAAGACTTTGATTGTTTGATTGCTGATGATTTGATGTCTACTTTTAATATCGAAGTCGTCAACCTTCCCGTCAGTTGGCCAAATAGTCATTTGAGATCACCAAAAGAAAATCATAACATTGACAATCCACCAACACCGAATGATTCACCCGCTGGTACTGCCACGGAGCGAAAAGACTTCCTAAACAAAATATTACCGTTAGCTGATGAAAATCAAAAAATACCAATCACATCTTTCTGTACCTTACCTACATCAATGGTCAGACTAGATACACCTGACATGCCAACCGATCGCACTAATCATCGTCAGTACCCAATCCCCGTCACGTTACAGCCACTCGTCGACGAAGCTGTAAAACAATGGCTTGCTGATGGCACGATCGTTGATGCTCCAATTGATACTACATGGAACAGTCCGCTAACACTAGCACCTAAAAAAGATGAAAAAGGTTTTGTTACTGGTCGGCGAACTTGCCTCGATCCACGTCACATCAATAAACACTTGAAGGACGATGTATATCCCTTACCTTTGATAAAAGACATCTTTGAATCCATGCATGGAGCCGCTGTCTTCACCACACTGGACTTGAAAAGCGCATTCCACCGTTTCCAAATACATCCAGAAGACCAACATAAAACTACGTTCACAAATAAAGGACGTCAGTACATGTTCCAAGGAGCACCATTTGGACTGAAAACCCTTTCAGCTAAATTCCAACGAGTTATGAATGAAGTTTTCCAAGGCTTACCTTTTGTACACACCTTCATTGACGACGTTGTAGTGTTCTCAGACAACATGGAATCACACACCAAGCATGTTGCCATCGCTATCACAAAGCTGACCGAAGTAAATCTGATCTTGAATCCCAAAAAATGCCATTGGGCCCAAACAGCTGTATTCCTACTTGGTTTCTGCGTTTCCAAAGACGGCTATGATCTTGATCCACGAAAGGTCTGCAATGTTCTTGAATGGAACAGACCTACCTCCGGCAAAGCAATGCAACAATTCCTCGGTATCGTAAACTATTTCCGTAACCATCTTGCTGGCGTTGCCACGCTCACCAGTCCACTTGATGCATTACGCAACTATAATCAAATCACAGATAAAGATTGGACATCAGTACATCAAAAGCATTTCGAACTGATCAAAACACAACTAAAAAGGGATACCTTACTTCATTTTCCAGACTTGAATCAACCCTTTTACGTAGCCACAGATGCCTCTAACTACGGCATCGGTGCCGCCTTGTACCAAATCATCCATGGGAAAGAACGTTTCATAGGATACATGGCCAGATCATTGTCCACTTCTGAGCGTAACTATAGCACCAACAAAAGGGAACTGCTTGCAATTGTCTTTGCCCTAAAAAAGTTTCATAAGTATCTTTGGGGTAATCCATTCACATTGTACACTGACCATCGCGCCCTCACTTACATTCATACACAAAAGATCGCATCACCCATGATGATTAACTGGTTGGATACCATCCTGGACTATTCGTTCACCGTCATACACAAACCAGGAGCCTTGAATATTTTTCCTGATTTCTTGTCACGTCTTGCCACACCGCACAAAGAAATCCCAGGGGGTAATCAGACACCACACATTCAAGCCAATAAACACAAAGCACAACTGGATCCATCCATAGAAAACAAAACCACAGAAGAAGACATTCACCTTCGCGCAATCCAATCCATGGATATGAATTTCATCACACCTCCGACCACAGAGCACAGTGCCATTCTACAAAGACTACATGAATACGGACACTTCGGAGCAGAAGCAATCGTAAAATCTGCACATCATGAAGGATTACACTGGACCAACATGTACAAACAAGCACTTGACATTGTCCAAAAATGCCCACCTTGCCAAAAATACAATATAGGAAAAAGAGGCTACAATCCCTTGAGACCAGTACATGCATATCTACCAACCGACCATTGGGCTATCGATCTAGCTGGACCATTCAAAGTTTCTACACAAGGAAATACATGGTTATTAGTAATGGTTGACGTTTGCACACGATTCACAATTCTACGCGCATTACCTGACAAAAAGGCAGACACACTTATTCATACGTTGATCAAAGTATTTGGCGATTTCGGCTATCCAAGAATCATACAATCGGACAACGGCACCGAGTTCAAAAACAAGCTCGACACAGCATTACACAAGACTATGGGAATCGATCGTAGGTTTTCCACACCATATCATCCAAGAGGAAATGGTCTTGCTGAACGTTACGTCCAAGTAGCCAAAACAATAATAAACAAAGAAAGCCAAGGAACTAGACAAGACTGGGACTGGTACGTACCTAATGCACAATTGGTAATGAATAACAAGATTTCAAAACGTCTTCAAACACCCCCATTCTCTTTGATGTTCGCACGACATATGAATAAACCCACGCTTACCGGTGATCCACAAACCAACATTGCCACTCTAAAACCCATGAGCTATGAAGAATTGGTAAAACGACTCGAATATATGGCAGATGTTGTATTTCCGGCAATCAAAGAGCGTACACAACTAGTAATAGATTCACAAAAGGAAGCATTCGATAAAACACACCGTATTGTTGACTTTCCCGTTGGTAGCTTCGTAGTCGCAAAAATCCCTACAAGAAAAAATAAATCAGCTCCATTATACGACGGTCCATTTGAAGTCATGCAAAAAACAACAAACGGTACTTACGTCCTAAAAGACATGACAGGTGCACTAGCTTCACGCAACTACGTCCCATCAGAGTTGAAATCCGTTTCGCACGATGAACATAATGATGACGAGTATGAAATCGAAGCCATCCTAGACCACAAAGGAACACCTGGACAACGTCAATACAAAGTTCGTTGGAAAGGATATACATCCGAAGATGATCAATGGATAAAGGCACAAGACATGAATGCACAAGATGAAATTGACATATATTGGAAAAGACGACAAGACACCGATCAAAAGGAAAAAAATAACAAAGAAAGAAACAAAAATATAAATCGACCGACCCCAGCACTGAAAAGAAAGCGGACGGACATTGAAAAAGATAAAAATACCAGTAGAGGACATAAAAGAGCCCGCTAGGTAAAAATCAAAAACAATGCCGACGACTTGAAAATCAGGAGACTGAGAAGATCGGCATAAAAAAAAAAAAAAAAAAAAAAAAAAAAAAATTCTTTTCACACACGACTTCACAAATACATCCTTTTCAAAAAAACGTTTATTCAAACTGGAAGGGGATGATGTCGTATTTGTCATCTGTCACTAATCATTTCCCACACTATCACACTTGTCATTCCTATACAGGTATAAGACACAGCCTCGAGTATCCACTACTTAGGCATATATACTTATATCTACAGATAACCAACTTCTCATAGCCTCATATTACCATTCTTCGACTATATCCACAGCCACAACTAGCACAGCCTTCTTTTTCTCATTTTATTATAAAAACCCTTCCTCATTTTATTCAATAAAAACCATATCTGTTATATCACTTATTTCTTTATAACGTCTTCTATTTTATCAAATATTACAGATATAAGTGTACAGTATATATGAAAAGATACAGTACGTATATGGTAGATGGAATGAAAGGTGAATGTGTTGGTATACAGCAGGTGAAATGGATGTGAGATAATAAAAAGACAAGAGTAAAATAAGTGATACAATTGATATGGTTTTTATTTAATTGATAAAATGTCAAGTCCTTTTATAATAAAATGAAGATATTTGTGGCTGTGGATGGGAGCATGATAACGGTGTATTAGAGACTACGGATAATTGAGGCTGTGTGCTATCTGATGTGTTGAATGACAAGTGTGAGAATAAGTGGGGAATTCAGGGGTAGAAAATAGAGTGAAGAGATAAGTCGGATATACAAATGATGATGGCATAGATGCTTTTGATGTAAATATTGCTAAGCAGGAACCAGGAATACGACAGCAGGGTCGACTTTTTTTTTTGTCAATCATAGAATCTCATACTTAAGTGGAAGCGTGGGAACAGACGATTCTAAAATGGGGAGTCCTCTTGTGCCTTTGTGCCCAAAATAGTCATTCCATGTTCCGGAAACCAGACATGTGCTGATGGAGTAGGAAATTATATTTCTGTCTAGCGCTCTTTCTGGCATTCCTTTTTCTCACTGTTTTTGACTCGTTGTGGAGCTGGTGTTAGGACTAGTTTAGAAGGGTTTCAGAAAAGCGATGACGGCTTTCATTTTGACTCCAGGATCTTGGGGCTTTCTCTTTTCTTCAATAAAACATAGAGTACAGTGCCTTTGGTTCAAAAATAACATGTCTTTGTTTTTAAAAATGTGTGTTTGCTTCAATGCTATGTGTTTGAACTTCATTAGCAGTTTGCAGATCCCTAGTTTGCTTCAATGATATGTGTTTCAAGGTCATTAGAAGTTTGCAGATCCCTTTTGGAGATCCCTTTTTCTTGTAGCGTAGTACCTCACTCTACTTTTACATTTTCTTTCATTTAATATAGTCTTGACTATCATGATTCAATAAAAGTTTTTTTATTTTGTAATGAACATTGGGTGACAAAGCTATTCTACTGTGGTAGAACTAATCTGCATACTAATGTACATACTATTATACTGTGGAAATCTGTTCTACATACTATTCTTGTTTGGTAGTGTATCCCTATAGTGTGGTGATCTATTTTCCAAACCAATTTAGTACGGTAAATGCTTCTACATGCTATAATGTTGTAAGCAATACTGAAGCATACAGTAGGGGCTTTTTATTATGGCTGTAGGCTTTCCCGACTTTGTTTTTGTTTGTTGACGGTCCTCCAGATTTTTCTGTGACAGGATTGAAAATCAATGCCCGCCCCTCCTGAATTTATTTTTCATTAGAAATTTGGAGATCCCCTTTAGAGATCCCTTTATATATATATATATATTGTATATCGTTCCTTCATCTACACCATTCATCTAGACTAGCACCTCTCTCAACTACTACTAGCGGCCTCTATTTACATCTTCTTTCCTTTTAGTATAGTATTGACTATTATGATTCAATAAAGGCTTTTTTATTTTGCAATGAACAATGGATGGCAAAGCTATACTACTGTAACAGGCTATTTTACATACTATTCTATTGTGGTAGACTATTCTACATATTATTCTTTTATTGGTTTGAAAAGCCTATAGCGATATTACTACTTTTGGCAGGCTCCGCGGTCGAGATATTCCAGATTTATTGAATTTTTAGCGGCGTGCCGGGTACTTTTTGGTGTGAGTAAGGGGGATATTGGAAGAAACAAAGGTAAAACGGTGAGGAGGCGAATGTGGGTAGGGGGCGGTTCCAAGTGAATTTTGATGTCCAAGTAAAATGCGTGTTTGAATCGTAACTGCCTTTCTACTGGAGGAAAAACAAATCACTTGAATAGTGTTCGACTACAGACCGCTACGGTAATTATGACTGTTGCCCTTTCATTCAATTTTTATTTGCATTTCCCTGATTTGAAAAAAAAGGGCTGGATGATTCAGGCTCCGCCTTTTGCTTTCTATATTTTTTTTTTACTCACTCTTTTTTTCTTTCTTTTTTTTTTTTTTTTTTTTTTTTTGGGGCTGGCTGTAATGGATGAGAAGCAGCTGGTGTCCAACCGGACGTAGGTTCGAACCCTACCAGCTCCACCCCTCCTCTCACTTCCCTTTTCCCGTCCCCCTCCCCCGCAACCCTCTTCCGTGCAAAAAACCGTCCTCCTATTTCCCTTTATATATCTAGGCGGCAGGACGTTAAATAAAGCCAGCACTCCTACCAGAGCTTGCCCTAAAAAAAAAAAAAAAATTTCTTTTTTTTTTTTTTTCCTCCATCAAAGTCTGAATGATATGGTGGCAAGGCTCATTGGGATGCTGGTGATCTAGGATTAGTATTAGAACTTGAATTAGGGGCGTTTTCAAAAATGCAAAGCAAACATCAAGGGAAAGCCCTTTCATTTTGGATTTAGGATTTTGACCATGATTAGATTAATATACATCTTAGAATAGTGTTAGGGAACCTTTATTAGGTTAACTTAGTACTCTTTGTTATAGTTTATATCTACATTTGAATTAAATATGTCTTATCTTTTTACCATTAGTCTCTTTCATGTGTTTAATTGTCATGTTGAATGGGCATGGTATAGGTGGGTGGAAAAAAATTCTGGTGTGTGTTTGAGAGAGAAATAGAATGGTTTGATGAAGACAACATCTCTACACTGCTTATATTTGTGAGTTGAAAGGAAAATAGACAAGGGTTTGCATGAAAAAAATGTCACTGCAGTGTTCTATAGAGTGGTAATGATGGGAGTTGATTCTCCAGCGGAAAATGGCAAATTTCAAAAAAAGCTGACATTTGGCATGATTGACTCCCTATGTAAAAAATTATGGCCAGTGATCACGCCTAATTTTGACGCTCATGGGCGTACATTTAGCCCAGGAATGCGCCCAAAATGAAAATATTGAAAATTTTCGTTTTTTTTTTTTTTTTTTTTTTGGCTTAAATTGACCCTGTATCAATTTGGAAACGTTAAAGATATGTTGTGGACTATTTTTCATCGACCAAGGTCTCTTTTTGCGGCCAAGTTGACAATAAAGTTTTCTTTTGTGAGAGGGGAATAAGTAAAGTTGGTATTTTTCTACCATCCCAGTCATCCCAACGTCCCATGGGACAAAATAATCGAGTGCCCTATCTTATCCCATATCCCAAACATCACTGTCCCACCCCCCCCCAACTGAGCCCAGCTTCTTCCAAATATTTATCCCATTCGTTGTCTGATTCTGAAAGTCCTCGAGCAAAAAGAAGAAAAAAACAAAAAGGAAACAAAAGAATAACATAGAGCAGTAATAATCTTGCAATTTTCACTCTCTGACAGTACGTGCACTGTTATAATATATCTGGACCACCTGGAAAATTTAAATTCCGGCCTTTCCGATGAGTACTGCGGGGAATTGGTACGGGTCCCTAACATTCCCCAACGCACCGCTTTTTTCGTTATCTTTATTTTTTTTTTTTTTTTTTTTTTTTTATCATCACCACTATGTGCCAGTTCTGCGGCGTTGATCCCGAATTTGCTTCTTTTTTTGATAAAGAAGGAGGGAATACTTCCGTTGTCAATGGAAACACCAACCTTGGCGATCAAACAGCCCCCAACTATTTCCGTTTGAAACCTGATCATCCACGCTATACCAAACTTACCACACCACAGCTCACTACTTTTGCCTCGAAACTCTCGCCTTCCTCCAACGTGTTGCTGGCTTCTCATCAAGGAGATGGATTCCAAAAGGCATCCCAACGTTGGTCGAAACAAGCTATCAAAACACCCATGGCCATTGTCCAAGTTGCCTCACCTGAAGATGTAGCTAAAACTGTAAGTCAAACTGAGATTATGGATTCCATAAATAGATATACTAAACCCTTACTCTCTCTTTTTTTTTTTTTTTTGGTGATGCTCGCCATAAGATTACGTTGGCTACTAGTCACCAAGTTCCTTTCGTTGTTAAATGCGGTGGACATTCTCCTAGCGGTGCGTCTAGTGTGGAAAATGGACTAGTCATCGATCTTGGTCTCATGCGTCAAGTTTCTGTCAAACCCGAAGAACAACTGGTCATTGCCGATGGCGGGTGTCTTTATGGTGATGTCTGTAAAACCACTTCTGAATATGGTCTTGCTTGTGGTAAGTGGATAGTATTCGTAAGCGAGCTTGTCTTACTAAGCAACTGACTTTCTTTTTCTTTTTAAATGCAGTCGGAGGTACTACGAGCCATGTTGGAATTGGTGGTCTGTCACTTGCTGGTGGCTATGGCTATCTGACTGGTGAATATGGGTAAGATCAAATTGCATACATATATATATATACATCAAGGAAATTCTTGGATCAACTGATGGAAGTTTTTTTTTTTTTCTTTTTCTTTTTTAATGCTTCTTTGATAGATTGGCGGTCGACAACATTGTTGGGGCGCAAGTTGTGACAGCCGATGGGGAAATCCTCTGGGTGAACGAACAGAAACACAGCGATTTGTTTTGGGCGATTCGTGGCGCTGGCAATCGTATAGCAGTAGTGACCAAGTTTATCATCAAAGCGCATCCCATGTCTTCTCAAGTATGGGGAGGCATGATTCAATACAGTGGCACCCAAGTAGCATCCGTCATTGAGGCGCTCAACACATGGTACCAGCAAAAGGATGTCAAGGCTGCGGCTGGTGTAGCATTAGGCAAAATGTCCGATGGCAAAGCTGGACTCACACTCTTCCCATTCTACAACGGATCCCAAGAAAACGCGGAGGTTTCCTTTGCCCCGCTCTTACGTCTCCCCCATCTCTCTCAAGAACTATCTACCATGCCTTATTGGAAAATCAATACCCTCGGTGATCAACCGGGTGCATTCTCTGGCGCCTATATTGAATTCGACTCGGCCAATATCGCACCCTCCCTGGAAACGAATCACATCAAGTCAATGCTCGATCTTTTAGATGATTTTGCTGTGAATGTGGATGTGGATGGCGATTGCAATGCTGGTGCTTATATCCTATTGGTTCAGCCAGACGGCATCATGAAGCAGGGACACAGTGATATGGCTTTCCCTTGGAGAGATGATCATTTTGACGTTGGTGTGTCTACCGCCTGGCAAAAACAAGAACAAGCACCCAAGATGAAGACATGGTTGCATAATCAATTCCAGCCTCTGGCAAACGCACAAGGTGACAAGGAACGTCTTTACTGCAATCATTCTGATTTTAATGGACCGGCTACCAAGGAATTTGGCGTGAACGTTGGCAAGGTGCAAGAACTCAAGACCAAGTGGGATCCCAAGGATGTTTTTAGAAGTCTATTGTAGATTATTGTAGTTATAGTCGTAGTGTAGTAATATTTGTATCAGCAATAATTGTATTAATACTAGTAGTGTTTGTCTTTTGTCTTTATTATTTTTTTGTTATATATGTATTTTGACCTATATACTATTATTATATTGAATAAAAATAAAAAACCAAAATGTGTGATCAAATACAATACAAATCGATGTCATCATGTTTGAACAAGGGGCTAAAAGATCGGTTTTTATTAAAAGGAAGTGTATAAAAGGGGATGGAGTTTTGTTGATGCATGGTATACATTTGAATATATGTCTATATATATAACAAGAAATAAAAATAAAAAATATGTACGATATGTATGTGTGTGTATGCGTATATATAAAAAGGGGATAAATAGGGAATAATTGAAAAAGGGCAAATGTCAAAAAAAAAAAAAAAAAAGGAGGATATATCTAACCTAAAGCATGGTCATCATCCAATGGAAGCGAGATATTATCATTTGGTAATAATTGGATACTTTGCAATTGCTGCTGTTGTTGTTGTTGTATTGTTGAAATATGGGTCATTGAGGCACCGTTTTGGTTTCCTTGTGACGTTGATGCAATCGTGTTGGGTGTATGTGGAGAATGAGGGCTGTAAATGGTGCGTGAATCATCATCTGTTAAGAAGGCAGCATTAGGACTAACTGGTGTTGATGAAAATGGCGTATAATAGGCACTGTGAGCAGGAGATGTTGGCGTTCGTCCATCATGGAGAAAAGTCATATCCATTGGAGATGATGAGGATAAATTCTGCGTTTGTACGGTGAGTGGAGTTGATCGTCGCAGATTTTGTTTGCTATGAGTGTAATAATGTTGAATATGCTGTTGAGCGGTTTGTGAAGATAATGTGGATGTTTGCATGAGATGGGTTGATGATGATGAAGCTGTTGTTGTTTGCTTCTGTTGCTCCTGCAGTAGCAAGTAATAATTGTCCAATGTGGTAGGGTTTCCAACGTCAGGTGAGGTGATCAATATCGAAGGAGGCTGGTCAGTAGTTGATTTGGTCATTTCAAAATCAGGTGATGTGTGAGCTATATTCAGAATGAGAAAAAAGAAGTGTGAATGGTGATATTATAAAGGGGTCTTGTCTTACTTTTTCGCTTACAATTAGTTCCTTGCTGTTGTAACAAATGCTGCATCAAGGTTTTCAGTATTTCTTGTTGGTCAGCCTGTTGCTGTTTCGTTTCAGCCAATTCCCGGATAACCTGATCAAAATTGTCTTGTAAGCGTCGCAGTTGTTGCATAATATCGGTTTGAGTAAATTGCATCATAGAGAGGTGAGAAGTTATGTCATTGGAATCACGCCGCAAAGAATCGGTGTCCGTGGTTTTTCGTTTGATTTCATCCAACAAACCATAACAATTGCGCATAAATTTTTGATGCGAGAATTCCCATATCTGATTTTCGGCAAGAGTACGATGTCCACGAGGTGATTTGTTGATTTTATGAAATCCATACCTATTTGCATAGTAAAAATAAAATAACGTTAGAATAGAATCATCCACTTACTGCTATTATTCATCATCATCATTATCACTTGCATATTCAGTTGGCGAACAAAACTGCTAAAGTTGTTGTGCTTAAAATGTTTTGGTAAAACGTCACGGGAGAAGTCGACAATATTGCAAACAATAAATGATGCGCCAGTATGATTCCAAGCAATCAAATGTTGATAATGTACATCCATTACCATACTATAAAAATAGAATAAAGATGAATAACTTGATAGTATCGAAGAATATGTCTTTTTTCCCCTTACTTGAATAATTTGTGGACAAAGGTATTGGTGTTGGCTTTATTCGTTTGTTGACAAGGCGGTTCGACAGACACTTTCTGTATACTATTCGAGTCACTAGGAGAACTCGATGGTGAGGCAAAAGGTGACAAAGTAGGTGACGGTGTATGCATAGGTGAGCTTGATGGTATGGAATTGTCTACATAGTTATAGCTAATAGCACTACAAGCGTCGATCTGCGATGACAATGACGATCGGTCATGTTCCATAATAGTTTATGTATAATGAAGAGAAATATACGTGGATTACGAAAATATTCCAAGCGGATGTTATCTTCTTTTTTCAAGACAAAAAAAAAAAAAAAAAAAAAAAAAAAAAAAAAGGAAAGAGCAAAGGGACAAATAAAAAAGGAGGGGGGGAACAAAAAAGGAATATATATGGTTGAGCCAGGCAAACAGGTTTTTAACGTCCGCCACGGGTGCAAATTTCGTACCCCTGATTCAATCGAAGAAAAAGGGGGGAACGGGATACATACAAAATGTATATGTTATATACTCGCCACTTATAGGAGACGTAAATGACAATAAAGTGGCGTATCATCGAAACTCTCCGTTCTGCTTCGTATGCTGCTTTGCAGTTTGCATATGCTTCATCTGCAACACCTCATAAAATATTTATATGAGCTTCTCAGATGGGATGACATTTAACTAAAGCTAAGGTTCAATTGACGCTTTAGGTAGATACCCAATACCGGCATCATAATCCAAGGTGCCTGCTTCTAGCTCGTTTGTCACATTATTCATAAATCCGGTTTCGCAGAATACCAAATCTGCCTCCGCTGGGTTGCACACAGAGAGAAGATGGGCATAATACAGGACGGCAGCATTTTCAGATAGCTGTCTGGTTTTTGCCCTCTGAGCCACGTGTCCCTGGCTCTGACACAGTTGTATGAAAATATACACCTACTTTATAATAAAGATAATGGCGACAGGTGCGCTCATAATTTTTATATGAAAAAAAAAAGGTGTGTGTGCACTCAGCGATCCATTACATATGGCGGTGTTTAAAGTTATGTCAGGCTTTTTGCCTGCCACAAAAAGTTTTTTTTTTTTTTTCTAATATCTTTTTTCGCTTTTCATTTTCCAAATGTCACGTCTCCCATCAAGCCATGAATTACCCTTACCGACCTTGAATGTTGCCTATAAAAATGATACCACACTCACTTTGGTTACCACAGCGTATATTATGGTATCTGTCTTTGCCGTCTTCATCAACAAATATCTCACCACCGCCTCAGAATATAAATTCCACTACTCATCGGTCACGGTTCTACTACAACTCATCATAGCTCTATGTATTGTACAACTGTGGAAATGCATTCAATCAAGGTAAGAGCATCATGAGAATGGCAAAAAAAAAATCTAATCTTCTTACTCATACGTTAGTTATTGTTACTTGTTCGTGGTAGGTATAACACTCCTTTTAGGCTTTCAAAATTATCCTGGACTGGTTGGCAGAAAGTCTGGCCGTGTACTGGCATCTATATGGCACTGGTGCTTTTGGATCCTCTTTATTTGACAAGGATTCCTGCTTCCATGTACGTCTCTGTGCATGCATCCTGTCTCCTCTTTACGCTTGCATTAGGTGTCGTGCTTGGCCGAAGAAGAAAAAATGGACCCCACCAAAGGAGTTATCAAGGTTGGCTGACGAACACATCCGTATGGTCAAGCTGTTTAGTGCAATACTTTGGTGTGTTTTTTGCGGGATATTCTTCGTTTGACATGGCATTATCATTTAATTTGTCATGGATTGGATTATGTTACACTCTGTTGATGGCAACTTTGGCATACTCAGTACAAAAATCTTTGGTGGAACTTCGGAACGACATCAGTCAATTCTTACAATGGCATTTGATTTTGGCCACCATGATAGCTCTTCCTCTCACTATCATTTCAGGTGATCTCTCTTCTGCTTATCGTTCCGTCTTGTTTTTTGATGAACCTAACTTTTGGATTCAAATGGTAAGTCAGGAAAAAAAAGGAAAGCTAAACGATACTTACTTTTTTTTATTAATTTGTCATGTATTAGGTCGTTGGATCTGTTTTAGCAATGTTGATACATACACTGATGGCTCTATTAATTAGTATCTCATCACCACTCACATATTCTGTAGCGTCAACAGCTAAGGTGAGGAATTACATTGGTGTGAAATATGAAAGAAAGAAAAATAACTAATCCCAATCGTTTTTATTTGTTTATCAAAATAGACTTGCTTACAAGCTATCTTTACAATGCTCGTATTTCGAAATTCAATGTCAAGTTATGTAAGTGGTATAAATAGTATGCTCTTCTTTATTGTTTATTAATTTGCCCCCTTTTCTTTCTTTATATTATAGCAATTAATATGCCTTTCAATATCCGTGGTCGGTGCTCTCTGTTATTCAAGATCTTCCAATACGAAACATATCAATTCCGTTTATGCAATGTGATGGTACATATTATATATTTATTTTCCCCTTTTTCTTTCCTCCTCCCCCCCCCCTTTTCTAGTATTAGCGATACCTTTTAATCATCAAAACTGAACTATATACATACATCATCTTCCTTAAATAAAATTATATGTCCCTCCAAAACACGGCAGAATCCAAAATATCAAATCAACCACTTAGTTCTTAGTCCCGTCAATATATATATATAGGAGGTATGCAGCAACACTATATCTACGGAAGGTGAGTGGCTTTTTACTGATATAATTTTTTATAGGAATATGGCGCGCAACACTATCCCGCTCAACGAAAACCCATTCATAATATCAGGTAGGTTGCTGGTTTTTTTTTTTTTTTTTTTTTTACTTATCCCACATGTTTTGGTAAATGAAACTAACTACACTCTTTTTTTTTCAAAAAATTGCCAACTGCACAATACCGAAGGGGCTCGGCCCACTATAGCTGAAAAGGATTATCGGAAAACCAGCACCAGATACCGCTCAATGCTCTGATGCGAAGTTTTTTATTTTATAACAATTGGCTGATTTTGGAAACGGAACTCGTCACCTATTGGTAGAAAATATTCTCTTTGTTACCGTTGTACCAATTGGAGGTGAAATGATTGACAAAAGAGAACAGCTATGATGAAAGATGACAGGCAAGGTAATAAAAAATAAAAAAACTCTTAAAAAATAAAAAGATACCCAACAAAAACTAACATATCGACTTTTTGATTATATCCAGGATTTTGAATACAACATTGAAAATAGGAGCGTATCACTCCTTACAGATGTACACGATGGGAATCTGGCTTGCTATTTTTATGTACAAAATTGGTGAACAGTCTTTTGGGTCTTGTTTCAATCAAGGTAAGGAACAGAAGAAAAAAAAAAAAAAAAAAGTGATCATGTGGACCTTCCTAATTTGCTTGTTTCAGTTTTACATTTCGTGTGGGGTAAACATCATGATAGACATTGATTGGGAGCTGTGATTCAATTAGGATGGAGGCACATCACATACGACGACGATAACAACCCAAGAAAGCACCAACCAACTACGGAAACGGCTATTGGCACCAAGATCGAAACTCTTAGGAAGAAGGGAAGTGGTGAACAATCAAATGATTATATATTAGATATTTAGGTAAGACCATGAAGAAGGAAATGATGCTGCTGGGTTGAAATTAAAATAGCTTTTTGGTAGTTTTTTTTTTTTTTTCCTTCATTATGCAGTTTAGCTTTTCTCACACAGTTATATTGTATCTACCGCCGTTCCCCCCCCCTTTTTTTCCCCACCCCTTGATTATTCTCACATTAGGCTTGGTCTTCATTCATAATATCTCATTTGTCAATAAAAACCTTTTTTTTTTTTTCCTTCTCACTTTTTCTTTTTATTTCTGTTTCCCTTTTTTTTTATATATATACAACCACCTTAGCTATACTTTGTGCCTTTACTTTATACATAATTCTCTTTTCTATACAATGATTGTCACTACCACTAATACACAAGAACGCAAGCGATCCGTCCATGACCTTGATGAAGATTTATCGTTTTTATTTCAAAAACGATCATGTATGACGAATTTGGTACCGGATTTTGAATGCAATGCGTTCTATCAAGGACAAGTGGTGGATATCCGTTTGTCGAATTTATTGGAACAATACAACTCGGTCGTCTTATTTTTTTATGAAAGGGACTTGTAAGTGTAATTGGTACCATTTACATCATACTTTTTTTGTTTGTGTTTTACTCACGGGATTGCTCTTTTTTTTTTTTTTCTCGTAGTACCGCCAACTCTCTTCGGGATGTTGAACAAGTCAGGTAATATAGTTAAATCATTTTTATTTGGATGGATAAGAAGAAGTGCAAGATAGTGGAGAGAGATATGAGTTTTAATAGTGATGACCGATGATAATGATAACAGATAAAGGATGTGCGATGATGATGGTGATGATGATGACATGAATGAGGGATGAGGGGTTTGGCTGGAAAAAAAAAGCGGAGATCTGGAACGTCACACAAAACCCAAAAACGATATAATGACTGACACTTTTTTTGTTTTTTTTTCTGTGTATAGGGAACATTATGATGAATTTGCCGCAAAAAACTCTTTACCAATTATGATTTCTACAGATACCGCTATGGTTCATCGTGGATTCTGTTCCACCGAAGCTCAAGGTGGACTTTCATATCAGCCTGAATTTCCTATGCGTAAGTTGTTTTGGAAAAAAAAAAAAAACAGAGGATAGATCAGAAGCTAACCGCAACCATGCTAATTGTTTTGTTTTTTTTTTGTTTTTTTTTTTTTTTGTGTGTATATTTTACTAGTCGGTGATACAACACGCTTAATTACAAGACATTTTGACGTTTTGAATAACGATACCGGCAACGCAAGACGCTCAGTTTTTGTCATTGATCACCATCACAAAGTCAAATATAGTTTTATGCCCCTTGATAGTGAACAGCCCTTCTCAATGCCCGTCATCCTTTCTATTGTAAGTACTTGTGCCCCACTCCTTTTTTGATAGCTTGGAAAAATAACCAACCTTATTTTTTTCTTTTTTGACCATTTAGGCAGGCAACGTTGTTTGATAGTTTAGTGTAGTTATTATCTTTTACCCAGCCCCAACACACACTTTTTTATTTTTTTATTTTTGCGATACCACCTCCTATTATTGATCAACCCACCCACCCTTTGTGCATAGCTTCTTCTTTTCCACCATTCAATAAATAAAATCATTATTGGTCAATTGGCACTACAACATTTTTTTTATTGATACAAGTCTTTATTGATTTTTGAAATACAAATGAAGGAAGGGGTCATGTATGATACATAGGATAAAAATATATATTTTTATTACAGCACAAAAATAAATAAAATACAAAATACAAAATCATCATTGGCACCAACAACATTTTTTTTTTTTTTTATTGATACAAGTCTTTATTGATTTTTGAGATACAAATGAAGGAAGGGGTCATGTATGATACATAGGATAAAGATATATATTTTTCTATACAGCATAAAAATAAATAAAATAAAAAATACAAATAGTGGGGGAGGTAGAACAGAACATAGTAGGGAAGAATGCGTAAGAAGGGAAGAAGAGGGGGAGGGGGATCTAAACTACTACTTGTTCCAGGAATGATTTGTCTTGTAAATAACACCATCGTTGCGGACCAGTAGAATGGGTTGTTTCTTGCTCGCCATGGCACCGGGTGATGATGAGGAGGAGGAGGATAACAAAGTGGAAGGAATAACACATACTAGGGCTTCTGGGGATTTGAATTCAGTCGACAAGGCAAGATCACCCACGTACACAGTCAAATGCGTCGTAAATGATTCGCCCCACAAACACAACGTCGTATCGCCTTGCGATACCGAACTCACCACTGGGAAAGGCGCAATATCAGGTCGCATATAGAAGGTATCTTGTGGTGATGATGGTGTTGGTGTGGAAGTGGGTGTCGGTACTGCAAATGTAAATCGCGCACAATCCGTCCCTACAATTGTCCATACGGCTGCATCAGATACATCTTGTTCAAACACAGCGCCTTGTAAAGGGTCGTTTTGATCCAATGCTGATGATGAGGAAGGGGCGGTACTGCTGCGGCGCCGTCCAGATGAAAGTGCTGGTTTATCCTGTTGCTGTTGTTGTTGTTGTTGTTGTTGCCGTAAAGCTGCTGCTGCGGTAGTGGACGATGAAAGCTGTGATGCCACACGACGAGGAGGGTTGTGACACTTGTGTCGTCCGACTACATCATTCAAACAGGCCAAAAATATATTCCGATGTTGTTGTTGATAGAGATGGGATGGTGAAGATGATGATGGTGATACATTTGTTGCAGAGACAGGTGAAGGAGGTGATTTTATTTCAAAGGCGACTTTGTGTAGCTGTGAGACAGGATCGCCCAATGCTTCGGTGGTCGATGACAATGTAGGTTCCATCACCATGATGCCACTAAGAGCCAAACTTCCTTTGTCCACCTTTCGAATCGACATCACCGGACTAACTAACCCTGTACTCAAGCACTGTAAAACAATAGGCTGATTGTAATGGACGGCGAGCTGTTCTTTTCCAGTATGATGCAGTGCCATGGCAGGCGGTGGTGGATGATGTGCATTGGCGCCATTGTTGTTGTTATTGTTGTTGTCAAGGGGCGATGCTGATTGTTGTGTTCGTTGAGGGTCCACAATCCAGATGACAAAGGGGTCCCAGACGTTGGTACGCGCTACAAAGCAACAATTGCTGGCTGCTGTGTTATTATTTGTTGATGCAGATGGTGATGAGGATGAAGATGAGGATGAGGATGAGGATGTGCTTTGTTGAGATGACACACCTAGATACTTTGTAGATACAGTTTGCGATCGGATTCGATTGAATAGTGAGATTGTTGTGCCATGATGGATGCATACTATATATAAAATTAAAAAACAAACGTTGTAATGAATTTTAATCACTTCAATTCATATGATATCAAGACAATATGCAGATACTTACAGTCGATGTTTTTCAAACTTTGGCGTTTTTTGCTTGGTTTACTGATGACCTTGATTCCTTTGCTTCCGAAGGTACCGATGTTTTCGTTGTTGGCAAGTTGAATGTTGACCAGTACTTGGACGCGTTTTCGTTTTTCATCGGCATCGTTGATATGAAGTTGTTTGGACACGCATTTGCCAATAGTGGAAGAAGAGTGTAAAAAGCCTTCAGAAGAAATAAAAGCCGATGGTAAAACGGGAGGTGGAGGAGTGGACCATTCTAAGGTGCCAGATTGCTGATTGCTTTCACCAGATATTTGGATCGTCAGCCTTGGTTGCATACTTGTTGATGAATTTGATGCTGTGTTTGACGACGATGAAGTGGAAGGTAATTGAATGCACCATGAGCCACTTAAAACTGTTGTTGGCGGAGGACATAAAAATCTACATAACATAAAACAAGTGAATTTCGTATGACTAAACCAATCCAGAATGGCTGCTGTTTTTTAATATTACCTTTTTTCAGTTCCATAACTTTTTTGCGCCACGCGACTTGTCAACAGCATCACCGTACGTTCACCATAATGTTCAGAAAGATACCTTTGTACAAAAGATCGAATAGCGTCGGGAGTCATGGTGGTAGTGGTGGTGGAAGAGAATGAAGAAGGTTGAAGTTGATGATGCAGGAGTTGATGATCATGGTGCATTGTTGTTGGGATAGATGAGTCTTCTTGCTTCAAAAACGGCATTTGTTCCAAACCAAGCATTGTATCAGTTGTATTAGCGCCAGAGTGAGACTTCTTTTGTCGCTTCGTCTTCGGCAATGGCAATTGTTGATTATCTTCGTTTTCCAATGAGGTTGATACCGATTCACCGCCAGAATTGATGTTGACAGAAAGGGGAGGTGATGAGGAATCATGTGTAGTTGTGGTGGAAGAAGTTGTATTTGATAATAACCAAGTAGGTACCACATCATTTGGAGGGTGAAATAAATCCAAGTTCATCAGTAAATTGTTTGTAAAATCAGAAGTTGCAAAAGAAGAAGATGGATGGAACTCGGCCAGCGTGTCCTTGTTGTTGTGATCAAAGTGATGTTGGTTATTTGGTGTAGAAGACTGTTGTTGTTGTTGTGATATAAATCCATCGGTTTGTTGCATAGACATAGCCCGTCTATGATATTGATGTTGTTGATGTTCATGATGATGACCAAACTGATTGAAATGGTCGATCGTTGGAAAGTTCAAGTCGTCAAGAGGATAAGCGTGTTGTTGTTGATTAAGCCAAGTAGGATCCATACCGTGTAAATCCAGTTCACCCACAGCTACAGAATGTCGTCTTGAAGAAGGATTCGAGGAGTTGACAGTCTGGTCACGTTGAGAGCCATCGTGCGTAGGTTGAAATATGGATTTCAGAATGGAGTCAAGGTCTAAAGTTGAAGCTTGTTTGTTGTTTTCCGTCTTAACATCGCTATTGTCGTCCATAAATTCGGATAAAGTGGAATGTGGAGTAAATGTTGTATTGTCATTTTTCTTGTCAACGTAGCCTTGAGACATCGTCCAGCGAGTTCGTTAATTGATTATGGGATGAATGGTGTAAAAATGTAGGGTTCAAGTGGTAAAGAGAGGGGAGCTTAATTAAAAAGAAAAGGAAAAAGAAAATAAAGAAGCTTGGAAAAAAATGGGGTAATGTAGGGTTTGAAACTACAAAACTTTTTCTCGACCAATCCATTTTTGTGCAACAAGATTTACCAAACCAATGGTGACCCTTTTTAATATCCGCTAGATAATCAAAATGCGGGGTCGCCAAAAAAAAAAAAAAAAAAACCATTACCCCTATTATTTTTGGCGGGAACTGATATACATTCACCCACTACTTTATATTTATCATCACTATGACGATTGAATTTACTTTTGGCTTATTTCAATAAGAACAGCAAATAAATGGACTGAAAAAAAAAACATTCCTTCATCATAGCATTATGTAAATTACAATTCAAACCTTATACTACCAGAGAAAAAAAGGCATTCTTTATTCAACTCAAGCTCAAAAGATGTTTACGGAAATTTATTTCTTGTTGATTTGACCATTGAGATCGATATATAAATCATATTTTTTTCACTATCTAAAGAATGCTCATTTCGGATCGTAATGTAATGATACCAGTCAAGTTTGTAAATCGATCTTTTTTATTTTTTTTTCCTCGATATCTGTTTGCTATATAAAAAGACAATGACTTTTACTTCCTTTCTTTTTTTTTTTTCCTGTATCATTCTATTTTTTGATTAAAAAGAAAGAAAAAATATTAATTTTTATATAAAGTCACTTACTAGTAAAAATGCGTTTCACTATCACTTCTTCCATTGCTCTCTTGTGTTTGGCCAACTCTGCTTTCGGTGCTGATCTCCAACATGCTTCTTCAGCCGTTGGTTTGTCAAGCCAGATGTCAGCTAGCAAATCAGCTCACTCTGCTTCTGCCTCTGCTTCTCATTCTGCGTCTGTTTCCGCTTCCCATGCTCATGTACATGCTTCAAGCGCTCCTGTGGCCCATGGAGATCTCGAAAAACGTAACATTATCGACTTTTTCCGAAGATTGATTGACCCCAAGGCTGAAGAAGAACAAGAAGAAGCAAGCTTGGCCAATGCTAGTGCCAGTATCAGCCCAAGTGCCAGTGCCAGTGCTAGTAACTCCGTCGCACATTCATCGGGCGCAGTTTCTGCCTCGGCCTCGGCCTCTGTTTCTGCTTCTGCTTCTGCTTCTGCAATCCCTTCAGCATTTGATAAACGTGATTTCAAGGATCTCCTTGCCATGCTCCGTGGTGACTCACATGTATCCGTAGCTGTAGCTGAATCAGCTGTTCCCTCGGTTTCTGTTTCTCGATCTGCCTCCGCTCACCCTTCTGTGTCCGCTTCTGCTCATCATCGTGGTGGTCGTGGTAAGCGTGATGTTATGTCATCATCTATTGGATCCAAGGCTGCTGTCAAATCATCTGCTTCCCGATCTGCTTCCTCCAATGTGCATGCCCTTCCCTCCAAATCCGCCTCCAAAAAAGCTGCTGCTGCTGCCTCGTCCTCATCTTTTGCTTCTCGTCATGCTAAGCGTGCCATTCCTAGCGCCTCTTCTCAAAAAGCTTCTGCTTCTGCTTCTGCTTCCCGCCGTGCCCCTGCTTCTGCTTCTAACTCTGCTTCTGCTAAAAAACAAGCTTCAGTCTCTCATGCCAAGCGTGATATCTCTCCTAGTGCCTCGGTCTCAGCCTCAGCCTCATCAGTCAAAGCCTCTGTTGCTTCTTCATCCATCAAAGCTTCCGCTTCCGCTTCCGCTTCTGCTTCTGCTTCTGCTTCTTCTGTAGCCCCCCGTAGTGCCCTTGCATCCGTCATCCCCGCTGAAATTGCTCTCATGATGGAAGACACCGAACAAACCATGGAAGATACTCTCCTCGAAGACGAATATACTGCTGGAAGTTCCCAAGATATGCCCTGGATCAATGACGATGTTGCTGAAAATGAATGGAAGGGATACAACTACAAGGAATATTAAAAAAAACGGGAGGAGTGGAATATTTAGTTATCGGTAATTTTTTTTTCCTTTTTGTGAATTGATAAAACTCCGCCTATCAAAAATTATATATCTTATGAATAAATACATACATATCCTTATCTTACATTTTTTGGGAAAATCATAGATTTACTGTATATCATAGGTTGTGGTTTGTTTGTTGTTGTTTTTTGGTGTTGTTGAAGTGTGGTTTGTGATGGAATGGGATTTAAAAGCTTTGTCAGCAGGATACCGGAGTCTGTAGAGAAAACAGGTACGTTATGTAAAAAAAAAAAAAAAGTGGGGCAGACCTATTTATACTCCGCCTCTCGTGGATTTTTTATTTTTCCCTTTTTCTTTCGTCTTTTTTTTTTTCATGTCGTCTCGACTGAAGGCTCAATGATGATCTAGGATTAGTATTAGAACTTGAATCAGGGGCATTTAGAAAATGCAACACAAACATCCTGGGGAAACCCTTTCATTTTGGATTCACGATTTGGATACACCTTTAGATTAGTGTCACCTTAGACAAGAGTCTCATGAAACTGTCTTCAGCTTAGCTTGATGTCATTTCCATATTTTATATCATATCTACATCTGAATAAAAACATGTCTAGTCTTTTTTTATCATTATTCTCTATATCGCATGCCTACATCATTTGTTTTGTGGAATGTGTATACTTGTGCGCAGAAGAAAAAACTGGTGTGTGTGGTACGTGTATATGTGTCCTGTGCCTGTGTGTGCGTGTGTAAAAAATAAATGGGTTAGATATTAAGGTGACTTCATCCATTACCTCATGTATACTGTGTATATTGGAGTGTAGAAAAAAGAAACAAATATGTTTGTGTGAAAAATAATCCATCAAAGAGTATTTTGTTGTTATCTTCTCTGCCTTTCGCACTTGGAGGGTTACATGGACTCGTAATGCTGGGGATAGTATTATTGTTTTAGTTACAATCGGTTCTCATTAAGCAAAAAATGACACCTAATTCAAGATGTTCAAAAGATTGATATTTTCCATGACCTAGACCCTTCTCGAAAAATCATCCTCCATGATTAAGCCTAACTGTGACACCCCTGGGCGTCCATTAGGTCTCGATTTATGCTCAAAATGAAAAATCAAAAAAATTTCAAATACCTTTTTTGCTCAAATTGACCTGGATCGATATAGAAACGTTGGAGATACGTTTATGGACCATTTTTTTGTCAACCAGAGGTCACTTTTGCTCAAATTTACCATATAATTAAAAAACGAAAAAAAAGGAGCTCTGAAGATGGCGGGATTCAAGAAGACTAGGTTAAAGTCTGATTGTAGTAAGGAATAGTTTACAGAAAGCAAAAAAAAAATAACATATAACAAATATAAGAAGACACAAAAGCAGTAAATAATATTATAGCATCAGAATAGACATGTTTTATTAATGTACAAATATACGTAGAAGCATACCACATAACACTAAAATCAAATTTGTTAATGTATAAAGGTTGCTAAATGTTCAGAGGGAATCTATAAGATAAGAACAATATTTATTGAAGTAGAATGAAAAGGGCAGGGGAGATATAGTACTCTAAAGAATGGATACTAAGTTGATCGAATATAAAAGGGAGTCTGCTTTAAAGACAAATCAATTTTTTGGCGATTAGAATATATATATATATATATATAAAGAGAGCAATAAGTGATGATGGTACAAACAATATGTATATATGAAAAGCAAATGAGTAAAAACTACAACAAGAATAAATAAAAAAAAATCATCAAGCCAACACCAACTATAATATAACTACACTACAACTATAAATATAACTATCACTAATAAATAATTCTACATTTTACACGGCCCATAATTTCACAATTTTGTCTTTGCCGCCACTTGCCAAAATGTTGTTCTTGTATTGTAAGGTATCAACAGAGCCACTATGACCAAAGAGCTTGCTGTGTTGGAAAGATGTTCGGTTGTATATCTGCAACAGAAAAAAAAAAAAAAAAAAGAGGGCTGTTAGTACCATATATTAAATCAGCAAAATAATTCGATATATTTATAAACGTACATCTATATCGTTGGTATTGGTTGTACTGATGATTTTTCCTGAGTTAAACCGCATACTGGTCAACGGCTCGGTAAAAGTTAATGTATCAAAGACAGATCCAGTGCGCAAATCCCAGACCTAAATAATATATAGTGAATGTCAGATAACGCAAGTCAAAAGCTATCATCCTAGTCACGCCTTTGACAACTTACACGTATGGTTTTGTCTGCACTACCACTGACCAGGTGTATTTCATCAAACTGTAAAGCAGTAATGGCACCTATAAATGATAAAAAAAAAAAGTTCAGCTACAAATGAAAACACGCAATATAGCCTAAAAATACACCTATTTCAGTTGTGTTTACCTTTATGACCAGGTAATGTTCTATGAGCTTGTCCAGTACGCACTAATCGTTTGCAATAAAATGTATGTTAGTAGCATCCTAAACTTTATACAATTAGTCAACTTACAATCCCACATTCTTAGTTTGCCATCCATGGTACCACTGGCAAGAGCGAAATTCCAGAATTGTAAAGCACCAATGTAGTCGATGGAAGGTTCAAAAAAGTTCAGTTTGAGACTATCAAAAGACCAAGACGAGGAGGATGCGCTACTGCTAGAGTGTTGACTTGCCCACATGACATCCATAGTAAGCACACAACTCTGAGTTTCCAAATCCCATAATTTCATTGTTTTGTCATTCGATCCAGAGACCTATCAAAGTACAAAATATCAGCATACGTGGTCTTTATATCACATGAGAGGGTTGTTCTTACCAAATTTGAAGAGTCAGCATGAATAGCTGTAACTTCCCCTTGATGGCCATCAAAAGTGGAGACACAATAACCATTAGATGAAGGAGTATCGTCTGGTATGACAGGAGATAGTGATGGCGAAGCTTGGGCACTTGAGAAACCCGAGAAAGAATCGGTGGATGCAGGAGTAGGGGCAGAGGAGATACCAGCCAGATCCCATTGTTTCACAGTTCCATCGTCTGAGCCAGTCAATAGTCGCATATCATCCAACTGTAAGCAGCGCACCATATCGGAGTGCCCATCCAACTGTCCACAGCATCGACCTTGACGCAGATCCCATACACGAAGGGTGTCATCGAGTGATGATGAAACAAGTGTGCCTTTGGAGTGGTCAAAATCTACGCAAAGAATGCTACCTTCATGACCGTGAAGTGACTGATGCAAAATAGAAAACAAGCGTTGGTAAGTCAACCATGCCATCTTTGCGACCACATTAACATTACCTTGATACATGTTCCATATTCATAATCATCATCAGATTCGTCTTCGGATTGATATTGTTGTGATCGTCTTGTTGTTCCATCACCTGATGATCGACCTTCCGTTTCGTCTATGATCTTTTCCGTCAAATCTTCGACTACAATATAGAAATGTGTAAGTGTCTGGAAAGTGGATAAAGGGTAGACTCTTTTGATTCTTACTCTTTGACTGTATCAGTTGTTCTTTTGCTTCCAATTTGGTCCATTTTTCTTCCAGTGTTTTGCGTTTGTTGATCAATACGTCAATTTGCATGTCGATCTGTCTAATTTCATTGCTGGTCGATGTCTACAGATGGGGGGGTGGAGAAAAATCAATTGCCCTGTACCTGCATTTTCCTATTCCGTTGCACACTATTTCATTACCATTTGCATTTCCAACTTGTCATTTTCACGAAGTTTTTTTTCCCGTTCCGCATAGATTCGTTTCAATGACCCAGGCTTTTCTATAATTTAACAACAACACGAAGAAGAAGAAGCATTAGTTTATCCTCCATTCTTTGCCCATCAATATATCTAATGGGAGACCCATTTTTTGTGTTTTCATCATTACCTGCCAAATCCTTTGCATCCAACTCGACCGGTTGCTTTTTCCGCCGCTGCCTCGCTTTTTTAGGTGAAGAAGGCCGACTTGTCAAAGAGGGATAGGTTGTAGCAAAGCCTTGAAAGAGCGACAACGAAGAGGTGGGTTCCGGAATATCAGCCTTGAGTAAAATCGAGCTTGAGGGCCAAGCATATGTAGAACCGGAGGATGAGCCATAGTGTAAGACAAGTTCAGAGGAGGCAGATGATGACGCCTTTCCACCCCGATTGTTGGGTGAGGTAGGAGACGACGCGGCAGATGATGAGCTCCGATGACGTTGTTGTTGTTGTGCTAACTGAATGGCCTTGACCATAGATTCGCTACGGTAAACAGGATGAGCTGCCAAAGGACTAAACATGACTGTTGTCAATGATTCAAAGTGGGTCATAGGCGACATCGTCCAATCAGGTTGTAACCAATCGCGAGCACTATTAGCTAGATCCATTGCCTTGTCTCGAGCCGCCACCACAAGCGTTTCAGAGGAAGAGCCAAAGCGGGAAGAGATGCTGCTACTGTTGTTGCTATCAAATAGGGTCGCTCGGGCTGCCGGTGGAGCGACAGGG
The DNA here is from genome assembly GCA_002105175.1 of Absidia repens. Taxonomy (NCBI): domain Eukaryota; kingdom Fungi; phylum Mucoromycota; class Mucoromycetes; order Mucorales; family Cunninghamellaceae; genus Absidia; species Absidia repens. Next base: position 2,768,159 of record MCGE01000001.1, on the reverse strand, counting down.
CCAGTAGTAGTATGTTTGGTATTTTCTTTTGCCATGAAAGGTTATAAAAAGATAATAGGAAGAAGGGAGGTATATTGTTTGGGTTCCTTCAATGACTGCCAAAGTATAGTTTGATATCAAGAAGAATATAAGGAAAGAATGGAATAATGATGTGAAAAATGAAAAATAAAAAAAAAATAAAAAAAAAATAAAAATGGTGGACCTTTGATGGAATCAAAAACACACCATGTGACAGATTCAAAGTCAGCACTGTGGGGGGATTTCATTTCCCACAGAACCACCATAATTCATTCATCGAAAAACCTTCTTTTTTATGACACAGGCAGCACTGGATGGGTATTTATCCTTTCATGGTCTACAATTACAACAAACATCTGACATCACTAAAGGACGAGCCGTTATTAGCACTAGCCACCACAAACGCGGTACTGTCCTTATCACTTCACAGGCTCTAGGTGCCGTAGTCTTGCCTTCTTCTCGACCCAAAGTATGCAACTACTGCTTCCGGAAACCACAGACACCCCAAGGCTTGCAACGATGCTCTCAGTGCAAAGATGCCTATTTTTGTGATGTGACCTGCTTCAAAAATGCTTGGCTTGGCTTCCACCAATACGTTTGCAAACCTATGTCCTCTGACGACCATCAACTTGCGAACAACGTTGACGATCAAGATGCTTTAGATCTGGAGATGCTGGAAAGGGTGGTTTTGAACTGCTGGCGGTACAACAAAAGGAAAGTCAAGGAACGACAACAACAACAACAACAACAACAACAAGGCGATACGACGAAGGATACAGCAGCAGCAGCAGCAGCAGTAGCACTCAATACGGTGGAAGAGGAAAGCGTCGACGTGACAGTGGCAGCGTTTGATAGTTTGATGGATCATGAAAAAAAACAGCCGCACCATATGCTTCAACGCTACACTCGACTTGCTGAACAGGCTCTTTCTCGACCGTATTTGGTGGACAGTGGCAAGACTACGGACGAACTGGTACACTACTTGTGTCGATTCCAATGCAACAATTTCGGTGTCTATGATGATCATTTATTTACAATTGGCGAAGGGACCTATCCTGTGGCATCCTTAATCAACCACTCGTGCCGGCCCAATGCGGTGGTCATCTATGATGGTACATTGCTCTCGGTGGTGGCCATTGAACCTATCAACCCAGATCAAGAAATTACTATTGCCTATGTGGATGCTGCTCATGATCGGCCACATCGTCAGTCAAATCTTTTGGGGAAATATTTTTTCAATTGCCACTGTGTCCGCTGCACCGCGACGACGACGACGACTAGCGCTAGTACTACGGATCACGACATGGAGTGTGTTTATAGTCAAATCGATACTCTGTTGGGGAACGAACCGGATGAGGAGCACCGTGCGCAAGCTTCATTAGAAACTCAACCACTTTCAACAACAACAACAACAACAACAACAACAACATCATCATCATCATCATTACGTGACAAGATCTTGCAACAGGTAAACGACTGGGATTTATTGGAAATGAGTCGCTATTACGATCGACGGCATGACGGTGTTCCTGATCCAGCACAACCTTTGACATTAGCCACTTACACCCACTATGTCATCCAATTCTTTGCTCCTTACCTATGGTACACCTGCAATCCTGATCTATCCATTGGCAAAAAGCAAGCTACGTCATCGTTGTCGTTGTCGTCGTCGTCTAATAGCACTGTTTATTCATCACCATCTTGTACACCACGTCGTTTACCATCACCTCCATCACATGCGCTCTCTTACTTTGATGACCCATTACCACAAGCAGCTCGACCGAAAGTTCCCTTGACCTATGAAGGGATTCTCAACAATATGATGACGGCAATTCAGAGGTATCCTATCAACGACGATGAAGTCGTCCCTCATCGACGGACGACATTGATGGCATCCACACAGCTTTTATACGACGAAATGGATCAAGGGCATTGGCGGAATGCCGTCAAGTTGGGGATGTATATTTTGATACAGTATTGTTGGATTTACCCACCATACCACCCTATCTTGGCACAACATCTTTTACTTTTGGCCAAATGCAGCTGGAATTCGATCCTTCAATCCGAGTTGATGGGCAACGGCAAGGCACTAGAACATGCGTATGAACGCGGTGTACGGCGCTGGATCATGCTCTCCAAAGAAACCATGACACCTGTGTTTGGGAAAAAGGGCGAACAATGGCGTGAATTGGTCGAATTGGAATGGATCTTTTTACGTGAGCACAGATTGAAAGAATAGCTGGTAATTATTGTAGTTATAGTATAGGGTTTATAGTTTTTTTCATAGTTTTACTTGATTGATATATGTTTTACTGAATTATAATAATAATAAAAAATTACAATCATTATAGCCATCATGCTTTTGTATTACAAATTATAGTTTTATTTTATATACGTAATGAAAATGATATGTTTATTGAATAAAAAGTTTACTTGATGATATATGCCTATGTTATAAATCTTCCATTGTCAGTTGTGCCTTCGTATTTTGAATTTGTGGCTAGGACATAAACGAGCCCTATCATCGCGCATATCGTCCACATGGAAAGAAACAGCCAATAAATGTACGCCTGAGATTGCAAATGATTTTCTATAGCTCGTAGAATAGTTTTGGATGGCACGATGTTGAGGTGAGGTGCGACTGTGAATGGGATAGACAAATGTTGTATTCTGGGTAATTGGACACCCCCATTTCGGATCTTGAAAAAAAAATCATAGATTAAGGTTTTTTTATGCTCTTTTTACTGGAGGTTGCTTTTTTTTTTTTTTTTTTCTTACCAACCATTCCACTCCTTGTTGTAATGAATCCAATTTATTCAGGATCAAGCAATCCAATAACCCAGTTGCGGGGGTCTCCATGATGGTGTCTTCTACTGCGACCGTGATCAACTCTGACATATGCTGAATCATGTTATCTAATGTGGCATTGATAGGTACGGCAAATTCACGAATGGTGCCAAACAACTGCTCATTAATCATGGTTTCTGAATCATCTATCCATTGATTGGTTGTTCTCCACTGTTCTCCGATATTCTGTTGGATGTGCTGGGTGGTATTCTGGATGGTCGTTTGGAACCAATGGTCGGTGTAGATGTCCAGTTCTTCCATGGTGGTGGGTAACACAGATGATGGTGACCGAATCACGGCAAGAAGACTATAGATGGTTATCAGTCCTACCAAGGAAAGACACAAACAATACGGAAAGATTGGGGTTTGGAATAGAAACAGAAGCCAACGATGCCACAGACTGGGTGGGCGGACAACATGCTCTGGGGACCGATAGACGATGGAGGCAAGCACTGGATTTTGGCAGGCGTCACTGTATCGGGCTTGGATTGCGTTTTGTGCCGAGATGTAGTCTCGTGGAATGTTTGGTGGGATGTGGGAATCAAACAAGGGCTTCGGTGCATGATCTGTTGTGATAGATGGTGGCGCTGCAAGGCAATCAATGACTTTATACCGGAGGCGTCGGAGGTACCTGTGGCAATACCGAATATACAACAGGCGGGCAAGGATGCTCAGGAAAATGGCGCCTACAAGAAGTCCGATGGCTACATTCAAGATATATTTGACTTTGATTTTGGTATCTTGCAAACTATCCACCATGGCGACAGTGTCACAGTAAGTCATTGTGGATATTGAATGGCTGCTTGGGGTGTTTGCATTTTGGATGACGAAAGATGTATTAATCTGTTGTTTTAGGTTTTCGAATGGTTTTGACAGCCACTGGTGTAATTGATCTGTGCCATTGGTCCATTGATTTACTCTTATTTGTGTATCCTGCATGGTTTGGGTCCAATTTGACACACTTGTTGGCACCAGGGAAGTGTCTGACTGGTTGAATAAGGAACCAATGGTATCGGCAGCACTATCAACGTCTTTCAACATGGATGCGGTGGCTTTTTGGAGTGGTGCAGCAATACTTGTAATAATTGCCAAAGCGGTATTGATAGCAAAGGCAAGAAGACAACGATATGTAGACTTGTAGACGTCGACAAACCACAAAATGATGGCTTCAATAATGGTGACCAGCCCAAGCATTGCTTTGCGAATATTGTCAAGAATGGATTTCTCAATGACATTTAGATACTGTTGCATCATAAAGGGAAATTGGTGAATTTGTTTGGCAGTCTCATCAACATGAGTGCAAACATTTTGAATTTGGGCCTCTGTAGACTGGAATACTGTGTCAAGCACTGAATACAAGGGGATCAATGTGATGATACTGGTGGCGAATATCAAGCTTCCCGAATTCAAAAATGCCACACTATATTGTCCTGCGATTCCAACGGGTAGTTTATTCATTTAGCAACTTGTTTTAGATTCGTTTAGTTTAGTTAGTTTATTACTTTTGGATTCAATTACAATTGAAATAAAAAGAAAATTGCCAATTATTTTACTTGAATTTTGCCGGATTTGCTGGGTTTTATATATCCTAAATGTATATTGTATATTGTATTACCTCCCCATTGTACTTTATTACTTATAATCACCATATGGTGCCATTGTCATGAATTTATATCATACAAGGAGACCACTGACCTTTGCCTTTTGAGTTAGATCGCTCTTTTAAATACACTACTTGATACAATTTTTCAGGTTTTTTATTGAACTGGTAACATAAAGTAGTATATTTTTTATAAGCATTGTCGCTTACTGTTTTTTCCGCCTCAGCGCCAATCTGCCAAGGATGGAAAAAAATAAAAAAAAAGTTTTGAACAAGCTTATAATGAACGGCGCTGAAGTTAATAGTATCACATGAAAAGCTATGCGATTAACGCTTGAATAAATCTATAAAATATACAAAAAAGTTCACCAAGGTTTTGCTAGTTAAATTCAACAAAGTATGTCTGCCATTCGTAGACAAATCTATTTTTCATCGGCAAAATAAAGAAAGGTCGCGTCTCGATATCCCAGTGGACAGAGTCGTTTTCAATATATATAACTTTATCTGACCAACTTTGATTATCCCCATTTTCTAATACACTAACAACTGACTGACTGCTATACACTAAAGACGATACCACACCCCCTTTTTTTTTCTAGTAATCTAATGCATAAGAGTCACAAAGCATGATTTGTTCCAAAATGTAAAGATTTTTATTGATAAGATGTAAACTATAAAATACATGACAAAAACGCTAAGACTAAAAGTTGGTATGTGTATGTGTGTCTAAAGGGAGAGCTATAAGGATGTTCTACATATAAAACTATATCACTATTTCTTTGCCTGCTTCTTCCCTTTCTTTGATGTCTTTTTTGATTTTTTCTTGAAGCTGGTGCTAATGGCGGAAGCATCGCGATCCTTAGTCGTTTCACCATTTTGCCGCTTTATGTTGTCCAGTTCCGCCAAAAACCTATTTGATAGCCAGTTCCCCGTCTGGTTAGCTTTTCTAGCATTATCACAACAGTAAAAAAAAAAAAAAAAAAAAAAGAAACTTACCATCGAATAGCTATAAATAAACACACCGATAATAGAAGTAGAGCAATGACATGAGGGTTCCCGCCCGTGATAATCACCATGATGGTCAAGGTCGCGAACAAAGCGTAAAAGGCATAAAACATGGCTTGTATGACACCAGTAGCTGTATATCCTGGCGTCATGATCGATGTTATAATATCATTCACTAGACCTCCTTCTGTTGACGTGTCCAGTTCCATTGTTCAGTTGATCGTGTATAAAAATGGTGAGTGAAAAAAAAAAAAAAGGAATTGGGAAAATTTACACTCAAGTCCGATATTTGGGAAAGAAAAAAGTAAAGGCACCTTTTGAAATACCGCTCGCTGGCTCTGGACACTCATTTTCAAAAAAAAATGGATCATAGGGGATCTAAACATTTCAACACTTGCAAAGAACAAAAAAAAAAAAAAAAAAAGATCTACTGGGTGCCAGAGGGGCCGTTGAAATGTTGATTTTGATGGGATGGAATTAGACAAGTTGTATTCAAGTTCAATAGTTATTATTTTTTTTTATTGAATATACTAGGCGACAATATTCAATACAAAACTATACTACACTAAGCTATATTACACCAAATTATACTACATCAAATTATACTACACTAGACTACACTAATTTTTTCTACACCAAGTTACTGATTGTAACAGACCAAATTCATGTAAATGCTGCCAAGGGTGCGTATTAAATTGAGTCACCGCTATGGGTGGGCGATCTGGTGTGGACGTTTGGGTGCGCCAAGTCAAAGGCCAACGTTTATTGGTGATGTCGGGTATTAAATTCTAGGTTAAGCTACCAACTTGAAGATTTCCCTTTTCCCTCTTCCTTTTTTTTTTTTTGACCAAGCACGCTTGAATGTTTAATCCTTTGAAGAGACTTGTTTCTGAAAACAGACAACGATATGCTTCTGGAAACGTAGATCTTGATCTCAGCTGTAAGTAAAAAGGAAGGGAAAAAAAAAAAAAAGAGTCAGATAACTCAATCTGCCACTAACACTATGTACCCAATTCACGTTTTTCACTTTGATAGATATCACGGACCGGATCATCGCCATGGGATACCCCTCGGAAGGACTGGAAGGGCTTTATAGAAACCATTTGGTGGATGTTCGAAGGTATATATATATATCAAAAAGTACATTGGGACTCTATTGACTTGCCTAGTTTCTAACATAGATTTTTGGAAAAACAACACGGGAAACAATACAAGATATTCAATCTGTAAGGTACCCCTAATATGGACTTTTATGTATTTGTACAAACCAAAAATCAGTTTTTTTGATGTCGTTTGCTTTACTTTCTTTATAGGCGGGCAGAAAAAGCATATGACAAGAACAAGTTCGATGGCAATGTATCCGACTATCCTTTTCGAGATCATCAGGTTCCTCAACTCGAAATGATGCAACAATTTTGTCAAAACGCTGCAGGATGGCTAGATCAAAACTCCGAAAATGTGGTCGTGGTCCATTGTAAGGCCGGTAAAGGACGGACAGGTGTGATGATTGCTGCTCTCTTACTTTATACCCATCAAGCTAAAAATACGGAAGAAGCGGTAGCTATTTATGGCAAGAAACGGACGACAAATGGGATGGTAAGCCAAGTAGACTGGATGAAATATGGAAAGGTTGAATGTTACATTCATTTTATTTCTGATGGTGATATTTTTAGGGCGTCACGATTCCAAGTCAAATTAGGTATATTGAATACTATCAATCAATCTTGAATGGTGCTCGATTGAACCATCAACCCTTATTATTGGAGAAACTGATCTTACAACCAGTACCAATAAAATATCAAGGAAATGGTGGTAAGCTCAAGTTTATGTATATACGTAGGTATCCATGATTGATGAATAGCTTTTTTGGGGGGCAATGAAACTTTATAGGTCGGTGGGTGATGTTTTGTATAGTAGATCATAATAACAATATGCTCTATAACCAAAGCAATGAAGGGTGCTGTATGACAAGATCGGATCAAAAATTAATCATCGAAACAAATGGAATTGGCAAGCTTTCTGGTGACTTTAAAGTACAGTTTTATTATTATCAATTCTGGAAGGTAAAATATTTATGTGCTACCAATTGTATGCAACAAACTGACTTGTGCATATTATGCTATCTTTTTATGTCTATAGAAGCAGCCCTTGTGTCACTTTTGGCTCAATACTGAACTTGAAAATTCCTCGTCAATCAAACTCACAAAACAATGGATTGATCAAGCGTACGCTGATGAACTATGTAGGGATTTTGGTATAGATTTTACAATAGAATTAGTTTTTGATAGTACTAGTGTTAGTAACCATATTGACAACACTTAGCTTAGTTTTAGTTTGATTTGTATTGTGAATATTATTCATGAATAAAATATGTGTAATATGAAGTTGTATTCGGTTTATCTCGGCTTTCTCTTATTGGAACGGAAGGGAAAAATAGATTCAGTGAGGGTACTTCGCACAGAAAAAAAAAAAAAAAAAAAAAAGAGAAAGAAATGGAAGGAACTCGGGACTTGCAATATGTGTGAATTCGGCAGGGTCTTGATTGTTAATAAGAGCATAGGCATATAGGAATTGTACGACCATTTGCAATATATTAACTTCAAATTGAAACAAAGGAGGAAAAAACAATTGAGACGTGGCTGAATATGGCTGTGTAATAGCGTATATTGAAAGAGTGTTAGAAAAGGTCAAAGAAAAGTACCTTCAACGACTACAGTATTCAACATACAATACAAAAGACATATTTAAAATATGTTTGACAAAAGATATTTTTCAACATGAAAATAATTCTGGTGCTTAAATGACTGATTTCTAGCAAAAAAGAAACTCGAGCATTTATTTCAGTGGAAACAGTAAGGGCAGAGCAACACACGCAATTGAAAATAATAGATATAAAAAGGAATGTATTTAACGAAAGCAGAGGCATTATAAAACAAAATTGTACTGTATATAAATTCTTTATTGTAAAATAAATATGTAAGAGAGACTGTATAAACTAAAGTAGATGGAAAGGGAAGGTGGTGACTAATAACTATTGATGGGAGAAATTGATAACCATACTATATTCTAAGATGATGTTGATGATGATTCCAACTCGCCTGCAGCTGATACTCCATTCTTTTTATCTTCTTCAGAAGAGGCAATCGTATAAGCGAATACTCTGCCATCTAAATTAGACAATTTCAAATGAGAATGTAAGTTAGTATATCTATGCAAAATCGTGATCCTTTTATAAGCTATCTTACCATCTCCACTGGTGAAAATTAAAGGCGCAAATGGATGGAATATCACATCACGGACTTCCACATCTATAAAAAGACGCAAAATCAAAGTTTTCAGTTGACGTATTGTTTCGCCCAAACCATTCATCCTTTTCACCATGCACACATACACACACACAAACACATTGATCTACAAATACAAGTATTATAAAAAAAGCTTTTTTTTTTTTACCTTCATGATTTTTCAATATAGCAGTTAATTGACCTGATAAGAGATTGAAGACGAAGACTTGACCATATATGGTGGGGGCCAGTAGATATCGACCATTAGTTGCGATCTTTACTAACCATGAGTTGGAGCAATAACTAAAAGATGATAGAAAAATATAAGTAAAACCGATAGATACATCGCGAACAACGTCCTTAGAAATTGAGCCACTTATTTTTTTTTTATTCCACTTACGCTTCATGTTTGTATTGCTTGATTTCTTCCAAAACAAATTTACCACCTTCCTTCTTTGGATAAACCAGTCTATGTAATATACAAATATTTGGCGTAGAAGCTAAATTCAAAATAAAGTTAGCATGAAAGTAAATAATTTGTTTTGGGAGTACTTACAAATACCATTGTCGTCACATAATTCAGCCCCTCTTGTGATAAACCATGCGCTTTGTTCTTGTTGAGCAGCCTTTGCTTTTTTCCTGTCCTTCAAGCTCTCCCAATAAAGCGATTCGTCCAGAAACTCAATGACTTTGCCACAGTCACAGTAGGAAGTGTATAGGTTTTCGAAGGATTGCAAAAGCTACGAAGGATGAGATAATATGATTGTTAATAAATATACGATATCATACGCTTTTATACATATAGCTGCATTTGATTTCATTTTTTTGGTTACCTTTCCATTTTCAAAGTCATATAGTCTAATGTGTTCGTCACATGAGGCCAAAAGTACTTGTTGCCACAGTTTGGTAAAAAGGAGATGGTGAAAGCCATGCAAGTTAGTTCGTCGTCCATTTTCTGTGATTCAATCAAAGTTATCCAATCTTCAGCCATTCGCCATTTGATAATACGGCCATCTTGACTCGTTGAGATATAGTAGTTTTCACCATTGAATTGAAGGGATTTGATGCTTAAGATTTCTTCATCATGACCTTCAAGTTTCGCCAATACTTCGCCAGTTACCATATTAAATATCTAGTGTTTTTATATTTGTAAACATGCGAGTTAGTAAACAACAGATCCTTTTGCATTTCCCAGTGCCCCACCGCCTCCACCTATGTGACTTTTTATTACCTTGATAGGGCTCGGTAAAATATGGTTGTCACCATCTTCTTTAGACCAGCGTAATCTATCCTTCAATTTGCCACCAGCGACTATCAGTTCAGGGACATCGTCTACGAACTGGCCACAGTAGAATTCTTCAATGTTGTCTTCGGAGGCGTCACGAAGTTTTCGAACCAATTTCATTTCATTTCCAATATCCCACAATTTGATGGACCCAATGGTAGAAAAGGTAGCCAAGAGTTGACCGTCTGTCGTTAGGGTCATACCAGTAATCGCACCTAGTATATATACACGAAAATACATTTAGCTTATGCCTTCGCCTTTCAAGTGAAATTCGATTACCTTGATCGCCAATATTGACTTCCACTAGCTCTAGTTTGTTTTGTCCGTTGATGAGATTGATCATGGAATTATCACCATCCGCATGATATTGCCAGTAATTGTCAGGATATTGTTGAGCCAACTGTTTGCTTCGTTCTAGTTCATAGCCCTAAGTGTATGTAAAAGAGACGACAACATGAGTCTCGGTCTTCCTTGTTTTCTAATGAACTTGCTAAATTACCTTGATCTCCACTTTATTTTGAGAAGTTGCCTTGGGCTTGGTAGTTGTCGTTGTTGCCTTCTTACGTCCTTTGGTACTAGTGTTGGTATCTTCATCGTCCGATGTTTTCTTAGTAGGGCGACCTTTTTTTGTTTTTGTTTTTGTGTCTACTTTATCCAAAAGATCATCAGTGTCCTGATCACAATCCATGTCATTGCCATCTTTATCCTTGGTGGATAAAAGAATATCGGATTGTTCCAAAAGGTCATCAGTATCCATATCTTCAGAATATGTGGTTGTTTTTGGTTTTTCTTCAATGTTGGTCTTGCTGTGGCCGTTGGTGCGTTTTGCTTTAACCATGATTGAAGCAGAAAAAAAAAGATAGAGAAAGAAAACACAATATGAACTCAGTCGCGAAAAAAAAAATACCAATCTTGACGAGCGCGTACAACACAATTTACGCACAAATTCGGTTGGCGGAGATGGAATGTTTTTTTTTTCTTGAAGGTGCTGTCAAAAATGAAAAAGAACTACACCGTCTGCCCTGAAATTCTGTAAGAGTGAAATCACATCTACTGGGTTACACTAGTGAGTTGTCACAAACATATATGTATACCATAAGATAGTAAGTTTATAGTTTGACCCCGGATTCTAAAGTGTCTCATCCGTATTGCTGGTTCGCTTTCTAAAAAAATTGGGCAAATTTCCTCTAAAAGTAGTTGTGCAAAACCCGAAATTATTTGATCAATGTAAAAGAGGAGTGTATGTTATCCTTTTTGAGAAGTCAAACCATGTTCCATTCAGAAGCATAATAATAAAAAATTCTTTATTAATAAAATTAAATATGAGAGTGCAAATCACCATTGCTATGATACAAGTCAAAAAAAAAAAAAAACTAACGCTAACGCTAACGCTAAAGACTAAGACTAAAATAACTAAAAACTAGAAGAATAAAAAAGGAAATAGTAATGTGTATATATAAAAAGAAAAGGAGAGGAGACCACTACTACTATGTGATATATAAATAAGGGGAAGCTATTCTACTATTGCTAATCATCCACCGGTTTTTGGGCCAGGAAGGCATATAGACCCATGTATGCTTTTGATTCAATCATACCACGAAGAGTTCGTCGTAACATGGCAATCAGTTGTTCGTCGTTCAGATTATTTGATTGTTTCATCCATGGAGCCATACCTTGTACTTCGGCGCTAAAGATATTCATGAATCCGTCACCAAGTGGACCACCCCAACCAAGAGGAATCTCCCGATATTCTGATTGCAAAATGCTGAGATTATGATCATTTAACATCATATCTAATTTGGCACCTGCTGAAGGATCAAGTCCACGAGTATTACAGAGAACGTCAACTATCAAGCCAAAAAAAAAAAAAAAAAAAAAAAAAAAATTAAAATTAATCAAGACCAAACTCAATAAAGATATGAAAGATGTATGATGACGATTTGACTTACAATGTTGCAAATAGTGTTTGACATCTTGATCATCTGATATAATTTGCATATCCAAATCTATACATTGTAAAATCCCACCATCTCGCAATATCCGTCGAATTTCCGTTAATAGATAAGTCCATTCATTGGTCTTGAAGGCAAGTGATACAAATCGAAGCTGTACAAAATCTATGTTTCGAGTGTTTGAGAAGAGAAATAAAAATAAATTAAGTTACTATATCCGTTATAACTATGTATAAAAAAAAAAAAACTTACCAAAAGCCTTGTCTGGAAACGGTAACCCACGTAAAACGCTTGCTTCAATGAATTCCAAGTTGGCAGGTCGTATAACTTGAGGCCAAATGTTCGACATATCAATACCAACAAATTGACAACTAGGATATTCCAAGCTTGTTTCACATAACCATGTAGCAGGTCCACAGCACACATCCAAGATTTGTAACCCACCCCCTTGAAAATCCAAGTGCTTTGTCGCATCAGCCATAACATTGCTATAAACGAAGACTTTTTAGTACACATCATCCGGTATTGACATAATAGACTAATATTCGTGCTTTACTTACCAGCCTAAGAGCTCCTTAGTCAAAAAGTGTGCTTCATGTAATCTGTCTATTTCTTGATCATCCCGTGGTAATAGGTATTGACTAGTTTCATCAGCATGATAAATACGTCCGTCAATCGTTTTCTTCGTAGGTAATCGTGTGGGTTGAATTTCTTTGATCGGTTTCTTTTGTTTATGACTAGGTCGTCGTTGACTTGTTGCTGAAGGTTTAGACGATGTGTTCCCCATATAAAACTATACAGATATATGGAGCTATATGTACAAAAATAAAAACGTTCAATAAAAATAAAGAAGCGAAAAGAAAAATAAAGGAAGGGAGTCAGATGAATAAAAGAAGTAGGAAAGAAAAAAAAAAAGAATTGGGGATGAAATGGTCTTTATTATTACAACCTCCTTCACGCCCCTTTAAGATCAGTCGTTCGCTGGGTTTCAATCGAAAATATTGTGTACAGAAAACACTAAAATAAAAATAAATTGGGATTAAAAAAAAAACTGGGACAGGGGAAAAAAGCTATTCTAATTGTTCATGCAAAAATAGAGATGATATCAATAACAAGATAATGTGATATGGTTGCTAATGTTAGATACAGTGATTATACATGACGCGAAATAGGCAAGATATATCCTGTCAGCTTATTATTTTATGAAAACGTTGGGGGTTTTTTTATAGTATATATAGGGACATCTACCTTTTCCATATTACTAAACTTTTCTATCTCGCTGTAAACTTTTTAAGCCAAAAGTGTTCAATGAAATCATAGACCACAGCCATTTTGATCAATATATTAGGTGTGGCAAGGCTCCTTTCATATCATTTAAACGATACGCGTTTACGAAAGACATTATTGTCTTGAATATTAATAGTGGCGAGGTTACTATCGATCAATCAACTAGCCTATTCTTCTGTCCTAGTGAGTAAAACATCGACTGACTTTAAATTTTGCACGCGTGATAACTTTCCCCTTTTTTCTTTTTTTTTTTTTTTATGTATAGCATACCCTTTTACTTTTTATTATTAGGAGAAATAAAAACTTACACACTTTTTTTTATTTTTACTTTGCGCATCGTTGCATTCTGCCCCTTCACTTTCATATGCCATTTCCTTAGATTCCTTTTTTTCATATACACCCTCCTTTTTTTTTTTTCTATCAACATTCCTCTTATATAATATATGACATGGCCTACCACGATCTTACCAGCTCACCTTTCCCTTCTCCTTCAACACAAACCACAAGTTCCTTTTCCACATATTTGAATTTTAACTTCGATGATATTTGGTCTCTAGTAAGACAAAAGGACTCAACGGCATGGATATGTGCGTTAATATTCGCTATTGATTTCTTAGATAGACAAAACTTTAGGCTGGTATCAAATGTAAATTTCAGCTTACAGTCAATTAGGCCAATTCGTACAGCATATCAGAAACATACCGAACCAACCCAACAAGCAATCTACCACTACCATCACCTAATTAACAGCAATTTGGCAATGGACTACATGCTTCCTTATAGCCATGGTCGTCAACAGTGACCTCTCAGCATGCTCGATGAAATACTAACTATTAGCTCTCGGACCCAGGACGCTGTAAGTGGACGACGGGATGAAAGCAAATCATGTGGTGGTTGTCTTGCCGGCGCTAACATCTACAATCATTTTTACTTTGTGGAATTTTGTCGTGCCGTTATCAAATGAAACGTGGTCAAACCCCTTTGCGGATGAAATGCAACGACAGGTAAGCGGGAAGAGAAAAACGTGTATTCTCGCTTGATCAATCTACTCATCCACTTTTTATTTTTCTATTTTTCAAGATAAAAGGGGACCCAGGACCGTCCACGATACCTCCAAGATATAGATACATAGTCGATCAGACCAACCCAGAACAACCATGACATTTGGATAATGATGCCAATCGAACTAGCAGTCGCAACCATACGAGGTATCTTTTTTGATGATGGTAAGCTAAAAAATGGATACTATTATTATATCAAGAAGGCAGATATATATTTTTCTTATCATGACTAGGAGAATGAACAAAACCTGCGTTACACTGCCGAAATCAAGCCACAAGCACAGGAGAATTGAAATGCATGAACGGAAATCCAAAACGATTGGTCAAGATCACCGAAACTACCGAAAAAGAATACAGCCAATATCTAATGTAAGACTAACTTATAAATATATAGCTAACTTGCATATTAAACGCAACTTTTTTTTGTGGGGTGTGGGGAGATAGGAAGAACGCGATAACTTTTTTGCGAAAATTATATTTGGCGGAATTACGGTTATCAGTACGATGCGCCGAAACGGACTATGCCTGACAGCAAGCACATCAGCACGTTTATTATAAAAGGACCTCTTCCCCTTATGTCAATAACCTGGTTCGACAGTCGCCAATCCCACAATACCACTGAAATCCTCACCTTGTTTGTCTCAGTAGCGTTAGCAATGATAGTTTCTGATTCAATCAGCATCATCAATATTTAGTCACACCAGAATCAATAATGGATGTCCGACAATCACCGTCGACCGCTCGTTCCTTTCAACATTCCTTATATCTGTCATCTCGAACTTCCAGATCAATTTAGGAATGTCAATTAGTTATTAGTTATTAGGTCATTGGTTTTATTCCTCTCCGATGGCCCCATCCCTATATTTTAGTATTGCCATTATATATTTTGCAGATAGTCTCATTCATATTAATATTGGTTTTTCATCTATTTATTTTATTCTCTTTGTGACCAATAAAAAAATCATTGCGTTTACACCAAAATATTACCCATATTGTATTACTATCTTTTATTGTATATTTATTAAATGGTATATTATCGACAAATTGATGCTCTCATATAAAGTACGTTGTGTTTCTCAAAAGAATATGAGAAAAATGTTTTCCTTTTTTGGCAAACAGCTATGATCTTTTCAGTAAAATAAAAAAATCAACTCATACCAACTTACTGGTGATATTGAACATGACATAATTTTCAATAAACATTATGGATCTTCTGCTTTGACTGTGAAGTACTGTCGAGAAAATGCTTTTCTTTTTCAATTCTCAAGTTTCACTCTGAAATCTCATATTTTTCTCCTACACATTCTTAATTATTAGGTTTTTCCATCTTATCAGCCTTTACAAAACGCTTTTTTGCGATTCAAAAATCAATACAAATACTCCATCAAATTTAGGGGTTTTCTTTAGTTTTTATTAGTTTTCTCATTAATTCAAACAAATTTAGTACAAACTCCCTATTTATTATTTATTACTATTCCAAAGTTTTGATTTCCATAGTCTTTATATTATTCATTATTTCTCCCCTGAACGGACTTCGAATCCTCACATCAATTTTATTCTGTCGCTTTGTCTTTACAACTGGTTGAGCTCCACCCTAAAAAGTTCTGGTACTCCCTCTATAAAAAAAATAAAACTCTGCAAAAACAAACCCAAGTTGCTACCGAATAAACAAAATACCTAACAACCAAAATTAGCCGTATGGTATGGCTCACTCATAATGCCAAATTTTCAATTTTCATTTCAATTTTGTGACTTCAATCGCCGTTTGAATAAGCGCTTTAAAGAAAGCCTTTTCTTTCCTCCTTCCTTTCTTTTCTTTTTTTTTTTTTTTTTTTTTTCCCAAGTCACCGCCATTTCATTGATTTCAATGAGGTGATGTTCAACTAGTATTAGTGCCAGGACTAGATTAGAAGGGTTTTCAGCTCAGGTATTACGAGATGCATGGGGAAACCCTTTCATTTGGATTCAGAATTTGGGACCACTATTGAATTAGCCTTCATCTTAGTTTAGTATTGGTTGTCATTGTTATACTTGCTACTGAATAAACTTCGTCTTGTCTTTTTCTATCATTATTCTTTCTCATTGTTTGATTGTCTTACCAAATGTATGAATATGGTCTTATTATAAGCAGAAGAAAAAAAAAACGGGTGTATGTGTGTCTGTGCGTACAACAACAACAAAAAAAGAAGGGACGGTACTTTTTATTGTACAAATAATAAATAAAAATAAAAATACATAAGTTAATCTTCGTTTGCAAGTCTTACAATCTACATCTACATCTACATCTACTAACTACGCTTGATATCGGAGCGGAAACGAGCAAAAACAGGACCTGGTTTCCAGGGGTATACTTTTTTACCTTGTTTTCGGAGTAATACTTTACAATTTTCGCGGTGCTTTACAAAATAAACGCTCTGGCGCTCCGCTGGAGCTCTTGGAAATATTTCGATTTCTTGGGTGTCACAGTTTTTTTTTTATTAAAGTGTGGGTTTTGGTGGGATAAGATTAAAGCCTCCGCCATTTCGCACTTTGGCGGGAAGCCCCTTGGGGCCCAACCGCCGTGCTCAGGGTGTCGTCAATGGGTTTTTTTTGTGTGCTGAAATAATAGCTTACTTGAAAGGCGTCAGAGAGATTAGAGATTTATTATGTAAGAGTTGCAACTGTCTTTCCAGTGGAAGATAAAACGAATTATGCACTATTGTAATTATGGCGATTGCCCCTTCATTTAATTTTTATTTGCATTTCCTTCATTTTTTGACATAAAAAAAAAGGCTGGATGATTCAGGCTCCGCAATTTGTTTTCTATTTTTTTTTTTGGTCCTCATTTTTTTTTTCCACTCTTTTTCTTTCTTTTTTTTTATTTTTTTTCCTTCATGATAGTCTGAATGATATGATGGCAAGGCTCATTGGGGTAATGGTGATCTAGGATTACGTTAGAACTTGAATTAGGGGCGTTTTAAAAAACGCAAAACAAACATCATGGGGAAACGCTTTCATTTTGGATGAAGGATTTGGGAACGACAGTAGATTAGCGCTCAATAGTTTAGTAATAGTTTGTCATCATTTGTATCTACGTCTGAATAAATATGTTTGTTTTATTATAATTAGTCTCTCTGTTATACGTTTACATTATGAGCTTCATCGAATGTGTATTACATATGCATAGAAAAAAAAAAGTGTGTCTATATATATATGAAGAAGGAACGGATTGGGTATTATGGAGACTTCTTTTACCAACTCTATAAGTTTGTGCGTAGAAAGGGATACAGGGATGTGTTTGTGTGAAAAAACAGCTATTACAGTGTATTTTGTTGTGGTGGGGTATATTGAAGAGCAAAGTTGAGAATAGTATTAATTATGTAGCTAGTGGGTAGCATGGGGTTTCTGAAGTGTGGGCTTTGATGGGATGGGATGGAAGACTCTGTGATTTGGCGCTATGGGTGGACAGCGATTGAGAAAAAAAAAAAAGGATGGACAGGTCGTCAGCGGTGGGTCTGAAAAAAAAAAAAAAAAAAAAAAAAAAGTTGGAGGGCCAAAAGAGCGAAATTAAAGTTACTGTAGCTGAATTTTCTTACGATCCATTTTCTTTTTAATATATAAAAATGCACATATCATTTTCCTTTTTAGTACATCAGCTACGTTTCAAATCCTAGGCCAGCCAGCCAAAGTCTTCTTTTTTTGAAGGCTGATAACTTTTTCTTTTTTATATATAAAAAAAAAAAAAAAACTGATGTACACGTTTTGTTCTTAAAGGTCTGAATTATCATGTTTATACATTGTTCTTTTGAGGTGGCCATTTTTTAGAAAACCATCAGCTTTCTAGGATCATGCCTAAAATTTGACATTATGAGTGAGCCGCACCATAACACTATAAAAAATATAAAAACTGTAAATGTTACCTGGGCAAACCTATTGGGAATCGCTGATCTGCAAAATCGGGCCATGGGAGCTTAAGTTTTTGTTGATTGTTACATTTATCCCTTCATATTTTTTTACCCCAATGTCATATTTTTACCTACGAATATTTTACGCTGACGTCTTTTTTTAGTCCATTTTTAAGTTTTATTTTTATATATATATCCCAATTTTTTTTTAATTTTCTTTTTCTTTAGTTAATTTTTATTATATTATTATCTCAACCCTTTTTATATAAAATTCAGTACAAAGGTTTTTAACCACCAAATCACTGTCTTATTTTTATTTTGTTTCTATCGTCTATATAGAAACTTTCTTTTATTTTTTTGTGACTATAAGTCCTCTTTTTATTCTTTTTCGTGTTATACATTTTATTTTTATTGAACCAACAAAGGTCAATACTTTTCTTTTTTATTTTATTTTACTTTTACAAGTTTATTTTTTATAAACTTTCTCTACAGTTGGACTTTATCTACAAAAGTTCTGGTGCTCACTACTCTCAATTCTATTTTTGTCCAAATCAGGGACAAGATATTTCAAATTCCGCCTAAGGAACAAATTTATTTTCAAGCTCTAAACAAGCAAAAGCTATACTAAAGGATAACTCAAGACATCCTATTCAACCCAGAAAAACATAAAAACCTACAAAAACACTACTCTGTTACAAGCTTCTTACCCAAATTAGCCGTAACACAACTAATAATAATAAAAAAAAAGATAGGAGTGCCTTTTTCCAAAAAGGACAAAAAGATATCGTCAGCTGCAGGATTTGAACCTACGCAGGCAGAGCCTATGTGATTTCTAGTCACACTCCTTAACCACTCGGACAAACTGACTGAATTGAAAAATAATTCAAGCCCCTATATTTCAGTTTCCTTACAAAGGACACACATGAAACATGTGTTATATAAGGCATGCCATTTTCAATCTCAACTTTGTCGCTTTGTCCGAGTGGTTAAGGAGATGGCCTGCTAAGCCATTGGGCTTTGCCCGCGCGAGTTCGAATCTCGTAGGCGACGCATTTTTGCCATATCGACACCATTATTTTTTTATTCTCTTGTTGCGGCTAAATTTGTGATTTTAGTCCAACTGGATTGTGTTTTTGTAGGTTTTTTTATGTTTTTCTGGGTTAAATAGGATGTCTTGAGTGATCCTTTGGTGTAGCTTTGATCGTTTGGAGCTTTGAAAAATAATTTTCTTCCTTCGGCGGAATTTGAAATATTTTGTTCCTGAATCGGACAAAAATAGATTTGATAGTAGTGAGCACCAGAACTTTTGTAGATAAAGTCCAACTGTAGAGAAAGTTTATAAAAAATAAACTTGAAAGAGTAAAATAAAATAAAAAGAAAAGTATTGACCTTTGTTGGTTCAATAAAAATAAGTGTATAACACACAGTAAAAATAAAATAAAAAGAGGACTTGTAGTCACAAAAAATAAGAGAAAGTTTCTATATAGACGATAGAAACAAAATAAAAATAAGACAGTGATTTGGTGGTTAAAAACCTTTGTACTGAATTTTATATAAAAAAAGAGGTTGAGATAAATATGTAAAAATAAATAACTAAAGAAAAAGAGAATTGGCGGGGGAAAGGTGGGGTATTTATACTAAAAAATAAAGTGGCGGCGAGTGGGTGTCATGTACCTGACAAGTGTTATGTGCATGACAAGTGTTATGTGCATGACAAGTGTTATGTGCATGATAGGTGTTATGTACGTGACAGAGGTAGTAATTTGATGAGAAGATAATATATATGAAAGAACCAATAAAAATAAGATAATAAAAGAAAAAAAGAAAATAATTATACACCTTTATTCCTCCATTGCCCAACCAAGAGCATCAGTTACGCCAAAGGCGGCAGCAAGGAAATTGTCGTTGTTCGTTTCCATGACACTCTTTATATTTGATCTTTTACTGCTAATTTTGGTCGTTAGATCGTAACCGGAAATCGTTTTTGTAGGTTTTTTTTTTTTTTTTTTTTTTTTTTAGAATGAGCACTAGAACTTTTTAGGATGAAGTTCAATCAGTTGAAAAGTAAAAGTGAAAAGAATAAAATAGATTTGAGGATTCAAAGTCTGCTGAGGGGAAGTATTTTTTCGAAAGAAATAATCATATAAAATAGAATAATATAAAGAACTAGGCCAAATTGCTCTATGGTGAGGGAAAACACCTCACACTTACAAAAATAGATATTTTAAAACCCGCACATATATGCTTTTTATTTTCTCCTCCGTCTCTCTTTCTTTTCATTTCTTTTTCTTTCTTTTTTCTTTCCTTCATCATTGTACTTTGAATAGGTTTTGAAGGACTTAGATTAGTGTCAGGGCTAGTTTAGAAGGGGGTTCAGCTCAGGGATTGCAAGATGCATGGGGGAAGTCTTTCATTTTGGATCTAGGATCTGGAACCAGCATTTGTTGTCTTTTTGGAGCTTCATTAGCGTAGTTTAGTGTTAGTTTATCAATAGTTTGTACCTTCAACTGAATAAAATATGTTTATTTTTACTTGCTTCAATGAAAAACGTCCCATTAGTTTCTTTCATGTCTTGTACAAGGGATCTCTCTTTTTACCATCCCCCTTACTTACATTAGTGTCGACAATTGTTACGCCTCAATACAAGATATCCACATATAGTCTTTACCATGTCTTGTCTGCCACTTACTACAAATCAAACCCCTTTTTACAGCTATTCCTTTAGACTGGCGTTGCTCATTCTTCACATCTACTTATAGTTTCCTTCATGCTACCTCCATTACACCCTTGTTAAATTGAACACCGCATTTTGTAGTTTAGTATTTACCAGTATACTTCAAATAAGATATGCCATTTCATTGACCACCTTCTGGCTCATTATCTTGTAGCAACACCATGAAAGTGGTTATTTTGTGAGAGTTGTACCATATACCTGCTTTCTAGTTTCCCTTCCCACTATGACTAATTCTCCCAGTGTCCTAGTAAACTATTCGACAGTCTTAAGTTGCATGATACTAGACGTCGTAATATTCCTGATTGACCAACCATATTAATAGACACAGGCCGTTCCGTGAGCACAGCCACCGTTATATTGTAGAGTTTTTTGGCAAACGTCACTGTCATTTTTTTTCACGGGTAGTACCACCATGCATACTAAGCACAAAAGAATCTTCTACTACTGCAAGCCATTTTCCTTTCTGAGCGAATGACTTTACCCATGACCTCAAGTAAAATCTTTTTTTTTTTTTTTTTTTTTTTTTTTTTTTTTTTTTTTTGCAAGAGAAAATGCTGGTACCCTTAATAAAATATTCTTTGAAATTAAGAGTGAAAAAGTGGGGGTGTTCTGAGCCATGTTCTCCGAGACGATCTATAAGACAAAAAAATTGCTAACAATGTTTACTTTATATTTTTGCAATAAAAATTTGTTAGTAAAAAGCTTTTGGTGGACCAAGTTCTTCTCATCCATTTATTTGGGGAGACGATAAGATGATTATTTATACTCTGTGATGATTTGCTGCAGTGTAAGCGAGCCTTTAGTCCTGAGGTAAATATATATATATATTCAGGGGCAGTATTCGATATTTAAATACAGACGTTTGTGAAATCAGGGGTAAAATTTCGGAATTGCACATGTACCAGTCCAGTATTATTAGCGACGTCGCTTGCTACTCTTTGAATATTGCATCAAAGTTTCATAAATGCAGTAAGTTTTGAACCATTTTACAACCTAACGCCCTTTTTTTCTCTTGGCCCGACAATTTTTTTTTTTTTTTTTTTTCGTTCAAATTCTTGAGAAAAATCGTATGTTCATCTCTAGCTTTGTAGTCAGCATTAATTTTATTAACACAGCAGCTATACATTCCGCACAGCAAATCCCCATCAAGACACCATCAACTCAATCTCATTATAATTTCCTTTCAGATCTACGCACATCTATCTAAAAGACTGTAATTATCTGAAAGCATCAACCTATCAATCCATCAATAAAATAAACAAAACACGTCAAAATACAAACAATGAGGTAAAAAAAACAAAAACAAAAAAAAGAACAAGTTGATAACAAACGTATTTCGCTGATTTTCATTCCTCTAATAATATATATGCTGGTTTGTCAATAGCTTGTTCAAAAGAATGAATTCTAATCAAACCATAACAACGGTCACCACCACAAAGTCAAATGTCATTTCGGTACATAAATTTTTATTTTATTTTGTTATTGTATGTATGTGTATGAAGGTGTATGAGTGATAATGATAGTAAAGGGAATGGTCTATTCTAAATTGTTGATATATACAAACTAATAAGAGGGGTACGGGTTGATAACTAATCTAAAGATAGACTTGACCCATCATTGTTTGCTATCATTTGTTCCCATAGCCTTGATTCTTTTTTGGTTGAGGAAATCCGTCATAGCCAACATATTTGCCACCTCTTCATCAGTTCCATTGCCATGAGCAGTCCATCGGATCTTGCAATCTTCATCCACCAAGAATACATATCCAATATACTGATTTGTCATATCTAACATTTTTCTTGTCTTTGAAATATCCTTGAATAAAAGTACGTAGTTGTCCTAAAACCATTATATTTCCAATGAGTATAACCTATATATATATTCTAGTCCATCATCGGTTCCTTTTGCCCCTCTTACCTTGCGATCATCAGAAAGATTTCTTCGAATACTTGGAATAAATGCTTTCAGTAACCACTGTTTCAAAATGTTTTCTTGGACATTCAGCTAAAAGCAGAAAGAAAAAAAAAGTAAGTATATAGTAGATGTATAATAATCCATACACTTGTTACATTACCTCAACAGTTTGGATTCCATCAACACCCTTGAACTTGGCCAAAAAAGGATTTACAAAGGAGTTGACATGAGGTTCCCCATATTTTGCATAGACAAAGGACATGAGTGATACCTTTCCAAGCAGCATATCAGTGGTGTGCACCTTTTCACGATTCACGTTGGATCCCTCAAAATCTGGCATATATCCCGCCTTCTCCGGCTTGGTCAGTTTGTTGGACGCATAGTACATTTTCCCACCATGTTTTCGCATTTCTACAATAACAAGACTATTAATATAACGTAATTTCGATCGTAGCAGTAAACTTACCATGGACATCAGCAAAGTATGATTTGGTAGCTTCTTCGACCCTACATATAATACACAGTATTTAGCTTTCACAAGGATACCGAAATAACATGTCCCCCTACCCCCGCTCTTCACTTACAAGTGACGACGTTCAGCAGCATGAGCAGCAAAAGCCTTTTCATAGTCAGTAAAGTCTCGAAGTTTTTGTTTTTTGCGCTGTAACCAAGTGTTCTTGTCCGCTACAGGAGGATCCTTTGCACCAAGGATGGATGGGGCATCACGAAACTTAGCAAAAAGAGGTGTTTCTTCAGGTTTTTCAGAAGGAGAAGGTTCGGATGGAGTTGTATAAAGTCTAAACGAGGAAGTTGTTTGTGCACGTAAAATATGTGATCGTGTTTCGCCAATGAAGCGTCTTCCAGCCGGTCGTAGTAACATGGTTGTTGGCGCTAAAAAAAAAAAAAAAAAAAAAAAAAAAAAAGAAAATAAACAAGGAAGTTTAAAATTCCAGCCCATCACAATCCCAAGAGTTGTTTTGAATCTCAGCCCAACCTTCCTTCATCAAATATCTGCTCACAGTGTTGTGTGGATCAAACTATTCGCTCAATAACATGTAATTACAATCACCATAGAACAAGCCAAACAGCTTTATAATAATGTTTTTCGTTCGGTTCAATTTTAAATATGATCATGGATGGTAGTAAGTTATCGGGGTACACTCCTAAGGTTGTTTCTTTCAAGCGGCCAGCATGCCCTCTTTTGGAAGCCATAGAGCGACATGTACATACTTGACCCTCCTTGGTGAATTAGCAGGACACAGTTGGACTTGCAAAAAATGCGGCTACAAAAATGGTGTCGTACATGACGACAGCTCAATGCAACAGGATGCATCGGTATTCAAACAGGTTGAACGGCAGAGAACCTGGCCACACAACATTAAAAACCGCCCAGCACCCATACTAGCTAAAATGGTATCCTTTTCCTCACACCTGCGCCCCGAATACATATATTTTAATCTTCTAGGCCCCATGCATGGCACTATTGTTATTCTAGTTTATATATCTGTTATGCTTTGTCAACAATAAAATCAAACAACTGATACACTAGTAGGAAGTTTGTATTGGGGCAAGTTATTTTTTGTGGATAAAATATCTACCTGAAATATCAAAGCGGACTTTATTCTCCTACTTCTTTTCCTCTCTCTCTTTTTTTTTCTTGCCCTTTTTATTTTATTTTATACCGCCCCCACTGAAGATGTACTTGCACTGGCTCATGTCAAAATACGGCAAGTAAACTACTCTACATTATTATAAACTTGATCGGGTGGATATGGGAATATTTTACGCTTACGTTACACTATGGAATGAAATACACGTCAAGAATGAAGCAACAAGTAACTAGGAGCTGGTAACAAGCAAGTATGGGCTATACGTGTGTCGGTTTATACTGCAAACCATTGTTTGACTCATTTTCATTCTTTCGATAGACGAAGGCCCACCTTTTTTTTTTTTTTGTTCTTCATGACTTGGGAGGTAAATCAGCACTCCACTCTAGGCTTTAGCTCACTGTCCACGATCAATGCCCACGTGTGATACAACACGAAGGGGGGGGTACAAAATAAGGTAAGACTAAATGATGATATACTTTTGAACAAAATTGTTGACGATATATGTTTATCTGTTATGAACTTTCGAAGAATAACCAATGACGAATGACACGCTGCTGTCATTCAATGGACACCTCCGTTATCATTCTGAAACACATTGACAAAGGTGACTCATTTAGAAGAATTCAACCATGAAACAAAATTGATCTTCAACTGTCGTTTTTTTTTTTTTCTTGCAGAGCCCTCGGGAGATCTGGTGTTACATTCCTTTAGCTGGCAGATGAATTGCAATCGATTGGTCAACATACACAATAGTTTTTACATGATTATCCAAACTCAGTTTTACATCTACAGTCGACAACAGGTGATTATGGAACGGCGGGGAGGACTATTAGATCTAACGATCCAGTACTATGGGAAATGGCGTCAACATCTACTAATGGAATAGCATTGATGAACGAAAACGGAACAATGATCTTTGGAAGGCTGGATGAATACTTCAGGGACCCGGTCGAACGAGAACTAGGTGAACCATCAATTCCAAATTGGGACAAGATCTTTTTTTTTTTTTTTTTTTTTTTTTTTTTTTTTTTTTTTTGCGGACAAGGATGGTGGCTGGTTATGTTACTGACAGATCATCTCAGCGTTCCGTATGTATATGTACGTACCTACTTACAACGAGAAAAGTAGGGGCGTCCGTTGTTACTAGAAGCTGTCTTGGGATGGTGATGGTAGTGGTTGCAGTTCGTTGTGTAGTAGTAGCTTTTATGAAGTTAGTGCTATTATACCTTTTCTATTTTGTTGTCTTTTTATCAAATAAAAACCAATCTTTTGTTACCGACTTTGTTACCGATTTTTGATTTTGATTTTTGCTTTGACTGTCTCCTTAATAGAAGTTTTGTTTTTTAAAACAACGTACCGCCCGCTTTGTTTTGTATGATGTTTTTTCTAGGTTTCGGTTCTCACTTATCTGGTAGACCATTTTTTAATATAATTTCTATTGTTGTGGCCAAAATACGTAAACAACACGACTAAAAAAAAAACAAAAAACAGGGTGTGCTCTCCAAGTTGCTTTAAAGATGATCTTTGGGCGGTGGTACAAGTTAAAAAAAATTTCTTCTGTTTGTTACATTTTTGATACAGAGGGGATTGCCGTGCCGCTACATGGATAGAAGTGAGCATTTTTTTTTATTTCTTTATTTTTGCCTTTCTCTTTTCCCGATTTTATTTTTTAATTTTTATCTTTTATAATCATTATGGTCCATCATTTAACTTGCAAGCTTGAAGCGGAACATGATTTTATCACAAGAACAGCGGTGAAAAAAATATTGCCAGCAAATAGACATCACGAACCTAGCCCATTGTCCATATCAGGTACCACTCAAACATCGCAAGCACTTGTCAATGAAATCATTTGTATTTATCAGCAATTGGCCCGAGCATCCCCCCATCTTCAACCGGGTGAGCACATCAACGCTCTGTTTACCAATCTAGTATATATATGCACTTTGCCTGCAGATGAAACGACATTACACCAAGTGTTGACTAATTCAAAAATACGCCAATTGCGACCACATTTACGCCAACTATGCAGCCGGGGTGAATATTTGATGGAATCTGCCTGGACGCATCACTTTCTGAACTCATCACCACAGTGCCCTATTCGTGCAAATGATACTGACTGGAAACTGGCAATGAATCAACAATTGTCAAAATTTATTTATTATGGCAACTATGTGGACCTGACAAGACTGGAATGCCATGCTCTGTTAGCGGTGGGAGCTCAATTAAAAAATGTTGTCTGGATCGGCAGTGGCCCTCTTCCTATGTCTTCGATAGAAATGATGATTCAACACAATTCAACAATTCAGCGCTTGGATAACATTGATATGGACCCGGATGCCATTGCCATTTCTTCTCAATTGAATGACACTCTGCCTTGGCCACCCTCACTGCGGTCTCGGTTCGGCTATCATGCAATGGACGCGTTGGCCTACCCTGATTATGCTCTTGCTGATGTTATATGCTTAGGTGCCCTGGTTGGTGGTGGTGTAAGCAGCAACGACAATGAAAATGCAGATACTCAAAATGATGATGATGATGGCGGTGAAGATAAACTGGAGATGATCATCCAGGTAGCTCAAAAAATGCAACCAGGTGCCTGGCTTTTGGTTCGGAGTGCACATGGGTTACGCCAATTGCTGTATCCGGCATTAAAACCGTCACTGCACTGGCATACATGTTCCCGTCTACAAGGACTATTGGAAATTGTACTGGAACTACACCCTCATCATGACGTTGTAAACTCAGTGTTGATTGCTAGACGAATAGGCTGATTATTTTATTGCAATCCTGGGGTTGAAATCAGGCAGCATAGTATAGTGTTTAGCATTTTAGTATAGTATAGCTCGCTTGAATTTACCATTCAATAAACGACATCCTTTTTTTTTTTTTTTTTTTTTGACACACGCACACAGATTTTTTGTTTTGTTTTACAGACACACATTCGCCAAGACAACTTAACATATGAGACAATCTGATGATAAAACGACTTGACTTTTTTATTCAAATTGTAGATGTAAACTATGACAACTAAAACTAGCTAATCTAAGGATAGATCTGTAACACTCTTCTAAGATGGAAGCTGGTCTAATCTAATGGTGGTCTCAAGTCACATCACGAATCCAAAATGAAAGAGTTTCCCCATGATGTTTCTATTGCATTTTTCAAAATGCCCCTAATTCAAGTTCTAACACTAATCCTAGATCACTACCACTTTGTTGAGGTCGCCAATGAAGTTGATGTTCTGAAAAAAAAAAGGTGGGAAGAAAAGAGAATGAAAAAGCTATTCCCAGAAAAATCAAATAAGCGTTCAATTTCAAACCCCTACCCAAGGAAATTCACCCAATAAAATTCATCATCGCGATTTTAGAAAATGCTGGATCAAAGAAAACTAATCGTTGCATTGGAGAGCCCCTTAGGGGTTTTTTTTTTTTTTTTTTTTTATCCCATTTCGGAATATCCACCTCCATTTTTCCTCTCTTTCTATTGGCACCGAATTTCTTCCTTGAAAGATAATCTTAAATCCTCCACCCACAATCCCCCTCCCAGTATAGCAGTATAACTTTTCTATTTTTCCAATGCGTTGATTTTTCTAGGTATAATATTTCGGATGGGAGTTGTCGTTGCTTTATTTATTGCGTGGTCTTTAATTAAAAAAGAAAAAGAAAAAGAAAGTGATGGATAACTACTGACAGCGTTTTTTATGATTCAGTAGGACGCGTTTTGTTGTCTATCATTCTTTTGCTTTATCTCTATAACAAATAAACGCCCTGATTATATTTTAGTTATCGTTTAGAGTTACTTTTGTCTCTTCAATAAAAACCCTCTTTGAAACAATCAATTCTTATCATTCTTATGATCTTTGAAATTGGACTTCCCTTCTCAACCTTAGCAGCTACTATATTATTAATATTATAATCAATCGTTTTTTTCTGGTTGTGACATGCAGTTATAGGTGGTGGTGACGTTCTTCTGCTGTGTGAATACGATATAGCCCACCTAAAAAAGTCTATGCATGTTCCTCCCTTCTCCACTTTGGGTTTTAAATTCGACCTTCCTTTTATTCTGCATATGGGAAGAAGTTCCTTTGAAATGCCTGATTAGTATATTTTTCTTCTTGGAAACATCGAACAAAAAAAAAAGTATAATGTGTTAAAAATGGTACATAATATTTCGGTTGCAGCCTAGTGGTGCGCACTAACAATGAAGAAAACGTTAACAGGAGAGTCAACAACATACGTATAACTGATATAGTTTGGAACCAATAATATAAAATGATGGTCAGCTTAAGAGCAACAGTCAACATTACGAAGCTCTAACCTGAGGACGAGCATTGAAGACATTAGAGGCGAAAAACATGAAATTAAACATTATACCGCATTTAAGAAAAACACATGGCGAGAATTTCATAGTTTTTGCCACTGTTGCTCTCATCTGACATTGGGGGGCGGCAGCCCAGAAATAATAATTGCCGAAACTCCAGTATTGACGCTTATTTTCTATTATTTGTTCCGAGATAAAGTTGATCCTGAGGATGCTCATTTACCATACTCATTAATTTACTGCAAAACAAATAAAGACTATAGCGCATCTTCATACTCCAAAAACATCAGCTAGATGAAGCTCTGAGCACAGCGACTGGACCCTAAGGGACTACTCACCAATGTGCGAAATAGGTAATGTAGTAAAAAACACTTAGTGGTAACAGTATATACATGCAGACACGCACAACAGGTTTATTCCTTCATACACACATATATATATATCCATTAGGGGGAGAGCTGAGCGTAACGATTAGTACTTAGTCCAATTTACACACGCGCATACAACATAAACACACACATATACGCGCACGCAAGAACACACATATAATTTTTCTTTTCTTTTCTATATGTAAATATATATCCGTTATACAGAGCATCGAGTACAATATTTTAATGACATTGTATATACAACCCAGTTTTTACAACCATTCACAATCTCACACATGCTTGTATACCCCATCCGACAAGAGAATAAAAACGTATAAAAGAAGCTATTGATAGAAGAACAAGATAAATTTATTTTATTCAGATGTTGGTAAAAGCTGTAAGAAATTAATATGAAGCTAAGCTAATAGAGAGTTCCGCAACACTACTATAAGAGGGCGCTATTCTAATGGCGGGTCCAAATCACGCATCCAAAATGAAAGACTTTCCCCATGATGTTTGTATTGCATTTTTCAAAATGCCCCTAATTCAAGTTATAACACTAACCCAAGTTGACCATTGTCTCAATGACGCTTCCAATGATGATTTTCTAAAAGAAAAAGAAAAAAGGGAAAAAAAAGGACTAAAAACAAAACTCTAAAAATCATGTGAACCGGAGTATTAATTTTCAGATACTGAGAGCGACCCGCCTGAATGTCTTACCGCGGAAAATTGCGGCATTCAAAAGTTGACCTTCGAATAAGCCCTGCCAAGTTTCAAACGACAAAAAGAAATATGTCAAATGATGTTTTTATTATTATTGATGTAATTCTAATGGAAGAGGAATATATAGTTTGATTAAGGGTATATGATGAAGCAACAGACAAAAGTGCGAGATGATTTGGGACACTATTCCAAAACACATGGTGATGGTGACGGTTGTGATTTCACACGCATGTTGGATAACACTCTCTTAAAAAACGTACCATTACTTGATGTGGACACTTTACAATAAGGTGGTTTTTGCCATGCTTTCAAATCGTCTTGCTTTTTTGATACAATCAAGTCAGGGTGATCTTTTTCATCGTCATGTTGCACCAGCGGATCGAAAATGCATTCACATTCTTGTTCGTCCTTGGATTGTTCAAAGTATAAGATGGTCGGTGGTTCACTGCTAATGGAGACTTGCAAGTGGTGTTTGTTTTTGCGTGGAGTGGATGGTGGTTTTGGTACTTCTATTACGAAGGACTTGAAATGTCGTGAAAACATTGTCATTAATATTGGAGAAAATTGGAAGGAAAATAGTGAGGCGTTGAACAATAAAATATTTTTTTCCTTTATATATTTATATGAAAAAAAAAGATCGATATTTATGCAGCGATCTTAAAGACGTCATAATCAGTGTCCGACCCGAGGGAGGCTAAATGTTTTTTTTTTTATTTAATGCTTAAAGGGGGAATCCGTCATGTACTAAAAAAGTTTGCCAGTCTTGATACTTCGTATCTATCGAGAACTCCAAATCCTCTTTTGTAATGGAATCCCAATACTTGTAAATCATCATCACTGCCAAAAGATTAAACGTTGTACCAAAAAACAAACCATCCATGTAATGTTTCATATGGTCGCAAAGGGGGAGAGAAAATATGAACAT
Source organism: Absidia repens (assembly GCA_002105175.1). Classification (NCBI taxonomy): domain Eukaryota; kingdom Fungi; phylum Mucoromycota; class Mucoromycetes; order Mucorales; family Cunninghamellaceae; genus Absidia; species Absidia repens. The sequence continues at coordinate 2,737,339 of MCGE01000001.1, read as the reverse complement.
GATCACTTGACCAGTAACGAAAAAAAGGACCCCGAAGGCGATATCCCCCAGTGGCCAGCGATCATCCAAAGTATATGAAACAAGGAAAAGCTGTGATATCAAATATATCAGAATACATGCTCCATTGAAAATGAAATAAATCACCCATAATCCGATAGGGTATGTGTAGTTAAATGGGCCCACATTATTAAAAGTTGCCATTCCAACAAATCCTACTATTAGGAAAACTGTAAATGAAGTGATCCTTATGGACTGAAAGAAAAAAAAAAAAGTTAACTCATATAAGAAAAAAGTGACATGCCTAATTTTTACATTACCCATAAGCTAATGGGTGTACCATCTTCCGCAAATTGAAACCCAACGAATCCGTTTAGTAGTAAGCACCAAAAAGTAGCACTGCCTAAACCTAAATGCGCAGATGTAAAAAACTGGGATGATAACGGTGTAAGCGAATCATTCCTTTTTTTTTTCTTTTCTTTTTTTACCGGATAAAGATTTGAACTTGTGGGGATGACATTAGACACCAATAACATTTCGAGGAGCATTGTCACCAAATAAACTTGGAAAAACATTGTGATTTCTTTGCGGCCTAATTAACAAATAATAAACTTTTTCAATAGGTATTATTCATGCTGATATAACCTAATAATTAAATCTTACCGACAGCAGTATACTTTGTTTTGACATGATAAATCATGATAGCTGCCATACTAATAGCAATCAAATCAATCATTAAAGTGGCTATAAAAAAAATAAACTCTCGATATTAAAACACCGTCCAACGAAGCATTAAGCATAATAGGAGTTGATCACTAAGGGTTATTTTTTTTTTTTTTACCTGGTTGGAAAATGAGCATGCCAGCAAATTCAACATTACGAGCGTAACATAAGGGCTCAATACCATCGTATTTTCCAATGAGCGGGCATAGTGTTAATGCCACTGTTTGGCATATACCGTCAAATTTGAAAGCTTGGAATCGAAAAGGGAGTGAAACCATTTTTTCATTCACCGCTAACGCTTCGTTTGCTCTTTTTTTTTTTATCGTACAACTACAAAAATAGACACAATCTCTTCAATTGAAAATCAAAAGACAAGAGATAACAGAAAAAGAAGAATCATGGTGTGATTTTTTTTTTCATTCAACTATAGTGAATGCTATAAATTGTTTTTGTTCATAGTTCGGTTTGAAACGGGTCTTTTTTTCGTTTACTTTTTTCATTTTTAAAATCCCGCTGCCTTATTTTTTTGTCACCCCATATTACCACTCTGTGGGTAGGACTGGAGCTGAGTTACATCGACAAACAATAAAATCTTTCGATGTTTGGAGGTTTTTTTTTTAGCATAAATATGGATGAAGAAATCCATTGAGAACATTTTTTTTTTTCTCTTTGTCAATTTTACATACTACAAACAATGAACGAACTATCGATTACCGAGAAAAGACGAATTGTGATCGCTTATGATGGAACGGAAGATGCTCACAAGCTTTTTGATTGGTCCATCAAAAATATTGTTAACCAAAAAACCGATCATATTATTTTGGTCTCTGCTATGGCCCGCACAAGTCATTCTGGATCGAAACACAGCGGTAAAAGGGACAGTCTGCCTATGATTTCCACCACGCCTACTAGAGTGAATGAAGCAATCGATCAGGTGGAAAAGGATAGCCATGCCGGCCGACCAGCTAGGGAATTGTTACAAACCATGGCCGATCAACTGAAAAGTGCGAATATTTCCAGCGAACAACATATTCTATGGGGCGATGCTAAGGAAGTACTGCCGAAATACACTCACTCTCACCCGGTCGATCTACTGATAGTTGGTTCTCGGGGTTTAAGTACAATGAAAAGTGTGTTCCTGGGTTCTGTCTCAGATAAATGCGTGCACGAGTGCCCATGCCCCGTTCTCGTGGTCCGCAATGCTACCATTTAATATTATATATTTACCATAGTCATTTAATTCATAGCTTTAAAAAGTATATATATATATGTATTTTACTTAATAAAAACATTTCTGTTTTGTCTCCCATTTGATTTGACCAAAAAAGCGGAAGTTGAATCTGGAGTGTCGAGTCACGACTATTTTTTTTACAGGAGACCAAAAAGGCACCACCGGGACGCGTTCCATTTCCTTTCCCCTTTTTTTTCTTTTTTTTTTTTTCCTCTCCTCCATTTTTACTTCTCTCAGCCAGCTTCCTCTTTACTTGGCTCTTGACTGCTCAAAGGGAAAATAATACTTGGTCTATTTTTTCTTTCTTCCTTTGCATACGTTGCCAGCACTCCTCGTTGTGGACAAACCAGTAAGTAAGAATCAAATAAAAAATGCGAATAACATAGGAAAACGTGTGCATAGTAATATTTCTTCTTACTTATGTTAGTTATCTTTGTGTTATTGTTGTAGACATTTGTGTATATATAGATATCATGTCCGATACCCTACAACCCTATTTGATTGATGTGACAAACAGCAACTCTACATCGCTAGTACTTCCCAGCAAAGATGACACACTCCCAGCTCAAAATGATACTGATCAAGTTCCTCAGCTCTCTTCGCCCTCTCCTGCATCCACCGTGTCATCGCCATCCTCCTCACAAGTAGAATTAACTAATCCAGCAAATTCCGGTAAACGATCCTTTCCCACTGTCACACGTACTTGTTTGTCCCTGGAAACTTCAGCAATCGGTCAAACTCAACAATACATTCACTCAACTTCAACGGCAACCAACAGTGTTTCATGTAATGACGACTCCACGGGTGATGCGAATAACCGGACGGATTTACAGCAAAAGCGATGTGGGCTCAACGACTCGACGGATTTGATCATATGGAAGGATATGCCTGCTGGAGTTAATACGTAAGTTTAGGGAATATATATCTATTGTTATTTATTGGGTTTAAGTTATTTATCTTCAATGTTATCATCTTTCAGACGTTGTCAGGAACGTTACGCCGATCAAAGCACTACAAAAACCTCGTTGAAGGACACGACATACTCTAATACAACTGTACTGAAACGTCGACGATTGGATGATGATATACAACAACCGGAACAACTTGAAATCAGCATCAGCTCCACTACAGAACGCCAAGATCCTCTTACTGTATCACCCATATCAACGTCGACATCATCAAAGTCAACACCTTCCTGTCCAATGGTACCATCAATACTTACTTCTCCATCATCGTTCAGTTCACCACCCATTTCGACTGACAATCCTTCCGTTTCACTTGATACATCAGATTCCACCATTCGCAATAGTACACCACCAACAAAAACCTCTCGCGTCTGTCTGGAATGCAACGCTAGCGATCCCCCATTATGGAGAAATGGTCCTGATGGCAAGAAAACGTAATTTGACCGTTGCTTCTTATGTACTCTGTATGAACGTGGACTTACGTTTTTTTTTTCTCTTCTTCTTTCCTTCCCATCATCAATATAGACTTTGCAATGCCTGTGGTTTACGCTACTCTAAATTCTTGCGTGGCGTTTTATCTCACTGGCACAGAAATACACAACCATCCGATACACAGACGAAGAAACCTAACAAAAAACGATCATCAGAGGAAGCAACAACAGCGAAACCAGATCGCGTCTCGTCAGCAACATCATTAGTCAAGAAGAAAAGCTCGGCAGCTGGAGGAGGAAACACATTATTGGATTCAAGATTGAAAAAATGCGATACGTTACATGAAAGGAAAATTTATCTCAAGGCAGGGATGCACTCTGGCGGCGTCAACAGCATCGTGGAACCGGTGCCCTTCACCTTCTCTCTCCCTCTTCATCAAGGCTCGATTCTGTTGAACTTGGAACGCGACTTTGAATTGCCCCTCGATATAATAGAAGAGTATGAATCAGGACGATTGTTTGGCTGGACCGACTATTCAACAAGCAAAAAACCCCCCCGATACATTCGTATTCTTCATAGTAAGCTGTGTGTTTTTTTTTTTTCGGAACTTGGTTGATGATCTTTACATGACACTCACTTTTTTATTTTATTTTATTTACTATGATCGTCATCATTATTATTATTCCGTCTAAAACAGATGCCTATGTGGAACGAAAAGTGCGAAAAGAAGAACACAATGCGGCGTGTCATTGCTTACCTCCTGCAAATGGCGTTGGTTGTGGGGATGACTGCCTCAACAGGATGATGTTTATTGAATGTGATCCATCGACATGTCCTTGTGGTGAACTGTGCTCCAATCAAAGGTTTAGAAAGAGACAATTTGTCAAAGGCCTGAAGGTTTATTTGGTAAGGATGTCTACTATGAACACTCCCCCCTCCGTTTTTTTTTTTTTTTTTTTTTTTTTTACCGAACTTTGTATTTTTATGTCATTGATAGACGGAAGGTAGAGGATGGGGCATCATGGCCAAGGAATTCATTCAACAAGGCACGCTCATAACAGAATATCGTGGTGAAATCATCTCTGACAAAACTTGCCAAGAACGTATACGGACGGTATATAAGCATCAGAAGAACTTTTACTTTTTGGATTATCACAAAGGGGAAGTCATTGATGCTTGTAGCAAGGGATCGGAAGCAAGGTTCATCAATCATGGGTGTGATCCGAACTGCCATATTGAAAAATGGTAAGCTAAAGAGAGAGAGAGAGAAGAAAAAAAGTGGACACATATGACTGATACTCTAGTTTTTAATTTTAATAGGAGTCGGGGCGGCGAATTCCATCTGGGTGTATTTGCAAGCAAAGATATCCTTGTCGACACTGAATTGTTTTATGATTACAACTTCTCGCTATTTGATACTGAAGCTATTGGTCAAGAATGTCGCTGTGGAAGTAGCAATTGTCGTGGATTCCTTGGTAAGCGACCCAGTCACCCTAGAAAATAGTCAATTGTTAGTAGTATAGTTTTTGCATTTTACTCGTTAGTTTCGTTTTCTAGTTGCTGATATTATTTAGAAATAGTTATAATTTCATAACATGTTGAAATAAAAAATATCATATTATATCTTCGCTCATTTGTCTTGTGTTATATATATATATATATGCATCAGCTGTCATTTTATGTATTGTATTATTTTCACCAGACACAAACTCACTAAATTTCAAACATCGACCAAGCATGATGGGTGCTTTGGCCAAAAAGCATTTATGAGTATTAGGCAGCTCATTCTGTAAAAATGAACTTGATCGGAATGTCTTTTTTTTTTTTTTTTTTTTTTTTTTTGTATAGCTGGATACTGTCTATATTTCTATCATGCTATGGAAAGATGTGAATAAGAATACCACTGTAGTTTAAAAAAGCGGTTACCAAATATCAGAGGACTAAAAAAAGGCTATGTACCAAATTACATCCCAGCAGTGGACACTTTATTTCCGTTCTTTTTTTTTTTTTTTTTTTTTTTTTGTCCTTCCTTTCTTCTCTCGCTCCTTCGGCTCTTCCTATTCTATCTATGCTTTTGACAAGAATTGCATCAGTTTCAAACCCTATACTAAGACAAAAGCGTAAGTTTACTTTCACTGTGGGTAAAAAAAAACAACCAACCAAAACTTATTCCCAAGCAAGCAAGCAATAAGCTAACTGATTTTTATCATAGGTACACGTGTAGCAGCGGCTTTCACCTACTCATGGCGCACCATTAGTACATTGCAGCAGGGACAAGAACCTCGATCAAGACGAGCGCTTTTTTATGGTAACCAAAACCAAAAAAAGGAGCAACTGTTCTCACTGACTGACCATGAAGACTGATTACACATCCTTTTGTTTTTATGTATGTATACAAACATGTCCTCCTATAATGACCCCAAACAATAGTGCCTGGAAGTGATGAACGAAAAATACACAAATCGATATCCATTGGTGCCGACTGTGTGGTGTATGATTTAGAAGACAGTGTATCGGCGAACAAAAAAGGCACAGCGAGACACTTGACGATCGATGCTCTAGAGGTAAACATTACAATTACCGGCAAACACATGGAGGCATGTAAAGGTGGGGTTAGAAGGCAAACTGATGATATTTGATTGTATAGGCTTCTGAGCATGGGAAGGCAGAAAAGGCAGTTCGTATCAATGCTATCGGATCAGGTAAGAACATCCAATGACTATATATGAAAATGCATGCCAGTGATCTTTTAATGCTGATTTCTTCTTATTATTTTATCAGGCCATGAATTGGACGACTTGAATGTGATTGTAAGTTATTTTGTCCACGTATTCTCCAAGCAACTTACGCTATTATCCCACCTATTCTTAATCTTTTTTTCTTCCTGTTTTTTTTTTTTTTTTTTTTTTTTTTTTTTTTTTTTTAATATTAGCTTCATTCCAAACGACTACAAGCCATTGTGATTCCCAAGGTACAAAGCGCAAAAGATGTTCAATTTGTCAGTAGAATGATTGATGCTGTGGCTGTAGATTCTCAGTAAGTTGATATTGGTAGTCTGGGGGGTTTTTTGGTACTTTGGATAGGATAGGACTAACAGCATAAAAAAAATCTTGTTATTTAGGAAACAGCGTATACGATTGATCGCTTCGGTAGAAAGTGCACTTGGCATCATGAACATCAAGGAAATCTCAATGGCCGATGAACGGCTAGATGCTCTGATTGTAAGTAATTGAAACATATCATGCGCATACAAACTGGAATACTGGAATGACTAACACAATTATATTGCCGATAGTTTGCAGCAGAGGATTATTGTGCAGACCTGGGATTAATTCGGACATCCAGCAGAAAGGAAATGTTATACGCTCGTCAAACCATTGTGAATGCAGCCGGTGCCTATGGCCTACAGTCTATCGATCTTGTATGTGTGGACTACCAGAATGAACAAACCTTGGTGGAAGAATGCAAAGAAGGTCGTGAATTTGGCTTCTCTGGAAAGCAAGCGATTCATCCCAACCAAATCGACATTATTCAAAGACACTTTTTGCCTGATGAAGCAGGTAAGAAACTTGGCTCCCCTCTCCCCCCCAAAAAAAATGAGACTGGTATTAATTCCAACTTTTCTGATGTAGATATTACAAAGGCTGTACGAATTATGGAATCATTTGAAAACCACTCTGCAAAAGGCGTGGGTGCATTCGAATTGGACGGAAAGATGTAAGCTCAACAAAATATTGCACTCGATTAATTTCTTAACACATTCTTTTTGTGAAATAGGGTTGATATGCCTGTTGTGAAATGGGCTGAGAAGGTGATTAATAAAGCAAAAACTGGTGGATTGGCCATTCCAGCTCAGGACGAAAAGAACAAGAAGGAAAAGAAATAGTATTAGATTTAGTTCTGAGTGTAGCCTAGCTTCATGTCTTTACATATATATTATTACAATAAACAAAATCATTGCTATGGTGTTTTAACAATTCCATCTCAAGCAGTCTGTGTCCAAGTGGCAAACTTTATTTTTTGAATCACCGGTAATATTTTTAGGCTGCCCGGATAAATATTGGGCGTTTTATTTTTATTTTTTAATTCTCACCCTTTTCTTCTGTTATTCCTCGTTTGTGTGTTTCTTTCCTTTTTTTTTTTTTAAACCATGGCTCAACAACATTTGACTGACGATTGTCTCTTCTGCAAAATCATCAAGTAAGTGGATACGGAAACTATCAACCAATAACAAAATAGCCAGCATTCTAATTCTTCTATCGTTACTGTCGCGTGTTTTTAGGGGTGATATTCCTTCCAACAAAATCGCAGAAACCGACAAAAGGTAAGAATGGGGTGATATATTATTTACAAGGAAGCTAGGCTGCAAACGTAGCTAATGTTTTCTCTTACATGACATTAGTTACGCTTTCCTCGACATCAATCCTTTAAGCGAAGGTCATACCGTAAGTGTTATGATATTCAAAACAGCCCAGGCGTAGCCTTGATAGAGAAATAAACGCGTATTTATTTATTTTATGGTTTTAACTGGTAGCTCGTTATTCCTAAATGTAAGTATATAATGGTGGAAGTGGAATAGCTTATGTCTCGCATGTAGAACTCACGATTTTTTTTTTGTTTTTTGGTTAGATCATGCCGAGTTTTTCCACCAAGTGCCTGAGGATTATCTTGCAGATATCTTACCATTGGCTAAAAAGGTAGCTATTGCTCAAGGATTCGACCAATACAACTTATTACAGGTAAGATACGATATAAAACAAGTATTTGCGTATTCTAATTACATTGCAATAATGCTTTTTGGTATCATTTATCTATAGAATAATGGTCCTATGGCTCATCAAGTAAGTTGCTCCTGTTTTTAAGTTTTAGTTTTTATTTTATTTGAACATATACTAACCCTCTTTCGTTATCATCGCTTCTTTCAGGTTGTTAAACATGTCCATTTCCACATCATTGGCAAGCCCAACAAGGAAGAAGGTCTTGGCATTGTTTGGCCTCAACAGCAAGTGACTCAAGAACAATTGAAGGGAACCCTGTCCAAAATCAAGGAGAAGTTGTAATGGTGCTACGTTTTAGGCCATGATGGCACTGCCATAGGTTAGTTTAGTTTAAATATTCATTTTGTATTTTTTGTTTGCATTTTGGGTCGACGTTAATGACAATAAATATTATTGAATGGATAATAAAAATCTCTTTTGGTGAAGTATATTTTGATTCAAATAGTAACACTCTGGATCTTCGGAGTGTAGATTTTGATAGGGGTGAGAGTTTACACTTTAAAGTACGGGCATTTTGAAAAATGCAATATTATGCTTACAGATATGATGGAAAACTCTGTCACTTTGAACTCGGGATTTAGTGCTACCGAAGTACTGACTCTATCTCAGAAACCAATGTCATAGAACCATTATTAGCTTAGTGATCATAGTGTCTCTTTACATCTCAATAAATATGTTTTGCTTTCTTACCGTTAGCCTCTCTTATATGCATATTTTACCTTGCTGAATAACGTGCACAAGGTGGATAAGAAAGAAAAACACTGACCCTGACGTGCACCGTACCGATAGTATTTTATTTCATGTGAAAATAGGTGATATTTATATGTTTTTTCCATTAACATAAGGGAATGATATATAGGGTGATCCGTGTATGGATTTGATAATGACACCCACATCAATGTGGAGTTGGGGTGTCATAATCGATGGGGAAAACAGTAGCTGAGTTGAAGGAAAGCGAAATTTGTCTAATAAAATCAGGGGCACATGGAGTAGCAAGAGTCGCTGGCCGCATTGCCTTGAAATTTAGCAAGCATCAGAAGAAAATAAAGCCAGTGATTTTTTTTGATAACCCAAATTCTCCCAGAAACAACCGTTATTACATGTGGCAGATCCTGCTATAAGAGCCGCCTCTACTGTACGGTGTGACTCATCTCTCGATGCCAACCTACTAAATCTGGTTGGAATCATGCGCTGGCCACAGGCATGCGCAACACGTACAAATCATTTGACCCTTTTTCTTCGCCAAACGAGTTCTTTTAAAGGTATAGAAAAGTAATATTTGAAAATTATAAATCACATGAATCCTAATGACTGTCAAATCATGTAATTCTATATATCGTATGTCACAGCCAACACTTTACAGCTTTTGATTTTTGTATTTTTTATTGTTTGGTTCATTAAAACAAGTCTGTTTAAAGGTATATTCACAAGTTTTCTATTTTTATAATAGGAGCGAATAAAAAAAGAAGACAAGCAAAAAAACGGAGGGAATCCTTTTCTGTATCCACCTAAAAAATTCGTTACCAAGTACCTCACAAAACATACTTCAAATCCCGCCCACGTGAAAATTTATTTACGCCCAATTTTTATTTTATTTTATTTTCTTCTTCTTCTTCTTCTTCCTAATTGTAACCTTTTTGATCTTGGTGAATTTAGATTAGTGTCAGGAATAGTTTAGAAGGGGGTTCAGCTCAGGGAGTACAAGATGCATGGGGAAGCCCTTTCATTTTGGATTCAGGATTTAGGACCACCATTAGTAGGCTTTTTGGAGCCTCCATTAGCTTAGCTCAGTGTTAGTTTGTCTCTATTTTGTATTTATATTCGAATAAAATATGCCTCTTTATACCTGCTTTAATAAAAGACGTCCCATTAGCTTTTCTTATGTCTTGTTCACTAGATACCTTCTTTAATATTATCATCTCTCTTGATTGGTGTTGACTGTTGCTCTGTTTCAATAAAAAACATTCATTTATAACCCTTTTCATATTATGTATTTCATATTAGATCCCAGTTTACAAACGTCTCTTTAGATTAGAGCTGAACATGCTCCAGATCACCAATTAGTCCCCTCATGTTAGCTTTAGTAGATCCCTTGACAGCTGTTGACCTACCCAGGTTTATGCTCTAATAAAATATATCCCCCATTTTCCAAACATCAACAACCATAATCAGACATACTGGATATTGAACAATCCTTTTTTTTTTTTTTTTTTGGTGCATGATAAGATACAGGATGAATTAAATATTATGCCATATATGACGTTGGTTTCCTTCTTTTTTTTTTCCTTTAGCACTCATGAGCAAGCTCACAAGGCCTCTTATGTCTTATTGAGGTACTTGGAGACGAAAAATAAATAAATAAAGATTACGAAGACTATTGTTAATGCTATGTCAATTTAATTAATGTATAGTAAAATATATTATATCTAAATAAAAAAACGTGAAAGGGAAAAATATAACTAATACTATGTGGGAACGAAGGAGGTTCTACAGCTGACTACTACTATATGTGACGGTAAGTGAATAGCTGGATCAGTTTGCTGAATGTGAAGTGTCCGCCTATTTTGTTTTGTTTTGTTCCGTTTTTTTTTTTTTTTTTTTTTTTTTTTCAACCAAGTCAAGATGATCAAACTGTAAGTGGTTAGCAGAGTCCGAGAAAACAGAAGGAAAGTAGGTCAAAGTCATCAAAGATCAACAGGAGAGTCAAAGAAAAAAAAAAGAAAAAGAAAAGTTTTGAATAAATAAGCTAAATCAAGCCTGTAAAATAGTCTACCGCAATATAATAGTATGTAAAGTAGTCTACCACAATAGAATAGTCTGTATAATAGCCTACCACAGGACAATAGGTTTGTCATCCATTGTTCATTTCAAAATAAAAAACTTTTATTGATACATGATAAGCAATACTATACTAAAAGGAAAGGAGATGTAAATAGGGGTCACTAATAGTAGTTGAGAGAGATGCTAGTCGAGAAGAACGGTGTAGAAGAAGGAACTATGTAAAATAAAAAAGGGATCTTTAAAAGGGATCTGCAAACTTCTAATAAGTTTAAACAAATTATTGAAGCAAACACACATTTTTCAAATCAAAGACATGTTTTATTGAAGCCAAGAGGCAAACTAAGCTAGGCAAGACACCCCCAAGATGCTAGAATCAAAATGAAGGGTTTCCCCATGCATCTTGTAATCCCTGAGCTGGAATTCCCTCTAAGTCAGTCCTGACACTAATCTACGATCGCTGTGACCTCAAAGAAGTTAAATGGTAAAGAAAAAAGAAAAAGGGAAAAAAGAAAATGAAAAGGAAGAGAGTGGGAAAAATATAACTGGACAAAAATAAATACGCACGTGGGCGGAATTTGAAACGGTTTTTGATCCTTTTTTTTTTTTTTTGGAGGACACAACGATACCATACAATATCATCAACACAGTGGCTTTTTTCTCACAGTAGTAGTCATCACCATTCAGAAACTGCGTCATATTTATTCTCTTCTAATAATGATTTATATCCGTGCTGGTTTTTTTTTTTCTTAAAAAGACCGCTTCATTGTAGCTTTAATGGTTACTGACGAATATTGATTAGTGTTATCACTAGAATTACGGGCATTTTTAAACATGCTATATAAACATATTTGGTGAAATCTTTTCATCACGAATCTGTGATTTGGAACCGCTATTAAACTAGCTTTTATGTTAGATTAGTGTCATGGAACCATCATTAGGTTAGTTTCGTGCTAACTCTCATTATTTATACGTGCGTCTGAATAAAAATAGATCCTGTCCTTTTTTCACTAGTCTCTCTCCTACGGTAGATCCTTTTTTTACATTCGGTTCCTCGCCTAATTAGATTAGCGTTGACCAACACAGTTTTAATGCTTGTTTACACTTCAATAAACGGTGCCTTCAATTGTTTTTTTTTTATGTATTTATTGCTTATAATAAGCAGTAATGACCCATATCAAATTATACTACATTGATTTTTCCTATACTAAATAGATAATAATTTGTTGTACGGTTTCTCTGAAAATTCTACAAAAATTTTGAGGTAAATCCAATGAATGAGTTATTATGCATATCTTATGTGTATGTGAGTTCTTGAATGTGATAAGAAGTAGTTATTGCATAGAAAAGATGATAACAAGTGGATCAGCGTGGCTCACTTAGCTTACAGGGTCCTGTCTCTCTCTCTCTCTCTTTTTTTTTGTGAAAATGGCGCAGGATATAGAAAATGTGATCCTATATCAAGCCTCAAGGGGCTAATGGTTATTAAAGGTTGATCAATTTACTTTTACTATTCTGCCCGTTGATTGGGGTAACAAAGGGCTGTGTTTGAGCAACGTGATAAGTGTTCAAGTTATTTCTATAAAGAGGAAGAGAAATGTGGCGCTGCCCAGTGTCACTTCTTAGTACCAAAACGGTACACTCCGTGTAACCCCAATTCGAAATTATATTGACCTTCGACCAACTTTATTAATTCTCTTTTTAATCTTCTTCTTTGAACAACCAGTAAACTCCAAAATAGCTTCCCTTTGTTTTTTTATTTTTATTTTTTTTGTAAAAAAACATAAAGATGATGAAAAACTTCATATTTTTGCTGATTTGTCTTTCGATATGTTCTGCACAACAAATACCTCAAGCACAATACAAGCAGGGTAAATTGATGACTCGTATGAGTGAATACCCAATTTATTGACATTTTTTTTATTGAATGAATCAGGTTGTGAATTGTTGGGAAAAAAAATATTTTGCTACGGTGGGGCTGTGCGTGATCTCGCTTCCATGAATCCTAACTACGCCGATGCCTTTAACAATAATCATTACGTTCTCGATCTCACGAATTTTACAACGACTAAAGATGCTGCTAATCTCGTAAGTATCAAGTGAGCAAATAATCATCCTGGTTTATATACTCCCTAAAACATCGCTATATCATAATACAGAAATGGCAAGAGGTAGAACCGCCAGCAAATCAGTTTGATCTAGAAGCTCGAGCAGATTTTGGTCATGTCAAAGTGTCTGATAATTCCTACATTGTTTTTGGAGGCGCTGGTGCTGAAAAAACATACGCTGCTAGTCCCAACCTTCGTAATCTTACCACCATTTATTTTGCGGATCAAAACCGTTGGCAAACGATTCCCTCCAGCCAGTCTCCTGCTAACTCGATTTTAACTCAACAAGGGTAAGCTATCAAAATTTATTAGCACCACCAATCCTTTTTTTTTTATATTAATTTATTTCAATACAAGATTTGGCGCACAGGCAACAATGGATCCAAATGGCACTGTATGGCTTATGGGTGGCATCCCGTAAGGAAAAAAAAAAGCCGGAATTTGAAATGATATATATCTCATCTTTTGAGCACCCCTTTTTTTTAGACCAAGTCCTCAAGCAAACACATTCAACCTCAACTACACCCTTTTGAAAATTGAAAAGCAGGTAAGTTATTCTCGTCTTTCTTCATTTCTACTAATCGTTCTTACTAATATATATTTTACGATAGAATGATCAATGGACAGAAATACGAGCTTCGCCCATGTCAAATCCCGAGGATTTCAAGACTGTCTTTAATCCTTCCTTTCACCATGGATCAGTGTACATGCGAGATGGTTATATATATTCGTACGGTGGAATAGCGATTAAATACTCTTTTAATGGTTACAAAAACAACTACGACGAATCGGACGGACTCTTCAAGCTCGATTCCTCTGACTACGCTATGTATGAATACCTGGTTTACAACACCTCTGGAAACAACACCATGTACTACAATTATGGCTACACTTACCCTCGCCAGAGAGAGCTACATACTCTAACTGCTCGTATGTATAGAAAAAATATTATCAAGTATATTCGAGATTTTACTTATACTGGGGGTTCCTTTTTTTAGTTCCCAACACCGATACTTTCCTTATGTATGGTGGAATAAATGGCAACACCGGTAATTGAACATGACAGCACAAGTCACTCTGCTATGAGCTAACTTTTTTTTTCTCCTCCCTAGTGATGAATGACTATTGCTACTCATTTGATACAAAATCAAAGCGATGGTCAAAAGTGGTATTTCAAAGTGGGGGGCCCGGTGCTCGCTTTGGTCACTCTGGTAAGCAGGAAAAAAAACTTGTATGTTGATATGACGGAAATCCATTATTCTTACCCTCTTTATAGCTGTTGCTTATGGTAGTGATGCGCTGTTTGTCATGTTTGGTGCTAACGCAAATGGAAATATGTTGAACGATGCGTATGTCCTGAACGTCACTACTTACGAATGGACCGCAATCCCCGTATCGAATGGTAATGGAACTTCAAATGAAAATGATTCATCTGGATCTGGGATTGGCACCGGTGTGATTGTCGGTATTGTCATAGGGGCTATTGCAGTTGTAAGTTGACAGTAACTATTTTTATATAAACTACTAACCGTTAACATTGTTTAGGTTGTGATCATTGCTGCTGCCGGATACTTCTTATATAAGCGCGGCGTTTTCAATTCCAGTGAACCTGCAACAACGTTCACTCCCGCTGTTTATGGTCAAGATGGATTTGATGATGACTTTGCCCGGCCTACGGATGAAAAATTTGTACGCGGTGGTGACAGTGGCGCAATGAACATGGAAAACCAACAAGGAGGTGCATATCCGGTGACTGCGGTGCCTCTGCACAATATGAATTCATCTACACACCAACTGGATACGCAAGAATCAGCACGCGTCAAGCCAATGGAATATGAAGACTATAGTAGCCACACAGCCACAGAATATGGGGGTATGCCAATGAAGCCTATGGCCGACCATCACACCGACGCTAGATACTCAAGCCCCAGCACTGCCACCTACGTTGATGATCCATCCAGAAATTATAGTGGCCGGGAATCAGAAGAAATCCGTTCTACATCTGAATTGGTCAAGCCAAGTGATCCGTACTCTAACAATCAAGTTGTGAAGCCTCATGGTATGGATTAGTTACCATAATTACCCCCCTTTTTTTCCCTTTATTCTAGTCATTTGTCTCTTTTTTTAATTTTTATTATTATTTATATACAAATATATTATATACTACTAGTAGAATAGTAACAGTAGCTTAGTAGTTTGATATCAAGTTTAATAAAACCAAATGCTCGACATTTTTTTTATTTGCCACAATTCTGTATTCCTACCCCAATTTCCCCCTTTTTTTAATTGGGCACTCTTGCCGATGAAGCTCAAGCCTTAATTTTCATTGTCCCAATTTGGCACCGCTGTTTAAAAGCATATTGCCCTGCACTCACATTACTTGCCATTCAAGTGAAACTCTGGTGCTATACGGTATACTGTATTGATGAACGAACATGGTGATGCCAATTATGACACATATAATATTATCACGACAGCATAAAAATCAAAAGTATCTGGATCAAACTTTGATGAAATGAAAAAAAAAAAATAGTGTGTAGAATTTATATCGCCGCCGAAGTATGGTGCAACATTAATCCTTTGGTTTTTTTTATTTATTTTTAGAATGGAAATTGTCTTTTCTTCGTTTTCCCTCTTCTATTGTCTTTTTTTTTTTTTTTTTCTACTCCACCCCTTTCCAATCCTTTTACTTGTTTTGTTATATATTGTTTTATTTTTATAACAAATCATGAAACTTACCAATAGCCAATCTGGCTATGACAAAACAGTAACGTCCATCTTATTTGCCATCACCTTACTTTGCTCATCCGTCACCGCTGCACCCAACACCAGTTCCTCCTCTTCTAACAAAACTGATCCATGTGCTGCCATTGCTGGACAGTCAACGGCTACTTTCCATGAAGCCAAGGCTTGTCTTGATCATTTCCCTTACAACGAAACTATTGCGTCGCAAACGTTGGATACTGTACGAAAAGTCACCAAGGAACTATATGTTTTCAATGTAAGTTATACTACTAAGAGTCAAAATATACATATGTCTAATACTATACTTCTTCATTTATTAGGAAATCGCTACGTCTCCACCTAAAATTGAAGGATTATCGGCTGTACCTGTCGATATCAGTCATGGACTCGATATTATTCAACATGACAAATGGCATTCTGATCGTGAATTCCAAGAAGCCGTAGCTTTGTTACTTGACAAGGTCCATGACACTCATTTGGTAAGCTTTGAAAAGGAATCACATGTAGCTTGCATACTTAGTTTTCTTTTTGTTAATTCTATAGGTTTATTCACCATTCTGTTATCGACAATTTATTTTCTGGCAACCTATTCAATTGAATGCTCTTGTCCGTGATCAAAAATCAGTGGTGAATGTCGCCTATGTGAAGAATGATATCTGGCCCGAAGCAAAAGAATCTTGGGTTGGATGTGAAGTGACAGAAATCGACGGCAAGAACTCGATGGATATGATTGTTAATTATGCTGTCAACAACAACGGCGAAAGCAAAGATGTCAACACCTGCTTCAACAATATTATGAACACCAAGACGTATTTCCATGGTTGGGATGATGGTGCCGATGACCTTGGTTACCATCGTTTCTTACCAGCTCAAGAAATGCACTCTTACACCATGCGCTGCCCCAAGAAGGGTACCAAACCCTCGGAAGACGAATTTGACGAGCCTTTTACTGTCAAGGTGCCTTGGGTCGCTCAAGTCCCTATCAACTTCAACGATGCTACCACCTACTGGGAAAACTATTGTCAATCTTCTCACACGAATTATGCTAAGCGAGATGCTGTTGGTCATTTAGATGTTGAAGAATTACGACTCATGCATGAAGGCCAGGCGTTTGATCTGTCTCCTGAAGCTGCTAGAAATGCCGCTGCCGGTGGAAAGCGGGGTCCTTATGTGGAATTCATTGCCTTGGACAAACCTCAAGCTGATGTTGGTGTGATCGATATCCAAAGCTTCTCCATTGAATCAAGCGACCGACAGGAATTCATTGACACATTCTATTCTGGACTCAAGGAATTTGAAAGCAAGGGAATCAAGAAAATCGTCTTGGATCTATCTTCTAATGGTGGCGGTGATGCTTGTGCTGGCGAATTTATTATCAATACCTTCTTTGGCTCCACTCCCGACTATCCTTCTGACATCAAATACTCGCCCTTCTTGGAACGTGTCATCAAGAAAGCAACTGAAGTTCCTGGTACCAAATGGGGTGATTACAAGAATGAAAAATACAGTGGCGCCGAATGGTTCACCAAGACGAACACCTACACTCGTGGTAAAGAACAAGTCAAATTTTCTCAACCTGTGTCTCTTAGCTGTGATCGCTGGGAATCTGAATTGACTATTGACAAGAAAATCAAGACCCCTTGGAAAGCGGAAGATCTTTTGATTCTTTCTGATGGCCGCTGTGGCTCCACTTGTGCTATTGTGGCCTCTCGTCTCCGTATCTCGCACCAAGTAGCTGCCATGGGCTTGGGTGGTATTCGTGGCAACCGAATGCAATTCGCCTCTTTCCCCGGTGGCGAAAGTGAACGTCTCTCTGGCTTTTTGATGGACTTGCAACAATTGGATTTACAAGATGATCCTGATGCTCCCTCTCCCTTCCCTGAACGTGCTGATATGGGCTGGACTTTCCGTGAAGCCTATCGTCCTACTGCGACTGGAAAGGAAATGGGCAAGGAAACCGAACTCCTCGAATATAGCGTCAACAATGCCGATTGCCGAATGCACTTTGATGATGAAAACTCAAATGATGTCAAGAAGCTTTGGTCCGATGTTGCTCAGGTGTTTACTTCTGGTCAATGCCCCTTGATCAAGGATTAGAAATAGTATCCCCCACTCCCCTCTCCCTCTCTCCTACTTCGTCACTGTATCTCCAAATTTACTGTATTATTGTGTACTAGTTCATACCCAACCCCAATCCTCCTTTCCCACTTCTGCTTCCTTCTTTTTTAAATCTTTGTTTATCTTATAATAAAAAAAAGGTGAAATGAACGTATACTGCTATCGTTTTGCGGGATTTGAAATCAGGCAACAACGAAAGGCACCAAAGTCAATTGTTTTTTTTTTCCACTTTTTTTTTTTTTTTTTTTTTTTTTTTTTCACTGCTCTTTCCTGATATCACCAGTCCAACACTCCATGCTGGAAACTTTTTTGTTAGACAATACAATATTCATATATGGCGCCTTCATCTTGATATCAGCAATCAGCATCGTGTTTATACCATCAGCAACACCTATCATCCTTGGTACTGCTGGGTTGACTTGGACTTGGCTTCGGCGAAAATCATCACAACCTTTCAGCAATAGCAACAGCACTCCTTCGATGGACGCATTTACGTGGGCTTCCGTCTATGAAAAGATTGACAAGAATACTAGTCAAGTCCAATACTTATCACAATTACGACTGGATTCAACACAACAACAACGCGCTCTCCTCGAAGATCTGGAAACCCTCACCAATACATTCAACTCGTATAGATCAACACATGAAAAAGATTTGGATCAGGCCATTCAATCTCTTAATGCTCTACAACAACAAAATGATGCTTTGAAACTCGATAATACCACGATGACTACAACAATCGATGCCTTACGCCTGAGGAATTCAGATCAAGATCACCACAAGTCGACCTTGCAAACTCAACTCAACAGTTTACAGCTCGATAAGGACGTATTATTGAAAAAATTGTCAGCAATGGAGCATCTGAAAGGCGACCTTGAGCATGATTTGAATCTTTTACGTCAGTGTAGGGAGACCGACATTCAAAAAGTGGCTGCTATGGAGGAAGCTATCAACAAGCTGGAAACCGAACATACAAA
Source organism: Absidia repens (assembly GCA_002105175.1). Classification (NCBI taxonomy): domain Eukaryota; kingdom Fungi; phylum Mucoromycota; class Mucoromycetes; order Mucorales; family Cunninghamellaceae; genus Absidia; species Absidia repens. The sequence continues at coordinate 2,718,487 of MCGE01000001.1, read as the reverse complement.
GTTACGAACCGACAATGAATCCACAGCAAACGCCTTGACGACCATGGAAAAGCAGGCAGGTGATCTTCGGCACGAAAAGGATACTGTGAATCAACAATTGGATGTTTTGCGCCTGGAAAATGGATCACTGATGGAAAAAGTAGCCGCGATGGAACATGAAGGTGATACTTGGAATCAGCAGACAGCGACTTTTGAACAACAATTGGACTCAATGTCCCAAGAGAAAGCTGATTTGGAACGAACTCTGGCTACTATGGAACAAGAAAAGGACAACCAGACACTGCAGATGAATGCTTTACGAAAAGAAATTGATATTTTGCAGCAGGACAAGGATACAAGATCAAAGGAAATGGATGTGATGGCTCAAGAACTAGCAACAATGAAAGACAAGGATCAGGATTTGACTGAGCAGCAGCAACAGCAAGCGGAAACGAAAGAGCGTGAATGGGATGAATTGAAGGAACAGCTGAACAATGAAAAACGAAAGACGGAGCATCTACAACTATTTGTGCGGGAAAATACCAAGGAACTTCATCGGGTAGCAGCAGATGCATTGGGATATCAGCAACAGGTGGAAGAATTGAAGACACAACTCGAACAACAACAAGATCAGTGCGCCGAAATGGAACAGCAAATGAACGAGCTTAACCTTGATGCACACGAAAAGGACATGGTGATGGCAGATATGCAACAAAAAGAAGAACGACTTATTGCTGAGCTTGATGAAATGGGACAAAAAGTTGAAAACGAAGATGAAATGGAATCAATCATGGAGCGGATACAACAACACATGGTGGATTTGAAACATTTGGAAAAGAACAAGGAAGCGATCCTCATCGAACTGGACACCCTAGAAGAAAATAAGAAAATGGCGGTAATGGATTTGGAAGCTCTAGAAGATGATAAGCGAAAACTATCAACATTCTTGAAGAAATCATTGACTCAGCAGCAGCATCAACAATCAGGCGATGGATCATCATGGCACGAACCAATAAATGATAATACTGACCACCACAACGACAACAACAAATTCCAACGGCCTAGATCACCACATGTCAACTACCCTCTCATTAAGACAAGCCGATCATCATCTATCCCAAGATTATCGAACACCAACCTCTCACTCTCACGTTCCAAATCATCACGACTTGCCACTGCTTCTGGTACTCGGAAATCGATGGGACAGTATGAACTATATCAAACGGTGCGACGTCTAGAAGGTGTGATTGCTGAACTACAACGGCAATTGGATGATTCTCAAGCTCAACTGGAAGACCGAGAACAACGACTGTGCCATTTTTTAGCCAACGATACTGTTAGATAGAATAGAACTCCTCCTCCCTCCCCCCTCTTCATTATTTATAGTATATATTTGATTTTTACCCTAGTTTTATTTACCTTTATTATACCTATTTGTTTTACATTTATATCAATAAAATATTATTATGGGTGTTTGATGAATTTTATATTATATGACTGACTTCAGGAACGAACCGGTATCAGTGACAGACGGAGAATTAATGTGCCGGACCTGCGGGCTATCTGAAAAAGGGCACCCTTTTTCTTTTTCTATTTTTTTTTTTTTTCTTTTAGTTTATTTCTATGACTCTTTCCACACCAACGCTATCCAAACAAAGGTCTTTCGGTCTTTTGGAAAAATATCAGTTGTCAAAAACACTGACAAACTGCTATGGATCTGTTACCTGCACCGCCCATTTACAACATCAATTACTGCGAGACAGCAATGACATGGCCAAATCGTTATCCTTTTACCTGAATCAGTTTTATCCAGCAGTTACGAGTCTGGTGCGCAAATATCCTTCCCTTGGTCTCAACGTCCGTGAACCAGCAAAGCCTTCTGCTTATTTTGTCCATACCTCATGTTTCCCTCTTGAAGAATTAGTCACCATCCAAGAAGACTCTGGATCCCTGGAGGAAGCCATCAGTGCCGCATGCGATGAAGAATTAGTGGTGTTGGATCGCGACTCGGACCTTCCTTTATGGCGGTTGAAAGTTCTGGTTCAGCCTGATGTTTTTGATCGTTGCACTGTGATATTTATTGCTCATCATGTGGTGATAGATGGGGCATGTCTGGCATTCTTTTGGCAAGCCTTCCTTGATGCACTGAACTCCCCTGAATCCGAGAAAACAATGCAGGAACATGGAAACTGGGTGGTGACTACTGGTGGTGGCGTTGATGGACCGTTGACATTGGCACCACCTATGGAAGCGCGATCCGCGTTACCCAAACCTTCCTATTTGGACTATGGGAAATTGGCAGGTGGCATACTCAAGGACTTGTTACTTCCGGTGAAATGGCAACAATTCATGGGACTATCCTCCCCAGTAATGGAAACACTGTGGCAAGGCGATACTGCGGCTATAGAAGGTGAAGGACACAAGACAACCATCCAACTCCGAAAAATAGGCAACGACGACTCTTGGCGAAATTTGTTGCGATTGGCCAAGGAAAAATACCACGTCTCCGTGCATGCGGCGTTACATGCAGCCTTGCTTATGGCATGGTCGGAAATCTACTCAGATCAAGCAACCATGGTGACGACGCCAGTCAACTGTCGATCTCTCGCCAAGGTGCCCAACGGTGAATTTGGCAACTTTGTCGGGGCTTATGAGCATTTGTGGACACCTGATACGCTCCTCAACCCACCTTCTCCTGATACTACTACTACTCCTTGTCCTCCTCTGCTCTGGCGACTTGCTGTACATTATCATGCCGCTCTGCAATTAAACAAACCTCGGGTCACGAATGGTGGTCAGTTCCTCGGTTTACTGGATTACCCCAAGGACTATGTTGGATGGTGGCACGACAAAAGGAAGAAAAGTCGAATGGGTCGCGAAGGAGGGCTGGAACATTCGGATCTTGGTCGATTTAACTCAGCTGCTACTGACGGTAATTGGCGTTTGGATGGATTATGGTTTGCCCAGTCGGCCCAGATTTATAGTACAGCTTTGGGACTCAACACTATCACGGTCAAGGATGTGGTGTATGCCTCTTTTGGTTGGCAACGTGGATCACTCGATGAATCAAAAGTGACCAAGGTTATGGATCGTTTTGTGGATATTCTTCAAAATTGTACATTATAGTTTTGGTTAGTTAGTTCGTTTTTTTTGTTTTGTTTTGCTTTTTTGTAGCCCATTAGTATCAATTAATATTTATTCTTGTAGTTTTAATCATATCTACCTACTTCCTATCACTTTTTTCCACAATGCTCAATAAAGATTTGTCGGAATTTTAATATATCTATTTTTTTTTTTTTTTGAATGGTTTCTTTTTTTTTTTATTCACCAGTAGCTTGTGTCCATTTTAACAACAATGACACAACAGGATGCTGATGCTGCACTTGCTCTAGAATTACAACAAAATATTGGATTTGCTGTCGAACCAATTACCAATTGTCCGCATCTCCCTGCATCAACAGCCAACCATCAAGTCCACATAAATCAACCCTGCAAAGATTGTGGCGATTCTGTGGAAAACTGGCAATGTCTTACGTGTGATACTATTTTATGCTCTCGGTACCGACAAGGCCATATGAAAGAACATGTTGAAAACTCTGGTCACTGTGTTTGTCTCAGTTACGCTGATTTGTCTGTCTGGTGTTTCAATTGTAATAGCTATGTTACTCATCAGGTAAGTTCAAAGAAAGGCAGTACTCGAATAAATATATGCGTGAGCCGGGGAGCGGGGGGGGGTGGGGGAAGGAGGAGGAAGGATGTCCTCCTATTATAGTAATACATTACAAAATACAAGCAAATGATTAACTCCTTTCTCTCATTCTCTTTTATAGGTGCTCGAGGATTTGAAGCATAAAGCCTATGTCGCCAAATTCAATCAAGAGCCACCCATGCTTACTACCCAAGTCAGTGACCTACAAGACCAAGGCTGCTCTTCGAAGTAATGATTAGTGTTAGTTTGCTTTTAATTTAGTCATCTGGTTTGCTTTATTTTGTCAAATAAAAATACCTCGCATTTTTTTGCTTTTAATATATGATATGTGATTGTATTACCTACTGTGGTTTATATACATGTGATTGCTTGTTGTTTTGTCGTATTGTATCTTATATATCTATATATCTATATATTTGTTAGGAAAAAAAAGGAACGTGTAAAAGTCGATGTTTAGCTGAAAGCGTCAGGATGATCTAGCACAAATATATGTTATTTGATAAAGACTGATAGGGTAAAGTCAGAATACTGTGCTTAAAAAATGACCTGCCTGTTTTATTTTAGAAACTTATTTTAGAAGTTTTTGACATCTTGTGACCAAAATAATGCTTTATCTGACACGTAGACATGCTTTGAATATTTTTTCTTTTCTCTGTTTTGATGTAGATATTGAGCCCATTTCAATATTAAGTTAGTGATCCGTGACCTCCATCATCGATACTGCAACGACTTTGATAGTTATGATCATTTCTCAACAGATCATGCATATAATAATTACACGGTCATCTTTCTGAAGCCAGTTTACCGTTTCGCTACGAAATCGACCTTGTGCCTGATTAGGAAGGTCAGGCACAGTACTCTTCTAATCCCCGCCAATGGATTTATTACAAGTAGTTTACTTTTAATAGTTTCAAGCAAAATGATGAAAACAAAACTAATAAAAAAAGGAGTCGTAGATAAATAAAAATCAAAAGGAGGTAAAGAGTTCGAAAAGAGGAGATGGGGGATAGTGATGGAGTGCTTACAGACATGGGGGATGGCCGAGGTCACTTTCAAGCAAAAGGCAGTTCACGTGGAAATGGTTTTAAATCCCGCTTAACACATATCTGCTCTTGCTTCCGGACACTTTCTTCTTTTCTTTCTTAATTTTATTTATAACCCTTTTCTGCTTAAAAACCGAAACTCAATCCATGTCTTTAGATCGCTCGTCACAAAGTTATCGGAACTCACAATGCACACCAAAACCAAACTCTCACAATGACGCAGACCCTAGTGGAAACGTTGATGGTAAGGGATTGATAACATTTGATCGGCAAGCATACTTGACTAAAAGACGGATCGCTGGAAAATTTACTAAAAGCAAAACCGCTACCTTCACATAGAAAATATTTTGGAACAGAAGGAACAGAGTGAACACAAGATCTACTGCACATCTATATGGACCAGTCCACTCTTGATATTGTCTTACTTTGGATTGTACTTGTTTGAAGAAGTCAGGTCTCTGGTCACATACTTTTGTCGACATAGGCGTTCAACTTTGACCCTACTGACTCTTATTTTATCTATTTGGGTTTTTTGTAAAACTGAAGGACAACATCAAACAGTAAGTTAAAGGAACCGAAATGGGACATATTGAAACTGTGATAGTATGGTTAAACCGTTTCTTTTTTTTGATTGCTATCATATGTGTAGACAGTCAACTGGGTTAAGCAACAATTCCAGTGGTATGGTTACTGGACGGTACTTGGTGTCGCATCCTCGGTTGGACTCGGATCTGGATTACATACATTTGTGTTATTTCTTGGACCTTATATCGCAGAAGTGACAGTAGCAGCATACAAATGCCAAAATAATGGCGCAATGATAAGAAACCCCTCAAGGTAAGAATTCAAGAAGAGAGAGAACGAAACAAACAAACAAATAAATAGCTTCTATAGTAAGAGTCTCACCTTCATTATTATTATTATTATCAGCTATCATTTAGAATGTAGCCCTTTTTTTATACCAACAAGCAGCACATCCTTGACATTATGGACGATTTATCAATGCATAGCTTTGGAAACTCTTGCATGGGGTATTGGAACAGCACTTGGTGAACTACCGCCGTATTTTATGGCTCGTACAGGTAAATGTCATAAAAATAAACTAGATAGTATGGAAGGGAGAACAATTGGATTGGCTAACAGCTGGGCTGTTTCTTTCTTTTTATGAAACTATAGTGGCATTATCTGGTGGCAAAAATCAAGCACTGACGGAATTTGAAACTAGCCTCACAAAACTCCCTCAGGATCGTACGTTGAAGGAATCTATTTCTTTTTATCTTTATTCTGGCATGAAACGCTTGGGATTCTTTGGTATTCTCGTGTTTGCGTCCATTCCGAACCCTTTATTTGACTTGGCTGGAATTACATGTGGTCACTTTTTGGTTCCTTTCACTACCTTTTTTGGTGCAACCTTACTTGGCAAAGCATGTATCAAGGCGTCAATTCAGGTAATATATATATATATTTATTCACACTGCAGTATCGTAGGTTGATTCGGGTATATTGACTGTAAAACTTTATTTATTTTTATGACAGGCGTTGATTGTGATATTAACTTTTTCTCACGAAACCTTGACCATTTTTTTGAATTCTTTGGAATCGTCCTTCCCCGCCTTGCATAAAGCCTTATCCAAAATTATTCTCGATCATACACTTCAGTTTGGCCAATCATTATCCAACGAACATGGACCTAGTCAGGTAACTGGAACTTTACTTCATCTTTTTGAAATTCTCTAATTTTTATTGGACTTTTTTAGATGAATTATATCAAGATCGTGTGGAACTTTTTCTTATCACTGATGATTGGATACTTTGTGATCTCCTCGATAGAATCTCTTGGCTTGGCTTACATGAAACGACAAAGTGAAAAAGGGATTGAGCGACTAAAAAAAGACAAAAAAGACAAATGAAATGACTTTTAGTATTAGTATGACAATATTCATTTAGTATAGTAGAACATTATACCCCTCTTCCTTAGTACACTTGTATTTTTATTTTTTATTTTATCCTCCAATTGATTTTTTTTAATAAAATTATGCCCCCTTTTTTCCCGCTTTTTCTTTTCTTTTCTTGTTTGCTTCCTATTTTTCGTCCTTTTCTTCTTCTTCTTATTTTTATTATTATTATCAACTGAATTGGTGGCACTACTGGGATGTTGGAAGCTTCCAATAACGCTGACGACGATGATATCAAACGACAATCTTTATCTGTGCCTATTCACCCTGATGATGCAAAGGATAAAGTATTCAGAGCGATACTGAAGGCACTTCTGAAAATGGACAACAAACCAAGCTCACCAAAAGAACTGGCCAATGTTATCATACAAAGTGATTATGCTACCTTAGGGTAATGTTATAAACAAATAAAGCAAAAACATGCCTGATAATTATTCGTTTACTAATTTACTCTTTAACTTCTTTAGGGGCTCGACTCCATTTGCAACAGTATCGTCTCGTATCTCTCAACACTTTAAGCGTGCAGCACAACACAAACCTCCCCGCACGCCTTTACTTACGCGACATGTTGATTCATCACATTCACGAAAAATCAACTACTCTCTTGCAATGGAGACAATTTTACCGTCGCCAATATCATCTTCACCCAACTCACCAGCACCTACACCTCAAGAAATTCGACCGCAGCAAAAATCAAAGAGAAAAGTGGCACAAATCGGTAACGGCGTACCAACCACAAGACAGACAAAAGCCAAACGATTACGCAGTAAAAATTACGACATGACATACATATACGACAACAAAGACACCACAACAACAAAACAACCAAAGCCAATCGTGACACCGGCAGCAACAGCGCAAGTGTCATCAAGAAAGTCAACTACTCCATATGCGACCAATTCTACTGTCATCACATCGTCAACTATTACCGCAGCAATTACAAAGTCGACTAAAGATACGGCTGATTCTGATGATGGCGATTCTGATTACTATCAAGACATGCTGGATGACACGTTGGACCATTTTGAAGTGAACCCAAGAACAATCAATGAATCTCCCCCACCATTGTCTTTACGTCGACAACAACCTGCTACTACCAGCGATTCAGCACCAGATTATCATCATATTGATCACGCAAATGCTTTATGGACGAACGATATTGCCGTTGGAGAGAATTTTGGACTAGCGCACCTTCCGGACTCATCAACTGCTCACCATCTATCATTTAATATTGCCGCTCCTGAAACTGTACCTATATCCGAACTTGATGATTATTTTGGAAATGATAAAGAGCCATTAGCAGCTGGAAGACCCAACCTTATGCTAGCAGCGGAAGACAGGGATGTCCACTTACATGATGAATCAGCAAGCTCCCTTCACCAACCTAAAAACGCTCGTTCTGAAACTGAAGATGATACCATACTGATCAACAGTCGAGGGAATTCCGCTCAACAAATCCAAAACCGTCAACGTCGTAACTCATGGCCTTCATTTTCTCAACATCCGCACTCAAGCTACACTCCGAACAACGATATGACCATCGACAAGCATAAACCCAACTGGACACCTTACACCAATATCTTCAACACGGATTCATCACAATCGCTGCAATCACAACATAATATGTCTGACCGATTAGCGGAACAAGGTAGGTTAAGCATTAGGTACCGTGCTTCTCTTCGTATTAAAACTAATCTCTTTATTATTTTTTAATTGTAGGCCATTGTGATAATTCGCAGAATACTACCCTCACTTCCAGTTCAAACGACCATATGCGCAACGACTCCGAACAATCATTATTATCCTCCACAGCAGGTAGCGGAGACGATAGCGGAGACGACATGTTTTTCCAGTACGAAGACGACGCCAACGATTACACCAGCACACTACCAGCAAATGTACCGGCTCACTCACTTGGAAGTGCAGAATCCACAGCAGCTTCACTCAGCATCGCCAATCTCACAAGGCTACTGGAATTGATACATGAGAAACAAGTGGATTTTGCAACGCTACCGGAAATTGTCACAACGACTCCCCACCTGAACTACTTATTACCTATCGTTGGACAGATCAAAACGCTGGCAGGTTATATTCAACAAACCATTGCAGGTGATACCGATTCTTTGGCTTGCAGCTCACAATCCACCGTTGACACCCAATCATCACAAATGCAACAAAACGCGGACATCAATGCTATCTTGACCCGATTTCCAGTCCTCAAGTTATTACTTGACAAAAGCTACCTAAACGCAAAACAACCACAGCCCTTATCAGAAACAATCATGGTACAAACAACAACATTGACATCCCCAACCATGTATATCACGGTGATTGACGATATTGCGGTGTGTGTGGCTATACTATGTCCAACAGTTGATATGCCTGAATACCGTATTATGCGACGTTTGGATTTGGATTATGTGAATGGTACTACATTGTTGATGGCGGGCGGCATTGACACGGAGCGAGAACGAAGTGTCATCTTTAGCTTGGAAAAGGATCGACTCCGAATTCGGCGACAAAATAGCATTCTCAACGGCACCTGGCTCCCATTACGACGTGCTCAACACTTGGCAGCTACGTGCTCTATTGAACATCGACTGGGTTCCTTTCTGGATGACAGCATTGAATGCCATTTTCCTTCTCCTTTACCGATCGACGTGGTCAAACGGCAACCAATAAAAAAAACGCCAGCAAAGCAACATTTGCCTTATTCGTGGAAGATGGACGATGGACGGGAAATTTCGCGCTCTATTTTATCATCGAAAAACATCTCGCTGGTTGGTGGTGGCAATGATAATCAGTGTGTTAATGCCTTTTGGTCTGAATCGACACCTGATCGGCCATTGCTTGGAAACATACCTATGTCAACTATCGATGCCCATTTAGAACCTGGTCTGAACTATTCACAACAACAAAAGCCATCACTATCTTCACCATCATCTACATCAGAAATAACAGCATCACACAATGACAACACCAATGACTGCTCTCCTATCCTTGAAGGCGATAGTACTGACACTGATTCCGACACTGAAGAGATACGTCGACAAACACGTTTGGACTATGATGCAGCCATTAATTCGATATCGGATGACACCAGTTTGGATGATCTAATCAGTCGACCATATCCCCGAAATGAATCAGCAAAACGATATTCAGATGCACCAATACAAAGAAAAAAACACCATCAGCGAAGTTTACTCAAAAACACCAATACATCCAAGCGGAAAGCACCCACCCGTCAAAAGAAACCGGCAATCAAAGCTAGAATGAACTTAAAACAACATACGATTAGGAAATCAACTTCTTGGCATGAGGGCTCCAGTTCACAACAGCCTTCAATGATGCCTAGGGCAACGCCGCATGAAGCGCTCTCCTCAGCAACATCAGCAAATCAGACGATCAAGTACTCCACTTCCGTTCCTTTAACTATGGCTGGATCGACCAAGTTATCATCACCTGACGAAGATAAAGAAATGAATGAAATTGATATTGGTGGGAAGAATCTTGACGATGATTTACGGTGATTCTTAGTTTTAGCTTATTTATCACATTATATCTTCCTGACTTATATTCCTTTTTATCAGATCTCTTAGCATGTACTCCTTTTTATCCTATCGTCTTATATATTCTTTTATTCCTTATAGCATACATTTACACTCTTATTTTATATACATCGTATTTAGTGCCTGCAGTATATACTCATTATACCCCATTATGATATCAGCTTACTCTTCACCCTTCCTCCAATATACTGCGCATCTACTTTAGGGTTTTGAACATTCAATAAAAAATGACTTATGAAAATTATCTTTTGGCATGAAATATGCTATTGTCACTGTTGTTGGTTGTTTTTTTTTTTTTTTTTTTTTTTTTTTTTTGGAGGGGTACTTTATAGAGATCTTCACTATGTACTGTACTGAAAATACCACAGAATGTACGTTTTTGTTTAGTTTAATTGTTTGTCTTTGGCTTATATATTAAAACCTTTTCTCTTTATGTGAATTTATTCTCCTTCACACAGTTCCATGGCAACCTTGGCACTTTTTTATATGTAAATTTTTATTTGAAAGAGCGTACAGTGCGTAAATTTGGTTGGGGGTAGATTCCTGGGCTTCAAAAGGAAGAAAGTTTGATAGGCAGGTATTCCAACTGTATTTGAAGAGGGGTCTCTTTAAATCACTTAAATAAAAAACATTGTATGGCATGCAATAAACTATTGAAGACATTCATTGAAGGTTTATACGGTAAATATTTTTTACTATAGAATAAACTAAGATGACAAGAAATTCTACGGTGAACGACAAGCTATTCTACAGCACTGTACTGTACAGTGGATGGATGCACTATTCTACGGTATGCGACAAGCTAATTCAAAGAGCAGGAGGTGTACGAAGGTATCGTGGCAACTGTATCACGAGAAGAGGTTCACCACGCCACCACTACTGAATCTTGATAGTTGCATAAAAAATGGACAGTGGACATTGGATGGTGTTGTTGCGTGCCTTAAGAAAAGAGAAGTCGAAAAACTCACTACCATAGGCAATCCACCCCCCCCAAAAAAATGTCCCTATTGTCGATATATATGAAATGGCACGTCATAGACGCACAAAAACCCAGCCACAGTTTATGTATAATGTATATATAAACAAGTTTTATGGTGCACTTCATCCATGTTGGAGGATATAAAAAGACGGTATACTTTATTGAAGCATAAGAATAAAAAAAAGTCAACAGCAATCAAGAGATCTAATGGAGTTAGCATGAGGGAGGTTAATGGGAGAGCTGTAGAATATTCAGCACTTATCTAAATAAACAGTAGCAATAAAAAAGTAATATACTTTATGAAGCATGAGAGTGACTAAAGGTATACACATTTTTTTTTTTTATTGAAGCACGATAATTGTCAAGGCTAATCAAAAAGGACGATGATGTGGAAAAGAGATCTATTGCAGAAGACATGAGAGAGGCTAATGGGACATTTTTTATTGTAGCAAATATAAAAGGTATATATTTTTTTCAATATGGATACAAATTATGGGCAAGCTATAACTAGAATAAGCTAATGAAGACCCCAAAAAGCCAACCAATGGTGGTTCTAAATCCTAGATTCAAAATGAAAGGGTTTCCCCATGCATCTTGTATTCCCTTAGCTGAAATCCCTTCTAAACTAGTCCTGACACTAATCTAAGATCACCATAGCCTCAAAGAAGTTGAATGGTGAAGAAAAAAAGGCAGGATGAAAGAGAAGGAAAAAGAGAGGCGGGGAAAATAAAAAAACATACCATATCCACGTGGGCGGGAATTGAAAATTCATGAGGTTGCTCTGGCAGAGTTACTTTGACCATTCAACGTCAGATTTCAGTTTTCATGGCAACATTCGATTGTATGTATGCAGCTTTTTTTTTTTTTTTTTTTTTTAATACCTACGCACACGACCTAATAGCGGTGGCCTTTTTCAACTGTGGTCAAATATTCATATATAGGCAAAAAATCAAAAACTAACAAAGACAAAGCAAATTAGTGATAAAAATAAAATGGTTTTTATTGCAAAAAAGTAGGGGAATTGAATATCCAAATAATACTTTTACTACTAAACGTAGTTTGCCCCCAGAATGTAACAGTGTTGCTATAAGGTTCTAAGCAAAAAGGCAATATAATAATTTTGAAGCATTTAAAAACCACAATAGACAGATATGTATATTCATACGTTTGGTCCAAAATCACAATAGGAAAAATGAGGACAGTGCAAACGAAATGTATGCTCCGCCAGTGTAGGATCTATTCTAGTCTGGCCTAGGCATGTAAATTGGGTCAAGCGTGGACAAGAGATGGATAAACAGTCCAGGGAATTTTGAGTGATGGTATTGGATTGGGCCAAGCCTTTTGGCAAGGAAAAAGAAATAATCTCAAGAGCGTGGCAGGAATTGGCGACATGCTTGACACCTTTGTCAGAGAAAAATCCGCTAACACGAATTTTGCGCAAGTCAGGACATGATAAGGCGATCTGGTACAAATAATCGTCGTTCAATAGGAGACCCGTTATGCTACTGTGCGTGATAGAAATATGAGTTAAAGGAAGTGGTACAATTTTTAGGGACGTTGGAATATTGAAGTACAAGTCGAGCCATGGTAATGGATCATTCCCATTATCTGACGGGTGATGAGTCAATGTGATTGGCCCAGGAATTTCGGAGAGTGGAATTTCCAACAGACAAAATTGAACTCGATAACGTTGGACAGAAGGGGAAAAAACAGCGTGTGTGTGATGTAAGGATAAGTAAGCCAAGTTGGGTAAATGGTGAAATAAAATTGATTGAAAAGTATGAAGGAGTGGGATTGGCTGGAAAGAATTAAAAGCTATGGTTAATCCAGTAATCCACTCATAATAAGGTCTAAGTATGCGCTGATGTTGATGATGATTATGATCATATTGTTGTTCATCTTGTATCGATCGATATAAAGTTTGGATAAAATTATTGAGCTTATCAGCATGTGTAATACGCGGACGATTCCAAAGTCGACGGAGAGCGGGCTGACTGTATGATTGACAGACAACAGCAAATTGAAGAAGAGTGGGCGGATCGAGAAAAGGAAGTACAGTAGTTAATATGTCATAGTGTAAATGTCGAATCGTCATTGGAAGGTGGAGAAGGGAAAATGGAGAGATGAAAAAAAAAGGTAGGTCCGTTTTATATAAATGTCGGGGGAGGAGAGCAATCAAAGGTGATAATATTTTAGTGCGGAGTGAAAGAGCGGGAAATAAAGGGGAAATTGGGGGGAGTGGCAGGGAGAAGTGGGGAAGAAACACATTGGATGCGATGAAAATATCCACTAAAGTGATGAGGATCATCATCGACATCGATAAAAACTGCGAATTATAAACATTATATCGGATTAAGATGAATTATTTGTATTGATTAATTAAAAACAATAATAATAACAACAACATAACAACAACAACAAAATAAAGTAGGATGAAAAATTGTCCTTAATAAATAATATGCTGTGTATCATAAGCATTGGGGAATGGAAAGAAGCTTATGATAGCAGCTTAGGAATCTGTGTGATACCCATTCCTCAGAGTATTGCTGTATGAGTATTTGTTTAAACATAACTATTGCAGTGTATGATATGGTTTCTTGAAAACCTACTGAATTTATTTCCCTTTCCTTTTTTTTTTCTTGATGTGATTATGATAATGGCTGGAGAATAAAAAGATTAAATGAGGGCAAGATCGTTGTCCTACTTCGACTCTATGATTGTTTTGTACTACTGCATGTTCAATCTAGAATGCTGTGTCATCTAACTTTCTCCTCCTCCCCCCAGTGATGATGACCCAAACGGAAGGACTGCCAAAAAAAAAAGACCCTTTCGGTGATCAATGAAGTTCATGCTTTTATTGTATGACTGAATCCCCTTTCCCGTTTTTTGACGATCTCCACAGTGAAAAAGATCTTCAATGATTGTATATCCCCCCACATACACGCAGATCTCTCTCTACTTCTCTGCATTTTTTCAATAAATGTAATAATATTCTGTTCTGATTTATTGTGCTGTATTCCAGTAGGTCTGTCAATTGGCATTCCCCGTTCCTGAATTTTTTTAGGCGATCAGTCAGCGGCGTTTGCGTATTTTTTTAGTGAGGCGTCAAACGCTTTTACGTCATTGGCTGAGCACCTTGTTAACACCGCTCTTTTTTGTGCAGTGTTCTTTAGTCTTCCTCTTTTCCTTCTCTCTCTTTTTTTTTTTTTTTTTTTTTTTTTCGAACCAACCACTCCTACGTCGACGATCGACAATGCCTCGATACAATTATCCCAAATTATGTCAGCAAGTATGTGAATTTATCTAAAAAGATCAAGGATGAAAGTGATATGTTCGAGCCTGAACCGAACTGTGTCAAATTAGCTGACTTTACACACACTAAACAGCCCCTTTTAAACCTTTAGATGACCAAGCTGGCGCCGTCGATACGTATGAGCTCGTCATCCACAGCGACCGGAAGGACACAAATATTATTATCTACCAACGCAATACAGATACCTATTTATTCACCCTATAAACGTGGTTGGAAATCATTATCATTGCAACAACGAATGGCCTTTTCTTCTACAGCAACAGCAACATCTGGATTGCCTTTCCGAATTGGCAACTTTCGTAAACTGGCGAAACTCGAACAAGAAGCAAACGCACATGCCCACGATCCTCTCAAGCAAGCTCTTTTGTATAAGGTACTTTCTCTTCATCTACGTGGACTAAAACGACATTCATAGCGCTCTAATAACTTTTTTTAATTATGTATGTAACTAGGAATGGCTACGGGCGAAGAATCCTCAGGCACTGATTATGCGTTTTGAAAAGGGAAATTTTACACACAATGAAGAATGCTGGCAACACTACATCACGGCGCTTTCACAGACAGGACAAGCGGATACCATTCTACCAAGGATTATGCAGAAATTGGGACAAGAAAGCAATGGTATCTGGGAAGGTGTTGGAAACAAAGCAAGATCTGGGGGCATGACTGCAGGTGGCAACAATCAAAAAATCCCAAAGGAACTTATTCAACAAGTCATGGCAAGCCGAGGTGGTGCCAGCAGCAGCGCTAATGGTGTGTCGAATTCTGGTATCAAAGGAAATCCAATCTATGTGGTTGTAGAAGAAGGTAAGCGCTTCCCCATTTTCGCTCAAAATGATAAAGCCACTGTCAAAAACAGCATACTTACTATTTTTTTTTCTCAACGTAGGACGAAGATTCAGTGCTTGGAAGGTGCTACGCTGGTTGGGAGTTACGGCAACCTATGCATTCTGTATTTTGACCATACTTTCATTGGCGTTGGAAAACTCTGGATTATTGAAAACTGCAACATCACAAACAGAATACGAACCCGTCAATCAGCACTCTGTCAAATTCGATGATGTACAAGGCGTTGATGAAGCAAAACAAGAATTGGAAGAAATCGTGCAATTTTTACGAAATCCTCAAAAGTTTACCGAGTTGGGCGGTAAGCTCCCAAAGGGCGTCTTACTCGAGGGTCCTCCTGGCACTGGTAAAACCATGTTGGCGCGGGCGGTGGCTGGCGAAGCGAATGTACCCTTCTTTTTTATGAGTGGTAGCGAATTTGATGAAATGTATGTTGGCGTTGGTGCAAGGCGTGTGCGTGAACTATTCGGTAAGAAAAAAAGTGATTGGGGTGAAGCAGTCCAAAGCGAAGTTGAGACGTGACTAATGATAAGCTTTATTGTTACGCAATAGCTGCCGCACGGGCCAAAGCCCCCAGTATTGTATTTATTGACGAAATCGATGCTATTGGATCCAAGCGCAACCCCAAAGATCAATCTTATATGAAACAAACGCTTAATCAACTATTGGTGGATTTGGATGGATTCTCTCAAACGGAAGGTGTAATATTTATTGCGGCAACCAATTTTCCTGAGCTTTTGGACAAAGCCTTGGTGCGACCTGGACGATTCGACCGACACGTCAATGTGCCTTTACCTGATGTACGTGGACGGATTCAAATACTGAAGCATCATATGAAGAACATGATCCTTGCTAAAAATGTGGATATCAGTGTGGCTGCTCGTGGAACCCCTGGGTTTAGTGGTGCTGATTTGGCGAATCTTGTGAATCAAGCAGCTATTCAAGCTAGCCGAGAAGGAAGTCACGAAATTACTGCAAAGCATTTGGAATACTCAAAGGACAAGATCATCATGGGTGCTGAAAGAAAAAGTGCGGTGATTACCGAAGAAAACAAACGCATCACGGCCTATCATGAAGGTGGTCACACTTTGGTAGCCTATTTTACCCAGGACGCCATGCCTCTTCACAAAGCTACAATTATTCCCCGTGGATCATCACTTGGTATGACAGTTCAACTTCCTGAAATGGACAAGGTAATGACAACCCTGCCCCCCCCGACGAAAAAAGGCAGGAAATAGAAATAACTTACATACTTATATATTTCTTTATTCAAAACTAGGACTCCTTTACTAAAAAAGAATATCTGGCACAAATCGATGTCTGTATGGGCGGACGAGTGGCAGAAGAAATGATTTTTGGCGACGAAAACGTAACAAGTGGTGCCCATAGTGATATTGTCAAAGCTACAGATGTTGCTCGACGTATGGTGCGATATTTTGGCATGAGCGACAAAGTTGGTCCAGTGAACTATGATGATGACGACATGCAGCTTCTCAGTACGGAAACAAAGATGCTAATTGAAAGCGAAATCAAGGACCTGGTACTTGGATCAGAGGCAAGAGCGAAACACATTCTTACTACTCATCGAGAAGAACTAGATAGATTGGCGAAGGCATTGGTAGAATATGAAACTCTTACCTCTGATGAAATCAAAGATGTCATGTCTGGAAAACCCATCACCAGGTAGCTTTTAGTTTTTGTTTATTTAGTTTTTAGTTATTATTACTGTTATTATTATTGCTCTTTTTATAGTCCTTATGTAGATACTTTTGTTTTATATGTTTTACTAGCCTTATCCTTGTTTTATTTTTACATTTTGAGAACCAAATAAAAAAAAAATGCATTTGATTAGACGTGACATTATTTTGACAATGCAACGATCTGTGATTTAGCAGGAATCTGCTGTTTTTTAAACGCCGTCGTGGCACAACCTCAAAGAAACCCCATCAACTTTTTTTGTCCCCAATACATCTTTTTTCACCCCCCCCCTTTTTTTTTCTCTTTCTTTTGCTCACCTTTTACATATTATGATGCATACTACATTTACGACACCAAACACTTCCCTTCCACTTGAATTGGTCGAACTCGTCCTCTCATATCTCCCCCCTCGCCATCTCATCCATTCGGCATTAGTCTGTCATTCATGGGCTCTACTCGCTAGGCGTCAACTCAACCAGGACGTCTACATTCATTCAAACCGACAGTACACACGTTGGTTGGAAACTCTTGAAACAGCATGCATACAATATCGACGAATTGTGCGCAAGGTCGTTGTTCACCCTCAAGTCCACTTGGATCTATCGGATCTGCAACTCCTTCGTTTATGCCCTTGGATAGAATCATTTGATATTAGCACCAAAAGTCCTAAAGATCGGTACAACAGCCCACAAAAATTGGACATCAATGACATTATTGGCAGAAGAAATCGGTACCCGCAACTACTATACAATTGGCGGTACCTGAAGCGGCTTCATGGCTACCATAGCGATCCTTCAACAGTTTGGGCTCCTCTTCTGCACTCACAATTGACAAGTTTGGTTTGCTCGTATGATGATATATGCATGTTGTCAACTACGTCGGAGAAGTCTGTGTTACCTTACTTGTCTTTCTCTGCTGTACTCTCCCAGCCTTCATGTGTATTCTCTGGCCTTTTGGAACTGGACATGACTTTTGGCTTTATGGATGTACCTGTGACCACTCTAGAAATGATTCACACTATTTGTCCCGTCTTGGAAACGTTGAAACTACATGTACAGTCTATGCACGGAACAACAAACTCCTCTCAGCTTACAGCTATACATGCCGACGACTGTTTACTTGCTGCGTCTCCTGTCAACAATCTGAAATCATTGAAGCTCTACGATATGGTGCATTTTGATCCCGGCTGCTATTCTTATCTTTTACACAAGTATCCGCTCCTGAACACGCTTCATCTTGGTTTTGCATTTGACGAATTCTATACCTCTGAACTAGTTCGACCGACTGCTGATGATGAATATGATGATAGTGACTTGTGCGCATACCTTCAAAAAAGTCGATCTGATCTCTTTGAACTGATATCTGGATATGGATGTTTGACACGGCTGGAAATTCATCTACAAGGCGCAAATGAATACGTTTCTAGTCTATGGCCAAGTGAAAAAATGAAAGAATGGATGCAAGGCAACAACAAAAGAAATGACAGCGGAAATGGTGATTTGATGGAGACGGCGAAGCGGACTTGCAGGTTGCAGCATCTGGAAATGACATATCAACGACAATCAGCAGAACACAGCACTGATATTCTTGGACTGGATGGCATTATCAACTCATGGGTGGGGCAACATCAGTTACATACATTATTACTAGATGTTTATAACAACAGTGTGGCAGATGCTTTGGGACAAACACAGCAACAGCACAATAGCCAGCATTCGCTACAATCCACTCTGAATCAATTCCTCTACTCGGACGGTTTGAATGTTTGTTCGAGGGCAGCTTTATCACGGAATCTGGCGACAATTTGTATCAAATGCTTTCCTGGCTTTGATGTATCTCTCACCTGTCTATTGGATGATTTACCTGGCTTAAAGACACTAGATTTGACGTTTGCTAATTTGATCAACAGGAAGCGGGACCGATCACAATTATCATGCTCTTCTTATGGCCTTCAACAATTGGTACTGGAGTCCACGAATGTGAAAGATACAGACAACTTGATGGATATAATTCAGAACCGCTGCCAACAATTGACGACTCTATGCTTCGAAAATGTGATGCTTGACGACAACAATGGAGATTGCGCTGGAAACACGACAATGACATTAGAAGAATCAAAAATGCGTGTATGGGATTTATCTGACCGCGGTTTGAAACATGTATGGTTCAAGTATTTATCGTTTGGCTTACAAGGTTTGAACAAGGAAAATAACGTAATGGTGAACCGGCTCAAGGTACATGAAACAACAGCAAATCGATTTACATGGTATAATACATCTATGTCCCAAGGCACGCATGGATCATCAAAACCCTTCTGCTTATCTGATCATGACCCCTCCTATCCTGAAGATCAATTTTGCTTTGGAAATACTGGTGCTAGTTTAGAATTGAAGTGTTATTTTGTAGAAGATCTACTATTTTGTTAGTTTAGATAGATACCAATAGTAGTTTTAGATCTTATCATTATGATTTATTATTTTTAATAAACGCTGGTGATGCACTGGAGCTTTAGAATGTCTTCGATTTACTGGTTCTCAAGGCTTTTTTTTTTTTTTTTTTTTTTTTTTTAAGTGTGGGCTTTGACGGGATGGAATTAGACTGGGATTAGACGACTCTGATAATTTCATATTTTGGATGACAGCTATTTGTGACCGAACCGTCGTGTTCAGCAATACGCCGATTGGATACTTTTGTGTGTGTGTGTATTAGAAAAAAAAAAAATAGGGGGATAGCTCAGACGACTTCACTATTTCGAACTTTGGTAGAAGCCAACATCCACACTCCGCCACGTTATTTCGTGTTCACTTTTCTTCATTGAGACTTTAATGAAGGGCTGGTGGTGACCTTGGATTAGTATTAGACCTTTTATCAGGGGCATTTTGAAAAGAATGCAATAAAAATATGCTTGAGAAAACAAACCCGTTCATTTTGGATACGTGATTTGGGATGCCCTTAAGTTGGCATGGAACCGTCTTTAGCTTTGTCTTAGTTTAGTAGTTAAATAAAATATGCATTATCTTTTTATCATTGGTCCCTCTCATATTTTCAATTGTTTTGCGTACTTGCAGAAAAAAAAAGGTATGTGTGAGTGCATGTAAATGTGTTTGTGCGTATTTGTGTTTGTGTGTGAGTGTGTGTGTGTGTATGTATGTATGTGTGTGTGTATGTGGATGAAATGGGTATGTAAAAATGAATGGTGTTAGGCGACTGCATCCAGCGAAAAAGGCGCCCGTCAACTTGTAATAGGCAAAGGAATAATTCCTGGTAAGGAATGAGTAGATGTATGGTAGGCTACTCACAATATAGCTACAATAATATAATTTCTCATTGTATAGCTGGTCAGAGTATGGGTAACAAAAAGGACAAATTTTATTGAAGTATACTGGTGAATATTAAAGCTAACGGAGGGAGAGGGGTTTTTAATAACAAAGGGTCTAATAGAGGGATCTACTGGAGGAAGCATGACGGAGACAAAAGCGAGATCTGAAGAATGATAGACACTAATCTAAATGGACAACTGTAAAATGTGAGCTATTGCACTGTACACGGCATGAGAAGGAATATAAACGGATATCTTTTATTGAAATATAACGATGGTCAACAGGAATCTACAGATGGTAAAAAGAGAGATCTCTAGTACAAAAGATGAAAAAGATTAACAAATAAAGTTTCATTGCAGCAGTAAAAATAGGTATATTTTATTCACGTAGATACAATTCACAAAACTAACACTAAACTAAGCTATTGAAGGCTCAGAAAGCCAACTAATGGTGGTCGCAAATCCTGAATCCAAAATGAAAGGGTTTCCCCATGCATCTTGTAATCCCTGAGCAGAAACCCCTTCTAAACTAGTCCTGACACTAATCTAAATCCAACATAACCCCATAGAAGTTGAATGGTGAAGAAAAAAATAAAGGAAAAAAAAATGGAAAGAAAAAGAGATCGCGGGAAAAAATTAGGAGTAAATAAAATTCCACGTGGTCGGGATTTGAAATGTCTTGTTTCAGTGAATTTGGTTTGCGATTATTATTATTATTATTATTATTATTTTTTGATGGATAAAAAGCATCATCGACGTGGTGTTTATTATTCTTATAGAGCTGTTCGTACCATTAAAAAAGGGAAGGATAGTGTTTTTCTTATAATGTTGACTTTGGGACTCACCATAGAATAGCTTACCCTATCTGATTAGACGGCATTCAATATTTAATTTTCCATCATATTATATACTAAATAAACTGAATGTTAATCCCGGTAATGATACAATGATGATTGATATATGTAAATGATTGAAGAATAAAGTTTTAGAGTTTCTTTTTTTCGTAGGCAATGCATCATGTTGACAACTGTCTATGCTATTCTTTAGAAAATAAAAATTTAGACACAAAGGTCAATTAAATTTATTCAATGCCTTTAGCTAAAAAAAGGAAACGTGTTAAAAGAGAAGTAGGTTACGTAAAAAGAGACAAAGGAGATTTAATTTAATAAATATAACAATAGGTACTAAGTTAGTTGCGACAATTTGTTTCTGGAGGGGAATTGGGATTTACTTCGACATGAAAAGTAACCGAGTTGAGAGAACATGTTTTTGTAGATCCACTGGAAGTTTTTCCATTAACTTGGAAGTAATAGTTATCGGCATTGACATCATCACCCATCAGAAGCGGAAAATTCCCCGTGGTTAACTTTGAGCCAGCAATATTTTTAGCTTCAGTGGCCACAACTTTTTTTGTTTTTGCGTCGACCAGTTGAACCGAGGTGATGGTGGTGACTTGACTTGCACCTAAATCCCAATCCGCCGAGTAACATTGACCGTAAGTCCATTTGAGCCCTGATTTCACGGGAGATGTAATGCGGAAACCTAGACATGCGGCCGGTGCAGCTGCAGCTAACTCTTGGTCGACGGGTAAAGCTTGGGTGGGGATTGCCAACATAGCAAACATCACAATAGCAGAGGATACAGTGAAAAAAGTTTGAGAAAGCATGATTGTTTAGTGGGTTTTCTTAAAAAAAAATAGATGATTATGATTTCAAACATTAGTCTCTCCTCTTTTTATATCTCTAACCCTACACCCTATCTATTTCTCTAAAGTTATTGCACAGTTATTATTAGATTTTTACCAAAAAAAAAAAAAAAAAAATCCAGCACAAAACGGTCCAATAACTCTCTTCCTCTACATGGATACAAAAAGGCGCTTGAAATAGATCGTACTTCTAAAGACGCTTGTCTTGCATGAAAGTCTCACATAAAAAAAGATAACAAAATTAAGATACGAAGACCCTTTTTTGATATATGTCACATGAATCGGATAATTCATGCAGGACGTACCTGAATTTAGCAAAACGTTCTATTTTCGGGGACTGATTCCCCATATCGAAAATCAGAAAGTCTACTTTTTATCATCAGGTGTACTTCAGCCCTTAAAAATAATTCTTTTTCTGTCATTGTGCCCTACAAATGATTATTCCATTCCAGCACGAAAAATTTTGGCGGATGTGAAATTGTCATACTTTGAGTGATCACTAAGATTTCACAAAATAGATATGGTTGCTATAAGTGTTATAAATAAATTAATATACTGGTTACGGAAGGCACTATTTAAAAACAAAGAGAGACTGAGACAAAAAAAGGTGTGATTTGGTAAACACTGTATCGAAAATAGATTGACATTGCAAAGAATAAAAAAGAAAATACAACAATTCCCGGTGTACCATACAAAACGCTGATACATAGAGCAAGGCGAAAAAAAAAGTGATACGATAGATATATTTTATTTCTTAATACAGTAGCTGAGACAATGATATAAATAAGATAATAAAAATAACGAGTGCTAATGTGTATGGTAGTCAATTTGAGACAAGGAGGGACTATACTATAAAACGATGACAGTATAATATAACAATGGGGAGGTGGGGTTCTATTCTATTCGTCATGAAGATGTTGGTAATATGTTAATATTTGGCACCGGTGTAGTTGGACAGTCTGCATTCAGGTAGTTGTCGGTGATATCATCGTCATGTGATTCTGAAGTAGGCGTTGGTTGCTGCTTTTGCTGTTCCTGTTGTTCATGTTGCTGCTGTTGTTGTATGGACCATTCACGTAGATCATCAATAAATTCTTCAGGTATGTGACAATCATCAAAGTGGTGATCAAACATATGGTGAGAGAAGAACCAATACTTTTCAGTGACGCATGGATCTAGCACCCAATTTCGGGAGTCGCGAATATCCCCGCCCACAAAGACTGAATGGCTACAAAAAAGCTGGAAGCAATCGTCCATGTCAAAATAATCCTGAAATACAATCATACGGTCCCGTATAGATCCAGCCGGTACGTAGTCAATACGAACGTCATGTGGAATGATTCGTTGAAGAGCAGCTAATTTTTTTTAACAAACAAAAAACAAAAAGAGATCGTCAATCCTGTAATCTAAAATAAAAATTTCCCCCACAAACTTACTTGGCGTCAAAGCATATTGTATCTTGTCACCAATTAAACTTCCAATTTTCAGTTGTAGTCGTAGGATGTGTAGGGCCTGGGTTGTTGGCATATGAGATAAGTCATCAGGTCGTTTCAGTGTTGGTATTTTGAAGGTGGTGCTTTTCACTGGTTGAGGTACTTTGAGGGATGAAATGATTCTGGTAGATGTTGAATCAAGTGGCGGAGAGGTTGCCGGTGATGATGGTTGAGATGTACTGAGTTCAGGTAAAGTGGTTGAGGGTGATGTTTGATGTTGAGAATGCTTTTCCCCATCCGACTCTGGATGTGATAGAGGTGAGAATGCCGCCGATAATGGAGGTGAGGATCGATGCTGTTTAGTTGCAGTTTTCGTTGACTTTTGTCGAGTACCAGTATCAGATAACGATAAGCCCGTATCACCATTGTTGATGCCAGAGGGTGTTGGATGAGGAGCGGATGCCTTGCGATGTTGTGATGTAGGTGGTGGTGAAGACTGAGTTGGATTATTCTGTTGCTGATGATTTGGTGTCCAAGCTGGAAAAGTGCGCCTCACGTCTTGGCTATCTGTGTTGAGAGAAATGATGTCGGTGGATAAAAGTTCTTGAATGGATTTGTACTGACATGGTGTTACAGCTGATGGTGGAAGAGCTACAAAGGTATCTGTGATCGTTTCTTGTGATTCTAGCTTCTGCCGTTGCTGATATTGCTGCTGTCGAAACCGTGCATGGTGAGCACGCCGTACGAGAGGACATGAAGGGGAAGCTGTGTCTGCCATTTCCAACGCCTCCTTGAGTTCTACGATGGTACGTTTTTGATCGTTCAGGACAAGTTGTAACATGGGTGGTAGCTGCATACATTCGTCAGTGTTAGGTGAGGGAGGAATAGGTACCATAGTAGGATGAGGAATAGGATGCATTCTCGTGTCAACCCAGGCTTGAGGAACAGTGCCGTGTCGAGCTATACTTGCTAATAGCAGTTGTAGAATCCAACCCCGGAGATAGTTGCCTTCATATTCAGCAATGGCCAGTCGATGTCGTAAATCAGTCAGTTCATCAACATATTCCTTCCACTGCTTTTCTCGTTCCTGCCGTCTTTGCTGTTCCCTCTCCCGAAAATTACGCTGAGCCAGTCGATTTTGTTCCCTGCACATATTAAAAGAGTCAATATTGTTATGAGGAAGATGTTCCTTTTTTTTTCAACTAAAGCGTTCCTACCTTCTTTCTTGTTGACTAGGTGGGTTTGGCTTTCGCCCAGGTCGTTTTCGTTTTCGTACCCGTTCACCAAGTTCGTTTTCTACGCCAACTTCACTTGCTTCATCGAAGTATTGGAAGCAAAACCTTGCTTGTTTGGCTTTTTCTTCAGGAGATGAATCCATAATAAATACAAATATATATAAGAAAAAGACAAATGAAAAAAAAACCTGGTCTCCGGGGTTTAAATGCACCGAAATTCATGACCAGCAGAAATTGTTACAAAAAGAGAAACAATCTACAACCTATGACTTCCGAACAAAAAAAAAAAAATAGTAATAATACCGCCTGTAAAAAAACCATAAACATTCAAATAGATTACATGCTAAAATTGTTTACTGATACATTCAATTACAATATATATATGTAAATATATATGAAGTATCTTGGCTTAAATCGAAAGGAGTGACAAGCTAAAAAATCGCCGGTATAAATTAAAAAAGAGGACCGTGCATTACCAAAAAGAAGGTGGGTTTAGAGTATCAGCTGGCGATCAAGTGTTATTTTTATTTTGTTCTGGTCAATTGGCCCTGAACAAATTCAGTATTTTTTTTTTATCAATATAAAAGACGTTGAGTAACAGCATAGCATTTTTGTGATATTTTAAAGTGGAATAGTAGAGGGAGTGATTTTCTGGGTTTCATGGAGCGTGGAGGCGGGTGCGAAACGGAGAAGATAGGCAGGAATACTAAACCGCCTTTAAAGACCAAACTCTTCATACCAATTAAAATATTTTATAATACGTTATAAACTATTGACGGCATATAAAGTTCTTTTTTATTGTATCATAGAATAAATACGTCATAAGATAAACTAGAAGAATAGGCAGTACTACGGCGAGTGACAAACTATTCTACTGTGGAGGGGGAGGGGGAGGAAGAAATAAACTAGGATAAGCACTCCCTATTTAGTGCAAAGGCAGCATGAGATGAGAACCATTCTAGGGTGGGGTCTGCAGGGCTCCTGTTATGAGAAACGAGAAACAGCATTTCACCCTTTCAAATAGTGATATCATAGTTGGGACAAAAAAAAACACAGCACACACGCCTGCCAATGTAGAATGGTGGGGTTGTTGTGACAAGAAGATGAAACCAAGTTGTTGCCGACGTTAGCTACAGTAAAAAGAAAGAGTCATCATGCCGCCGCTGATAAATAATAGCTGTTTTCGCATAAATAAGAGAACCTCCTTGTACATGATGTTGAACGGTATTTAGGTACAGACAAGAAAAGCAAAAAAAAAAAAAAAAAAGGTTTCCTTTTTTAATGAAATGGACAAAAAAAAAATCGCTCAGGAGAGTGACCAAAGAAAAGACTTCACATCCCGCCCACGTGGATTCTCTTCTCTCATTTTTTATCTTTCTCTTTCCTTTCTTTTCCTTCATCATCCACTTCTTTGAGGTTATGATGATCTTAGATTAGTGTCAGGACTAGTTTAGAAAAGTTTTCAGACCAGGGAGTTACAACATGCATGGAGAAAACCTTTTATTTTGGATTCAGGATTTGGAACCACTATTAGTTGACTTGCTGAAGCCTTTATTAGTTTAGTATAGTATAGTCCTAATTTGTATCTATATCCGAATAAAGTATGCTCTTTTTACTTGCTTCAATAAAAACTATCCCATTAGTCACTTTCATGTATGCACAACAGATCTCTCGTTTCACCATCGTCCCATAGATTAGTGCTCACCATTACTAACCTTCAATATCCTTTAATAAAAGACAATCGTTTATAGCCTTTCTTATGTCTTGTCTACTTTGCGCTGTATATTAGATTCCTTTTTACAGTCGTTCCTTTATACTGGTATTGAAAATTCTTCAGAACTCTTGCCCATTTTACTTCCCCAATCTTCAGGTTACTGTTGACCTCGTAGTTTATGTTTATACTTCAAAAATACAGGCTCTTTTCAACCATCAATCTTTACTTTCAGACCTAACAAATATTGAATACTATATGTATATATATATATATGTGTGTGTGTGTGTGAGATATGATACTGTATAAATTTAATATTTTGCTATCCTATATACGATGTTGACTTCGATGACTCTCGCGGATATATTACAGTGTACCTCCAACACCCGTTGGCCATAAAAACGTTTAATACCGGCAGCAGAACATTAGAAATAAGAATACCGTTTGGCAAATGTGTATATGATTTTATTGTATTTGTCAATCAAAAGATGCAGCAGCTTCCAGATCCTTCTACAGATACTGTGTAAAACTGGTTCAATGTTTCTTCACTTTTATATTTCAAGCGGCTACCATTTTTGGAAAATTCCCCTGTCTGGATCATTTCAATTTCAAGCCTTACCTAGTCAAAACTCTCCCACCTTCGACGGGGTTTGATGCTGATAAAGGTTTTTGGGCAAGACATAGAAGCGAGATGAACTTCAAGAAACGCCACTGAGGTCCCCCAAAATCAATTGTTGATTTTTTTTATCGATATTTCTATTTATTACAGTTATATGACTTCGAAGCAGAATTAACATAGTGACGATATTGGATGAAATGCGCCATAGCACGTAGAAACACATACAATACGATTTACTTCGGGCTAATTTAAAAACGTCGCTGCACAGGGCGTACCAATATTTAATCTCCGCAATTTCGCTTTTACGATCAATGTATTAGAATTGAAAGAATAATAACAGTATGTATTGGTCGATTACAAGACCTGCGTTTATTCCAGATCCTGTCTGATGATGATGGGTGTTAATGGTAATAGAATTGACAGTGGTAGTGGTAGGGAAGATCACTAGCTCAGAAGGTTAAACGATTTGTCGCGGAGAATTAATCATGATGCGCGGGTACTCGTCTCTTATTGGTTAACAAAGGTTTTCAATCAAAAACTTTTTTTTTTTTTTTACTTTTTCGTTCCTTCCTTTTCCTTGTTCTCCTCACTTTTTTTTTTTTGTTGTTGTCAGCAAATACCCCACTTTTTATACTGAAAAACTTTCTTTTCTTACATTTTGTATTTAAGAAAGTTCCTCTTCAGCGTTATATTAAACACTCCAACTTTTTACTGTTTACTTTCCAAACCCCACTTTTTATATATACTTTCTGAAACCCTTTTTATATCTACTTGATCTCACTTTTTTTTTACCATGTTTGCTTCCACCATTTAAACAACGCGTACCCAACAATCTTGTACGGAACTTAACAACAGACAACAAAATATATTAAACAATAGTAACCCAACTAACAAACAACAAAACAACAGTCCAACAATGGTCTCCAACAATGCATCGCATACACGCAAACTCACACGAAAGACATCGAAGTCTCGCAAACTAGAATCCCCTTGTTGAAAATTTATTTGCTCTTATTTGATATACACACCCTTTTTTGATTAGATACACACATACACACCCTTTTTTTTTACTTTATTTTATTCTTTTTACTATACGTTTTACTTTTACTTTTATCTATTATCTCTTTACCTTTAGTTATCTCTTCTTCCTCTTCTATATCTTTTATTTTCATGTCAACTCATACTCCTTCCTCAATGATGGATCCCTCTTTCAAACCTTCCTCTGCCTCTATGGACTCTACTGATCTTTTTGAACAAATGTACCAAAACATGACTCCTGGCCTGATGACTCCTTTGGATGATTGGTCGCAATCTGATTTGCTTTCTGATTTTATTAATATCGCCTCCGGTGGTAATGGTGGTGACGTCCTTGTTGTTCCGCCACAGCAACAGTCCTTGGTTCAAGATACCTTTTTGACCTCTCCCTGTTCTACCAAGGACTATCTTTGGGCTTCCGCACCTCCTCAAGATTTATTCAATGCTCTCTCTACTCCATCTATTTCTCCTGTTGTCACTGTTCCTGATGTTGTGAATGAATGTGATGATCATTTTGGCGGATTGATTGATTCCCTTGTGGTGCCTGGATCTCCCTCTCTGGATTTATTGGCCGTGCCTGCTCCTAGTAGTGCCTGTGGTGGTGGTGGTGGTGATGCACCTGTATCTCCTTTGTCTCCTCTGACTGATGTGTCTTCTGGTTCAACTACACCCTTATCCACCATTTCACAACCTGTTAGTCCGCCTTTAGAAATGATCATGAAATTGGATCCTGTACCTACCAAGCACATCAAGAAGGATACAAATACTTTGAAGCGAAAGGCAACGGCTCCAGCAGCGGCTCAACCTGTGGCATGTCATATTACAAGTGCGTCTACTCCAACGTTTGTCCTGAAGCAGCATAGCAGAAAGCGACCCTTGTCATCCACATCTTCCGCTCAAGACTTGATGGCCACATCATCATCCACCGCGACCGGCTCATCTAGTACATCGCAAAATGGGGTTTCTTCCGAATTGGCTTTGAAGCGACAAAAGAACACGGATGCTGCAAGACGGTCTCGACTGAAGAAGTTACAAAAGATGGAAACAATGGCTACCAGAGTCTCTGAAATGGAATCCATGCACCATCGTCTATTATCTCGCGTATCTGCTTTGGAATCTGACAAGTCTCTATTATTGCAGAAGGAAACGGACTACCTTTCTCGTATACAACAATTGGAAGCGGATCTCTCTTTGGCCCAACAAAAACTTGGTTACTCTTTATAGTTATTGAATTTATTTTAGCACTCTTAGCCATTCTTATATTTTATCCTCCTTTTTTTTCTTTTTATTTCAGATATATATATATATTCATATACTTTTTATACTTTTATTTATTTTATGATTCAAACACAATAAAAATCTTTTTTTATTTCATATTTTTTTTTTGTACTGAAAATACCATATTGATGCTATGGTGATGATTGGGAGTATTGGGGGGGGGGGGAGGGGAAATCAGTGGCTGGGGAAATGCTACAAGTAGGCAAGTGAAAAACGAAAAAGAAGTCATCACTCAGAATGGCGGTGGCTCAAAATGAAAAATTTTTCATAGTGGTGGAAACTATAAAAAGTGGGAGAACATCAACCCAACAACATTTCTTTTTACTTTTAGTTATATATCTTCCACAATGTTGGTCATTTGTCTTTGATTTGGTAAGCTATTCATTTTTATTTTATTTACTATTTCCTGGTACTTCTTTCTTAACGTGATGATAAACATACAGACCTGTTCTGCAAGATTGGGTCCGCCCTTTCTGCTGTAGACAACATGTATTGCCTATTTTTACTGAAAAACAAAGAAAGAAGACATGGATCTTGATGATGATTTGATATCTCGGCGGATTTGAATATAGTTACTGACAATATTTTTGATTGATTTCAGTAGTTATCAAGAAAGGCCAGTAGAATAGCATTGAAGCACTTAGTTTAGTATTACTCATTGAATGAATAAATCTTGGCGGCTCGCTACAGGGTCATTTTAAAATATAAAATTTTGTGCTGTGATGAAACGAATTTTGGAAAAGTATGGACTATCTGGCATCGAGTGATATTTTTGGGCGTGATTTTGAAACAGTTAGGTTGGGAGACGAAATCTGAACTGACATTGTGTATATAGAGACTTCAAATGATAACAAGCGCTGCTGAGCTGAGCTGGATTCATTTATATAATTGATCAATCAGGAATATGACCACATCTGATAGTAATGAATCTAAGAATGCTAACAGTTTGAGGAAGAGTAGGCGTAGTCGGTGAATCAAAAAACAAATTTGCCAGGATACTCACAAAACAGCTACAACAATGACGTCGTTTATTGTACGATGGGTAAGAATGGCATAGTTTATTGAAGCATATTGGTGGATACTAAAAACCAAGACTAGGAATTCATTGGAAGGTTCAATTGGAAGAAGTGCGAGGAAGTCTAATGAATTCTGGTGAATCGTCAACTCTGATCTAAAGGGACACTTGTCAAATGGGAGATTAGATAATGTATTTATAGTGCAGGACATGAGAAAGACTAACGGTAGTAAAAAAACGAATCTATTGCACGAGACATGGGAACGACTAATGGGACATATTTTCATTAAAACAGGTAAAAAAGACATATTTTATTGATATATATATATACCAAATATGGACAAGCTAACACTAAACTAAGCTAATGAAGTCTCTAATGAGTCAACTAATGATGGCCTCAAATCTTGGATCCAAAATGAAAGGGTTTTCCCTTGCATGTTGTAATCCCTGAGCTGAAACCCCTTCTAAACTAGTCCTAACACTAATCTAAGATCACCATAACCTCAAAGAAGTTGAATGGTGAAGAAAAAAAAAGAAAAGAAAAGAAAGAGGGAGTAAATAAATACTCACGTGGGCGGGATTTGAAATGTAGATGGGTTCTATATACACACATTATACGGTGCTTGTATATATATATATATAGAGCTTATAAGTGTGTGTGAGAAAAAAGAAGAAAAGAAAAAGGATTAAGTATGAGGCATCAGCGATCAACCGTTATGTACTACCTTCCGTCTACTGCTTGTACTGTATGGTTCTGGGATTCCCAATATAGGAAGTGAAAGTGATTTGTTGAATAATGTTTTAGAAAATGGATGTGATAAACTCATGAAAAAAGGACAGTCAGGGACGCAGAAAAAAGAAAAAAGCAGCAATGAGCACAGAAAAAAGAATATAATGATTGAAGAGAAGTGGAAGGTATTTAATTTTTGGTAAATATCTTGACCACACCTGTCACAATTGACCAACTTCAACCTCCTCTCTCGTCCTCAACCACGCAAATCAGTCCCTTTTCATCTATACTATATTGTGAAACGTTTTATTGTCAAGTAAAATAGATATCTTAAGTATTTCCTGTGAGACCCAAGTTTTTCAGTCTTGCTGAGCAGCACCATATGAATGAAAAAAAAAGAGACGGTTACAAGATGACATTTGAAAATAATATCAGAAAGACAAACTACTGTGGTCGATAGGTTTGGGAGAGGTTAGAAAAAAATATATAATTTATTTTTATTTTTGGGCAAGATCTAATATGAAGTCATGTAGAATGTGTTTTTTTTTCTAATGGAGTAGGGGAGAGAGGGTAAATTTGATAAAAATAAAAAGAGACTATATACTATAAAAAGAGTGTAAATAAAAAAATAGAAACAAATAATAAACATAATGAATAAAAAGAATGTACATAAGAAGAGATAATATAATAAGATTTTAAAAGAAAGAATCCAAGAGTTGATCAGCAAAATCATCGACATTTTCCAATTTCACCAGTAAATCCTGTTGGAGAGTACTTGAAGGAAGCGAAGGAGAAGCCAGAAAGGAAGGATCATACAATTTGGTGCCTGTATTGTGGACGTTGGATATGCCATTGCTCTTTGCCGCATCGTCATCATTATTACCATCCAGGTTTGTAAACATAAATGTATCATCGTCATCCACAGAGGCCGTAGGTGGTAGCATAAAAGCATCATACATTTCATCCATCGCTAGCTGGAAGAGTTCAGAGGACACCGGTGGACTAGGAGTACAGGCAACACTATTTGTTCCACTACTTGTGCTGATGGTGGTACTTGATTCATCGAAGGAAGGAGGAAGGTGAGGAGATTCTGATGAGGATAAAGAGTCCAAAAGCATTGAATCGCTGTTGTTGATGTTGTTTGTAAAATCGGTAGGGGTGTTCTCATCGGCCAGCGATAAACAGTCAGCAAAATCCAAAGAAGCAGTTGTTCCACTGATACATGACATGGTTGGTGAAGCAGATGCTGCTGGTGTTGTATGCGCAGATGTATCATTTTTTGCTATTTGCTGATACTGAGCGTTTTGTGCTGATAAAGCGGAAGTTGTAAGTGGTGTGATAGGTGATGTTGTATTGTTCATAAGTGTGAATACTGCCGACTGCCGACTTGAATGCTTGCGCGGTGGCATCGAAGGGATGAATTTAGTTCGATAAAGATCAATGGCACGTTGTAACATGTTTTTCTTTCCAGCTAAAATCTTGGGATTGAGCCATGCCTACGGTAAAAATATAAATCAGTTCATAAATGGGTCCTTTTTGTCGCCGCTTCATTCTATTCTGCTATCCTTACCAATTTCCACGCAAGTTCATTACACAGTTTTTCTTCAATTGATCGAGTGCGTCCACTTGAGACAGTGGCATGCAAATGACGAGGGAAAGGAGAATTTGCCAAACGAAAGTCATGAGGGATATAATCTAGAGAAACAGTTTCCACATTGATCTTGATACGACACCGGGCACCTGTTGCAAGGTCTTCCATTGCAATTGTTTTGGGATGACTGGCTGGTTTGACGATAGCTGTATCCAAAGTTGTTGGTGTAACATAGGAATGGCTGTTGTTATTCAAAGCGGCGCTGGCAGGAGTATTGTTGTTACTGTTGCTGTTGTTGTTCTTGGTGGTGGAGCATGAAGATCCAGCAGATGTAGCCAAAGAGGTCATGAGTTCCATCAGAGCATCTTCTTCATCGCCTCGCTGTTTTCGTTTTCGTAGAGTGCCATTCATTAATTTCGCCTGACGTGCTACCCGCCGTGACCGCATGCTTGGATACCGATTGCGATACGAATCGACCGCCCGTTGAATCAATCCACGCTTACCAGAGATATCCACCCTATTGAGCCATGCCAACTTCCAACCCAAAACGTTGCATTCCGTTTCGTAAGACCATCGATTCCCTTTGTATTGATCTTTGGGAAGATTAGCCCGAGGGTACACCTAGAGGGGACATAAAAAAGGCGGAGGTTAGCCAATCTATACCCTATTATCACGCTCCAATCACGAAGAATACATATATATCTTTTTTATGTAGAGCTTACGCAGTTTTCCGTCTTGAACTTGTCATCAATGTCTTCCAAGCATATAGTATGTAAATCCGTTCGTATCGTGTAGTTTTTCATCACTCGATTATGAGAATAGACAAAAGAGACCCATTCCACACCATTCTTCACTTGGGCTAGTGGTTCTGTTGGCGGTTTTGGTGATGCTTGCTGCTTTGATATATCCGTCCTTGATACTTGTTGTTCCGCTTGCTGTTTTTCCTGCTGTTGCTGCTGTTGCTGTTGTTGTAAAGAATTTGCCACAGCGTTCGACATAGCAGTGGCTAAAGCATTCGCAATTACAGCAGCCACTGTCGACTGTGTAGATTGGGGCAGAGTGTTTGAGGCAATATTTGTATTGGACACACGAGTGGTACCAGCACCGTTGGTGAAAGGCAATGGCGTATCTTCGGATTCAGAGGGAGGAGATGGAGGAGCGGCAGAGTTTGTGAGTTTCCTTTTCTTGACACTGTTGATTGTGGCCTCAATCAGTTGTATTTGTTCGGTAGTAAGATTATCCAAAATTGATTCTGCCTTTGAGGGGGCGTCAATAAAGTCTTGCAGTAACATTGAATTAGGATCCATAGTGAGAGTGGAAGAAAAAATGAGAGAGGAAGAGTAATAAAATAAGGGGTAGGAAGGAAGAAGTAAATAATAATAATATATGCAAAGTAGTTCAAGGGCGTTTTTTGTGTATCTTTTTTAGGAAAAGAGGCGATATTTATACAGAGATCAAAAGATTGGAGATATCAACAATTGTCTTGTATAATAGAGGAGATAAAGGATCATACAATAAATAAATGAGATATAAAGAAAGAAGAAAAAAAATTGTGCAGTGAAATTTCTTCAAAAAGCGGATAAGAATGAAGGGAGGACAAAGATAAAAAAGATAATAAAATAATAAAAGTAAAACTAAAGTGAAAGAAGAAGAGAAAAAAATCCGTTCAAAGTTTTCGCGCATCAATAAATGGGCGGCGTTTAAAATCAAAATTGGGGATTACCCAATACAGGGCACGGGGAACAACCTTTCGAATCGTTCTTACTAAGTTTTAAACCTCCGTATTTCGTCAACATCAATACAACAATTGCCCATAGCGCTTTTTATTGTTCACTTTTTTATTTGAAAATGGTTCCATGATATAGTATTATTTTTTTATTTTTATTTGACTGTAAACTCGCTCTGGTAAAATATAAATATTTGACTAGATTTTGAGCTGTAAAGTACTTTGGCCCCTTGGATTCCCTATTCCGAAGCTTCCGTAAAAGGCCGACTACTAACCTTTCGAGTGCTTGCCAAAATGATCTTCAGCGGCAAATTATTTTAGCTCGATATTTTTCCTTGATCATCCAGCACATATTATAATAGGGTCCTCCTTACATTCAATCCTAAGGAATATCACTATGATGCAAAATGCATGGTGAATTTTTTTTTATCAAAGAAAGGGCTAGAACCAAAAAAAAAAAAAAAAAAGAAAAGAAAAAGAGCCATGTGAAGTGCGGAATATCGAGATTTGGATGCATATGAAAATATTGGTCATCGAGAACCAGTACCATTTTTATTCAAGACCACTTCCTGAATCGTAACATTTGTAGATAATCCTGTGTCACTAATCAATGATGACAGAAATAAAACGACCATATCATCAATTCAAAAAGTGATAGTGATCGATCGACTACATCTTTTCTATCCCCATATGAAACTCACGCTATTGTCCATAAAGCTATTACCATCATCCCCACAATCATTGATTCAGTCTGTTTCACTTAGCTATTGAAGAATTTTTTTTTTCGCCGCTTAACCGGCCAATGAAAGTAAGTCTGTGTACCACACGTCCAATAACTGAACTATTGGAAACGCTTTCCCCAGAGCCACACCGTTAATCGGAGGTTTAATCCCCACTTTCTTAAGTCTCTGTCTTACGTTTCGTCCAAGCCCATAGCATAGGTAGTGGCTTGATTCTGAATATAAATTGCTATATAGAATATGTTGCATAATGAGTTTATCATAGAATAGTTTTGGATGATATCATGTTATTGATGAGGGACAAAAAACAATGAAGTTCAAAAAAAAAAAAAAAAATTCAGGGACACGTATTCAAACTACGAAGCTATTGGAAAGTACTACGCCCAACTACGTATTAAAAAGCTGCAACGTCTATACAAAGTATCCTTTTCAGTTCATCCAATAAAGTCAAATATTTGATTCATTTCAATGTACATTTTATTGATAAAAATAAGAAAAAAAAAGAAAAGACAAAAGGTATCATGATGTATGTAAATTTATAATAGTAACTAATAAATAACGCTACTACGAACTATACTAAGTAAACTAGCTATGGATGATCACAGATACCATGTCTTCGTCCTCCAGATCGGTATCGGCAATGGTCATTGATGGTGTCAGTGTTTCGCCTTCAAATGATAGCTGTATTTTATTCAGAAGAGCCATATCTAATTCCATGATCCGAATGTATTGCTTGACTATGGATTCGATTTGTGTTGTCTGATATATACAAAATAATTAGTTACTTCTATTAGATCTTGTTTAGAAAACGAAACAAAATAAAAACACTTACTGGTTTCACACGCAGTCCAATGTCCTTGTTGTCCTTTCCGCGAAGTTTGATGTGCAAAAAGTCTTCTTCTGATAGATCAGCTTGTTCATTCGAGTTGTTGTTGTATGCTTCCTCGTTCTCATCTTGGTCATATTCGTCGCCTGAAGTGGAATCATTATAGTGAGAGAGTCGAGCTGCCCTGATTTCCTTTTCCATTTCCATTTTCTTTTCAAAATCGGACCGTTTGTATACCTCTATTCAAGTAAAAAAAAATTGTGTTAAAATAAATAATAAATAAGCCATATCATTTACCTATCCCATCAATACATACCCATTTTGTTGGTCGAAGTCGTCGACATTGACAAGCTTGACGGAGTCGCTCTTAAAACAACAGGAACATTGTCATACACTAGTACCATTTCTTGCATAGCCAGTCGTTTCTTTCTGCAATATTGCTCCATTAGAGTGTCAAATGGACTATTCTAAAAAAAGCAGAAGCAAAAAAAAAAAAAAAAAAACCAACAGTAAATCATACGAGTGTTAACCTCCTTCCACACACATAACCCATAATACTTACATTTAACATGATGATTTTGACAGGCTTTGCCAATGCATCAATGATACTTTGGACGTTGGCATCAATTGTTTCCATCAAGGAGACATATGACACCTTAATTTGGACCTTCTGTGGTACGATTTCGGGCCTTGGAGTATCGCCTGTTGATTCTATTTCTTGAGTGAAAAGGTTGGCGAGTTCAGGATCCAAATCTTCAATATCCAGGGAAACTGTGTTGCTCGGTCGTGGTTTTTTTTGTCGTGGAGGTGATTCTTTTGTGAGATCCAAACCGTCTATAATGTGAGTTGTATCGTTTCTAAGCGATAATAAAGAATACCAAATAAGAGTTAGTTCACATCAATGTTTGATTGCTTGTTGCTATGACTCTAAAGCCAGTATTAGTCCTTCATTAGAATGATTACCTTTTCACTACCGTTGGCTCATCATCAACCAATACACTAAGAAGTAGTAAGAATAACAATTAATTCAATGCGTCACACTTTTCGGAAACACATACACACTAAATGGTTCAAAAGCATGACTTACATTGGTGATTGATTCGTGTTTAGCGTAGGCTGTTGTTGAGGTGTGGAAGTCGCTGTCTCCGAGTCAACCTGAGCTACGAAGTCCTGTTTGGATGCCACTTGTTCCACCTCCATTGTCGAAGATTTCTCTACAGGTGGTGCTGGCGGTGCTGATTTTTTTGTATTATCGTTGTTTTCCTGCCACCTCCGCTTTTTCAAAGCATCAACCGTTTCCTTATTATCGTCATCAGAATCTGAGTCAGTATCATCTAATCCCAGCATTTTTCCTTTGTAGTTGTATCCAGAATCATACAAAAACAATAAACAAAAAAAGAAAGTGTAAGCCAGTGATTTCAACTACTGTGTGTATTTGTTAAAACTAAAAAAGGCTGATGTTCTATCTTTTGTCCTTACGTTTCTTCATAAAAAGAGCAAATGAACTTTCTTCTTTGCCAGAGTCCGATGTTTTGGCGGTGGAGGATTTTTCACGAAAGCTTGTAATATCAAAGTCGCACATGGAGACAAGACTAAATGTTATTGTGTAGAAACAAAACGAAAAAAAGGACGAGGTATCATAAAAAGAGAAAATCCCTCTCATTGGTCGAGCGCTCAAGTTTCTACCCCCAAAAAATAGACATGTTTAAATCCCGCTGGCGCAAACCCCCCCCTCACAAATGTAATGCATATCTGAAGATGTCAGATCTTTTATTTTTATTTTCCACAAACAGTATATGATGACGATGTATAGATAATATATAATAAAAGCGATAAAAACTAAACTAACTAATAACTAATAACTAGTCTTGATCAAATTAGTCACTTTGACACTACCATCAGCACTTCCCAGTAAGCAGGCATTCGAGGCACATGTCCAGTCCACAGTTGTAATTTTCTGGTAAACATGGTGTTGTCCAAATTTTAAAACAGGTTTCCCATCGCGTCCTTGATAAATAGTTCCCTGAGTTTCTTCCATAGATCCCAGCGCATTGTTGTTGTCGCCGTTGTCCTGACTTGTATTGTTCTCGATTTTTCGTGAAGGATTGGAAGATGAATGTGAAGACAATGATATTGAAGAGGATGGTGAGGTTGGAATTGTTGATGATGAAATAGATGACGACGACGACGATGATCGCACAACTGGTATAGATTTGGTGAGCAGCGATGTGGCACAAAGGACGTAGTCTGTGTCGGCACTAAAAGCAACCATTTGCGACCTCGGAGAAGAAGAAAGAATGGTTTGCATCACCCCGTCATCAGCAGCAGAAGAGAGCCTGGCGGATCGAGACGATGAAATGGATGCACGCGATGATGTTGATCGGTTCGATGATGGCCTTGGAGGTAATGCCGATCCTGATAGCGACGAATTGGCGGGTGATGATATGGATGGGTATGGCTGCATTGCATGAGGGCTAGTTCGTGTTGATGCTGGAGGAGCCCATGCTGGTGGTGGTGGAAATCCTTTCAAATTTGTGTCGTTTAAGCTGGTACCTGGTTTGTGAATGGACCATTGTGAGAGTTGACCACTGAAATCAACAGTATAGATGGAATTTTCGTCGAAGCTGAATTGAGCAATACAAGCTGGTTGTTTTGATATTGTTTGCCATTCCACGATTGATTTCATTGTTCGGACATCTTAATACCAAAATAAAAGAGAGGTTAATATTGAATTTAAAATAGCCTCATTTTTTGTTTCCAAGAATTACCAAATATGCGCATTGTGCCAACACCGTCTCCAGCAACCAACATTTGGCCATTGTGATTATGCTTGATGGTGTTGATATCAGCACATGAGTCATCCGGTTCTAGTTTGAATATACCCTACAAGATAAAAAGGGTTGAGTCAAATATCCAAAGGAGTACTGGTGCTTAGAAAACTTACTGATGAAGACATGCTTTTCATACTCCAGGCTACTAATGCACCATGTCGCTTTGTGTGATGTTTGGTCTTGTCACCGGATGCCGAGCACACTATGACTGGTTCAACAGGACTTGATGATAACTGAGTTACCCTAATTTAGTGAATAATATATCAGCGTTATTCGTGAATATAATAAACCAACTCAATTTCTTACCACGGGTATGTTTCTGTCATGCTAAATTCTTGTACCACTGCCCGATTTTCAGCATTGTAGACACGGATGGTTCCAGAATCAGTTCCCAAAAATAACTAGTAATAAAGCAAGTTAGTAATTTTACAGACTAAAAGAATTATTCAGGAAACGAAACTTACGAATCGGTCGGATTTTGCATCCCATTCTAAAGACAAGATGTTTGAGGTGCTGTTTGTAAGCTTTTGCGGGCTGTGTGATTGACCTTTATAGCTCCATACCCTATATTACAAAATGTTAGATTTATTTTAGTATTATTTTTTTCATCTTGTTTACCTAACAATATTGTCCATATCACAACTTGCAATGAGATTTCCTTGAGTAGAGAATTTGGCGTGCGTGATAGCTGATGCATGTTCAGAGAATTCTTCCTGACTGGTGATCACAAAAGGTTCGTCTGTTCCTGTCAAGTCATTCATTTCATCGAGTGCATCGACGCTGTCACCATTACTGTTGCGGTCAAGACTGGTATCATGTGATAAATTCGTTATTGTCGCAGTAATTGGGTTGAGTGTTGTTGTTGTACATGTCGGACTAACTTTTGTGTCGATTTTCGTCCCATTTGCTTTGATTTGTTGAGGGCTTGTCATCGATGCCGCCCGTTTTCGTATAAGTGATATTCCGTCTGTCATTTCTTTTCTTGTGTCAATCAGCTAGCATCCCCAGGTTCCAAATATATATATATATATTAATCAATGTTATCGTGGCCTCCGGCCCCCTCCCCCTTTATCCTATAGAAATTTTACCTCTACTTTGAGTTTAGCAATTTCGTTTTCTCTTGCTTCCAATGAAGACTTCATATTGTCCACTATCGATTTCAAGTTTTCAATTTCCGTTTGCTGGGTTTTCCGTTGAGTCCGATCCACATTGAAGGCAAGTAAACTGGGTAATGCTAACAACATAATTCCACAACCAAAAAATCGAAGTATTAGATATGCATACAATTCACCACCCTATCACCTGTCCATTACTTATATATATATAAGGGATCATTAACTTACGCATATTCTGGAAAATGGTGGCTAAAAAGTTATGAAGAGAAGTGGTATAGTTGTCAACCCATTGTTTGGTAAAAAACGTTTCAAAAATTGGATCCGACGCTGGCTGCTTCACGTAAGGCAAGGCTGTCAAATAGTAGTGAGAATACATTACACGCCATTATTGTTTCATGTTTTATTTTCGTATTTCACTTACAAAACCAGGGAGACCATTCGGATGTGCCATGTAAATCAGATCCATAGATTTCAAAAAAATCTTTCACCTTGTCGCGTTTTTTGTGTTGCATGGCTAAAACGAAAAAAACAAGGAGATGCAATAGGTGTCAGAGTAAGATAGCACATACTGGTTTTTTTTGGTTTTTTTTTCTTCTGTTACCATGGACAAGGTAGTGTCGTAAAAGGCAGTGTTCAAACTTTTTGACAGTTTGTTGAAATCTGGTATCCAATCGAGAGAAAAATCGAATGTCCAAATATCGATAATATTCCACTAGGCCATTCACATCGCCACTAGTTACAAAAAATAGAAGTTCCTCAAGAATTTTATCCACCTGAATAAAAAAATTAAAAAAAAGATAAAGGAGGAAAATTGTAGGGGATTAGTAAGATAATATAACAAGGTACAGATGGGTAGTATTTCACCTGGAATCCTTTGTCCTTGTCTGTTCTACTTTCTGTTTCCAAAGCCCGAAACGTAGCAGTGAATCCTCGAAACTAAAAAAAAAAAAAAGAAAAAGAAAAAAGGAGTGTGTAAAAACCTTATTGACAGTTTACTGTAAATGAAAGTTTTCTTCTTACCAGTAAGTATTCCTTAACGAGATCATCTACCTGATACAAAGAGTTCATATTCTTTTCGCTAAAATAAAAAGAAGAAACAAAAAAAAAAAGCAGAGGTCCTTGACCAAAAACACAAAAATCATTTAAACCCAGCCTAGTCAACCAATTTCTTTGTGATTCCAAAGTATCCACATATAAAGTCGTAAAAAATTTCATTCGTTTTCTTTTATTTCACAAAAAGCCATTATTTACATAAATATGAATATAAAACATAGATATAAATAAAAAAAGAAAAAGAATAAATGAGGATAAGTTATAAAGAAGAATGTGTGTGGGGGCAGAGTGAGAGAAAAATATATATTATATATATCACCATGTAAAACTAAACTATATTCCATCATTCATTTCCCACAAACGAACACCAAAAAATCAATAAAATTCTACTAATTCACAGTTCACATGCTTCCACCGGCGTTATATTGATCGTACAAAGGTTGTTGACCAGGTTGACCCCAAGGAACGGTGGAGACACCAGCGTTACCAGCTACTTGACCAGCTAAAAAATCAACCTCGTGATGAGTGAATGAGCTAATGATTTCCCCCTTTTCCCTTTTATATATATATATATATATATATATATATATCTGTCATTACATTACCTCCTCTACCGTACATTTGACCATTGTGGCCGTTACCATGATGCCAGTTTTGTTGATGTTGTTGGAAACCACCGTGTGATTGCCAGCCAGTAGGAGGACGATCCTTACCCCAAGAGAGCTGCATAAAGACAATATATATAAGAAACCATCGTTATTCTCATTTTCTTTTCTTTTCTTTTTTTCATACCTTTGCAGGACGACCATGGATATTGACGTTTTGTAATTGAACCAAAGCGTTGGCAGCATTTTCGTGAGTATCCATCCTAAAGAATATCATAAAAATAATACTATATTAATTTCCACATCTTTGATCTTTTTTTTTTTCTCGATATTTTTTCATACTTGACAAAAGCGAAACCGCGGTCAGCTTGTAACTTGATTTCTTGGACAAAACCGAATCGTTGGAAGGGATGCAATAAATCATTTTCTATGGTATACATGTGAAGATTAATTTTTTATCACGTCGTCCTGTGATATATTGCTTATTTTCCTGTTCTTACGAGTAGTTTCGGGTTGTAAATTTCCAACGTAGACACTGGTCACATAGGCAGGAGTTTGGTGAACAGCGATTTCAAAAGGCAATTGTTGTCCAGGTTGAGGAGGAGGGGTGGCAGTTTGTCCTATGCAAAGAGTTGTCAGAATACCACTCTTGATTATCACCCTTCTATAAATAAAAATATTATACCTTTTTGAGTGGCCCAGTTACAACGGATAGCACGAGTACCTAACCACTCCCCGTTCATCGTAGCAATAGCTTGTTCAGCATCTGCCTTTTCACGGAAAGCAGCAAAGCCGAATCCTCTAGACTTTCCAGAAACAGGATCCCACATGATATGAGCATCACTAAATCATTAACAAGAGTGCAAAAATCAAATCTATTAACAAAATCAGGTCACATAAAAAATCAGTATTTGCAACACACTTACGACAAGCTTTTGAATGGAGAGAAGGCCTTGACTAGCATATCATCGGTAATTTCAGGAGCAAGATCACCAACGAACACATGGAAATGACTAGATGTATCTTCCTTGGCAGAAGTGCCAGTTTGAGCCCAGTTCACCTTGATTTCCTATTTTCATTGATTGGCATGACCATTTCCACCAAGAAAATGAAAATTGAAGTAGCATCAGTTAATACATGACATATTGTGTTGAGGAAAACCGAAAAAGGCACTTACATGGTTGAAAATCTTACGACCATTCATATCTTGGATTGCTTGTTCAGCGGCGCGACGGTCAGCGTAATCGACGAAACCGTAGTTGACACCAGCCTATTAATGATAAATGAACGTTAATCAGATTAAATGATGAAGAGCCGATCAGATTGAGAGAGAAAAAAAAAGGGGAAACAGTGCACTTACGTAGGGACCGTGTCGTTTCACCTAAAGAAGGGACAAATAGTAGTAATAAGTAACACATCACATAATGAAGTCTGACTCTTTTACTTACACTTACAACCTTAACTTGTACAACAACACCGATGGTAGCAAAGATTTCTTGCAACATGGTTTCATTCACCCTGCTCGAATAAAATGCAAATAAACAAGATGGTCAGCAAAAGAAAAGGTACTGATTGTAAACATGTCATTTGAGCAGCCAAGATGGGCCTCTAAAAAGTGTTTACCGTTGATCGAGATTACCAACATAAATGGCATTGAGGGCGAGTTCAGCTGGAGAAGAAGACATTGTATTGTACTGAAGAAGAAGAAAAGAAGAAAAAGAAAATAAAGATAAATGCCAAAAACAAACAGGAAATACTGAAGGCTTATGAAAGAGGAGAGTGATTGAAACACCGCCGCAGACCTTTCCAAAAAGCTTAAATTCCTACATAATAAACTATAAACTACCATCACACAATCATTTTGATTTCCATCATCGACATATCACAACACACACAGACACACTGGCACACGTTTTTACCGTAGATAATTAAAACAATTTTTCTTTTTATTCAAAAATAATATTTATATCAATAATCAACTAACTAGTCAGAAATATCTATTCTACACGTCCTTGGATCTTCAAGATGTCAGAAAAGATACCAAAAGAAGTAACAGCAGCACCGGCACCAGCGCCTTGAATGATAAGACCATTGGGGAAGTATTCAGTAGTAAATTTGATGATATTGTCGCTACCTTGCAAAGAAGCAAATGGATGAGAGCCGGGATACCTGAAATAAAATCGCGTGTTGGTTCAGTGAGTTGTCTAAAAAAAAAGTATACATGCTTCATACGGCATACACTACTTACTTCATTAACTTGACACCGCTTTGACCACCCTTGACATCTACCAATCCAACACAACGTAAGACTTGGTTTTCCTTGTTGGCTTCTTCGTTTAATTTGGCGAAGTGGTCATCAAATTCAGGTAACTTTGCCATAAATTCATCAGCAGAGGCAACGGTTTGTAAAGGACCAGGAACAATGTTTTCAACAGGCAAGGTAGATAAATCCAAATCCACACCCGCAAGACGACCACAGATAGTAACCTAATCCAAAATAACAGAATCGCCAAGTATGAGAACAATAATAATAAATATAAAATATAAAAGCAACCCTACCTTGCGTGCAACATCCATACCATTCAAATCATCACGAGGATCAGGTTCAGTGTAGCCTAATTCCTTTGCCACCTTGACGTTTTCAGAGAAGGTACCTTTGTCTTCACCAGACAAGGAGGAGAAGTTGTTGAAGAGGAAGCTGAGAGTACCAGAGAAAATACCTTCAATCTTTTCCACCTTATCGCCAGTACGAACCAAATCAGACAAAGTGCTCAACACGGGCAAACCAGCACCCACAGTGGATTCGTGGTAAGCAAAGGGAGCTTTACCAGTGCCGTTCAAGTTACCAGCCAACCCTTCAATAGATCGGTATAAAGAGAGAGGGCCAGAGAACCCTTTCTTGTTGGGGGTCACCACACTCAAACCAAGTTCAAGCCACGAGGGATAAAGTTCAGCAACAGCATCAGACGCAGTACAGTCAACAATAATACCGTGATCAGGGGCATCAGAGAGATATTTGGCAAAAACACCAAGGTTGGCTTCAATTCCTTGTTCTTGGATATCGGTCTTCCATTGAGTCAAGTCAAGCGCACT
This sequence comes from Absidia repens, assembly GCA_002105175.1. NCBI lineage: Eukaryota > Fungi > Mucoromycota > Mucoromycetes > Mucorales > Cunninghamellaceae > Absidia > Absidia repens. Next base: position 2,673,736 of record MCGE01000001.1, on the reverse strand, counting down.
GTAAGATGTATTGGACACCACCATTTTCTTGGACGTGGTCATGCCAACCACATTCAAGCGTTTTGCACCTGTAGCCTTCAATTGAGCAAGGAGTTCTGAGCCAACCAAACCAACACCAACAATACCAATATTCACCATTTTAAATAGATAATAAACAAAAAAAAAGAAAAGAAAAAGAAAGATAGGAAAAAAAAAAAAAAAAAAAAAAAAGATGGGAAGCTAAAAAATTTAAGTGAAGATAAATCAGTCCCGTCACGTATTTTCATTGGATGATGAGTCAACATAACCCCTCCCACCACCTACTATATAAAACTGGCATTTGTCGCATCGTCATCACTGTTTATTTAAAATAAAATCATTTGTTATCATAAAATTCATTTGGCGTCTTTTTTTTTTTCAGTGTAAGAGTGTGTAATCCTTATTGAAGCTCTTCCTCGAGTAATTCATAAATCATGCGGTGGCGTTGAGTAAAGGTCTCTCAAAACGAATTCTGTGAGTCAATCGTCATGTGTAACCATTATATGCACTATAGTGGTATATGAGTCTTTTCATGAAATCTGTCGAATACCATAGTCGGTCTAAAATCATCGAACTCCACAGTGAGTATACAATTTCAAGCTTTTTTTTTTCATTACTTGGAGTGGGGTTTACTGCTTGTTATACCCTTCATAGTATAATAGAGCGATGGACACGGTGGGATCTTTGACAGCTTCCAAGTTCCAAGGATTCCGATATCTTTTGGGTAGAAAAAAAAAACAGGTGAGTATATGCTATTCCAAAATAAGATCTATGTATATATTTACCTTCAGCATGGTGGATAACTGGATGGACCCCTTTTCTATTGTATCCATTAGACCGTTCAAGAATTGAGTATGGCAATGGATATTGGAATAAAAAGGCGGTGTTTAAATTACCGAGATTCAAGACTGGCATGCTGAATTAAGTTTTGCCGAGCATCAATTCCCGCTTTATTTCACCTTGGTTGATGCCATATGACAATAAATTTGTCGAAGGTACTTACTCTGAAGTCTGCAAAAGTTAACACAGTGTGAGTGTATGCATTCGATAAGATAAACTAATTGTATGAGAGACGATGTAAAAGTGAAAAACAAAACATAATTTATTGAACAGTATTAAATACAAACTATAGCAACTAAACTAAACCAAGAAGTCTAATCATATTTAATATCATGACACCTATATAAAAATACGCGTTTACCGATGTCGGTGTGTGTATGAGTGTGTGTGGAGTGTGAGAGATGTGGGTAACCTGTTGTTTGATAAACATAAAGCAAGATGAACTAGTCCAGTCAAAGAGGGTAATCAATCCTATGTGAGTGACAAACTATCCTGTAGTATACAGCACGGTGAAACGGGTAATTGCTCCACGGGACTGTAAAGGAATGAACAGAAGAGAACAGCTATGCTGCCGAAATTACAATATGATGGCCAATTTAAAGAGAAGAGAACCACCATGTTAAACAAATAGCTTTTTAAGAACGACAACAGAAACATTTCAAATCCCGCCCACGTGAATTTTATTTTCCTCTTTTTTTTTTTCTCGCACTCTTTCATTTTTCTTTTTCACACACTTTCTCATTTTCTTTTTCTTCATCATTCAACATCTTTGAGATCATGGTGATCTTAGATTAGTGTTAGGACTAGTTTAGAAGGGCTTTCAGATCAGGGATTAAAACATGCATGGGGAAGGCCTTTCATTTTGGATCTAGGATTTGGGCCCACCATTAGATAACTCTTTAAAGCCTTGATTAGATTAGTAATAAGTTAGTTAGTCCATAATTTACGTCTATATTTGAATAAAACATATCTTTTTTTACTTGCATCATTAAAAAGTTGTTTTATTGTGTTTTCTCATGTTTTGTCGAATAGAACCCATTATACTTTCATTCCTCTTTTTTGATTTAACGACGACCGTTGTTTGAGCTTCAATAACAGAGACCTCATTTGTCTTTCTCATGTCTTGTAAAGTATATTAGTTCCAATTTTACAATAGTCTCATTAGATTAGTGGTTGACTATTTTTAAAGTCGCATTTAAAATGAACCTCTCCCTTTTGGTTTTGGTACCTATCATTATTCTTCAATAAAATATGCCTTTTTATTTCTTAATTAATCATACTCTGCACACAGATAAAAAAACAATGTCGCTGTTGTAGCTATTTTATGAATCCTAACAAACATTTTTCTTCTGACTAGCCCACAATGATTATTTCCCCTCTCGTAAGAGCCAGAGACCGGTCGATAGTCTTAGATCACTTAGAATCAATGGTGACCATATCGCTGCTCGACCAATCATATAAATGAAGCTAGGTCGTGCTGTACGTATAACCGCCATTTAAGACTATTTTTAATTACTTCCTAGCTTATCTATGACTGTTTACACTGTCCCCTAAAACCTAGTGACTGGTTGAAAGTCCTAGGTCACTAAATATGAACGCCCAAAAAACAAAAATCAAAACTCTCCTCAAAGGATAGTAATAAGGTATTGACAGTGAACTACAACATACATTTTCAAAACCTAATTTTTTTATTACCTATTATATTGCCTATTCCTCGCCCAAACGCCCCTTAGTCAAGCACTGGTTTAGCGACACCTCATTTTACTCAATCGACGCTCAATTTCCCATCATATCCTCATTTTTGAGCGCTACAAGGTACCCATTTATAACTACTAGTCATTATCAACCCACATTTTCCCCACACACACACACACACACACACACATATGCATACCCTCTTTGATCAGTATTTCATATAAGATCCTAAAACCAATGAGTAAACAAACCATTTGATTTTCAAGAGCCCCAAGGGGATTATTTATTGTATAAAATCCACTTTATTGTACAAAGATAAAATCTAATACACAAGCATAAAATAAAATAAACAAGACTACTATATAAACTGAAACTAAAATCTACTAACTACACCATCTAAACTATAATTATCATACCACCATACCACTACAATATTTGTAGTTTCCAGTTGGTAGTCGCCAACACCGGCTTTTCGATTTGAGTGGGTAGCTTTTGAGCTTCTTCGAGTTCTTCCAGGGATCCATACTGATAGTGTCAAAAAATAAAAAAAAGTTTAAATAAACCATGTGTTTAATTACTAGATTTTTTTTTTCATGGTTTTACCTGAGCATGTATTAATTGCAATGGAACAAAGATCACATCAATTTTGTCTTGAAGGTGCTTGAGGAATTCTTCGAACTTGACTTGGCTTGTTCGTGCTTCTTCAATATAACCAAAAGGCACCATGGCTCTCAAAAGATTGCCATAATCATCTTTTCAATGAAAAAAAAGGAGTTAGTATTTAATCGAGTACCTATTTTTTTTTCTTTGTAACTTACTTTGAAATTGATTGGCCCGTTCGTAAAGTTTTTTGAGCGAGTTGACCAGGTATTCTTCTTCAAACACAGTTCCCTTTTTGCCTTTTGCCCGCTTGCGTTCGTCCCGTTTCTTTTGTTTGGATGATTTCCTACATAAAATAAAAAAATATAATGCGTAAGTTTCATTTTATCAATAGGCCGCACATACGCATACTACTTTCTGTCATATTACCTGCTTGCACGGGATGAAACAGTTGACACACGAGATGATGCTTGTGTATACCGAGTAAACTGACTGAACATAGATGTCGTATCAGAAAACATATCGATATTATCAAGTGTATCATCGTTAGGTAGGACTTGAGCTAGAGCAAAAATAGGCAATAAAAATGTCAATTCACTTGCTTCTTTTTCCGGTATAAGATACCTGTTATTAACTTACTAGGTTCAGGTTTCTTTGTGCGGAGTTCCTTTAATCGGTCCGTTTGCTTGTTGAATTGCGTGGCAAGTTCGTCAACATCTTCGTCAAGTTGAGTATATCCTAGTAAGAACAAAGTAATAAGTATGCTGTATGCAAAAAAATACCATTCTTGGTAAAATTCTTTTTTCAAGCAAACCTTCAATTAACGCCGGTTTTACGTGAGTCTCAATGAGATCCGATCGATCGTAAGTATGTGACTATATAAATTGAAGGTTGTATTTAGCACGATAGTTTTGTATTCGTATTTGTGTTCTTACCAATCGAGACGCTTCTTGCCAGAGGCTTCCTTTGAGCAAGCAGTCAACAGCTTCTTCAATATCCTAAAAAATGGAAGGTGCAGCGGTTATTCCGCAATTCTTTTTCATTCATACCAATTTGTGGTTTACCTTGATATAATCAATTGCTACGGTTGCCGCTTCTTGGAATCGTCGTTTTTCCTTCAAATATCCTATGGTACGTAGCACAAAAAGATGTGTTTAGCAATTTTAGAATGTAAGATATATTCACTATCAGGTTTCAAATTTTACCAATGATCTGATATGCCAGAGCTTGAATTTCATCAATAGAGAAAGCCATTTGTTTTGCAAGAGAAAAGGCCTCCCGCCAGCATCCCGCCAAACGGTAGGATTGTAAAGCCTTGTCCAATGAATTGGCCATCGTGAAGACTGGTCGGCAAAAAAAAAAAAAAAAAAAAAAAAAAAAAAAAGGTGTCGTTAGTCATTATTACCTATATTGTATGCTCTGTGTATTTGGTTACCTATTCCAGCTTCTTCATGAGCAGATATACCATCTAAGTAGTCACCATAGGCATCCAATATTGTCTAATAAACCAAAAACAAAAGAAATGGTGTCAGTCAAAATAGTAGTAACTGTTTCGGCTTTCAAACTTGTTATAGTCCTTACCTTTTTCTGCTGAGATTTGTTTGCATATTCTTCCAATGCTACCAAGTAGAGTGAGTGTGTTTGCATATATACGATCAACTCGTCGAATCGATTATCGCCAGCCAATGATAGATTTCGTAACGCCTTTTCGTGTCGTTTTAAATGATCGTCAATCTTGAAGCGTTGGTAATACTTGTCCATGTTTTGTAACTCTTGAAGGAATGGAAGATATTCACGGGGATCCTAACCAAGATAAAAGGTTAACCAAGTCAGTACACTATCCGGGCATCATTCGGATATATTTTCATCCTACCATTTGCGCTTGCTGTGCGACCATCAAGACGAGAGGGAAGTTATACATTCCAAGAGCAATGTCGTACAAACTGTTAGCTTTGCATAAAAAGATGGTGTATTTCAGCGCGTCTTCCGCCTTGGACAAGCTTGATTCACGAATTTCAGCAAGTAAGGATAAAGCGGATTCTAAGTCGGGGGGAGAACTTCTGACATAGGTAGATAAGATGGATTGGATGTATTGGTCACGATCAGCATTAGTCAATACTGTACGAACGGCATCGCAAATGTTGTTGACCTTGTTGCCGAGTCTATTATCATAAATATCAAAGAGTACATATAAATATAGTGAAAGGAGAGAGAAAGAGAGAGAGGGAGTGCGGAGGGTATAATAAACTTACAAATCGCTATCAAAGGAGTGGGTTGATGCCAATGCGCCACGATGCTGATACATGGATTTCGATACATCCTCGTTTCTAAACAAAAATAATATATATATATATATATATATATATAACGGTAGTAAGAATCATAAAAGTTATCATTACATTCTCTTTCACATTTCTATGTTACCTAAGATTGGATAAGAATAAATTGAGGTGATCCACTTCAGGTACTTGTTTAATGAAGAGTTCGATATTGTCAAAGAATTGTTGAGGGTTTTCATCAAAGATGATGTTGAGATCAATTCGGTTCCGACGACAAGCGATAAAAGCAGATCGATAATTGAGGCTAGAGTTATAAAGCTATTGTTAGTGTTGACCATTCGTCATTGTATATTTTATACTACGTACTTTTTCAAATCTTCACGAATCGAGGCCAATACGAAAGCACGCGGGCTGATAGTCTCCAAATTGCCACGAGGCATCTAAAATAATTAAAATGAATGAGAAACCCAATCCAAGTCGGAGTGTTCTGTTGCTGATTTTTAGATCAATATCTTACCTGCAGAACAAGACTAGATTTAGATTGTGTAGCGAGAATGATTCTAGAACCACGTTCAATACGTCGATGAGATTCGTCATTAGCATCAGGAATATCGTCAGAGAGCTTGAAATCTATAATGACAAAGCAATGGTGTTTGAGTATGCAGTAATTCAAAAGTTATTCACATCGACCTCAATGCTTACCATTTTGATCAATATCCAAAGGAAGGAAACGTGCAGTATGACTTGTCGTCGTAAACACTAACCAATCATGACGCAGGAAGAAGGATGTCGCTTCAGATGATAATAGGTTGTCATTGGCATATAACTTGTTGCGGTCTGTCAGTCCGATAACAACTCGTTCTGCAGTTTCTTCTGAGCTGCCAACCAATGCGGTAGCAATCCAAGGACAGTAGGAAGGAAGCTGAAGCCATAGGTTAACTGATAAAGAATCACTGTAGTTGACTATATAATAATAAAATGGAAATGTGTTAATATATCCTGTCATATGCTCATGAACTTTATGGTTTTCCTTTTTTTCACATTTTCAGTTTACCTTTCCATACGGAGCCATCCTTGCCTTCCAACACCAAATCCTTTACGGTGGCATTGTAGTACACTTGTCCAACAGTACCTTCAAACACTGTCGTAGAGATTGATGCACTTTGTTCATCGCCTTGAGAGAAGTCAACCAAACACAAAAGATCCATTTGTTCCATTTCATCATAGGTGACATAGAATAGTTGATTTTCATTCAGCAATGTGACATAGCGAAGAGGATTGGCAATAGGAGTAGCATCACTTGTTTGAAATAAAAAAAATCATATTTAAAAATTAACGTAATTTTAACATTTTCATATATTAACTTACGGTAATATCAAAGATCCAGTTGATTTTGCTTCACCATGACCATTATGAGGTAGATCGAAAAATTCCAATTTCTCGGTGGTAAGAGCGGCAATACGAGATCCCGATGCATCAGGCTGGAATGCCACTTGTTGAATACATTTCTGGGCCTTGACTTTGAGGGAGCACATGGGTGGAGGCACATTTTGATAATTGAAAGGTGTCATCAAAGCTTCATCTATAAAAATTGAATTGAATATGCAATAAAAAGAAAGAATTAGGTTTTCATACATATCTTTCTATATTCATCGGCTTTTATTATATTATGGACTTACCACCATCAATGACAGCAACATAGCTGGAGTTTTCATGATCGATCGAAGTGCTTGTTAAGACATTCCAAATAAAGTTATAAGTATGGTAGCGCCCGTCTATGATATAATACGAAAGTGTTAATTAAAACGTGAGGCAACTAAAATCAGAACTTACCATCGCCAACAATATGAGCATGAAGAGGTAATTCCACATCCCAAGAAAATCCTATGATATTTTGATTTTGAGGAAGTACGATGTGTTGCTTCATGTACCAATGATAGTTGTTCATAGTCCATAGTTGCACTAAATAGAGGTAAAAGAGTAAGTTGGGACATATTATCTAATTCTATATACAAGTCACTTCTTACCAGATTTTTGACCATTCGTTTCCAACCAAACCGCAAGAACCGTAGAATCCGCATTCCAGGATACTTCGAGCACGCGATGTTCTCCTGATTCCCTTAGTGTAAATTCACCATGTCGTAACCCATTTCTTTCCAAAAATACAATGTCGTGACGATGAGGCAAACGTTGACTTGAGACAATCAAATTTCCCGATGGTTTCCAATCGAGTACATGTTCCAATTGATCCACTGGTTCACTTGTATTTTGCAATACGCCTTCCCGATTGTACATACGCAATACACGAGCATCTATGTCACAAACATAGCCAAAAAAAAAATAAAAAAAAATCAGGTCCTATTCAACATAGTTCGATGAATCGCTTTCAAATAGTTAGTTACCTTTGCTGGGGTCAATATCAGAGCATACAAAGAAGCTTCCGTCGCCACGCCATGCAACCCGGGCATGTTTATCATCATCTGGTGAAGCGCCAAATCTGCTGGTATCCACTTTGCGTAAAGCTGCTTGTTTGCCTTCAGAGCCATGGAATTGTGTTTCCTTTTTACCCCAGCCGACACTATGTTGGACACCTATTAAATTGTGATTAACGAAATTGCATAAACCATAAAATACTATGCTTCATATATCTACCTTGGCCTTGATCCTCAACATGGAGAGGGAATTCAGTAATTGTATCAAAGTCTTGAGTCATTTCCAGTACGTTCTTTTCGCCTAATAAATTCAAATAAAAATATGTTAGTGTACATAATTAGTTAACTAACTCTTTGGGTCGGCGAAGAAGTGGCGTTTTACCAGTGATAATGATAACCAGGTCTTGATCGGGACTCCAGGTCATGGCCTCCAATCCAGAGTCTACAGAGCCAACCACTTCCAACTATGATTTGAAAAAAAAAAGGTTAATAATACTGAATCTAAATTATGTGTGTGAAGATGCACTTACAGGATCGTCACCAGCATCAAAGCGTTCTTTGTGAAATAAAATAATATCGCCACTGCGCGTACCAAGACAAATGGCTTGCAAATCGGACAAATAGGTGAAGCTAACAATTCCACTAGGGCTTGTAGTCACGGCCAACTGGACGAATCCAGAATCTAGATCAGGGCTTGACGCCATGATACGAATCCCAGTTTGTTCGTCTTCTAAAGCAACATATGTCGTTTTCGATTCGGGATCGTTGGTGATAAAAGAACGCGATTGTGAAGCGGATCCACTAATTCCAGCAGACGTATGACCAACAAGTTGAAGACTACGCATGTTTGTTGATTTATTTCTGAAAAAAAAAAAAAAAAAAAAAAGAAGAGCCAAATTTTTTTGTATCCAGCTGAGCTGTCCAAAAAAAAAAAAAAAAAGTGACTTGCGGATGTCAAAAAAGGAAGGCAGTAAACCTGCATTAACAAACTTTCATTACTGACCGAGTTTTATAGCTTATGGCCATAACATATATAAAGTTTATTATAGTATGACATGCAATTCTATTAAATAAATGCCTAAAGTGACAGAGTTCAATTGAGCAATACAGTATAGTGAACGAGATGCTATGTAGCCTCCTCACCGTATGCTTAGGATAATGCCATGAATTTAGGTGGAGTATGATATATCTCCCTCAGATCAATTGATATATTAATATAATGTTCAATATAATACAAAATCTAGTATAACTTGTATTGTATATCTATTCGCTCATGCGATGCAGTATTGTATATGTTAACGGTAACGATCATGACGGAGTTTGAAAATACCACGTCATGTGTTTTTGTGTTTTTTATTTGAAAGGCACGCTGCGGCTTCAATTTTTTTCTTTCTTTTTTCGTTAGTTTGTTCAGATTGTTTGTCTACTTTTTTCAAAGCTTCTTTAGTGTCCTTTTGATCAAAGTATCCAACATCTTGTACTAGTCTCGACCTTATCGTTTATATCGTATCGATTATACACCTGAAAACACACACACAAAAAAAAGCAACAAAAAACAATAATAACAAAAAAAACTATCGCCATCACAACAACAATCATACAATCTTTAATACAACTATTTATTATCGAACAACAACTTATTCACCAAGATGAACGGACATCCTTTCGCCTTTTCATCTGCACCTTTGCGCCGTGTTGATGCTGTCCAATTCGGCATTCTCTCACCCGATGAAATCGTACGTCTTATTAGCCCAATAAAATGAAAAGATATGAACATCTTAATGACTCATTATATATATGCTGTTTTATAGAAAGCAATGTCTGTGGCGAAGATCGAGTTTCCTGAATTATATGACGAAGGCTCCCAAAAACCAAGAGCGTGTGGCTTACTGGATCCTCGCATGGGTACCATCGATCGAAATTACAAATGTCAAACATGTGGTGAAGGAATGGCAGAATGTCCGGGTCACTTTGGTCATATTGATCTTGCCAAGCCAGTTTATCATATAGGTATAGCAGAATAGCATGATTCAATTTTTATTAGATTTTTGATTTGATCCTTACGGCAATCCTCTAAATTTTATTTTAGGCTTTTTGACCAAGGTAAAGAAAATTCTCGAATGTGTTTGCTTCCACTGCTCGAAACTCAAGATTGACGATGTAAGTAGACAAAGAATAATGCGGTATATATCAATCATGTATAATTTATTAACTTGATTTTAAATGTCAATAGACAAATCCTCGATTTGTACGTGCACGGAAAATTCGAGACCAAAAAACAAGAATGAAAGCCGTCTGGGAACTAGCAAAAGGGAAAATGGTGTGTGAAGGTGGTGATAATGACGACAATGGCTTGGAGGACGACTTGGATGAAACTCGTAAAAATCCTCATGGTGGATGTGGGAACAAACAGCCCCTTATTCGGAAAGATGGTTTGAAACTATATGCTCTTTTCAAGGCTAGTGCAAATGATGTAAGTAACTAGGATTTAATCATTGGGACATGTACGCAATGTAGCTCACCGCGCATTCTCTATAGGACTCCGGCAATGATGGGAAAACTCTTCTTACTGCTGGTAAGGTGCTCCAAATCCTCAAAAACATCACTGATCAAGATATCCGCGACATGGGTCTTTCTGAAGAATACGCTCGCCCTGAATGGATGATTACCACAATTTTGCCTGTGCCCCCTCCACAAGTCCGCCCAAGTATTCAAATGGATGGTACCAGTCGTGGTGAAGATGATTTGACTCATAAACTCTCTGATGTCTTAAAAGCCAACGCTAATGTGCGACGCTGTGAATCTGAAGGTGCGCCTGTCCATGTGGTCCAGGAATTTGAACAATTGTTACAGGTAAAGAGCACTTTTTACATTATGATATGAAAGGGACTTCACGGAAATACTAATAATATTAAATATCAACTATATTTATTTATTAGTTCCATATTGCAACATATATGGATAATGATATTGCGGGACAGCCTCAAGCTTTGCAGAAATCTGGAAGACCTGTAAGTAGTCTTTTATTTTATTTTTTGCTTTATTAAGGTGAATTTACACCTGACTCATTTTTGTCTTTATTATATTTTAGTTGAAATCTATTCGGGCAAGATTAAAGGGAAAAGAAGGTCGTCTTCGTGGCAATCTGATGGGCAAACGTGTGGATTTCTCTGCTCGTACCGTTATTACTGGTGACCCAAATCTTAGTTTGGATGAAGTGGGTGTCCCTCGTAGCATTGCTCGGAATCTTACCTATCCTGAAATCGTCACTTCATACAACATTGACAAACTTCAAGCGTTGGTGCGAAATGGACCCTTGGAACACCCTGGTGCGAAGTATGTTATTCGTGATAATGGTGAACGTATCGATTTGAGGTATCGCAAACGTGCTGGTGAAATTCCTCTTCAGTTGGGTTATCGTGTGGAACGTCATATCGTGGATGGTGATGTGGTGATCTTCAACCGGCAACCTTCTCTTCACAAAATGTCTATGATGGGTCATCGTATTCGTGTCATGCCTTACTCCACCTTCCGTCTGAACTTGTCAGTGACTTCTCCTTATAATGCTGACTTCGATGGTGATGAAATGAATCTTCATGTTCCTCAATCTTTGGAAACCCGTGCTGAAATCACAGAAATTTGTATGGTGCCTAAACAAATTGTTTCGCCTCAATCAAACAAACCGGTCATGGGGATTGTACAAGATACATTGGCTGGGATCCGAAAGTTTACTATGCGGGACCTCTTCTTGGAAAAGGATTTGGTGATGAACATTGTGATGTGGGTGCCTGACTGGGATGGTTTTATTCCTCCTCCTGCTATTCTCAAGCCAAAACCAATGTGGACTGGGAAACAAATTTTATCTATGGTCATTCCAAAAGGTATCAACTGTCAAACATTTTACTTCAGTCATCCGGATGATGAAACCACTTATATCTCTCCTGGCGACAGTCGGGTGATTATCGAAAACGGTGAACTTGTATGTGGTATTGTTTGCAAGAAAACAGTGGGTACTGCTGGTGGCGGCCTGATTCACACGATTGTCAATGAACTCGGATCGGAGGCTGCGAAGAACTTCTTGACGGGAACACAACAGGTGGTCAATTATTGGTTATTGCAAAATGGCTTTAGTATTGGTATCGGTGACACTATAGCCGACAAGCCTACCATGGCCACAATCACCAACATTATTGCTCAGGCGAAACAGAGGGTGCAAGAAATTATCAACACTGCTCAGCAAGACAAACTAGAAATCCAACCTGGTATGACCCTCCGTGAATCTTTTGAAGCCAAGGTGAATCAAACACTCAACAAGGCTCGTGACGACGCTGGTAAGCTTGCCCAAACCAATTTGAAGATTGATAACAATGTGAAACAAATGGTGATGGCTGGTTCCAAGGGGTCCTTTATCAATATCTCTCAAATGTCTGCATGTGTGGGTCAACAAAACGTCGAAGGTAAACGGATTCCATATGGCTTCAAATTGCGTACCCTGCCTCATTTCTCCAAGGATGATCACAGTCCTGAAAGTCGTGGCTTTGTTGAAAACTCCTATCTTCGTGGGTTAACACCAACGGAATTTTTCTTCCACGCTATGGGTGGTCGTGAAGGTAAGCAAACTAGACACACACACACACACACACACACACACACACTATATATATGTACATGGTAGCGGGATTAAAAATGTCTTCTTTCCCAAAAAATAGGTCTGATTGATACTGCTGTCAAGACTGCCGAAACAGGTTATATTCAACGTCGTCTCGTTAAAGCTTTGGAAGATGTCATGGTCAAGTACGATGGCACTGTGCGAAACTCCCTGGGTGATATTATTGAATTCTGTTATGGTGAAGATGGCATGGATGGTTGCTCTGTCGAAAAACAAAAATTGGTACCCCTTCGATCATCTGACAAGCAATTTGAAGAACGTTACCGTGTTGATTTGGCTGACGGCGGCTTCCGCAAAGGTGCTTTAGGATATGATGTACTTAAGGATATCGACGGTAATGAAACGGCTCAACAATATTTGGATCAAGAGTTTTTGCAGCTTCAGGAAGACCGTGATATTATGCGACGATTTATATTCAAGCAAGGTGATGACAAATGGCCTTTACCTGTCAATCTTCAACGGCTCATTACCAACGCTCAACAAATCTTCCATATCGATCCCCGAAAAGCCTCAGATGTACACCCTCTCCAAATTGTTGATGGTATCTCTTCTCTTGCGGAACGCTTGGTGGTAGTGCGTGGTTCTGATAAAATATCTGCGGAAACACAACGAAATGCAACTCTTCTCTTCCAAATGCTCTTGCGGTCTACCTTTGCTGTTAAACGTGTTGTTGAAGAATTCCATCTCAGCTCTCAAGCTTTCGAATGGTAAGGGACAACATACTGCCATTGCTAAATATTAATCATGATACTTACATACATATTTTTTTTTCCTTTTAGGGTTCTTGGAGAAGTCGAATCTCGCTTTTTGACATCAGTCGTAGCTCCTGGTGAAATGGTGGGAACAATTGCTGCTCAATCTATTGGTGAACCTGCTACTCAAATGACTTTGAATACTTTCCATTATGCTGGTGTGTCTAGTAAAAATGTTACCCTTGGTGTCCCTCGTTTGAAAGAAATTATCAACGTCGCCAAAAATATCAAAACACCGCGTTTGGAAGTATGGTTGGATGCCGAACGTTCTCGTAACATTGAACTCGCCAAGGAAGTACAAGTCCATTTGGAACACACCACCCTTCAAAAGGTGACCTCTGCTTCTGAAATTTACTATGATCCTGATCCTCGCTCTACGATCATTGAAGAAGACGCCGACTTTGTGGATACGTACTATCAATTGGAAGATGACAACTCACCTGTGGTTACTCGTGTCTCACCTTGGCTTCTTCGTATTGAACTCAATCGTGGTATGATGATCGACAAACGCCTCAACATTACTGAAGTGGTACAAAAAATCTCGGACGAATTCAAAAACGATCTTCACGTTATCGGCAGTGATGAAAATTCGGAAAAGCTCATTATTCGATGCAGAGTTATGTCGGATGAAAGCGAAGAAAAAGATATGGACGATGAAGATACAAGAACCGAAGAAGACACCTTTTTACGAAAACTGGAATCAAGCATGCTTAGCTCTATTAATCTCCGTGGTATACCAAGAATTCAAAAGGTCTATATTGTGGAACGCAAGGATACCATTCTCAACTCTCAGGGCAAATTTGAACAAACAACTGAATGGGGTCTCGACACAGATGGTATTAATTTACAACAAGTTATGTGTCAACATGGTGTGGATGAACGTCGAACATATTCCAACAACACTACGGAAATCATGGAAGTTTTGGGTATTGAAGCTACTCGCAAGGCGTTACTCAAGGAACTTCGAAATGTGATTGAATTCGATGGGTCTTACGTCAATTACCGCCACTTGGCTCTTCTGTGTGATGTGATGACGAATCGTGGTCACCTTATGGCTATTACTCGACATGGTATCAATCGTGCGGAAACGGGTGCCCTGATGCGGTGTTCCTTTGAAGAAACTGTTGAAATTCTCATGGAGGCTGCTGCTGTTGGTGAATTGGATGATTGTCGAGGTGTTGCAGAAAATATCATGCTTGGTCAAATGGCTCCTTTGGGTACAGGTGAATTCGATGTGATTCTTGATGAAGAAATGCTCAAATCAGTGCCTGAAAACCAACGCCATCATCTTATGCCAAATGGTGTTCCCGGTGATGTTGCTGGTTTTGCCACTCCTGGACCTGGATTCATGACGCCCAGCATGGCGACCCCTTATGACACTCGCTCACCTGACTGGGTTGACTTCTCCGCACCTTCGACCCCTTCAGAGCCTATGTTCTCGCCAATGGGTAATTCTGGTGCTGTAGGTGCAACTATTGGAGCCAGTCCTTGGCGATCGGATCTCAGCCCATATGCATCAAGCCCTGGCTATTCACCTTCCTCTCCATTTGCAGCGTCGCCGGGTTATAGCCCTAGTAGTCCGTAAGTTGAGGGTTTTTTTTATATGAGCAAAAGAGTGCTGGGCATCAATTGACTTACTTTTTTTTTTTTTTTTTTTTTTTTTTTTTACCTTAGATCGTATAGCCCGTCATCACCGTAAGTGTTTTGCATAACAAATATTTAGTGTTTTATGTTACGAAGGCCAATATTAACTTTTCTTTGTTTTCGTTATTAAAATATACAGATCTTACAGTCCTAGCTCTCCGTAAGTCCAAACAGAAAACAAAAGAACAGCAATGCAATGTAATTATTAACTTGGAAAACGTTTTATTTGCAATTGCTATAGATCTTATAGCCCATCATCACCGTACATACACAAAAAAAAACACTTCTGGTGATTCAAAATGAATGATTTACTAACTGACTGCATTTTTATTTTACATTTGTAGTTCGTACAGTCCTAGCTCGCCGTAAGTATTATGAAAAAAAATTGGATCAATACTGCAAGCTGTTATGGTATGATTTGATAAACTGATCTTCGTTTTATTTATGTAGTTCATATAGCCCATCATCTCCGTAAGCATTTAAAGAAAAAAGAAGAACCAAAGCTTACATAGCTTGCTGAATTACTCTTTTGGCATTTTTATTTACATAAATAGATCTTATAGTCCAAGCTCACCGTAAGTATCCATAAAAAAAGCGGCAAATGTAATCAATGAACTCATTGTTTAATTTCCATGTTACAGATCGTATAGTCCAAGCTCTCCGTTAGTATCCATAAAAAGTTGTCAAATTGTAATCAATGGACTGACTCACCGTTTTATTTTTATTTTTACAGGTCTTATAGCCCAAGCTCACCGTAAGTATAATTAGTGATGAATGTTTATTGAAACCAGTTGACTCATTCGCAAACAATAATATTATTCGTTTTGATAGTTCTTATAGCCCAAGCTCGCCGTAAGTATAAATTATAGCGATTAGAATATGCAAATATGTGTGCAGTCCCGGTACTCATTACTTCTTTTCCTTATATTTATAGATCATATAGCCCATCGTCGCCGTAAGAATTAACCATTTGAAGAGCAGCAACGTCGAAAAGACTGCGAACTGACTAACTGTTTTTTAACACTTCTACACTTTTCAGATCATACAGCCCTTCATCACCGTAAGTTTTGCCCTTAAAAAATACAATCGCCATTGAAACCTGTCTGCGAACTCAAATTTAACTTACCATTTATTTCACTATTTATAGTTCCTATAGTCCAAGCTCTCCGTAAGTATCGGAAACGTATATAACATACATGTGTATTGTCTATCATGACTAAACCGTCATATTGTCTTGATTTATTCTAGATCGTATAGCCCAAGCTCTCCGTAAGTGCTCGATCAAAGGCAGTCAGTGGTTATGTTGTGCGGATACACCTGACTAACGTTTTCTCTTATCCTTGGATAGATCCTATAGCCCTTCGTCTCCGTATGATTTTTTTTGATAGATAATATTTATACGACATCGTTACTAACTCATGATTATTATTTTCATTGTATTTTTTTTATATATGTATAGGTCTTATAGTCCAAGCTCGCCGTACGTATTTACAAAATAAGAAACAATGCTGCATGAAATACATACGACTAATATTTTATTCTTTTTCCACCATATAATTGAAAACCAATAGCTCGTATAGTCCAACATCTCCGTAAGTGTAAAATGAGCATCTTATGTTTTTGGATGACAATATACTAACATTCTTTATTATTCATAGCTCTTATAGCCCTAGCTCTCCGTAAGTATCTTAACAAGGAAAGGGTCAGTTGTATCCTTCCATGGAACTTTACTAACCCTGATGTGTAGTTCTTATCAAGCTCAAGGCTCAAACAGCAACAACAAACAAAAGTAGTTTAGGTCTTCTATATAGTCATTATATATATAATATATATATATCACACTTTTTTTTTACAATTTTTTTTTTTCACACCTTGTTGGGAACTTCCCATACAGATCAATTAGTTTATTAGTATCGTTATATTATCTCAAAATCAACGTCAATAAAATACAAAGTCTACAGTTATCGTATTATTTATCAAATGTGTGATGTATGAAAGGGGAAAAAGTACCCGTTGATATGATGACTTGAGACTTGAAACGCAGATGATATAGGAAAGGTTATATATATATATATATATATATATATTGTTTTTTCATATTTTATTCAGATATGGATACAAACTATGGATAAACTAACACTAAGCTAAGCTAAAAGAGACTTCAAAAAGCCTGCTACTGGTGGTTCCAAAATCTTGAATCCAAAATGAAAGGGTTTCCCCACGCATCTTGTAATCCCTGAGCTGAAACCCCTTCTAAACTAGTCCTAGCATTAATATATGATTAATATAATCACAATGATGAAGAAAAAAAATAAAACAAAAAGCGGGAGAAAATAATAATCACATGTGCGGGATTTGAAACTTATCTATCGTTTCTCTGGCTCAGTGCAAATTGGTGGAGCAAATGCATCAGAGCAGTATATTCGATAAAATTGCTGTGGACGACACACAATACTACCTTATAATCAACTAAATTTACTTCCAATTTAACAATTTCTTCACCAGTGTCGTCCTAGCGCGCATGCAAATACATCCACAATTCAATAATTCTTCTGTACAGTACACAACAATTTGTTTCTCAAGACACTCTTACATCCTAACCGTCCCATAATCATCCAGCTCTACTTCATACCCCAATTCTATTCCCAAGACATTTGATAAACACACGGTATGATATGCTTCACTTAATATTTATTAGCATTGTAACAATATAAAAATAAGTATTAAAAAAACAATTTCACAACACAGTTGGGAAAAAAAGGAAAAGAAAAATAAAACTACATACTGGTCCAACTAATTCACTAAAGCAAACGTAAACTAAATAAATATATACCATCACTAAGAAAAAAAAACTAGCAATACTAAATAATCCGGCCAGTCCTTCGCATGGTGTTCCGTAATGCGATCGTAGTAATCACGGTTAAGATTCCATTCAGGGCACCCCATTCTTGTAACGCCTTCAAGGTGTACATTGTTGGAGATTGTAGATACGCCTTTCCTTGTACAAATGATTGAGACCAAGCTGCCACAGATAAGACCCACAAAGCCGTGCGTTCAGTTGATAGTCGTCGTTCCTTCAATGCCAAACCTGCTAGTAATCCCAAAGACAAGTGAAGAACGCCAATACTTTTAAATTGATCTGCTACCAAAGCTGCTGTCCCAGACAGTGAGCCTTGTTGCTGTTGAATATTGGTATAACGTGCCACAGAGCTTTTTGATTTTCCCCAGAGTTGCCTTGCTGCCAAAAGATGTCCCATTATATTGAGAATAAGAGGCAAGTTGTTATCCTTGAACATGAATCTGCCCAACATAAAGCTGAAGGACCGAGCATGGCCCCATATGAGTTGCCGTAATGGTGGTCTTTGTTTGTTGGTATCACCGGTCTTATCGGACGGCGAAGACGTGTCGTCGTTAGCAGAAACTTGTCGTGGGGATGGTAATGAAGCTACTGATGATGAACCTTGTCGGGTATTGTTGTCTCTATTGTATGAAGAAAGCGATGAACGAGGTGATGACGTTGAGGTTGATTGTATGTCTTGCTGCAGTACTCGTGTATCGACATCGATGGGTGGAAGGGAAGGAATGGAAGGCAAGGACGAGAGTATGCTACTGCCGCTGTCTTCTGTGTACTGACTGTCATCCAATTGCTGTGACGATGAGATCAGGGAGGCGCTAGACATATCCAAGGAAGAGTCAGTCATGATATAGCGTAAAAATAAAGTAAAAAATGATAAAAAGGAATGATATAATATTTTAAAAAACCTTGGTGGAAATAAATGACCGCCACACGTGAAATTTTCCCGCACAAACCTATTTGAGAAAAAAAAGATGACATTGCCCCTGTCCCAGACCCAGCCATACAAGCGCACACAAACAGTAGTACTATTTCCACAGTTACTTGTCGCACATTTTGAAAATCGATGTCGGGACCTGAAGAAGTCGGAGGCCGGAAATTCAAAAGTGAGGTGTCGGATTTTTCTAATTGTCTTGCATTTTTGATTTTAAATTGCCGTTGAGGTGATTGTCGTCAAGAAGACGTCGTAAAATTTTAAAATGTCCAAATGTCCAAATGTAAAATCAAAGACGTAACTTCAAAAAATAAAAAAAATAAAAAAAGAGAGAGGCAAAAGTGGTCTATGATGAATACAGGAGTGATTTATTGAATGTATAAGATATAAAGGTTTCCACTATCCTACTATCAAATTTTAATCTTGCACCCATTCGATGCCCTAATAGCGTTTTTGCTTTGACAGTTTTATTGATAAATATCATTGAAAAACTATTGTTTTCAAAATAGGTAGTAAAATATAAAATATAAAAAGTGTGTAATATAACAAATATCAGGTATAACAATTTTCTTTTGTCGACTCTGGTAATCAAATCGATAAAAAATATAAAAGGGAGGGAGTGTAACAACTAAACTAAAAAGTATAGATAGTAATAATATAAAATAAAACAGTAATGTAAAAAACAAAAAGGGATTATATAAGGTGGATGATCATAGTTTAAGCTGCAGGTGCACTTTGTCCAATAATAAATCCACTACATATCAAATCTTGTTCATCCATGGTCGAGGAGGGTGATGACCCTGGTGATAATAGGCATACCCGTACAAGTAAACTTCGTAGTCGTTCGTGGGAGCTTCTGCAGCCAGCTATTAAAAAAAAAAAAAAAAAAAAAAAAAAAAAAAAAAAAAAAAAAGGTAAGGAGAAATCTAAATAACCGTATTTTCACTATTTCTGACACATACCTAAAGAAGCCCGTTCAAACCAGATGGTAGCTTGATGTAAATCAACAGAACATCCGAGACCTTTTTCATAACAGTTAGCCAAATGGAATTGAGCCGCAGTATGGTCTTGACCGGCAGCACGTTTGAAAAGTATGAATGCCGCTATTTCATCCTTGTCTATTCCCAAGCCTTGTTGTAGATGTACACCTAGTTTGTCCAGTGCCCTTGAGTGGTTTTGTTTCGCAGCTTGTTCGTACCAGAAAACCGCCTGTGAATGATCTTGATTGGTGCCAATACCATTTGCATAACAAAAGCCCAAGTTGCATTGAGCCCAAGGATTGGCTTGTCGTGCAGATTTGTGATACCAGTACACCGCCTTTGCATTGTCCTTTTTCACACCAAGTCCTTCTTCATAGCAAAAACCGAGCGAGTTTTGAGCCAAAGCATTTCCTTGTTCCGCTGACCGTTTAAACCATTTGCACGCTTCCCTTTCATCCTTTTCAACTCCAATTCCATTGCGGTAGCAGTAACCAAGAGATAGCTGAGCTGGCGCATGATGCTGTTCCGCTGACAAATAATACCAAAACACGGCTTCCCGCTCATCTCGTTGCAAACCGATTCCATTTTGATAGCAGTATCCCAAAGAGTGGTAAGCAAAGATATTTCCACGTTCCACCGATCGTCGATACCACCGCATTGCTTCCACTTCATCCTGATTGACACCAATCGCATTTTGGTAGCAAAATCCCAGATTGTGTTGAGCCCGTGCATGTCCTTGCAAAGCAGCCTTGCGATACCAGTAAGCACCCAACCGATCATCCTTATCAACGCCAATACCATTTTGATAACAGTAGCCGAGATTGCATTCCGCCCATGGGTAACCTTGTTCCGCCGATCGTTTGTACCACAGGGCTGCCAGGCTAAAGTCCTGCCCGACACCAATACCGTCTTCATAACAATAACCAAGAGAGTTTTGAGCAAAAGCGTTGCCTTGTTCAGCAGAACGGCGGTACCAAACCACCGCCTCCATCACGTTCTTTTCCACGCCGATACCTTCTTCATAACAGTACCCCACATTGTAGATCGCCACCGTTTCGCCTTGTTGAGCAGCCAGTCGGTACCAACGCATTGCTTCCACTTCATCTTTTGCTACCCCAAACCCTTCACCATAGCAGTAGCCGAGAATCCCTTGACCACGTTCGTTGCCTTGTTCTGCACTAGCCTTGTACCACCGGAAAGCCAACTCTTCATTCTTTTCAATACCTATATATATATTAAAGAAGTGAGAAATGCTTAGTACATAAATGATACCATAGTGCTCGAAGTCCTATTCTAATAAACGTTCTACATACCGATGCCATCGTGGTAACATACGCCAAGAGCATACTGACAGGATGCATCGTTACCGGCCAAAGCACCATCCAGTATCCACTGAATAGCTGCTGATGAGGTCGAAGAAGAAGCGTCAAGAGGTGATGTCGTAAGGGGATAATAGCGGCGTACCCGTTCCGCCCACTCTTCAGATTCAGCACGGTCGATTTTGATGTTTGGACGTCCGTATTTTCGTAAAAAGGCCAGTCGAGCCATACCAAGGCCATCGTGATCCTTTGCAGATTCCAGATAGTAGTATTCAGCCAAAGCAAAATCCTTTTCCAATCCCAAGCCAAATTCGTAGCAGAAGCCAAGAATGCCCATGGCTTCAGCTAAGCCCATAGAAGCCGCTTGGTGATAACAAGAGACCGCCTGGGCAGGTTGTCTAGTTGTTTGTGGATATCGACCGAATAAATGTTGATCGCCGATGGTGAGTAATTGTCGTGCTTCATCCAGTTTGTTGATATCAGAGGATGTTGCTGCAAATTCATAAAGTTCAGGGGACAGTACCGTTGATGAATTGATACAAGATGATGACGACAAAGACGACGACTCGGAAGACGACCGGTAAGATGAAGGCAATGCTACACTAGATGTGGCTGATAAACAAGTTGTAGTTGTAGGTGGTGACATGTCGAGATTGGGAGAAGAGTGTCGTTTGGGTTGCCATCTGGAAAGAACATGACGAGATCTTTGTATAAGATGAGAGAAAGGTAAAGGAGAATGTGTCATCAAATAAAAAAGTGAGACTTTTAGATAAACTGATTGAATAGAATCGACTTTTTCAGAGAGAAGCCACCTTAGAGTAGGCAGGGGATGTGATAAGAATGTAAAATAGAAATAAAAAAAAGGAAAAGTATACTGTAAAGAATTCAAAAAAAAAAAGTGAGAGACAAAAAAAAAAAAAAAAAAAAGAATAAAGGGGTGTAAAAATAGAGAGATAAAAAAAAATATCAAGGGGAAGAAAATTGATAGGCGAAAAAAGTCTGGTAATTCTGTTGGCTCTTTTTTTTTCAGTCTCCCTTTTTTTCGAAACACACCGTATCAATGCAAGTTCATTAATTTTGATGACATTTGATTGGATAGCTGGCTATTTTATGATTCAGGGTCAAGGAAGAAAAAGGGAAGCGGGCCCGTTTTCTTTCACTCCTTAAACTTGCCAAGACTTAAATCGAAAAGATTTTCCTTATACAAAGCCTATATAAGCATGTCAATAAATGTCTTTATTGAAAATATGAATTTACAATATTAAAACTTGGATTATGAAAAATACAACAACAAAAGGGGCAATGAAGCGCAAATTTAAAAATGAGGGGGAGCGGTTATTTTCATACCTATTTTTTTTTTTTTAGTTCAATTTCATTTGATGGGGAAGGTATTTTTTTGAAACAATATTGAAAGTTTATGTGTCTGTGTCTGTGTCGGAAAAAGCGGTGGTAATGTTGATCATGACCGAGCCCTCGGTTCATTTGATAATCATGAACCCCATCATCCGTCAAATGTGTCTTTAGTATTAAAAGTAAGGGACGCATCGAAAGGTTGAAAGGATATATAACTTACGAACCCTGACTTTCTCAAGGCACCGAAAATCAATTCAAATCCCGATTACATCATAGTACCGAAGACGAGAAACTACAAAGTCTATTCTCAAGCACATGGCAAAGGATCGGTTGCTGAAAAAATGGTTTTTCATTTTATTTAAAACTCAAATACTGCCCCACTATATTGCGAAGGTTAAAAAATTAAGCGTGAAGTGGTAGGTTTGTGTTTTAAAAATCTAATTCGGTGAGCAAAAATCGTAAATTGTTCAAAACTTTCGAACAATGGGGATTACTGCACTTGGTAACTTTTTTAAATCCCGACATATTCCCCCCTTTTATTATCGCATTGGGCTTGTGCAAGAAAAAATTAGCATGTATAGTAAGTTCATAGTCATATAGTTTGGATACAAATCAAAATAATAATAAAATTAAAATACTATCGACGAGGACGATAACGTTGGGGACAGTTCCAGGCGATATGATTGTAGGCACCACAATAAGAACAAGCAGAGGAGAGTGAAGATCCATGAGCGGAGCCAGAACAAGTATGATTCGATGATAATTGCATTTTTAATCTTATCTTATTTGAAAAAAAAAATCGATAAAATCCACCACTGATAGGTCACCAATTTTATAATGCTGTATTTATATCAAAATTAACTGAATTTGTTTTGGGGATCACACAGTTTCATGTAAACAAAATAAAAAGAGGACCCGCCTGAGTGTATTTCCAAAAATGGATTTGCCGGCCCCATCGTCCATTTGGCACTTTACTCTGGAAACGAAATCAAGCTTCTTTAACGTTAAAATAATCCGTCTATACTTTACTTGACGGGCCGATACAAAACTTTAAAGTACATTATGTTTATAATTATAAAGTTCTCATCATCAACCCCAATATTTTCAGTCTTTGTATTTCCTTTTAGGCTAGGCGACATATCCTCTAACAAACATTCTCAGCAATAATTCATTTGACCTAAAAAAGACAACATGCTGAGATGTTTCATATTGGATATGTGGTTTTTTTGATTATTATTTTTACATATTTGCATGATCATCATCGATGAGGATTTTTTATTGGCTATATACTATTATCAGCATCAAAAGAATACTAACACGTTCAAGTTAGCCACAATGTATAAAAAAAAAAAAAAAAAAAGATGACAGGACTTGACTATGTATAAGCTTTTAAGGAAATACGTAACCTGTTAAACGGCGGTGATAGGACATCAGAGTACTGTACAGTACAGTACTGTACAGAATTTTCTTTCTGTCAAACATGCAATTACCCATCATTCTTTTATGTATAAAAGAGCACAAAAAAAAATCATGATCGAAGACTACCCGAACGATGCTAACCAAAAGTGTATCACCTCTACGATCAGTATCATCATTTCCCCTGATCATAGACCCCCTTTTTCAAATCCTGTGTATCATGTAAATTTTTACACCCAAATATTTTCGACAATGCATTTCCTTTCCCTCCAGTTTTCCGTCCGGTTCCTCGGCACCTATTTATTCAAAGACAATAACCTTCCATTCTAATATACTTAATGATTGCCAATACATACAATATGCATAAATTACACTTCCTCGCCCATTTTTTTTTTTCATAATCAGTAATAAAAGTAAATTCTATACAGGCTTCTTTATTTCATCAAAAATAATAAAATCTAAACTGACGTTAGTCAAACTAATGTAAAAATAATCTATTCTATTCGCCATCAGCAAACATCACCAAAGACTTGTTTTCTTCCACCAGGTCACCAACAGCATAAAGGACTTGATCAATCACACCATCCACAGGTGAGCGAATCACATGCTCCATCTTCATGGCTTCCAATACAATAATAGCGGCTCCCTTTTCCACCTTTTGTCCCGGCTTGATCATCACTTGAGAGATTTTACAAGGCATAGGTGTCTTGAGAGATCCCGCACCACCCGCACTTTCGGCACCGCCAGTCACATATAAAGGTGTGGGCAACTTCAAGTCTGTGCGACCATGCTAAACAAACAAATAAATTCAATGATCAGGTCAGTTCATTTTCTTTTTCATATCATACAATATATTTTTTTACCTCGTCAAAGACCACCACATCTTCATTGTGCAATACAACGTTGGATTTGACTTGTTTGCTATCTAATGAGGACACCAGTAACCCTTCTTGATCCAAATAGCTGTCTACTCCTTCAAATATCTTGATAGTCTTGTCGGACCCACTTTCCTTAATTTCCACATCCACCAGATTGGGGTGTTTGACATCAGCTTTGGGTGAAGTTGTCATATAAATATCATACGATTCCCCGTTACTTTCCACAGTTGTCTGTGTTGTTTCTAAGGAGTTCAGTCGTAAACTGCTACCCACGTTTTGCCAAGGACTGGAAGGATCGTGTTTGTTGAATGCCAATTGTTGTTGTTCCTGTAATCGAAGAGCAGTCGCTGCAAGTGCCAAAGTTTCAGCATTAGGTGCTTCTGGTGCCTTTAATAAGTCGTTTTCAAATTGCTAGATCAAAAAAAAAAAAAAAAAAAAAGTTAGATCGTTGGTATAATATGTGCAAGGGCGATATTATTTCATAAATTACCTGAATAAATCCAGTTTCCACTTCTCCTTTGATGAATTCGGGATGTTCAGCCACCTTCTTGATAAAATCGATATTTGTAGTCAAACCCACCACTTGGTATTGTTCCAACGCCCTACGGAATCGACGTAAAGCATCATTGCGGTCTTCACCACGGACAATTAGCTTTGAGATCATAGGGTCATAATGTACGCTGATGTCATCGCCTTGAATGAATCCAGTTTCCAGACGCAGATCTTCAGAAGTCTCAGGAGTACGCACACTGTATAATGGGCCGGTATCAGGAAGGAAATTGCTATGAATGTTCAATAACGAGAATGAAGTAGTCAGTATCTAGTATATTGGAGATATCCAAATTCCCTGCTCACAGTGACACTCCTTGACTTACTTTAATGGATTTTCAGCATAAACACGAGCTTCAAAGGCATGGCCCGTAAGTTTCAGTTGATCTTGATTCAGCAACAAACGGTTTCCAGAAGCGACTTCAAATTGCCAGTGGACAAGGTCGGTATTGGTCACCATTTCCGTCACAGGATGTTCCACTTGGAGTCGTGTGTTCATTTCCATAAAGTAGAATTGCTTGTCAATGTTGTCCATGATGAATTCCACAGTACCAGCATTTTCATATCCCACGGCACGAGCAGCAGCGACAGCTTTGGCACCCAATAAAGCACGTACTTCTTCAGAGAGACCAGGCGCAGGGGCTTCTTCAATCACCTTTTGATGTCGACGTTGGACTGAGCAATCACGTTCGAAAAGATGGACCACGTTGTCGTGCTTGTCGGCGAACACTTGGACTTCCACATGGCGAGGTCTTTCCAGATATTTTTCTACCAACACCTTATCATCCCCAAACGATTTAATAGATTCACGACGAGAGGATTCCAACATTTCTTCAAATTCACCAGCATGTCGCACAATACGCATACCCTTGCCGCCGCCACCCTTGACCGCTTTAATCAATACCGGGTACCCAATCTTTTGAGCTTGGTCCTTCAAAAATCCAACATCTTGATTTTCACCATGGTAGCCAGGAACAACAGGGACACCAGCCTTTTCCATAATAAACTTGGATTCACTAAAAAGAGAGAAAGCACAATAAACAATGCATTAGAACCCGTTAGTCTCAAAATTATAACACGATGTTGTTCTTTTCATCTTACCTCTTCGATCCCATGGATCGCATAGCGTCACCAGAAGGGCCAATGAAAGCGATTTGTTGGCTTTTGACACGGTCAGCAAAGTCAGCATTTTCAGATAAGAAACCATAACCAGGATGAATTGCCTATCCAGTGATATCATAAAAAAAAAAAAAAAAGAAAAAAAGAATAAGATATTACTTCATATACCAACCCACCCATACACCCATTCAATTCTATTTTTTTCATGTCATACTTGAGAACCAGTCAATCTTGCAACATCAAGAATCTTATTCATATCCAGATAACTTTGAGCCGATGGAGCGGGGCCAATCAAGTAAGCTTCATCGGCCTATATAAAGAAAGAAAGAGCAACCATGGTAGTTAGCTTCCGTGTACTCTAATCCATTATCATTTGGCAAACTTACCATCTTGACATGTTGAGAATGCACATCAGCTTCACTGTAAACCGCCACAGTCTTGATACCAAGTGTTTTGGCAGTTCGCATCACCCGGCAAGCAATTTCACCTCTACAATTATGGAAATTAAGTTAGTCGCTGGATACTACTTTGCTGAGCTAAATTACCTGTTCGCAATCAATACTTTTTCAAAGAGGGCATTTCGTTCTAATAAAAGACAAATGGAGTAAGCATCAAAGGCCAGCTTCTCTGTTGGAGTTTCTTTTTTCTTTTTGCTAACCTGGTTGAGAAGAATAATATAGCTTGGTACAGGTGAATTGTACTTGGTAAGATGTACGGACACGCGTAGCAGGAGTCGCTACGTTTTTGAATAGACGAAACATACAAGAAAAGGGAGAATTAAAAAGAGGGATTGCAGTGTAAGAAGGAAGAAGCGAAAAAATGGGCGGAAGTATTTTATACCAAAAAAAAAAAAAAAAAAAAATCACACACAATCCGTGGGAAAAAATTGATTGTCATTTCCCCGCAATCATCAAATAGTCACGCCAAATGAAATAGATTGTGCTCGGTTGATCAACCAGGGCAGGATATACAAATACCGGTAATGTTCCTTCAATATCATTATCAAGTAGTGTATGCAAGTAATTGTCATTGCTTAATTTACTTTGACATCTATATTAGGCAAAATATTTCATAACACACATACATGCACACGCAGTCACCCCGAGCACATCAACTGTCAAAATAAGCATTTTGCATTGCATCTCAATATAACCATTAGGTGAGTATCATACACCAAGGTTTTATAAAACACAGGAAAACATAGATAATTATCATATTTTATTACACCACCAAATCACAACCATGGTTTACCAAAAGCACGCTATCAGTTACTTCGGACATAGTACTATACACTATATAAAAATAGGAGGGGAAGTGGAGTCTCACATATATGGAATTGTCTACTTCTTTTCACTCAAACATGGTAAGTTAAAGAGCAAATTCATCGTTTTTTACACATCTGCCTGTCAATCTTCCCCAAAATACTTTCAACTCTTGGTATGTAATTGGCTTCGTATTAAAAAGCAATATAATATTATAATAAAGCAACATGATGAAATTGAGTGCTACAAGATAAATAATGGTTACATACGAACAGAGATCTTACTTCACCCACGTCAGTGGATGATTTTTTCCTTCGTACAGGACACTGCACTTTTGCTGATTTTATGACATATATATCAGAAAAAAGGTACCGTAGTGTGACACTTCAAATAAATGTAAAATACTGGAGCATATTTTTTGCCCATTGAATATTGTATATGAAATAAAGGATTGGGAAGGGGAAGGAGAAAATATGTCATGTTTAGTTTGATCTTTCAGGGCACTTTGAATTGAACTCCAGATTGATAGCCTGAAACTGGCGAGGAGAGCTACGCGGAGTTCGATATTTTTATGAACCAGGTTTCCGCTTTCCCCTTTATTCTACATTTTTTTCCCTTCTTTTTTTTTTCTCTCTCTCTTCTCTCTGTCTCTCTCTCTCTCTTTTCTCTTTTTTTTTTTTTTTTTCTTTGTTCTTTTACTTACTTCAACCCATTTCTTACAATCATCATCTCATTTAATCTCGACTATTATTTTAAGAACTTTGGCTTTCATGGACGAATCTACTATTCCCAAAGACACAGGTATTAAAAACACTGTAGTTGTTGATCCAGATTGACTTTATGCGAACTCATTTTCTTTCTTATTAGGTGAAAACAATGACCCGGATGGTGATCTCTCTGGTAATTTTATTTTTACATCGTTATATAGAACGTACTTGAACTTAACTTCCCATTTTGCTGCTTTGATACAACTTAGCTGAAGATATAGCGAGTGAAAAACGAACAAAAATGCTGGAAATGGTCCAACAACTGGTGGAAGAAAAGCGTGACCATAGAGTTAAGACATCGCCCGGTAAGAATATACGTACTTGCTTTTACTATTTTACGGTGTCCGGTTAGGTGCTCAACTGCTCTTATTTTATTCCTTATTTCCAGTCGCATCTGCACACATGAACGATTTGATCATGGGACCGCTATCAACAAAAGTCACTCCATCTCACACCATCAAATGTAAACTGCCCGATCTTGTCAACAATGGACCATGCAAGCTTATCACCGAAGAAACTCGCTCTGATGCAATTGTCTATCGCTTTAAGTCTGTACTCGTTGATGATACTATTAACGATGATTTGGTGGGGCACAGAACCTGGGATACAGCTCCCTGCCTTCCACTATCCCCTCTCGCCAGCAATACGACACCTATCGGAACACTCACTAAGCGCGACGAGAAAATGCTCCACTGTGAAAATACAACACCATCCTCTTCCTCATCTTCATCCTCCGCCTCATCCTCGACAATACCTACGTCGCCAAATCTCGTGAACGCTTTGGCTCCAAGCTTTGATCCACGCTTACTCGACTTACTCGCTACCACTCTGACCTCTGGCACTCAATCCAACCCAACTCCCCATGCAAGAAACACACTACGCTCAAAAAACTCAACTAGCAACAGTGGCAAGAATCAAATGGACCTGATTTCATTTGACAATACCCCTCCTTCTCCACCGCCATCGTCCTACTCCCCACCTAGGTCACCTGTTACGCGGGCTGCTTCTTCTACTTCAGGCTTGATACCCACACCAGGTCTTCCTCCATCGCCCACCACCAAAGACCCGTTGATTCATCACCCGACAAATATCAGGTATTCAAGAACCTCATTTTATCGCCCACCACCCAGAACCATTGTTACGAAGCGGCCTTAATTTTACCATAGCTTATTCTCTGACTTACACCCCTTAATTACTCAATCACTTATTCTATTACAATTTACAAACACACACACACACACATATATATATATATATATATATATATATAATATCATTATCTCTTTAATAAATCATTCAATATTTGTCATTCTCAACTGTATTGTTTTGTCTTTTTTTTTTTTTTTTTTTTTGTGTGTGAGTGTGCTAGTATATTGCATCGAAGGTGTCGATTGTGTCATACCACAAAAAATCTGGCTTGTGGAATGGAATCAAGCTTAGCTATAAGATTTAGATTAGACAATTAGATTAGATCAAAAAACCTATCATATTTTATTCATTCATTATTTTAATAAAATC
Source organism: Absidia repens (assembly GCA_002105175.1). Classification (NCBI taxonomy): domain Eukaryota; kingdom Fungi; phylum Mucoromycota; class Mucoromycetes; order Mucorales; family Cunninghamellaceae; genus Absidia; species Absidia repens. The sequence goes on along the minus strand of MCGE01000001.1, from coordinate 2,643,858 downwards.
AATATAGAAAACACAAATTGGTGTATATAGAAAGCAGAATAATAGTAGTGAAAGTATATTTTTTTATTGGAGGGACTGAATTTTTTATACGCAGGTGAAATTTTACTACTGTACAAAAAAAATAGGGGGGGGGAAGGGAATGCGGTACAGGATATATAATTCAAACAAGACAATGGTGACAAAAAAAATGCCATGATGACTTTTTATTTTTGATATGTAATGAAGGTATATTGATGGGGTGGTAGATAAAAAAAAAAAAAAAAGACGAAACAGTAAAAGCAATCAATGACGGTGAAGTAAATAAACTAGTCCTAATTCTAAGCTATACATTTTGTCCGTCAAGCATTCATGGATCTATACTGCTGAGAGTTTGTCATGCCTGTTGAAGATGGTCTTGCAACCGAGGAATCATGTCGTTGCCCTCGTGATGGCTGCCACATTCGAGGATTTGTAGATGAGCTAGGGGGACGACGTGCTGTAAGAGAATGATGCTGCTGCTGCTGAGGTTCAGGACCTTGTGCGGACGATGACAATGACGAGTAATGCTGCTTATTGCGATGGCGCGGTAATGGTGCTAAATAAAAATTGGGATCCTGGGCTTTTCCACAACTTGTGGATGAGTATGGCCGTTGATATTCATCTTCGTTACTTGTTTCGTTCCAATAATAACGGTGTTGGCGTCCATCGTCTGATCCATCATTGGCATAAACATTGTCGTACTGGTGGATATAGTCATCCTTGCAATCTATATCATAATCCACTAGGTCGTCTGCATATCCATATCTGTCGTTGTACAGGTGGCATTCATTTTCATCGTAATAGTGGGATGCACCATGCCCCATCATAACACCATCACCGTCATAGTATTCATCGTCACTACCGGTATAGTCTGTTGCGTATATTGAGTTGTCGTCAGCGAATTCCACGTCCTCCACTTCGTCCACAAATGGTGCATCCGGTTCAAAAATGGTGACCTGCGGCTCATCTTCTGTAAATCGTACCCGACGTTCCCCAGTCAATGGTGCCACTTCTTTTCTTTGAATGCTTGGTGTTGATACTAATGGTAAAGGTGTAGGTGGTGATGTTTGCTGCTTTTTCTTCTTCTTTTTTTGCGAGTCAGCCTGTACTGGTGATGGTGATGAAAAATAAGAAGCTGATTGCAAATGCGGAATGGTGTTGCCGATAGGTATATGAGGAGTAATAGGTTTTCGTTGGGTGTATGATGAAGAAGCCGTTGAAGTAACTGGTGAGATAGAATTTAGCTGAAGTTGCTGTTGCTGCCGCTGAAACTGAAACTGAAGCATACGTTGATATTGTTGTTGCCGAAGTATATGGGGCATCATGGTGACCATTGGCGGCAAAACCAAAGGAGATCCCGCACCAAACGTTCCCGTAGCACCAGTAGAAGGAAGAGCATTTGTTGTTGTAGTATGACGATCAAAAGGAAGACTTGATACCATCTTGATAATTGATACAGATTCAGGTGATAATGGGTAGACGCCGGGTTTTGACCAGAAAGCAGGGAGCCATGCTGGAGGATCGCCGCGATGAGTCCGCCGATCAAGATGCATTACCGGTCTAGCACGGTCTAATCTTTTATCTTCAATAATAGGTTCATTTTTGGTAGTATATGGTCCTGTCACTATTGAACAAAAAGTATAGTATTCAAATGAATTCATTAATCTCACTAGTAGTACTTCATGTCAAACCTATACTTTCACAATAACCCCCCCCCTTGATTCTTACCTAAGACCATAGGTGCTTGACCATTTGACGTTGTTTCTCTTTTGATTTGAATTGTCGTAGTGTCATCTGGGGTACACACAATATGGAAAAGAATAGGCACGTCTCTACCGTAGTCGCTGCTGTTAAACACTTTGGCCGCCAGTGTGAAGTGATATATTGTAGGTTATATTTTGAGGTAATAAAAAAGAAAAAGAGAGAGAGAGAGGGAAAAATACTCCTGCTTTAAAAAAAAAAAAAATGGAACCGATACCGATACGGCATTGCCATTTTTGGATATGTTTTTACCTACACCTCCATTTGCAGCAGTTGTCTCTCTGATGACTGACACGAACCCATTCGTTTCAAATACCAACATTGTACATGAAAGTACATATGTATATTATATCACTTACTGTTTTGGTAAAAACAATAACAACGAATGTACTAAAAATGATTGAGCATTCCTGCCATTGTGTACCACTTTAGTGTTCCACACATACAACACATACTGTCGTTGGTTCTGTACGTACACTTTAATTTGAAAATATCAAATCGTATATTATAAACCAAAAATAATATATAACTAAGAACTACAAGTCTGTATTATCATACAATAGTACGTGCAGTGTGCGCTATATTAAAATAAGGTGGTTCCTGTAAAGGCATGGCGAAATAATTCCCACTCCGATTCGTGACTTTGCCGCGCGTATAAGGCTCAAGACCCAATTTATTTGACACATTCTTTTACTTCGTTTTCTTCCACTACCATCTTTGTCAAATAATACATCAGCATGGTAAGTTATTGATTTATTCACTATTAAATTATTTCATTATTTTAGCACTAACTGATGGCTTTTTTATTCATTTATATATTCTATAGTCATTAGCACCAGTACAGATTTTCCAGGATCAGGCAACTGAAGAAAGAGCTGAAAATGCTCGCTTGGTAAGTCATCAAGGATGATCATCAACTGCTCATTTACTTCAGAATACCTGGTTCTTACCACATCTCAAAAAATAATTTACAAACTCTTTGTTTTTGTTTTTTTGTTTTTATAGTCTTCCTTCATTGGAGCCATCGCCGTCGGTGATCTTGTCAAAAGTACCTTGGGTCCTAAGGGCATGGTAAAAGCTATATGTAGAAGGGAGATCATCTGGATACAGTCACTAACTTTCTTTATATTATTAGGATAAGATCCTTCAATCCGCAACAACAGGCGAAATCCTTGTGACCAATGATGGTGCCACCATTTTGAAGTCGATCGCTTTGGATAACGCCGCTGCCAAGGTGTTGGTGAACATCTCGAAAGTGCAAGATGATGAAGTTGGTGATGGTACCACCTCTGTTTGTGTACTTGCTGCTGAATTGCTCCGTGAAGCTGAGCGACTTGTCAACCAACGTATTCACCCTCAAACCATCATTGAAGGTTACCGTATCGCCTCTCAAGCTGCCTATGACACCTTGGAATCCAGCGCCATTGACCATAGCAAAGACGAAGCCTTATTCCGAAAAGATTTGATCAACATCGCCAAAACAACACTCAGCTCCAAAGTATTATCTCAAGACAAGGAATACTTTTCTGAATTGGCCGTCGATGCCGTGCTTCGATTAAAAGGATCCACCAACTTGGAAAATATTCAAATTATCAAGAAGCCCGGTGGTAAATTGATGGACTCTTATTTGGATGAAGGTAAGCTACAGTAGCAAAGGGGTGGAGGAAGCGTGGGGCAATTATCTGTGATATGGTATTGCTATCCGGATGAATAGTTCTGATTGTCATTGTTGTACTTAGGTTTTATCTTGGATAAGAAAATTGGTGTCAACTGCCCCAAAAGAATTGAAAACGCCAACATTTTGATTGCTAATACACGTAAGTTTCCCAAGATATTTTGTTAAATAAAGGAAAAGACATTGCCGCTGTATACTACCATGGTACTCACTATTTTATTATTATTATTATTACTATTATTATTAGCCATGGATACCGACAAAATCAAGATTTTTGGTGCTAGAGTTCGTGTGGACAGTACTGGTAAACTAGCCGAATTGGAACGGGCTGAACGTAATAAAATGAAGGCAAAGGTGGACAAGATCAAGGGACATGGTATCAACTGTTTCGTCAACCGACAACTTATCTATAATTGGCCCGAACAACTGATGGCTGACTCTGGTATTGCTAGCATTGAACATGCCGACTTTGAAGGTGTGGAACGTTTGGCTCTTGTTACAGGTGGTGAAATTGCATCTACATTCGAACACCCAGAATTGGTGAAATTGGGCCACTGTGATCTTATTGAAGAAATCATCATTGGTGAAGATAAGGTAAATCATACAAATATACATATATATTTGGGGCGGGGTAAAAGAGGTCATCATTACTCACATTGACCATTTTTATTCGATTTCCCATATATAGTTGATCAAATTCTCAGGTGTGGCTGCTGGTGAAGCGTGTACTATTGTGCTCCGTGGTGCTACACAACAAATCTTGGACGAAGCTGAACGCTCTTTACACGATGCTTTATCTGTTTTGTCACAAACCGTGAAGGAACCTCGCACTGTATTAGGTGGTGGGTGCTCTGAAATGCTGATGTCCAAGGCTGTTGATGAAATTGCTACCAAAATTGCAGGCAAGCAAGCCATTGCTGCCGAATCCTTTGCCAAAGCTTTACGCCAGATGCCTACTATTCTTGCTGACAATGCTGGGTTTGACTCATCGGATCTGGTGGCTCAACTTCGTGCTGCTCAATACAAGGGTGATGCTACTGCTGGCTTGGATATGGTTAATGGTGAAGTGGCTAATGTGCGTGAATTGGGTATCACTGAATCATTCAAGCTTAAGAAACAAGTCTTGTTGTCCGCCTCGGAAGCTGCTGAAATGATTCTTCGTGTGGATGATATTATTCGATGTGCTCCTCGGTAAGTATGATATAAAAATAATAACGCTTGGTACTGACTTTTTTTTATTTATTTTTCTTATCTGTAGACAACGACAAGGATGAACATATTAGTGATTAGTTATTGTTTTTTTTAGTTGTAGAAAATTCCCCTCCCCTTCCTCTCTCTTTCCCCTTCATAAAACCCTCAGATTTGAATCATTTTATACATAGTCTTTTTTAATAAAATCAAACAAAAAAGTGATATATCAAAAACATTTGTCTTTTATATTGTGCGCATTTATGACTTGGTGAAAGCGTGTTTTAGGGCGATATATTTATGATTTGAAGATGAAAGGGAAAAGTGATCATCATCTCCGATGATGAATATTAGCCAATACCCATCAATGATTGTGGTGTAAGAAAACGTTAGATATCACTGAGTTTAAACTTTGTTATCCATATCCAAGCAGCAAGCGCTTTTTTTTTTCTTCTTTTTTCTTTACTTTTTTATATTCTTTTATTGAAAATGGTAACAGTTCCAGCACCACCAACTCAAGTAGGTGCTGCCATTCCTGCACACACACCTCATGCTGTCTCTGTCATGTTCCCAACTTGGCAAGACAATGTCTATTATGAAGAGGGCGATTCTCGTGTTACGTCAAAAATGGAATGCGGCTATCCTCGATTCTTTATACATCCCTTTATCCAGAAGGTAAGCGACCAACAAAATATATATCAACGCATCAATATACTGAGTCATTCAAAACTAAATTTCTTTTTATTATTTTTGTTATATACGATAACAAACACCTTATTATTCGATATCGTTTTATTACGTTTCTGTAGCTTTGTACTCGGTTGGTGCAGAAGTTTGGCAAACCAACGGAAAGCGGTATGCTACTTCCTTCACGCAAAGTAGCCGAACGGTGTCGCACGTTTATGAAACAATACTATACCCCTGCTCACGATCGTGTAGGACTCATTCGAATTGCCCAGTGTGAAATTGCGCCTTTGGAATCCTCATGTGAATTACAACCAGTGCCTATGTTTATTGTCTTGTTTCCTTCTGATGCTTTCCCCGTAGCAAAACAATTCTGGCAACATACTGGCGACATTATCTCTTCTCGATTGGCTGAATATTGTTTACGTATCATGGATCAGAATGAATCTACCAGTACTGTAGCTTCCACAACCGCCGCCGCCGTTGCCGACATTGAAAGCTCTATCAAACCGAAACATGGTGCAGGACGTTATGGACGCAAAACAGCAGCTACCTCCCCACCGCCACCTTCAGCTTCTTTCCCAACAAAATCCAAACAACAGCAAAAGGATGCGGCATCTGTTGCACCTGAAGATGAAGAGGATGCTGATCAGCATTTTTACGTCGAAGAACGATACGGTCGCAATCTTCCTGTGGAGTACTCTGGACGAGCGAAACGGGCTTTGAAACGACGCATTGCTGGTGTACTGACTGAAGCTGAACAAACCAACCACGCACTCGCATCTGGCACTGTGACTGAAAAGGACTTAGAACACCAGCGACAACGAAAAGGGGATCGTGGGATCAAGGGATTGTCTGAAGACGATGTGTATTTGTTTCCCTCTGGAATGAGTGCGATCTTCCATGCCTATCGAATGACTGCTCTTATTGGCGATGCCACTCGACGAAGTGTATGCTTTGGGTAAAGTAAACCTGATGACATGTTTGAAAGGAAAGAGATTATGGGTTGGGGTTTTTTGGGGGGGATGATATATGGATAGCGACCAAACAAGCTCACTCGTTATTTATATTTTTATTGTTGATAGATTTCCTTACACGGATACTTTGAAAATTTTACAAAAGTTTGGAGCTGGATGTCACTTTTATGGTATGGGGGAAGATGAAAACATCGATGAATTGGAAGCGTTACTTCAGTCTGGTGAACGGATCCTCAGTCTCTTTTGTGAATTACCATCCAATCCTTTATTGAAATCACCCAACATCAAGCGATTACGTCAGTTAGCCGACGCTTATGGATTCTTTATTGTGGTGGATGAAACCATTGGCAACTTTAGCAATGTTGGTGTTTTAGAATGGGCTGATATGGTGGTCAGTAGCTTAACGAAAGTATTTTCAGGTGATAGCAATGTTATGGGTGGAAGGTAATATAAGGGAGTTGAAGAGTCAAGTTGACGAAGATACCAACAGATTAACTTTTGATATGATTTGTAGTATGGTCTTGAATCCCAATCGTCGCCATTACCAAGCTCTGGTTAGTGCTCTGGCATCTGATTATGAAGATCTTGTATGGGGTGAAGATGCTGTGTTTATGGAACGAAACTCAAGGAATTTCCGCACGCGGTCGAAGATCATTAATGCAAATACCGAAGCTTTATGCGATCTTTTATCCACTCATCCAAAAGGTAAGGAGTGGTGCAAGAATTGCGCTCTGACCAGAGTCTGAACTCTTTTTTTTTTTTTTTTTGTGAACAATAGTGGTTCATGTGTATTATCCCAAGTATACTACCAAAGAAAATTACCTTGCTGTCAAGAATGCAGATGGTGGCTATGGTGGGCTATTCTCGATGATGCTTCGTGGGGAAAAGCAAGCAGCTCAATTCTACGATCATTTGAAATGTGCCAAGGGACCTTCACTTGGAACCAATTTTACTCTCGCCAGTCCTTACACCATCCTTGCTCATTACACTGAACTGGACTGGGCTAGTCAATTTGGTGTCGAACGTCATTTGATCCGTGTTAGTGTTGGGTTGGAAGATCGCGATCAACTCCTGACTCTCTTCAAGAATGCTTTAGATGCTGTAACTGACGATGACAACATTGAAACTGAATGATTATCTTTATGTTCCAAAATGGCTCTTTTGTGTTTAGTATAGGGTTTAATATAGCTCATCTTATCTATTTATATTAGTTTTTTTATTTTTATTTTTTTGACTTTTTGACTTTGACTAATTATTCTAATAAATTTTTGATGCTTCATTTGAGGCCATTGTAAAAAATCGATCATTGTGTACTCATACTTTACTTCTTGGGAAAACGTTAGCTTTGAATGGGGACTCGGTATGGGTTATAATGTAAAAGAGGTGGTGGATTCGGTTAAGGTCTTGGTCATGATTTATATAGACAATAATTAGGAAAGAGACAAAGGTATTGATCATGATAGGCATATATATATATATATATATATATACATGCTGAATATTTTGGAGTATACACGTGTTGACTCTGATGAAACTATATATGTATTCGTTATGGTGACAGGTTTGACTATTTATATTGGAGCAAACGTGGAGATACTACATTACATAGAGATATTACAATACGTTGGAGAAAAACAGGGACAATGTAAATATTATGCCAGTGGTATTAAAACCATCACGTTTATCATCTTTTATAGACGGCTTGATTCTGCGCGGGCCAGTTGTACGAACACTGCAGAAAAGATGGTATATCGATAAATCGGTTTCATATTCAATTTATCTTAAGGTAAGTTTCTGCGTTGGAAGTGTGCTTCCGTCCTTGACTAACGATTGTTGTCAGGCATTTATCGACTATAGGTGCACAATTACCAGACAAGAGGCGGAAAACAGAATATAGTCGGACACTTTTTCGGGAAAAGCTAGATATGCTGAACTAATGCACACAGTCTATTTTAGGTAAAAAATGGTTTATAACGTATCTATAGCATTTATATGATGCAGTTCAGCAAGAGCGTAAAAAAGTGTGTCTCACGGAAAATGTTAAAGATTTTTTTTTTTACTAGGCAATAGAACAATTTAACTGCATACATAATATGATGCTAAAGGTGAAAAGGAACACATTGGCACAATCGGTTGTTTTGCTTTGTAGAAACTAAATACATTAAGAAAATGCATCCATATATTTTATAACAGAAATGACAGACGTCCTCTTCAAATATTATGCGCTTCAATTATTATATCATATTTTTTATATATGCTTTATCCATCCGCGATAAAAACCTGGGTAAACGAGAGACCAAAAAAAACACCATTCAAATCCCGACCACGTGAATATTTATTTACTCCCAATTTTTATTTTTTCTCTCTCTTTCTTTTCATTTTCATTTTTTTCTTCATCATTGTACTTCGGATAGGTTATGAAGGACTTAGATTAGAGCCAGGACTAGTTTAGAAGGGGTTTCAGCTCAGAGATTACAACATGCATGGGGAAACCCTTTCATTTTAGATTCAGGATTTAGAATCGCCACTAGTTGACCTTTTTGGAGCCGCAATTAGTTTAGTTTAGTATTAGTTTGTCCATTGTTTGAATCTATATTTGAATAAAATATGTTTCTTTTACATGTTTCAACGAAAAATGCCCCAGTAGTCTCTCTTGTATTGTCCAGGAGATCCTTTCTACCATCGCTTTTTAGATTAGTGTTGACAATTGTTATGCTTCAATAAAAAATGGCTGTTTATAATCTTTCTCATGCCTTGTACTATACAGTACTTTATATCAACTCACTTTTTAAAATTTTATTAACCATACGCTGACCCATCGGATAATGCGCAATGTCGCTTTTGTAGCTATTTTGTGAGTGTCCTATCGAACACTTTCTCTAATTCACCCACTATGACTACATCCCTCCCTCTGTCCCAGGAATTGGCTGGCAGTCTTAGATCACTTGATATTGAAATTTTTACTTGACTAATCATGTAATGACGCTACCGCTATAGAGCCTTTTGCATCGCGTTCTAGCCTATCTTTGAGTATTTGCCCCAATCATACCTGTCCTAGCGACTCGTTCCTAGTTTTAGGTCACTTAATATGAAGCATGACCGTATTTCCACTCTACCATTCGTATCGATCAACCTGGACCGTGTCGTTAGCGTAACCTCCTCTAGCCCTATACACACGGTATATATCCAGCTCGTTATTATCATTCTTATTTGTTTCCCATTTATTTTCTTTGCGTGAAAATAATATAAAAAGAATCTGAGAGATATTTGCTACATTTACGATCGGTGCAGTCCAATACTCGACAAAGATGACGTTTGAGCAATCTTATGACAAATGATTCAATTTCAACACCATCATCCTGCATTCATCTTTTGCTTTGGTGAATGAAGATGCCTATGATTAAGTAATAGGGTTGTTTTTTCTTATCATCTGTGTTCAACACGTTCCTTTTTTTTTTTTTTTTTTAGTGCTTTCTGGGTAATTTTATTTTTCCAAAGCTGCACCCCCTGACACTAAAACCACTGCAAGTCAGATTGGTAGTCCGGTTACCATCAACTGATGAAACTATATTCTTTAGTTCACATATTTACATGTGAATCTCTACTTCACTAATGGATGTATCGAGTGTATAGCAAACAACATAGATTTTTGTATTTCATCGAACAGATGGTCAGCTTACGTATTTGAATTCGGAGGAGGCTGAAAAGATGGTCAATATTCCAGTCGGTCAGTCACTGATTTTTTTTTTTTTTTTTGGTCAAACAACGACTAAACTAGTACTTCGTTTTTTAAGTTTTTCTTTTATGATGATGACGATATAAAACACATTCAGGAACTGTAATGGTGGTGATATCTTATGCTTTTATGATGAGCGCTTCGAACCAAGTGGCCGCAATCTGCTGTGTTACCATAAAATGGTACAAAATCAGGCTTGTTTTTTGGGGCAATTAGAGCACTCCGCTGACTGTGATTGATTGGAAACGTAGCAATGCGCTAATTTAATCAGGTTTTTATCAATTGGATAATTGCTGCCAATGCCGTGCCTATCAGTGAAGTTTTTTTTTTTTTTTTTTAAGTCTCCTTTTCAATTGATCTTGAACTGATACGACTACCCCGCGAGCCAGCGATAATAAAAAAAAAAAGGGGTCAAGGGTTCCTCCCAACAACGATTCATGTCAATGTGTTTGTGGCAGTGAACAATAACATACATTTTGGTATCGTTTTTATTATCACTGTAATAAATTTTAATTTTTGACAGGTTTTACTTTTTTGACAATTATGGTTGTTTTTTTATGTATCGAAGAAACTATGACAAATTTTAAAAAAACCTTAATTTTTTTTTTGTCTCTATCCAATTTATGTAGATATGATGATGATAGTTGATGAAGACGATAACAAAGGACCTCATGATGATAAAATAAGGAGCTCCTTTATTATCATAATGAATGATGATATATCAGTTCATGCTGTTGACACTCTCATTAGTCAGGAATACATTATATACAGTATATATATATTTTTGTGGAATAATGTATTGATGTGATCGATTGGATTTAATTGATAAAAGAGATAGGGGAATGGGAAGGGGCATGATCACAGCCATCGAATAGATTAAGGGACCTGATGTCAACGACGTAATGTACCCTATCTTAGGCAGAAATCTGGCCAACCAAAAGGCAGAGCTTCAATTTTCTTATGAAAGCGGCGATTGAAATTTGATTTTCTTTATATACTATTCCTACTCCTACTTCTTTCTTTCTTTCTTTCTTTTTCTTCCACTGAATTCTTTCTTGTTAGTCCATTCTTCTTCTTTATTTTCGATAAAACTTATCATACCAACAAACAGCATTCACCATCACCCCCTACGAACAGCACTACACCTACGACAATAACCGTTTATATCGAAGAAGATGAATCTTATCACCAAAGGTGTTGACATGTTACGACTCTCAAGAAAGGAACATGATCGATCACCGTCACCTTCTCGCTCAGCTAGTCCCACACATAGTTTGATAAGCGATGACGGTAAGTAAAAATTCACCTGTTCGCCTACTCGTGTACATGGACACTAATTTTTTTCTTTTTATCTATAGGAACGAATACCTGTGTCAGCGTAACGCCCATTCGTACTCCCAGCAATGCATCCGAACTGGTTTCTGAAGGCATCACGATCTCATCAATGGATATCTCGAAAGGCTTTGACAGCAAGTTGATGAACCATGTTCCTCCACCAGCAATATCTTTGCCAGCACAGGCGCCATTCAAACATCCACAGTATCTTTCGATATCACCAACTCACCCTTCACCTCTATCACCATACCCTAGACAAGAATTATTCGCCACAGCGGCAGCCAGCACTGTCAACAATGAAAACTGCAATGATGACGAAAAAGACTACTTCTCTCAGCCTATCATCAACGAACCAGTTCCTTCTACCTCCACATCTTCCTTAGCATCAAGCACAGTAGCATCAACAGTACTAGCGTCAACTACACCAGCATCAACAACATCAACGCCAATGCCAGTGGCACCTGCACCCAAGTCTCCAAATCGCCCCATTCATACCGTTGGATCGAATAGCAGCAAAAAATATGGTACTCATGCAGTATTTACTGGTAGTGCAGCAAGAAGACGATATCCTGTGAAACGCAACAAGCATCGCAAGCTTCGACTGGATGATTTTACCTTAAAACAAACTCTTGGTACTGGTGCCTGCGGTCGTGTTCATTTGGCTCAAAGCAAGTTCAACAACAAACACTATGCCATCAAAACCTTGAACAAGTATGATGTCGTTCGCAAGAAGCAAGTGGACCATACCAATAATGAATTCACGATCTTACGGGACATTGATCACCCATTCTTGGTCAAACTTTGGGATGCTTTTCAAGATGACAGCCACTTATTTATGGTGATGGATTATGTACCTGGCGGTGAATTATTCCGTGTGCTCCGACGACAAAAGGTAGGAAATGAAAAAAAGACAATTAATAAGGTTGAATTGGAAAGCTGATCAATGATTTTGGTTTTTGTTTATATAGAAATTCTCTGAAGAAGCAGTACGGTTTTATGCTGCGGAAGTGATTCTTGCTTTGGAATACTTGCATGCCAATGAAATTATCTATCGTGATTTGAAGCCAGAAAACATTCTTTTGGACGGTAAAGGACATGTGAAGCTGACAGATTTTGGATTTGCAAAACGGGTTCCTACTTACACATACACAGTGTGTGGCACTCCTGATTATCTGGCACCAGAAATGATTCGATCCAAAGGTTATACTCGGGCGGTGGATTGGTGGTCCCTTGGCGTACTTATCTATGAAATGTTAGTGGGAAAACCACCATTTGAAGACAAGAACCCGGTGAATCTCTACGAAAAGATTTTGGATTGTCGCATTGATTGGCCGGACGATATCAACCCCGTCATCAAGGATTTGTTGCTCGGATTACTGACACCGGATGTGGCAAAACGTTATGGTGCGGATAGTGATCGGGATATCAAACAGCATCCCTGGTTTGCTTCTGTGGACTTTGATTTGGTATTTCGACGTCAATATGTACCTCCTCATATACCCTCAATCAAGGATGATGGTGACAGCGCCTGTTTTGCAAAATACAAGGAACCTGGACATCCTTATGGAATGAGTCGTGCTGCTTCTTACGTGGATCCATATCGGTCGAAATTCCCCGCTTTTTGAAAAAAAAAATCATGACACTTGATTTCCCTTTCCCTTCCACTTTTTTTTTATACATACATACATACATACATACATACACCAACAACTCTACTCTTTTACATACACCTTTTTCACATACACACATTTATACGCATATACTCTTAGTTTATCATTTTATTGTTTATAGTTTTATATCTTTTGTACCATTTTTTTTTTGTAGTCATTCCCTTGTCATATTGTTTATTATCTTTCACCTCATCCATATTCCTCTTATTTTTTATGAATAAAGAAAAAAAAAAACTTTTTTTTGTCTGGAATTATTATGATTTGTCGAAATTGTTTATTTGAAAAGGAACTCAACAAAAAGGACAGTTAGTTGTTTTTGGACAAGCATATGTTTCATAATAATCATTGTTTATAAATCATGCCAAGGGTCATCCGTGAACATGCCACTCGGAAGGCGGAAGAGAGAGGAAAACAGTGTCTCCCAGCGGTTAAGTCGGAAAGGAAAATCATGGAAAAAAGGGAAAACGAAGGAAATTTAGAGAATGATCGCATTGGATTACGGGGAAATCTTGTTGAAAAAATATTTTTTATTTATTTTTACTTTCCAGTGGATGGTCAGGGTCCACCTTATTCTATATTTGTGATTATGTTGGGTTGGATTTTTAGATTGAGTTGTTGAATAATAAAAATAATTTAGATGACTCTCACCAAACAAAGGATTGAAAAACGTGGGTCCATTCTTACATATGTGTTGGTTTGATCATCTGACAATAGCTTTTTTTCATTGACGATCGACTCTATTATGTAATAATCCATTCCTTAGTCTTACTTTCCTTAGACTAATACTATTTAATTATCACGTTGCTTTTCCCTTCACAGAAAGATTTTTTTTTCTCTTTTGGAACTATGGGAAACGAGGTTCCTTGCGGTATGATTTTTAAAGAGCGATCCGGTTGACATTTGAAACATTGAATCACCGCGCATGTCAAAAAAATTCTTTCCATCAGAAAAACTTTTTTCCCAATTTTTCCCAGCAGGCCTTCAATTTCATTTTAGTGGAGTGACATGCAAAAAACTTTACCGTGGCCGGCTAAATCAGACCTGGATTATTATTCTCTTCTTTTTGACATAATCAGAAAAAAACGATGGGATTGGTGTTTGTTTTTCAAAGTAAGATGGTACTTGCTGATCAAGAGGTTTTATTATAACAACACCTATTGTTTATCATAGATCTCCAGTGAATAAAGTTTGCTTTTTTTCCACTCCTTTTTTTCAGGTCATTGTGCTTTGACTATACGTGTATTAAAGGATACCAAGAAACATAACAAAAGACGATCGCGGAAATTAAAAATCAGAAAGTGGTATCACACTATCTGTTCCGGTACCTCTTTTGTTTTACTTTTTTCTTTTTTTCCTTTTCCCCTCCACTCGCCCCACTCCCGCCCCCGCTTCTAATGATTTTTTTTCCTCATCTCCCCATTTTTCAAATTCCGCCTGAATGATTTTTTTTTTTTTTTTCGTAGCATTGAGAAAAAAACATTTAAAAAGTCTACATCCCGATTCAATTGTTTTCCATTTCTTTCTTCATCTCAACACTTTTTTAATTATATCTCTTTCTACCTTACTTTCTTCTTTTTTTTTATATTTTTTGATCACACTTATGGATTCAAGAAATAGCAACCTCAAGCCTATTGTTGTCTTTGCAGCAATGATGGCTTCTCTTGGTGCTCTCAACGCTGGTTTCAACACTTCCTCTTTGAACATTCCCGGTAACAGTGTTCGTTATTGCCCTGATGTTCCTAAAGGCGTGCAAACATATTTTCCTAATTCGCCTTTCCCACAATGCATCCCTATGTCTGATTGGATTTGGTAAGGAAATAAAAAAAAGGAGGTGGAGATTTCTTTATTTTTTTTTAGTTGGTGTCACTAACACTATCCAATTTTTTTTATTGTATTAATTAGGGGTGTCACTACTGGTATGTTTGCAGTTGGCGGTCTTCTTGGTGCCCTTCTTGCGGGACCTTTAGCCGAAAAGTTAGGTCGCCGTGACTCCATGGTGGCTATCAACGCCTCTTTCTTTATTGGTGCCATTCTTTTGTCTTTGGCTACCAGCAGTGCTCAATTTGCTATTGGTCGTATTTTTGTTGGTATTGGTGCTGGTTTTAACACCGTGGTGATCAGTATGTACATTGCCGAAACAACTCCACCAAAATATCGTGGTACCATGGGTTCTATGTTGCAACTGTTTATGACTATTGGTATTTTTGTGATCGAACTGATTGGTCTTGGTACCTCTTCTGCTATTGGTTGGCGTATTGTTGTGATGCTTACCATCGTTCCTGCTATTTGTCAAATCTTCACCTTGCCCTTGTGTCCTCGCTCTCCTCGTTGGTTGATTTCCAAGGGTCGTATTGATGAAGCTCGTGAATCCCTTCTCAAATTGCGTAATGGTGATATCGAAGAAGAATTCGCTGATATGGTTGTGGCTCTTACCAAGGGTGGAAACAAAGATACCAAGACTGCTTCTACTGGTGATGCTGATTCTGCTGCTGGATTCCAAGCTGCTCCTGCTGCTGCTGCTGCCGAACCTGAAATGGAAGTCTCCCTCAACTTTTTCCAAATCATGCGCATCCCTATCTTGGCAAAGTTGTCCTGCAAGGTCATGCTTATCCATGCTGTTTCCCAATTGACTGGTATCAACGCCATTATGTACTACTCTACCAACATTTTTGAAAACTCCTTTGGTGACGATGCTCGTTATGCCACTGTTGGTGTTGGTGCTTTGAACATGTTGATGACTTTTGTTGCATTGGCTTTGGTTGATCGTCTTGGTCGTAAGATGTTGTTGACTCTTTCTGCTGCTGGTATGTGTATCTTTGGTGTGGTTGAAATGATTGGTCTTTTATTCAATGTTGGCGCCCTTCAAGTGGTTTGTGTCTTGCTCTTTGTTGCTTCTTTCGCCATCGGTCTCGGTATCATTCCCTTCATTTACACTGCTGAAGTCTACCCTACCTATGCTGTTTCTGGTGCCTCATCTGCTGCTCTTACTGTGAACTGGTTATGTAACTTTATCATTGGTTTGATTTTCCCTACTCTTCAAAATGCCTGTGGCCCATATGTCTTCTTGATCTTTGCTGGTATTGCTTTCCTCACCGTATTCTTCTTGATCTTCTTTATTCCTGAAACCAAGCAAAAGTCCATTGAAGATATTGGTCGTGAAGTTGGCTGGTATAATGTGGATCCCACTCATGTCATGAATGAAGCTCAAAAGCAAGAGTTGGTGGCTGCTGGTGGTGACCTCAAGGCTTAGATATTAATCTGCCACTTTATTTGTTATATAGACATCCTTCTACCTTTTTTTTTTTTTTTACATTACTATTTATCATCATTCGCTTTTATTACTGTTATGCATGTTCTATTATATTTTTTGCATTATTCCATAGTTTATTATTTTTATTTGTAACTGTATTAATATAGTCTTTACCTCTTATTTACCATAAATAAATGAAATTTCAAACTTCATTTGATCGCTCTACCTCCAAATTTGTTACCCCGGATTAACTGACACTCTCTTTCTTCTCTTTTACCTTTTTTTTTTTTTTTTTTTTTTTGTGCTCTTCTTTCTCGTTTTCAACTACTCTTCATAATGATATTGACATGTATATCTCAATACGTCTGTCGAAAATGAAACGTGAAGTATGTAGATCAAGGTAATTGTCAATGAATGAATCGATCACCTTCCCCATCCATCCCCTTTTCCCCATGTTTTCTTTTCTCATTCATCCTTCCCTTCCCCATTTTTCATTTTTCTCATCCTTCCAATCCAGTCCTTCTTTCTCTTCTATTTATTACTTGTCGACTTACCGGTTTTTCTGATCCTTCTCTTTATTCTCAAGCCTCCATTCATCTTCTTCCGAGGTAATATGAAATATTTATGATTCCAACTACAATGTACTTTTATTGATGCTTTCATTTTATTTTGACGACCTCAACTAGAAGAATGAACTGATGTGACGGGCGTATTTCAAAAGGGATGGCAGCAACTTGATGAATATGGTGCTTCCGCTTATTATTCCAATGGTACGTTGGGGGTAGCTCGTTTGGCACCTTTGGCACCTTTGTATCCATTATCTGCTGTCTTTTTCCATCAAAGCATTTCCCTTCGATCTTTGGAATCTGGCACAGAACAGGATCAACAGCAGGCGTCTTTCATCGCAACCAACTATTAGCTACATTCTATATTGGCGATTTGTATTGTACTCGGCCCTTGAAACTCTTTGGCAAAGAGGACTGTTGGACTTGTATGGGCTTCACAGTTATGACTGAAACACAAAACACAAAACACAAAAACACACAACCGCACACAATCGCACACAACACGCACACATGACACATATACGACTCGGGGCGATAATGATACCAAATACTTGTTATGCAGCATCACTGTGGAACAGGTTCAGCGAATGCAACAAACTGGATTTACCTGGTGGTTAACATATATTCACTTTGGGAATTATCATCATGGTGCCTGCTTGGTTGGGACTCTTATCACGACACTGATGTGCTTTGGCCGGTAGTGATCAACTTTTACACTGCTATTCAACATTGGAACTGAAATCATCATTTCCGACACAACATCAACACTTGAAACGATCTTATCTCTGCCATATACCCTTTTGAAGGATTTAGTTGGCCATTCTTTTACTGGCGATCGGGGGGTTATTCTCTAGTTATTGTATTCATTTTCCTTCCCATACCTTTTTCGTTTTACCCTTCACATACTTTAGTTTATGACTTCACTTATTAAACTAGAAATTATTATCTTTTTATCTATTTTTATCTATTATTGATCAAAACTCGGGTCGGTGATTCAAATGAACCTAAAATCCCATAACCCTAATACACACCTTCTTCCTCTCCACAATTCCACTTTACCCACTGATCTATTCCCTCCCCCTATACAAACCATCCTTCCTCATGCACTCCGTGAAGTAACGACTTGAATTACTGTATACAATCTGGCTTATTCTTGCTTTATGGTCAAGCAAACGATTCAATCTTAGCGTCGACCGTACTTGAAAAGCGAAGGTATATCAAATGAAAAATAAACCCATGGCCATACCCTGTTATTAAGTTTTTGTTTTTTTAGAGTGTGGGCCATGTACAGCATTTGGTCGCTGGTATAATTCTCTTGTGGCAAGTTTTCCCATCCATCAATAAGATATATACTATACCAGGATGATTTGGCTTCTCTTCAGTGTTTGTTCAGGTAATATAAGCATTAAATATACTGCTTTACTTCTACTAACTCTTGTCTTTGTTTAAGTGCAGATTCCCATGGCGTGATTCTTTCTATCAAATATAGAAGCGGTCTTTTTTTTTTGGCACGGTATACGTATAGAGGTGGATCCATTTTATCAATATACAAGGTGACACAGTGGAATTAAAAAAGGTAATTAGATAGTGCTTATCTATTTATTTTTGATAGGCAAATAAAAGGTGTGGATATGATTTTCTCATCTTCTTCTTTTTTCTTTATTCAGCAGCAAACAGCTCTGTTGTTCTTCTTTCTGCTCCCATTCCTCTATTTTGCACTTTCAACCTACCGGTTTTATCAAATGCGCCTTATACCAAGGGAAATCGACAAACTGCTACTACATCAAGGTAATATTAAATTGCGTATTATATTTAAACAACCACACAAAACAGACTTACATGGCTTTGGTTTCCATATGTTATTTGATATTAGTGGGGGTCCTTGCACAGAAGCGGTTGGCAAGAGGGGTGAAATTAAATCACGTAGAAGCCACAGCCTTGATTGCGTCTCAACTCCTTGAATTCATGCGTGATGGAATATACTCTGTTGCCCAGTTGATGGATATGGGTAAACAAATGCTTGGCAGACGGCATTTACATCTGGACGCACAGGATACATTGCATGAGGTCCAGGTGGAAGGCACTTTCCCTGATGGTACTTACTTGGTGACGGTACATGATCCTATCTGCTCTGATAATGGCAACCTGGAAATGGCTCTTTATGGTAGTTTCTTACCTATCCCTTCTTTGGACAGATTTCCTTTATTGTTTGAAGAAGAAACCAACGATGATGACAATCCATCAAATACTACACCAACACCGTCCTATACAACGGCAACTGTACGAATGAAACGACATGCGCCTGGTGCAATCTTGCCTTTTGGTCACCAGCAACATCGACAAGCGGGTGGTAGTTTCGGTATGATTGAACTTTGTCCTGGAAGAAAACGCCTATCCCTGTCCGTCACTAATCATGGAGATCGTCCAATTCAGGTAAATTTATCAACAAATATTATATCAACAGACGGGAGGGGGGACGGTGAGGGATTTCCTTATCTGACGATTGCTTACTTGGCGTTTTTTCGTGTTTCATTTTTATTTTTTTATTTATGCATCATGTCATAGGTTGGATCTCACTATCATTTTATTGAAGTCAACGCTGCTTTATTTTTTAATCGTGCATTGGCCTATGGTATGCGATTGGATATCCCTGCTGGGTCAGCTACTCGATTCGAGCCTGGTGATTTCAAGACGGTAACCTTGGTGGAAATCGGTGGGAATAAGGTCATCACGGGTGGAAACGGCATAGCTACTGGACCGCTTGATTTTGCTAAACTACCAATGATTATGGAACAGCTGGCCAGTCGTGGATTTTTGAATGATGCCAACGCACCCCTTCTTCCTTATGCTACCGTGTGTAAAATCGATCGGGAATCATATATTGATCATTATGGGCCAACTACAAATGACCTCATTCGCCTTGGGAACACAGACTTATGGGCACGAGTGGAAAAAGACTATACACACTATGGTGACGAATGCAAATTTGGCGGCGGCAAGGTGCTCCGTGAAGGAATGGGACAGGCGACAAATATACTTGAAGATCATGCGCTGGACCTGGTGATCACTAATGCATTGATTGTGGACTATACTGGAATATACAAAGCTGATATCGGTATCAAGAAAGGGATCATAGTTGGCATTGGCAAGGCTGGTAACCCTGATGTGATGGATGACGTAACTCCTGGCATGACAGTGAGTGCTGCAACAGAGGCTCTGGCTGGTGAAGGCAAGATATTTACGGCAGGTGCTATTGATTCTCATGTGCATTTTATTTGTCCTCAAATTTGCTATGAAGCCCTTGCAAGTGGGGTCACGACTTTGATTGGCGGTGGAACTGGACCCAATACTGGAACAAATGCAACAACATGTACGCCTGGAGCCCATCACATAGAAACGATGCTGAAGGCCACGGACGACATTCCTTTGAATTTTGGATTTACCGGCAAGGGCAACTGTTCAAGTAAGCAAGAAATCGTTGACCATGTCAAGGCTGGATGTCTTGGAATGAAGCTGCACGAAGACTGGGGAACAACACCCGCATCGATCGACGCATGTTTGGATGTTTGTGATGATTTGGATGTCCAATGTACTATCCACACTGATACTCTGAACGAAGCCGGCTTTGTAGAATCTACCATCAATGCATTCAAAGGACGAACAATCCATACCTACCATAGCGAAGGTGCCGGTGGTGGCCATGCGCCCGATAGTAAGTAGTTTGCACTCTCTCTCCCTCTCCCGTCCTTCCAAAAAAGAAATTATCACTAATTTGATCATGTACCACCTTTTTTGTATATGTATGTAGTTATCCGTGTTTGTAGTGAACCCAACGTTATACCATCATCCACTAATCCAACCCGGCCATTTACTTCAAATACCCTGGACGAACATGTCGATATGCTCATGGTGTGCCATCACCTTTCGAAACAAATTCCTGAAGACGTTGCATTTGCCGAAAGTCGAATTCGAGCGGAAACGATTGCTGCTGAGGATGTGTTACATGATCTGGGCGCCATCAGTATTATTAGCTCGGATGCGCAAGCGATGGGTCGAATTGGGGAAGTCATTCTGCGGACATGGAAAACAGCCAGCAAGATGAAGTCTCAGCGTGGTCCCTTACCAGAAGATAAACATGATGATCAAGGCGGTGATAATTTTAGGATTCGGCGATATATTGCAAAGTATACGATCAATGTGTAAGTCATCAATTGAGGGGGACCGGGGAGCAAATTATTTGTAGACACTACATGTATTGACGTTTTTTATTTTTATTTTTTGATATTACCATCAGTGCTGTGGCGCATGGGATTAGTCATTTGGTAGGATCTATTGAAGTGGGCAAGGTTGCGGATTTGGTGTGCTTCGACCCAGCTTTCTTTGGGACAAAACCAGAACTGATTTTGAAAGGCGGGGTGATTGTTTGGGGTCAAATGGGTGATGCCAATGGTTCTATACCTACAACGCAACCTGTGATATCTCGACCCATGTATGGCGCCTTTCCATCAGCACTTGGAAATACTTGTTTAGCCTTTGTGTCTCAACTATCGATCGATACCAAAACAATCGACAAATATGGACTACGCAAAAAGGTGGAGGCGGTCAAGAATTGTCGAAACATTGGAAAAAAGAACATGCACCTCAACGATGCCTTGCCAAAAATTCAAGTCGATCCTGAAACTTATAAAGTGACCGCGGATGGCGAAGAATGTACGTGTGACCCGGTGGATACTCTTCCTCTGACTCAAACGGTATTTTTATTCTAGTCTAGTTATTACCCCTACGTACTTTATTATTACTTTTTAATAGCTTCATATTTTTATTCATTGTAATTAGCTTTTCCATCCATTTATTATATTCATTTATACCTTACACATATAGTTTACTCATCACACTTTATATTTTGTTATTACTATCTCTAATGTCAATAAAATAAATCATTTGATTGTTTATATATAATGTGTCTTTGAGACTGGAAAGAAGGGTAGTTCGTCAGTTGAGGGTATTCGCTTTGTGTGCGATACTGACATTGGGTTTGTCTTCCTTCCATTGGAAGTTTGTTATCTATTACATGTATCTATAATGGAATATATCATTCCATTGATTTATTATTATCCAACAATCCATTTGCGTAGATATATATTTGAATTTTTGGTTTCGTTTTTACCTTTGCCATTATCTTTCTTGCAAAAAAAAAAAAAAAAAAAAAAAAAAAAAAAATTCCTTCATCATATATCGGGGTGACATTGGAGTATATAAGTTTGTACGAACGTCTCTGCCTGCTTCCAAACAGAAGATGCCAGTACATCAAAAAATAAAAATAAGAGTAGTCAAATATAAGGTATACAATTATCAGTCAATTGGTTGTTATTGGTTTGATTTTGACCAATCAACCAAGGGAGTTGATATATCTTTGCGTGTATGTGTGGATTGGGGGAACCTGTTAGACATAGAGTTGGGGCTGCTCATTTTTTTTTTTTTTTTTTTTTTTTTTTTTTTTTTTTTTGCATACGAACATACAACGTAATGTACAGCATACTCGTTAGAAGCAGTACTTGACACGAAGCTTGATCGAAGCTGCCTCACACATAACTTTATCTTTGTGCGCAGGGCGTCATCTTTTTGTTTTTTTTCTATACGTGCATGCACCGTACAGGACAACGTGAGTATGCTAATTCAACGAGACACGTTAAATATATGAACGACGATATCAAAGTAAAATGACAAAACATATTTTATTGAGACGTAAAAGATAAATCATGTCAACTAAACTAAACTGGTCTAATGATATTACTATGACACATATCTATATGTGAGGCGGTTAGGGGGTATATGTTGGTGTGTGGGGTAAGTGTCGAGTGCATGGGGCAGGGTAATAGTTGTAGAATATATATAATGACTGATAAACTAGTGCGATCAAAGAGGTAAGTTATTCTACAGTGACGGAAGTAAACTAAACCAGGCGGAATCGTTCCATCTTCGCTACAAAAGCATCGAGAGAAGAGAACAACCGTGGTGGCAATTATTGCCATGAGATAAGAATCACTATGCTGATGAGCTCCCTTTCATAATGGACGAAAAAAATCGCTCACGAGAGACCAATTCAAATCCCGCCCACGTGAATATTTATTTACTTCCAATTTTCAGTCACTTTCTTTTCTTTTTTTTTTTTTTTTTCTTCATCATTCAACTACTTTTAGGTTATAGTGATCTTAGATTAGTTCCAGGATTAGTTTAGAAGGGGTTTAAGATCAGGGATGACAAGATGCATGGGGGAAACCCTTTCGTTTTGGATCTGGGATCTGGAACCACAACAAGTTGCGTTTTTGACGGCTTCGTTAGCTTTGTTTAGTGTTAATTTGTCCATAAATTATATCTATATCTGAATAAAATATGTCGCTTTTACATGCTTGAATGAAGAACTTCCCAATAATCTCATTCATGTCTTGTCCAGGAAATCTTTTTCTTCTTCTTACCATCGTCATTTAGATTACTGCTAACCATTATTATGTTTTAATAAAAAAAAATCCGAACTTCTTTCTTATGTCTTGCGCTATGCCGTATATTAAAGCCCAAATTGAAGGCAGTTGTGCAAAATTGCAGGAGCATCTAACTCCATCAAACTCGACACGTCGACAACCACCCCCTGACATCCAGTTGATCTTTTTTCTTTTTTCTTTTTTTTCTCTGGAACCGTGAGATTGAATATGAAAATTTGTGTTTACTTTACGTTCCTGCTAAGCTGCACTATAGTGTACGAAAGTACAACTTCACGTATGAGTATTCAGTTTAGCAACAACAATATATAAAGATATGCATTTGTCGATTCTTTAAAATTTGATATAATTGTGGGCTTTTTGGTGCAATTAGATGGAAATTGAGACAGTATAAATTGGCAAGCTCTTAAAAATAGATTCCTAATCCAAACGAAAGCGCGCATATCGTGACCAAAAAAAAAAAAAAAAAAGGCAATACTACGAACAACTAAATATCGTAGTGTAGAAATTTTCATTTCAAAGTAAGGGCTTTTATTGAAGTATATATTGGAAAAAAATTTCTATAAGGACAAAGACAATATATTTACACATCTTGACAAATTAAAAATACTAATGTAGCGAGACGGGTGGGAAGGGGAGAGAGTAAGTATATTAAAAAATCATTTCTACAATAAAAATATGGAGGAGACATAAAGGAGGTATATACTATGAATAAATGATGACTGTAATAAAAGTAGATTGTGGATGGGGATGACAGGGTGTAACAGTACCAGTCAGGATCATGTTTTGTTTTGGAAGTCATCGATCAATGCTTCGATGGCGTCTTTTGAGCCAAATACCACGCCTAAGGATAGAAAGTAGTAGGAATGAGCATAACTGATTCAAAAATATTGCTATACAAAAAAAAAAAAAAAAAAAAAAAAAAAGGACTTACCGACGACACCAAGCACCAAAGTCAACGCACAGAAGGCCAGCTCATACCAAGGCTTGTTTCTGACACCGGTTAATTTTAAGTAACAAAGGATAGGTAATAAAAAGACCAAACCGCAGTTCGCCAAAGCGCCGATTAAACCCATAAAGTCATCGAAGAATGGGATGAATACGGCCAAGATAACCAATATAGCCATAGTACAAGCACGAATAACAGCACGAGCGACCCAAGCGCCAAACTTGCCAAGACGTTGTTCATCAGCGCGAGTCCATTTTTCAAATTCCAAGGAGAAGGAAGTGGTGTAAATCGGAATGGCCAAAATAACATGAATTGTCATGACGATAATGGCAATCATTTGACCAGTACCTGTAGGCAGGGACTTGTAAATGGGACTTTCTGCGCTGCTACCGAATGCATAGTAAGCAGGAATACTAGTTAAAAAGTAAAGCACAGTACATGTAGACAAACCAGCAATCAATGCATAAGTCCAGTGGTGAGGCTTTTTCAACGCATGTTCAACGTCTAAAAAAAATAAAAAGATGATTTAGTATATAATGTAATGATGAGTCATCAAAGCAAAAATATTTTTCTTACGAGGATATGTGTTATTTCCACCATAAGAAAAGGCAATTGTGGCAAGGGCACTAGGGAAACCAGTCCAGATGACACCGTCGCGGTGGACTTCAGGATGCTCTTTATGGTACATGGGTGATTCGACCAAGACAATGAATACGGCCATCATGGTGCAGACAGCGCCGATAGACGAGATGACAGTGATTTCACGAAGAGTTTTCAAAACTAAAGAAGGGATCAACAAAATGACACCAACAATGATGGACCAGAGTGTTTGATTCAATTCACCAGGCTGCAAATCAAAGAATACATCATCAGCTATGATATTGAAAATATATATTATATATTTACTTACCGTGCCTCTCAAGAGTTGCACAAAGTTATCAGATGCCAAAACAATGTATAGAGCAGGACAACCAAAAAGATTGAGGAAATGTAAAGCGGAAGCAACAATGTAACCGACAACACCGAAAGCTGCAGTGCCCATCCCCTTATAATCATGAATTCGGTGACCGGGCTTATGGTAAAGACATCGGATCAAAACAATACCAGAGTAGATAGCCATACCATAAGATAAAAGTAAAATCAAGATACCCAACCATCCACCTTTAGCAAAAGCTTGAGGAAGACCGAGAGTACCAGTACCAGCAACAACCTAAAAAAGAAAAAAAAGGTTCATCAGTAACTTTCCGAGGAACGAAATTCCATGAATCTCGACATGTTAGTGAGTAAGTGCGATTTACTTACACAAGTAACGTTGAAGTAGGCTGTCATGAAAGAGCCATTGCCGCGTCCAAATTCATTGACTGAAGTTTCTGATCGTGCATCTTCGTTATAGTCCACAACATGTTCTACTTTGCTTTGAACACTAGGTGCTTTTTCGGTATCCATTCAATTTATGGTTTGCTGATTATAAGAAAAGGAAAAAGTAAAAAGAGTGGGGGAGTAAAAAAAAGGAAAAAGAAAAAGAAAGAAGGAATCAAGTTCAAAGGCGGGAAAATCAAAATATACGAAAAAAATTTTCTTTTCAGATCCAGTTGACAAAGTTGGAAATAACTATTTTGTCCATAAAACAATTAGTGTGCATGCTAGAAAAAACTCTAAATCACTCATTGGACAACTGCTTGGATAAACAAAAAAAATATACTGCGTGTCACCAATAAAACAAATAAACAAATAAGCAAAGCAACTATATATTCAAAAGCACTTCGACATACATAATATATGTACCTTTTTTATTTTATTTCTTCTTTACAATTATTAGAATAAATGACAAGGAACCAACCACAGTTACGTGTTATAAACTCAGGGCAGAAAAATTGAGGGGAAGATAAGGTTTCCGATCTTACGGTAGACTTGATCGTTTTTCTCACGGCTTGGCTAGTCGGACATTCAAAGTAAATAGAAGAGGTCCCTTTTTATTTGATTTTGCCCATTCATCACGAGATATACGCTACAAAAAAAATAGTAACCTTTGTTTGCTATCTTTGTGGTTATATAAAAATGTTAATTTCTTTTGAGTGTATAGATTACATTGGCTATTGTTCGAGTTTGAGCGATAATTTCTATTTTCAGCATATCTTGTTCTGCGAACAGGTACCCTCTTTTTATTGGTTAAACACATCATACTCCGTTCCGATATCTTTCCTCTTCTTTAGAAATCCGTTTGAAAATATCGGTTGATTAAGAAATTGATTGGATCCCATTCACATGGGAGGCTTTTTTTTCCCGCCTTACCTTATCAGTTTGGCCATACACTGGATCAGGCTCAGATTATAAATGCATCGGGAGATGAATAAAAATGCTTCTAATAAATTCGAGAAAGTGGAGTGAGGACTAGATACATTTTATGGTAACGTGATCTTTATTGTTACCGTATCATTTACATTTTTAACCATTGAAATGTCATCATCATCATCGTCATTGTTATCGTCACTACTGTAAGTCTATAATGTTTTTACTTTTTCTTTTTCTGTATTATAATGAACCCCCGTCTTGTGTTTTTTAATGAAAACATTGATTGGGAAGGTTTCAAATCAATAACTTGTACCTGCTTTTTTTTTTAGACTTACCATCAGTTTTCCAGGAGTCCAAAAAAATGGATATTCCTGGTCACTCAAAAGGAATGATGGAAAGGCTGCATTTTTTTTTTACATGCCGACATCCAAATGATATGATAAAAGCATGATTTGAGTTGCACAACAAGACTTCCATATCATGTGTTAGACTTTCCGGACCCTGTAAGATTTCCCCATAATGACAGCTTTTCGTTTGGATTTTTTTTTTCCCTTGTAGACTGGAATGAAATATACATCTTAATCTTTGATGCAATACCATATAGGTTAAATTGTGCACTATATTGGCGAATGTTTTTTTCAAAAGAAAAAGAGAAAAGAGCCATCGTATATTAAGTGAGGGTCATTTAGCAAACCAGTTTATTTGGAACATGGGCCAGGGAGAGGGGACCTCTTGTGTGTTGCCCTAATTTAACTATCTGTTATGCTCAGTATAAATGTTCAAAAAGGAAAACGTAACTGTATCTGTATCATGTTTTTTTTTCAACCCAGCGCAAGCGCAGGGTATTTTTCGACCAGTAACTCTTCAGTGAATATGGATCAATTCACTGCCCCCGTACTTCATCACATCCAAAAGGGAATTATTTTTCTATTTGAAATCAACCCTTTTTACAACACTTCCCGGTTCCTGTTTCTTACAAAGCAAATTAAAACCATGTCCCACGAGTATACTGAGCATTGTTGCAAGATTTATTTTTTATTGGGCGAATCAAACAGCCTACATGGTGTCAAGGGAATAAGGAGTAGAAATGGGTACTTTGATGAAATGGATTAGCTGCGCTTACCATTTTGCATTGTAATGGACGTATCCGCCATACTCAAATTTTCATTGATCCACATTTGTGTGTATGTGGAATAAAGTCAATATAAGTACTGACGACGCTGCTAATTGACACTTTGATAAAAGTCCCTTGCTTTCGCTTGGGGGTAGATTGCATTATGAGGGAAAGTGGTACTACTATGCTAGAAAGTAAGTGTTTAATAGGTTAAAGGATGATAAAAAAAAAAGGCGCATTTTATTGAAGCATAATGAACACTACACTAAGAGTGGGGAAGAGGTTCATTGTGACAAGAGATCTCATGAAGGTAGCATGAGTGAGAATAACGGGAATGATTGAAGAATGGTCAACACTAATCTAAAGAGACGTTTGCAAAACGGGATCTAATATACTGTCTGAAGCAGACAAGACCTGAGAAAGACTATAGGAACTTCCGTCGTTAAAGCACAACAACCGTCAACAGCAATCAAAAAGAATTGATGGTATTGAAAAAGTAATAGACATGAGAGAGACTAATGGGACATTTTTCATTGAAACATACAAAAAGAAACATATTTTATTCAGATGTAGATACATACTATGGACAAACTAAGTCTAAACTAAGCTAATGAAGGCTTCAAAACACCAACTAATGATGGTTCTAATCCTGAATCCAAAATGAAAGGATTTCCCCATGCATCTTGTAATCCCTGAGCTGAAACCCCTTCTAAACTAGTCCTGATACTATTCCAAGGCCAAGACAACCCCATAGGAGCCACAATAGTGAAGATTTAAAAAAGAAAGAAAAAAAGGAAAATGAAAATTGGGCGTAAATAAAACTCCACGTGTGCTGGATTTGAAATAATTTTTGTGGCCTTTCTCTACAGTTTTAAGTTTCCAATTGAGACGAGGTGCAATATTTTATGGACGATGAAAACTCAAAATTAAGACGACATATACATATTTTTGAAATGCCTGTTATGATTTATTTCTTGTTCATCCCAATTTATTTTTTACCCGTCCCAACTTATTTTTTTTCCCATCCCAATTTTATTATATCACCGTCTTAATTTATTTTACTCTCGATTCAAATTAAAGTTAGTAAACTGTAACCGCCCTTCCATTTTGCTGAAAAAACACAATATAAGATTCCAGAAGACTGCTGTTGCCTTACTAGATACATCGTGAATACACAAGTCAGAAGAACGATATTGCACACAATAACGGTGTAATTTCGTTTTCCTGTTGATGTCGTTATTGTGAGATCCTACAGTACATGTTTCAGGTAACATAAAGAGATTTCTCTCCGCCAAGGGTTTTGTGTATTAGCATACCATCTTCACTTCTCTGGCGCAGGAACCTAATCCCATCTTCAATTCCTTTTAAATCAGAAAACACTCCCTGTACTATTCTACAGTAATTTATGATACCACAAAGAAAATAAAGCGTACACGATATCATACCACGAGGAAAGTTCATTATAGACGATGATCAATTTATGCATGAATATATACATCTTTTAATAACGACAAACAGAAAATCGTCTTTATTGGATATCATAATTCCAACAATTGCCCGTTCTCTTATTGAATCGTAATTCCAATGAATTATTTGACTTCCTCTCGTATTTCTTTACAATATGTTCAACAGTATGCAGCTGACATTGCAACAACTTTGGCTTACTACAGTGGCAAGATTACTGATGCATAATTCAGAATCGAATAACGTGAATGACTGCAATAGACCCTTCTTTTAAAAAACCACCTTATTGTAGATTTGGCTTCACTTCTATCATCTATTATATTCTATACTTTTTATAACAAAAATGCAACAATACATATTTTCCAGTTCCTATCAAGTGTGTTTCATAAATTTTTTTTATTTGGTTTGTAGTATGAATACTGTGAGATTGTGAAAGGGAATAATGGCAAAGTGATAGATAATGTAAATGGTGGATAGACCACATAGAAAAAAACAATAACAAGAATGTTAAAAATGAGAAACTATATGCTACAGGGGACAATGATGCGGTGAGGGATGAATATGATGAATAACTAAGTAAATGCATGTGTATGTGTCGATGGGTCCAGAATAATGAATGCTAATGTCAATAAAAATGGAGGAGATATATTTTCATGTGATAGGTAATATACAAAGGAAGAACATAGTCGATTACTGAAGAATTGGATCATCCAGACTTGGCCTTCTTTTGATGAGGTTTATTCTTCTTGTCCTTTTCTGATTGCGCCAAACGAGCAGCCCGTTGTTTCTTCTTTTCTTCTTCCAACTATATGAAATCCAAATGATAAGTATAAAGATATCCCAATAATTTGTATATTTCAATCACTTACGTCCAACTTGTGTCTTTCTACTTCGTTTAATAATTCTTCCTTGAAAGGCCAGTTGTTAGGAATTCCAGGATCCTTGGGTTTTCCTAAAAAAGAGAACAGTGCCAATACACGGGTTGGTATATAAGAATAATAAAGTAATATATCGCTTTGCCCACTATCTGCTTACTTCGCAATTGGGGGTTTTTCTTCTGTTCCTTTCGTAGTTTTCGGTGGTGTTCTCGAACACGCTTTTCAATTTTGTAGTATTCTCGTGCAGTTCCTCGCTTGCTTTTGTATTCTATTGTGATCAAAAATATACGTATCAGTAAAATAGTAACAAAATATCAGTTGCTTATGACTTACTTTTAGGCACCATGATATACGAATAGTAAAGTACAAGAAAAAGAGAAGAAAAAAAAAGTTTTATTCAATGGAGGTGAAGGATCTTCATTAGTAAAAAAGCCACAGCGGGAGTTGAACTGGAGCATCATTTTCGCTGCCACAGGCGACCATCCATCCGTGCAAAGAATTTTGGTGGGCAAAAGAGAGCATTGGACATGTTAAATATAAATGGACATCAAGTTCATAAAAGTACCAAAGAATATATGAATATGGTATGTGGTTACAAGATAAACTCCGTTGGACAAAGTCATGCGGGTTAGTTCAGACATACACAGTACAAAAACAAACGTCAGCGATTCGGACGGACATTTAATTTGGAATAAAGTCCTGTTGTTTTTCATCGGTGTCCACTCTTTTTTTTCTTCCCTCTCAACTTTTTTTTTTTTTCTAATTCTCTTTTCTTATTATATTTTATATTCATTCTTCACTCCCTCTCTTTTCTTTCTTCTCCTTTTTCTTCCTCTTTCTCTCATTCGCTCTTCCTCTTTTTTTTTTTTTTTATCGTACGCTTTCTCATCTCATCTGACGAACTCGTTTCATTTGATTTTAGACTCCCATCTATCTATATATTTTACACAGCTACAGTTCATCAGCTCACCCCTTATTTCTTAAACCAAAAAAATTACAAAAACAAAAACAACAACCTCACCTTGAACATCAATGTCAGTACCTTACAATAACCAGCAATTAAGGTAGGTATATATGTATTGGATGATATATCATAGTAGTTTTATTTGAATACTAAACACCATCCTTCTTTATACTCGACTAGTCATGAAAATGATAATTGGAAAAAAACCATGACTCTTCCTCCAAAGGATACTCGGCCTCAAACTGAAGTAAGTGCTTTTCACTTCATAACAACCCTCCCACGAAACTGTCAACTCATGTATTTTATTATTTAGGATGTGACCGCAACCAAAGGCAACGAATTTGAGGATTACTTTTTGAAGCGGGAACTACTCATGGGTATATTTGAAGCAGGTTTTGAACGACCTTCACCTATTCAAGAAGAAGCGATTCCGATTGCGTTGACTGGAAGAGACATCCTTGCGCGTGCAAAGAACGGAACGGGTAAAACAGCTGCTTTTGTCATCCCCACCTTGGAAAAAATCAACAACAAGAAATCCAAGATTCAAGCGTTGCTTTTGGTACCTACACGTGAATTGGCTCTTCAAACTTCTCAAGTCTGTAAAACTCTTGGTAAACATCTTGGTATTCAAATCATGGTTACTACTGGTGGTACTACTCTCAAGGATGATATCCTTCGTTTGTCTGATACAGTGCATGTGGTGGTCGGAACTCCAGGTCGTATTTTGGACTTGGCCTCCAAAGGTGTTGCCGATTTTAGTGAAGCCTCTACTTTTGTCATGGATGAAGCCGATAAACTCTTGTCTCCTGAATTCACCCCCATCATTGACCAATTGATCTCATTCTTCCCGAAGAGTCGTCAAATCATGTTGTTTAGTGCTACTTTCCCTATGATCGTCAAGCATTTCAAGGACAAGTATCTGGTCAAGCCTTATGAAATCAATCTTATGGATGAACTGACTTTGCGTGGTGTGACCCAATATTACGCCTTTGTCGAAGAAAAGCAAAAGGTCCATTGTCTCAACACTTTGTTCTCCAAGGTAAGCAAAAAAAAAAAAAGGATTTATTTTGTTATTTATTATAGTGCTGATCCCACTTTTATCATGTTTAACAATAGCTCCAAATCAACCAATCTATTATTTTCTGTAACTCAACCAACCGTGTGGAATTATTAGCCAAAAAGATCACTGAATTGGGCTACTCTTGCTTCTATTCTCATGCCAAGATGTTACAAAGTCATCGTAATCGGGTGTTCCATGATTTCAGAAATGGTGTATGTCGAAACTTGGTGTGCTCAGGTAAAAAGAAGAAGAAGGATTCTTGGAGTTTCAAAAATATTTACCGTAGCTTTTTTTTTTCAAAATAATGATAACCAATAGATCTGTTGACCCGTGGTATTGATATTCAAGCTGTCAATGTAGTGATCAACTTTGACTTCCCTAAGAATGCTGAAACATATCTTCATCGTATCGGTCGCTCTGGACGTTTTGGACACTTGGGTCTTGCGATCAACTTGATTACTTATGAAGATCGATTCAATCTTTACAAAATCGAACGTGAGTTGGGTACTGAAATTCAACCTATTCCACCTACTATTGACAAGCAACTGTACGTGGCACCCAATGCCTTGGACGAAGCTCAAGTCCAACAACCCAATCGTGAAGCTGCTATTGCCACTCGCCAGCAACAACAACAACGTGAATCACAACAACCTCAAGGTCAACAATCTCATCATTATCAAAACCAACAAGGCCCTTACCTTCAACAACAACAACAATTCCACCAGCAACCACAGCAACACTACCAACAACAACGACAACAACAATTCTATCAAAATGGACGTGGACGTGGCGGGTACAATGGTCGCGGTGGATACAATGGACGTGGACGACCAAGACAATCCTATCAACACCAACAACAACAACAACAACAACAACAACAACAAATGCCAATGAACTAAACTGTGTGAAATTACCTTGGATGGTTTTTTTTACTGTTAGGTGCTTACCCCAAACTCTCATTTTTACTTTTTCTTTTTATCCTTCATTTCCTTCATTTTCCTATCCCCCTATCTTTCTCCCCATCCCGTTTGCCATGTACATAGTTTTTTTTCGGGTTTACACCTATTTTTTTTTTATAGTGCTCGTTTTCTTTTTTTTTTTTTTTTTTTTTTTTCTGTCGTTGTCATGGGCTATATATTCTCTTTTTTTTTGATGTGGTTATCTCCTCTATTATTGGTACTATCATTTTTACAGCCATCTTTTGTGTCTTCTTTTATTACTATCATTATCACCCTTTCATTTACCATTCACATTTGACCAAATAAAAATTGTCTCATGCAACTATCATAAAATGCCCATTATTGTGTGTGTGCCTGGACTGGATGCAATGCTTGACGGTCATTCAAATGTTTTTGCGGACATTGGCACTATTTGAAACACAGGTTTTTTTTTTTTTTTTTTTTTTTTACTTTTTTTCTCACTGTGCCAACTGACTCTTTTATTATTATTATTGAAATTATTTTTGCTCACTACTCCCAAATAATGGCATCAATTACTGATCAAATAGTAACCATTGTGTTTGGCCTTGCAGACCTCACCATATCTATTCCCCAATTGAACATCTCTTTGCCGGTGCTGGAATTAGTTCATGCTGTACTAATCAATTATGCTTACCGAACTGCCTTGCGTGGTGCACACACTAACATTGGTTGGGGTCAGGGCTTTCTGGCTACGGTGGTTATGTGTGCTGGCGGCGGATCTACCGTCGCTCTTTTGCGTGGTGAACCTCTTGGGATTTTGAAAAGCAATAGGTTTTGGGGTATCTATGGGTAAGTTCACGAGGCGTGTGTATGTGTGTGTGTGTGCAAAAACAAATAAAACAAAACCGGCGTACACGGGATTCACGTGGTTTCTGTATGTATTATCTCAACTACTTTTTTTTTGCTAGAACAACGTACTGGCTCATGTTTTCCAATCCTTATGCGTATCCTCTGGTTGATTATTTATTCAGTATTCCTGCGGTGGAACAAGTGCTTACATTATCGGATGGGATCTTGCGAAATTTTGCTGTGACAAAGATTGGCATTGAAGGGGTTGCTTTGAATCCACTATTAGGTGGTGATAAATGGGTTGCCAAGTTGATTTGTGGAACGCTGGCAGGATGTGGCAGTGGCTTTTGGATCGGTCAGTATAAATAAAGAATTGTGAATACAGGTCGAAAAGCTAACATCTATCCAATTGTCAATTTATGTTTGTTTGTTATTATTTTTATAATGATGATTTACAGATACCTTCAAATTGACTCAAGAACACTGGTCTTTTTCTACCCCTCGATTCCTTCATAGTCCGTCAATTGATATGAAAGCAAGCTTTGCCTCGACAATTTTTTACTTGATCTCCACCAATGTCGAGTTCTGTGACCTTGTGGGCATCCCCAGTTTGACTGAAGCGGAAGCTCAAGCTTGGGGGGCCATCATTTTATCCTCTGGTCTTGTCTATAAATCATACATCGACAGAATCAATAACAGCAATCGCTTCAACAGGAATGTCCCTACAACAACGACTCGTGAATCTATGGACGAAAAGAAAGACGAATAGTGTCGTGGATAGCTTATTTTAGTGTAGCATAATTAGCATAGAAGCAGTTTATTTGTACTCTTTCTTATTTTATTATCTGTATAAATAAACGCTCTCTTTGTTGATTTTTTTTTTTCTGTCAATGGTGTATGTGTTGTCTTATCTATGTTATATAGAAAAGTTGGATAGTTTGCGAAGTATTGTGAGTGAACAATAATTTTAAAAATAAAATCGGCTTTATGTAAATATGTTTATATGTGACGATTATGACAACGGACAATCATGCAACGCATGTGTATGAAGCAATTCAGCTTGAACGTTAAAGCATGCCCACACTGAATAAAAATTGATCGATTGGATGTTACCGGGAAGGTTATTGAAGAGTAGTTTTGGTGATATTAGAATCCCCGCCATTTTGCACCATGTGATATCACTTGGATTTTATTTTTATTATCATACCACATGTAAAAATAAATAAATTAACCAATGAGGTAGATATATATATATAATATATTCAGTTTAGTGGAGGTTACGCTAACGGCACGGTCTGGGATAATTGATATGAATGATAATAGCTCCGAAAGGGGGTCTTCTTTCACATTAGTTGACCTAGAGCGGTCAATCAGTCGCTATGGCTTATTGGGAACGGGAGAGGGCAGCAAAAGTGGTCAAAGATAAGTTAGAAAGTAGTGCGAAATACTCTGTAGTGATGTCAAAATCTAGATTCATTCATCGCATTGTTTGATTATCGTCAAGTAGTAAGTGCTCTAAGGCCGACATACTAGCTCCTGGGATACGAAAACAGAAAGTAGTCATAGTGGGTAAATTAGAGAGCAAGTGTCTGGTGGTACACTCACATATAGCTATGGCAATTACTTTGACTACAATTCAATGAGCCACAGTATTGTTAATAAAAGAGTATATTTTTATTGAAGCACTTTGTTAGATACTAAAACTAAAGGTGACAGGTTCATAATAGCAATGGACTTCATGGAAGGATCTATTTGAGGAATCATGAAACTAACGCAAAATTTGAAGAATATCCAAAGCTAATCTAAAGGAGGCGGTTGAAAATAGGGCACAATATACATGGAATGAGAAAGACTAAATGGACATATACCATTAAATCACATCTCCAGCACTAATTAAAAATGACTTATGGTAGCAAAAAAGGGATCTATTGCACAAGACATGAGAGAGATTAACAGGCCATTTTTCATCAAAGAAAGTAAATATAGACGTTTTTTATTCAATATAGATTCATTCAATATAGATTCAAACTACGGACAAACTAAAACTAAATCAAGCTAATGAAAGCTCCAAAAAGCCAACTAATGGTACCCAAATCCTAGATCCAAAATGAAAGCGTTTCCCCAAGCATCTTGTAATCCCTAAGCGAAACCCCTTCTAAACTAGTCCTAACACTAATCTAAGACCTTCATAACCTCAAAGAAGTTAATAGATGAAGGGATAAAAAAAAGAAAATGAAAAGAAAGAGGGAAAGAAAAAAAAATTGGTGGAGGCTAAAAAACGGGGAAAAATCATGTGGACGGGTTTTGAATTTTTTTCAACTTGAAATTTTTTTTCCACTGGTTGCAGTCAACGGTCTAAAATAGTTCGTCACTCACCATGGAATAGCTTACCTCATTGATTTGGCTAGTTTATCTGAATCCATGTCTGTTCTACAGCAAAGAATATACCACACTCATCCACACACATACCCAAGTGCCCCACCTTTAAGAGAGGTGTCTGGTCCTATCATGGAATTATCCAGCTTAGTTTAGTTATGTTAGTCCTATCACTTAGATCAACTGTCATGTTCTGCGCTCCATTTACTGTTATAGTAATGTACTGGGTTTTCAAATATAGAGGATGACAAGGATTTCAACACTTCAATACAACATTGAACCATAAAACGTTCACTTATATTTTATTTACAGACAAAGCTATCTACAATTACACGAATGTATAGATTTTTACACAAATAATTAACGGTTGCCACCGGGAACGCTATCGTAAGCCTTGGTCTTGACATTTTCAGCGGTTTCTTGGGCATTGTTTTTCCATGTTTCGGCCTTGTCGCCAGCTTGTTGCTTTAAATCTTGAGCATTGTTTTGAGCTTGGTCTTTGGTAGCTTGGGTTTGAGCAGCAGCCTTGTCAGCAGCACCTTCTGACTTCATTCGTTCATTTCCAAACAATCCACCTAAAGCTTCCTTGGCAGAGCCCATACCTTCTTTAATTTTGTTTTCCATATTTTGCATATATAATTTAAATACAACTACTTTTCAGAGGAAACGAGGCCCCATTTTATACCCTCGAAGAAAGAAACTATTTTCACCAGTGAATCATGCATGGGTTTTGGAATGATGACGATGCTGTCATTAAAAACTGAAAAGTAGCTTCTTTTTGAACTACCGATTGTTTCGATTTTGTTTGCGTGTATCAGTTTGCGGCGTTTTTCCCTTTACCGTGTATAAATGTATTCTCTTTTTTTTCGCACAAAAGAATTAAAACAAAATATAATTAATGGCATTGCACGTAACATAATATCGATTCTACCATTGTGTGCTACGTCCATCTTCCTTGTAGCCAAAAAAAAAAAAAAAATCATGCATCCTACGTACATCAACTGAATGTTTCACCCCCGCTTCCTCAGCTTAATCTCCGATCTGTATGATTCCCTAATCCTACGATTTGCTATGTTTTTTTCTTTTTTTTTTTTTGCAGATGTATCATCTCCAGACCCATTTGTACTATAACCCAAACAAAAAAGAAGAAACAAAATCCTAACCCACTACACTTGTCTCTTATTATAAAACCATCGTTATAAAACAGAACTACACACTCATTATTCATCCGATACAATCAAATCATAGACAGGACAGATAATTACAGTAAATCATTTATAATAATAAATAAAGAGAGTTTAATGCTATTTATTTTTGCATAAGAAACAAGTAAACCAACTTCAAAGTCCCACCCCCTAACAATTAGTCGCCTAATCTAATCTAATCTAATCCGGTGGACAGCCTAATCATAATTGCCAGGCCGCCAGAGACAAATTGAATCACCAGGGTTTAAAGTTCCAACCGTAGCCAATCGTTGGTTCCATAACACTTTCTCTTCTTCAGACATAGCAATGGGAGTGTTTGTCCAAGTGAGAACAAGTTGCCATAATGGGAGAATATAATTCGCATACCAATAGTGAAAGTGATCGTAGCCAACCTTTTGAAAAAGAAAAGAATAAAAATCAGGTTGATATCCCATTAAAAAT
Organism: Absidia repens; assembly: GCA_002105175.1. NCBI lineage: Eukaryota > Fungi > Mucoromycota > Mucoromycetes > Mucorales > Cunninghamellaceae > Absidia > Absidia repens. The sequence continues at coordinate 2,605,989 of MCGE01000001.1, read as the reverse complement.
TTTGTTTGTTTGTTTCACATACACAAGCTTGCTGTTCCCTTATTTTTTTTTTTTTTTTTACCTTGATTTTGGGATTGATAAAGATTCGGGTAAAATTCATATCACGAATATCCGAGTGAATAAGACAGCATTCCGAAGCTTCAAGCCGAGGCCGGGGGTTGTCTGGCCAAAGGGATCGAAAGGCGACAAGAGGATCGTGGGTAGTTGGATCGGTCATCAAAAATGGAGCAGCGTTGAACACAATCATTCCGCCCCAACAGCTGTACACCGGTACCAGCATCTGGCGACGAAGCAAATCACGACTTGTTTTATCTTGAAAGTAAGGATAATTGCCAGAGCCAAGCCACCCACCACCTGATTCACGGGTTGCAAATTCATCGTAATACTGTCCAAAAAAATCCATACTGCATACTGCATCGTAGTTGTCACTATCCTGGTCGTCGATACTGTCCTTACCAGATTCAATCAATTCAACCGCATCGCTCCAATCAAACCAAATATCATTCAAAAATAAGATCTTGTCGTAAGTCGTGTGATGCTGTAGCTGTTCGTAGAGCGGCAGAAGTGCCTGATTTCTTCGCTTGGCTAAAAGTGGTATGCGTCGTTCGCCGAAATTTTTGGGACTAGGATCTAATACAATGGTGTGGGAGATATTGGCTGCTGCAAGCTGGTCATCAAATTCCTGTAGTAGTGCTTTGGTATTATCTGTGCTGCCTATTGTAAATAAAAAAAATCAATACTGCTGAGCGATTTCAAAAAAAAAAAATAGAGTAATACGTATTTGTTGTCCATTTAATTACCATTTTCATAGATGGAGATGTAGACACGATCAGGACCAGCCCAGCTTGCCACTTTGAATACTTGCGATGCCCAATGCTCAACGATTGCCTCATTGTTGTATAGATTTGCTGCAATGAATAATCTGGGTGGCGGTTTATTCAATAAGGATGAAATGTGTCTATATAAAAAGGGCAGCCACGTTGACTGGGAGCTTTAGCACTATTATTTAGCTTCCTTTTTTTTCTTGGCAAACTTACTTGACGGTCGGAATTGATAAGAAGAGATAATAGATAGACCAGCATATCAATACGAGAATACACACATATGATATTTTGAAGCGCTTCCTCAACAACATTCAAAAGAGTTTTAGTTTATTTTAAAAGGAAAAATAAAAATAAAAAAGAAAGAATAAAAAAAAAAGGGATACTTTTGCGGGCTGCATCAAAGTTTCCCGACTGAGTTTCAAAATACATTATAGGCTAGAAAAAGACATCAGATGGATAATGGGGTTGGCCTTCGGCGCCACTGCTGTTGATCTTGATCAAAGTAATACCATTTCCTAGTCACTTCAACATGACTGCGGCGGTACCCTTTAAATTCATTTTCACCATAAACATCACCTTGTAACAATTGGTCTTCAGCAACGTCTGATTTGTAGTCCAATCGATGGTTTTCATCAGGGGAAAATTGAGTCAATTGAGGAATTTTACATTGATTGTGAGGTGCTAGGAATAATGGAATTGAATATCTGTTCTGTTCGTTATTATTGAGAACTCGGTGAGTTGTCGCTATAAATCTCTTTTTGGTCAATTTTTCGAATATTTCACCGATGTTCACTACAAACGTCCCTTTAATTGGTTTAGCATCCTTCACCACAAAAAAAAAACCAAAAAAGAACGTAAATTACTATTTCTGGAGATAGAACAAAAGCGTTTTTTTTTTCTCTTAAATTACGATCCAGCGCCCATCTAATAGTTGTACTTGAAGACCACCCACTTCATCTTGTAAAAGCAAGGCCAAGAACCCATAATCCTGCAAAAGTCATTAACGGCGTTTAAATTATTTAAATTTTTCATTTCGGAATTTGAAGAGTGTCACCTACCTTATGAGCCCCTACACCAATACCATGCTGCAAAGGAACGTCTTTTTTATTTTCCATTCCTGGGTAATAAGTAAGTTTCATTCTCATCCCAAGATCATCACCAAACATAGCCATGAACTCATCCTCTTTGATTCCAAGACTCTGAGCCATTGCTCGCAATATACGGAGTCCTACGTTATGCATCGACTCTAAAAGCTGAAGGATGACGGGCTTGAATGAAGGTAGTTGTTTCGGCCATTGATTGGGGCCACGCAAATTAGTATAGGCGGGCGCATCCACTGGTACCTTGGGGTACTCGCGACCAAGATCAAGAGTCTCTCTATTGTATTTTCATATTATGAGCTGATCTCCTTTTTTTTTTTTTTTTTTTTTTTTTTAATACCTATTGTCTTGCTTGAAATCAGTCGTCTCGCCATCTGCAGAAAGAAAAAAAAAGTGTAAGTGATAAAAAAATTCAGCTTTGGAATTTACGTACTAAGTTTCGTAAATCCACGATAATGAGGAGAGTTTGCCATGGCGATTTCCAGTTTTTCATTCAGGGGTAAATCAAAAAACTCAGCAGAACTTTTCAAGGCAGCCTGTATCAACGGCAGAGGGACACCATGACCTCGAATATAAAAAAAGCCAACTTCGTGCATAGTATCATATAAATCTTTCAAGAAAGCACTAGTAGCTTCCTGGTGTTTTGGGTCATCAGGTCGGTATTGCTCGAAGTCGAGAATTGGTATTTCTGGTATATCTTTGGAGACCATTGATATTATAAAACTTGAGGGACGCAAGAAATATGATCAAATAAATCGGAAGGTAATAGATATGTAAACAAAAGCGATAAGAAACATTTATAAACACTTATTTGAGTCATCACGCCATACATATCCGAGTTGATGTGAAGAAATAAAATTGTAAATGGGTCACAAGTCAAGTACCTTTTTTTTCCCAGTGTTTTAAACACCGGCATTAAAAAATATAAACTTTAAACTGTCCAATTTCAAAGTTTTCGCTTAGAGAACGTAAAACTAAATCTTTCTGTGCTTGAGAATGCTAAAACATTAATTCACCCTACGCCGAGGTGTGCAGGAGGTGGAAAGGAAGAAGTCTCTACACACTTTGATCTAATAAACGCAACTTCTTTAGGATCTCAATTGATGCAAAAAATCTACCTTAATGGCTTTTATAGGGCTGGTTAAGACAAAATTCTTTTCCAGATATTGATGTCAATGCGAATGAGGAGATCATTTGATACAGCACGTCTTGATTTGAACCCCCGCTGAAGAAGACTGTGGCTTATTTGAACGTAATTTTTTTTTAAAAAAAAGACCGCCCTTTCCCTATTCCTTTTTTCTTTCTCTTTAACTAGTTGTTTTTATCACAATGTAAGCTTCAACGGTATTTCTACGAGTACAATATACTTATTGTCGCTTTATTTATAGGGTCAACTTACGTATCCAAAAGCGATTGGCAGCTTCTGTCCTCAAGTGTGGTCAACGAAAGATCTGGCTCGATCCCAATGAAGTGAACGAAATCTCCAACGCCAACTCCCGTAAGTAATGATACAACTCATTATGTCACACATACTTACTTAACTGTCTGTCTATTTTTAATTTTTGTGTAGGTGCTAATGTCCGCAAATTGGTGAAGGATGGTTTGGTTATTCGCAAGCCTGAAATTGGTGTCTCCCGTTTCCGTGTTCGTGAACGTCATGAAGCTAAGCGCCTTGGTCGTCATATGGGTTTCGGTAAGCGTAAGGGTACTGCTAACGCTCGTATGTCTCGTCAAGTCCTCTGGATGCGCCGTATGCGTGTCCTCCGTCGTCTCCTCCGCAAATACAGAGAAGCTGGCAAGATCGACAAGCACCTCTACCACAACTTGTACCTCAAGGCCAAGGGTAACGGTTTCAAGAACAAGCGTGTCCTCATGGAATACATTCATAAGGCCAAGGCTGAACAAATCCGTGCTAAGAACCTCTCTGAACAAGCTGCTGCTCTCCGTGCCAAGAACAAGGCTATGCGTGAACGTAGAAAGCAACGTGCTGAAGACAAGGCTGCTGATCAATAGACTTAGTATCTCTGTATTTTAGTGATAGTATTAGTTTTTAGTATTATATTATTGATTATTATCATCGTATATTTTTTTCATCATTTTTGTAATAAATCATCCTTCTTTTTTTGACATTCATTTTGCGTCTTTCGTGATCAATGTTTGCATTGGTTGGATATTTGTTTTTAAAAGTCAGCCCGAGCATTCTTATTGTCCCTTATCTGAAACATTGCTGTGGATATTTCGGGGCATCTGATGAAGATCACCTGAACTGTGTAGCAAACCCTTTTTTACAAATACCCAGGATCCAAAATCACGACTCCTGCAGCTACTAATCCACAAGAAGTTTCTCTATCAAAATAATCGTTCAGCTATAGCAAAAAAAAAAAAAAAAAAAAAAAAAAAAAGAAGGGGAGGAGGGAATGAACAAATACGTATTAATTGCCTTGCACTTGAAATACTGGAAGACTTTTTTGAGCATGGATTTGCACAATTCATGGAACAGCAACGCTGACTAGTTAGGAATTTTTGACAGCTTATTTTGCAGCTGATGCCAAGTTTGTGAATAAAGAATATCAACCTTTGCCCAACAGTGGTGGTTTCGCTTCCTTGGTCGAGTCAGTGTTGTCAGGATCAAGTAATCAGTCCTCATGTCACTGTTGGTCAACGTTGGCAGTGATGATGACAAGATATTCCAGCAATGGAAGATGGTGGAGATGAAGTCACGGGCAACGGAAAATATTTGGGTTACCGGATGAAGAAGCTGTTGGTGTCCTGGAATAAATCGAAAATTACTGAAACACTCAATGATGGCGACGAAGCATGTATTACTTTATTTATATTTTTTACCGACAGGCCATTCACCCTTCTTTATTATCATTTATATTCCCTTTACTAGTTTTTCTCCTTCTACTTGTATTGTATTTGATCTATCTATCCCTAGTACTATTTATTACTCCCTTCATTTTTTTTTTTTGACCTTTATTTTTGTCTTCCAATAAAAAAGAAGCTCTTGACGCTATAAAAAACTCTTGGCTGAGTCCCGACATAAAATAAACTATTTAGTCCGCCCGCCCTTTTTCTTTCTTTTTTACTTCCTTTTTTTTCTTTGCCGTGCTTATTCCCATTATATTCAATCTGTCATATCATATCCTCTTCCCCTCCTCACACTTTTGAGATGGTACTCGATGCATCTTGTTATCGTACATCCAACTCTATGCACAGCAATAGTAACAAAGGTAGTGGCGGTCCCTCATCGTTGAAGCATTCCAGCAGTAGCACCAACAACAGACGGAGCAATAGCACCTACAACTTTGATAGCAGCAGCAACGGTGGTGTGTCCTTTTTACCCGCGTGTTACCGTTCTCACGCTATTCGAAATACAATATCACCTGCAACTAGACCTCATTGGGAAGCCATTCATGTCCGATCTCCTTCTGATACAAGCAACCGCTACTCCAACAATACTACCCATCAGAGTTCATTACCAAATATTGTACGACGACAGAATTCTTATCGGTATCTTTTATCGGTCGTTGCTCAGGAATTTATGCAGCGAATGGTATTGAATGATCGACTAAAGAATAGTATTGAATACAAGAATGTCTTCGATGGTCAACAAGCTGTGGTAAGTAGGTTGTGTTCATAACGAGGCAGGCATTAGTTAGACCTACAAATTTAGGGCTAATTCTCATCCAACATTTTATGTATTTACCAATAGGATAAACTGATGGTCATTCTGGATGTTCGCGATCGACAAACTGCCTTGAAAGTGGGACGCGCCCTGGGTCGTCAAGGGTGTTTCCATGATGTGCTATATGAAAGCGTTTTGTTAGACTCGTCGACGGATATCTATCAATTCAAGGACATCCTTTTTTTCAACCAATCACACAACTTACCACATGATTTAAAAACAGACTATTCAGCAATATCAACAAATATGGCCCCAACATACAGCAACAATAGCAGCAGTGACAACCAAAGCAACACAACTTGGACAGGAACTGCGACCACCAGTAGCAGCATAAGCGATTACTCTATGGTCACCGATGATCGAAATACTATTGCCACTACGACTATCACTACGTTGGATGATGATGATGATGATGATGAGGACATGGATGGCGAGAATAGAGCTCACAACAGTGCTACAACGACTACTCCAAAAATGGACACAGCAGCACCTGCCTATTTTGTAAACGGTGTATTCACTCCTTTGACTCATTGCTATGTCCCTTCATGCGAAGGCCCCTATCCTTGCTACAGCGTATCATGCCCCAAACGACAGCAGTTATTTTTCACAGCAACAGCAGCAGCAGCAGCATTGCCACCACCACACACAGTACGAAAAACTGGCCATCGAATACAAACAAGCATTGATTCAAGGTCAACGCCACATACCTACCTACGCCAACGTGAACAAACATCTTGGGCGGAGTTGGTCTCGGAACAAGTCTTGAATTCTGTCTCAACATTGGAGCGCAAACGTCAAGAAGCTATCTGTGAATTGATTTATACTGAAGTCAACTTTGTATTGGATTTGGATTACATGCAGAAGGTAACAATTAATGTATTGAAGTTATAGTCATTATCTGACCATCTATTTCCCTTATTTTTTTGGTTGTATTTACAGATGTGGATCGAGCCTCTACTTTCCGAAGAAATCATACCATATGCTAGGCGAAAACAATTTGTCAGCACAGTATTCGCAAACATATTGAAAATACAACAGGTCCACTCCCGACTAGCAAGAAAACTACAAAAGCGCCAAAAGGATCACCCTATTGTATCTGAAATTGGTGATATCTTACTCAAGTATGCCCAAGACTTCCACTTGATCATTGAATACGGTGCCAACCAGCATGAAGCAAAATTCGTATATGAAAAAGAACGTCACCTTAATCCAAAGTTTGGCTCTTTTGTTGAAGTAAGTTATTTCCATTTCCATTCAATACCCCTTGCAACCCTGTATTAGTTACTGACCTTGTATTCGTACCACTTTAGTATACCGAACGACATCCTTCTTCTCACAAGCTGGAATTGAACGGCTATTTGACAAAACCCACTACAAGATTGGGACGTTATCCTCTTTTATTGGGTGGTATTTTGCGACGTACTGGTGAAGCTCATCCCGACCATGAAACTCTTCCTAAAGTTATGTCCATTATCAAGGGATTCTTGGGTGAAGTCAATGTCGAAGCTGGGAACGCCAAAAATCGATTTGATTTGGAAAATATTCATTATCACTTGTCATTTAAACGGAAATCAGATAAATTGGTAAGACTTTTATGCTTTTTTTTTCTTTTCTTTGTTGTAACTCATCTTCATTTTCAATTACAGGACTTGAAACTATTGGAACCCGGCAGGCGAATAGTGCGCGAAGGACTTCTCAACAAAAGATCAAACCTAGATTCTGCGGATTACCAAGTTATATTATTTGATAATTACCTGGTAGTGACCAAAGTCAAATGGATTTCTGCTCAAAAGCATTATCTTGTAGTTCGAAAAGTAAGTGATTGATTAAAATGACAAGGAATAAAAAAAAAAAAAGCTCGTTTATTTACACTTTTATTATTACTTATCAGCCGTTAGCAATACCATTCTTATCTGTGTCGATACCTTCTTATGCATCAACGCCACAACGAACTGGAAGTCTATTGACGTCTACACGCCATAACCATCAGCAATATCAAAATCACCGTAGAGCACCAACGACCACGGAAAATGACTTGAATGATACAACAATACTTCCATCCAATGGTGATAATAGGCCAGGTCATCCTATTCTTTTCCAACACATGGGCCGAAAAAAGCACAGTGATTCCCAGTATCTTCTATTCGCGAATTCCCAAGCGTCACGGAAACCGTGGATTGATCAGATTCACCAACTACAAACTTGCAATTACTCCCCTTCTTCGGTTTTTGGACTTCGATCTGTTGTCCAGCCTGGCCAATTCAAGCGCAAAAAGATCAATCAAGTTGTCCCGTTCCGTAAGTTTTATAGTAGTTGATTAGTGAAAGAGTCAGGTTTACCAGAATGCATTCTGATATTTTTCTGCGTTTCTTTGTCCTTAGAAAACAATCAACTGCTGGTCTTTGCTATGGATGATGGTGTTTATGCTGGAAAAAATGATGGAAATGACCTTGTGCACAAGGTGCTTCATTTAGATAACGTCACCCACATTCATATTATCGAAGAATTCCAAATGCTCTTGGTATTGGCGGACAAAACTCTGTTGCAATACGTTTTAACAGATGTGATGAATGGAAAATTAGGCCTCAACAGCACCAATCAACCTCTCGGCAAACGTATACAATCCAATGTTCCATTCTTCTACGTGGGTCTCTGTCTCGAACGAACATTGGTGTGCATACCGAAAGTATCTCCTCTAAAGTCGGTGATTACCATGTTGGAACCGTGCAAACCTCAAGCAATGACGGATAAAAAACCCACCCTACTTAGACGACTGGTACCGACGGTCGCAGTTACCTCCTCTTCTTACACAATCTCTTCAACTGACGCCTATTTGAAAAAATTCAAGGAATGCTACATACCGTGCGAGGCATGGGCCGTGGAACTGTCACACACCAAATTATGGATTACTGGTCACCGTGGTATTATGCTTGTCGATATGCGGCGGACGGATCGTACTCAACGTAAGTCAAGAGCCGTTTATTATAAAAAACGGAGACATTTGAATAATAATAAAAAAGACACTAACTGTATTTTATTTTTAGCGATGCTCAATCCCTATGATGAAAGTTTGACCTTTGTTACTGACCGTGAAAAACAAGAATCCAGTTTGAAAATGCATATTCCCATCAAACGTATTTCGGTGTTTAGAACCCCTCCTGGAGACTATCTTATTTGTTACGACGGTAAGGCAAAAAAATATGGAGAGGAGGGATGTGATCAAAGCTTATCTGATTTTTTTTTTTTTTTTGCTGGTTTTATTTGCTTAGAATATGCGTTTTACGTTGATGCCAAAGGCAATCGTACTCAAAAGAATGTCTTGATTGAATGGGAAGGAAGCTCAGAATCATACGCATTGGCATGGCCTC